>CM046998.1:33244285-34533214 GCA_025698465.1 Gossypium longicalyx | reverse complement strand
ACCATACGAAGCCTTGTATGGTCATAAGTGTCGGACTCCTTTATATTGGACCGAACTTAGTGAGAAACAGATTCACGGAGTTGATTTAATTAAAGAAACCAAAGAGAAAGTAAAAGTAATTCGTGATTGCTTGAAAGCTGCTCCAGATCGACAAAAGTCATATGCAGATTTAAAAAGAAAAGAGATTGAAATTCAGGTGGGTGATAAAGTGTTCTTGAAGGTGTCACCATGGGAGAAGATTCTGAGATTTAGCCGAAAAGGCAAGTTGAGTCTGCGTTTTATTGGTCCGTACGAGATTATTGAAAGGATTGGACCAGTGGCATATCGGTTGGCCTTACCGGCAGAGTTAGAAAGAATTCATAACGTGTTTCATGTATCAATGTTGCGACGTTATCGTTCTGATCCTTCACATGTGATTTCTCCAACAGAAATTGAGATTCGATCGGACTTGACCTATGATGAGGAACCGATTAAGATTTTGGCTCGAGAAGTGAAACAGTTGAGGAAGAAAAGTATAGCTTTAGTGAAAGTGTTATGGCAAAGACATGGGGTAGAAGAAGCTACGTGGGAACCGGAGGAAGCCATGAGAAAATAGTACCCAAACCGCTTTATCGATAAGATTTTCAGGGACGAAAATCCCTAAAGGGGGGAGAGGTGTAACAGCCCCATTTGGGGCCAAAACAGAATAGTGGTTTCGAAACCACGAATTCGAGGTTGAAAATTTTATGACTAGGTGTTTAATTTGATGTTTAGGACTAAATTGAAATAGGTGAAAAATGTGTGTTCAAGTTCATAAGGTACTTGATTGAAATGGGGGTTTTAAGCAGAGGTCCTTAAATGGCAATTAGACCATTATACTTTATATGGACAAAAATAGGCATGAATAGGACAAAATTTTAAAGAAAGGCCTTAAGGGTATTTTTGTCATTTGGTAATTAAAAGAAATAAAATGGGAAAAATAATCCAAAATTTTGTCCATCCATCTTCTTCCTTGGCCGAAACTTTTATGTTCACCATAGCTAGGGTTTTTTCCATGCTTTCAAGCCCAATAGTAAGTGCATTCAAGCCCCGTTTTTAATGTTCTTTACATTTTTGAAATCCTCGTAGCTCGGTTTACCTATTTCAACCATTATTTCGAGTTAGGGTTTATGTTTAAAAATTTACCCATGAATAATATACATGTATTTTGATGTTTGATGGTAGAAAATGAATGTTTAAAGTTAGGAGAACGATCTTTTCTAAGCAATTTTTAGCGAAAACGAGCAAAACGGCATAATCGGTAAAAATACCTATTGTTCATAACTACGTGTTAGAGTGAGAATTTGATGTTGCCATAGAAGGGAAAATTGATCAGCATGTCATAAAACATACGAATAAGGGCTGAAATTAAATTCTGAGTCTAGGGGAAAAATTGTAATCTTGTAAAAGTTAGGGGGCAAAAACATAATTTTTCCATAATGTGATTTTTGGATTGAAATAGATAGTATGAGTGTTAAATGAGCTAAATGTGTTGTTATAGATCAAGAAAGGCGTGGAATCGACCTCGAATGGGGGAAGGAAAAGATTTTGGACTAAATTGCAAAATTTCCATATTTTTGCACCGAGGTAAGTTTGTATGTAAATAATGCATTATCTTTATTTACATTTTATATTTCAACATATTATATATATATTAGCTGATTTTGAATCATATTCGACTATTGGAAGAATGGAAATAAGTAATAGAGAGAAAAATCCCGGTTGAACCTTCAGAAAGATTGGATAATATAGATGGTACGTAGCTAGGTCACATGTATGGTGCTTAGTGAACATCATGTGTAAAAGAGAGCTACGAGATACTATGGGGTAGCTAGGTCACATGTGTGATACGGGATGTATACCATGTAGACAAGAGAGCTACGGGAGAGGATAAATGTAGCTAGGTCCCATGTGTGGTTCCAAGTGAAGGACACCATGTAGACAAGAGAGCTACGATATAAACTAGCTAGGTCACATGGGTAGTACTAAGTGTTCACCATGTGTACAAGAGAGCTGAACTATGTGAAATATGATTGGTGGAGCTATGTGCTGAAACCACCAAGTATCGAGGAGTGATCCGAACTGTTCAACGAGATGATTTTATGGTGACATTGTAATCATGGACCTATACTTGTGATGTATGAAATGTGGTGAAAATGAATTGTGATATGCATGTTAAAATGAGGTTAATGCAAAGAAAGTGTGAAAGAGTGAATTAACAATAATACTGTTTTGGACAGTCGCAGTGACGTGAATTTAAAAAATCAGCAAAAATAGTAAGAATTTAATTAGAGGCTGAATGAGATATGAAATTAAAGCTTAATGAGACTATTTTCATGTAAAAGAAACAGAGCAAGTAAAGAGATCCATTAATTTGAGATATTTATATTTTTGTGAGACTTGTTCAGAATGACTATGTGATCCCCTGTTCTGACTTTCAAAAATCATTACAAATTGTACAAAGCTAATTAAGAAATATAGTTTAGATGCCTAGATTCCTTATTGAGTATAGTTTTAAATGAAAAAAAATTCATGGCTATTTGACTTTTGTATAAGGAGAAAACCAATTCGTAGTGAATAAAGGTTAGATCAGTCGAGTTGTATAACAGGGGAAACTTTAACTAATAAACTGTACTAATTGGCTGAACCAAAAATTCTAAAAACTTTTTAGTAAGAAGTAATATGAGTCTAGTTTCAGGAAAATTTTACGGATTTAAATTTCGAGTTTCGTAACTCGAGTTATGATTTATTCAGTGAACATGATGCAAGAGGGACAGCTTGATCAAATTGAAGTAAATAGCGAAATTAAAATAGATATGGTTGAGTTATTTTGTGAACATATTAGATTCCTTATTCATTATTTATATACTTACTTACTAAGCTATAAGCTTACTTTCTTTTCTCTCTTTTGTTTTATAGTGTCATCCAACTAGCACAGGAGTTAGAGATCGTTGAAGATCTGTCCACACTATCAATACTTTTGGTATTTGAACTAAACATTTTGAATTATGGCATGTATAGTAGGCTTAGTTATTTTGTTACATGTCATAATTGCCTAGGTATAAAATATTAGTTACAGTATTTGACAGATTATTTTGTACAAAGCCATTGAAATTGGCTAATACTGTTAAAGGCATATGTTATAATGATTCATGATCTAATTGGATGCCATATTTTTGTCTCGGTTTTATTTAATGGTATGTATTATAATCTGGTAATACCTCATACCCTATTCCGGCGTCGGGTACGGGTAAGGGGTGTTACAGTGTTCATGGATTATTTTTAATGAAATGACTTATTGAGTGGTTGAATTTGAATTGTATTAGATCAAGAACAAAGAAAATCGGACTTAGATCGAGGGAAGTCCAAAATAATTGAATAGTCGACTCGTTTCCATTCGAAATCTGTACGAGGTAAGTCAAATTACAATTACATGTTAAATTGACTAAATTTTGCACATATATACTGTAATCTGTATTGGACGGCCTTCAGAGCCTGATGAATAAATTTCAAGTAAACTCTGTTAATATGCTAGTATCTGAAAAGCTCTGTACATTTCTAAAAGAACGTTGACATTAATATGAGATATCATGTAAGACCGTGTCTGGGACATAGGCCTCGGTTTGAGATTTACGTGTAAGACCATATCTGGGACATTGGCATCGTATTTGATTTCGTATAAGACCCTGTCTGGGATAGAGGCATCAATGCTGAATTACATGTAAGACCACGTCCGAGACGTAGGCATTGTACCCATTTATGAGTATCTGTATCTTTTCTGAACCGTCTGATGATAAAGTACGAGATATGGTAATGAATAGATGAAACATATAATCTATACAAGTACGTTTGTATCATACTAAAATTCTAAATATAAAAGACTCTATTTCTGTGAAATAATGAATACAAAGAATATATGAAATCATGAAAATGAAATATGACACGTATACAAGCAAATGAGCATGGTTAGGCGCATAAAATACTTTGTGAAATGGTTATGAATTCTTGCTATTGACTTTTATTTTCTATGCTTTAATGGTTAGACCAATTGTATTTGGCTTACTAAGCTCTTTGTAGCTTACTCTGTGTGGTTTCTGTTTGTTTTATAGTTATTTTAGCTACTGAAGGCTCGGGGATAGTCGAGGATCGTCACCACACTATCGAACTCATTTTGGTACTTTTGAAAGTGTATTTTTTTTATGAAGTATGGCATTTATAGGCTATAATGTCTATGTAAGATTTGATATGTATATATGTTATGCCGTGAGAGTTGGCTAGCGAATGATATGTTTGTGCATAGTTTTGGTATTTGGTTGGTGATGCTAAAAGGTGTATGTTTGAAATGGTTTATGATCTAATATAATTTGGTCATTTTAAGCATGGAATTGGCTGAAAATGTTAGTATAAATGTTGTCTAATATTGCTTAGGAATGACCCAAAAAGGGGTGGCAAATTGGCTTAAACCAAGCCTGCATTGTGCCACACGGTCAGGGACCATGGGCGTACCTTGTGGCTGTGTAGGTAAAGTAGTAGCCTCTTAAGACCACATGGTTAAGACACATGGGCGTGTCATCTGGCCGTGGGCTCAAGCCAGTAGCTCGCTAAGAATCACACGGCCATAGCACACGGGCGTGTCTGTTGGCCGTGGGTGAAAGTTAGTATGTATGCCTTATTTTTGGCACAGCTGGTTCATATAGGCGTGTCTAGTGCCCATGTGAGGCACATGGCCTGGTCACACGGGCATGTGGCCTCAACAAAATTGAAATATTTTCTAAGTTCTAAAATTTATGAATGTGTTCGGTTTAGTCCCAATCTTTTCTAAAAGTATGTTTTAGGTCTCACAGACCATCATAAGGGAGGAATTGTTGATGATTTCTTAGGTATTAATGTTATTTGATATCTGTGATTCTAAATCGGTCTGAAATGTTCTATCTATCTGGTAATGCCCCTTACCTATTCCAGTGACGGTTACGGGATAGGGGTGTTACACTTTTGGATTAACCAATGCCCCTGCTGCATTTATGGATTTAATGAATCAAGTTTTCTAGTCTCATTTGGATAGATTCATGGTTGCGTTTATTGATGACATATTGATCTATTCTAAAACAGAATTCGAGCACGCTCAGCATTTAAGAACTGTATTATAGATTTTATGCAAGAAACAGTTGTACCCAAAATTCAATAAATGTGAGTTTTGGCTCTATGAGGTTTGATTTTTTGGTCACGTAATTTCTACGGAAGAGATTCGTGTTGATCCGAATAAAATTTCTGCCATTGTCAATTGGAAAGCTCCGAAAAATGTTTTAGAACTACAAATTTTTCTGGGCTTAGTAGGTTATTATTGCCATTTCGTTAAGAACTTCTCTATAGTTGCTTTATCGATGACCAAGTTGTTATAGAAAAATGTTGAATTTATTTGGTCAGATAAATGTCAACAGAGTTTTGATCAGCTGAAAAACATGTAACGACTCGATAGTCATGGGTAATCGGAAAGTGTATTTTTGGGTCTCCGCTTTCGTAAAACGGATTCGTAAATATTTATTAAAGATATTTACGAAGTTAGTTGTGTGGTTAATTAGATTTTGGCTAGGTGAATTAGCTTGAATTAAGGGTAATTAGGTGTAAGGATTAAATTGAATAAAGGGTGAAAAAAGAAAAAGTGAAAGATTAAATAAGCAATTAACCCTTATATAACAAGTGTGTGGCAAAAATAATTCCATGTGTGTAAATAATATACATATATTTAATAATAAATTAAACTTATTATTTAATTAAATATATTTATATTATTATATTATATTATTATAATTAAACAAAATAAAGGAGAAAGAGAATAGAAAAAGAAATAAGAAGAACGATTAGAGAAGAAAAGGGAGAAAGAAAAAGAGAAAGAAAAAGGAGAAAATTAGGGTTTTAAGGTTCAAAGCTCAATTGGTAAGTCAATTTAGTCCTTTTTCTTGTAATTTTTTGGTTTTTAGAATCCTAGTATTAAATACTACTTAACCTATGTTGAAATTTTAGAAATTATTGAATTTTTAGATGTTGTTCATGTTGAATAATTTAAGTATTTGGGACTAAATTAATAGAATTTTAAGTTAGAAATGAAAAAGGGATTGAATTGTAAAATAAATTATAAGTTTTGAGTAATAGGGACTAAATTGAAAAAATCAAAATTTTAGGGATTTAAATGAAATTGGAGAGTTGAATTTATTCTAAAGTGGAAATTGTATGAAAATATGGAATTAGTTTTGAAGAAATAAAATTAGTCGGTTTATGGACTAATTTGGAATTCAGGCTAAAGTTGAATACACATTGAAATATTCAATGTGAAATTGTATCGTATTGATGAATTCCAATTGTTTCAATTCCGTAGCTAACGTTGTACCAGAAACCTCAGCTAAGAAAGGAAGAGATAAAGTCGACGAGGAGTAGCCTAAAAATTCTGGTTTATATTTCTATAATCTGAATCTAGTAATTATTATTTGTATTTGATTAAATGTTATAGTAAGTAAATGAAGTGAGTAATTATCATTATGAAATTCAATTGAAAGTATGTGATTTTGTGATATTTGAATATTGGATGAATGTGACTTTTGAAAAGTGAAATTGAAACCCTATTAATTGTGTCGGGCTGAGTCGGATATAGATGGCATGCCATATGATTGGAAGAGTTCAAGGATTCTTCGACCTCGAGTCGATGAGACACTGGGTGTCAAACTATTACTTCGGATAAATTCGATGAGGTACTGGGTACCAGTTTCCTTCGGTTAACCCGATGAGACACTGAGTGTCAACTTATTACTTCGAATTATCCGATGAGGCACTGGGTGCCAAATTGGTGTGTTTTGGTTGGATCCGTGTATTCGTCCAAGTCTGAGTCGTGTTAATAGGGGTAATTAAATTAAATGATATTATGATTGGAAATGGAAAGTATTGAATGTGAAATGCAAATGAGATGCATGAATTTGTGGATCGTATTGTGAAAAGCTATCTGGGATAGCAAATGATAAAAATTGAATGTGTTATAAATGCATATCTATGAATTGATTAATTGCATAAATTGTGGTTATTGTATGACTTAATGTGGATGTTATATTAATTTACCTTTAAGCATTCGGATTATAGAAATACCACTGAGTTCATAGTCAGCATACGGTTTGTTTTCCGTGCACAGGTACTTAAAAGTTGATCGTCTATTCAGCATCCACAATGATCCCGAACCTAAAACGTGGTGATGTATATTTCTTTTTGTGTCAGCATGTACCTAGGATGTTTAAGTGTTTATTATTTTGTGAATGATTGTAAATGATTTTATAAGTTGATATTGGTTGAGTATGTAGAAGAACATATGTGTTGTGATGAAGTTATGATATGATATGTTAAGTTAGGGTATAAGTGAATATGGTATAAGAAAATTATATTTAAAATTTGGTATAATTTTGAAATGACTTGAATGGTACCTTATCGGAATGTTTTGATAATATGAATGTGGAATCTATGAGGGAATAGTGGATAAGTATCTAAGTTGATTGTTTTTACATGTTTTAGACGAATTTGATTGTGTTTGGATTAGTTGAATAAATGGTTTTTGAGTTGCTTGTTGTTTAAGGTTGCAGGGTATGGTAAAAATGATGTTTAAGGTTCATTTTGAGTCCACAAGGCCAGACACACGGGCATGTGACTGGACCATGTGAGACACACAACTAACACACGAGCGTGTGATTTTGCCGTGTGTCCCCTGCAACTTAAAATTTTCAAAACAGAATGCTTAGGTATTTTTACACGGGTGTGTGGCTGGCCGTGTGATCCAAGTCAGAGAATTACACGAGGTCGGACACGGCTTGAGGCACAGGTGTGTCCCATGGCCACACGGGCGTGTCCCTTGGCCACACAGGCGTGTGTCCCCTACACTTAGGAAATTTTTTTAAAATTCACGAAAAATTCCTAGTATCGAATTTAGTCCTGATTTGTTTTTAATACGTATTTTGAGCCTCGAGGGCTCAAAAGAGGGACAATATAATTAAATTATGATATGTATGCTAAATTGTTATGTAATATTCGTATATGATCTGAAAAGTCTGGTAATGCTCCGTAACCTTGTTCCGGTGATAGATAAGGGTTAAGGGATGTTACATTTAGTGGGATCAGAGTTTTGTAGGTTTAGTTGATTCTTGGACTAAATCGACCTCAAAATTGAGTCTAGAGGTACATGCTGTAATTAAGTCAAATTAAGTCGAGATTCAGATGCTGATATATATATTGTTTGTTTTTGTTTTATAGTTGAAAATGTTGGATGATTATAATGATGATTTTGATCAAGAAATGTATACTCGAGATGAAGAGCCTCGTGAATTAGATGAAACTGAATCGATGACACCGAGTTTTAACCCAATGGGTAATCAACCTCCTAATATTGAACGGGGTAATGTTAGAGAAAGGGATGATTCACAAATACTTAGAGCTATTACTGATGCTCTTCAATGAGTAGCAGGAACTGCATCCGCTACGACATCTACCCTTATTGCTCGTAAATCTCCGATTAAAGAATTATGTAAGTATGGAGAAACTAAATTTTTGGGTTTGAAAGGAGCTGATCCTTCTATAGTCGAAACCTAGATTGAATCTACAAAGATAATCTTGCAACAACTTGAGTGTACTCCACGAGAAAGTTTATTATGTGTTGTTTCTCTACTGCAAGGAGAAACATATGTTTGGTGGGAGTCAGTAACACATCATGTACCTGTAGAATAGGTAAATTGGGAATTATTTCTAAGAGAATTTCAAAAGAAATATGTGGGTGAGTTATATATTAAAGACAAGAAACAAGAGTTTTTAGTGTTAAGACAAGGAGAAATGTCTGTAATTGATTATGAACGGGAATTTTCACGACTCAGTAGATATGCTGTTGACTTTGTGTCGACCAAAGCTGACAGTTTCAAGTGATTTTTGCGTGGTCTACGTAATGAGCTACGAGTGCAGTTGGTGCAGTTGTTGTCACATAAAATCACTGAATTTGTAGATTTAGTTGAAAGGACGAAACTAGTTGAACAAGTACTGGGATTTGATAAAAAGGTTGAGAATCCCCGACCGATTGGAAAACATTTTGGAGCCGCTAGTTCAAATCCACAACCCAAAAGATCAAATGAATTTCATGGTAATTGGAGATCAAGTTTTAAATTAGACAAAAGTGATAGAAACCGTGAAAGACAGTTGACAGTTTCTATGGGTAGTGTACGAGGTCTATCTTGGGATATTGAAATTTCGAATTGTGAACATTGTGGGAAAAAACATCAAGGTGAATGTTGGAGATTGACTCGAGGCTATTTCGTTGTGGATCTACAAAGCATTTCATTAGAGATTGTCTGAAAAATGAGAATGTTACACCTATTACTTCTCAGAGATCTGTACCTGTTTCTAGAGGTCCTGGATCAGGTCGAAGTGGTTTGTTTTTCAGTGGTGGTACTAGAAAAGGAAATGATGTTGTTACTCAGCAGTCAGAGGCCAGAACACCAACTCAAACTTATGTTGTACGAACTCGTGAGGAAGGAGATCCAAATGATGTTGTGACGGGTATATGTTTATTGTATTCGAAACCTATTTATGCTTTAATAGATCTTGGATCTTCATATTAATATGTTAATACTAAATTGGTTGAGTCGAGAAGTTTGAAGTCTGAGATGTCTATAGTATTAATAGTGGTGACTAGTCCATTGGGGCAACCTGTGCTAGTGGAGTTAGGTGTGTAGGAGGTGTTCGTTAATGATACAAAATATAACTTTCCCAGTTGATTTGTTGATAATGCCATTTGGTGATTTTGATAAAATTTTGGGAATGGATTGGCTTACAGAGCACAGGGTAATTTTGGATTGCTGTAAAAAGAAATTTATTGTTCAAAATGAAAATGGGGATAAGATTGAGGTGAATGGTATTTGAACCAGTGGGTCAACCCGTATTATTTCAGTGATTTAGGCTAATAAACTTCTTTATTAAGGGTGTGCAGCTTTTTTAGATTATGTTATTAATTCAGATTCTATTGAAAGTTAATGTAGTAAAATTCAAACTATTTGTGAATTTCCTGATGTATTTCCTAAAGAATTACTAGGATTACCACTAGATCAGGAGGTTGAATTTGCAATTGAAGTATTTCTTGGTACAGCTCTGATGTCAATACCGTTTTATCGTATGTCACATATGGAGTTAAAAGAATTAAAGGTACAACTATAGGACTTATTGGATCGTGGTTTTATACGTCCTAGTACATCACCTTGGGGAGCTCCAATACTTTTTGTTAAAAAAGAAAGACGATTCGATGAGGTTATGTATTGATTATCGATAATTGAATAAGGTGACGATTAAGAATCGATACCCTCTACCCCGTATTAATGATTTGTTTGATCAACTAAAAGGAGCTTCAGTCTTTTCAAAGATTGATTTGAGATCAGATTATTATCAGTTGAAGGTGAAAAAAAGTGATGTACCTAAGATGGCATTTCGTACACGGTATGGTCATTATGAATTTTTGGTGATGACTTTTGGATTGGCAAATGCTCCAGCTACATTTATGGATCTCATCAACCATATTTTTCAACTGTACTTGGATCAGTTTGTGGTAGTGTTCGTTGATGATATTCTAGTCTATTCAAAATCTAAATTTGAATATGAGCAACATCTCAGAATTGTTTTTGCAAATATTACGGGAGAAATGGCTATATGGGAAGCTTAACAAATGTGAATTTTGGTTATCAGAGGTTGTATTTTTGGGGCATGTTTTTTCGACAGATGGAATTAAGGTTGATCCGAAAAGGATTGAAGCGAATGTTCATTGGAAAGCACAGAAGAATGTGTCAGAGGTTCGTAGTTTTCTTAGATTAGCTGGCTATTACTGAAGATTTGTAAATGGATTTTAAAAGATATCTTTACCGATGACAAAATTGTTGCAAAAGAATGTTCAATTCGTCTGGGATGATCAATGTCGAGAAAGTTTTGAGAAATTGAAACAAATATTGACTGAAACGCTAGTTTTGACCTTACCAGAACTGGGAAAAGATTTTGTTGTGTATAATGATGCTTCTTTGAGCGGTCTTGGTTGTGTCTTTATGCAATATGGAAAAGTGATTGCTTATGCGTCTCATCAATTGAAATACATGAATGTAATTATCCAGCACATGATTTGGAGCTTGCTGCTGTGGTTTTTGCTCTAAAGATATGGAGACATTACTTGTATGGTGAGAAATGTTATATTTATATCGATCATAAAAGTCTCAAATATCTTCTATCTTAAAAGGAGTTAAATTTGAAACAGCGTCATTCGGTAGAGCTTTTAAAAGATTATGATTGTGTTATTGATTATCATCCTAGTAAAGCTAATGTGGCAGCTGATGCATTGAGTAGAAAAACGGCAATTGAATTACGAGCAATGTTTACACAACTCAGTATCAATGATGATGGAAGTCTGTTGGCCGAATTGAGAATTAAACTGGTGATGTTTGATCGGATCAAGTCATCACAGTTAAAAGATGACAAGTTAGTAAAGAAAAGAGAAATGGTTCAGAATGGCATGCTAGAGAACTTTAGTATTGATGAACATGATTGCTTGAGATTTTACAATTGGATTTGTGTTCCAGATGTTTCTGAATTAAAAGAATTGATACTTCGTGAAACTCATGACAGTTCTTTTGCTTTGCGTCCTGGAGGAATAAAAATGTATCGTAATCTACAAGAATCTTATTGGTGGCCAGGAATGAAAAGAAATGTGATTTAATATGTGGCTAAATGTTTGACTTGTCAATGAGTTAAGGCAGAACATCAAGTTCCTACTTGACTACTTCAGCCTATTAATAATCCTGAATGGAAATGGGATTGCATCATGATGGATTTTGTAATGGTGTTACCATTGTCAGCAAGCAAGAAAAATGTTATTTGGGTGATTGTTGATCGACTTACGAAATTGGCTCATTTCATTATAGTTATGACTGATTGGTCACTTCAAAAGCTTGCTAAGGTATATATTCAAGAATTTGTAAGATTGCACAGTATCCCTATGTCGATAATTTCTGATCGGGATCCATGATTTACTTCGAGGTTCTAGAGACAATTGCATGAATCTATTGGCACTCGACTCAACTTTAGCACAACTTTTCATCCGCAGACTGATAGACAATATGAGCTTGTTATTTAGATTTTGGAAGACATGCTTCGTGCTTGTGTTATTGATTGTGAATTAGGTTGGGAACGTTATTTACCCTTGGCCGAATTTGTATACAATAATAGTTTCCAATCAAGTATTCAAATGGCTTCGTATGAAGCTTTATATGGTCGTAGATGTCGATCACCTGTGTGTTGGATGGAATTGAATGAAAGAAAATGATTGGGACATAATTAATTCAAGAAATGGGGGACACTGATAAGAAAATTTGAGTTAAACTGAAAGCAGCTTTCGATAGACAAAAATCATATGCAGACTTGAAACATCGGGATATCGAGTATTCTGTCAACAATAAAGTATTTCATAAATTTTCTCCTTGGAAGAAAATATTGAAATTTGGTCGAAAGAGGAAATTGAGTCCTCGTTTTATTGGGCCGTATGAGACTACAGAAAGAGTAGGACCAGTTGCATACCGTTTAGCCTTGCCTCCGGAATTATAGAAAATTCATGATGTTTTTCCTATTTCGATGCTCCGAAGATACAGATCAGACCCTTCTCATGTTATTTCGATTGAAGATATTGAAATTCGACCTGATTTGTCATATGAAGAAGAGCCAGTTGAGATTTTAGCACAGGAAGTAAAAGAATTGCATAATAAACAGGTTTCGTTAGTAAAATTGTTGTGGCATAGTCATAGTGTTTAGGAAGTAACTTGGGAACCAAAAGAGACTATGGGATCTCAATACCCCCACCTCTTTATAGGTAAATTTTGAGGACAAAATTTATTAAAGGGGGAGAATTGTAACGACTCGATAGTCACGGGTAATTGAAAAGTGTACTTTTGGGTCTCTACTTTTGTAAAACGGATTCGTAAATATTTTTAGTTAGTTGTGTGGTTAATTAGGTTTTGGTTAGGTGAATTAGCTTGAATTAAGGGTAATTAGGTCTAAGGATTAAATTTTATAAAGGGTGAAAGTTTAATTATTTATTAAAGAAAAAGTGAAGGATTAAATAAGCAATTAATCCTTATATAACAAGTGTGTGGTAAAAATAATTCCATATGTGTAAATAATATACATATATTTAATAATAAATTAAACTTACTTTTTATTTAAGTAAATATATTAATATTATTATATTATATTATTATAATTAAACAAAATAAAGAAAAAAGAGAATAGAAAAAGAAATAAGAAGACCGAACAGAGAAGAAAAGGGAGAAAGAAAAAGAAGGAGAAAATTAGGATTTTAAGGTTCAAAGCTCAATTGGTAAGTCAATTTAGTCATTTTTCTTGTAATTTTTATGTTTTTAGAATCCTAGTATTAAATACTACTTAATCTATGTTGAAATTTTAGATATTATTAAATTTTTAGATGTTGTTCATGTTGAATTATTTAAATATTTGGGACTAAATTAATAGAATTTTAAGTTAGAAATGAAAAAGGGGTTGAATTGTAAAATAAATTATAAGTCTTGAGTAATAAGGACAAAATTGAAAAAAATCAAAATTTTAGGGACTTAAGTGAAATTAAAGAGTTGAATTTAGTCTAAAGTGGAAATTGAATGAAAATAAGGAATTAGTTTTGAAGAAATAAAGTTAGTCTTGGTTTATGGACTAAATTGGAATTTAGGCAAAAGTTGAATACAAATTGAAATATTCAATGTGAAATTGTACTGTATTGATGAATTCCAATTGTTTCAATTCTGTAGCTAACGTTGTATCGGAAACCTTGGCTAAGAAAGGAAAAGATAAAGTCGACGAGGAGTAGCCTGGAAATTCTAGTTTGTACTTCTATAATCCGAATCTAGTAATTATTATTTGTTGTATTTTATTAAATGTTATAGTAAGTAAATGAGGTGAGTAATTATCATTATGAAATTGAATTGAAAGTATGTGATTTTGTGATATTTGAATAATGGATGAATGTGACTTTTGAAAAGTGAAATTGAAACGCTATTAACTGTATCATGCTGAGTCGGATATAGATGGCATGCCATAGGATTGGAAGATGTAACAGTCCAGTTTAGACCCTAGGTGGAATAGTGGTTTCGAGACCATAGGTCTGAGTCAGAAAAATATTTTAATAATATTTTCTGTGTTTACAGTATGTGTTTAAGCATGTGTGAATGTTTCGAGTGTTAATTTCATCATTTGTATGCTTAATTTGATAAAAGGACCTAATCGCGTAAAATGCAAAAGATGTGTTCTATTTGCTAAAGTGCCAAATTACTATGTCTTTATATTTGTGGGGTCCTTATGATGCAGTTATACCATTGAATTTATGAATGGACCTATATGCCAAGGGTTAGTGGAATTTAAATGATAATAATAAGGCTATTTTAGTAAAATGTATATTAATGTTATTAGATTAATAAAAGAAAACATGAAATCTGTGTTTCATTCATTCATGTTTGCCGAAATTATCAAGGAAAAAGAAGGAAAAATACAAGCTAGGGTTCGACCAATGTTTTCTTTGATTTAGGTATGTATTTTGCTTAGTTTTTGATGATTTTTATGTTTTTGTGATCGTTGCTTTGTGTTTTACTAAGCCCATGTCTCAATTTCTGATTTTGTTGATGATTTTGAGTTGAGCTATTGATGAAATTGTGAGCTTTGTGTTGTTAAATGATGAAAAATGAAAGATATGTCATAAATAAATATATTTTTTCTTTGAATTTTGATGAATATGAGTAATTTGGGCTAAATTGTAAAAATGAGATTTTTAGGGACTAAAATGTAAAATAAATGAAATATGTGGGCTTATATGAACTCTATGAATGTAACGCCCCAAAATTTAAGTATTTATTTTTGTATGTTGTGTATCACATCTACATGCCTGCTTCAGTGGTTGAGTGTCTTGAGGAGTGTTGGAGAAGTCCTGGGTTCAAGCTTTGGCTTTAGCAAAAAATTTGTTTTAACTGAATAAAAACCTTGTTGCTAGATAGTGGGTTCTTAAATAATTGTGGGAAGTCAAGTCATAAAAAGTTTGTTGGTTCAGAGGATAGTGGCGTGTTACTTCTGTTAAGAGATCTGAATTTGAATCCTTGTATGCGCAAAGGGATTAATATTTTGCTGAGCTGGGCGGCTAGAGTTTGTGTTCCATTAAAAGTCTGAGTAGTGGGAAGGTTAGAGGCATTTTAGGAGGAGATTTGGGAGGTGGAAAGAGAAGTGTTCTGTTTGAATAAATGTGGAGAGGTTTGGGGAGGAAATCATGGGGAGTTGAGGGGAGAGAATGAGTTGTGCCGAATTTGGGATTGTGGGCATACAAAATTTTGGCTGAGTGTGGATCTCTCTCATGTTTTGGTTTTCTGTGTGCTTTTGGGGTTTCTTTTGCTTGGTGGCCAATTGTGTTGGTTTTCTTTAGGGTATCGTGCGATTTTGCCTATTTTGATTTTCGCAATTGTTTCTGCTATTGTTTCTTCTCCCTCTGGCCGGACCCTCTCATTTTGTTACCCTATTTCTCAATTGTGTTTTTTTGAAACTGAGTACTTCTTACTTTTCCCTCTCTTCATTCTAACTGTGGTAGCCGAATAGCTTGTTTCCCTTCTGTTATTTCAGTTGCTTGCTCTTAGTTTAGGTCGATCCTCTTCTTCTTTTCTCTCCTAGTCGATTATTGTTCCTTGACTGAATATCTTGCTTTCTTCTTCCCTCACAACTCTTTCTTTATTGCAACAAGGGATTAAGCCGAATACTTCTCCTTCTACTCTTTTGGTTCTGGGCTATTGTTTTTCGACTTGTGTGGGTAAGTGGTAATTCTTCCTCTCTTTTGGTCATGCCAATAGTATCATCTAACACCTTCTGGTATTGATTTTTTTGATTAAGGTACTACCATTCCGTATTGCCTCTGTTATTTTGTGAATTTGGCTCTTATGTGGTTTAGGCCGATTACTCCTATCATCTATTCTTAGTTTACATGGAGGTAAGTTCTTGATATCTTGGTTATAGTTATTTACGTTCATGGTCGAAGTTAATAAGATTAAAATGCAATGCAGATTCTGTTAAGGTTTGGATGTCAATTGAGATCACTGGTTTAAAGGGGGAGTAAACTGTATTTGCTCAAATAAGGTAGGTAACGTGTATTATTGAGGATTAAGTGCTTGTCAGAGAGCATTTAACCCTAATGGTTTAAGGACTTACATTGGGCCGTGTTTGATTCTAGGTTGGCGTTCGTTGGGATTGCGCTCTTTTCGCAAACAAGTGTGTAATCACACTACAAAAACTGTTAATCAGCAAAAGCCGGAAAACATGTCCATAGAAAATATACGAGCGTACGCTTGCTCGTACAGTGACTCGAACGCATAAACGTGGACGTTTGACATTAGAGGCCGCCATGAGCGATTTCATGGGCTTAGGCCATTTTGGGCCACGTTGGGTCGAAATAGGCTATGTAGGCCCCACTGGCTTGTAGGCCCTACACGGGTAAACCACACGGACGTGTGGAGATTATTGTCTGGCTGTGTAGCTCACATGACCAGTGTCATTTTTGGGCTTTATAGGTCACACGAGCGTGTGGGCCTACATGAGTCGAATTATGGGCTTAGGCCCATTTTCACTGTTCGACTGTTAAGGTTGCACGAGTTGCTCGAGATGATTGTGGGCCTATTTTTGGGCCAGTAAGTATGCCTAGACCCTAATCTGATGTAATGATAGTTATATCCCTGTGAGGTAAATGACTGATATACCCCTATGTAATGTATGATTGTTTGAGTATGCCATTTTTACTGAAAATACATTTATATTATGTTACATTGCATGGGGTAGGATATATGATATCGGAGGAAGTGTACTAAAAGGCTATAAGCCTATTACTGGAAGCTCTGCTGCAAATACTGTTTTAGTGCCGAAACTAGTGCTATATTTTGGTGTTTAGGGATGGGTGTTATACTGTTTTAGTGTAGGGTTGGACGAAGTGAAGTGTAAAGGATGTATGGATAGGATTTTCTGAATGTATTACTGTTACTGTTACTAAGATGGACTAAGGCCCACACTGATACTATTACTGTATTGGGATAAGGCCCTAACTAAGATTAAATCACATCAAACGGGCTTAGGCCCGCATCAGATTCTTTCGTGACGATTGTTTGTCGATAAAGGATTACACACTGAGTTTTCGTAAACTCACCCTTCTGCTTTCCTGTGTAGGCAATCCTTAGGCGGCTCAGTGCTACGAGGGACTCGATGAGGGCCACACGACTGCTTTTGCTACTGTTTTAAACTTTCATTCCTTAAGATTTTTAATTTGGGTTTCAGTTATGTAATAAGGCCTCTTAAAGTTTTTCCTTGGTTATGGACTTTATTTAATTTAAATCATATCTGTTAGAAGTAGGCCACCATTTTTCTAAAAATATTTATATGTTTTCAAATCACCATGCTAAGGCAATATTTTCCACAAGTTTCCGCAAACAGTCATAGTTTTAAAAGTTCAACGACAACCTAAAATGAGTAGCACTTTGCTTTAACAACTTGGGTTTTTAAGAACAACTAAGATATTATAGATTTTCACCATAAAGAGTCTTTTTTTAAAAGATCAGATTTTTCAACGGAACTATGTTTATTTGAAATTCACTTTAGTGTGACATTGCGGATCCGGCCATAATGTCTAGGCTGGGTTTGGGGTGCTGCATTTAGTGATATTAGAGCTAGGTTGCACAAATCGGCAGTGGATTTGGGTTTTACTTAGAACTTAAAACTCCGAAAAAGAACTATTTCAAATGATTTAAATAGTGTTTTACTGAATGTGTGGTCTACCGAGTCTCCGGCGCCGATCTTGTAAGTTTTCTCAAACTACAACTTGTTTAGGTTGAAATACTAAGGCTACTATAGGTAGTAACTTGTACTGAAATACTCTGTTTAGGGTAAACTGAGACCGTAGTGGAATTGCGATCTATGGAAACAAGAAAACATTGAATTAATGATACTGTTTTACATAAAATATCCGTTAATAAACACTGGAACTATGAAACTGATGCATAAAACTATTAATACAGCACGTAATACGATAATGAGCACCAGAGGTACTCGTGGAAGGGATACAAGAGGTCGCGCCGGGGGTCGTGGAGGTGCTCGGGCTAGGTCGTCGGCATCGGGTCACATGCCTAACGATGAAGCTAGAGAGGCACCAGCTTCACCTGTGACTGAGACTAGGTCACATGATCATGCGGCTGGAGACGACGCATTGTCCCAAGGTATGTTGCGAATTTTGGAAAGGGTCGCTGGGCACAATACTGGTACTGTGGGCTGTGGGTTGGTGACAGAACGACTCAGGTCAAATGGGGCTGTGATTTTTAAGGGAATAACTGGAGTTGCCTATAATGTGGCTGAATATTAGATGGAGGCCATAAAGCAAATCATGGATGACCTCGACTGTACTTTAGAGCAGAAATTATAAGGTACAGTATCGTTACTACGAGATGAAGCCTATCAGTGGTGGCAGAGGTGCTGGTCATACTTAGGCGAGGCAGCCGACACTGGTTTATGCTGCATGTCGTCGAGAGGACGGAGATGCCCCAGATGTTATTATGGGTACGTTCTCTATTCATAATGTACCTTATACTGCATTGATTGATGTTTGATCTACGCACTCTTATATAGCATGCACTGTGTTTGAGACTTTGGGTATAATGGTTGAAAACACTACGAGTGAAGTTACTGTGTTGAGTCTATTAAGGCAGTCAGTGAGAGTGAATAAACTATTTAAGATGTACCTTTGGAGGTTCAAGGAATGATCTTTTTAGCAGATTTAATAGAACTTAATTTTGGAGAATTCGACTTGATATTGGGCATGGACTGGCTGGTTAAGCATCAGGTAAATTTGGATTGTACTGCAAAGCGAGTGGTACTGAAAATTGAAAAGGCTGATGAGGTAATTATGAGTGGGGAGCTTCGGAATTATCTGTCAAATGTGATTTCTGTACTTAGAGTTGAGAAGTTGGTTCGTAAGGGTTGTGAGGCGTATCTAGCCTACCTTAATGCTTCGAATTCTAAGGTTTTTTTTTGTGAAAGATATTAGAACAGTGAAGGACTTTTCAGATATTTTTCCTAATGAGCTACTTAGATTACCTCCAAGCCGAGAAGTTGAATTTGGGATTGAGCTCCTGCTTGGTATAGCTCCGATGTCGATCGCCTCTTATAGAATGGCGTCGAAGGAGCTGGAGGAGCTTAGCGCAGATTCAAGAGTTACCGGGTCGAGGGTTCATTTGCCCTAGTGTGTTTCCGTGGGGAGCACCGGTATTATTCGTAATAAAGAAGGATGGATCCATGCGAATGTGCATCGACTACCAGTAACTGCATAAATTGACTGTTAAGAATAAGTACCCTTTATCGAGGATTGATGATCTATTCGATCAGTTTAATGGAGCTTCAATTTTCTCTAAGATAGATCTTTGATCTAGGTACCATCAATTAAGGTTCAAGGAGACTGATGTTTATAAGACTGCGTTTAGGACTCGTTATGGTCATTATGAGTTTCTAGTGATGTCGTTTGGACTGACGAATGCACCAACAACTTTTATGGATTTGATGAATTGAGTGTTCCAGCTCTATCTAGATCTGTTCATGGTGGTGTTTGTAGATGACTTTCTAGTGTATTCGAAAACTAAATATGAACATGATGCACATCTCCGACTAGTTCTACAAATTCAGAGAGAAAAATAATTGTATGCTAAATTCAGTAAGTGTGAATTTTGGCTATGAGAGGTAACTTTTCTGGGTCATGTGGTGTCTGCCGAGGGGATTAGGGTTGATCCTCGAAAAATTGAAGTGGTTCTAGATTGGAAGCAGTCTAAATCGGTATCTGAGATTTAGAGTGTTCTGGGTCTGGCAGGGTATTATAGACAGTTCGTTGAGGGTTTTCATTGATTGCTGCACCTCTGACTAAATTGTTGCACAAAGGGGTACCGTTTGATTGGTCTAATAAGTAGCAAGAAAGTTTCGAGAAGCTTAAGAAAGTTCTGATTGAGGCCCTTATCTTGATTCAGCCAGAGTTTGGGAAAGAATTTACTGTCTACAGTGATGCATCACACATTGGTTTGGGTTGTGTGTTGATGCAAGAGGGTAAGGTCGTGGCTTATGTGACTCGTTAGCTTAAGACGCATGAGGCGAACTATTCGACTCATGACTTGGAGTTAGCTGCAGTGGTATTCGCACTGAAAATTTAGAGGCATTACCTGTATGATGAGAAGTGTATCATTTAGACGGATCACAAGAGCCTCAAGTATCTCCTTACTCAGAAGGAGCTAAACCTTAGAGAGTGTAGATGGATTGAGTTGCTTAAGGATTATGACTGTTCGATTGAATACCATCTGGGTAAGGCTAATGTTGTAGTCGATAAACTGAGCCGTAGAGCTGTGACCGACCTGAGGGTGATGTTTTTTCGTCTCAGCTTGTTCAATAATGGTAGTCTGTTGGCTGAATAGCAGGTTAAACTGACTTGGACTGAATAGGTTAAGGGTAAATAGTTAGGGGATGAGTCATTGATTTCTCGATTCTAACAAATAGAGAGTGAGGAAACTTCAGATTTTGGACAGAATAGGGAAGGGGTACTATGTTTCCGTAGGAGAGTCTTTGTACCAAAGGATGTTGATTTGAGGCAGTCGATACTGCAGGAGGCGCATAGTAGTCCTTATGTTATGCATCCTGATGGGAATAGGATGTATTGAGACTTCGTGAGTTATATTGGTGGCTAGGTGTTAAGCGTGAGGTTACCGACTTTGTGAGTAAATGCCTTACTTGTCAGCAAGTTAAGGCTGAACATCAGTTACCTTCAGGGTTGCTTTAGCCAGTTAAGATTCCGTTGTGGAAGTGGGAGAGAGTGGCTATGGACTTCGTTAGTGGGCTGCCCTTAACACCTACTAAGAAGGATTCAGTATGGGTTATCGTGGATCGATTGACCAAATCTGCCCATTTCATTCCAGTTCGTACTGATTACTCGTTGCAAAAACTGGCTAAGCTGTAGCGTCTGAGATCGTGCAACTGCATGGGGTACCAGTTTCCATAATATCTGATAGAGATCCTCGCTTCACGTATCGGTTTTGAAAGAAGTTACATAAGGCATTGGGTACAAGGTTGGACTTTAGTACTGCGTTCCATCCTCAGATAGACGGTCAGTCAGAGAGGGTGATTCAGATACTGAAGGACATGATAAGGAGTTGTGTGATTGACTTTCGAGGCAGTTGGGAGGATTACTTGTCGTTGGTAGAGTTTGCGTACAACAATAGTTACCAGTCTAGCATACAGATGGCACCTTACGACGCATTATATGGTCGTAAGTGTCATACTCCTTCTTGTTGGACTGAGTTAGGTGAGTAGTGAGTTCTGGGTCCTGAATTGATTTCTGATACTGAGGATAAAGTTAGATTGATTCGGGATCGATTGAAGGCAGCATCCTATAGATAGAAGTCGTACGCGGATCTGAAGCGTAAGGAAATTGAGTATTCTATGGGAGATTTGGTGTTTCTCAAGGTCTCGTCGCCATGGAAGAAGGTACTGAGGTTTGGTCGAAAAGGTAAGTTAAGCCCTAGGTTCATTGGGCCATACCGTATATTGAAGCGTGTGGGACTGGTTGCTTATCAAGTTGAGTTACCTCTAGAGTTGGACCGGATTCATGATGTGTTCCACATCTCTATGTTGAGGCGATATCGTTTTGATCCTGCTGACATTGTTTCGACAGAGGAGATTGAGATTAGGCCAAATTTGACCTTTGAGGAAGAGCCGGTTCAAATTTTAGACCGTGATGTTAAGGTTTTGAGGAGGAAGTCGGTTCCACTGGTTAAGGTACTATGGTGTAATCACAGCTCTAAGGAAGCCACGTGGGAACCCAAGGAGGTGATGCGACAATAACACCCTCATCTGTTTTGACCAGGTAAATTTTGAGGCCAAAATTTTCTTTTAGGGGGTAGAGTTGTAACGCCCCAAAATTTAAGTATTTTTTTTGTATGTTGTGTGTCACATCTTCATGCCTGCTTCAGTGGTTGAGTGTCCTGAGGAGTGTTGGAGAAGTCTTGGGTTCAAGCTTTGGCTTTAGCAAAAATTTTGTTTTAATTGAATAAAACCTTTGTTGCTAGATAGTGGGTTCTTAAATAATTGTGGGGAAGTTAAGTCGTAAAAAGTTTGCTGATTTAAGGGATAGTGGCTTGTTACTTCTACTAGGAGACATGAGTTTGAATCCCTAAATACGCAAAGGGATTAATATTTTGCTGAGCTGGGCGGCTAGAGTTTGTGTTCCATTAAAAGTTTGAGTAGTGGGAAGGTTGGAGGGATTTTAGGAGGAGATTTGGGAGGTGGATAGAGAAATGTTCAATTTGAATGAATGTGGAGAGATTTGGGGAGGAAATCATGGTGAGTTGAGGTGAGAGAAGGAGTTGTGCCGAATTTGGGATTGTGGGCATACAGAATTTCGGCTGAGTGTAGCTCTCTCTCAAGTTTTGGCTTTCTGTGCGCTTTTGGGGTTTCTTTTGCTTGGTGGCCGATTGTGTCATTTTTTTTAGGGTATCTTGCAGTTTTGCCTATTTTAATTTTAACAACTATTTCTGCTATTGTTTCTTCTCCTTCTGGCCGAACCCTTTCATTTTGCTGCCTTCTTTCTTAATTGTGTTTTTTTAAAACTAAGTACTTTTTACTTTTCCCTCTCTTCATTCTAACTGTTGTAGCTAAATACCCTGTTTCCCTTCTATTATTTTGGTTGCCTCCTCTTGGTTTAGCTCGATCCTCTTCTTCTTTTCTCTCCTAGTCGGTTATTGTTCCTTGGCCAAATATCTTGCTTTCTTCATCCCTCACAACTCTTTCTTCATTGCAACAAGGGATTAAGCCGAATACTTATCCTTTTTCTCTTTCAGTTCTGGGCTATTGTTTTTCAACTTTTGTGGGTAAGTGGTAATACTTTCTCTCTTTGGGTTACGCTAATAATATCATCAAACACCTTCCGGTATTGATGTTTTCTGATTAAGGTACAACCATTCCGTATTGCCTCTATTATCTTGTGAATTCGGCTCTTGTGTGGTTTAGGCCGATTACTCCTATCATCCATTCTTAGTTTACGTGGAGGTAAGTTCTTGATATCTTGATTATAGTTATTTGCATTCATGGTGGAAGTTAAAAAGATTAAGACGCAATGCAGATTCTGTCAAGGTTTAGAAGTCAATTGAGATAACTGGTTTAAAGGGGGAGTAAACTGTATTTGTTCAAACAAGGTAGGTAACGTGCATTATTAAGGATTAAGTGCTTGTAAGAGAGCGTTTTAACCTAATGGTTTAAGCACTGGCATTAGGCCGTGTTTGATTCTAGGTTGGTATTCGTGGGATTGCGCTCTTTTCGCAAACAGGTGTGTAATCACACTACAAAAACTGTTAATCGACAAAAGCCGAAAAACATGTCCATAGACGCTATACGAGCATGCACTCGCTCGTACGGTTATTTGAATGCATAAACATCGACATTTGATAGTAGAAGATGCCATGAGCGATTTCATGGGCTTAGGCCGTTTTGGGCCACGTTGGGTCGAAATGGGCCATGTGGGCCCACGGGCTTGTGGGCCCCACACGGGTAAAATACACGGACTTGTGGAGATTATTGGGCCTGGCTGTGTAGCTTACACAGACAAGGTCATTTTTAGGCTTTATGGGTCACACAAGCATGTGGGCCTACATGGGGCTAATTATGGGCTGGGGCCCATTTCATTGTTCGACTGTTAAGGTTGCATGGGTCACCCGAGACGACTGTGGGCCTATTGTTGGTTAGGTAAGTATACCTAGACCCTAATCTGATGTAATGACTGTTATACCTTTGTGAGGTAAATGACTGATATACCTCTATATAATGTATAACTGTTTGAGCATGCCATTTTTACTTAATACATTTATATTATGTTGCCTTGCATGGGGTGGGATAAATAATATCGAAGGTAGTGTACTGAAAGACTATAAGCCTATTACTGGCAGCTCTACTGCAAATACTGTTTTAGAGTCAAAATTGGATCTATATTTTGGAGTGTAGGGATGGGTGGGTTGATTTTATCCCCACATGCAGTGTAGGGTTGGACGGAGTGGAGTGTAGATTATGGATGGGTAGGATTTTCTGAATGCATTACTGTTACTGTTACTGAGATGGGCTAAAGCCCACACTGATACTGTTACTGTATTGGGCTAAAGCCCTAACTAAGATTAAACTGCTACTGAAACGGGCTTAGGCCCAGACTGTATCTGCTTACTGTATGATTGTTTGTCAATAAATGATTACACACTTAGTTTTCGTAAACTCACCCTTACGCTTTCCTGTGCAGGTAATCTTTAGGCGAGTCGATGCTGCGAGGGACTCGACGAAGGCCACACGATTGCCTTTGCTACAGTTTTAAACTTTCATTCCTTTAACTTTTTAATTTGGGTTTCAGTTATGTAATAAGGCCTCTTAAAGTTTTTCCTTGGTTTAGGATTTTATTTACTTTAAATCATATCTGTTAGAAGTAGGCCACGATTTTTCTAAAAATATTTATATGTTTTCAGATCACCACGCTAATGCAATATTTTCCACAAGTTTCAAGAAACAAACATAGTTTTAAAAGTTCAAAGACAACCTAAAATGAGTAGCACTTTACTTTGACAACTTAGGTTTTTAACAACCAAGAAATTATAGATTTTCACCACAACGAGGCTTTCTTTAAAAGATTGGATTTCTCAATGGAACTACATTTTTTTGAAATTCACTTTAGTGTGACATTGTGGATCCGGCCATAACGTCTAGGCCGGGTTTGGGTTGTTACAATGAAAATTCGACTAAGCATGTGTATAAGGAAATTTTGTGTATTTTGTGATTTTATGAATTAAGGACTAAAGTGTTAAAATGTGAAAATGTGAGGGCTAATTTGTAAAATTCCCTAAATTTGTGAATATGGATTGAATTGAATGATTTGTTTAATAAAAGGGTTAATTTTGAATACATATAGATCAAGAAAAAAGGAACTCGAATTTAGATCGAGGGAAATCGAAGGTTATCGAGTAAACAATCTGAATTATCAATTTCGAGTATGAGGTAAATTTGTACGTGATAAATGATGTTATAGTTATGTTTTAATTCTTTGATAATGCATAAATTTTATATATTTGACTATGGTTTAAGCACGATGCTAAATCGACTATGCTCGACACTAAGTGTGCGATTTGGAATAGCTTCGGCTATAAATAGCACTAAGTGTGCGTATTGGAATAGCTTCGGCTATAGGAGGCACTAAGTGTGCGATACCGAGATAGCTTCAGTTTGTTAAGATGGCACTAAGTGTGCGAGAGTGTTACGGCTTCGGCTAATCATGGGTGCAGTAAGTGTGCGAATTCTTAGAGAATTGAAAGGATTCCGAACGAATTAATATATTGAACAAAAAGGTGAGAATGAAACGAATAAACACGGGAAAAGATCAGGTATTTATGATTTCTATATGGTAGATGATACTAGGTGTATAAAGTTTGATGAACTTGTATGAACATGTTAAATGTGATGGAATAGAATTGAAGGATGAATATGAACTACTAAGTGTTTATTAGTTTGTGTTTTGTATAGTCTAAACTATTGGTTATTCAGTACAAACTTACTAAGCTTTAAAGCTTACTGTGTGAAATGTTCTCTGTTTTATAGTGTTATAAAGTTAGCTCAGATCCGGGAATTTTCAATGACTCAAGCACACTATCGAACATCTATTTTGGTACCATTTTGAGAGTTGTATATATGGTATATAGCATGTATAGGCTAGATTTATTTTGGTATGTTTTGTGATATGAATATTTAGCCATGAGATTTGGCTTGGTTTTGGTTGTGTATAAGAATGAAGTATGGTTATGATCTATGTGATGTAAAATGGACTATATGCTATATTTTGATGTGTATAAAAAGGGACTTGTGAGAAATGGTTGATTAGGTAAGTTAGAAATGTGAATTTGCTATGGAACATATGTATTGGTATGGATGACAATCATGAAATTTGTTGATGATGGTATGGCATGAATGGTGTATGTTTTGGTTGTGAATTGGTTGAGAATTCGGTATAAAATGTTTGGTTGATCATGTAAGAATGACCAAAAATTAGGGTCGCAAATTGGCCTTGTAAATGGCCTATTTTTGTCCGCATGGGTAGAGACACGAGCGTGTGTCTCAGCCATGTGTGACACACGGTTATGTTGCACGGTCGTGTGTCCCCTGGCGTACCCTACGAATTAAAGTCAGTATTCCCTATAGTTTTGACATGGCCTAGATACACGGGCGTGTCTATCAGTCATGTGTGGCACATGGGCTAGCACATGGGCGTGTTGTTGGCCGTGTGACCCAAGTCAGAAGCCTTCCTAATTTTTACACGGACTGGCACACGGATGTGTCTTGTGGTCGTGTGGACAAGTTAGTATGTATGCCTTATTTTGCCACAGTTTAGACACACGGGTGTGTCTAATGTCATTTGAGGCACACGGCCTGCTCACACGAGCGTGTGACCTTTATAACTTTCAAAAATGTTTAAGATTTGAAAATTTTTGCTTGAGCTCTATTTAGTCCCAACCCTTTTCTAATGCATGTTTAAGGTCTCATTGGCCTACATAAGGGACTCTATAATGATGTGTGACTTTGATGCTATATTGATTATTAAATGATTGCGAATTGTTTCTATATGTCTGGTAATGCCTCGTAACCCTATTCTGACGACGGATATGGATTAAGGGTGTTATATTTGGTTGGTATCAGAGCTACAATTTAGTCGATTCTAGGACTAACGTAGCGAGTGAGAGTCTAGCTGTACATGCCATATATATATAACTGCGATAGTGTGATGATTCCTGATATTTAGCAAATGGATCCCGAACGAGCGATAGCTGATAATGTTGAAAGCAATGCACCTACTCCCGCTCAAGGAGTAGTGTCGGTTGAATCTAGGTCGATATCTAGTAGTCTGGGAGGAGAGGCTAAGCAAGCCTTCTTCCAAATCATGAATTTGTACGAATGAATCCGGCTACTCAACAACCTCCATCCTCACCTGTTCCTCAACAAGTCCCAATTGTGCCACAAGTAATAGATCCAATTCGATTGAGTAAGCCACATGTTGATAAGATTCATAAACACGGGGCTAAAAAGTTTCGGGCTACAGTTGATGGTGATGCTGAGAGGGCTGAGTTCTGGCTTGAGAACACTATTTGAGTATTCGATGAATTGTCTTGTACTCTAGAAGATTGTATCAAATGTGTAGTATATTTGCTTAGAGATAATGAATATCATTGGTGGAAAATGTTGACATCGGTAGTTCGTGCAAGTTATGTGGGAATTCTTTTAGACTGAGTTCTGGAAAAAGTACATAAGCCAGAGATTCCTCGATCAAAAAAATAAAGAGCTTCTCGAATTGAAACAAGGCCAGATGACCGTTACTGAGTATGAAAGAGAAATTGTACATTTAAGCAAATATGCTCGGGAATATGTGTCTACTGAAGAGATCATGTGTAAAAGATTTGTTGATGGATTGAACGAAGACATAAAACTATTCGTCGGGATACTTGAATTGAAAGAATTTGTAGTACTGGTTGAGAGGGCCTGTAAAGCCGAAGATCTCAACAAAAAAAAGAGAAGCTGATTCAGAGGCTAGAGATTCGAGGAAGCGATCGATGAATAAATCTTATCATTCTTCGTCAAAGAAATCAAGAGCTTACTTTAATCGATCGACAGCTTCAATGGGATATCAGAGTAGAGATTGTGGGAAGTACATCGGTATCGAGTGTTGGTAACATAAACGATGTTAAGCCTGAGTGTCAACAATGTAGAAGACAAAATTTTGGTGATTGCTAGGGGAAAATTATTAACAAAGCTTGTGATAGTTGTAGTTCACGAGATCACTTTATAAAAGATTGCCCAGAATTAGCTGAAAAAGATAATGCTCAGAACACGAGGCTGAGTAACACTACAGCTAGACCTCCCAGAAATACGGGAAATGTGAGTGGTAGTCAAAAAGGGACTAAAGACACTGCAGTTCAATCCAAGGCTAGAGCACCTGCCAGAGCCTATGCTATTCGTGCTCGTGAGGAAGCTTCATCTCCCGATGTTATAACTGGTACTTTCACACTTTATGATACTTCTGTGATTGTATTGATAGATCCTGGATCAATGCATTCTTATATATGCATGAACTTAGTAAACAGTAAGACTTTGCCTGTAGAGTCTACTGAATCCGTGATTAGAGCATCATACCCCTTAGGTAAAAGTGTTTTAGTTGACAAAGTGTGCAAGAATTGTCCGTTAATGTTTCGAGACATTTATTTTTCAGCCTATCTGATGTTATTGCCTTTTGATGAGTTTGATATAATTTTGCGTATGAATTGGTTAACTTTGCATGATGCCATTGTGAATTGCAAATGGAAAACTATTGATTTGAGATGCAAGAATGATGAAATAGTTCGAATTGAATCTAGTGATTTGAATGGGTTGCCGGCCGTGATATCTTCGATGAAAGCTCTGAGTTTTGTGAGAAAGGGTTGTGAAGCCTGTTATGCCTATGTGATTGATTCGAAGATGACAGAAAAGAAAATAGAATCTGTGCCAGTTGTCTGTGAATTCCGTGATGTGTTTCCTGAAGAACTTCCGGGATTACCTCCAATTCGAGAAGTTAAATTTGGCATTGAGTTAGTACTGAGAACTACTCTGATTTTGATAGCTCTGTATAGAATGGCTCCGACCAAGTTAAAAGAATTAAAGTCTCAGTTGTAAGAGTTGACAGGTAGAGGATTCGCAAGACCGAGTTTCTCACCTTGGGGTGCTCTTGTTTTGTTTGTGAAAAAAGAAAGATGGTACGATGAGAATGTGTATTGATTATCGTCAGTTGAACAAAGTGACTATCAAGAACAAATATCCTTTACCTCAAATTGACGATTTGTTTGATCATCTGAAAGGAGCTACCGTGTTTTCAAAGATAGATTTGAGATCAGGTTACTATCAGTTGCGAGTAAAAGATTCAGACATTCCAAAAATTGCATTCAGAACAAGGTACGGACACTATGAGTTTCTAGTTATGCCTTTCGAATTAACGAATGCACCTGCTATTTTTTTGGATTTGATGAATAGAATTTTTAGACCGTATTTAGATCGATTTGTTGTCGTATTCACTGATGACACTTGATCTATTTATGTGATGAAACTGAACATGCTGAGTATGTGAGAATAGTGCTATAGACTTTGCGAGATTAGAAATTATATGTGAAGTTTAGCAAATGTGAATTATGCTTACGAGAAGTCGATTTTCTGAGACATGTTGTGTCGGCATCTGGTATCCGAGTTGATCCGAGCAAGATTTCGGCTATTTTGGATTGGAAGCCTTTGTGAAATGTTTCTGAAGTCCGCAGTTTTCTGAGACTTGCTAGTTATTATCGCCGGTTTGTAAAAGGCTTTTCTATGATTGCGACTCCGTTGACAAAACTGCTTTAGAAAGATGTGAAATTTGAATGGTCTGAAATGTGTCAAAAAAATTTTAATCAGTTGAAAGCTCTATTAACCGAAGCTCTGATGTTAGTTCAGCTAGGATCGAGTAAAGAATTTGTGATCTATAGTGATGCATCTTTGAATGGTTTAGGTTGTGTTTTGATGCAGGAACGCAAAGTTATAGCTTATGCCTCGAGATAGTTAAAGCTGCATGAAAAGAACTATCGAACACATGATCTGGAATTAGCAGCTATAGTGTTTGCATTGAAGATTTGGCGCCATTATCTGTTTGGTGAGAAATGTCACATTTATTCCGATCGCAAAAGCTTAAAATATCTGATGACTTAGAAAGATTTGAACTTGTGACAGAGAAGATGGTTAGAGTTGCTGAAAGATTACGAGCTTGTAATTGACAACCATCCAGGAAAAGCTAATGTTGTTGTTGATGCTCTAAGTCAAAAATCACTATTTGCATTGCGTGCGATGAATACTCAGTTAATTTTGTTTGATGATGGTTCGATTTTAGCTAAGTTGAAAGCGAGATCATTATTTAGTCAGCAGATTTACAAAGCTCAGAAGGTTGATAATGAATTATTAGCAAAACGAGCTCAATGTGATTTGAATACTGATTCAGAATTCTGAGTTGATGATAATGATTGTTTAAGATTCTGAGGTTGGATTTGTGTTCCGAGAAATCCAGAGTTAATATAGATGATTTTTAAAGAAGCCCATAATAGTCGTCTATTTGTTAATCCGAGAATTACTAAAATGTATAATGATCTGAAACAACTTTATCAGTGGCATAGTATGAAACGAGATATCTCGGAATTTGTTTCGATATGCTTAATTTGTCAACAAGTTAAAGCTAAGCATCAGGTTCCATCTGGATTACTTCAATCGATTATGATTCCAAAGTAGAAATGGGATAGAGTGACGATGAATTTTGTTTCAGGTTTGCCCCTATCTCCGCGAAAGAAAGATACTATCTGGGTTGTGGTTGACCGATTGACGAAATCAACTCATTTTATTCCGATACGATCTGATTACTCGCTTGATAAATTAGCTGAGTTATACATTTCTGATATTGTGAGATTGCACGGTGTGCCATTATCTATTGTGTCAAATAGAGACCTGAGATTCATTTCGTGATTCTAAAAGAAACTACAAGAGGCTTTAGGTATGAAATTACACTTTAGTACTGCTTTTCACCTGCAAACGGATGGTCAATCTGAGCGGATTATTCAGATTCTCTAGGATATGTTGAGATGTTGTATTCTTGAATTTGAAGGTACGTGGGAACAGTATCTGCCATTGATTGAATTTGCTTATAATAATAGTTTTCAATCAAGAATTAAAATGGCACCGTAAGAAGCCTTATATGGTAGAAAATGTCGAACACTATTGTATTGGACAGAACTTAGTGGAAATAAGATACACAAGGTTGACTTGATAAAAGAGACTGAACAGAAAGTAAAAGTGATCCGAAATAGTCTGAAAGTAGCTTTCGATCATCAGAAATCATATGCAGATTTGAAAAGAAAAGACATTGAATTTGAGATAGGCGATAAAGTGTTTTTGAAAGTGTCCCTGTGGAAGAAAGTATTTCGATTCGATAGAAAAGGCAAATTGATCCGAGGTTCATCGGGCCGTATGAGATTATCGAGCGTATCGGATCGGGAGCTTATCGATTGTTATTGCCACCTGAGTTAGAAAATATTCACAATGTATTTTATATATCGATGCTTTGACGATACAGATCCGATCCTTCATATGTAATTTCTCCGTCTGAAATTAAGATTCAGTCCGATATGACCTATGAAGAAGAATTGATTTGTATCTTAGCTCGCGAGGTTAAAGAACTGCGAAATAAGAAAATTTCGTTAGTTAAAGTGATGTGGCATTGACATGGTGTTGAAGAGGCTACGTGGGAGCCCAAAGATGCTATGAGACAGCAATATTCAAATCTGTTCAACGGTAAGATTTTCGGGGACGAAAATCCCTAAGGGGGAGAGTTATAACAGCCCAGTTTAGACCCTAGTTAGAATTGTGGTTTCGGGACCACAGATCTGAGTCAAAAAATATTTTAATAATATTTTCTGTGTTTACAGTATGTGTTTAAGCATGTGTGAAAGTTTCGTGTGTTAATTTTATCATTTGTGTGCTTAATTTGATAAAAGGACCTAATCGCATAAAATGCAAAAGATGTGTTCTATTTGCTAAAGTGCCAAGTTGCTATGTCTTTATATTTGTGGGGTCCTTATGATGCAATTATACTATTGAATTTATGAATGGGCATATATGCCAAGGGTTAGTGGAATTTAAATGATAATAATAAGGCTATTTTAGTAAAATGTATATTAATGTTATTAGATTAATAAAAGAAAACATGAAATTTGTGTTTCATTCATCCATGTTTATCAAATTTATCAAGGAAAAAGAAAGAAAAATACAAGCTAGGGTTCGGCCAATGTTTTCTTTGACTTAGGTATGTATTTTGCTTAGTTTTTAATGATTTTTACGTTTTTGTGATCGTTGCTTTGTGTTTTACTAAGCCCATCTCTCAATTTCTGATTTTGTTGATGATTTTGAGTTGAGCTACTGATGAAATTGTGAGCTTTGTGTTGTTAAATGATGAAAAATGAAAGATATGTGATATACAAATATACTTTGTCTTTGAAGTTTTGATGAGTTTGAGTAATTGGGGATAAATTGTAAAAATGAGATTTTGAGGGACTAAAATGTGAAATAAATGAAATATGTGGGCTTTTATGAACTCTATGAAACTTTGGATGAGCATGTGTATAAGGAAATTTTGTGTATTTTGTGATTTTATGAATTAGGGACTAAAGTATTAAAATGTGAAAATGTGAGGGCTAATTTGTAAAATGCCCTAAATATGTGAAAATGGATTGAATTGAATGATCTTTTGAATAAAAGGGTTAATTTTGAATACAAATAGATCAACAAAAGTGGAACTCGGATTTAGATCGAGGGAAATCAAAGGTTATTAAGTAAACAATCCGAATTATCAATTTCGAGTACGAGGTAAGTTTGTACGTGATACATGATGTTATAGTTATGTTTTAATGCTTTGATAATGCATAAATTGTATATATTTGACTATGGTTTGAGCACGATGATAAATCAACTATGTTCGGCACTATGTGTGCGATTTGATATAGCTTCGGCTATAAATAGCACTAAGTGTCTGAATTGGAATAGCTTCGGCTATAGGAGGCACTAAGTGTGAGATACTGAGATAGCTTCGGTTTATTGAGATGGCACTAAGTGTGCGAGATTGTTACGGCTTTAACTAATCATGGATGCACTAAGTGTGCGAATTCTTAGAGAATTGAAAGGATTCCGAACGAATTAATATATTGAACAAAAAGGTGAGAATAAAATGAATAAAAACGGGAAAAGATCAGGTATGTACGATACCTATATGGTAAATGATACTAGGTGTATGAAGTTGGATGAACTTGTATGAACATGTTAAATGTGATGGAATAGAATAAGGATGAATATGAACTACTAAGTGTTTATTAGTTGGTGTTTTGTATAGTATAAACTATTGATTATTCAGTACGAACTTACTAAGCTTTAAAGCTTACTGTGTGAAATGTTTTCTGTTTTACAGTGTTATAAATCTAGCTCGGATCTGAGAATCGTCAGCGACTCAATCACACTATTGGACACACAGTTATGTTGCACGGTTGTGTGTCCCCTACGGTACTCTACTAATTAAAGTCAGTATACCCTATAGTTTTGACACAGCCTAGACACACGGGCGTGTCTATCAGTCGTGTGTGGCAAACAGGATAGCACATGGGCGTGCGGTCAATCGTGTGACCCAAGTCAGTAGCCTCCCTAATTTTCACATGGCCTGGCACACGGGCGTGTCTTGTGGCCATGTGGACAAGTTAGTACGTATGCCCTGTTCTGCCACGGCTTAGACACACGAGCGTGTCTAATGTCGTGTGAGGTACACGACCTGCTCACACGGGCGTGTGACCTTTATAACTTTGAAAAATGTTTATGTTTCGAAAAATTTTGTATGAGCTCAGTTTAGTCTCAACCCTTTTCTAATGCATGTTTAAGGTCTCATTGACCTACGTAAGGGACTCTATAATGACGTGTGACTTTGATGCTATATTGATCATGAAATGAATATGAATTGTTTTGATATGTCCGGTAATGCCTCGTAACCCTATTTCAGCGACAGATAGGGGTTAGGGGTGTTACAGAAGAGTTCAGGTGTAACAGCCCGGTTTAGACCTTAGTCGAAATAGTGGTTTCGAGATCACAAATCTGTGTCAAAAAAATATTTTAATACAAATTGTGGTGTCTATAACATGTTAATTTCTGTCTGTGAAATTTTCGTGATTTAATTTTATTGTTTGAGTGTCCGATTTAATAAAAGGACTTAATCCCTTAAAATGTAAAGTGGCTAGCTAATTGCTAAAGTGCTACATTGCTTTTGTTTTTATAATGTGAAGTCCTTAAGATGTAATTTGACCTTTGGAAACATGCATGGACAAAAATGGACAACCATTATTAAGTTAGTATATTATTTCATTAAGGTTAGTTTTGTAAATTAATTAAATATGATAATATAATAAAACATAACATAAATAAAAAATGGCCTTGTTCATCTTTTGCATGACCGAATATACTAAAAAAAGAAAGAAAGGACTTCCAAGGGTTCGGCCTTGATTTTATTCAATTAAGGTCTGATAATTGTTTGGTTTTTGATGATTTTTACGTTTTTGAGATCGTTGCTTCGAATATTAGCTAGCCCATTCCTGAATTTTTTAATTTGATGATGTATTCATGAATTTCCATTGATAATAGCTTGTGATTTTTGTTGTTTGATGATGGAAAATAAAAATATGTTGTTAGATTATTATGTTTAATTAAGTGATTTTTTGGTAAAAATGTGTACTAAAGATTAAATTGTGAATTTTATAAATTGAGGGGTCAAAATGTGAAATAAATGAAAGATTTGGGCTTATATGAACTCCATGAAAATTCGGCTAAGCATGAAAAATGTGAAATTATGTGTATTTTGTGATTTTGTGAATTAGGGACTTAAATATCAAAATGTGAAAATATAAGGGCTAATTTGTAAAATGCCCTAAATATGTGTTCATGGATTAATTTGAATAAATGTGAGATTGAATAAGTCAAATTTAAACGTGATTAGATCAAGAACCAAAGAAAACAGGATTAGATCGGGGGAAATCAAAAATCGGTGAATAGCAGTTTATTTCTTTCCGAATCCGTACGAGGTAAGTTTATAAGTAAATAAATGTCGTAAATTCAATTTTATATATATTGTTTGTGCCGAATTGAATTATTACTTGTATATATATTCAAACCGAATTTGTAAAAGCATGGGAGAAACATATACGAGATGGAATTGTTTGGTTTAAGACGTTCGAAAGCCCCGTACGAACCTTAGGAATAGTTAGGATACATATGTCATGACATAGGATTCCGATATGTGATTTCGTGTAAGACCACATCTGGGACATTGGCATCGATTTGTGATTTACATTTAAGACCTTGTCTGGGACAGTGGCATCGATATGTGATTACATGTAAGACCACGTTTGGGACGTTGGCATTGTACGAGCTTTTCGACTATCTGAGTATCCTTATTAATTTCAAATGGTTCCACGGGCAATATTGAGTAATGATTGAATGTGAAATCGAGCTAAGAGGTCAGGTATGTGCTAAGTTAAATGATTGGGAAAATAAGGTAAGTGTGTACTTGTGATATATATATAAATATGAAATATGCATTAAAAAAGTGAGAATTATATATGTTTATGAGTATATGTACATTCGGCCATTGATATGAAAATGTTAATGTTTATGAGATATGATTGAGTTTGCAAGCATGATACATGTACATTTGGTTAAGGCTTGTTTGGTTCGGTCTAGTTTAATTGAATTATATATGCCATTAAAATGAATTATTTGCTTATGACTTGCTAAGCTATTTAAGCTTACTCTGTGAGTGTTTGTTCATTCTTTTATAGATTTTTGAAAGCTAGCTCGGGGATCATCAAGGAAATCCGTCATACTTTATCGATCGTTATTTTAGTATTTTAAAAAGCTTGAGCTATGAACCTATGGCATGTATAGGCTAGATTTGTTTTTGTTGGTTTTTGAAAGTGGTATATATTTAGCCATGTGAAAATGGATTAATATTCATGCTTAAGTTTGGTTATATTTGATTATGGTTTGAGTTTATTTTGGTAAATATATATTATGATATGTATGAATTGTGTTTTGGTTATATGTTTGGATTTTGTTATTTTACGATATAAATGGTAGCTTGTTCAAGGCATGAGTATATTTGGTTAAACCTAGTAAAAAATAAAGGTATATGCTTATGACATGTTCAGTTGTAGATTAGCTATTTAGATTCAGTTTGTAATGGCAAGTATGTATAAGCATTATGCTTAAATTATTGTGTATTTAGATTTGGTTTCATATGACTTATCTGACAAGATAAAAATGAAGTTTAGGTATGATTATAATATTCATGATTTGTTTGAGTATTGATGCTTGAAAATGGTCTAAATTGATATGGTTATATGCGCATAACTTGTGATGAGAAAAGATGTGTAACACCCCAAACCCGACCCGGACGTTATGGCCGAATCTGGAGCATCACATTGAAGTGTTTTAGCGAAAACCGTGTTTTCATTGAAAACCCTTCTTAAAATAAAAGAAACCTTAATTAACTTGAAAAAAACTCCTTTCAATCGCTTGTTTAAAACATATGATTTTATGAAAACATGTCATTTTAAAATTTAGTTGAGGAAGCGAAAAAAAGCATACTATAGTTTAAGAAACCATGTTCAACTTCTTATAATTACATCACATAAAAATAATAATCCAACTATTAAAAAACCAGAAGCCCTATTACAATCAGGTCTGAAAAGTACTTAATGAAATAGAAACTTATATGCTTAGAAAAAAAAAAACAAGTCCAAATTGTCTTGCTAGCTGGCCACCCAGAGTCCCTCCAAACATCGAACCTTCTACTGAGCATCACCTGAAAATAAAATAAAAGAGGGGGGTGAGTTTTCGCAAACTCAGTGTGTACAACCCTCGACAAAAACAAGCATTCAAATATCATCATACATCAAACATGCAATGCAATCCCATCCCAATTATCCATCCGCTACACACCAGCTCCGTCCCCCGTCACATCATGTGGGGATATAAATATTGACCCACCCAACTGACACATCAATGGTAGCCCGGTTGCGGAACTACCTTCATTTACATATTGGGCTTAAAAGTCGTTGGTGGATCCACGATTGTCAAGCAACCATGCGATCCTCATATACTTCCTCCGTTCCATAATTCCTAACCCATATGCAACCTAAGCAGAAAATCATATGTATGAATGTCACATCCATAAAACTTACATTCAACACCTAGGAGTATTTTAGTCATTTTCGCCCTTAGGGGCATTTCGGTAATTTTCCCTTAATTACGAATTTCACTTACCTTGTCCTGTTAACAAATCCCGTGAGCTAAGATGAACGAATACTATGCACCAGGTAGGACTCCAGAGAAGAGGAGGTGAGTCATTAAGACCGCTTAAGTACCAAGCTCTCCCTAGATCCAATCCTAGACATGCATATACCCGTTGCCACACCTTAACCCTTTGACTTGTCCACGGTCGTAATAAATTAATTAAGTCTTATGTAGTTATCTTATACTAGGCCCAAAACCCCTTCATACATGCATGTGGCCCACTAGGCCCAATCTCATTCATATGGCCCATTAGGCCCAAATCACATTTATACGGCCCATTAGGTCCAAATCACATTTATATGGCCCGTTAGGCCCAGTCACATTCATATTCATGCTCACATACGAAATTCTATCACATAGCATCAATTATCAATTTTGCCTATTATGGGCCCAACAGCCCATCGGCCCATTTAGCCCATCTTGGCCCATTTGGCTAATTCACAACCCAAGTCCACAGAATCGCCCGTGGCCTCAGGCAACCTATTGGTTTCCTCCTCACGGGTATTCACGCACTCACAAGACTACTGTAGCCCAACTTTTAACTTTTCGGCATTTCGACTTTTCGGCATTTCGACTTTTGCCGATCTGCTTGTGTGTGCAGTGTATGTACACACCTGGTAAGTAAGCGTGCTGCGATTCCCTTAGTCACCAACCTACAAATGATATCACCCTTCCATTAATCGCATGCTTAATACATATCCTTACTAAAACTAAAACCTCACCTTAACCTTACCTTGCGCGATCAGCCCCCTTTTTAAATCACTAACCATGATCAACTCCTAGATTTGCACCAATCTTAACTATTAAAACCAGAATAATAGATGACTCGTATCCAAAACAAGTCCCCTTACCTTAATTATGAACATTTGGCCACCTTAGCCAATGGGGAAGGAATACTTACCAAAATCACAAACACCTAAAGAGCAATTCGGCAAAGAGCTAAGATCCGAGATCCGATATTAATTCCCTACAAAGTTGATTAGAAAGAGTGAGGGAAGAACAGCATAATAGATTCATAGCAAAACCGATTGGAAGAGCAAACACTTACACTAGATTCGATCAAAGAGTATTCGGCCCTTGAGAGATTTAGCTTTTCGGCTTTCAAACTTAGTTTGGTGAATAAGGCTTATTTGGTACAGGTTAAAGAAGAAGAATAGAAGAAGGAATCGGCTAAGTGAAACAAAGAAAATTGTGTAGAGAAGAATAGAAATCAGCAAAAAGAAAACAAAAAAAAACAAAAAGGTTTTCGGCTTTTAGGGAAGAGGGTTTCTGGCAACAAGGTGAGGGGAAATTTGGCACTAGCCTGGAAAACTCCCACTTGAAACCTATTTATAGCCCTATAGTCGAATTCCTCAAGCCCAAGTTTGCAATTCGTCTCCATCACTTGCCCCTTCTCATCTCCTCGTTTTTCTCCCTAATAACCCCTTGATCCTTTCCTCAAATTTCTCTTCTGAACACTCCCCTTGGAGTCCATTTTCACTCCACTTCCAACCTTCTAGAAGGCTAAAATTAAACTTCTAAAAATACTAAACTAGGATTCGAACCTTGGATCTCCTTGCTAGCCACTAACGCCACCTTTCTACACCTTAAGTGGCTTCACTTAGCCACTCCTTCACAAGGCTTTTTTATGTTATTTTCCCCTATATTTATTTAAAAGCCCAACCACTTGCCGTCAGGGTTCCTTTAATAATTAAACTATAATTTCTTTTACCCCTAGATTCAAACTCAAACCTTGACAAACCTACCATCACGTAATTAACACTTAACATGATTTGCTAAGCACAAAAAGAAAAAAATTGAGATTTCAGGATTTTCGGGTTTTGGGATTTTTGGGGCATTACAAGATGTATATTTTTGGCCTTGTTTAATGCATGTTTATGTGTATATATAAATATGTCTATTATGCCGTGTGGATGTTTTAGACTAGAATAATATGCATAATATGTGAATTTGTCTAATCATGAAATAGAAGATTGAATTAGAGTATATTGAATCGGCACTTGTGTTTTAAAAAAATAATGCTATTTATTATCCTCTATATTAATAGAAATGGAGCCTTGTGATTTGATCAAATGTGTGTATTATGCGAAAGCAGAAAACATATAAACTTCGCATGTTTTGATTTGGCTATGGTACTTAGGAAATGTTTAATATTAGTCAAGTGAGTGAGGCATGAATTGGTTAAAAATGAAATTTGGAATTGGTCATTTAGTAACTATAATATGTCCATCCATTGTAATGTTATTAAGGTTTTATATATGTTTTGTTAGTTTTAATATATGTATATGTGCATAAGTTTTGAAATGGTATGCTCGTCATTCAACTAATAAGATAAATATTTTATCACATGCTCTGTTTTTGTTATCTGCTAATACATGTTTGATTATGTTGAAGTATTTAAATGATAAGTTTTGTAGTGGGAATGAGTTATGAAATATGAAATGTAAGGAATATTCGTTTGAGTTGTGTTATGACCGGTAATGCCTTGTAACCCCATTTTGGTGACAGATACGGGTTAAGGGTGTTACATTTGATTGGTAACATAGCTACGGTTTAGCCAATGCTAGGACTAACGTAGCACGTATGAGTCTAGCTATACATGCCATATTGATATACTACGATAGTGTGATGATTCCTGGCAATTAGAAATGTGTTTTCATATAGTAAATGGATCCCGATTGAGCCGTAGTAGGTGATGTGGAAGGTAATGCACCCGCTCTCGCTCAAGGGGCAATGCAATCTATTTCTTGACCTATTACTAGTAGCCACGAGGGAGAGGCTAAATAAGCCTTCTTCTAGATGATGAACGAATGGTTCACACAATATATCCGTACAGATTCGACTACTCAACAACCTCCACCCCTGCCTAATCCACCTCATATACCTATAATACCTGAAGTTATTGATCCTATGAGATTAAATAATCCCCCGGTTGATAAAATCAGAAAATACGGGCTTGAAGAATTCAGAGCCACTATTGATGATGATGCTGAGTGAGCTGAATTCTGGCTTGATAATATTATCCGTATGTTTGATGAGCTATCCTGTACTCTTGATGAGTGTATTAGATGTGTTGTATCTTTGCTTTGAGATTCTGCGTATCACTAGTGGAATACACTAGTATCAGTGGTTCCAAAAGAGCAAGTTACCTAGGAGTTCTCTCAGACTGAATTTTAGAAGAAATATATCAGTTAGAGATTTATAGATTAGAAATGCAAAGAATTCCTCGAGTTGAAACAGGGTTGTATGACCGTATCATAATATGAACGGGAATTTGTAAGACTCAATAGATATGCCCGAGAATGTGTTTTGACTGAAGCTATAATGTGTAAAATATTTGAAGACGGGTTAAATGAAGATATTTAACTGCTAGTTGGGATTCTCAAAATAAAAGAGTTCGTTGTACTTGTTGAGAGAGCTTACAAAGTCGAAGAGCTTGAGAAAGAGAAAGAAAAGCCAATTTTGAAGCTAGAGATTCACGAAAGAGATCATCGAGTAAGTCATTTCAGTCGGCATAAAAAAAATTCTGAGATAACTTTAACCGTTCAAACGCTACTCCAGGTTATTCTAGACGGGATCGAGATAGACCACCTGTGAGCTCGAGAGCTATCTCAGCAGCTAGTGTTGGTAATGTCCAACCGAACCAACCTAAGTGCAAACACTACGGTAAATGACATCCCGGTAGTTGTAGATTGAATGATCGGGCTTGCTTTAAATGTAGACCGATGGATCACTTCATTCGTGAATGCCCTGAGTTAGTTGAGCAAAACATAGTGCAGAGTACGAGACCAAGCAACATGTCTGCTCGAGGTAGACCACCCAGAAACACGGGTAATGTGAGTGGTAGCCAGAGGAGAACTAAAGACTCAGCTGTTAGATCTGAGGCTCACGCATTTGCCAGAGCTTATGCTATTCATGCTCGTGAAGAGGCTTCGTCTCCAAATGTTATTACCAATACTTTCACTCTCTATGATACTAGTGTTATTGCATTCATAGATCCTGGATCGACTCATTCTTATGTATGTAAGACTTTAGTATCCAGTAAGACTTTGCCTGTAGAGTCTACTGAATTTGTGATTAGAGTATCGAACCCCTTAGGCCGGTGTGTTTTGGTTGATAAAGTGTGCAAGAATTGTCCATTGATGATTCGAGATTCATGTTTTCAGGCTGATTTGATGTTGTTACCGTTTGATGAATTTGATATAATTTTGGGTATGGATTGGTTAACACTGCATGGTGCTATTGTAAACTACAAACGGAAGACTATTGATTTGCGATGCCAGAATGATGAGATTATTCGGATTGAGTCTAATGATTTGGATGGTTTACCGATGGTGATATCTTCGATGTTAGCTTGGAAATATGTGAGAAAGGGTTCTGAAGCTTACTTTGCCATGTGCTCGACTCAAAAGTGACCGAAAAGAAGATTGAATCAATACCACTAGTGTGTGAATATCCGGATGTGTTTCCTAAAAAATTATCGGGTTTGCCACTAATCTGAGAGGTAGAGTTTTGCATTGAGTTAGTGCCGAGGAAAACTTCGATTTCGATAGCTCTTACAAAATGGCTTTTATTGAATTAAAAGAGTTGAAAGCCCAGTCGCAAGAATTAACAGATAGAGGTTTCGTACGATTGAGTTTTTCTCCCTAGGGTGCTCCAGTTTTGTTTGTGAAAAAGAAAGACGAAACTATGAGAATGTGCATCGATTATCGATAGCTCAATAAAGTGACCATAAAGAATAAATATCCTCTGCCACATATTGACGATCTATTTGATCAGTTGAAAGGGGCTACAGTATTTTCAAAGATATAATTGAGATTGGGTTACTATCAGTTGCGAGTTAAAGACTCCGATGTGCCGAGAACTACTTTTCGAACGAGGTACGGACATTATGAGTTTTTAGTTATGCCTTTTGGACTAACAAATGCAGCTGCTGCTTTTATGGATTTAATAAATTAGATCTTCAGACTGTATTTGGATCGATTTTTTGTCGTATTCATAGATGGCATTTTGATATATTCCCATGATGAATTCGAGCATGCTGAACATTTGAGAATAGTGCTACAGACTTTATGTGATAACCAGTTGTTTGCGAAGTTCAGTAAATGTGAGTTCTGGTTGCGTGAAGTCGATTTTTAGGGACATGTTGTGTCAAGATCAGGAATTAAAGTTGATCCAAGTAAGATTTCCGCGATACTAGATTGGAAGCCTCTAAGAAATGTTTCTCAAGTTCAAACTTTTTTGGGACTTGCTGGATATTACAGACGATTTGTAAAAGGTTTCTCGATGACTGCAACCCCGATGACGAGACTGCTTCAGAAAGATGTTAAGTTTGAGTGGTTAGAAATGTGCCAGAAAAGTTTTGATTGGTTGAAAGCTTTGTTGACCGAAGCTCCAGTGCTAGTTTAGCCAGAATTGGGTAAAGAATTTGTAGTTTTTAGTGATGCATCATTGAATGGATTGGGATCTGTTTTGATGCAGGAAGGCAAAGTCATAGCTTATGCCTCAAGACAGTTAAAGCTGCACAAAAAGAACTATTCGACGAACAATTTGGAATTGGCAACTATTGTGTTTGAGTTGAATATTTGGTGTCACTATCTATTCGATGAAAAATGTCACGTCTATTTTGATCACAAAAGCTTAAAATATTTTATGACTCAAAAAGATCTGAATCTACGACAGTGAAGATGGTTATAGTTGTTAAAAGATTACGAGCTTGTAATTGACTACCATTCGGGAAAGGCCAATGTTGTTGCTAATGCTCTGAGTTAGAAATCTCTATTTGCTCTATGTGCGATGAATGCACATATGGCTCTATTTGATGATGGTTTGATTGTAGTTGAGTTGAAAGCGAGACCGTTATTTATGCAGCGGATTTGTGAAGCTCAGAAAGTCGATAATGAATTGTTAGCAAAACGGGCTAAATGTGATTTGAATATTGATGCAGAATTCTGAGTTGATGCTAAGGGTTGTTTGAGATTCAGAGGTCGAATATGTGTTCCGAGAAATTCAGAGTTGATTCAGATGATTTTAAATGAAACGCATAGCAGTCGGTTATCTATTCATCCGGGTAGTACAAAAATGTATAATGATCTGAAACAACTTTACTGGTGGTCTGGTATGAAATGAAATATCTCTGAATTTGTTTTGAAATGTTTAATCTGTCAACAAGACAAAGCTGAACATCATGTATCGTCTAGGTTACTTTAGTCGATTATGATTCCCGAGTGGAAATGGGATAGAATCACAATGAATTTTGTATCGGGTTTGCCTTTGTCATCGTGTAAGAAATATGCAATATGGGTTATTGTTGATAGATTGACTAAATCGACTCATTTCATTTCGGTTCGCACAAATTACTCACTTGATAAGCTTGCTGAGTTGTACATTTTGCAGATTGTGAGATTGCACGGAGTACCTATTTCTATTGTTTCAGATAGAGATCTGAGGTTCACATCGTGATTTTGGAAGAAACTGCAAGAGGCATTAGGTAGGAAACTACACTTTAGCACTGTATTTCACCCACAGATGGATGGTCAATCTGAACGGATTATTCAGATACTCGAGGATATGTTGAGATGTTGTATTATTGAGTTTGAAGGTACGTAGGAACGATACTTGCCACTGATTGAATTTGCATATAATAATCGCTATCAATCGAGTATCAAAATGGCACCTTATGAAGCTTTGTACGGTCATAAATGTCGAACACCTTTATATTGGACTGAAGCCAGTGAGAATAAGATACACGAGGTCGATTTGATCAAAGAGACTGAATAGAAAGTGAAAGTGATTCGTGACAACTTAAAAGTAGCATCAAATCGTCAGAAATCGTATGCAGACTTGAAACGAAAAGATATTGAGTTTCAGATCAGGGATAAAGTGTTTTTGAAAGTCTCACCGTGGAAGAAAATACTCTAATTCAGTCGTTAAGGCAAATTGAGTCCGAGATTTATTGGGCCGTATGAAATTATTGAGCATATCAGACCAATTGCTTACAGACTGTTGTTGCCACCTGAGTTAGAAAAGATCCATAATGCATTCCATGTTTCGATTCTTTGACGATATCAATCCAACCCATCGCATGTGATTTCCCCGTCTGAGGCTGAGATTCGATCCGATATGACATATGAAGAAGAGCCGATTCAAATTTTAGATCGCGAGGTTAAAGAATTTAGAAATAAGAAAATCTCTTTATTGAAAGTCTTATGGCACGGACAGGGGGTTGAAGAAGCTACGCGAGAGCCCAAAGATGCTATGAGAGAACGTTACTCAAACCTATTCGCTGGTAAGATTTTCGGGGATGAAAATCCCTAAAGGGGGAGAGTTGTAACAGCCCGATTTAGACCCTAGTCAGAGTAGTGGTTTCAGGACCACAAATTCGAGTCAAAAAAATATTTTAATATAATTTTTGGTGTCTATAACATGTTAATTTATAGGTGTGAAATTTTCGTGATTCAATTTTATCGTTTGAGTGTCCGATTTAATAAAAGGACTTAATCGCGTAAAATGTAAAGTGGCTAGCTATTTGTTAAAGTGCTACATTGCTATTGTTTTTATAAAGTGGAGTCCTTAAGATGTAATTTGACCTTTGGAAACATGCATGGACAAAAATGGACAACCATTATTAAGTTAGTATATTATTTCATTAAGGTTAGTTTTGTAAATTAATTAAATATGATAATATAATAAAACATAACATAAATAAAAAATGGCCTTGTTCATCTTTTGCATGACCGAATATACTAAAAAAGAAAGAAAGAAAGGACTTCCAAGGGTTCGGCCTTGATTTTCTTCAATTAAGGTATGATAATTGTTCGATTTTTGATGATTTTTACGTTTTGAGATTGTTGCTTCGAATATTAGCTAACCCATGCTTAAATTTTTGAATTTGATGATGTATTTATGAATTGCCATTGATGATAGCTTGTGATTTTTGTTGTTTGATGATGGAAAATAAAAATATGTTGTTAGATTATTATGTTTAATTAAGTGATTTTTTGTAAAAATGTGTACTAAAAAAGGATTAAATTGTGAATTTTGTAAATTGAAGGGTCAAAATGTGAAATAAATGAAATATTTGGGCTTATATGAACTCCATGAAAATTCAGCTAAGCATGAAAAATGTGAAATTATGTGTATTTTGTGATTTTGTGAATTAGGGGCTAAAATATCAAAATGTAAAAATATGAGGGCTAATTTGTAAAATGGCCTAAATATGTGTTTATGGATTAATTTGAATGAATGTGAGATTGAATAAGTCAAATCTAAATGTGATTAGATCAAGAACCGAAGAAAAAAGGATTAGATCGGGGGAAATAAAAAATCGTTGAATAGCCGTTTATTTCTGTTTGAATCCGTACGAGGTAATTTCATAAGTAAATAAATTTCGTTAAATTCAATTGTATATATATTATTTGTGTTCAATTGAATTATTACTTGTATATATATTCAAGCTGAATTTGTATAAGCATGGGAGAAATATATACGAGATGGAATTGTTTGGTTTACGATGTCCGAAAGCCCCGTACGAACCTTAGGAATAGTTAGGATACATATGTCATGACATAGGATTTCGTTATGTGATTTCGTGTAAGAGTACGTCTGGGACGTTGACATCGATTTTTGATTTACGTGTAAGACCCTATCTAGGACAATGGCATCGATATGTGATTACATGTAAAACCATGTCTGGGACATTGGCATTGTACGAGCTTTTAGTCTATCCGAGTATCCTTATTAATTTCGAATGGTTCCACGAGCAATATCGAGTAATGATCAAATGTGAAATCAAGCTAAGAGGTCAAGTATGTCCTAAGTTAAATGATTGGGGAAATAAGGTAAGTGTGTACTTGTGATATATATAAATATGAAATATGCATTATAAAAGTGAGAATTATATATGTTTATGAGTATATGTACATTCGGCCATTGATATTAAAATGTTAATGTTTATGAGATATGTTTGAGTTTGCAAGAATGATACATGTACATTTGGTTAAGGCTTGTTTGGTTCAGTCTAGTTTAATTGAATTATGTATGTCATTAAAATGAATTCTTTTCTTATGACTTGCTAAGCTATTTAAGCTTACTCTGTGAGTGTTTGTTCATTGTTTTATAGATTTTTGAAAGCTAGTTACGAGCTCGGGGATCATTAAGGAAATTCGTCACACTTTATCGATCGTTATTTTAGTATTTTAAAAAGCTTGAGCTATGAACCTATGGCATGTATAGGCTAGATTTATTTTTGTTGGTTTTTGAAAGTTGTATATATTTAGCCATGTGAAAATGGATTAATCTTCATGCTTAAGTTTGGTTATATTTGATTATGGTTTGAGTTTATTTTAGTAAATATATATTATGATATGTATGAATTTTGTTTTGGTTATATGTTTGGATTTTGTTATTTTATGACATAAATGGTAGCTTGTTCAAGGCATGAGTATATTTGGTTAAACCTAGTAAAAAATAAAGGTATATGCTTATGACATGTTCACTTGTGGATTAGCTATTTAGATTCAGTTTGTGATGGCAAGTATGTATAAGCATTATGCTTAAATTATTGTGTATTTAGATTTGGTTTCATATGACTTATTTGACGAGATAAAAAGGAAGTTTAGGTATGATTATAATAGTCATGATATGTTTAAGTAATGATGCTTGAAAATGGTCTAAATTGATATATGCGCATAACTTGTGATGAGAAAAGATGTATATTTTTAGCCTTGTTTAATGCGTGTTTATGTGTATATATAAATATGTCTATTATGTTGTGTGGATGTTTTAGACTAGAATAATATGCATAATATGTGAATTTGTCTAATCATGAAATAGGAGATTAAATTAGAGCATATTGAATCGACACTTGTGTTTTAAAATTTTAATGCTAGTTATTATCCTCTATATTAATAAAAATTGAGCCTTATGATTTTGTCAAATATGTGTATTATGCAAAAGTGGAAAACGTATAAACTTTGCATGTTTTGATTTGGCTATGGTACATAGGAAATGTTTAATATTAATCAAGTGAGTGAGGCATGAATTGGTTAAAAATGAAATTTGGAATTGGGCATTTAGTAACTATAATATGTTCGACCATTGTAATGTTATTAAGGTTTTATATATGTTTTGTTAGTTTTAATATATGTGTATGTACATAAGTTTTGAAATGGTATGTTTGCCATTCAACTAATAAGATAGATATTTAATCACATGCTCTATTTTTGTTATTTGCTGATACATGTTTGATTATGTTTAAGTATTTAAATGATAAGTTTTGTAATGAGAATGAGTTACGAAATATGTAATGTAAGGAATATTCGTTTGAGTTGTTTTATGACTGGTAATGCCTTGTAACCCCATTTCAGCGACGATATAGGTTAGAGGTGTTACATTAAGGATTTTTAGACCTCTAGTCGATGAGACACTGGGTGTCAAACTATTACTTCGGATAAATTCGATGAGGTACTGGGTACCAATTTACTTCAGTTAAGCCGATGAGACACTAGGTGTTAACTTATTACTTCGAATTATCCGATGATGCACTGGGTGCCAAATTGGTGTGCTTTGGTTGGATCCGTGTACTTGTCCAAGTTCGAGACGTGTTAATAGGGATAATTAAATGAAATGATAGTATGATTGGAAATGGAAAGTATTGAAAGTGAAATGCAAATGAGATACATGAATTTGTGAATCGTATTGTGAAAAGCTATCTGAGATAGCAAATGATAAAAATTGAATGTGTTATAAATGCATATCTATGAATTGATTAATTCCATAAATTGTGGTTATTTTATGGCTTAATGTGGATGTTATATTAATTTTCCTTTAAGCATTCAGATTATAGAAATACCACTGAGTTCCTACTCAGCGTACGGTTTGTTTTTCGTGCGCAGGTTAGGTACTTAAAATTTGATCGTCAATTTAGCATCTACAAGGATCCCGAACTCAAAACATTGTAATGTATATTTCTTTTTGTGTCGGCATGTACCTAGGATATCTAAGTGTTTATTATTTTCTGAATGATTGTAAATGGTTTTATAAGTTGATATTCGTTAAGTATGTATAAGAACATATGTGTTGTGATGAAGTTATGATATTATATTTTAAGTTAGGGTATAAGTGAATATGGTATAAGCAAATTAGATTTAAAATTTGGTATAATTTTGAAATGACTTGAATGGTGCCTTATTGGAATGTTTTGATAATATGTGTAACAGCCCGTTTTCAGTGAAATCAGAACAGTGGTTTCGGAACCACAAATTTGAAGTCAAAATATTTATTTTATTATTATTCTAATGTTTACGGTATGTTAGAAAGGTCGTATAAAAAAATTGTTAAGAAATTTTGACGTTTGCATGCTTAATTTAGTAAAAAGGAGTAAATTGAAACTGGTGCAAAATTTGAGTTCTATATGTTAAAGGTACTAAATGGCAATGAAAATAAATAGTTAAGGGATTTATGTGGTAATTATACCATTTTTATATTGAGTGGACAATAATGGACATTATTAATGTGTTTAGTAAAGGTTAAATAAGTAATTTAATAATCAAATTAATAAAAATAAGTAAAACAAAACAAATTTTCTTGTCCATCTTCTTCTAGCATAATTTTAAGGAGAAAAATCACCATTTTTGAACAACCAAGCATTCGGCCAAGCTCTTCTATTGCATGTGAGTATAATTTTGTCCCATTTTTAATGATTTCTATGTTTTTGGAATCGTTGTAGCTTAATCTAGTTAGCCCAGGGACTAATTTGCAAAATTGTTAAAAGTTTAGGGTTTTACTTGATGAATGCATATGTGTTTTGATATTTGATTGTAGAAAACAAATGGTTGTTGTTAGATAAACAAGTTTTGTAAAGTGATTTTGGTTGAAAATGTTAAATAGGAATTAAATTGATAAAATGAGAAAATTATGTGGTGAAATGTGAGAATTAATGAAATGTGTGAGCTGCTATAAACTTGTATGAAATTCGGCTAGTAGGGGTGTGGATTAAATTACGTGAATTTACATTTTTCCGAGCTAGGGACTAAATTGTAAAGAAGTTAAAATATTAGGGGTAAAAGTGTAAATTTGCAAAAATTATGTATTTCTGGTTGAATTGAATATAATGAATACTAAATGGATTGAATTTGATTATTTAGATCAAGTTAAGTCTCGTATGGATCTAGATCGAGGGAAAGATAAAGTATTGGACTAGTCAATCTTATTTCGTTGTTTTTGTGGTCGAGGTAAGTTCGCATGTTTAATAAGCATTAAATTTTATATGTTTGAATGCTTAATTGATATAATTGTGATGATACGACACCACGAAAATTCTGAACGAGTTATTGGCAATGTATAAATCCCGGTTGAACCTTAGGAATAGATAGGATACAAATGACATGTCATTAGGGGTTATCATGTTTTGGGTGCTAGTCCTGTATGTTCTACCGGTGGCTGAGTTTTTCGGCATGTGTTGTGGTTATTCATCAGCTTGTCTGAGCAGCACCGTGTAGCTACGTCTTGACCGTCAGCTTGTGTGAGCAAACCCAGTGATTAGTTTAAAAGTGAGCATTTATATGAGATATGAGATAAAGATGGTTTTGACCATGTATTGGTGCTTAGTGTACGAGATTCCCGAGTATCCGATAGTATTCCAAATGGTTCAACGGGGAAAAATGATGGTACAAGGATATAATATATGATACGAACCAGTTTAGGTATTTGGGAGAAGTATGTCAAGTAATTCATAGTTGATGTACTCATAAATGACTACATGGTTATGATTATGTGCTAACCTTTGGATTTGATTATAACTTACCTATGTTTACTTATGTTTCTTTAAATTATGAATAAATGGTAAGTTGTACTTTTTAGCCATACGAGCTTACTAAGCTTAATAACTTACTCTATTTACTTTTCTATGTTTTATAGTGATTTCAAAGCTTGCTCGGCTTGGAAGTTGTCGGAGATCTCATCACACTATGTAGCAGTTGTTTTGGTACTTTTGAACTTTGTGTATTTTGGTTATATGGCATGTATAGGTCTTCTGGCAAATGTAGGCCTTTTGTCTTGATGAATTTTGGCCATTTGAATTGGCTTGTAATTAGCCGTTTAATATGGCTTGATTTGGTTTATGATGGTACGTAAACATGTGTGTTTAGCCATGTGATTTGGTTTATTTTGATAACTTGGTTATATAAACATGTATAAATAATCCTTTTTGGTATGTGATGTATAGTTGCTTGGTAAATGCCTTAATTGTGTATTTGGTATTTTGGGTGCCAATTGATAGAATTTGAGATGTGGTATGCTTTTTGAATTAGGCACAAAGTCTATTAAGTGAGTTTGATCATTTAGGTGACTTTTGGAAATGATTTTAGTATGATTATGAATGGCCAACTGTGATATTTATGAGCATTGTTGTTGTTGGTATTGGTATTGCATGATTTAGACTTAGTTGTGATTGGTTTGAATGCTTATTGATGTTATGGTCATATAATATTGGATGTGTTTAGGTTGATGCAAATTTGGGTGAGAAATATTGCTTGGAACATAGCCTATTTTTGTCCACACGGGCCTATGTCTCGGCTGTGTATAACACACGGCCAGGTGACACGGCCATGTGGCCCCTGATACTTATTTAGAAACCAAATCAGTAGCTTCACACGGTCTAGCACACGGACGTGTGGCTTGGCTGTGTGGCACAAGTCAGTATACTCTCTAGTTTTCACATAGCCTGGCACACGAGTGTGTGAGGCCATTTCGAAGGGTACATGGGCGTGTGATTGGTCGTGTGACAAAAGTCAGTGAGTTGCATGGGGTCGGACACGGGTTAGGACATGGCCATGTGATTCCATTTCAAGTGTCCACACGGCCTGGCCACATAGGCGTGTGTCCCCTGTACTTTGAAAATTTTCTATGTTTTTCTAAATATTTATTAAGTATTCGGTTTAGTCCCGAACCACTTTTAATGCTTGTTTTGGGCCTTGAGCATTCGTGTTAGGGACTATATGATTGAATTTGAATGACTTTTGTTTGGATTTGAGAAATGAATGTGATGTGTATGATTGTTTAAGATTTAAGTTTGGTAATGCTCTGTAACCCTATTTCGATGATAGATACGGGTTAGAGGTGTTACATTTATCGGTATCAGAGCTATAGTTTAGTCAATTCTTGGACTAACGTAGCATGTGTGAGTTCAGCTATACATGCCATATTTAACCTGTGATAGTGTGATATCTCTTGACAGTTTTAAATTATGTTTTTATATAGTAATGGATCCCAATCGAGTAGTTTTCGATGATGTAAAAAGTAATGCACTAGTCTCCTTTCATGGAATAGCATCGTCTAAATTGAGACTCGTATCTAAGGGTCATGGAGGAGAGGCTAAGGAAGCATTCTTCCAAATGATGTGTAACACCCTGAATTTGGGCCTAGAAGTTTTGGGCCTTGAGCATGGGAGCGGTTGAAGGCAGCTTATAATATTTTGTTGTGCATGTAAATTTCGTTATTGAAGGCTTCTTTTACTGGTTAAGTGTGCTGAGAAGTGTTGGAGAAGTCCTGGGTTCAAACCTGGACTCTAGCAAAAATTTTGGTTTAAGGTGAATCAAACCCTGGGTGTAGTAGGTAGGCCTTAAGAATATTGTTGGAGAAATTGTGCCTCAAAAAGCCTTGTTGTCTAGTGGCAAAGTAGCGCCACATAAGAGGCAGGAAGGTGGCGTCATAGAGTTGGAAAGGAGGTCCAGGGTTCGAAACTCATGGCAATCAAATAGCATTTATTTTGCTAACAGGGGGCGGCAAGAGTTGGTGTTGAATTTAAACTCTGATGATGGAGGGATCCCACATCGGGAAGCTAACATAAGAGTGGATACGAAGCTGGCTTTAAATAGAGAGAACCATGAGGACAGTAAAGGTACCTTTCTTGGTTGATCCCTTTCGCTTTATGGCGTGCTCGTTTGGGTTGGGCGTCGGCTAAGAGTTCTTGGAGCACGGATTAACTCCAGTCTCCTATCAGGTGTATATTTCTCACTATAGCTGTAGGATGGCTACTTCGGGCCGCGATAGGCCGAAAGGGGCCATGTAGGCCCAATGGGCCTACGAGCCCAATTGGATAAGTTGTTTGATTGTGAAGTAAATTTGGACTAGGCTAGGTGAATCTCATATCTGTGGCTAGATTTGGGCTAAAAGGGTCACACGAGCGTGTGGGCCCATTTGGGCCGAGAATGGGCTTTAGGCCCATTCGTATTGTTATCCCTGTTTAGAATACTTTAGTTTATTGAAATACCCTTGTAGGGTAGAAATACCGAAATACCCTTGTAGGGTAGAATTACTGAAATACCCTTGTAGGATAGAAATACCGAAATACCCCTATAGGGTAGAATTACTGAAATACCCCTGTAGGATAGAAATACCGAAATACCCCTGTAGGGTAGAATTACCAAAATACCCTTGTAGGGTAGAATTACTGAAATACCCTTGTAGGGTAGAATTACTGAAATACCCTTGTAGGGTGGAATTACCGAAATACCCTTGTAGGGTAGAATTACCGAAATACCCTTGTAGGGTAGAATTACCAAAATACCCTTGTAAGGTAGAATTACTGAAATACACCTGTAGGGTAGAATTACTGAAATACCCCTATAGGGTAGAATTACTGAAATACCCTTGTAGGGTAGAATTACCGAAATACCCCTGTAGGGTAGTATTACTGAAATACCCTTGTGGGGTAAAATTACCATTTTGCCCCTAGGGTGTTAAATGACTGTTTTGCCCTTGTAGGCAAGTGACTAACTTTGACTGTGTGGATTTGATTGTGAATATATGTTGGTGATATGAATGACTTGACTGTGATTGTTTGATTCAAATATGGGCATGACATTCTGGATACATGACATGTTGCATGGGTTGGGTTATATAAATGGAGGAAGTGCTTAAAGGGCTTTTCCCCAGTTTACCAAAAAAGGGCTTTGCCCCAGTTTATCAAAAAGGGCTTTGCCCTAGTTATTGAAAGAGGCTAGGCCTCCAATTATATGATAAAGCAGCTATGCTGCCAGTGGAGAGTTTGGTTGGGTGGGTTGAGTTAGTCCCCACATGGAGAGCTTGGTTGGTACGGGTGGAGAGTAGCGGATGGTGGGTTGAGCAGTCTCCCCAAATGGGCTTGCATACATTCATTGGTATTACATGTGATATTGAAATGGGCCTTTGGGCCATACCATTTACAGTAAAGGCTTCGGCCCAGTAATATGATTTATGAAAAGGCTTCACCCGATGCTTAGATTAAAAAGGCTTCTACCCGATATCGATATTAATTTGGGCTCTGAAAGGTACTTGTTGCACATTGAGTTTTCGTAAACTCACCCCGTTTATTAACCTTTCAGGTAATTTCTAGCCTTAGACGGATCGGAGCTGCGAGGGGCTCGAAGGAAGCCACACACACTATTTATGTTACAATTTTGATTATTACTTTTAAATGTTTTTATGTGGGTTGTAGTAAAGCCGTTGTAATTTTCTAGATTTCAAATTTGGAATTTTATTTATTGTTCTTATAATTGCTAGTATTAGAACACGATTTTCCAATGTAACTACTGTTGTTCAAAACATCACGTATCCGCAATTGTTTTTAAATTAAGCTTCTGCAACTGCCAAGATTTTTACAAAGTTGTTAAGAATGTTATTCAGCTGAGGTTTTCCAATAAGGTTTAAAAAGGGTATAAGTTTTTAATTATTAAGAAGGGTTTTTAATGGAAACATGGTTTTCGAAAAACATTTCAATGTGACACGTCAGATTCGAGCCAAACTTCCAGGCCGAGTTTAGGGTGTTACATTTAGTGGTATCAGAGCCTGGGTTGTAACAACTTGGCTGTGGATTGGGTTTTCAAAGCTTGAATTTCAGAAAATTATTTTTAACCACGTGGTCTGTTTTAAGTATTTCTCTTAAAAAGTGTGGCACACCGAGTCTCCGGCGCCGAATTCGTAAGTCTTCTAAATACTTTTGTCTGTTTAGAAATTAAAATACTGTGGATTCCTTAGACATTGTTCTGAATTTAAATTTTGTATTTATTTTATGTGGATGTGATGTTTGGATATGAAATTGTATATATGTGTGATAAATATGTGTCTGCTTCAGTGAATAAGTGTTGTATGTATGAGATGTTGCAAGTTCTAGTTGAAGTGTGATAGTGATGGTAGGATTAGAGTGCGCAGCGGTAGCATAGTAGGGTAGATGTTACACGACTACCCGGTTAGATGGAAATTTCGGGGACGAAATTTCTTTAAGGAATGTAGAGTTGTAACACCCTGAATTTGGGCCTAGAAGTTTTGGGCCTTGAGCATGGGAGCGGTTGAAGGCAGCTTATAATATTTTGTTGTGCATGTAAATTCAAGTTATTGAAGGCTTCTTTTCTTTGGTTAAGTGTCTTTGAGAAGTGTTGGAGAAGTCCTAGGTTCAAACCTGGACTCTAGCAAAAATTTTGGTTTAAGGTGAATCAAACCCTGGGTGTAGTAGGTAGGCCTTAAGAATATTGTTGGAGAAATTGTGCCACAAAAAGCCTTGTTGTCTAGTGGCAAAGTAGCGCCACATAAGAGGCAGGAAGGTGGCGTCATAGAGTTGGCAAGGAGGTCCAGGGTTCAAAACTCATGGCAATCAAAGAGCATTTATTTTGCTAATAGGGGGCGGCAAGAGTTGGTGTTAAATTTAAACTCTGATGATGGAGGGATCCCACATCGGGAAGCTAACATAAGAGTGGATACAAAGCTGGCTTTAAATAGAGAGAACCATGAGGACAAATAAAGGTACCTTTCTTGGTGATCCTTTAAGCTTTATGGCGTGCTCGTTTGGGTTGGGCGTCGGCTAAGAGTTCTCGGAGCGCGGATTAACTCCAGTCTCCTATCAGGTGTGTATTTCTCACTATAGCTGTAGGATGGCTACTTCGGGCCGCGATAGGCCGAAAAGGGCCATGTGGGACCAATGGGCCTACGAGCCCAATTGGATAAGTTGTTTGATTGTGTAGTAAATTTGGATTAGGCTAGGTGAATCTCATATCTGTGGCTAGATTTGGGCTAAAAGGGCCACACGAGCGTGTGGGCCCATTTGGGCCGAGAATGGGATTTAGGCCCATTCGTATTGTTATCCCTGTTTAGAATACTTTAGTTTACAAAAATACCCTTGTAGGGTAGAAATACCGAAATACCCTTGTAGGGTAGAATTACTGAAATACCCTTGTAGGATAGAAATACTGAAATACCCCTATAGGGTAGAATTACTAAAATACCCTTGTAGGATAGAAATACCGAAATACCCCTGTAAGGTAAAATTACCAAAATACCCTTGTAGGGTAGAATTACTGAAATACCCTTGTAGGGTAGAATTACCGAAATACCCTTGTAGGGTAGAATTACCGAAATACCCTTGTAGGGTAGAATTACCGAAATACCCTTGTAGGGTAGAATTACCGAGATACCCTTGTAGGGTAGAATTACCGAAATACCCCTTTAGGGTAGAATTACTGAAATACCCCTGTAGGGTAAAATTACTGAAATACCCTTATAGGGTAGAATTACCGAAATACCCCTGTAGGGTAGAATTACTGAAATACCCTTGTGGGGTAAAATTACCATTTTGCGCCTAGGGTGTTAAATGACTGTTTTGCCCTTGTAGGCAAGTGACTAACTTGGACTGTGTGGATTTGATTGTGAATATATGTTGGTGATATGAATGACTTGACTGTGATTGTTTGATTCAAATATGGGCATGACATTTTGCATACATGACATGTTGCATGGGTTGGGTTATATAAATGGAGGAAGTGCTTAAAGGGCTTTTCCCCAGTTTACCAAAAAAGGGCTTTGCCTCAGTTTATCAAAAAGGGCTTTGCCCTAGTTATTGAAAGAGGCTAGGCCTCCAATTATATGATAAAGCAGCTATGCTGCCAGTGGAGAGTTTGGTTGGGTGGGTTGAGTTATTCCTCACATGGAGAGCTTGGTTGGTAAGGGTGGAGAGTAGCGGATGGTGGGTTGAGTAGTCTCTCCAAATGGGCTTGCATACATTCATTGGTATTACATGTGATATTGAAATGGGCCTTTGGGCAATACTGCTTTCTGAGAAAGGCTTTACCCGGTGATATGATTTATGAAAAGGCTTCACCTAATGCTAACCGCTTAAAAAGGCTTGACCCAAGATATCTGATATTAATTTGGGCTCTGAAAGGTGCTTGTTGCACTCGAGTTTTAAGTAAACTCACCCGTTTATTAACCTTCGGTAATTTCTAGCCTTAGACGGATCGGAGCTGCGAGGGGCTCGAAGGAAGCCACACACACTATTTATGTTACAATTTTGATTATTACTTTTAAATGTTTTGATGTGGGTTGTAGTAAAGCCGTTGTAATTTTCTAGATTTCAAATTTGGAATTTTATTTATTGTTCTTATAATTGCTAGTATTAGAACACGATTTTCCAATGTAACTACTGTTGTTCAAAACATCACGTATCCGTAATTGTTTTTAAATTAAGCTTCTGCAACTGCCAAGATTTTTACAAAGTTGTTAAGAATGTTATTTAGCTGAGGTTTTCTATTAATGTTTAAAAATGGTATAAGTTTTTAATTATTAAGAAGGGTTTTTAATGGAAACATGGTTTTCGAAAAACATTTCAATGTAACACGTCAGATTCGAGCCAAACTTCCAGGCCGAGTTTAGGGTGTTACATTTAGTGGTATCAGAGCCTGGGTTGCAACAACTTGGCTGTGGATTGGGTTTTCAAAGCTTGAATTTCAGAAAATTATTTTCAACCATGTGGTCTGTTTTAAGTATTTCTCTTAAAAAGTGTGGCACATCGAGTCTCCGGCGCCGGATTCGTAAGTCTTCTGAATACTTTTGTCTGTTTAGAAATTGAAATACTGTGGATTCCTTAGACATTGTTCTGAATTTAAATTTGGTATTTATTTTATGTGGATGTGATATTTGGATATAGAAATTGTATATATGTGTGATAAATATGTGTCTGCTTCAGTGAATAAGTGTTGTATGTATGAGATGTTGCAAGTTCTAGTTGAAGTGTGATAGTGATGGTAGGATCAGAGTGCGCAGCGGTAGCATAGTAGGGTAGATGTTACACGACTACCCGGTTAGATGGAAATTTCAGGGACGAAATTTCTTTAAGGAATGTAGAGTTATAACACCCTGAATTTGGGCCTCGAAGTTTTGGGCCTTGAGCATGGGAGCGGTTGAAGACAGCTTATAATATTTTGTTGTGCATGTAAATTTCGTTATTGAAGGCTTCTTTTACTGGTTAAGTGTGCTGAGAAGTGTTGGAGAAGTCCTAGGTTCAAACCTGGACTCCAGCAAAAATTTTGGTTTAAGGTGAATCAAACCCTGGGTGTAGTAGGTAGGCCTTAAGAATATTGTTGGAGAAATTGTGCCACAAAAAGCCTTATTGTCTAGTGGCAAAGTAGCGCCACATAAGAGGCAGGAAGGTGGCGTCATAGAGTTGGCAAGGAGGTCCAGGGTTCGAAACTCATGGCAATCAAAGAGCATTTATTTTGCTAATAGGGGGCGGCAAGAGTTGGTGTTGAATTTAAACTCTGATGATGGAGGGATCCGACATCGGGAAGCTAACATAAGAGTGGATACTGTCGGCTTTTTAAATAAAGAGAACCATGAGGACAGTAAAGGTACCTTTCTTGGCTGATCCCTTTCGCTTTATGGCGTGCTCGTTTGGGTTGGGCGTCGGCTAAGAGTTCTCGGAGCGCGGATTAACTCCAGTCTCCTATCAGGTGTGTATTTCTCACTATAGTCAGTAGGATGGCTACTTGGCGGGCGCGATATAGGCGAAAAGGGCCATGTGGGACCAATGGGCCTACGAGCCCAATTGGATAAGTTGTTTGATTGTGTAGTAAATTTGGACTAGGCTAGGTGAATCTCATATCTGTGGCTAGATTTGGGCTAAAAGGGCCACACGAGCGTGTGGGCCCATTTGGGCCGAGAATGGGCTTTAGGCCCATTCGTATTGTTATCCCTGTTTAGAATACTTTAGTTTTCAGAAATACCCTTGTAGGGTAGAAATACCGAAATACCCTTGTAGGGTAGAATTACTGAAATACCCTTATAGGATAGAAATACCGAAATACCCCTATAGGGTAGAAGTACTAAAATACCCTTGTAGGATAGAAATACCAAAATACCCCTGTAGGGTAGAATTACCAAAATAACCTTGTAGGGTAGAATTACTGAAATACCCTTGTAGGGTAGAATTACCGAAATACCCTTGTAGGGTAGAATTACCGAAATACCCTTGTAGGGTAGAATTACTGAAATACCCCTTTAGGGTAGAATTACTGAAATACCCCTGTAGGGTAGAATTACTGAAATACCCTTGTAGGGTAGAATTACCGAAATACCCCTGTAGGGTAGAATTATTGAAATACCCTTGTGGGGTAAAATTACCATTTTGCGCCTAGGGTGTTAAATGACTGTTTTGCCCTTGTAGGCAAGTGACTGACTTGGACTGTGTGGATTTGATTGTGAATATATGTTGGTGATATGAATGACTTGACTGTGATTGTTTGATTCAAATATGGGCATGACATTCTGCATACATGACATGTTGCATGGGTTGGGTTATATAAATGGAGGAAGTGCTTAAAGGGCTTTTCCCCAGTTTACCAAAAAAGGGCTTTGCCTCAGTTTATCAAAAAGGGCTTTGCCCCAGTTATTGAAAGAGGCTAGGCCTCCAATTATATGATAAAGCAGCTATGCTGCCAGTGGAGAGTTTGGTTGGGTAGGTTGAGTTATTCCTCGCATGGAGAGCTTGGTTGGTACGGGTGGAGAATAGCGGATGGTGGGTTGAGTAGTCTCCCCAAATGGGCTTGCATACATTCATTGGTATTACATGTGATATTGAAATGGGCCTTTGGGCCATACCGTTTACAGGAAAGGCTTCGGCCTAGTGATATGATTTATGAAAAGGCTTCAGCCCAGTAACCGTTAAAAAAGGCTTTGGCCCAGTATGCTGATATTAATTTGGGCTCTGAAAGGTGCTTGTTGCACTCTGAGTTTTCGTAAACTCACCCCGTTTATTAACCTTTCAGGTAATTTCTAGCCTTAGACGGATCGAAGCTGCGAGGGGCTCGAAGGAAGCCACACACACTATTTATGTTACAATTTTGATTATTACTTTTAAATGTTTTTATGTGGGTTGTAGTAAAGCCGTTGTAATTTTCTAGATTTCAAATTTGGAATTTTATTTATTGTTCTTATAATTGCTAGTATTAGAACACGGTTTTCCAATGCAACTACTGTTGTTCAAAACATCACGTATCCGCAATTGTTTTTAAATTAAGCTTCTGCAACTGCCAAGATTTTTACAAAGTTGTTAAGAATGTTATTCAGCTGAGGTTTTCTAATAAGGTTTAAAAAGGGTATAAGTTTTTAATTATTAAGAAGGGTTTTTAATGGAAACATGGTTTTCGAAAAACATTTCAATGTGACACGCCAGATTCGAGCCAAACTTCCAGGCCGGGTTTAGGGTGTTACATGATGAATGAATGGTTCACTGAGTTTCTCTGAACGAATTTGGCTGCTCAGCAACCTCTACCCCTACCTATTCCCCAACCGGTTCTCATAGCTCCTCAAGGTTTGGAACCTTTACATATTAGTAAGCCACCTATTGATAAAATTCAAAAGTATGGGGTTGAAGAGTTTAGAGCTATAGTTGATGATGATCCAGAGAAAGTTGAGTTTTGGCTAGAGAATACAATCTAAGTATTTGATGAACTGTCTTGTACGCCAGCAGAATGTGTTAAATGTGATGTATCTCTTCTAAGAGATACTGCATACCAGTGGTAGAGCACTTTAATATCTGTGGTGCCGAGAGAATGGGTCACGTGGGAATTCTTTTAGGCTAAGTTCAGAAAGAAATAAATAAGTCAGTGGTTTCTTGATCAAAAGCGCAAAGAATTTTTAGAATTGAAACAGGGTCGTGTGACCGTAACCAAGTACGAAAGAAAATTTGTGAGACTGAGTAAGTATGCTCGAGAATGCATTTCCACTGAAGAAATTATGTGCAAGCGTTTCAAAGACAGGTTGAATGAGGATATCAAACTTTTAGATAGAATTTTGGAATTGAAAGAATTTGTGGTTTTGGTTGATAGAGCTTGCGAAGCCGAGAAGCTTAGCGGAGAAAAGAGAAGAGTCGATTCTGAGGCTAGAGACTCGAGAAAGAGGTCAATGAGTAAACCCTATCATTCTTCTTTAAAGAAATCAAGGGATTCTTATAACTGATCGAGCGTTGGTAGTGTCAAAGTCAACAAACCTGAGTGTCAACAATGTGGAAGATGAAATTTTGGGGATTGTTGGATGAATAGTAATGTAACAGCCTAATTTTGACTTTAATTGGAACGGTGGTTTTGGGACCACGAATCTGAGTCAGAATAATATTTAAATATTATTTTCTATGTTTAAAATGTGTGAAGTTGCTTTTGTGAAAGTTTCGTTTAAAAATTTTAGTGTTTGGAGGTCGATTGATAAAAAAAGGATTTAATTGCGTAAAATGGAAAATTTAAGGGTTAATCTGTAAGGGCCAAACTATGATTGTATTTATAATATGGAATATTAAGGTTGTAATTTGGCCATAAATAGAAATTGTGGCCGACCAATATGCATGAATTAATGACTTGAATTGTTTATTATATTTTATGGCATTATGGTATATTTTAATACATGTTAATATATTATATTTGAAAAAGATGAAAGTGTTCATCTTTCTTATTATTTTTGGCTGAAACTAAAAGAAAGAAAAGAAAGTTTAAGCTTTGATATTTTCGGTCCTTGCAAATTCAATTAGGTAAGTGATTTGAGTTTGGTTTTTATTAATTTTTACGTTTTTGAGATCGTTGCTTTGAATACTATAAAGCCCATACTTGAAATTTTGAAATTGATTATGTATTCATGAAGTGTCATTTTTGATATTTTGATGAAATTTATGTTTGATGTTAGAAAATAAAATAAATGTGTTAGATTAGCATTTTTGGTATTGGGATTTTGGTAATTTTGAGCATTTAGGGTTAAATTGTGAAAAATATTAAATTGAAGGACTAGATTGTAAAATTAGTGAAATGGGAGGACTTATATAAACTTAGTGAACATTCGGCCCTAGCATTGTATATGCAAATTCTTCATATTTTGTGTTTTGTGAAAATTGGATTAAATTGTAAAAGTGCATAATGTTAGGAGTAAATTGGTAAATTGCTCAATTATGTGTATTTGGACTTAAATGAATGAAATTCTATTTGAATGAGCTTAATTTAAAACTTTTTAGATCAAGAACCAAAAAGATCGGACGTGGATCGGGGAAAATAAAAAATCGTTGAGTAGTCGAATTCAACTGTCTGTCAATATCCGAGGTAAGTTATTAAGCAAAATTTTTTTTTGTTGTTGTTGATTAAATTTAAATCAATTTAAGTATATGAGCCGAATTAACTTACAAGAAAGATTGATGTTGCCGAATTCAAAGGAAATTGATGAATTTAAATTGATGTGTATTGAGTAATGGAATTTAGGCACTAAGTGTACAAGTATAAATGATTACGGATGTGAATCTTGCACTAAGTGTGTGAATGTGGTTATTGAGCACTAAGTGTGTGAGTTTAAATATTGAGCACTAAGTGTGCAAACTCGATATATATTTTCGAGTAAACATTAGCACTAGGTGTGCGATTTATTTGAGTAGATCAAGAATGGTTGAATGAATTAAAGCTCAACATTTCTTTATGAACAACTATGATGTATAGCTCAAGTTTGTGCAGGTTAGTATAGATTCTATGTGATGGATATTATAAATTGAAAGTATGAATAATGATAGATTGGTTTTAATGGCTTTGTGCTCGAATATATATTAATGTTCTACGATGATGGAATGCTAAATGCATTCGGTTTTGTGTTTGAGAGTAATGTAGTATATTGTGGTTGAGCAGATGCATATTGGATTTTGTTGAAATTGAGTATATGATTAATAAATTGCCTTGAATGTGGTAGGATATTGACTAAATGATCTAGTAGCATGACTTAGTTAGATGATACTAGACCATTAAATTGAATTTGGAGTTTTTGATGCTTACAACTTACTAAGCTATGGTAGCTTACTTTGGATGTGTTTATTTTTTCTTGTCTTTATTTTATAGATTTTTGAGATCGTTACGCGCTCGAGGATCGTTAGTAAAGTCATCCACACTATCTTCAATATTTTGGTATTTTTAAAAGTTGGTTTAGTACTTATGGCGTCTATAAGCTAATAACTCTTTTGGAGATGTTTAAATTTGATATATGTATAATGGTTAAGTCATGCGAAAATGACTTAATTTCCATGTTAAAGTTTGGTTATGTTGGTTGTGGTTTGAGTTTGCCTTTATTTGTGATACCTAAACTATACGTATATGATTATCGTATTAATCAATATGGGTTATAATATTAGTTTGGTAAAATCTGAATATGATGGAATAATGAGCATTAAAAAGTCTAAGTATTATATGCTATAGTGATGTAAGTTTAATCATGATATGTATATGTTTGTGATAAGTGAGTTGTTTTATATGTTCTTGGTTGATGATCAAATATTTATACTTATAATTTGATCAATTGTGGGTTGGATATTGATATTCGGTGGTAATGGCAAGCATGAGTATGTTTTAAGCTTACTAATTAGTATTTATATTCGGTTTATTATATATATATATATGATTTTGGTATGCACATTGAGCATATATGGTTTTATATAGACGTTCAAAATGGTTGAAATGGACATGGTCATTTTGCTTAGACATTGATGAGAAATGATGCACATTTGGTCTTGTTATAATGTTACTTCATGCGGATAATTTTTGTTAAGTGTATATATATATATCTTATTTTGTCGAGTAAATATCAAGCATTGATGGTATTTGGTTTTACATATTAATTGTTTTTAAATGAATTCATAAAATGGTCAATTGACTTTGTAAGTAAGTATAAGCAAATGAGTTGGTAACTAGCCAGTTTCAAAAGAGACCAAAGGAACCGTGACACTAATTTGTGTTAGTTTTATTAATGAATTTTTTTCATATTTTATAATGAATATAAGCTTAAAATTTTGATTAGAAATATATTTATTTATAAATTTGTCTTGGTAGCATAGTATTGTACAGTCTAATTTTGCTATATGAGTGTTCAAATGTTGTTGTGTTCGTTAGGTAATACCTCATAACCCCTCCAGCGACGGAGTTGGGTTTGGGGGTGTTACATTTGATTGGTATCAGAGCTACAGTTTGGCCAATTCTCAGACTAACGTAGCGTGTTTGAGTCTAGCTATACATGCCATAATTTATACTGTAATAGTGTGATGACTCCTAACACTTGAAATGTGTTGTTCGTATAGTAAATGGATCTTGATCTCGATCGAGCCGTAGCGGATGATGTCGAGAGTGTAGCGCCTGCCCTTGCGCAAGGGACAGCGCTGGTTGATTCTCGGCTGAATGCAAGTAACCATGATAATGGGGCTAAACAAGCCTTTTATAATATAATGAACGAGTGGTTTACTCAATATATTCGGACAAATCCAGCTATTCAACAACCCCCAAACCCGAATAACCCACCTCCGATGCCTGTGGTACCTCCGATTATTGATCCTGTGAGATTAAATAAGCCCCTTGTTGATAAAATTCAAAAATACGGAGCCCAAAAATTTAGGGCCACAGATGATGACGATGTTGAGAGGGCTAAATTTTAGCTCGATAACACTATCCGAGTATTTGAAGAACTCTCATGTACTCCTGATGAGTGTCTAAAATGTGCCATGTCTTTGTTACGCGATTCTGCCTATCATTGGTGGAATACTTTTGTTTCGGTTGTGCCAAAAGAACGGGTCACCTAGGAATTCTTTCAAACTAAATTTTGTAAGAAATATATCAGCCAGAGATTCATAGATAAAAAATGTAAAGAGTTTCTCGAGCTTAAATAGGGTCATATGACTGTCACTGAATACGAGCGAAAATTTGTGAGACTTAGTCGATATGCCCGAGAGTGTGTTTCGACTGAAGCTAATATGTGTAAAAGATTTGAAGAAGGGTTGAATGAAGACATAAAATTGCTTGTTGGCATACTTGAAATAAAAGAGTTTGTAGTACTTGTCGAGCGAGCTTGCAAAGTTGAAGAGCTTGGGAAGGAGAAAAGAAAAGATGAATTCAAAGCTAGAGATTTCCGCAAGAGATCAACGAGTAAGACTTTTCAGTCGGCATCAAAGAAGTTTCGAGATGATAGAAACCGATTTAAGACTACTGCTGGGCTTTCTATACGAGATCGACCACCAGTGAGTTCACAAGCCACTTCGATTGCCAGTGTTGGTAATACTCGACTGAATAAACCCAAGTGTCAGCAATGTGGAAGACGGTATGTGGGTGAATGTTGGGGCAAGTATAACAATAGAGTCTGTTATAGATGTGGTTCACGAGATCATTTCATTTGGGATTGCCCGGAGCCAGTTGAGAAAGATAATGTTTAGAGTGTGAGACCGAGTGGCGCTGTAGCTAGAGGTAGACCACCTAGGAACACGAGATTCAGACACAACAATTCGATTCGAGACAAGTGCACCTGCCAGAGCATATGCCATTCACGCTCAAGAGGAGGCCTCATCCCCTGATGTTATTACCGGTATATTCACTCTCTATAATATTAATGTAATTCTTTAATTGGTCCCGGTTCAACTCATTCTTATATGTGTGAAACATTAGTATCCAGTAAGACTTTGCGTGCTGAGTCTACTGAGTTTGTGATTCAGGTATCAAACCCCCTGGGCCGATGTGTGTTAGTTGATAAAGTGTGTAAGAACTGCCCCCTGATGATTCAAGATTCATGTTTACCGGCTGATTTAATGCTATTTCCGTTTAATGAATTTGATATAATTCTGGGAATGGATTGGTTAACAGTACATGATGCGGTGGTGAATTGTAAATGAAAGACTATTGATTTGTAGTGCCAGAATGATGAGATAATCCGAATTGAATCTACTGATCTGAATGGTTTACCAGCAGTGATATCTTTTGTACGGGCTCGGAAGTATGTGAGAAAGGGTTTCGAAGCTTACCTTGCGTATGTGCTTGATAGTAAAGTAACTAAAAAGAAGATTGAATCTGTACCGGAGGTGTGCGAGTATTTGGATGGGTTCCCTAAAGAATTGCCGGGATTGCCACCTATTCGAGAGGTAGAGTTTGGTATTGAGTTAGTACCGAGGACGACTCCGCTTTCGATTGCTCCATACCGAATGACACCTACTGAGTTAAAAAAATTGAAAGCCCAGTTACAGGAGTTGACAGATAGAGGTTTTGCACGACTGAGTTTCTCTCCTTGGGCTGCGCCAGTTCTATTTGTGAAAAAGAAGGATGGAACTATGAGAATGTGCATTGATTATCGACAACTCAATAAAGTGAGCATAAAGAATAAATATTCGTTGCCACGCATTGATGATTTGTTTAATCAGCTAAAGGGAGCTTCGGTGTTTTCGAAAATAGATTTGAGATCGGGTTACTATTAGTTGCGAGTTAGAGATTTTGATGTGCCTAAGACTACTTTCGAACGAGATACGGACATTATGAGTTTTTGGTGATGCCGTTCGGACTTACTAATGCACCTGCTATTTTCATGGATTTGATGGATCAGATCTTCAGACAGTACTCAGATCGGTTTGTGGTTGTGTTTATTGATGATATATTGATCAACTCTCGTGATGAAATCGAGCATGCCGAGCACTTGAAATTGGTATTACAGACTTTGCGAGATAAACAATTGTATGCAAAGTTTAGTAAATGTGAGTTCTGGTTACACGAGGTTAGCTTTTTAGGGAATGTGGTTTCGGCACCGGGAATACGGGTTGATCCGACTAAGATTTTTGCTATACTTGATTGGAAACCCCCAAGAAATGTTTCAGAAGTTCAGAGTTTTCTAGGACTTGCTGGTTACTACAGGCGATTTGTAAAAGGTTTCTCAATAATTGTGACTCCGATGACAAAGCTACTTCAAAAAGATATTAGATTTGAGTGGATAGAAAGGTGTCAGAAAAGCTTCGACCAGTTGAAAACTTTGTTGACTGAAGCTCCAGTGCTTGTTCAACTGGAATCGGGTAAAGAGTTCATTATCTTTAGTGATGCATCCTTGAATGGTTTGGGCTGTGTTCTAATGCAGGAAGGCAAAGTTGTAGCTTATGCCTTAAGAAAGTTAAAGCCGCACGAAAAGAACTATCCGACAAACAATCTCAAATTGGCCACTATAGTATTTGCTTTGAAGATATGGCGTCATTATTTGTTCAGTGAAAAATGTCATGTTTATTTTGATCACAAAAGTCTCAAATATTTGACGACTCAAAAAGATTTGAATTTGAGACAGCGACGATGGTTAGAGTTGCTTAAAGATTACGAGCTTGTGATTGATTACCACCTGGGAAAGGCTAATGTGGTTGCTAATGCCTTAAGCCGAAAATCACTGTTTGCTCTGCGTGCAATGAATGCTGATATGGCTATAACTGACTATGGTACGATTATAGCAGAATTAAAAGCGAGACTGTTATTTGTTCAGCTGATTTGCGAAGCTCAAAAGGTTGATGATGACTTGATAGCAAAAAGGAATAACTGTGATTCGAATGCTGACTCAGAATTTTAGGTTTATGCTGAGGGATGTTTACGGTTCAGAAACCGAATATGTGTACCAAAGGATCCTGAGTTGATTCGGATGATTTGTAATGAAGCTCATAATAGTAGATTGTCTATTCACCCGGGTAGCACGAAGATCTATAATGATCTGAAACAGTACTACTGGTGACACGGTATGAAAAGAGATATTTCAGACTTCGTGTCAAAATGTTTGATATGTCAGCAAGTAAAAGCCGGGCATCAGGTACCATTGGGATTACTTCAGCTGATTATGATACCTGAATGGAAATGCGATCAAGTCACGATGGATTTCGTATCTAGTTTACCGTTAACACCGAGCAAGAAAGATGCAATCTGGGTTATTGTTGATAGATTGACGAAGTCGGCTCACTTTATTCCGGCCCATATAGATTACTCGCTCGATAAGCTAGCTGAATTGTACATTTCTTAGATTGGAAGATCACACGAGGTACCTATTTCTATTGTTTCGGATAGAGATTCGAGGTTTACATCGTGGTTTTAGAAGAAACTGCAAGATGCACTAGGTAGTAAATTACATTTTAGCATTTGCTTTCCACCCCCAAACGGATAGTCAATCCGAACGAATCATTCAAATACTTGAGGATATGTTGAGATGATGTGTTCTCGAGTTCGAGGGTACGTGGGTACGTGGGAAAGATACTTTTCCCTGATCAAATTTGCGTATAATAATAGCTTTCACTCGAGTATCAAGATGGCACCTTATGAAGCTTTGCACGGTTGTAAATGTCGTACACTTTTGTACTGGACTGAGCTCTGTGAGAACAAGATAAATGGGGTTGATTTGGTGAAAGAGACTGAGCAGAAAGTAAAAGTGATCCGTGAAAGTTTGAAAGCAGCGTCAGATCGTCAGAAATCATATGCGGATTTGAAGCGTAAAGACATAGAATTTCAGATAGGTGAATGAGTACTTTTAAAAGTCTCACCGTGGAAGAAAATTCTTAGATTTGGTCGCAGAGGCAAGTTGAGTCAGAGATTTATTGGGCAGTATGAGATTGTAGAATTGGGCCGATTACGTATAGATTACTGTTGCCAGCTGAGCTAGAAAAGATTCATAATGTTTTCATGTTTCGATTCTCCAATGGTATAGATCTGATCCTTCTCATGTGATTAGTCCATCCGAGATTGAGATTCAGTTCAATTTAACTTTGGAGGAAAAACCGATCCGTATTCTGGCTCGCAAAGTGAAAGAGTTAAGAAATAAAGAAATCTCATTGGTGAAAGTGCTATGGCATAAGCACGGGGTTGAGGAAGCAACTTGTGAACTTGAGGATTCGATGAAAGAACGTTATCCAAACCTATTCATCGGTAAGATTTTCGGGGACGAAAATCCCTAAGGGGGAGAGTTGTAACAGCCCAATTTTGACCCTAATTGGAACGGTGGTTTCGGGACCACGAATCCGAGTTAGAATAATATTTAAATACTATTTTCTATGTTTAAAATGTGTGAAGTTTCTTTTGTGGAAGTTTCGTTTAAAAATTTTAGTGTTTGGAGGTCGATTGATAAAAAAAAGGGTTTAATCGCGTAAAATGGAAAATTTAAGGGTTAATGTGTAAGGGCCAAATTATGATTGTTTTTATATTATGGAATATTAAGGTTGCAATTTGGCCATAAATTGAAATTATGGCCGACCAATGTGCATGAATTAATGACTTGGATTGTTTATTATATTTTATGGCATTATGGTATATTTTAATACATGTTAATATATTATATTTGAAAAAGATGAAAGTGTTCATCTTTCTTATTATTTTTGGCCGAAACTAAAAGAAAGAAAAGAAAGTTTAAGCTTTGATATTTTCGGTCCTTGCAAATTCAATTAGGTAAGTGATTTGAGTTTGGTTTTTATTAATTTTTCCGTTTCTGAGATCGTTTCTTTGAATACTATAAAGCCATGCTTGAAATTTTGAAATTGATTATGTATTCATGAAGTGTCATTGTTGATAGTTTGATGAAATTTATGTTTGATGTTAGAAAATAAAATAAATGTGTTAGATTAACATTTTTGGTATTGGGATTTTTTGTAATTTTGAGCATTTAGGGTTAAATTGTGAAAAATACTAAATTGAAGGACTAGATTGTGAAATTAGTGAAATGGGAGGACTTATATAAACTTAGTGAACATTCGGCCCTAGCATTGTATATGCAAGTTCTTCATATTTTGTGTTTTGTGAAAATTGGATTAAATTGTAAAAGTGCATAATGTTAGGAGTAAATTGGTAAATTGCTCAATTATGTGTATTTGGACTTAAATGAATGAAATTCTATTTGAATGAGCTTAATTTGGAACTTTTTAGATCAAGAACAAAAAAGATCGGACGTGGATCGGGGAAAATCAAAAATCGTTGAGTAGTCGAATTCAATTGTCCGTCGATATCCGAGGCAAGTTATTAAACAATTTTTTTTTTGTTGTTGATTAAGTTTAAATCAATTTAAGTATATGAGCCGAATTAACTTACATGAAAGATTGATGTTGCCGAATTGAAAGGGAATTGATGAATTTAAATTGATGTGTATTGAGTAATGGAATTTAAGCACTAAGTGTACGAGTATAAATGATTACGGATGTGAATCTTGCACTAAGTGTGCGAATGTGGTTATTGAGCAGTAAGTGTGCGAGTTCAAATATTGAGCACTAAGTATGCAAACTCGATATATATTTTCGAGTAAACATTAGCACTAGGTGTGCGATTTATTTGAGTAGATCGAGAATGGTTTAATGAATTAAAGCTTCAAATTTCTTTATGAACAACTATGATGTATAACTCAAGTTTGTGCAGGTGAGTATCGATTCTATGTGATGGATATTATAAATTGAAAGTACGAATAATGATAGATTGGTTTCAATGGCTTTATGCTCGAATATATATTAATGTTCTACGATGATGGAATGCTAAATGCATTCAGTTTTGTGTTTGAGAGTAATGTAGTATATTGTGGTTGAGCAAATGCATATTGTATTTAGTTGAAATTGAGTATATGATTAATAAATTGCCTTAAATGTGGTAGGATATGGACTAAATGATCTAGTAGCATGACTTAGTTAGATGATACTAGACCATTAAATTGAATTTGGAGTTTTTGATGCTTACAACTTACTAAGCTATGGTAGCTTACTTTGGATGTGTTTATTTTTTCTTGTCTCTATTTTATAGATTTTGGAGATCGTTATGCGCTTTGGGATCGTTAGTAAAGTCATCCACACTACCTTCAATATTTTGGTATTTTTAAAAGTTGGTTTAGTACTTATGGCATGTATAAGCTAATAACTCTTTTGGAGATGTTTAAATTTTATATATGTATAATGGTTAAGTCATGCGAAAATGACTTAATTTCCATGTTAAAGTTTGGTTATGTTGTTTGTAGTTTGAGTTTTCCTTTATTTGTGATACCTAAACTATGCGTATATGATTATCGTATTGATCAATATGGGTTATAATATTAGTTTGGTAAATTTTGAATATGATGGAATAATGAGCATTAATCGAGTCTAAGTATTATATGCTATAGTGATGTAAGTTTAATCATGATATGTATATGTTTGTGATAAGTGAGTTGTTTTATATGTTCTTGGTTGATGATCAAATATTTATACTTATAATTTGATCAATTGTGGGTGGGATATTGATATTCGGTGGTAATGGCAAGCATGAGTATGTTTTAAGCTTATTAATTAGTATTTATATTTGGTCTATTATATATATATATATATATGATTTTGGTATGCACATTGAGCATATATGGTTTTATATAGACGTTCAAAATGGTTGAAATGGACATGGTCATTTTGCTTAAACATTGATGAGAAATGATGCATGTTTGGTCTTGTTATAACGTTACTTCATGCGCATAATTTTTGTTAAGTGTATATATATATATCTTATTTTGTTGAGTAAATATCAAGCATTGATGGTATTTGGTTTTACATATTAATTGTTTTTAAATGAATTCGTAAAATGGTCAATTGACTTTGTAAGTAAGTATAAGAAAATGAGTTGGTAACTAACTAGTTTCAAAAGAGACCAAAGGAATCGTGACATTTATTTGTGTTAGTTTTATTAATGAATTTTTTTCATATTTTATTAATGAATATAAGTTTAAATTTTTTATTAGAAATATATTTATTTATAAATTCGGCTTGGTAGCATAGTATTGTACTGTCTAATTTTGCTATATGAGTGTTCAAATGTTGTTGTGTTCGTTAGGTAATTCCTCATAACCCTCTGGCAACGGAATTGGGTTGGGGGGTGTTACAAGTAAAACCTGTTTTAGGTGTGGCTCGCAAGATCATTTTATTCGTGATTATCCCGAGTTACCTGAGAAAGACAAATTTCTGAATATAAGGCTGAGCAATACAGTTGCCAGAGGGAGACCACCTAGAAATACTGGAAATGTGACTAGTAGCAAAGGAGCAACAAAGGATTTTGCTGTGAGATCAGAGGCTCGAGTGCCAGCCAAAGCCTATGCTATTCGCCCTCGCTACGATGTATCGGCACCAGATGTTATCACCAGTACATTTTCTCTTTATGACACTAATGTAACTACTTTGATTGATCCTAAATCGACCCATTCATATATTTGTATGAATTTTGTGTCTAGTAAGAGTTTATCTGTTGAGTCCACTAAATTAGTGATTAAAGTATCGAACCCTTTAGGTCAGTATGTCTTAGTTGATAAAATTTGCAAGAATTGTCCTTTGATGACTCAGGGTTACTATTTTTTGGTCGATTTGATGCTTTTACCATTTGATGAATTAGATGTGATTTTGGGTATGGATTGGTTGACTCTGCATGATGCTGTTGTAACCTGTGGACGAAAGACTATTGAGTTGAAATGTCAGAATAGTGAAATTATTCGTATTGAATCTGATTATTCGAGTGGGTTGTCTATTGTGATATTGACGATGCTAGCACAAAAATATGTGAGAGGGTTGCAATGCTTACCTTCCATATATACTTGATACAAAAGTATCTGAATCAAAGATTGAATCTGTGCTAGTGGTTCGTGAATATCCAGATGTGTTTCCAAAATAGTTACCTGGATTGCTTCCAATCAGAGAGGTTGAATTTTCTATTGAGTTAGTACCGGGAACATCACCGATATTAATATCTCCGTACAGAATGGCTCCAATAGAATTGAAAGAATTGAAAGCTCAGTTGCAAGAGTGAACATATAGAGGTTTTGCATATCCTAGTTTTTCGCCTTGGAGTGCACCAGTTCTGTTCATCAAAAAGAAAGATGGATTGATGAGATTGTGTATTGACTATCGTCAGCTTAAAAGGTTACGATTAAGAATAAGTATCCTTTGTCGAGTATTTATAATTTATTTGATTAGTTGAAAGGAGCAACAATATTTTCAAAGATTGATTTGCGATCTGGCTATTATCAGTAGCGGGTTAAAGATTTGGATGTGTCGAAGACTGCATTCAGAACCAGGTATAGACATTATGAATTTCTTGTTATTCCATCCAGATTAAATAACGCTCCTGCAGTATTAATGGATTTGATAAATCGAATCTTTAGACCGTATTTGGACAGATTTGTTGTTGTATTCATTGGTGATATTCTGATCTATTTTCGAGATAAATCTGAGCATGTTGAGCATTTGAAAATTGTATTGCAGACTTTACAAGATAAACAACTATATGCTAAATTCAGTAAATGCGAGTTTTAGCTCCGAGAAGTTGGATTTTTAAGACACATTGTTTTGGTGGAAGGCATCAGAGTTGATCCGAGTAAGATTTCAGCAGTTGTTGACTGGAAACCATCAAGAAACGTATCTGAGGTTAGAAGTTTTTTGGGATTAGCTAGCTATTATCGACGTTTTGTAAAAGGCTTCTCGATGATAGCTACACTAGTAACTCATTCATTGCAAAAATATGTGAAGTTTGAGTGGTCTGAGAAATGTCAACAGAGTTTTGATCAGTTGAAAGCACTGTTAACCGAGGCACCAGTTTTAGTTCAACCTGAGCTAGGTAAAGAGTTTGTAATTTTCAGTGATGCATCATTGAACGGTTTAGGATGTGTTTTAATGCAAGAAGGTAAAGTGATAGCTTATGCTTCCAGACAGTTAATACCGCATGAAAATAATTATCCGACGCACGACTTAGAGTTGCCGCTATTGTTTTCGCATTGAAAATTTGGCGATATTATTTGTTCGGTGAGAAGTGCCGCATATTTACTAACCATAAGTGTTTGAAGTATCTGATGTCTTAGAAAGATTTGAATTTGCAACAACGAAGATGGCTAAAATTATTGAAAGACTATGAGTTAGTGATTGATTATCATCTAGAGAAAGCTAATGTAGTCGTGGTTGCTCTGAGTAAAAAATCTTTGTTCCCTTTGAGAGAGATGAATACACGATTGACATTATCTGGTGATGGTTCAATTTTAGCTGAGTTAAAAGCTAAACCAATATTTCTCTAGCAAATTTGCGAGGCTAAATAATGTGATAATGAATTGCAAGCTAAAAGAGTACAGTGCGAGTTGACTACTGATTCAGAGTATTAGATCAGATCCGATTATTGTTTGTTGTTTCAAGGAAGAGTGTGTACTGAAAAATCTAGAGCTTATATAGAAAATTTTAAATGAAGCACACAATGGTAGCCAGTCTGTTCATCCGGGGATTACTAAGATTTACAATGGTTTGAAACAGTTGTATTGGTGGTCAAGTAAGAAACGTGATATTTTAGAATTTGTGTCGAGATGCTTGGTTTGTCAATAGGTTAAAGCCGAACATCAAGTACCTTCGGGACTACTATAGCCAGTAATGATACTTGAGTGGAAATAGGATAGAGTTATGATGGATTTTGTATCAGGGTTACCCCTATCTCCGAAAAAGAAAGATGCTATTTGAGTTGTTGTTGATCGTTTAATGAAATCTGCACATTTCATTCTGGTACGCACAAACTTTTCACTTGATAGATTAGCTGAATTGTATATCTCTGAGATTTTCAGATTGTACAAGGTGTCAGTTTCTATTATTTCAGATAGAGATCTGTGGTTTACTTCATGATTTTGAAAGAAATTGCAAGAGGCTTTGGGTACACGGTTACATTTTAGTACTGCATTTCATCCTCAAACCAATGGTCAATCTGAGAGAGTGATTCAGATTCTCGAAGATATGCTTCGTTATTGTGTTTTAGAGTTTGAAGGCAATTGGGAAAAATATACACTATTGGTTGAATTTGCATATAATAATAGTTATCAATCGAGCATAAAGATGGCACCGTATGAAGCTTTATATGGTCGTAAATATTGAACTCCGTTGTATTGGATCGAGCTTAGTGAGAAAAGGATTCATGGGGTTGATTTGATCACAGAAACTGAAAAGAAAGTGAAAGTAATTCGTGATAGTTTGAAAGCAACTTCATAGCATTACCAGGGTTAAAAGGCGTTACCAGACATATTGGAACATTTCGCATACATTTCACAAACATCATAGCATCATAGTCAAACACCAACATAAAGTCCCTTTCTTAGGTCAACAAGACCTTAAACAAGCTTTAAGAAGAGATCAGGACTAAACTGAGCAGATACAAAATTTTTCAAAACTTAAACATTTTTTGTAAGTTACAAAGGTCACACGTCAGTGTGAACAAGCTGTATGCTTCACAAGGCATTAGACATGCCTGTGTGTCTAGGCTGTGGCAAAACAGGGCATACATACTGACTTGTCCACACGGCCGTAAGACACGCCCGTGTGCCAGGCTGTGTGAAAATTAGGGAGGCTACTAACTTGAGTCACACGACCAGTCACTTGCCCATATGTCTAGCCCTTGCTCGAAACTGACTTGGCCATACGACTTGGCACACGCCCCTGTCTACGACAGTGTGGTCTGCCCAGGCTCATTTTGAAATGACCTTCGAGCAACACGACAGTGACACACGCCCGTGTCCCTACCCGTGTGGGAAAAAATAGGCCTCTTACAAGGCCAAAATGCCACCCTTTAAGGGTCTTCCCTACAAACATCAAAACCAAAACATTTTGTACCAAATTTTCAACCAATTCACAACCCAAAACATACACCATTCATACCATATCATAATCAACCAACCTCATACTTATATTTTATTTCAAAACATATCAAAATCACTACCTGTAACGCCCCGTACCCGAGACCGTTGCCGGAGTCGAACACGAGGTGTTAACAGACTTAATTTATTGCTTAAACAGCTCAAACAATTTAATTTTAGAAATTCCAGACAAGCTGGCTAACTGCGTCATAGTCACTTAAAACTTCATATCTCAAGTTATGAAACTCAAAATCAAGATCTGTAAATTTTCTCTGAAACTAGACTCATATATCTATTTACTAATTTTTTTATAGAATTTTTAGCTAGGCCAATTAGTACAGTTTATTAGTTAAAGTATCCCCTATTTCAGGGTTTGACTGCTCTGACCTCTGTGTATTACAAATCATATATCTCTCTGTACAAAATTTCAATTTCTCTTAAAACTAGACTCAATAATAAATCTTTAAATATAAATTATGACTTCTAAATATTTTTATACAATTTATGGTGAATTTCCAAAGTCAGAACAGGGGCTCCAGAAATCGCTCTGGCCCTGTTTCACAAAAATTTAAACATCTAATAAAATATAACTCATATACCTGATTAGTTTCTTCCATATGAAAATAGACTCATAATTCTTCAATTCCATATTTTATTCATCATCTAATTATATCTCTACTATTTTTAATGATTTTTCAAATTCATGTCACTACTGCTGTCTGAATCTATTTTATGGTAAATTTTACCTATTTCATGGTTTCCATGGATTAACTAGCAATTTGACATGCATAACACCAAATATGATCATAATTAGCCATTCCAATGGCTAATCATTACCAAGCATTTTTATACTACTCAATAACCATATCATAAGACCATATATACAAAATGATTATAATGCTATACATGCCATACTCAAAATATACAAGCCATTATGCCAAGATGGTATACGGATAGTGTGAGCGTGCCTCCGACCGTTCCCGATTTCCGAGCTGGCTTGTCAACACTACAAGGAATGAAAAGGAGGGAGTAAGCATAAATGCTTAGTAAGTTCACATGCAAATAGCAAGTAACATAACCATATAAGCAAACATAAAACATCATTTGCATAATCATCACCAAGACATTCATATCATATTTTCATTTATCATCTTACCATATTGTTGTTATATCGAGTTTTCAACCCGAGGGTTAAGTACATACCATCCAAAGTATCCATTTCACAACACTTACCAATACGTCCCTTTTCATCTCGAGTATTCCTCCATTTGAGTGGAACTTTACCCGTTGAACACATCGAATATAATTCGGATACATGGAAAGTTTGCACATAAGTGCCACATATGTAGCCAAGCTACTATGTAACCCGCCCATAAGCGAACTCCTGACTCAACTCAACGAGCTCGGGCGTTCGCATCCATAAGTGAACTCGGACTCAACTCAACGAGTTCGGATGCCCAAATATCCCAGTGACATGTCACTTGTATCCTAATCCATTCCTAAGGTTCAACGGGACCTTTTTTCCAATCATGTGTCTCAACCATCTTCTACGGAATACCGATACCGATACTCGGTAGTATTTCACATTTTCCAAGTATATCACATAATTTGACATATTATCAAACAATTATCACGAGTATAATATTTCATAATAATTATCATATCATTTAAATAACATAAAAACATTTAAAATAATAACTATGTTACCAACATTTACATATGAACTTACCTCGTATGCGAAAATGGCTACTTTTACCATTTCGTCCACAACTTGGTATTTTCCCCATTTTAGCCCGAATTTCAGTTTTCCTTGCTCTATCATTTAAAATATAGTCTAATTAGGACTCACATTATTCAAATTGACCCAAAATCATATTTTGGAAAAATTACAATTTTACCCCTAAATTTTTGCATATTTACACTTTTACCCCAAAGCTCATAAATTAAACTTCAGCCTATTTTCTTATGTGTTATGACATGCTGATAATTTTTCCCTTCTATGGCAACATCAAATTCTCACTCTAACATGTACTTATGACTATTAGGTATTTTTACCGATTAAGCCCTTTTGCTCGTTTTCACTTAAAACCGAGTAGCACAAGTTGTCTAACATAATTTAAAACCTCATATTCTATCATAAAACACCAAAATACACAAATTTTACCTATGGGTATTTTTCCAAATATAAACCCTAGGTTAAATTATTGCAAGCATAAGCTAAATCGAGCTACCGGGACTCCAAAAACGTAAAGAACTTGAAAAACGGGGCTAGAATGGACTTACAATCGAGCTTGGAAGCTTGAAAAACCCTAGCCATGGTTTCTCCTTGCTATATTCGGCCATGGGGTTGAAGATGAGCAAAATTGGCTTTTAATTTTGTATTTTAATTCATTTTACCCCTAAATGACCAAAATGCCCTTACTACTAAACTTTCCAAAAATTCCATCCATGTCCAATTTTGTCCATAAACTTAGAAATTGGTAAAATTGCTATTTAAGACCTCCTAATTAATATTTCAAAACAATTTCATACTAGAAACTTCTACAATGCAAGTTTTGCAAATTATTCGATTTAGTCCCTAATTTCAATTTAAGCACTTTATGCATAAAATTTCTTCACGAGATTTTCACACAATCATGCAATCATATCATAGACCTTAAAATAATCATAAAATAATTATTTCTATCTCGGATTTTGTGGTCACAAAACCACTATTCCGACTAGGCCCAAAATCAAGATATTACACTACCAAACTCATTCATTCATACATGTAACTTATTCGTTCTAGGATCACATATTTCACATCACATTTATAACATTTTAGCACAAAACTAACTTACTAAAAAGACCATTTCACTAGGTCATATATATACACCAAATTTACCATTTTTGCATCACACATCATATACCAAAATCAAACCATAAGTTTAACCATAATCAAGCCATATCACATGGCTAAATATACACTTCACCAAACATATTTAAATACTTCTAGCCTATACATGCCATACTTAAATATATACACTTTCAAAAGGTACCAAAATAGAGTTCGATAGTGTGGTGATGATCTTCGACGATCCCCGAGCTCCCGATAGCTATGATATCTATAAAACAATTGAAAACACACAAAGTATGCTTTCAAAAGCTTAGTAAGCCATATACAAATAAACTTATCACATAAATAATTCTAAGCCAATTCATTCATGTAACTTATAGAAAAATATAAGTACACATCCTTAAGTCTCATATAACTCATTTGACATAGTTCACTTACTCATATATCATAAGTCCACAATTATACAGATACTTACCTTTCATTTATAATCATGTTATACATTTCAAACGTACCTGAATCGAATACACATTCACATAATCATTCATTTCTCTGAATGCCCGTTGAACCATACAGAATCAAATAGGATACGTGGATAACTCGAAAGGCTCGTACAATGCCAACGTCCCATACATGGTCTTACATGTAATTAAGTATTGATGCCACTGTCCCAGACAAGGTCTTACACGAAATCAAATACGATGCCGATGTCCCAGACATGCTCTTACACGTAAATCTCAAATCGATGCCAACGTCCCAGACATGGTCTTACACGAAATCACATATCGGAGAAATACTATGTCATGATATATGTATCCTAGCTATTCCTATGGTTCTTATGAGACATTTTGAACGTCGTCACATTATCGAAACTTTCTCGAATTTCATATATTCAGCTCTCATATCCATTTACCACAATTCAAATATCATATAAGAAATAATAATACAATTTAACACATTTATTTTTATATCGACTTACCTCGTAGGTATTCAAATGAACGTAATCGACTACTCGACATCTTTCGACATTCCCCGGTCTAATTCTATTTTCTTTGGTTCTTGATCTAAACACATTCAAATTTGACTTATTCAATCTCACATTCATTCAAATCAATCCATATACACATATTTAGGGCATTTTATAAATTAGCCCTCACATTTTCACATTTTAACACTTTAGTCCCTAATTCATAAAATCACAAAATATGCTTAATTTCTTTAGAGACATGCTTAGCTGAAGTTTCATGGAGTTCATATAAGCCCAAATATTTCATTTATTTCACATTTTAGTCTCTGAATTTCTCAATTTCAAAATTTAGCCCAAAATACTCAAATTCATCAAAAATCCAATACAAAACATAGTAATCCAACACATATCTTTCATTTTCTATCATCAAACTTCATAAAACTCACATTATCAACAATGACATAACTCAAAACCATCAACAAAATCAGAAATTGAAACATGGGCTTCAAAGAATACAAAGCAATGATCATAAAAACGTAGAAATTATCAAAAACCGATAAAAACTCATACCTCAATTAGCCAAGATTAGTGTCGAACCCTAGCTTGATATTTTCTTTCTTTTTCTTTTGATATATTTGGCCAACAAGAAAGAAATAACCTAAAATTTAACTTTGGTTTTAATTATAATAACATTAATACATAATTTACTAATATAACCTTTTTCATTTCATTTAAAATCCACTAAGTAATGTCCAAAACTGTACATTCATAAATCCAAAGGTCTAATTACATATTAAGTAAGACAAGACAATTCGGCACTTAATCAAATACAAGGCCACTTTTGCATTTTCTGTGATTAAGTCCTTTTATCAAATTGAGCACACAAACGACCAAATTTTCGTACGAAACATTCACACATGCTTGATCACATACTATAAACACGAAAAATAATATTAAAATATTTTTCTGACTTAAATTTGTGGTCTCAAAACCACTATTCTGACTAGGGTCTAAACCTGGTTGTTACAGACAAAAATCATATGCTGATTTGAAACTAAAGATATTGAATTTCAAATCTGCGACAGAGTGTTTTTGAAAGTATCACTATGGAAGAAGATTCTTCAATTTGGTTGCAAAGGAAAATTGAGTTCGCGATTTATCGGACCGTACGAGAATATCGAGAGAATAAGGCTAGTTCTTTATCGGCTAGCTTTACCGTCAAAACTAGAATAGATCCATAATGTCTTTCAAGTATCCATGTTAAGATGGTATCGATTAGATCTGTTGCACACAATTTCTCCGACAGAGATTGAAATTCAACCTGATATGTCATATAGTCAAGAACCGATCAAAATTTTGGCCCGAGAGATTAAAGAGTTAAGAAATAAAAACATAGCTCTAGTGAAGGTTCTTTGGCAACATCATGGTATCGAAGAAGCTACATGAGAACCCAAAGAAGCTAAGAGAAAATAGTACCCTAACCTATTTTCTGGTAAGATTTTTGAGGACAAAAATTCCTACGAAGGGAGAGTTGTAACAGCCTATTTTTAGTGAAGTCGGAACAGTGGTTTCAGAACCACAAATCCAAAGTCAAGATATTTATTTTATTATTATTTTAATTTTTACGGCATGTTAGAAAGGTTGTATACAAATTTTGTTAAGAAATTTCGACGTTTGCATGCTTAATTTAGAAAAAAGGACTAAATTTGAAAAGGTGCAAAATTTGAGTTCTATAAGTTGAAGGTACTAAATAGCTATGAAATTAAATAGTTAAGCAATTTATGTGATAATTATACCATTTTTATATTGAGTGGACAATTATGGATAGTATTAATGTGTTTAGTAAAGGTTAAATAAGTAATTTAATAATCAAATTAACAAAAATAAGTAAAACAAAACAAATTTTCTTGTCCATCTTTTTCTAGCCGAATTTTAAATGAGAAAAATCACCATTTTTGAACAACCAAGCATTCGGCCAAGCTCTTCCATTGCATGTGAGTATAATTTTGTCCTGTTTTTAATGATTTCTATGTTTTTGGAATCGTTGTAGCTTAATCTAGCTAGCCCAAGGTCTAATTTGCAGAACTATTAAAAGTTTAGGGTTTTACCATTGATGAATACATATGTATTTTGATGTTTGATGAGATAAACAAGTTTTTTAAAGTGATTTTGGTTGAAAATGTTAAATAGGAATTAAATTTAATAAATGTGAAAATTATGTGGTGAAATGTGTGAATTAATGAAATGCGTGGGCTGCTATAAACCTGTATGAAATTCGACTAGCATGGGTGTGGATTAAATTGAATGAATTTACATTTTTATAAGCTAGGGACTAAATTGTAAAGAAGTTAAAATATAAGGGGTGTAATACCCCAAACCCGGCCCAGACATTATGATAGAATCTAGCGTGTCACATCAAAGTGTCGTTCAAAAATTGAGTTGTCGATAAAGTTCATTTCTTTGATTAAAACCTTTTGCTCGAGATTAGCAAATCATCTCGTCAAAAACGTTTGCTTAATGTTTGGCATTGGTACTTTAAGTTATTTCAAATTGCGAAAGCTACTAAAGTTTGAAATATAAAAATGTCTGTTTTTAAGTTGTTTTTTTAAATAGTTATTAGTTTTTGAAAATTCACGTTTAGCAGATTTAAATAAGGAAATCAAAAGCCAAATTAAAAATTTAATCCCTCAAAGGCCTTATGATCAAATGATATGAATATTATGGAATTTGGTTTGTGAATATGTGTATATAAGACCATGTATATTCGACCATATGGATAGTTCGTGTACGTGATGTTATAATACAATTTTTGAGCTTGTGTATATGAGTGTATGTGCAATTGGTTATATAATGACATCTTGAATTTGAAGGTTGGATGATAATTAATTGCTTTGATTATAAGAGCATTCGGCCAAGGAGAAAATATTCTATGAAAGTATAAGTTATATATGAATGGAATTAAAAGTTTGAGGTTGAATGTGATTACAAATGTATAATTGAATTATTTGATTGAAATGATTTAATATTGAGATGTTGGTGTACCTTAATTGTATAATTTACTTAAGGCTTACTAAGCTAAGTTAGCTTACTTTGTATATATATTTGTCTTTGTTTTATAGATTTTGGATTCAAGTTACAAGCTCGGGGATCGTCAGCAAAGTCAATCACACTATCGGCCATTTTCGGTATTTGATATAATGCATTATGGAACTATGGCATGTATAGGCTGGAACATATTTTAAAAATGCTGAATGTTGGTTTTGTATAAAAGCCATGCAAAAATGGCTTATTTCTATGCTTGAATTCGGTTCTAATATGATAATGTTTCAAGTCCATTTTGATTAATATGCTATGTGCCATGAACGTATAATATATGTATTAAGCACTATATGTTTGAAAATGGCTTGCTTATTATGTTTAAATTTGGTCTTGAAAGTTCTTAGTAAAAACGTTTAATGAACATGTTCATTGATACTTGATGATGAAAGTTTTGGAATATGTATGTGATTTTAGGTAGCAAGATTTGGCTATGAAAGTAAAATATTATAATATGTTTTTGGTGTGTTAACTAGTTGTGATGGATAATATGGATTGGATTATAATTTAAGTGATAGGTGTTTATGATTTAATTTGATTAATTCGGTGATTATATGGTAAATAATGCATGTGTTTCTTGAATATTTTGGTTGTCTGTTTGGTATACATACTTTTGGTGCTCAAATGTGAAGTATGGTTTCGGCTTTAGGGTAAAAGCATATCATGCATATATAGATATTTATATTGATTAGGTTGTATATAAATGTTTGGTCTTGTAATTGAATCAATAGGTAAAGAGAAAGATACATGAGTGATAGAAATTTTGGTGCCCATTTATGAATTAAGTTAAGACATGTTTATATGTCATTTGAATGTTTTGATTAGTATTTAAATTGTAAAGCATGCAAGTTCAAATTGATTATGACCTAAGCCGCATATGTATGTGGTTTAAGATATGTATTATGGATTATTAAGTTATAAAAATGTGTATGTGATTTGGTGGCTATACATAATTATAATGGTGGTAATAGAAGTATGTTTGATCATGTTGGTAATAGTTAATGCTGTGTATATAAATGCATTATATGCAGTAGGTAATACGTTGAATTGTTAATGTAAGATATAAATCAATGTATGTTCTGAATTGTGATATGTACATATTTTTAATTATAAATGAGTTTGACTTGAGTGAATATTAAATGTTCGGATTTGTGCTTTTTATTTGGTAATGCCTCATGACCCTAGTCCGGCGACAGATACGGGTTAGGGGAGTTACACTGACTTTAATTCGTAGGGTACCCCAGGGGACACATGGTCGTGTAACATGACCGTGTGTCACACACGGCTGAGACACAAGCCCGTTTCTCTGCCCGTGTGAACAAAAATAGGCCATTTGAAAAGCCAAATTTGCCACCCAAAAATATAAACATTTACATTCATATTTGATCACAATTATGCAACTCAATTGGCAACCAAAATATCCAATTCAATATACATTATAAGCCATAACCAAGCTTACCATTTACATATCTAAATACCTATATAACCACATATACAATTCATTCATCCAACATCTATATATCAAGGCTTCTTTTGCATAATTTCATTCAAATGTTACCATACCAAAAGCGTACCATATTCAACAACATATAAATACAACCAAAAAATGATATCAAATAAGCCAAATCACGTGGCTTATCTCATACACAAAAACATACCAAACCATGTTGTCAGGTATCATAACTAACATCATTTAAACTAGCCTATACGTGCCATATTTATAATTATTCACAAGTTCAAAATACCACTCGAAGATTTGATAGTGTGACGTGCAACTCCAACTTGTCCAGAACGAGCGAGCTAACGAACCTCTATAAGACATAAAAATAAAAACAGAGTAAGTTTATAGCTTAGTAAGCCTGTATAATTTAGAATTTAAACTTACCATTTATAAACTATCAAGCAATAATAAAAATGCCAACAATTCAATTTAACCATCACCTAATCACAAGTATTTATCACATGTTAGTCATTTAACAAATACATAAAGCTATCTATTAATACTTTACTTTGCATCAATTCTAAAGTCACATATCAAATATTTAACACTTATAACCTGTACCTTATCTGAATAACCAATATTTAAGCCCGTTGAACCTATTAGAACTTTAAAGGATAATCGAGTGAACAATGTCAGTAATCCGTCAATTCATCATCATACATGCTCTTTCGGGTCATGGTCGGTAAGCTCCTTCGAGCAGAACAGTAAGCTCTATTGAGCTGAACGGTAAGCTCTATTGAGCTGAACGGTAAGCTCCAACGAGCTGAAACAGTAAGCTCTTACGAGCTATGGTGAGTCCGCAACAAATGCAGGAGGTCGACCAATACGGTAATCTCAGTAACACGTCACTCGTATCCAACGAATTCACATAGTTCAAACGGGGCTCAATAACGAATACAATATATCATCTAGGCATTCATATTTCAAGTATTTCAATAAAATACATTTAATTCAACAATTACAAGTATAAAAAAGTTTGATTCTAATTATACGAACTTACCTCGTATTTGCTTGTATAATCGTCGTCTACTCGTCTACTTTTTGTTTCCCCCGATCTAATTCCAGTATTTGTTTACCTTGATCTAAATAATATCAAATTAACTCATTCAAACTTTCATTCAATTCAATTTAGCCTAAAATATTCATTTTGGCTAAATTACAAATTTACCCCTAGACTTTTGACTACTTTGCAATTTAGTCCTTAGCATATTAAAATGCAAAATTGCACACTTAGGCCCTAACCCAAGTTAGCCAAATTTGTAACGCCCCAAAATTTAGGTATTTATTTTTGTGTGTGTTATGTTGCGTAAATTCATGCTTGTTTCAAAGCTTGAGTATCCTGAAGAGTGATGGAGAGGTCTTGAGTTCAAGTCTAGAATTATGTGAAATTTTGATTTTTGCTTGTGTAAACCCTGTCTTCTGTTAGTGGGGTTCTTAAATAATTATGGGAAGGATGTGATATAAAAAGCTGGATGGTGTAGGGGATAAAGACGTGTTATTGCTTCTTGTGGGTCTTGAGTTCGAGGCTTGTTATGCACAGGGATTTTTTTTTTGTTACTCATGCTGTGCAGGAAGTTGTTGTTAACCAAAACTCTGCTTACTTGAGTAGAGCTTGATTTGGTTGGATGAGGAGATAGTGGAGGAGCGATTTTAGGAGAGATTGGGGAGAAAAATGTGGAATTGAAGTTGGGAGGGAGAGTCATTGCCGAATTGGCAAGTGATTCGCTAAGGAATTTCGGTTGGGGTAGAGGACCCTCTAGTGATTGGTTTTGACTATGGTTTTGTTTTTGCTCAATTTCTCCTTTGAAGCCGTTTACCTTAGGAAGTGAGTAGCATCATCTGTTTGGTTGATTTTGGAGTGCAGTTCGGGTTCATCTTGGGGTTCTCGACTTTATTTTTGTTTCAGCCTCTTGTCCTGTCGATATTCTTCTCTTCTTTCTCTCAAAGACCTTGGCCAAATACCCTCTCTTTTCCTTCAATCGGGTTGCCTAGCTGAACTTCCTTTCTTTTTCCCCTCATTTGGATCTTTCGTTTTTATCTAATCTTCACTCTGTCCTATTTCTCTTCTTTCAGTTGCTGGCTTGTGTTGGGACAATTCTCTTCTCCTTTTCTCTCCCAATCGGCATTTGTTCTCTAGGTTGAATATCTTACCTTCTTTTTTCCCACGTGACTTCTCCTTCTTTGTATCTAGTGGCTAAGCCGAACACTTCTTCTTCTTGGTGGTTCTGGACTACTGCTTTGATTAAGTGTAAGTAAATGATAATTCTTCTTCTCTCTTGGTTACATTCATAGTTTAATTTGACACCTCCCTGTATTGCGGTTTCCTAATAAAGGTGTGACCTTTTCGTGTTGCCTCTATTATTCTGTGTGTTCGACTCTTATGTGGGTAGGCCGATTACTCCTCTCAACTATTCTCAGTTTCTACGTGGTGGTAAGTCTCTGACATTATGGTTATAGCTATTTTTCAGTTATGATGGGCAATAAGAGTATTGGAATGTGATGCAGTTGTGGCAAGGATTTGGAAGTTTAGCGGGATCATCGATTTAAAGGAGTAGTAAACCGTACTTGATCAACCAAGGTTGGTGACTTGTATCCTATTAGGGATAAAGGGCTTATGAAGGGGGTGTGTAACCCAAATGATTAAGGAGTAACTTTTGGACGTGTTTGAATATAGGTTGGTGTTCGTGGGGATTGTGCTCTTTGCGTAAATAGGTGTGTAATCACACTGTCATTAGCAATAGATCAGCAAAAGCCGAAAATGTTCAACTGTTGACACTACACGAGTGTACGCTCGCACGTGTGGTGAGCTGAATGCTCAAACCAGGGGCACTCGATTGAAGAGGCCACCATGAATAGTTTCATAGGCTTAGGCCGATTTTGGGCCATGATGAGCCGAAATGGGCCATGTGGGCCCCACGAGCTCGTGGGCCCCGCATGGGCAAACCGCACAAATGTGTAGAGATTGTTGGGCCGACTGTGTAGTTTTCATGGCCAAGGCCATTATTTGGGCTTATTGGGCCACACAAGCATGTGGGCCCACATGGCCGTAATATGGGCTTGGGCCCATTTTTACTATTTCACTGTTAAGGTTGCACGGGTCACGCAAGACAACTATGGACTTGCTGTTGGGTCGGTAGGTATACCTAAACCCTAATTTATGAAATGACTGTTATACCCCCGTGAGGTAAATGACGAAAATACCCCTATATGATGTATGACTATTTGAGCATGCCATTCTTATCATATGTACATTTATATCATGTTGCATTGCATGGGGTGGGATATATATATTGTTGGAGGAAGTGTACTGAAAGGCTATAAGCCTATTACTGGCAGCTCTGCTGCAACTACTGTTAGGATCGAAACCGGTACGTTATTTTGGAGTGTAGGGATGGGTGGGTTGATTTGTTCCCCATATGGAGTGTAAGGCTAGACGGAGTGGAGTGTAGAGGATGGTGGGATAGGACCTTTCTATGCATTACTGATACTGTACTGAATTGGGCTAAGGCCCACACTGATATTGTTACTGAAATGGGATTAAGCCCAGACTGTTCAACACTGATTATGTGATAGTTTATTAAGTAGGGATTACACACTGAGTTTCATACTCACCATTGCTGCTTAATTGTGCAGGTAATCCTTAGCCAGGCCGGTGCTGTGAGGGACTCAGGGACGGCCACACCACTGTTTTAATTTTTTTTTTGTTATGAATTTTAGTAAGAGTATCTATATTTGGGGTATTTTATGTAATAAGGTCGCTTTAAGTTTTTATTTTTAATTGGGGATTTTAAATTATATCTGTTAACTATAGGATGCGGGTTTTCGAAAACAAAATTAAAAGATTTTTAACTATTAGGTTACGTAACCTGACAATGTTTCTAAGTAATATAAAAACCTAGTACAATACATGTTTTACTAAAAGAACCTGTATTTGGCAAATGGACTAAACAAGTTGGTTTTCAAACGAATTGCAAACAAGATTATTTATGCAAACGAGCTTTCCAACTAAATCTGTGTTTTCCAAAACCCACCTCGATGTGACATCATAGATGCGACCCTAATGTTTAGGCTGGGTTTGGGATGTTACAGAATTTTCATGGTATTCATATTAGCCCATATTTTCATTTTATTCACATTTTCAACCACAACATTTCTATCTTTCACAATTCAATCCCTAATTCTCATTTTTGTCAAAAATCACTTTATAAAACTTGTATAACTATTTACAACCATTAATAATCTAACAAGAAACTTCAAAATACTCAAGTATTCAACAATGGCATATCTCAATATCTATAACAGTTTCAAAAACAAAGGTACGGGCTAGCTAGATTAAGTTACAACGAGCTCAAAAATGTAAAAATCATTAAAAATCGAGCTGAAACGAACTTACATGCTCAAGGTGAAGTGACCAAATTTTTTAAGCTTTAAAAATGGCTATTCCTTGCCCTTAATTCGGAGAAGAAGATAAATGATGAAATAAAAAGCATTTTGTTTTATTAAATTAAACTTTATTAACCAAATTATCATTATAACCTTATTATAAATCATCCATAATCATATAATTCATGGACATGACTGTCCACTAACATTAACAAGGGCATATTATCACCTTAAGGACTTCTAATATTAATTTCATAGCCATTTGAGTCATTTAACTAATAGATCTCATATTTTACGCATTACGCGATTTAGTCTTTTTTACCGAATTAAGCATTTAAACAATAAAATTTCTTTACGAAACTTTTACATAATTAATCTATCATGATGTAAACCTTATTAAAATAATAAAATAAATATTTTGACTTCAGATTTGTGGTCCCAAAACCACTGTTTCGATTTGACCTAAAAATAGGTTGTTACAGTCGGAGACGGGTTGGGACACAGCCATGTGATTCCATTTTGAATGTCCACGCAGCTTGGCCGCACGGGCCTATGTCCCATGTACTTTGAAATTTTTTTATGTTTTTATAAAAATTTATTAAGTATTCGGTTTAGTCTGGAATAGGGTTACGGAGCATTGCCGGACTTATAACACACCTAATTATACTTTTCTCATACATTCGATCAGTTCATACAATTCACATTCAATCTCAATCAATTTGTCTGTTCTAATAGCCTACGAGGCCTTAAGGATGCTTTAGAAGCGGTTTGGGACTAAACCAATAACTTACAATACTTTCACGAATTTTTGAATATTTTTCTCAAAACAGAGGACACACGTCCGTGTGACTAGGCCGTGTGTCTCACATGGCCATCAGACACGTCTGTTTCATCGAACGTGTGAAAATAAGGGGTATATACTTACTTGGGTCACACGGCTAAACACACCCGTGTGCCCTTCGAAGTGGCCACACACGCCCGTATGCCAGGCCATGTGCTAGGCCATGCCAGACCTATAGGGTATACTAACTTCTGCAACACGACCAAGTCACACGCCTTTGTGCTAGGCCGTGTGCCAAATAGGAGATATACTGACTTGTACCATATGGCCAGTCACACGCTAGTGTGTGAGACCGTGTGGAGTATACTGACTTCATTTTAATTTCAACACCAAGGGACACACGACCATGTAACTTGACCGTGTGTCACACACAACTGAGACACACTCCCATGTCTCTACCCGTGTAGACAAAAATAGGCTATTTGCAAAACCATTTGCCACCCTCTTTTTACATACCTGCACAAGCATAAATTGCAACATTTTATAACTCATTAAGTAGCCAATTCATAACATTTCATACACATTTTATACCAATTCAACATAGTATTCAAATACCTAATTAATATCATGCATTTTCCATTCATATGCCTACTACATATCAAGACAATATTAGCATATTTCCATTCCATCTACTACTTGCCAAAACATACCATATTTTAATACTTATACACAGCCAAAACATTATACCAAGCTAAGCCAAATCACATGGCTTTAACTTATACCACATGTAACACCCCTTACTCGTGTCTGACGCCGGGACAGGATATGAGGCATTACTGGACTTAAACATATCCACTCAACCAAAATTGGACCGTAAGATTTTGTTCTATTAAAAATTTTCATTCACATGCACAATGTCTCTTAAACGGGCTTACGAGGCCCAAAACATACATCGGGGTGGTTCGAGACTAAATCGGGAACTTTGGAAATGTTTGAGGACTTAGAAAGTTTTCATCATGAAACAGGGCCACACGTCCGTGTTGGTAAGCCGTGTGCTCTCACACGTCCGTTTCCCTTGCTCGTAGAGCTCTCTGTTTATGATGTCATCATTAATTTAAGGGCACACGGTTAAGGCACACGCCTGTGTCTTCAGGCCGTGTGATGAATTAAATTCTCAAAATTAACTGCAGACTTCACACGGCCAGGGCACACCCCCATGCCTCTAGGCCTTGTCCCTCACACGGCCGAGCACACGACCGTGTCTCAGCCCGTGTGGCCAACAGTTAGGCTATTTTCCAAGCCTTTATGTTACCCTTAATCTTTCACATCATGACACCATTTTAATGGTTTAGCATCTCATATTAAGACACATTAATAACATTAACACCAACCATATATGGCCAACAAGCATAATCACATCATCTCATCACAAGCATTAAAACATAGCATAGATAGATAGATTCACAAAGCATAATCAATATGAGACACAACTCTTGACCATATACCAATAACTCAATATAGACCAATACATTAGGCTAATCATAATAACACATATCATAAAAACCTAGTCCCTATACATGCCACTCACTTGAACACGCTTAACAAATATCAATATTCCAAAGATGATGGCTTGATAGTGTGATGTTGCCTCCGACGATCTCCAATCCCGAGCTAACCTGACAACACTAAAGAAAAAGAAAGGAAGGAAGTAAGCTTTATAGCTTAGTAAGGCTGTATGAAAAATAATAAGCAATTATCAACTTGCTCCTCAAGGTAATACAACCATATTTACACTTTTACTTATGTTCAGATCAAGTTGTTTCCTTAAGTCACAGTCACAAAATTTTTTATATATGGAGCTACAGAACTCCAAATTAAGATTCGGTAATTTTTCCAAAAACTAGACTCACATATAGTGTTACCATAAAATTTTCAAAATTTTTGGTTTAGCAAATTAGTACAGTTTATTCTTTAAAGATACCCCTTTTTTGCAATCCAACAGTTCCGACCCCTCTTCACTAAAAATTAATTATCTCATAGTATGGGACTCAGATGATGTTGATTTTGAAATCGTTCTGACTCTATTTCACACAAATTCAAATATCTCATAATATGAAATTGTTTTGCTTACACCGTTTCCTTTATAAGAAACTAGACTCGATTAGATTTAATTCAATATTTCGTTCAATCTTCAAACCTCTTTCCACTATTTTTGGTGTATTTTCCAAGTTGAACTACTGCAACTGTCCTAAAACTGTTTAGTGTAAAATAATGGTAACTAAGCTTATAACACGTTTACAAACCATTTTAAACATTGTGGTAAAAATACATATTGGTACATCATAAGCATAGAAACATAATCATAATGTCATCAATATTTCCTTCTTATAGGCATAACTTACTTATTCGTATCCTTACCAAAGATGCATCATTTCATGATCGTAATAGTATTTGAGCTTTGAGTACATACCTGTACCTTTTCAACATGATCATATGCTTACCTTCTCGATTTCATCACAAGCTTTGAACTACCCGTTGAACCACTTGGAATACTATCGGATATTCAATAAGCCTCATACATAGGGTAAGATGCCGACACCATGTCCCAGACATGGTCTTACACTGGCTCACACATCAAAGTCGATGCCATGTCCTAGACATGGTCTTACACTGACTCTCATATATCGAGGCCGATGCCATGTCCCAGAAATGGTCTTACACTGACTCTTATATATCGAGGCTGATGCCATGTCCCAGACATGGTCTTACACTGGCTCTCATTTGTCGGTGCTGATGCCATGTCCCAGACATGGTCTTACACTAACACATATCAAGCCGATGCCATGTCCCAGACATGGTCTTACACTAGCTTTCATATCTCGAGGCCGATGCCATGTCTAAGACATGGTCTTACACTGACACATATCAAGATGATGCCATGTCCCAGACATGGTCTTACACTGGCTCCCATAATGTGGCCGATGCATGTCCCAGACATGTCTTACACTAGCACACATATCACCCAAATGTCATGGCATGAATATCCAATCTATTCTTAAGGTTCAACTGAGAGTTTATCACGTTAAGTCTCATCATACATTTCTCACAGCCACATTCAAATATTTTATGCAAAATTAACCATACAATGCATATGTAACTCACCAAAAATCTCGAAACCCAAAAATCTCGAAATATTAAATTCTTCTTTTTGTGCTTAGCATTTCTGGTTAAGTGTTAATTACGTGATGGTAGGTCTTGGTCAAGGTTTGAATTTGAACTGAGGGGTAGAAGAAATTATAGTTTAATTATTAAAGGAACCTTGTTGGCAAATAGTTGGGCTTTTAAATAAAGATAGGGGAAAATGGCATCAAAAAGCCTGGTGGAGGAGTTGCTAAGTGACGCCACTTAGAGTGTAGGGAGGTGGCGTTAGTGGCTAGCAAGGAGATCCAAGGTTTGAATCCTAGCTTAGTATTTTTAGAAGTTTAATATTGCCCTTCTAGAAGATTGGAAGTGGCGTGAAGATGGACTCCAAGAGGAGTGTTCAGAAGAGAAAATTGAGGAAATGGTCAAGGGGTTTCAGGGAGAAAAAATGAGGAGATGAGAAGGGGGAAGTGATGGAGCCGAATGGGGAATTGAGGGTCAGGCAATTCGGCTATAGGGGCTATAAATAGGTGCTGAATGCAAGGTTGCCAGGCTAATACCAAAATCTCTCTCACTTTGTTATCGGAAACCCTTTTCTCTTCAAGATCAAAAAAGCCAAAAGCCTTTGCTTCTTTCTTTCTTTTCTTGTGTCGATTTTCTATTCTCCTACTATTCTTCTTTAATCTGTGCCAAATAATCCTTATTCACCATACTAAGCTTGAAAGTCGAATACTTTTTGGCCGAATACCCTTGGTGCAATTACTTCTCCTTTTACTTCAGTCAAATCTAGTGTAAGTGTTGTTCTCCCAATCGGTTTTGCTAAGAATCTATTACGCTGTTCTTTCCTCACTCTTTCTAATCAACTATGGTAGGGAATTAATATCGAATCTCGGATCTTAGCTCTCTACCAAAATTGCTCCTTAGGTGTTTGCGATTTTGGTAAGTATTCCTCTTCCATTGGCTAAGGTGGCTGAATGTTCTTAGTTAAGGTAAGAGGACTTGTGTTGGATACGAGTCACCAATTATTATGGTTTTAATAGTTAATATTGGTGTAGATCTAAGAGTTGATCGTGGTTAGTGATTTAAGAAAGGGCTGTCATACTTATTGAGCAAGGTAAGGTTAAGGTGAGGTTTCGGTTTTAGTAAAGATATGTATTAAACATGCGATTAATTGAAGGGTGATATCGTTTGTAGGTTGGTGACTAAGGGAATCGCAACACGCTTGCTTACCAGGTGTGTACATACACTGCACACACACAATGAATCAGCAAAAGCCAAAATGCCGAAATGCCGAAAAGCCAAAAGTTGGGCTACGGTAGTCTTGCGAGTGCACGAACACTCGTGAGGAGGAAACTGATAGGTTTTCTGAGGCCCCATAGGCGATTCCATGGACTTGGGCTGTGAATTAGCCAACCGGGCTAGAATAGGCTTAATGGGCCTGACGGGCTATTGGGCCCATAATAGGCAAAAATTGATAATTGATGCTATGTTATAGAAATTCGTATGTGAGTATGTGTATAATGTGATTTGGGAATAATGGGCCATATAAATTTGATTTGGGCCTAATGGGCCATATACAGGTGATTTGGGCCTAATAGGCCATATAAATGTGATTGGGCTTATTGGGCCATATGCATGTATGTGAATTTGACTGGGCTTTGTAAAGGGGTTTTTGGCCTAGTATATGATGACTACATAAAAATTAATTAATTTATTGTGGCCGTGGACAAGTCAAAGGGTTAAGGTATGGCAACGGGTATATCCATGTCTAGGATTGGATCTAAGGAGAGTTTGGTACTTAAGCGGTCTTACTAACTCACCTCCTCTTCTTTGGAATCCTACCTGGTGCATAGTATTCGTTCATCTTAGCTCACAGGATTTGTTAACGGGCCAAGGTAAGTGAAAATACTAAAGAAAGGGAAAACTACCGAAATGCCGCTAAGGGCAAAAATGACCAAAATACCTCTAGGTGTTCAATGTAAGTTTTATGGAAGTGACATGCATACATATGATATTATTCTTAGATTGAATATGGGTTGGGAATTTTTGAATAGAGGAAGTATATGAGGATCGCATGGTTGCTTGACAACCGTGGATCCACTGAAGGCTTTTTAAGCCCATTATATGATTAGCAGCTTGTTGCAATGAAGGTAGTTCCACAACTGGGCTACCACTGAAGTGTATCGGTTGGGTGGGTCGATATTTATATCCCCACATGAAGTACACCGGGGGATGGAGCTGAAGTGTAGCGGATGAATTATTGGGGTGGGTTGCATTGCACTACATTGCATGTGTGATTTTATGATGATTGATGAATGCTTGCTGCTCGACGAGGGCGTACACACTGAGTTTGCAAAAACTCACCCCTTCTTTTATTTTTTTTTGCTCAGGTAATGCTCAATAGGAGGTTCGATGTCTGGAGGGACTCTGGGTAGCCAGCTAGCAAGATAACTTGGACTTGGTTGTAGTAAAAGCATTTAGTTCCTGATTTATTAAGTGATTTTAGACTGGATTGCAATAAGGCCTCCCCTTTTTATTATTATTTGGATTATTATTCATATGCGTTGTAATTGCGAGAAGTTGAACAGGGATTTTCTAAACTATAGTTTTATATATACTATGTTTTCGCAACAAAACTTTTAATTGATAAACTTTCTTAAATAAAATGTTTTAAATAAAGCTTTCGCAACTGAAAAGAGTGTTTTCATAAGTTAACTAAGGTTTCATATCTTAAGGAAGGGTTTTCAATGAAAACAAGGTTTTCGCTAAAACACTTCAATGTGATGCGCCATATTCGACCATAACGTCTAGGTCGGGTTTGGGGTGTTACAGCATAGTAACGATAAAGTTGGAATATTTTTGCACAACTTACTCGTTTCAATGGAATATCATATTTCATCAATTTCCAATGTATTCAATCATCACGTAAATGTTATTAACATTTGGTATCACTTTCTCATATTCAATATCATCAACATATAATTCAATACAATCATAGCAAGATAGATTTCAAGTATATTAACAATAACATAGATATCATGCTTATTTAATCACACGGACTTACCCGAATGTAATTTCGGCTAATTACTCCATTTTAGTCCATAACCTCATACTTTTCGATTTAAGCCCGAATCTCAGTTTTATTGATCTATAATGATAAATTTCACTACTTTAATCATCATATTAACCAATACATTCCATAATTTATACTTTAGCAAAATGACCATTTTACCCCTAGACTTTTACAAAAATTATGATTTTACCCTTAGGCTCGTAAATCGATTTTAATCAAATTTTCTTATTACCCAAGCCTAGATGAATTCTTTTTGTACCTATAGCATCTCTCAATTTCAAACATTTCGCACAATTACCATCCATTTAACAACATTACAAAAGGGTCCATTTTATGGGTTTTTCATGAAAATCTTTTCACACAAGTTGTTTACTACACAACCCAGACTCATTTTCTTCCATAAAAATTCAGCAAACAACATAAATGCTCTCATGGAAAAACCCTAAACTTTCAACCAGTTTTGCAAAATAGTCCCTCCATTAGCTAGCTCATGCTACAAAGGTCCTAAAAATACAAAAATCATCAAGAAATGTCAACAAAATCACTTCCTTGCAAGGGAACTAAGTGGCTGAAAGTTTAAGCTCTCAAAACCCCCATGTTCGCTGCCATTTTCGGTGGTTGAAGAAGAAGAGATGAAAAAGATGACAACCTTTTTCCTTATTTCATTTTATTACCAAAAAAAAAAGTCAGCTAATATTCACAAAAATTTGACTTTTCAACTTTCTTGTCCCTTATGGCCAGCCATCCTATTTTAAGGGTCTATTTGCTCTTTAAAGACTCCCAATTTTGATTATCTAGCTATTTGACATATTTAACTAATAGAACACAATTTTAGCAATCCTTTTCATAATTAAGCAGCAATCGCTAAAATTATTTCACCAAAATTTTCATGCTCTGATATAATCATGCTATAAAACCCAAAAGAATATTAAAATAATTTCTCAACCTCGGATTTGTGGTTCCAAAACCACTGTTCTGACTAAGCCCTATTTCAGGATGTTACACAGCATGTACCAAAATCACTATCTCAAGTAACCATAACTCTCATATTTATAACTAGCCTATACATGCCATATTTACAAATATCCATGAGTTCAAAGGTACCAATCGGCAACTGGATAATGTGATACGTAACTCTGACTTATCCGAATCGAGTGAGCTACCGAACCTCTACAAAACATGGAAAAGAAACAAAATAAGCTTCATAGCTTAGTAAGTCCGTATAATTTAGAATTTAACTTACCATTTATACATAATCAAACAATTAAACAAAGTATATCAAATTCACTTGCCAAATGCGTATACACAAACATTCATAAACAAATTAGTAACATAAGTGCATGTAATCATCCATTATCTCAATTTAATACTCAATATATTGAATCATATCAAATTCATATATCATGTATATAATTTGTAACATTTCACTCTCAATCATATAAACAGTAATTCATTCGATATCAATAATTCATCTATTTAAACAGTACTTTATCCATATAACAGTAATTCATCCGCATAATATATAGCTTTTTCACGTCACCAATAACATAATTTATGCCCGTTGAACCTATTAGAATATCGAGGGATACTCGGGTGATACACATTACATATGAATCAATAATTCATTGATTCATTATCTTTTCTGCTCTTTCAAGCTATGATCAGTAAGCTACTCCTGAGCTGATGGACAGTAAGCTCTATTAAGCTAAAATAGTAAGCTCTAACGAGCTAAAAATAGTAAGCTCTTACGAGCTGATATATTGGTAAGCTCATACGAGCTGTGGTGAGTCTGCAACACATGTAGGATCTCAACTTAAACGGTAACCTTAGTGACATGTCACTTGTATCCTACGAATTCCTACTGTTCAAACGGGGCTCTGTAACCATCAGACTATATCAGTAAGACATTTGTATTTCAAGTAGATCAATTACTCAATTATATACATCATTTCAAATAATTACAAATATTTAAAATTTCAATTCTAATTATACGAACTTACCTCAAGTTGCTCGGATGGAAATTATCGACTATTTGTCCACTTTTCCTTTTCCCCGATCTAATCCCAGTCGACTTATCTGGATCTAAATATTATCAAAATTAGCTTATTTAATCAACTATTTATTCAATTTAGTCCAAAACACACATTAGGGCTATTTTACACATTTGCCTCTAAACTTTCACATTTTTACAATTTAGTCCTTATCAATAAAATTGCAAATTCATGCAATTTAGTACAAACCCATGCTTAGCCGAATTTAATACATGTTACTAGCAACCCATATTTTAAATTTGTTCACACTTTTAACCACCACATTTCACAATTTCACAAATTAATCCCTTTTTGACATTTTTGTCACAAATCACTTTACAAAAACTATTAATCTAACATTAAACCTTCCAAATCTATCATAATTCATCAAATTACTGAAGTATTCAACAATGGAAACATGATAAATCTTTAAAAAATTTAAAATCTAAGGCACAGGCTAGCTAGAATACGAAGCAACGATATCAAAAACGTAAAAATCATTAAAAATCGAGCTAAAACCATACCTTAATCTAGCTTTCAAAGTGACCGAATGGAAAACCTAAAGAGTGGCTTTCCTTTCTTTCAAATTTTTGGCAACCAAGATGAAGAAAGATGCATAAAATGGCTTTGTTTTATTTAATTTAACCTTATTAAACATATTACCAAATTAACCTTATTAATATAACTTAAAAATCACTTAATGCTTGTCCATATTTGTCCACTCACCAATTTAATGGTCTAATTATAACAAAAGGACCTTAACTTTAAGGTTCTATAGCTATTTGACACCTTTAGCTAATAGAACAACACTTTTGCATTTTACACGATTTAGTCCTTTCTCTCAAATTAACCATTTAAACGATAAAATTTCTTCACGAAATTTTCACACATACATGCTATCATGCTGTAAACATTAAAATAATAATAAAATAAATATTTTGACTTCAGATTTGTGGTCTCAAAACCACTGTTTTGATTTGACTAAAAATGGGCTGTTACAATTCTCCCCCTTAGGAATTTTCGTCCCCCAAAATCTTACCAGTGAATAGGCTAGGGTACTGTTTTCTCATAGTTTCCTCGGGCTCCCACATAGCTTCCTAGATCCCTTGTTTATGCCAAAGAACCTTCACTAGGGCTATGTGTTTATTTCTTAATTCTTTGATTTCAGGAGCTAAAATCTAAATCGGCTCTTCACTATACAACAAATCAGTCTGTATCTCAACATCTACCGAAGAAATCACATATGATAGATCGAATCTGTATCTCCATAGCATAGAAATGTGAAAGACATTCTGAATATTTTTAGGTTCTGACGGTAAAGCTAGTTGATACGCTACAGGCCTCATTCTTTCGATAATCTTATATGGTTCGATAAATCGCGGACTCAACTTTCCTTTATGACCGAATCGAAAAACTTATTTCCTGGGTGACACCTTTAAAAACACTCGGTCCCCAACTTGAAACTCAATTTCTTTACGTTTCAAATCTGCATATGATTTTTGTCGATCTAAAGCTGCTTTTAAATTGTCGCGAATTATTTTCACTTTTTCTTCAGTTTCTCTGATCAATTCAAACCTGTGAATCTTTTTCTCACTTAGTTCAGTCCAGTATAGTGGCGGTCGACATTTGCGACCATATAAAGCTTCGTACGGTGCCATTTTTATGCTCGTTTAAAAACTGTTGTTACACGTGAATTAAATCAACGATAAGTATTTTTCCCAACTACCTTCAAACTCTAAAATACAACATCTCAACATGTCTTCGAGAATTTGAATAACTCTCTCAGTCCGACCATCAGTTTGAGGATGAAATGCTATACTGAAATTCAACTTCATACCCAAAGCTTCTTACAGTTTCTTCTAGAATTGCAACGTAAATCTCGAATTTCTATCAGAAATAATAGATAGTGGCACCCTGTGCAATCGAACAATCTCTAAAATGTACAATTCAGCTATTTTATCAAGTGAGAAATTTGTATGTACTGATATGAAATGAGTAGATTTAGTTAGTCGATCAACGACAACCCATATAACATCTTTCTTTTTTCGAGTTAAGGGCAATCCCAACACAAAATCCATTATAAATCTATCCCATTTCCACTCGGGAATCATCACAGGTTGTAGTAAAACTGATGGTACTTGATTTTTGGCTTTGACTTGTTGACAAATCAAACATTTAGAAACAAACTCTAAGATATCTTGTTTCATGCCTTGCTACCAGTAAAACTATTTCAAATCGTTGTACATTTTGGTACTCCCTGGATGAACCGATAAGCAACTATTATCTGCTTCGTGCAAAATCTTCTGAATGAGTTCTTAATTTCTCGGTATACAAATCCTATTACGAATAAAGTAGACCCATCATCACAAATCATCAACTAGGTATTCATTTCTCATAGTGAAAACAAAGATTTTCGGCTTAGGGCATCAGCAACAACATTAGCTTTTCCCGGGCGATAATCAATCAAAAATTCATAATCTTTCAATAACTCGAGCCATCTTCGTTGTCACAGATTCAAATCTTTCCATGACATCAGATATTTTAAGCTTTTGTGATTCGTATAAATGTGGCATTTTTCACCGTATAAGTAATGTCGCCAAATTTTCAATGTGAACACAATTGTAGCCAACTCTAAGTCATGCATCGGATAGTTCTTTTCATGCGGTTTCAATTGTCAGGAAGCATAAGCTATAACTTTTCCTTATTCCATTAGAACACATCCCAGACCATTTAATGACGCGCCACTATAAATAAAAAACTCTTTCCTCGATTCGGCCTGAACCAAAACTGGTGCTTCAGTTAACAGTACTTTCAACTGTTCGAAACTTTGCTGACATTTTTCTAACCATTCGAATTTCACATCTTTTTGAAGCAGTCGTGTCATCGGTGTCACAATCATCGAAAATCCTTTCACGAATCTTCGGTAGTAGCCTACTAAGCCCAAAAAACTACAGACTTTAGACACATTTCTCAGAGGTTTCCAATCAATAATAGCAAAAATCTTACTTGGGTCAACTCCAATACCTCCAGCTGAAACAATATGCCCAAGAAATCTAACCTCTTAGAGCCAAAACTCAAATTTGCTAAAATTTGCAAATAATTTCTTATCACGTAGAGTTTGTAACACAACTCTCAAGTGTTCAGTATGTTCAGATTCGTCTCGTGAATAGATCAGAATGTCGTCAATGAATACAACAATAAATCTATCTGAATACGATCTGAATATCTGGTTCATCAAGTACATGAAAATTACAAGAGCATTAGTTAATTCGAAAGGCATAACAAGGAATTCATAATGTCTGTACCTTGTTTTGAATGCAGTTTTCAGCACATTCGACTCTTTAACTCGCAACTAATAATAACCCGATCTCAAATAAATCTTTAAAAATATTATAGCCCCTTTCAACTGATCAAATAAATTGTCAATTCACGGTAGAGGGTATTTGTTCTTTATAGTCACCTTATTCAGCTATCTGTAATCGATACACATTCTTATCGTGCCATCTTCATTCTTTACGAACAATACCGATGCACCCCAGGGCGAATAACTTGGTTGTGTAAAACCTCTATCTGTTAATTCTTGCAACTGAGCTTTAAACTCTTTTAACTCTGTTGGAGCCATTCTGTATGGAGCTATTGATATTGTTTTTGTTCTAGATACTAATTCAATACCAAATTCAACCTCTCTGATCGGTGGCAAACCTAGTAATTTTTCTAGAAATACATCCGACAACTCCTAAACAACAGGTACAGATTCAACCTTTGATATAGACACCCTAGTATCTAATACGTATGCAAGATATGCATCATAGCCCTTTTTCATACATTTCTAAGCTAACATAGACGATATCACAGTAGGTAATTCACTCGAATCATTAGATTCAATCCAAAGAATTTCACCGTTTTGACATTTCAATTCGATAATCTTTCATCTACAATTCACAACTGCATCATGCATAGTCCATACCAAGAATCACATCAAACTCATCGAACAGTAGAAGTATCAAGTCAGCCTGAAAACAGTAACCCCGAGTCATCAAAGGACAATTCTTACAAATTTTATCAACTAAAACAAACTTGCCTAAGGGGTTCAATACTTTAATTACAAACTCTGTAGACTCAACATGTAAACTCTTTTTAAATACTAAATTCATACAAATATATGAATGGGTTGATCCAGGATCTATCAACGCAACTATATCAGTATCGAAAAGAGAAAAAGTATCGGTAATAACGTCTGGCGATGTTGCCTCCTCCCATGCACGGATAGCATGAGCTCGAGTAGGTGCTCATGTCTTAGATCTAATAGCAGAATCTCTCATAGCACCTCAGTTACCACACGTATTTCCAGTGTTTCGGAGTGGTCTCCCTCTAGTAGCCGTATTACTTACTTTCACCAATTGATCTCTTTCAACTGTAGACTTTTCTGGACAGCGTCAGAGATAATGATTAAGAGATCCACATTTAAAACAAGCTTCGCTCATTAATCTACATTCACCGTAATGTCACATATTGCTGTGCTTACATTCAGGTCCAACATTTCTAACACTACCCATACTGGCAACAGATATCGTCTGACGTTTAGAGATGAAATGTCTCGCATTTCTATCTCTGATCAAAATCCCCATAGCAACAGTAGAACGAGGGTGATATTCCCTAGATTTCTTTGATGCTGACTGATGTGATTTGAATAAAAACCTCTTTCTAAAGTCTCTAGCCTCAGAATGAGCTTTTCTTTTCTCTTTGCTAAGCTCCTCGGCTTTGCAAGCTTTCTCAAATAGAACGACAAAGTCTTTCAGCTTAAGAATCCCAACTAATATTTTGATTTCTTCATTTAATCCATCTTTGAACCTTTTACACTTTATAGCTTCAGAAGAAACATATTCATGAGCATATTTGTTGAGTCATACAAACTCTCTTTCGTATTCTGTTACCGACATACGACCCTATTTTAATTCAAGAAATTCTTTTCATTTCTGATCAATGATCCTTTGGCTGAGGTATTTCTTTATGATTTAACTTGAAAGAACTCCCAAGTAACTCTCTCTCGTGGAACTACGGATATCAAGGTATTCCACCATTGATACGCAATGTCTCTCAACAGTGATACACATTTTAAACATTCTTCAGGTTTGCAAGACAGTTCATCAAATACCCGAATCATGTTCTCAAGCCAAAACTCAGCTCTCTCAGGGTCACCGTTAACAGTGGCTCTGAATTCCTCACCCCTGTGTTTCTGTATCTTATCAACAGGGGGTTTATTCAATAACAAAAGATCCATACCTTGAGGAACTACAGGGATTGGTTTGGAAATAGGTGGGGTTGAAGGTTGTAAAGCAGCTGGGTTCATACGAATGTATTGTGTGAACCACTCATTCATCATTTGGAAGAAGGCTTCTTTAGCCTCTCCTCTCTGGCTGCCTGTTATAAGTCTAGAATCAGACGACGCTGTCCCTTGAGCGGGAGCAGGTGCGTTAGTCTCAACCTCATCAACTAATACTCGATCAGGATCCATTTACTATATGAAAACACATTTGAAAATGTCAGGAGTCATCACACTATCACAATTTATATATATGATATGTATAGCTAGACTCAAATACACTACGTTAGTCCTAGAATTGACTAAATCGTTGCACTGATACCAATAAATGTAACACCCCTCATCCGTATTCAATGCTGAAATAGGGTTATGGAGCATTACCAAACTTATAACACATATAACTATACTTTTCTCATACTTTTGATCAATTCATACAATCATCATTCAATATCAATCATTTTTTCCCTTATAATAGCCTACGAGGCCTTAAGCATGCTTTAGGATCAGTTCGAGACTAAATCGACAACTTATAAATCTTTCACGAATCTTAGAAAATTTTCTCAAAATAGAGGACACACGCCCGTGTGACTAGGCTCTGTGTCTCAGCAAGAACATATTATGAACACAAAATAATGGCTTTCTTTTCTTATGTTTTATGTTATATTATAACATATATTAACCATTTTACATTTTTACCTTTTAATAATAAATAAACAAAACACATATTCTAAGTTCATTGCTGTACACACCATAATCCCATGGTCTAATTACATTTTAGGTACTTCAATTTAATAAGACAACAGCAATTCGACCTTTATACAAATAACCATCAAATTTTCATTTTACGCGATTAAATCCTTTTATTTAATTGGACATTCAAACAATAAAATTAAAGTACGAAAATTTCACATATATAAATTCACACGTAATAAACACAGAAAATAATTTTAAAATATTTTTTGACTCGAATTTGTGGTCCCGAAACCACCATTTCGACTAGGGTCTAAATCAGGCTATTATAGTTAGAGAGGTCGTATAAAAATTTTGTTAAGAAATTTTTATGTTTGCATGCTTAATTTAGTAAAAAGGACTAAATTGAAAAATGTGCAAAATTTGAGTTCTATAAGTTAAATATACTAAATGGCTATGAAATTAAATAGTTAAGGGATTTATGTGGTAATTATACCATTGTTATATTGAGTGGAAAATTATGGACATTATTAATGTGTTTAGTAAAGGTTAAATAAGTAATTTAATAATCAAATTAACAAAAATAAGTAAAACAAAACAAATTTTCTTGTCCATCTTCTTCTAGTCGAATTTTAAAGGAGAAAAATCACCATTTTTGAATAACCAAGCATTCGACCAAGCTCTTCCATTGCATGTGAGTATAATTTTGTCCCGTTTTTAATGATTTCTATGTTTTTGGAATCGTTGTAGCTTAATCTAGCTATCTCAGGGACTAATTTGCAAAACTATTAAAAGTCTAGGGCTTTACCATTGATGAATGCATATGTGTTTTGATGTTTGATGGTAGAAAACAAATGGTTGTTGTTAGATAAACAAGTTTTGTAAAGTGATTTTGGTTGAAAATGTTAAATAGGGGTTAAATTGATAAAAAAATGTGAAAAATTTGTGGTGAAATGTGTGAATAAATGAAATATGTGGGCTGTTATAAACTTGTCTGAAATTTAGCTGGCATGGGTGTGGATTAAATTGCATGAATTTACATTTTTATGAGCTAGGGACTAAATTGTAAAGAAGTTAAAATATTAGGGGTAAAAGTATAAATTTTCCAAAATATGTATTTTGGGCTGAATTGAATATAATGAATACTGAATGGATTGAATTTTATTATTTAGATCATGTTAAGCCTCGTATGGATCTAGATCGAGGGAAAGATAAAATATTGAACTAGTCGATCTTATTTCGTTGTTTTTGTGATCGAGGTAAGTTCGTATATTAAATAAGCATTAAGTTATATATGTTTGAATGGTTAATTGATATAATTATGATGATACGACATCACAAAAATTCTCGACAAGTTATCAAAAATGTATAAATCACGGTTGACCTTAGGAATAGATAGGATACAAAAGACATGTCATTAGGGGTTATCGTGTTTTTGGTGCTGGTACTGTATGTTCTACAGGTGCCTAAGTTTTTCAGCATGTGTTGCGGTTACTCATCAGCTTATGTGAGCAGCACCGTGTAGCTACGTCTTGACCGTTAGCTTGTATGAGCAGACCCGATGATTAGCTCGAGAGTGAGCATTTATATGAGATATGAGATTGAGATGGTTTCGACCATGTATTGGCACTTAGTGTGCAAAATTCCCGACTATCTGATAGTATTCCAAATGGTTCAACGGGTAAAGATGATGGTACGAGGATATAATATATGATACGAACCAGTTCAAGTATTTGTGAGAAGTATGTCAAGTAATTCATAGTTGATGTACTCATACATGACTAAATGGTTATGATTATGTGCTAACCTTTGGATTTCATTATAACTTACCTATGTTTACTTATGTTTCTTTAAATTATGAATGAATGGTAAGTTGTACTTTTTAGTCATACGAGCTTACTAAGCTTAATAGCTTACTCTGTTTACTTTTCCATGTTTTATAGTGATTTCGAAGCTTGCTCGGGATGGAAGCTGTCAGAGATCTCATCACACTATCCAACCGTTGCTTTGGTACTTTTGAAATTTCTGTATTTTGGTTATATGGCATGTATAGGACTTTTGGCTAATGTAGCCTTTATGTCTTAATGAATTTTGGCCATTTGAATTGGCTTGTAATTAGTCATTTAATATGGCTTGATTTGGTTTATGATGGTATGTAAACATGTGTGTTTAGCCATGTGGTTTGGCTTATTTTGATATACTTGGTTATATAAACATGTATAAATGATCCTTTTTAGTATGTGATGTATAGTTGCTTGGTGAATGCCTTAATTCTGTATTTGGTATTTTGAGTGCCAATTGATTGAATATGAGATGTGGTATGCTTGTTGAATTAGGCACAAAGTCTATTAAGTGAGTTTGATCATTTAGGTGACTTTTGGAAGTGATATTAGTATGATTATGAATGGCCAATTGTGATGTTTATGAGCATTGTTGTTGTTGGTATTGGTATTGCATGATTTACACTTTGTTGTGATTGGTTTGAATGCTTATTGATGTTATGGTCATATAATATTGGATGTGTTTAGGTTGATGCAAATTTGGGTGAGAAATGTGGCTTGGAAGATAGCCTCTTTTTGTCTACATAGGTAGAGACACGGGTGTGTGTCTCAGCTGTGACACGACCGTGTGTCCCCTAGTACTTATTTAGAAACCAAGTCAGTCGCTTCACAGGGTCTAGAAAATGGGTGTGTGGCTTGGTTGTGTGGCAGAAGTCAGTATACTCTCCAATTTTCACACGACCTGGCACACGGGCATGTGAGGCCATTTCGAAGGGTACATGGGTTAGTCATATGGGCATGTGATTGGCCGTGTGACCAAAGTAAGTGCGTTACACGGGGTTGGACATAGGCTGGGACATGGCCGTGTGATTCCATTTCAAATGTCCACACGACTTATGACACGAGTGTGTCTCTTGGCCGTGTGAGACACACAGCCTGGCCACACGGGTTTGTGTCCCCTGTACTTTGAAAATTTTCTATGTTTTTCTAAAAATTTATTAAGTATTTGGTTTAGTCCTGAACCACTTTTAATACTTGTTTTGGGACTCGAGGGCTCGTGTTAGGGACTATATGATTGAATTTGAATGACTTTTGTTTGAATTTGAGAAATGAATGTGAAATGTATGATTGTTTAAGATATAAGTTCGGTAATGCTCCGTAACCCTATTCTGGTGACGGATACGGGTTAGGGGTATTACAATATGAATGTTGAATCTATAAGGGAATAGTGGATAAGTATCTAAGTTGATTGTTTTGACACAGTTTAGATGAATTTGATTGTGTTTGGATTGGTTGAATAAATGGTTTTTGAGTTGCTTGTTGTTTAAGTCTGTAGGGTATAGTAAACTTGATGTTTAAGGTTCATTGTGAGTCCACATGGCCAGACACACGGGAGTGTCTCTGCCCTGCAACTTAAAATTTTAAAAACAAAATGCTTAGGTATTTTTACAGGGGCAGAGACACGGGCGTGTGTCTCAGCCATGTGTGACACACGGCCTAACACATGGGTATGTGGTTGGCCGTGTGATCCAAGTCAGAGAATTACACGGGGTCAGACACAGCTTGAGGCATGGGTGCGTCCAATGGCCACACGGGCGTGTCCCTTGGCCATACGGGCCTGTCCCTTGGCTATACGGGCATGTGTCTCCTGCATTTAAGAAAATTCTTGAAATTTCACGAAATATTCCAAGAGTATTCGATTTAGTCTCGATTTGTTTTTAATACATATTTTGAGCCTCGAGGGCTCAAAAGAGGGACAATATAATTAAATTATGATGTGTACGCTAAATGTGTAACACCCCTAACCTATATCTGTCGCCGGAGTAATGTTACGAGGTATTACCGATCAATTCACAACGTAAGGCATACATTTATCAACCGTAAAACATTCATTCTCATAAATCACTCATCACAATCACATTTTCTCTTATAAGGGCCTACGAGGCCTTACACATGCTTTAGAAGTGGTTCAGGACTAAACCAATATCATACGAGAATTTTGGAAACTTAATAAAATTTCAAACATACTAGGGTCACACGCTTATGTGAACAGGCTGTGTGCTTGACACGGCTCCAGACACGTCCGTGTCTCAGGCCGTGTGGAAACAGGGCATACATACTGATTTGGGTCACACGGCCAAAGAAAATACTCAACTTATACTAAAACCAACATATCACCATATATTACCTTGATCGAACGAGAAGAGGTTTCCCACTTGAATTGATACCCAAGACTAGCAGTGATTTCCTCTTCTCCAAAACCCTGTATTTCCAAACACCATTAATGGACTACAGTATACATACAAGTGTTGAAGTAAGGGCATAGTCACTTACCAAGATTAAAAGAGAACTAATCGGCCAAGGCACTTCTAGAGCACAAGAGTGTAATATTCGGCCTAACACTACTAGAATATTTGAGAAAGGAACAAGGGGAGTAGCATTCGGTCAAAGGAAGTAAAGAAGAAGAGAATAGAAAATAAGTGAAAGATAAAGGAAAAGGAGATGGATTCGGCCTAGATTGAGAGAAGGGTGGAAGAAAAGAAATGATCAATAGAACTCAAAGAATGAAATATGAAAGTTTCGGCTATAGAGAGGCAAACCGATAGCACTATGGGAAAAAAAAGAAATGAAAGGTTAGAGGAAAAGAGTAATGTGATTCGGCAAAAAGTAGAAGAAAAGAAATTGAGAATAAGGATTTTGACACTATGAACTTACACTAATCAAATCCCTAAAGAGCACGAAACGTAGCTTGCAAAATCTCATTCACTCACCAATTGGCACCCATTCACTCACCAATTGCCGAAAATGCACACAAAGGGACCCCTAACTGAATTTGCATACTCCAAATCCCCCAATCGGCTACAACTCTCCCTAATTTGAATTCCTTGACTTTCTCCTAAAATCTCTCCCGTTATCCCTCCTTGATTTACTACTTGAATCACTCATCACTCTCCACAACTCCTCCATCAAAATTTCACTGTAAAACAACGACTGGCCGAAACCAACAGCAAAATAAATACCCTAATTGTGTTGCTCCATGCTCGAACCTAAGACCTTGAACACCATTCCACATGCCACTACCACTGAGCCACAGGCTCTTTTTGTGACATCAATCAGTCGTAATAAAATATAAGCCCTACATACCAACGTCTACATTTACTTAATAGAAAAAATTAAAATTTTTGCAAAAGCTAGGACTTGAACCTAGGATTCTCAAACACTCCCTAACTCACCCAAATCTTCTAACCACTCAATCAAACATACAATTTTGTCAGATAACGCAAAATTACAAACCCCCTATTTTTGGGGCGTTACACGCAATCATCGAGAAGCCTTTCACAAATTGTCTATAATAACAAGTTAGTCCTAGAAAACTATGGGCTTCGGATACATTTCTTGGAGGCTTCCAATCTATAATTACATAAATTTTGCTTGGATCAACTCAGATACCTGTGGCTGAAACTATATGTCCCAGAAAACCAACCTCTTGTAGCCAAAACTCATATTTACTGAATTTTACAAACAATTGTTTATCTCTCAAAGTTTGTAGCATGATTCTCAAATGCTTAGCATGCTTAGGTTCATCTCAAGAGTAAATTAAAATATCATCAATAAAATAATTACGAATCGGTCTAAGTACGGCCTGAAAATCCGATTCATCAAGTCCAGAAAAATAGTAGGTGTATTTGTTAGTTTGAAAGGCATAACAAGAAATTTGTAGTGTCCGTACCTTGTTCTAAATGCAGTCTTTGGCACACCTGAGTCATTAACTCACAACTGGTAATAACCCGATCTCAAATCAAATTTTGAAAACACTGTTGCTCCTTTTAACTGATTAAACAAATCATCTATTCGTGGCAAAGGGTATTTATTTTTTATCGTCACTTTGTTGAGCTGTTGATAGTCTATAAACTTTCTCATCGTGCTATCTTTCTTTTTCACAAATAATACCAGTGCACCCCAAGGAGAGAAACTCGGTCTAGCAAAACCTTTATCTATCAACTCTTACAACTGGGCTTTCAATTCTTTTAACTCTGTCAGAGCCATTCTGTATGGAGCTATTGATATCGGTGTTGTTCTTGGTACTAATTCAATACCAAACTCAACTTCTCTGATAGGTGGTAAACTTGGTAATTCTTCGAGAAATACATCTGGATACTCGTACACAACTGGTAATAATTCAATCTTTATTTCTGTCACTTTCGTGTCAAGTACATATACAAGATAAGCTTCACACTCCTTTCTCACAAATCTCTGAGCTAACATAGACGAGATCACAACTGGTAAACTATTCAGATCATCAGATTCAATTCTAATAGTCTTATCATTCTGGAATTTTAGTTCTATTATCTTTCATCTACAATTCACTACAGCATCATGTATCATTAACCAATCCATACCCAAAATCACATCAAATTCATTGAATGGCAACAACATCAGATTAGCCAGAAAACAAAAATCCCAATGCATTAACGGACAATTCTTATAGACTTTGTCAACCAAAACACATTTGCTTAAGGGGTTCGATACTCTAATCACAAATTCAGTAGACTCTACATGCAAAGTCTTATTAGATACTAAATTCATGTGTAACACTCCAAACCCGGCTTGGACGTTATGGCCGAATCTGCGGTGTCACATTGAAGCGTTTTTCATAAAGTGTTATCTTGTTTGAAAAGCCCAATCTTTATTTAGCCTCTTTGGGTGGTCTAAAAGATGATTTTAAAACTTGCTTCATTATAAAAAAGAATATTCTTTAAAACGTTATTAATTTCAAAATCTTGTTTATAGAGGAAGCTTTTTAAAATAGTTGCGTACTTGAGTTTTACTTGTAAAACGTTGCTTTCTTGCGGTAGGTATTAAAACCGTTTACATATTTGTGGTATTTTTGAAAAAAAAATTATCTTTTTGAAAACCCCGTGTGTTTTTCCTATTCCTAGCAATGTTAAAGCAAAAAAAAATATAAAACCCCAAATTAAAATAAAATCCAGTATTACATAAAAATACCCAAATTAAACTACTTGTAATTTAAAAGATAAATACAGAAGCGAAAGTTGTTGTGTGGCCACCTTCGAGTCTCTCGCAGCACTGATCCACCTAAGGATTACCTGCGCAGATACGCAGAAGGGTGAGTTTACAAAAACTCAGTGTGTAATCCCTTATTAAACAAACAGTCAAGCATACAGTGAACAAATACTGATGCAGGCCTAAGCCCATATCGATGCTGATGGCAATATCGGTTTGGGCTTTAGCCTATCTCAATCTGTAAGCGATCATATGCTCGGGCCTTGGCCTATTATATAATAACGATGGCGATGCAGGCCCCAGCCCATTACAAGAATAAGAGCAGTGGGGGCCTAAGCCCATAATAGAATCAGTACAGTAAGCAATTAGAAAATCCTACCCAATCCAGCCACTACACACCATCTCCGTACCAACCCTACACACCATGTGGGGATAAAATCGACCTACCCATCCCTACACACCAAGTAGCACCGGTTGCGGCACTAAAACAATATTTGCAGCAGAGTTGCCAATAATAGGCTTATAGCCTTTCAGTACACTTCCTCCAATATTATATATCCCACCCCACTCCATGCATTGCAACATAATATAAATGCATATACAATAAAAATGGCATGCTCAAACAGTCATACATCACATAGGGGTATATCAGTCATTTACCTCATAAGGGTATAATAGTCATTTCATCAAATTAGGGTCTAGGTATAGTTACCGACCCAACAGTAGGTCCACAGTCATCTTGGGCGACCCGTGCAACCTTGACAATCAAACAGTGAGAATGGGCCCAAATCCCATAATACGACCCATGTGGGCCTACACGCTTATGTGGCCTACAAAGCCCAAAAGTGGCCTTGGTCGTGTAAGCTACACAGTCTGGCCCAATAATCTCCACACATCCATGTGGCTTACTCCTGTGGGGCTTACAAGACCGTGGGGCCCACACGGCCCATTTCGGCCCAACATGGCCCAAAATGGCCTAAGCCCATGGAAACGTTCATGGTGGCCTCTGCAATCAAATGCCCACATTTTACGCGTTTGGATTGCCACCCGAGCGAGCGCACACTCATGTAGTGTCAATAGTCGTGATTTTTTACTTTTATCGATCTATAGTTGGGCAGTGTTTACACACCTGTTTGCGAAAACGTGCAGCCAACCCATGAGCACTCCAACCTATTCCCAACGGAAGCTTCGGTTAATAGGCTAACAAAAGAGTCGAAGCGAGCCCTAATCAAAACACTTATATTCAAAATATTTCCTATCACTTGTCCAAATCGATCACACACTAAAGCCATTGCAAAAGATTACTTGGAATCCTTAAAGACTACCTGCATCCCAATCGCCATTTGTTAACTAAACCACACTCGTAAGCCATTGATCCAAAATTATAGTAACTTACCAAAAGTACCAAGTCAGTAAAGGAGAAAAAGCCAAGGCCTAACACAACAACATTCCTAGCAAAACGGCAGCATAGAAGGGTGTTAAGTAATAGACTTTTACAGAAGAAAGAGGAAGGAAACAATAACTATGCATACAAACCTGATATGGAGTATTCAGCTAACACCAAAAGTAGAGAACCGATAGAAAGAAATGGTGAAAGGAGTATTTGGTTTTAACAATGCAAGGAGGGACACTCTAAAGAACTAAAGGAATATAGAGAAAAGGGAAAAGGGAGTGAGTAGAGAAAAGACAAGAAGAGAAAGATAGAGACTTGCGGAGAGGGAAAGATTCCATTACAAGGAGAGCAAAAACTGATTGGGGAGAAGGATACTATTCGGCCAACAAAGAAACAAAAACTCGAAAGACCCCAATGACCTTTGCAACATTCGGCCTAAGGTAACAAGGGAGGTACATTTGAAAAGAAAAGTAGAAGAGGAATAGAATCGGTAAACCAAAGAAGGCACCAAAAGCCCCTAGCTCAATTCGGCCACCAAAAGAGAAACAACACCGAAAACTAGAGGGATAACCTACCTCAGCCGAAATTTTTGAGTAGCCAACATACCAAAGGTGAATTCCCCTTGATTAAAGTACCAATGTAGTACAACTCCTCCACCATCTCAACATCTCAAATTTTCCTTCTTAAATCTCTCCTCAAATCACTCAAATTGATCCCTTAACAACTCAACCTCTTAGTTTGAATTTCATTCAAACTTTTCAAACTCTATTCAAACACCTCAGAGTTTCGGCCAACCTAGAACTCTCCCACCACTCTTGCAGCAAAATAAACACTCCCATGCGTTAACAGGACTTGAACCTCAGACCTCCTGGGACACTCTAAATGCCACTTACCACTAGACTAGTAGGATTTTTATGTCATGTTTTATCCATATTTATTTAAGAAGCCTACTAACTAGAGACAGGGTTTAATCAAGTAAAAACAAAATTTTACAAAAGCCCAGGCTTGAACTCCGGACTTCTCAGACACTTTCAAAACACTCAAAACACTTAACCACTGAAGCAGACAGTCAGTTGTGTCACTTTCTTGCACAACTAAATATTTATATGCAGTCTTCTAACTGCACCCACTCAAGACTTAAAACTTCTATGCCTAAAATTTAGGGCATTACATCATGCATATATAAGAATGAGTTGATCCTGGATCTATCAATGCAATCACATTAGTATCATAGAGAGTTAAAGTACTGTTGATAACATCTGGAGATGACGCTTCTTCGCGAGCGTGAATAATGTAGGCTCTAGTAGGTGCTCTAGCCTCAGACTACGCATATGAATCCTTTGTCGCCCCTCTACTACCACTTATTTTTCTGGCAACTCTAGGTGGTCTACCTCTATTCGACGTGTTACTTGGTCTCACACTCTAAACTTTACCTTTCTCATCTATCTTAGGGTAATCTCGGATAAAGTGATCTAGCGAACCACATTTGTAACAAGCTTTATTATTTTTATTCCAGCATTCACCATAATGTAGCCTCCCACACTATTGACACTCAAGTTTGTTGTCTCTCACACTGCCAACACTCGATACTGATGTACCTTGAGCTTTAGAGCCTGAGTATTGTTTTCTACGATCTCTGCTCGAATATTCGTTTGAAGCATTTGGGCGAGCATACGAATCTCTGAATTTTTTTGATGAAGATTGATACGGTTTACTCATCAATCTTTTTCTCGAGTCTCTAGCCTCTAAATCTGCTTTTCTCTTTTCATTGCTAAGATCCTCGGCTTTACAAGCCCTTTCAACTAGAACGACAAATTCTTTCAACTCTATAATTCCAACTAGAAGTTTTAAATCTTCTTTCAGCCCATCAACAAATAGCTTGCACAATCATTCTTTAGTAGACACATACTCTTGAGCATACTTGCTTAATCGTATGAATTCTCTTTCATACTCAGTGCCTTGTTTTAACTCTAGAAACTCTTTATGCTTTTGATCAAGGAGTCGCTGACTTATATATTTCTTTTGAAACTCCATTTGAAAGAATTCCCAAGTCGCTCGTTCTCTCAGAACCACAGATATCAACGTGTTCCACCACTGATACACGGTGTCTCTCAGCAAGGATACAACACATTTAACACGTTCATCAGGAGTACAGGATAATTTATCGAATACTCGAATCGTATTTTTGGGCCAGAACTCAGCTCTCTCAGCATCATCATCAGTAGTTGCCCGGAACTCTTTAACCACATGTTTACGTATCTTATCTTATGGCGGTTTGTTCAACTATATCAGATCTACAACTTGAGGAACAATAGGGATTTGTTGATGAATAGGTGGGGGTGGAGGTTGTTGAACAGCCAGATTTGTCTGGACATATTGTGTGAACCATTCTTCATCATTTGGAAAAAGGCTTGTTTAGCCTCTCCCTCGTGGCTACTCGTTACAGGCCTAAAATCTAATGGCGCTGCTCCTTGAGTGGGAGCAGGCGCATTACTCTCTATATCATTAGCTACAGCTCGTTCGAGATCCATTACTATACAAAAACACAATTTAAGCTGTCAGGAATCATTACACTATCATTGAGTATATACGGCATGTATAGTTAGACTCTCACACATGATACGTTAGTCTTAGAATCAACTAAACCATAGCTCTGATACCAGTAAAATGTAACACCCCTATCTCGTATCCGTCACTGGAGTACGGTTTTGGGGTATTATCGATCAATTCACAACATAAGGCATACATTTATCAATTGTAAAACATTCATTCTCATAAATCATTCATCACAATCACATTGTCCCTCATAAGGGCCTACGAGGCCTTAAACATGTTTTAAAAGTGGTTTGGGAATAAACCAATATCATACAAGAATTTTGGAAACTTAATAAAATTTCAAACATACAAGGGTCACACACCCGTGTGAATAGGTCATGTGCCTCACACGGCTCCAGACATGCCCGTGTCTCAGGCCGTGTAGAAACAGGACATACATACTGACTTGGGTCACACGGCCAACCATACGCTCGTGTGTCTAGCCCGTGTGCCTTTTGAAGTGGCCACACACACCCGTGTGCCAAGCCATGTACTAGGCCGTGTCAAAACTGTAGAGTATACTGACTTATGCAATACAGCCAAGTCACATGCCTGTGTGCTAGGTCGTGTGCCAATTAAGGGGTATACTGACTTGTACCACACGGCCAGTACTCAATTCAATGTCGTTTACCTAATCAAATACTTATCAATTCAACTTCTAAAATCATACTTCATCATAGAGTTTCTCAAGCATTTAAACTCCACAATTCAGTTTACCATGTTCATACCACAAATGTCAAAATAAATCATTTCTATTAGCCAAACACACATCAACATTAACATCATTTACAAGCCAACTCTCACGGTTATAAACACAACCAAAATACCATACCTAGCCTATACATGCCATATACCATACATACACAACTCAAAAGTACCAAATAGATGTCTGATAGTGCGATGATGTTCCCGACAACTTTCGAATTTGAGCTAGCCTTAATTCACTATAAAACATAGAAAAATAACACAAAGTAAGTCATAGCTTAGTAAGCTCGTATATGAATAACTTAATTCATCGCATAAATGCAAATCAACCAACTACACAGAACAAATCTATATACACAATAACTACAAACCTTTCTCATGTCTCAAATCAAGATCAAATACAATCTCATCGAAATTTCACTATTTAATACTCGAGTAGGTTCTGTACATACCTGTATTGCTTTGTACTAACCTCTTTCTCAACCACATCATTCGTTTACCCATTGAACCATTCAAAATAGAAATCAGATACTCATAAATCTCGTACGATAAGTACCTATACCATGGCCTGTAGCTAAATCAAGGTAACTTATCCGAAGAACTATTCTCATGGCCTGAAGCCAAAACATACGATATGCATGGCCTGTAGCTAAATCAAGGTAACTTATCTGAAGAACTATTCTCATGGTCTGAAGCCAAAACATACGATATGCATGGCCTGAAGCCAAATCGGTATAACTCACACCCAAAGTGCTAATATCATGGCTCGAAGCCAACTCATCTAATATAAATGGCCCGAAGCCAAATCGGTATAACTCTTATAACTTGTCACAAGTATCCAAATCTATTCTTAAGGTTCAACAGGGATTTCTGGCTTATCGATTCCATCTTCGAATAATTTCGTAGAGTTGTATTTACAATTCATACATTAATGAAAATCTCATAATCATAGTTTAGGCAATATCAAAGCATTTAACATACATTTATAATGAAATCGTCACATACGAACTTACCTCGAGTATGAAAACAGTGAAATGAGTCAATTACTCGATAATCTTGTCTTTCCCTCGATCTAATTTCGGATTCCTCTTTTCTTGATCTAAATATATTCAAAATTAACTTATTCAATCTCATATTCTTTCAATTTAATCCAAAACATAAATTTAGGCCTTTTTACACATTAGCACCTAAATTTTCACATTTAATCAATTTAGTCCCTATTTCACAAATACAAAAAATTCACATAATTTTATTAAAACCAAGCTTGGCCGAATTACATATAGGTTTCTAATAGCCTAAAACTTTCATTTATTTCACATTTCATCCACTCAATTTTCATATTTCACAATTTAATCTCTATTATGCATTTTCATCAAAAATCACTTTACAAAACATGAAAAATCTATCATCAAGATTTCATATTTCATCTTCAAATACCAAAGAACACATAAAATCATCAATGGTAACTCTTAAAATCATTAACAGTCTTAAAATTAAAGGTACAGGCTAGCTAGATTAAGCTGCAATGATTACAAAAAAATAAAAATCATCAAAAACGGATAAAAAACCGTACCTTAATTACTTGAATTTGCCTAGCCAAATGGAAAACCCTATCTTAGCTTCTTCTTCTATTAATTTTCGGTGCATGAAGATGAGAATGAAGCTTTAATTAGCTTTTTATTTATTTATTTTAACCTTTAATAACAAAATTACTAAACAACCTTATTATAAATCATTTAATATCATCCATTTAATGTCCATATAAGTCCACTAACATTTAAAATGGTCTAATTACCATTTAAGGCCATCACATTTAAAATTCAAAGCTATTTGACACATTTAACAAGTAGAATGCAACTTTTGCATCTTACGTGATTTAGTCGCTTTTCTCAAATTGAGCAATTAAACGATAAAATTAGCTCACGAAATTTTCACACATATCAAATAACATGTTGTAAACCTTAAAAAAAATATTAAAGTTTTTTTTCCAATATTGGATTTGTGGTTCCAAAACCACTGTTCCACTTTAGCTAAAACAGGGCTGTTACAAAATGGTTATGTAATGTTCGTATATGATCTAAAAAGTCTAGTAATGCTTCGCAACCTTCATCTGCCAACAGATAAGGATTAAGGGGTGTTAGAAAACATGTTAACGGAATCTCTAGTACTGACTCAGCCTGAATCTAAGAAAGAATATGTTTTTTACAGTGATGCATCGTTCAGTGGACTGGATTGTGTTTCGATGAAAGCCGGGAAAGTAATATCATATTCTTCTCGCTAGTTGAAGCCACACGAGAGAAACTACCCAACTCATGATCTAGAATTGGCAACGATTATTTTTGTTTTGAAGATTTGGTGACATTATTTGTATGGTGAGAAATGTCACATAAATACCGATCATAAATGCTTGAGATATTTGATGACCCAAAAAGAACTGAACTTGAGATAGCAATGGTGGCTTAAGTTATTGAAAGATTATGATTTTATTATTGATTATCATCTGAGAAAGGCCAATGTGGTTGCTGACGCACTTAGCTGGAAATCATTGTTCGCTTTAAGAGTGTTAAATGCTTAACTAACTTTGAATATCAATGGTTCTATTTTGGCAAATTAAAAACTAAACCATTGTTTCTTTAGCGAATTCGGGAGTTCCAAAATGATGTCCCAAAGTTAGTAGTTAAATAAGAACAGGTTTAGAGTGATTCATCTATAGAATTCATTGTTGATGATGATGGAATATTGTAGTTTTACAAGAAACTCTGTGTTCTGAATGATTTGGAATTGAAATGAGACATTTTGTCTGAAGCTCATAGTAGTATGTACTCTATTCATCTGGATAGTAAGAAAATGTTTTATGATTTGAAAGAGATGTATTGGTGGTCAGGTATGAAATGAGAAATTTCTGAGTTTGTAGCTAAATACCTAGTTTGTCAGCAGGTAAAAGTTGAGCATCAGGTACCGTTAGGATTACTACAGCCTGTCATGATTCTGGAATAGAAATGGGAGCAAGTCACAGTGGATTTTGTATATGGATTGCCCGTATCACTGAGAAAGAAAGACTCGATTTGGATTATTTTCGATAGATTGACGAAATTGGTACATTTCATTCTGGACAGAATAAATTATTTACTTGAAAAATTAGCTGAGTTGTATGTATCTGAGATCGTCAGAGTACACGGAGTGCCGATATCTATTATTTTTGGTCGAGACCCGAGATTCACATCTAGATTTTAGGGTAAACTTCACGAGGCTCTAAGCACTAAATTAAATTTTAGCACAACATTTCATCCAAAGATAGATGGACAGTCAAAACGAGTAATACAAATGTTGGAAGATATGGTACAATTTGCATTCTCGAGTTTGAAGCTAGCTGGGAGAAATATTTGCCGTTAGATGAATTTGCTTATAATAATAGACACCAATCCAATACTAAATTGGTACCATTTTAAGCTTTATACGGTAGGAAATGTAGAACATCATTGTACTGGTCTGAGATGAGTGAATCCAAGTTAGTTGGAATTGATTTGATTCATAAAACATAAGATAAAGTTCAAGTTATTTGTGATTGCTTGAAAGCCGTATCAAATCATCAAAAATCATACGCAGATTTTAGAAGAAAAGATATGCATGTTTTGATCTATCGTAATTTAGTGTAGCAGATTAAACTATTTTTCACATTTAAAGAGCTTGAATACAAGCATGTTCGTTATGTTTTAATTAAGTTTCTTTAGTTTTACGAACATTCAATAAAATGTGCAAATTAAGTTTTTTATTATCCTTAAGGGCCGAAAGAAGCTTATTGGAGAACTAACGTACTTCGTGAGTGTGCAGGAGACTATCAAAAGACATTTTGGGCCAATACTGGATGTTAGGTCACAACATGGGAGATCCAATATCGCAACATAAAAAGCAAAATAGAGAAAGTGAGAAACTGCCTTCAATGTCAGGACATAGCCTAAGGATGTCGCGACATACCCCTGAAGATGGGTACAGAGGAGCATACAAGTTTCTATGCCGTGACATAGGTCCTAGTGTGTCGCGACATCGACTCTATCATGAGAATAAAACATGAAAAAAAGGGGGCATTTTGGTCTACACAATCAAACTTAAAGCTCAGGAACATCAGCTAGCCTATGGTTAAGGATGACAGCTACCTGAAAGCTATAAATAGACCTCTCTGGCACACATTATAGCCATTCTCAAGCTTGATTAAAGGTAAGTTCTAGCTCAATTTTTGATAATTTTTACGTTTTTGAGATCGTTGCTATGTTATCTAGAAAGTCCATGCTAGAATTTCAGATTTTGGTAAATATTTTGAGTTATGTCGTTGATGAATATTTGAGTTTTATGATATTGGTTGATGAAATATAAAATATATGTTTTAGATTAACATGTTTTGTATTGGAATTTTTGATGATTTTGAGTAATTAGGACTAAATTGCAAAAATAATAAATTGAGGGACTAAAATGTGAAATAAATGAAATGCATGGACTTGTATGAACACAAGGAACATTCGGCCTAAGCATAGTGTATTCAAATTTTGCATGTTTTGTGTTTTGTGCAATTTAGACTAAATTGTAAAAAATACAAATTATTAGGGTTAAAATGGTAATTTACCCATTTATGTATTTTCGGACTAAATTGAGTGAAAATATGTTTGAATAAGTTTAATTTGAATATGTTTAGATCAAGAACTAAAGAAATCAGATTTGGATCGGGGGAAAACCAAGGTTGTCGACTAGTCGTCCCGTTTCGATTTTCATCGTCTAAGGTAAGTTTATAAGCAAATATATGCTATTAATTTTGAATATATATAAGTTTTAAATGCTGAATCGAATTTATTGATTATATATACATAATGACCGAATGTGTATATGCTTAAGATTAATGTTAACGAATTTGTTTCGACTGAGTTATGACGTCCAAAAGCCTGGTACGAACCATAGGAATTTGATATGTGTTTTCTTGTAAGACCACATCTGGGATGTTGGCATCGATATATGTGTATTTGTTTAAGACCGCGTCTAGGACGTTGGCATCGATATATATGGTTACGTGTAAGACCATGTCTGGGACATCGGCATCGTATTTGATTTGTGTAAGACCCTATCTGGGACAGTGGCATCGATATGATATAGCATGTAAGACCACGTCTGGGACGTTGGCATTGTTCGATATATGTGATAATCCGAGTATCCTATTCGATCCTTAATGGTTTAACGGGCATTGATAAGATGTGAACGAAGGTGTAAAACGAGCTAAAAGGATCAGGTATGGGTTAGTTAATTACCTATTTGAAAACAAGGTAAGTTGGCCATTTAATATGTGATTCAAATAATACAAACTACTAATGTAAACATATGTGCAGTTGGTGGTATATTCGGCCATATGATATAAATATGTATGTGATTGTTATACTCTGACTTATGAGTATATGCATATAAGTGTATATGTATTTGGTATGATAAAGATATTTTGGCTTGGAAATTGAATGATAGTTTGTTAATGTGTATATATATATGTTCATTCAGCCATGAATAAATTGTATGTGAAAGTATATATAATATATGAAATTGTAAGCTTAAGATTTAAAGTGAATATGATGGTATAATTTGATTTAGTTTAAATGAGTTAATTATGTCAATTAGTTGTTTATTTGCTTATGACTTACTAAGCTATGATAGCTTACTATGTGTGTCTATGTTTGCCTCTGTTTTATAGATTTTGGAGATTAGTTACGAGCTCGGGGATTATCAGCAAAGTTCATCACAATATCGACTGTTTTTGGTATTTTATAAGTTTTAAATTGGATCTATGACATGTATAAGCTAGGTTATTTTTGGTTAAGTTTGAAGTTGTGTATATATATATTAAGCCATGCGAAAATGGCTAATATGGTATGTGAGTATATGAAACTTTAGTTAAGTTTATAAGTGTTTTATGCATTGAAAATGGTTGATGAGTTTGGATGTGGTTTGTTCGAATCGGCTATGGTAGAAACATAAGTATGAAATATGTTTGTTATGTTATTCATGGTTAAAATGGTTCAATTTTGACTTGTATTTGATAGGAATGGTTTAACTTGGTTGTTGAATATATTCGGCTAAAGGTGAATTTAGGTAAGAAATATGTTTTGTTGATTGTTCGGCACTTGTATATATATATTTGCATATGTGGTGGTGTTTGGTCATGTATTTTAGTAATGAAATGTATGGCTTATGATCATTAATTATGGTAAGCTTGCCATATTAATATGTTTTGCATTATCTAAATTTTATAATTTCGATCAAATGAGGTAAACATGTTTGATGGATAGGTATATATATACATATGTAATTCGGTTGTGGCTTAATATTGGTTTAATTGGGACACATTATTTATATTATGAATTATTTCAAATTAGTTAGCTTAACATATACATATATGTTTTCTATGTTTGTTATATAATTCAGTAAAGGGATAATAATGAGTATAATGTTTATTTAGCCATATTATTTAATTATTTTATAAGTGTTTATAGCATATTTATTGTGATGGAATAGTATTGTAACACCCCTCACCCGTATCCAATGCCGGGACAGGGTTCGAGGCGTTACCGGACTTAAACATTCTCAAACATACAAAACTAGGTCACCAAATTTTGTCCAAAATTAAAACTTTTCAAACACATGCATATCGTTCCTTATACAGGCCCTCAAGGCCTAAAACATACATTGGGGCGGTTCGGGACAAAGCCAAAAACATTCGATAAACTTTGGGTAACTTAATAATTTTCTAGTTTTGGAGCGAGATAAAGAACCTTTTATTGGCCAATTGTCGAGGATTTTTGACAACTTGTTGCACGCCCGTGTGGGTGGGGTCGTGTGGTCACACAAGCCCATGTAACTCTCTATTTATGACGTCAGTAAAATAATTTATACCACACGAGCAGGCCACATACCGGTGTACTAGGCTGTGTCCTCTACACGGTTGAGACACATGGCCGTGTCTTTGCCCGTGTAGCTAACACTTAGGCTATTTTCCAAGCCTTATGTTGAACTTATTTTTCCCCATACATTTACACATCATAGGCACAAATTATAATATCAATTTAATGTTTAATCAACCTTTAGTGAAATTCAATTAAATAATTTGCATGTGTTATACATGTGTTTATTACCCAACATTTAATCTCTACACATTCTACAATTGTCCATGTTTAAATCATTATCATCTTACTACCATGCCACATATTCACTCCATGGCCACGACCATCTCAAATGGTCCTAGGGCAATCACCATATACATGTGTCATATACTTCTTATACATAGTGAACAAGCATAATCACATAACCACATCACAAGGCATTAACACATACCATGGACAAATAGGCTTACAAGCCAAAATCATTATAAGTCAAATCTCATGGCTATATACAATGAATTAATATAAGCCAACATCTTGGCCAGAACATAAAAACACATATCAATAATTAAGCTCCTATACATGCCACTCACTTGAAGATGCTTAAGGCTTACCAATAACCCTTATTGATAGCTAGATAGTGTGATGCTGCCTCCAAAGATCTCCAACCCCGAGCCGACCTGAGGACACTAGAAAAAATGGAAGGGGGAGTAAGCTTTACTCTTAGTAAGTCCATATGAAAATAATAAGCATTATAACAACATGTTAAAACAACTATAATTACACTTTTATTCATATTCTGGTCAAGCTGTCTACTCGAGTCATAGTCGATAAATTATTTATAACATGAGCTACAGGATTCCAAATTAAGATGTTTTAATTTTACCTAAAACTAGACTCATATATATTCTTACCATAAAATTTCCAGAATTTTTGGTCTAGCCAATAAGTACATTTTATTCTTTAAACTCTCCCCTATTTCATTGTCTGATAGCTTTGACCTCTATATACTAAAAGTCAAATATCGCATTGTACGAGACTCAGATAATGTCCCTGTCTCTTTCTCTTGAAAATAAACTTATTAAGGATTTTAGTAATATGAATTTTTACTCATAATTACTTTTTTACAATTTCTAGTGATTTTCTAAATTTAAGATAGGGGAGTCTAGAATCACTCCGGCTAAGTCTCACAAGAACTCAAATATCTCATAATACAAAATTATTTTACTTACGCCATTTCCTTTATCTGAAACTAGACTCATTAATATTTAATTTCATATTTTATTCAGTATTTAATTAAATTTCCACAATTTTTGGTGGATTTTCAAAGTCGGACTGCTGCTGCTGTCCAATACCGCTTTAATGTAAAATGATGGTACTATGATTATAACATCTTTACAAAATCATTTCCAACATCATAATAAGTACATATCATATACCATAATCATGGTTTTATAGTCACAAATTCATTATACTTTATACTCATAGGCATGATTCAATATCATACATGTATCTTTCCACAAATCATCAAAGTCATATGAGCACATAATGGAAAATACATACCTTTTATTTCTTACACATATACATACCTTACTTAGCTTATGTTGTAATATCCTGATTTTGGGCCTAGTCGGAATAGTGGTTTCATGACCACAAAATCCGAGATAGAAATAATTATTTTATAATTATTTTGATGTTTATGATATGATTGCATGATTGTGTGAAAATTTCGTGATGAAATCCTATGCCTAAAGTGCTTAAATTGAAATTAGGGACTAAATCAAATAATTTGCAAAACTTGCATTCTAGAAGTTTCTAGTATGAAATTGTTTTGAAATATTAATTAGGAGGTCTTAAATAGAAATTTTACCAATTTCTATGTTTATGGACAAAAATTGGACATGGATGGAATTTTTGGAAAATTTAGTAGTAAGGGCATTTTGGTCATTTTGGGGTAAAATGAATTAAAATACAAAATTAAAAGCCAATTTTGCTCATCTTCAACCCCATGGCTGAATATAGCAAGGATAAACCATGGCTAGGGTTTTTCAAGCTTCCAAGCTCGATTGTAAGTCCATTCTAGCCCCGTTTTTCAAGTTATTTACGTTTTTGGAGTCCCGGTAGCTCGATTTAGCTTATGCAAGCAATAATTCAACCTAGGGTTCATATTTGGAAAAATAACCATAGGTAAAATTTGTGTATTTTGGTGTTTTATGATAGAATATGAGGTTTTAAATTATGTTAGACAGCTTGTGCTACTCGGTTTTAAGTGAAAACGAGCAAAAGGGCTTAATCGGTAAAAATACCTAATAGTCATAAGTACATGTTAGAGTGAGAATTTGATGTTGCCATAGAAGGGAAAAGTGATCAGCATGTCATAAAACATAAGAAAATAGGCTGAAGTTTAATTTACGAGCTTTGGGGCAAAAGTGTAAATATGTAAAAGTTTAGGGGCAAAATTGTAATTTTTCCAAAATATGATTTTGGGTCAATTTGAATAATGTGAGTCCTAATTAGACTATATTTTAAATGATAGAGCAAGGAAAACTGAAACTCGGGCTAAAATGGGGAAAATACCAAGTTGTGGACGAAATGGTAAAAGTAGCCATTATCGCATACTAGGTAAGTTCATGTGTAAATAATGTAGCATAATTGTTATTTTTCAGTTATTGATGTTAATTATATGATATGCTGATTTTTATCATGAAATATATGCTTTGTGGTTATTTTCAAATAAAATGCAAATTATGTGAGCTACTTGTTAAATATAAATTGTTACCGAGTATTGGTTTCAGTATTCTACGAAGACGGCAAGGATATGTGTTTGAGCAAAATCCCGTTTGAACCTTAGGAATAGATTAGGATATAAGTGACATGTCAATAGGATGGTTGAGCATCCGAACTCGTTGAGTTGAGTCCGAGTTCACTTATGGATGCAAATGTCCGAACTCGTTGAGTTGAGTCTGAGTTCGTAAGATGTAACTAGGCATCCGAGCTCGTTGAGTTGAGTCCGAGTTCACTTATGGATACGAACGCCCGAGCTCGTTGAGTTGAGTCCGAGTTCGCTTATGGGCGGGTTACATAGTAGCTTGGCTACATATGTGGCACTTATGTGCAAACTTTCCATGTATCCGAATTATATTCTGATGTGTTCAACGGGTAAAGTTCTACTCAAATGGAGGAATACACAAGATGAAAGGGACGTATTGGTAAGTGTTGTTAAATGGATACTTTGAACATGTATGTACTTAACCCTCAGGTTGAAAAATCGATATAACAACAATATGGTAAGATGATAAATGAAAATATGATATGAATGTCTTGGTGATGATTATGCAAATGATGTTTTATGTTTGCTTATATGGTTATGTTACTTGCTATTTGCATGTGAACTTACTAAGCATTTATGCTTACTCCCTCCTTTTCATTCCTTACAGTGTTGACAAGCCAGCTCGGAAATCAGGAACGGTCGGAGGCACGCTCACATTATCCGTATACCATATTGGCATAATGGCTTGTATATTTTGAGTATGGCACGTATAGTATTATAATCATTTTGTATATATGGTCTTATGATATGGTTATTGAGTAGTATAAAAATTCTTGGTAACGATTAGCCATTGGAATGGCTAATTATGATCATATTTGGTGTTATGTATGTCAAATTGCTAGTTAATCCATGGAAACCATGAAATAAGTAAAATTTACCATAAAATAGATTCAGACAGCAGTAGTGACGTGAATTTGAAAAATCATTACAAATAGTAGAGATACGATTAGATGATGAATAGAATATGGAATTGAATAATTATGAGTCTATTTTCATATGGAAGAAACGAAACAGGTATATGAGTTATATTTTATGAGATTTTTAAATTTTTGTGAAACAGGGCCAGAGCGATTCCTGGATCCCCTATTTTAATTTTGGAAATTCACCATAAATTGTATAAAAATAATTATAAGTCATAATTTATATGTACAGATTTATTTGTGAGTCTAGTTTTAAGAGAAACAAACTTCATAGTCATTGAAATTCTTTACGGAGAGATATATGATTCGTAATACACAGAGGTCAGAGCAGTCGAACCCTGAAACAGGGGAAACTTTAACTAATAAACTGTACTAATTGGCCTGGCCAAAAATTCTAGAAAAAAATTAATAAATAGATATATGAGTCTAGTTTCAGGGAATATTTACGGAATTGGATTTTGAGTTTCAGAACTCGAGATATGAATTTTTAAGCGACTGTGATGCAGTTAGCCAGCTTGTCTGGAATTTCTAAAATTAAATTGTTTGAGCTGTTTAAGCAATGAATTAAGTCTGTTAACACCTCGTGTTCGACTCCGGCAATAGTCTCGGGTACGGGGTGTTACATTTGGTGGTATCAGAGTAGGTTTAGTCGGTTCTCGGACTAACCTAGCATGTGTAAAAGTTTAGCTATACATGCCACTGATCTGTGATAGTGTGATGTCTTCCGACGCGTATGAGTACCGTCTTATTTAGACAGGGTACTCTCCAAACGAGCTGCGCTGACCATGTTCAATGTTATGTGAAGGTATTTGAGTAAAATTTTGATTATGATAAGTATCGGTTCAGAAAAGTATGAATAAAAGTTTATGATACATATGTGATAAATATTCATATTTGCTTAATGCTCATATGATGTAGTGTATATGGCTTACTTGATAAGATGAACGGAATAAATAGAAAGTAGTAGAGGTATGAATAAAATTCATAATATTATGATACGAATGAAAATGTCCTTGTTTTGATTTGGACGTCGAATGTTGATGAATGCTAATGATATATAATTTTTTTGAGATAAAGGATTATAATGAAATGAACTTTGTCTATGTTAAATAGTTGGACTGAATTATATGATTGTAATGATATGTACATGATGATGCACGAAATGAAAGTTATGATTGTGGTGCAAATATCTATGTTTGTTTGGCCTTATATGATGTCATGAGCATGACTTAATTTAATTAAATGAATGGATAAGTAAAGCTATCTAGAAAACATAGAATGTATGCATAAGTATATTGTCTAAATGGGACAATAGGAAAATTGGTGTAAGCCAACATGAATGAATGACATGATTTTGATGATGCTGTTATGATGATGGAAGTTGTGTCATATGTGTATGTATAAGAAAGTCGAGTCAGAGGTCCTACAACCCCTCCCCCTTACCGAAGTGGTACTTATAATGGAATTTCATGAGATTTATAATGAATAAGTTTCCGGTTGAGAACCCAAAGAGTTCAGTGATAGAATAATTATAAGTATGATCAGAGATTGAAAATGAGCTGATAAGTAAAGTCGAGCCGATAAAGTATTGGATTGACGTAAAGATTATTGGAATTATGCACTTTGCTCCGCTTAGAAAAAGGAATTCTCCTTGGTAAACCGAATTACTCAGTGCAAGGTCTAGAAAAGTGTAAATCGAAATTTATTCAGAACTGGCCTTCTTTAGTGAATGGTTTAATATGAAATTTGTGACGGCAAAACTAGTTGGGGAAATGATATTTGAAATGTGAACTATCTGAGTGTGATAGTTATGACTGGACAGATTTAGCAGTCTCTTTTGAGATGTTCTATGTGTTTACCCGTTCTCGAAATATTTCTATGGCTATTGATCTTCAAGAAATTCTTGTTATATGGGAATGTCCTTTAATCCTCGGTGTTGGATGAAAGCATTGGTAGTCCGATCGGTTTATAATTTATATTGCTCTATTTCATCGGGTATTCTATTTCATTTCGTCGATAAGAATTGATGAGAGAATACATATGATATTATGATTCTGCTTTCTTCTACTTGATGCTTCATCCGATATATATGTATGGGAAGATATACTGTTCTTGTTATATTTGATTCCAGTGGGATTAAATGATGTTTTCTTTTGGACTTTCTTTCTTTGAAGAATTATCGGGGTATTCCGTATTTTCTCTATGAGTTTGGTTTTCGATTCTCCGGCTTGGTTTTCGATTTCCCAGCGTAGTATCATATCTTGGATTTCTTTATTCTGGATTTCTTTATTCTGGATTTCTCTATTTTGGATTTCTTTATTTGGTTTTCTTGTTATCTTTGTTCCATAATTTGTCAATTATGACTCGTGTTCGAAGTGCGTTCTTCAGCTCGTGATAATCATGTCAAATATGACTATACTTCTAATTTGATCTTGGTAATGTGGTGATTTTAGTATTGAGATTTTTTCTAATTTCTGTGTAAGGATTTGACATCAGTAAAGGCATAAGTGATAAAAGCGCGAGTTTCAGTCGGTATGGTGAATTATCTATTTGAAAGATTTCATGCGACAATTATTTCGTGATTATTTTTCCCAAGTCCGATAATAGAATTTCATTTTGTACGGATAAAAGAGTAAATAGTCTGAACGAGAAGTGTATATTTATTAGAAAAAGTTTGATATTAGTTAAAGTCACTACGAATGATAAGGTTTTCATTTTGTAAAAGCTGAAAAGTTTATTACATGTTGACAAAGTTCGGATAGATGAGAATATTGGTAACCGAAGCGTCTGAACTAGACTAGTCTACATTGAGTAAAGACTTTCTGACTTTCAGTAATGTACTGTTGTATGAATTGTGATGTGTTTCAAGACGGTGAGGTAATGTGATAGTTTAGAGCATTCGATGATACATAAAATTGAAGTTGTTAAAGGGGTTAAAGCCGAGCATTGGGATCTATCAAAATTATCCTTGTTAGTGTTGATATTGGGATGGAAATGAGAAGGATTATTCTTGAGGCCATATAAGAATTATTTCCATGGCAGAAAGAGGAAAATGTGATGTATCCTATTGTTAAATGTTTGGCGAGATCTATAAATCATATCTGTATTGAATGAATTCCTACTCATCGATTCATGGAAATTCAGTGTCTCTTTGATTGTTGGATTTCTTGGAATTCCGGTCTCCATTAATCAAGTTAAGATCCGGGCTTTATGTCATGATATCATGGGAAACTGAGAAGGGTTGAAAATTTAAGAACAGTTGAGAGTTGAGACTGTAAGCTTTCAGATCATATGAGAAATTAAAGAGATGTATTGGAGGTACAGTCTAAGTGAAAGTTCTTCGGCACCGAATATGAGATTAAAAGTGAAGACCACTTTTCTGTTAAGATTTTCGGGGACGAAAATCCCTAAAGGGGGGGAGAGTTGTAATATCTTGATTTTGGGCCTAGTTGGAATAGTGGTTTCGTGACCACAAAATTCGAGATAGAAATAATTATTTTATAATTATTTTGATGTTTATGATATGATTGAATGATTGTGTGAAAATTTCGTGATGAAATCCTATGCCTAAGGTGCTTAAATTGAAATTAGGGACTAAATCGAATAATTTGTGACGGGGCAAAATATGCAAAATTTAAGGGGCAAAATTGTAATTTTTCCAAAATATGATTTTGGGTCAATTTGAATAATGTGAGTCCTAATTAGACTATATTTTAAATGATAGAGCAAGGAAAACTGAAATTCGGGCTAAAATGGGGAAAATACCAAGTTGTGGACGAAATGGTAAAAGTAGCCATTATCGCATACTAGGTAAGTTCATGTGTTAATAATGTAGCATAATTGTTATTTTTAAGTTATTGATGTTAACTATATGATATGCTGATTTTTATCATGAAATATATGCTTTGTGGTTATTTTCGAATAAAATGCAAATTATGTGAGCTACTTGTTAAATATAAATTGTTACCGAGTATTGGTTTTGGTATTCTACGGAAGACGGCAAGGATATGTGTTTGAGGAAAATCCCGTTTGAACCTTAGGAATAGATTAGGATACAAGTGACATGTCACTAGGATGGTTGAGCATCCGAACTCGTTGAGTTGAGTCCGAGTTCACTTATGGATGCAAATGTCCGAACTCGTTGAGTTGAGTCCTAGTTCGTGAGATGTAACTAGGCATCCGAGCTCGTTGAGTTGAGTCCGAGTTCACTTATGGATGCGAAAGGCCGAGCTCGTTGAGTTGAGTCCGAGTTCACTTATGGGCAGGTTACATAGTAGCTTGGCTACATATGTGGCACTTATGTGCAAACTTTCCATGTATCCGAATTATATTTCGATGTGTTCAACGGGTAAAGTTCTACTCAAATGGAGGAATACTCGAGATGAAAGGGACGTATTGGCAAGTGTTGTGAAATGGATACTTTGAACATGTATGTACTTAACCCTCGGGTTGAAAAATCGATATAACAACAATATGGTAAGATGATAAATGAAAATATGATATGAATGTCTTGGTGATGATTATGCAAATGATGTTTTATGTTTGCTTATATGGTTATGTTACTTGCTATTTGCATGTGAACTTACTAAGCATTTATGCTTACTCCCTCCTTTTCATTCCTTGTAGTGTTGACAAGCCAGCTCGGAAATCGGGAACGGTCGGAGGCACGCTCACACTATCCGTATACCATATTGGCATAATGGCTTGTATATTTTGAGTATGCCATGTATAGCATTATAATCATTTTGTATATATGGTCTTATGATATGGTTATTGAGTAGTATAAAAATGCTTGGTAATGATTAGCCATTGGAATGGCTAATTATGATCATATTTGGTGTTATGTATGTCAAATTGCTAGTTAATCCATGGAAACCATGAAATAAGTAAAATTTACCATAAAATAGATTCAGACAGTAGTAGTGACGTGAATTTGAAAAATCATTAAAAATAGTAGAGATATAATTAGATGATGAATAAAATATGGAATTGAATAATTATGAGTCTATTTTCATATGGAAGAAACGAAACAGGTATATGAGTTATATTTTCTGAGATGTTTAAATTTTTGTGAAACAGGGCCAGAGCGATTTCTGGATCCCCTATTTTGATTTTTGAAATTCACCATAAATTGTATAAAAATAATTAGAAGTCACAATTTAGATGTACAGATTTCTTATTGAGTCTAGTTTTAAGAGAAACAAAATTCATAGTCATTGAAATTCTGTACAGAGAGATATATGATTCGTAATAGACAGAGGTCAGAGCAGTCGAACCCTGAAACAGGGGAGATTTTAACTAATAAACTGCACTAATTGGCCTAGACAAAAATTCTAGAAAAAAATTAGTAAATAGATATATGAGTCTAGTTTTAGGAAAAATTTATGGAATTGGATTTTGAGTTTCAGAACTCGAGATATGAATTTTTAAGCGACTGTGACGGAGTTAGCCAGCTTGTCTAGAATTTTTAAAATTAAATTGTTTGAGCTGTTTAAGCAATGAATTAAGTCTGTTAACACCTCGTGTTCGACTCCGGCAACAGTCTCGGGTACGAGGCATTACATACGTTCAAATTTCATATACATTACTCGTTGGACATTTGGAATAATGAACAGGATACTCAAATACAAATGCACCGAAGTGCCATAATCGTAACATAGCATGCCTCTCAACAGGGCTACATAAGAGCACCCGGACCTAGCATGCATCACATAACCACGCCTCTCAATAGGGCTACATAAGCTCCCGGACCTAGCGTGTACCACATAATTACATGCCTCTCAATGGGGCTACATAAGCTTCCGGACCTAGCATGTATCATGTCATCAAATGAGCTCATACATACACAACTATCCTAGTGACATGTCACTTGTATCCTTACCTATTCCTAAGTTAAAATGGGATTTTCGAACTTTCATCTCTTTGTCGAACATTCTCGGAATGTTGGCCTCATATCGTATGCCATTATCATATACAAATACTAACATGGCAACACTTATAACATAAACATAAAACATCAAAACATATTATAACAACAAAGTAACCAAATAACATATTAATAAATGTTATTTAAACATTTAAAACATCAATTAAGGTATTTATTTGTCCATGTACTTACATATCATGTACTATTAAAGCAATAACATTAAAATATACATTGCATTATTAAAAATCATATGAACTTATCTAGTATATGAAAATGGCCATTTTTACCATTTAAGTCCACTACTTGGTATTTTCCCAATTTTAGCCTGAATCTCTATTTTCCTTGATCTATCATTTCAAATATAGTCTATTTAGAAATAACATTATTCAAAATGACCCAAAATCATATTTTGGAAAATTTACAATTTTACCCCTAAACTTTGTCAAAATTACACTTTTGCCCCTAGGCTCTTAAAATAATTTTTATTCAATTTCCTTACTCTATAAGCCTAGCCAAACAACTTTCATAACTATAACAGCCTTAAATTCTCATCATAACACCCTTTTATGACCAAATTTATAATTTTTACAAAACGGTCCTTTCGGGCCTTTTCATCAAAAACCGCTTAGTAAAAGTCATTTATTACACACCGAGCCTTCGTATTCTACCATTAAACATCAAAATACATGCATATAATTCAGGGGTAAATTTTTAAACATAAACCATATTTCAAAATAATGGTAGAAATGAGTAGATCATGTTACCGGGACTTCAAAAATGTAAAGAACATTAAAAACGGGGTTCGGGATCACTTAGAAATGAGCTTGGAAGCTTGAACCAAACCTTATCCATGACTTCCATGGGGGCTTCGGCTGGTACATGGAGAAGATGACCAAATTTTGGCTATTTTGGCTTTTTAATTCTTTTAATTATTAGTTTACCAAAATGCCCCTAACTTAAATTTATTTTATTACACCCATTTCATGTTTATTTTTGTCCAAAAATTAAAAAGTGGTCTAATTACCATTTAAAGGCCTCCAATTTAAAATTTCATAACAATTAGACAGCTCTAACATGTAGAACTCAATTTTTGCGCTTTTTACAATTTAGTTCTTTTGACCAAATTGAGTGCCAAAACGTCGAAATTTTCGAACGAAATTTTCACGAAATAATTTCGTTAAATCGTAGACCATAAAAATATAATAAAAATAAATTTTTTACGTCGGATTTGTGGTCCCGAAACCACTATTCTGACTAGGCCCTCATTCAGGATGTTACAAGTATGATCATGTGTTCTTGGTTATATAAGTTGTATTTATGTATGATTTTTGGTATGTGAATTAGATGTAATATAGTTGGTATGTTTTACTCATTTAATGATTTATAATGATATGTTTGATATTTTCCTAGTTAGATTGATACATATTGGCACGTATTCGATATATGTGTTTGAATGTCTTAATGCTTGTAAATGGAATTTGTCTTATAAATATTTACTTTATAATTTGATTATTTGAACATTATAAAGGAGTTGGATATATGATTTATATAATTAAGTCATATTATCTTAAACATGAGTAGTAATGAATGACTCCCTTAAACTTTGAATTGTTTGGTAATGCCTCGTGACCCTAATGTAGCAACGGATACGGGTTAGGGGTGTTACATTTGATTGGTATCAGAGATATGATGTAGTCGATTCTAGGACTAATGTAGTGCATGTAAGTCTAGCTATACATGCCATTTTATATACTGAGATAGTGTGATGACTTCTGACATTTGAAAATGTGTTTTTGTATAGTAAATGGATCCCGACAGAGCCGTAGCTGATAATGTCGAGAGTATAGCGCCTGCTCCCGCGCAAGGGATACCGCCGGTTGATTCTCGATCGACCTCAAGTAATCAAGAGGAAGAGGCTAAGCAAGCCTTTTATCAACTGATGAATGACTGGTTTACTCAGTATATCTGGACAAATCCGGCTATACAACAACCTCCACCCCGACTATTCCTTCTCCAATATCTACTATACCTCAAGAGAGTGATCCGTTGAGATTACAGAAGCCTCCTGTTGATAAAATCAGAAAACACGGGGCTGAAGAATTTAAAGCTACTGATGATGATGATGCTGAGCGAGCTAAATTCTAGCTTGATAATACTATTCGCGTGTTTGATGAACTATCTTGTACCCCAGAAGAATGTTTGAAATGTGTCATATCTTTGCTTCGAGACATCGCATATCACTAGTGGAATACACTAGTATTAGTGGTTCTGAAAGAACGAGTGACTTGGGACTTCTTTTAGACTGAGTTCCGTAAGAAATATATCAGTCAGAGATTTATCGACCAAAAGCGTAAAGAATTTCTAGAGTTGAAACAGGGTCGAATGACAGTGACAGAATATAAGCGAAAATTCGTGAGACTCAGTTAGAATGCCCGAGAGTGTGTTTCAACCAAAGCCATGATGTGTAAAAGATTTGAAGATGGGTTGAATGAAGACATTAAACTGCTAGTTGGCATAATTGAAATAAAAGAATTCGTAGTACTAGTTGAGCGAGCCCGTAAAGCTGAAGAGCTCGGGAAAGATAATAGAAAAGCTGAATTTGAAGCTAGAGATTTGCGTAAAAGATCGACGGGTAAAACTTTTTAGTCGGCATCGAAGAGATTCTGAGATGATTCTAGCTGTTCTAATGATACTTCTGGTTATTCTAGACGGGATCGGGATAGACCACTTGTGAGCTCGAGAGCTACCTTTGTAGCTAGTGTTGGTAATGTTAGATCTAATCAACTCGAGTGTAAACATTGCGGTAAATGACATCCTGGCAATTGCAAATTGTATGATCAAGCTTGTTTTAAATGTGGGTCGACGAATCATTTTGTTCCTGAATGCCCTGAGTGAGCTGAACAAAATCCAGTACAAAATACGAGATCGGGTAACTCTACAGCTTAAGGTAGACCATTTAAAAATACGGGTAATGTGAGTAGCAGTCAGAGAGGGACTAAAGATGCAACAGTTAGATTCGAGGCTCGTGCACCTGCCAGAGCCTATGCTATTCATGCACTCAAGGAGGCTTCATCCTCAAATGTTATTACTGGTACATTCACTCTTTATGATACTAGTGTAATTGGATTGATTGATCGGGGTTCGACTCATTCTTATGTGTGTGAGACTTTTGTATTTAGTCAGACTTTTCCTATTGAGTCTACTGAGTTTGTGATTAGAGTATCAAACCCCTTGGGCCAGTGTGTTATGGTTGACAAAGTGTGTAAGAATTGTCCTTTGATGATTCGAGATTTGTGTTTGCCTGTTGATTTGATGTTGTTTCCATTTGATGAGTTTGACATAATTTTGGGCATGGACTGGTTGACTTTGCATGATGCTGTCGTAAATTGAAAAAGAAAGACTATTGATTTGCGGTGTCAAAATGATGAGATTATTTGGATTGAATCTAATGATCTGAATGGTTTACCAGCAGTGATATCTTCGATGTTAGCTGAGAAATATGTGCAAAAAGGTTGCGAAGCTTATTTTCCTATGTGCTTGATAGTAAAATGGCTGAAAGAAAGATTGAATCAGTACTTGTTGTGTGCGAGTATCCAGATATGTTTCCTAAAGAATTGTCAGGTTTGTCACCTATTCGAGAGGCAGAGTTTGGTATTGAGTTAGTGCCGAGGACGACTTTGATATCGATAGCTTCGTACAGAATGACACCTACTGAATTAAAAAAATTGAAAGCACAGTTGCAAGAGTTGACTGATACAGGTTTCACGTGACCGAATTTCTCTCCCTGGGGTGCACCAGTTTTATTTGTGAAAAAGAAAGACAGAACTATGAGAATGTACATCGACTATAGATAGCTTAATAAGGTGACTGTCAAGAATAAATATCTGTTACCATGGATTGATGATCTATTTGATCAACTGAAAGGGGCTACGGTGTTTTCAAAGATAGATTTGAGATCAGGCTACTATCAGTTGTGAGTTAAAGACTCCGATATGCCAAAGACTGCTTTCAGAACGAGGTACGGACATTATGAGTTTCTGGTTATGCCTTTCGGACTTACTAATGCACCTACTGTTTTCATGGATTTGATGAATCGGATCTTCAGACAGTATTTGGATTGATTTGTGGTTGTGTTTATAGATGACATTTTGATCTATTCTTATGATGAAACTAAACATGCTGAACAATTAAGATTGTGTTACAGACTTTGTGAGAAAAATAGTTGTATGCGAAGATCAGTAAATGTGAGTTCTAGTTATGCGAAGTTAGTTTTCTGGGCCATGTCGTATCAGCATCGGGTATTTGGGTTGATCCAAGTAAGATTTCGGCTATACTTGATTGGAAACCTCCGAGAAATGTTTCTGAAGTCTGAAGTTTTCTAAGACTTGCTGGTTACTATAGACGGTTCATGAAAGGTTTCTCTATGATTGCAACCCCGATGACAAAGCTACTTCAGAAAGATGTTAAGTTCGAGTGGTTAAAAAAGTGCCAGAAAAGTTTTGATCAGTTGAAAGCCACATGATGTAAGCTCTAGTGCTAGTTCAAATGTAACCTGGTAAAGAATTTGTTATCTATAGTGATGCATCTTTAAATGGTTTGGGTTGTGTTTTGATGCAAGAAGGCAAAGTTATAGCTTATGCCTCAAGACAATTAAAGCCGCATAGAAAGAACTATCCGACACAGGATTTAGAATTGGGAGCTATTGTGTTTGCGTTGAAGATATGGCGTCACTATCTGTTTGGTAAGAAATGTCATGTTTATTCTGATCATAAAAGCTTGAAATATTTGATGACTTAGAAAGATCTAAATTTGAGACAGCGTCGATGGTTAGAATTGTTAAAAGACCATGAGCTTGTGATTGACTACCATCCAGGAAAGGCTGTGGTTGCTGATGCTTTAAGCCAAAAATCACTATTTGCTTTACGTGCAATGAATGTGCATATGTCTATGCCTGATGATGGTTCAATAATAGCTAAATTAAAGCCACGACCATTATTTGTTCAACAAATTTGTGATGCTCAAAAAGTTGATGATAATTTGTTAGCAAAGCGAGCTCAAAGTGATTCAAATGTTGAATTTGAGTTTTGAGTTGATATTGAGGGTTGTTTGAGGTTTAGAAACTGAATATGTGTCCCGAGGAATTCAGAGTTGATTTAGATGATTTTAAATGAAGCTCACAGCAGTCAATTATCTGTTCACTCGGGTAGCACGAAGATGTATAATGATCTGAAACAACTTTACTGGTGGCATGGTATGAAATGAGACATTTCTGATTTTGTTTCGAAATGTTTAGTATGTCAGCAAGTAAAAGCTAAACATCAGGTACCTTCCGGATTGCTTCAGCCGATCATGATACCTGAGTGGAAATGGGACAGAGTCACGATGGATTTTGTATCTAGTTTACCACTGACACTGAGCAAGAAAGATGCAATTTGGGTTACTGTGGATAGATTGACTAAATTGGCTCACTTTATTCCAGTTCGTACAGATTATTCGATCGATAAGCTAGCTTAATTGTATGTTTCTCAGATTGTGAGATTACACGGTGTGCCTGTTTCTATTGTTTTGGATAGATATCTGAGGTTTACATCACGGTTTTGGAAGAAACTGCAAGATACACTAGGTGCGAAATTACATTTCAGCACAGCTTTCCATCCGCAAACAGATGGTCAGTCCGAACGAATCATTCAGATACTTGAGGATATGTTGAGATGTTGCATTCTCGAGTTTGAAAGTACATGGGAACGATACTTACCTCTGATTGAATTTGCATACAATAATAACATTCAATCGAGTATCAAAATGGCACCTTACGAGGCTTTATACAATCGTAAATGTCGTACACCATTGTATTGGACCGAACTCAGTGAAAATAAGATACACGGGGTCGATTTGATTAGAGAGACTAAACAGAAAGTAAAAGTAATCCGTGAAAGTCTAAAAATAGCATCAGTTCGTCAGAAATCGTATGCGGACTTAAAAAGAAAAGATATAGAGTTTTAGATCAGAGACAAAGTATTTTTGAAAGTCTTACCGTGGAAGAAAATACTCAGATTCGGTTGTAAAGGAAAATTAAGTCCGAGATTTATTGGGTCGTATGAGATCATTGAGCGTATTGGACCGGTTGCTTATAGACTACTGTTGCCACCTGAGTTAGAAAAGATCCACAATGTATTCCATGTCTTGGGGCTCCATAGCTATCGATCTGATCCTTCACATGTGATTAGTCCATCAGAAATTGAGATTAAGCCCGATATGACATATGAGGAAGAACCAAATCACATTCTAGCTCGCGAGGTTAAAGAATTGCGAAATAAGAAAATTTCGCTAGTTAAAATATTGTGGCATAAACACAGAGTTGATGAAGCAACATGGGAGCCAGAGGATGTAATGAAAGAACGTTATCCAAACCTATTCATCGGTAAGATTTTCGGGGACAAAAATCCCTAAGGGGGAGAGTTGTAACAGCCCGATTTAGACCTTATTCGGAACGGTGGTTTCGGGACCACGAATCCAAGTCAAAAAAATATTTAAAATTTATTTTATGTGTTTTGTATGTGTGAATTTATATGTGTAAAATTTTCGTGCTTTAATTTTGTCGTTTGAGTGCCTAATTAAATAAAACGACTTAATCGCGTAAAATGAAAATTTGGTGGTTATTTTTAAAAGGCCGAATTGATGATGTCTTCATTTCATGATGTATTTATGTTGTAAATAATCCATATTTATATGCTATGGACAGTAGTGACCTTGTATATAATGGTTTTATAATTTTATTATAAAGGTTATAATTGTAAAATGTGTAATAATATATGAAATAATAAAACATAAAAATTAAAAAAAAAATTGGTTTCATAATATTTGGTTATTGCTGAAACTAAAGAAAAGAAAAATAAATAAAGAAAGCTTAGGTTCAGCCATTCTCAAGCTTGATTCAAAGTAAGTTCTAGCTCGATTTTTGATAATTTTTACGTTTTTGAGATCGTTGCTATGTTATCTATAAAGCCTATGCTAGAATTTCTGGTGATATCCCAAACGCAGGTCAATCTTCGAGAAAATAGAAGCTCCCCTAAACTGATCAAAAAGATATCGATTCTTGGTAGAGGGTACTTTTTTTTAATAGTTGACTTGTTTAACGGTCGATAGTCAATGCACATCCACAAGGTTCCATCCTTCTTCTTCACGAATAACACCGGTGCTCCCCATGGAGACACACTTGGTCGTATGAACCCTTGATCCAACAATTTCTGAATCTATGCCTTAAGTTCTACCAACTCCTTTGGTGCCATTCGATAAGGAGCGATAGACACCGGAGCCATACCATGTAACAAATCGATTCCAAATTCAACTTCTCTGCTATGTGGCAACCCAAGTAGCTCCTCGGGAAAGACATCCGAAAATTCCCTAACTGTTCTCAACTCCTTAACAGTAAGGCTCTTAGCCTCCGTATCACTATTATAAGCCAAAAAGGCTTCCGATCCCTTTCGTACTAACTTTTCAGCCTTCAACGCCGAGACCACATTCGACAGGTAATTTCAGTGTTCACCAATTACCACCACCTCCTTATCCTCCACCATTCTTAACACCATTCGCTTTGCAGCGTAATGCAAGGTGGCTCAGTGCTTCACCAGCCAATCCATTCCTAAGATTAAGTCGAATTCGCTAAACGGAAGTTCCATCATATTCACTAAAAATGTAACCTCTTGGACTATTAAGGGTACCTCCTTAAACATCTTATTCACTCCTACAAACTGCCTTAACGGACTTATCACAGTCATCTCATTCACAATAATCTCAAACATATCACCCAAAGACTTAGTATTATTGCATGAAACATATGAATGAGTCGATCCAATATTAATCAAGGCTGTGTAAGGTAACTCATATATAAAGAAAATACTCGTTATCACTTCTGGGGAATCCCCGTCTTCTCAGGGACGAGCAGCATAAACCAAAGCTGGCTGTCTCGCCTCAACATGGCCCGTATTTTCGCCTGGTGATTCACGGCCACGTCCATTGCCGTTACCGACCTTGGCCTGTCCACGACCCCATGGTGGCAACTGTCCACCCCTTGGTGGCTGAGCACCACCTTGGCCCACTACTGGCTCTCGACCTAACACTCGGGGGCAATCCTTGATCCTATGCTTCATAGACCTACAAGCGAAAAAAGCTCCCATTCTCTTCCAACACTCGCCTCCATGTCTTCTCCAGAAATCAGTACAAGGTGGCACCCCTGGATTAGCAGCAGGGGGTCCTGCTCTAACTAGCCCATTATTTCTGGCCCTAACCCTAGGCCTCTGCCCAACACCCAGGGTCTCAGCCTCCCTCTTATTCTTACCCCTCTCTTTCTCTCGATTTAAGCGCTTAGTGCGTTTTACCTCCTCCGCTATCTTTGCTTTCTCCACCAATTCTGAGAAAACTTGTTCCCTTTGTGGAGCTATCAGTACCCTGAGGCTATCTCTAAATCCATCCTCAAACCTAGCACAATGCTCATACTCCATTGCCACCATCGCTCTTACATAACTACTAAGGCGTAGAAACTCTGCCTCATACTCTGCCACCGATTTGTTTCCTTGGGTCAAGTTCAAGAACTCCTTCCTTTTAGCATCCACATAGCTTGTACCCACATACTTCCCTTGGAAAGTAGCTTTGAAAAACTCCTAAGTGACCCGCTCCGGTTGGGTACCCTCTTTCACCATCAGCCACCACTAGTAGGCTTCTTCCCTAAGTAGTGACACGGCTCCTTTTAGCTTTTGTTCCAGTGAACAGTCCAATTCCTCCATTATCCTTTCAATGGCCTCCAACCAATATTCCGCCACGTTTGGAGCTACACCAGCCACGCCCTTAAAGATTGTAGCCCCATTCGATCGAAGTCACTCCGGAATGGACCCCCGATTTCCAGTGCCATTATTGGGCCCAGCGACCCTTTCCAAAATTCTCAGCATTGCCTACAACAATGCATCTTCTCCCGTGGCCCAGTCATAGCATTGCCTGTGACAACGCATCTTCTCTCGCGGCCCAATCATACAGTCCATTCCCAGCCACAGGTGAGGCCGGAGCCTCTTCTACCCCAACATCGGGCATATGGCCCGATGCTGACGATTCAGCCCTAATACTTTCGCGGCCTCGAGCGCGGCCTCTTGCAGCTCTTCTAGCACTTATCATTAATTCGCGTATTATCTGGATTAGAAATTTTATGAACTTTTTGTTAGTTATATATTTACACCGATGTTTTATTGAAATATTTAAAAAGAATATCATTTTCGAAAATCCTCTACAGTTTCAAGTCCCTGCGGGCTTTGGTTCCGTTTTAACAAAATCAGCTAAAGTAGCCCTCTAACTATCTACTGTATAACAATTTAAACAAACTTAAATAAAAGTACTTACTTGGTTCGACATCGGAGACTCGGTGTGCCGCTCAGCAAGATTTCCCCTTTTTCCATAATGGTGTGATCCAATTTTTTTCTAAAGCAAAAAAAGAAACCAAATAGTAATAAGGTCCACTTCACATCCCGAGTTTTGCAACCTGGGCTATGATATCACTAAATGTAACACCCCAAACTCGGGCCGGACTTTATGGATGAATCCGGCATGTTACATTGAAGTGTTATACCGAAAACCGTGTTCTCATTGAAAACCCTTCTTAAAATAAAAGAAACCTTAATTAACATAAAAAAAACACACTTTTCAGTTGCGAAAGCCTGGTTTAAAATATTTGATTTAAGAAAACTTATCATTTAAAAATTTAGTTGCGAAAACGTATAAAACATACTATAATTTAGGAAACTGATGTTCAACTTTTCGTATTTATAATGAAAATAATAATAATAATTCAAGTAATAATAACATAATGAAAACCTTGTTACAATCTGGTTTGAAACATACTTAATAAAATAAAAACTTATATGCTTGAAAAAAAACAAGTCCAAATTATCTTGCTAGCTGGCCACCCAGAGTCCCTCCAAACATCGAACCTTCTACTGAGCATCACCTAAAAATAAAATAAAAGAGGGGGTGAGTTTTCGCAAACTCAGTGTGTACAACCCTCAACAAAAAAAATAAGCATTCCAAAAACCATCATACATCAAACATGCAATACAATCCCATCCAAATTATCCATCCGCTACACACCAGCTTAGTCCCCCATCACACCATGTGGAGATATAAATATCGACCCATCTAATCGACACACCAAGGGTAGCCCGGTTGCAGAACTACCTTCATTTACATATTGGGCTTTAAAAACTGCCGTTGGATCCACGATTGTCAAGCAACCATGCGATCCTCATATACTTCCTCCGTTCCATGATTCCCAACCCATATGCAACCTAAGCAGAATATCCTATGTATGCATGTCACTTACATTCAACACCTAGGGGTATTTTGGTCATTTTTACCTTTAGAGGCATTTCGATAAATTTCCCTTAATTATGATTTTCACTTACCTTGGCCCGTTAACAAGTCCCGTGAGGTAAGATGAACGAATACTTGCACCAGGTATGATTCCAGAGAAGAGGAGTTGGGTCATTAAGACTGCTTAAGTACCAAGCTCTCCCTAGATCCAATCCTAGACATGCATATACCCGTTGCCACACCTTAACCCTTTGACTTGTCTATGGTCGCAATATATTAATTAAGTGTTATGTAGTTATCATATACTCAGCCAAAAACCCCTTATAGAGCCCAATCAAATTCACATACCTGTATTTGGCCCATTAGGCCCAAATCATCTGTATATGACCCATTAGGCCCAAATCACATTTATATGGCCCGTCAGGCCCAGCCACTTTCATATTCATGCTCACATACAAATTCCTATCACATAGCATCAATATTCAGTTTTTGCCTATTATGGGCCCAACAGCCCATCGGGCCCATTTAGCCCATTCCAGTCCATATGACCAAATCACAACCCAAGTCCACGGAATTGCTCGTGGGCCTCAAGCAACATATCAGTCTCCCCCTTACGAGTGTTTGTGCACTCGCAAGACTACTGTAGCCAAACTTTCAGCTTTTATGGCATTTCGGCTTTTGCCGATTCACAGTGTGTGTGCAGTGTATGTACACACCTGGTGAGCAAACGTACTGCGATTCCCTTAGTCACCAACCTACAAACGATATCACCCTTCAATTAATCGCATGCTTAATACATATCTTTACTAAAACCGAAACCTCACCTTAACCTTACCTTACGCGATCAACCCCTTCTTAAATCACTAACCACGATCAACTCCTAGATCTACACCAATCTTAACTATTAAAACTAGTACAATAGATGACTCGTATCCAACACAAGTCCCCTTACCTTAACTATGATCATTCAACCACCTTAGCCAATGGGAGAGGAATACTTACCAAAACCGCAAGCACCTAAAGGCAATTTCGGTAGGGAGCTAAGATCTGAGATTCGATACTAATTCCCTACCACAGTTGATTAGAAAGAGTGAGGGACAATAATCGATACTTAGCAAGGAAAATCGATTGGAAGAGCAACACTTACACTAGATTCGGTCAAAGAGTATTCAGCCCTTGTGGGATTTGGCTTTTCTGGCTTTCAACTTAGTATGGTGAATAAGGTTTATTTGGCACGGATAAAAGAAGAAGAGTAGTAGAAGAAATTAGCAAAGAAGATTGTGTAGAGGAGAATAAAAATCGACAGAAAGAAAAGAAAGAAAAGGGTTTCCGACTTTTAGGGAAGAGAGTTTCTTGCAACAAGGTGAGAAAAAGATTTCGGCATTAGCCTCATACCCTTGCATTTGGCACCTATTTAAACCCTTATGGCCGAATTCCTCAAGCCCAAGTTCCCATTTTGGCTCCACTTGCTCCTCACTTATCATCTTCTCGTTTTTCTCCCTAATAATCCCTTGATCCTTTCCTCAGATTTCTCTCCTGAACACTTCCCTTGGAGTCCATTTTCATGCCACTTCCAACCTTCTAAAAGGCCAAAATTAAACTCTAGAAATTACTAAGCTAGGATTCGAACCTTGGATCTCCTTGCTAGCCACTAATGCCACCTCCCAACTCCCTAAGTGGCGTCACTTAGCCACTCCTCCACAAGGCTTTTTTATGCTATTTTTCCCTATCTTTATTTAAAACCCCAACTTCTTGCCAACCCTAATTCTTTTAATAACTAAACGATAATTTCTTCTACCCCTAGATTCAAACTCAAACCTTAATTAAGACCACTATAATTATCACTTGGCTAGGAATATAAAACACAATTTTTATCAAATTTGAAAATAAAGAAAGTTCAGGATTTTGGGATTTTTGGGTTTTGGGATTTTTTTGGGCGTTACAAATATGGTTTTAAAAAGGTTTTTAGTGTAGCACCCTAAACCTGGCCTAGACGTTATGGTCGAATCTGACGATGTCACATTGAAGTGTTTTTCGCAAAGCATTATATCAAAAGAAAACCATTTTCCCATAATTACCTTTGTTACGTGTTCTTAGTGATGATATTAAAACCCGTCATGTATCATGTTAAAATGTCTTTAATTTTTTTAAAGCGTTGTCTTTTACGGAAGCTTATGAAATGTGTTGCCTAAATGTGGTGTCTTTGAAAAACAATTATCTTTTGAAAACCCGTCATTTTCCTACAACTAGAAGTTTATATCGAAGCAAGTAAAAATCCCAAATTAAAAGTTAAAACTTTAAAGAGGCTTTATTACATAAAAATACCCAAATTTAAATTACTAATAAATTAAAAATCCAATATCGAGGCATAAGCAGATGTGTGGCCACCTTCGAGTCTCTCGCAGCACCAATCCACCTATGGATTACCTATGCAGATAAACAGCAAGGTGAGTTTACTAAAACTCTATGTGCAACCCCTTAAAACATGCAGTCAATCAGGAAGTAGCAAATATAGTTTGGGCCTAAGCCCGTATCAGTAACAATGACAATATCAGTTTGGGCTTTAGCCAATCTCAATACAGAAATAGTCATGTGTTTGGGCCTTGGCCCATTACAGTAACAGTAAACAGTGCAGTAACAATAACTAGTCAATAATAGTTTTAACAGTATGCAAGTCCTACCCATCCAGCCTTTACACTCTACTCCGTCCAGCCCTACACTCTATGTGGGGATAAAATCAACCCACCCATCCCTACACTCCAAAATAGCACTGGTTGCAGCACTAAACAGTATTTACAGCAGAGTTGCCAGTACAGTACACTTCCTCCAATCAAATATAAAGCCATCCCCATGCAATGTATCATACAATCATGTCATGTCATATCATAAAATCATACATGAATCCATTACAGTTTAAATAGCATGCTAAAATATAAACATACATCACATAGGTGTAAAGCAGTCATCTTACCATATAAGGGCAAAACAGTCATTTTACCACATAAGGGAAAAATAGTCACTTTACCACATAAGGGCAAAACAGTAACATATGGGCAAAACAATCACTTTACCACTTAAGGGCAAAATAGTCAATTTACCACATAAGGGCAAAACAGTCATTTTACCATATAAGGGCAAAACAATCATTTTACACATAAGGGTAAAACAGTCATTTTATTGATTAGGGGTTCAAGTACACTTACGGACCCAACAAAGGTCCACAGTCGTCTTGGACGACTCGTGCAACCCTAACATACAAAATAGCGAAAATGAGCCCAAGGCCAATTGATGCGAGCACGCCCAGCGAACCTCTTCGAACAAGTCTCCCTAGTCGAGCTGTGACATGTTGGCAAGTGATCCCACTGCGTTTCACTCCACGAGCTCCTTCCACTCAAATCACTCAACTTAGCTTAAGAGCCTATTTTCTACTTATTTTATTTTATTTTATTTTACATTTAATTTGCTGGAATAAAATCATTTAATTTGCTGTTAGTTAAATTAGTTAATTAGGTCTTAATAATTATTTTGTCAAAATCTGGACTTTATAACTAGGTATAATGGTGTCCTAAACTAGCTTAATTTATTAGCTAATTAATTTGTCAAGTTTAAGACTGGTTTTAAATGTGCTGCTCATTAAATTTACCTAGCCGATTTTTGCTATTAAATTTGTCTAAGTTCCAGCCGATTTAATACATGTCTTAACCTTGCATAATTAATTTGCCTTAGCTATTACAAGTTTTAAATGTGTCTTTAGCACCTGAAATCAATGTGTCTAAATAAATTAATGTGCTGAATTAATTTGTGTGTGCAGGTGCAAAGCATGGGACGGCATTTAATCAAATTAAAGTGGATGAATTAGTTTTCCCAAAAGCCATGATGGTTCGGTCAATGCAACAATCACCATAAGCTGATGGTTACTCTCCCCAACGTGGCTACTCAATTTTCGAAGCTGGCATTCAAGATTTTCACACCAACAACCATGCGTTCACATTGAGGGGCTGTCCATTGATTTGCTTTCACACTTTATGGCCGACCAACTACTCAAGGGGCTCATTTAAATGCTAAGGCCATTCATCTCTTCCAAGCATCAGCTTAACTAAGCTTCCAAGTTCCAATGCCGAATTTAAATATGCATTTCAGCTCCCAAAACGTGCCATTAATTCTAGAGTCTAGAAATGCCGTCCAATGAGTTCTCCAAAGCCAAGAAGCTTCAAGGAAACTTCCTAAATAAATCTGGAATTTTCTAGCTTAATTAGGAAGAAAACAAAAGGCTATTTAGCTACCTAAAGTGGCTATTCGGCTAGCCTTTGCAACAGCTATAAATAGTTTGTTTATTTCTTGTAAATGGACTTTTTGGCCAAATTTTATAGAACCGAACTTTTGTTCTTGTAAGAACTTCTTCTCTAAGTCTCGTTTAAGATTTTCGTTGGCTTATCTACCTAGTAGTGGCGTCAACCTCTTTCTTTACAAAATCTAACTTATCACTAGTTTTAGTGTGGCGTTCAAAAACCCTTTATACCGAGGTTCCTATCTGTCTAGATAGTGGGTCGAGGTCTATTTCGTTTCAACCATCCCTTCTTAAGAACTCATAAGTTTCGGGTCGGTATTGGCTAATATTGGTTCAGCTCGTTCTTAGGACCGCCATTTCCATATTTCATTCCTTTTTTTTCGAATTAAAACCGAAATTACCAATATCCTAATTTCCTTTCCTTACCCAAACCTAAGATTACTTATCCATCCTTGAAGCCAACTTACATAACCAACTTAACTTCAATCCGAATTATCTATCCCTTCTATTTCTGACGAAGCTTTCTCGAAGACGATCGGGCATTCTACATACGACTCAACTCAAGTCGAGGCGAGCTCGTATCACTAATAATGCGGGCCCATGTGGGCCCACGAAGCCTAAATATGGCCTTGGATTTGTGGGTTACACAGCCTGGCCCAATATTCTCCACACATTTATGTGGTTTACCCGTGTAGGGCCCATATGCCCGTGGGGCCCACACGGTCTAATTCGGTCCAAAATGGCCCAGATCAGCCTTAGACCATGAAATCGCTCATGGCCGACCTTAACGATCTTACGCCCACATTTGGGCGTTCAAATTACCACACGAGTGAGCACACGCTCGTCTAGCGTCGACGGTCTTTTATTTTGGTTTTTGCCGATTTATGAGTATAGGTAGTGTTTTACACACCTATTGTGATGTTGTACCCAAACCACTTCTGAGATCGAGAACCTATGATCAACCAGAACCCCTCATTAGACTAAATCCATCGTTAATCCAAACCACAATATTGAAAAGGATTCAATCGATTCACTGTCACTTACCAATCCAACAATCGCAGAACCCTACTGACTTAACACCCACGTATTGCTCCAAAAATTTGACCTTCATAAGAAACATTCGATTGACTGATAAGTATTTAAAGTCCCATATGAAATACATCGTAATTAAAGCACATACCCCAAAAGTGGATAGACCACTTGCAAAGAGAAGAGTAATCGGCCTAAGCTTCCACAATAGAATCCACACTCCTAGCGTGATTTGGCAGATCATAAGTTGTTAGATGAAAAACATACATTCGGCCCCAAAGAGAAAGAGAAGGGAAAGTCGAAACTTGATAGTAGACCCAAAAGAAATTCGGCTAGGGAAAGAAATAATAATGTGATTGTAACACACACCTACCAATAAATCAAATGAATTTCGACAACAGTTAATCAAGGAGATTCGGCCAAAGCAAGAAGAACAAAAAGATTTGAGAGAGGGAGAGTATGTGTAACACCCCACACCCGTGCCCTACCCTGGGACTGCATACGAGTCATTACTAAACTTTAACACATGCACACAATCAATTCCAAATCACTATGACTTAATCAAATTTAAGAAATTTTTTAAACTTTATTTAAACTCATTAATACGGCTTACGAGGCCTCAAACTTACATTGGAAACCACTTAGAACCAACCCGGATCCTTAAAGTGACTTAATAAAAGTAAACTTTGAAACAGGGCACATGACCACGTGGAAGGGTAACACGCCCGTGTGGCCTTTGTGACTTGGCCGTGTTGATGGCCCGTGTGACATACACGTCCTAAGCACCTAGGGACATACTTGTGCCGTATGCCCACATGAAATAAATTCTAAATTCGAACCTACAGAGGTTTTCACACGGCCTATCACATGCCCGTGTCTATGGACCATTCCTCACACGGCCATGACACACCCGTGTGCAAAAACTTGGACATTCTGTTTCTAACGTCAGCAATTTCTAATGGCACACGGCTAAGGCACACACCCGTGTGCTAAACCGTGCCCTTCACACGACTGAGACACACAGTCGTGTCTCTGCCCATGTGTTTACTACCATGTATACAGACTTGCAGTCTTTACGTGCAGGGGACACACGGCTGGACAACACACCCATGGGGCTGGCCGTGTGTTACACATCACCCAGACACACGCCCGTGTGTCTACCCGTGTGGACAATATAGGGCTATCTACCCAGCCCTTTGCCACCTTGAAACAAAACATAGCAAAAACTAACATATCAAAGTTTTACTTAATATAATTTTCACAACCAATCAACCATATTCAAGACTTATATACATTACATATATTCAACCATGCCAACAAAGTCACATTCACTAAAGACTAGTTTGCATTCACAAAATAACATTCAATATTAGCCATTTACAATGACCTTATACAAAATGAATTAAATGCTAAAATAAGCCAACACATCTGGCCAATTAATAATGACACAAAATTCAAAAGTTAGGGTCTTATACATGCCATAAGAAAATGAAAGATCTAACAATACCAAGTGCTTCGGATGACAGTGTGATCGATGCCTCCGACGTCCAATGATCCTCGAGCTAATTAGGCAGCACTATAAGAAAATGGAAAGGAGAGGAAGTAAGAATAAAGCTTAGTAAGTTGCATGTAATTAAATAAAACAGCAACTCTTCCATTCAACACCATGCTCATAACACGAAAGTAGGAAAAAGCACAACTTACTCATCACTAGCCAATACAATTCACATAGCATACATTGAGCTCACATCTCATATGTCTCAAATAGGTACCTGTACCACTCACGACATGGTTATAGTTTTCTAGTTTAACTTAATCTATAACTCTCACTGTTGAACCATTTGGAAAGCTATCAGATATTCGCTAAGCCTCAAACATAGGGTATAATGCCAATGCCATGTAACAAACATGGTCTTACACTGGCTCGTCCATCAAGTCAATGCCATGTGCTGGACATGGTCTTATACTGACACATCTCATAGCCGATGCATGTCCCAGACATGTCTTACACCGGCTTATATCTCGAGGCCGATGCATGTCCCAGACATGTCTTACACTAGCTCTCGTCTCAATGACGATGCCGTGTCCCAAACATGGTCTTACACTAGCTCTAACATATCCGTGTCGATGCTATATCCCAGACATGGTCTTATACTGGCTGTCATAATGTGGCTAATGCATGTCTTAGACATGTCTTACACTAGCTCACAATAACCCATACGTCATGGCATGAATATCTGATTTATTTCCTATGGTTCAAATGAGAATTCTACTATCTCAATTATCATCATGATTTCTCATTTCCACAATCCGACATTTCATGCTATATCAATTCAGTACGTATAATAACAATGTGGTTGTATTATTTACATACAACTTACCTCAGTAAACAAAATGTAGGCGACTTGTCGGTCTATTCTACTTACTTGATCTTCCCCCAGTCTAAGTTCGGATTTGGTATTTCTTGATCTAAAATGGAAAAAAATTCATTCATCACATCAGCATATTAATCTAGACACTCGAAAATTCACAATTGGGCAAAATGACCATTTTGCCTCTAAACTTTCACAAAATGACTATTTTACCACTATGCTCGAAAATTGATTTTTATCGAATTTCTTCATATACTAAGCCTAGCCGAACCCTTTTTACTCTTATAGAAATCCAAAATTTCCACTATTTCACCCATTTATCACTTATTTACTACTTGTGCAAAAAGGTCCCTAATTAGGGCTTCCATGAAAAGCCTCTTCACAAGGGTTGTTTATTAAACATCAAAGACTCATACTCTTCCATAAATTTTCAGAAAACTACATGAAAACTCTCATAGTAAAACCCTAGACTTCCAACCATTTTGCAAAATGGTCCCCTCATTTGAATGCTCATGCTTCGAGGGGTCCAAAAATGTAAAAATCATCAAGATATCTCATTAAAATCACTTACTTGTGAGGGGATAGCTTGGCTAAAATTTTTAAAACTCCAACAACCCTTATTTTGCTGAGAACTTCGGTGGTAGTGAAGAAGATGAGAAGGTGATATCATCTTTCCCTTATTTTATTTCTATTTTTAATCAATTTAGCCACCAAACCCACCAAATTTGGACTTTTTGACCAACTTTGTCTCCTATGGCCGGCCATGCCTCCTTAGAGGGTCTAATTTCCCTTTAAAGGCCCCCAATTTAGGTTCTCTAGCTATTTGGCATTTTTAGCTATTAAAATAGGACTTTTGCACTTCATGCGATTTAGTCCTTTTTTCGCAATCGGGCTCACAAAAGTTAAAATTGACTTGCCAAATTTTTCATACACTCTTATAAACATGATATAAACCCAAAATAATAATAAAATAAGTTTTTCTAACTTCATATTTGTGGTCCCGAAACCATTATTTTTACTAGCCCTGAAATCGGGCTGTTACAATTCTCCTCTTAAGGATTTTCATCCCCAAAAATCTTACCGATAAATAAGTTCGGGTATTGATCTCTTATAGTCTCCTCAGGTTCCCATGTGGCTTCCTCGACTCCATATCTATGCCACAAAACTTTCACAAGTGCTATACTCTTATTCTTCAACTGTTTGACTTCCCAAGCCAGAATCCTGACCGGCTCTTTGCCATAAGTCATGTCCGAATGAATCTCAACCTCTGATGGCACAATCACATGCGAAGGGTCTAATCTATATCGATGCAACATGGACACATGAAACACGTCGTGAATCTTTTCCAATTCTGATGGAAAAGCCAATCGATAGGCCGCAGGCCCTACTCTCTCAGTAACCTCATAAGGTCTTATGAAACGAGGGTTCAACTTACCTCTTTTACCAAATCTGAGGACTTTTCTTCACAAGGATACTTTCAAAAACACTCGATCACTGACTTCAAATTCGATCTCCTTTCGCTTTAAATCCGCGTAGTATTTCTATCTATCCGAGGTGACACTCAAACAATCGCGAATCACTTTAACTTTCTCTTCAGTCTCTTTGACTAAATCGATCCCGTGAAGCTGACTCTCTCTGAGGTCAGTCCAATATAAAGGCTTTCGACACTTTCACCCATATAAAGCCTTATAAGGTGCCATCTTCACACTTGACTGATAACTATTGTTGTAAGCGAATTCAACTAATGGTAAGTACCTTTCCCAACTACCTTGAAACTCAAGAATACAGCACCGCAACATGTCTTCTAAAATCTAAATCACTCTTTCTGACTATCTGTCGATTTGTAGGTGAAATGCCGTGCTAAAATTCAGTTTAGTTCCCAATGCCTCCAGTAACTTCTTTCAAAACCTCGAGGTAAACCTCGGGTCCTTATCTGAGATAATCGACAGAGGTACTCTATGAAGCCTCACAATCCTAAAAACCTACAAGTCAGCTAGTTTATCAAGGGAGTAGCCGGTACGCACTGGTATAAAATGTACCGACTTTGTTAGCCTATCCATAACAACCCAAACGACATCCTTTCTCTTTGGTGTCATAGGTAATCCCGTCACAAAGTCTATAGTAATTCGATCCCACTTCTATTCGAGGACTGTGATAGGCTGAAGTAGACTCGACGGTACTGGGTGTTCAGCCTTCACTTGCTGACACACAAGACACTTGGAAACGAACTCTCAAATGTCTCTTTTCATTTCTGACCACCAATACATTTCCTTCAAGTCATTGTACAGTTTCACACTACCCAGATGGATAGACAAGCAACTACTATGTGATTCACATAGAATCTTCTGAATAATTTTATTGTCCTTGGGTATACAAACTCTATCCTTGAACATTATACACTCATCGGTCTCAATCCAAAAGTCTGATTCTACCCGCGACTCACACTAAGTTCTCTTGGCTTGCAAATCCTTATCACCTTTCTGAGCTTCACGGATCTCTTACAAAAACATCAGCTTAGCTCTCAACTCTGCTAGAATCGAACCATCATCTAACAAGGCCAATTGGGCACTCATTGCTCTTAATGGAAATAATGATTTCCTAGTTAAAGCATTAGCAACCACGTTCGCCTTTCTCGGATGGTAGTCAAACTCATAATCTTTTATCAACTCTAGCCACCTTCATTGTCATGGATTCAACTCCTTTTGAGTCATCAAATACTTGAGACTTTTATGGTCGGTGAACACTCAACATTTTTCGCCATACAAATGGTGTCTCCAAATATTCAACGCGAACACGATGGCGGCCAACTCTAAATCGTGCGTTGGGTAATTTTTCTCATGTGGCTTCAGGTGCCTCAAAATGTAATCTATGACCTTACCTTCTTGCATGAGTATGCACCCCAATCCATTCAAGGAGGCATTGCTATATATGACAAACTTTTTGCCCGACTCCAGTTGCACTAAAACTGGAGCTTTAGTCAACAAAGCTTTTAACTTCTCAAAACTCTATTGGCACATTTCTGTCCACTCGAACTTGACATCTTTTTGAAATAATCTTGTTATTGAGGTTCCTATCATCGAGAATCCATTGACAAATCTTCTGTAGTACCTAGCCAAACCTAAAAAGCTTCGAACTTCTGTCACATTCCTTGGCGGTTTCCACTTAACAATAGCCAAGATCTTGCTTGGGTTAACTCTGATCCCGTCACCCGACACAATGTGTCCTAGTAATCCGACCTATTTAAGCAAGAATTCACTCTTACTGAACTTGACGTACAACTGCTTGTCTCTCAAGGTTTGTAAAACTATTCTCAAATGCTCTGCATGCTCACTCTCATCACGTGAATAAATCAATATGTCATCGATAAAAATGATGACGAACTTATCCAGATACGATCAAAAAATGCGGTTCATCAGGTCCACAAAAATGCTCATAATGCTCATATCTCATCCAAAGGGCATGACAAGAAACTCATAATGCTCATATCTCATCCAAAACGCAGTCTTCAGTACATCTTACTCTTTGACCCTTAACTGATAATATCCTAACCTCAGGTCCATCTTGGAAAACACGGTGGCTCCCTTCAACTGATCAAATAGATCATCGATCCTTGGCAAGGGGTACTTGTTCTTCACAGTCACCTTGTTGAGGTGTCGGTAATCTATACACAATCTCACTGATCCATTTTTTTCACAAATAGCATTTGAGCACCCCACGAGGAAAAAATCGATCTCGCAAAATCTTTATTCGTTAACTCTTGTAGCTGTACTTTCAACTATTTTAATTTCGTTAGTACCATCCTATACAGGGCAATCAATATAGGAGTCATGGAAGGTACTAACTCGATACCAAGCTCAACTTCTTTGGTTGGAGGTAATCCGGGCAACTCTTCTGACAACTCTCCCCCTTAAGGATTTTCGTCCTCTAAAATCTTACCAATAAAAAGATTCGGGTATTGCTTTCTCATAGTGTCGTCTGATTCCAAGGTAGCCTCTTCAATACCATGTCGTTGCCAAAGAACTTTTACTAAAGCTGCTTTTTTATTTATTAACTCTTTTGTTTCCCGAGGTAAGATTTTGATCGGTTCTTCACTATATGTCATATCAGGCTAAATCTCTACCTTTGTCAAAGAGATAACATGTGATGAATCGGATCAATACCGCTGTAGCATAGACACATGAAAAGCATTATGAATTCGATCAAGTTCTGGTGGTAAATCTAACCGGTATGCAACTGATTTGATTCTTTCTGTAATCTCATATGGTCCAATGAACCGTGGACTCAGTTTTCCTTTACATCCAAACCGAAGAACTTTCTTCCAAGACGATACTTTCAAGAATACCTTGTCATCGACTTGAAATTCTATTTCCTTTCGTTTCAGATCAGCATAAGACTTTTGACAATCAGAGGCTGCTTTCAAACTATCCCTAATCACTTTCACTTTTTCCTCAGTTTCACGGACTAAATCAACTCCGTGTAACTTTTTCTCACTGAGTTCTGTCTAATACAATGGAGTTCTTCAATTGCAACCATACAAAGCTTCATACGGTGCCATTTTAATACTAGACTGATAACTATCATTATAAGCAAATTCAACCAAAGGCAAATACTTTTCCCAGTTATCTTCAAACTCAAGTATACAGCACTGAAGCATATCTTCCAAGATTTGTATTACACTTTCAGATTGACCATCTGTCTAAAGATGAAATGTAGTGCTAAAATGTAACTGAGTACCCAGAGCTTCTTGCAATTTACTCTAGAATCGAGAGGTAAATCGAGGGTCTCTATCTAAAATAATGGAGACAGGCACCCCATACAATCTGACAATATTTAAAACATATAAATCAGCCAATCTGTCCAAGGAATAATCAATACGTATCAAAATAAAGTGTGCATACTTTGTCAACCGATCAACAATCACCCAAATGTCATCTTTCTTCTTTAGAGATAGGGGTAATCTCGATACAAAGTCCATGGTAATTGTAACAGCCTGTTTTTAGGTCAAATTAGAACAGTGGTTTTGGGACCACAAATTCGAAGTCAAAATATTTATTTTATTATTTTAATAAGGTTTACAGCATGATAGACTAATTGTGTGAAAATCTCGTAAATAAATTTTACCATTTAAATGATTAATTCGATGAAAAGGACTAAATCACATAAAAGACAAAAGTAGCATTCTATATGTTAAATGTGTTAAATTGCTTTGGCTTTTGAATATAGTGGCCTTAAATGGTAATTAGACCATTTTAAATATTAGTGGACATTAATAGCCTTGTTATATATGTTTTATATGTTTATTAAGTATGGATAAAATGGTAAATTGATTTTAAATGAATTAATAAGTAAAACAAACATAAAATAAAGGCCATTATCATCTTTGTTGGCTGATTTTATCAAAGGAAAAAAATGAAATACCAAATTAGGGTTTGGCTAGAAATTTGGCTAGATTAAGGTATGTCTTACTTCGGTTTTTGATAATTTCTACGTTTTTGAGATCGTTGCTTTCTGTTCTATCATGCCCACACCTCAATTTCTGAAATTTTTGATGATTTTGAAATGTGCCATTGATGAATACTAGTATATTTTGAAGTATTATGCTAGATTATTGATGGATATTGAAGGATATGCAAGTTTTATAAAATGAATTTTGACAAAAATGAGCATTTGGGATTAAATTGAAAAAGATAGAAATATTGTGGTTAGAAATGTAAAATAAGTGAAAATATGGGCTATTATAATACCATATAGAATTTGACTAAGGTGGATTGTGGTTAAAAATGTGTAATTTACCATTTTATGTATAAAGGACTAAATTGTAAAACAGTTAAAAGTATGGAGGCAAATATATAAATTTCCATATATGTGAATTAGGGACAAAATTGAAATGAATAGTTACAAAAAATATTGAATTTGATAAATATAGATTAAGGCAAACAAATATCAGAACTTGATCGGGGGAAACAAAAGGTAGACGGGTAGACTAAATTAACCGAGCAAATATGAGGTAAGTTCGTATAATTAGAATCAAAATTTTCTATACTTGTATTTGTTGAAATGAATGTATATAATTGAAATACTTAAAATATGAATGCATTGAAGATATTTTGTATTTGTTACCAAGTCTCGTTTGAACTATATGAATTCATTAGATGCGAGTGACATGTTATTGGGATTACCGTATTGGTCGAGCTCCTGCATTTGTTGCAGACTCACCATAGCTCGTATAAGCTTACTGATTTAGCTTGTAAGAGCTTACTATTTCAGCTCATTGGAGCTTACCGTTTAGCTCAATAGAGCTTACCGGTTCAGCTCAATAGAGCTTACTGTTAAGCTCGAAGGAGCTTACCGACCATGACTCGAAAGAGCATGTATGATGATGAATTGACGGAATACTGATATTGTTCAATCGGTTATCCTTTGAAGTTATAATAGGTTTAACGGGCTTAAATATTGGTTATTTGGATATGTTACAGGTGATAAGTGCTAAAAATTTGATATGTGACTTTGGAATTGTTGCAATGTAAAGTACTAATAGATAGCTTTATGTATTTGTTAAATGACTAACATGTGATGGATACTTGTGATTAGGTGATGGTTAAATTGAATTGTTGGCATTTTTATTTATTGCTTGATAGTTTATAAATGGTAAGTTTAAATTCTAAATTATACAGGCTTACTAAGCTATAAGCTTACTCTGTTTCATTTTCTATGTCTTATAGGGTTCGTTAGCTCGCTCGTTTTGGATAAGCCGGAGTTGTACGTGACACTATCCAATTTCTTATTGGTATTTTTGAACTTATGAACTTATGTAAATATGGCATGTATAGGCTAGTTTCATGATAATAGTTATGTTTTGGTATCAGGGTTTAAGAATGAAATTGTATATAAGTTAAGCCATGTGATTTGGCTTATTTTGGTATCATATTTTGATTTCATATATGAGCTTAAGGGTGTATGTTTTGTTATGGTAATATTTGCATGAAATTATGCAAATGAAGTCTTGATGTATAGATGTTAGATGAATGAATTGTATAAGTGGTTAAATGTATACTTGGATTTGTAAATGGAAAGTTGAATATGGTTTATAACGTGTATTGAATTAGTTATCTTGGTTGCCAATTGAGTTTCATTAATGTGATCATTTATGAATGTAAGTGCTTCTATTTTAGGGTGGCAAATTTGGCTTTTCAAATGGCCTATTTTTGTCCACACGGGCAGAGACACAGGCATGTGTCTCAGCCGTGTGTGACACATGGTCATGTTACACGGCCGTGTGTCCTCTGGGGTACCCTACGAATTAAAGTCAGCATACCCTATAGTTTTGACACGGCTAGACACATGAGCGTGTCTATTGGTTGTGTGTGGCACACGAGCTGGCTCCTGAGCGTGTGGTCGACCGTGTGACCCAAGTCAGTAGCCTCCCTAATTTTCACACGGTCTGACACACGAACGTGTCTTGTGACTGTGTGGACAAGTCAGTAGTATGCCCTGTTTTACCACGGCTTAGACATATGGGCATGTCTAATACCGTATGGGGCACACGACCTGTTCACATGAGCGTGTGTCACTTGAAAAGTTGAAAATTTTCTAAGTTTCTGAAATTGTTATATGTTATCAATTTAGTCCCAAATGCATGATTAAGACTTTGTATGATTGATTTAAGTACATTTTGAATGTGAATGATTGATGGTCACTAAAATGGGATGAAATTTGTTAAATGAATGATTTGAATTGAGTTACAAGTCCGGTAATGTCTCTTAACCTATTCCGGCGATGGTTACGGGTTAGGGGTGTTACATTTGTTGTTATCAGAGCTATGGTTTAGTCGATTCTAGGACTAACATAGCGTATGTGAGGCTAGCTATACATGCCATATTTAAATCTGTGATAGTGTGATGACTCTTGACGTTCTTAAATGTGTTTTCATCTAGTAATGGATCCAGAATGAGCTGTAGTGGACGACGTAGAAAGTAACACGCCAGCTCCTGCTCAAGGAGCAGTGCCTACTAAATCTAGACCTGTGACAAGTAGTTATAGGGGTGAGGCTAAAGAAGCCTTCTTTCAGATATTAAATGAGTGGTTTGCACAATACATTCATACGAATCTGGCTGTTCCACAACCTCCACCCCCACCTGTTCCCCAACTGATCCCAGTAGTTCCTCAAGGTATTGATCCTTTGCGATTAAATAAACCACCTGTTGATAGAATTCGAAAACACGAAGCCAAGGAATTTAGAGCTATTGCTAATGATGATCTTGAGAGGGCCGAATTTTGGCTTGAGAACACGATTAGGGTGTTTGATGAATTGTCTTGCACACTCGAGGAATGTATGAAGTGTGTTGTATCATTGTTGAGAGATACTGCGTACAGGTGGTGGAATTTCATGATATGATATCTGTAGTTCCGCCAGAGCGAGTCACTTGGTATTTCTTTCAAGTTAAATTTAGAAAGAAATATATTAGCCAAAGGTTCATTGATCAGAAAAGAAAAGAATTTCTTGAATTGAAGCAGGATCGTATGTCAGTTACAGAATATGAACGAGAGTTTGTACGACTCAACAAATATGCTCGTGAATTTGTTTCTTCTGAAGCTATAATGTGTAAAAGATTCGAGGATGGATTGAATGAAGAAATCAGAGTGTTGGTTGAAATTCTTGAGCTTAAAGAGTTTGTTGTTCTGTTTGACCGAGCTTGTAAAGTCGACGAGCTTTGTAAAGAGAAAAGAAAAGCCGATTCTGAGCCTAGAGAGTCTAGAAAAAGATTTACGGGCAAATCACATCAGTCAGCATTAAAGAAATTTAGAGAATATCATCCTCGTTCTACAACCTCTGCAGGAATTTCTATTAAAGATATAAATGCGAGACAAGCAAGTTCAAAGCCTCAGGCGACATCTATGGCCAGTGTGGGGAGTGTTAGAAATGCTGGATCTAAATGTAAACATTGCAATAAGTGACATTACGGTGAATGCAGATTAGTGAGCAGAGATTGCCTTAAATGTGGATCTTTTGATCATTTTCTCTATGATTGTCTAGAAAATTCACAGCTGAAAGAGAACAACCAATGAAATAAAGTAATACGACTGCTAGAGGGAGACCACCACAAAACACCAAAAAATCTGTGTGGTAATCGAGGTACTATGAAAGATTCGACTATGAGATTCGAGGCACGAGCACTTGCCAACGCTTATGCTATACGTGCACAAGAGGAAGCATTATCACTAGACGTTATTACTGGTACTTTTTCTCTTTTTAATACTGATATAGTTGCGTTGATAGATCCTGGATCAACCCATTCATATATCTGTATGAATTTAGTATTTAAAAAGAGTTTGCATGTCGAGTCTACAGAATTTGTAATTAAAGTATCGAATCCTTTAGGCAAGTTTTTTTTAGTTGATAAAATTTGTAAGAATTGTCCTCTGATGATCCCGGGTTACTGTTTTCAAGCTGACTTCATGCTTTTATTGTTCGATTAGTTTGATGTGATTCTGGGGATGGACTGGCTGACTATGCACGATGCCATTGTGAATTGTAGGCAGAAGACTATTGAATTGAAATGTAAAAATGGTGAGATTCTTCGGATTGAGTTTAATGATTCGACTGAATTACCTATTATGATATCATCTATGTTAGCTCAGAAATGTTTGAGAAAGGGATATGATGCATATCTTGCATACGTATTGGATACAAAAGTGTTAGAATCAAAGATTGAATCTGTACTTGTTGTTTGTGAGTTCTCAGATGTATTTTTAGAAGAATTATCGGGTTTACCACCGATCAGAGAAGTCAAATTTGGTATTGAGTTAATACCGGGAACAACTTTGATATCGGTAGCTCCGTACAGAATGGCTCCAATAGAACTAATAGAGTTGAAAGCTCAGTTGCAAGAATTGACAAACAGAGGTTTTGTACAACTGAGTTATTCTCCTTGGGGTGCACCAGTTTTGTTTGTGAAAAAGACAAATGGCATAGACAGTTGAATAAAGTGACTATAAAGAACAAATACCCTCTACCACGGATTGATGATTTATTTGATCAGTTGAAAGGGGCTACAGTATTTTCAAAGATTGATCTGAAATCGGGTTACTATTAGTTGCGAGTTAAAAAGTCAGATGTACCGAAAACCACTTTCAGAACAAGGTATGGCCATTATGAATTCCTTGTTATGCATTTTAGTTTAACTAATGCTCCTTCCATTTTTATGGACTTGATGAATCGTATATTCAGACCGTAGTTAGACAGGTTTGTTGTTGTATTCATTGACGATATTCTGATCTATTCACGAGATGAAACTGAGCATATTGAGCACTTGAGAATTGTGTTACAAACTCTACGTGAAAAGTAGTTATATGCAAAGTTCAGTAAATGTGAGTTCTGGCTCAAACAGGTTGGATTTTTGGGACATATTGTTTCAGCCGACGGTATCAGAGTTGATCTGAGCAAAATTTTTGCTATTGTTGATTGGAAACCTCCAAGAAACGTATCTAAAGTCCATGGTTTTCTGGGCTTAGTGGGCTATTACCTGAGATTCGTAAAAGGATTTTCAATGATTATGACACTAATCACTCGACTGCTACAAAAAGATGTAAAGTTTGACTTATCGGAAAAGTATCAACAGAGTTTTGAACAGTTGAAAGCACCGTTAACAGAAGCACCAGTTTTGGTTCAACTTGAATCGGGTAAAGAATTCGTGATTTATAGTGATGCGTCGTTAAATGGATTGGGGTGTGTTCTGATGCAAGATGCAAAAGTTATTGCTTATGCTTCTCGATAGTTAAAATTGTATGAAAAGGACTATCTGACGCATGATTTAGAGTTGGCTGCGATTGTATTTGCATTGAAGATTTGGCGACATTACTTATACAGTGAAAAATGCTATATTTATACATATCATAAAAGCTTGAAATATTTGATGTCACAGAAGAATTTGAATTTACGACAACAAAGATGGCTCGAGTTATTGAAAGATTATGATTTTGTGATTGATTATCACCCAGGAAAAGCTAATGTAGTTGCTGATGCCTTGAGCCGAAAATCATTGTTTATGTTACGAGCTATGAATACCCAGTTGATGATATGTGATGACGGGTCTATTTTAGCTGAATTGAAAGCTAAACTGATATTTCTGCAACAAATTTTTGAAGCTCAAAAAAATGATTGTTAACTACAAGCTAAACAAATCCAATGTGAGTTTAATTCTTATTCAGAATTTCATATTGGAACTGATGATTGTTTAATGTTTTGGAACAGAATCTGTGTACTAAAAAATACAGAGCTTATTTAGAAAATTCTGAATGAAGCATACAGTAGTCACTTTTCTTTTCATCCGGGTAGTACTAAGATGTGTAATGATTTGAAATAGCATATTGGTGGTCGGGAATGAAATGGAATGTATCAGAGTTTGTATCAAAATGTTTGATTTGTCAGCAAGTAAAAGCTGAACATCAAGTACCATCTGGTTTACTGCAGCCTGTATTGATTCCTGAGTGGAAATGGGATAGAGTCACTATGGATTTCATATCGGGACTGCCCTTAACTCCAAAAAAGAAAGATGCTATTTGGGTTGTTGTTGATCGACTAATAAAATCTGCTCATTTTGTACCGGTATGTACAGGACTCTCTGGATAGGTTAACTGAATTGTACTTATCTAAAATCGTACGATTACATGGTGTAGTAGTGTCTATTATCTCCGATAGAGACCCGAGATTTATGTTAAGATTCTGGAAGAAATTACAAGAAGCTTTTGGAACGAAATTGAATTTCAGCATAGCTTTTCATCCTCAGAAGGACGGTTAGTCCGAAAGAATTATATAGATACTTGAGGACATGTTGCGTTGTTCCATTCTCGAGTTTCAAGGTAGCTAGGAGAAATACTTGCCTCTGATTAAATTTGCTTATAACAACAGCTTCTAAACGAGTATAAATATGGCACCGTACGAATCTTTATAGGGTTGAAAGTGTCAAGCACCATTATATTAGACTAAATTGACTGGGAAAAAGATTCACGGGGTTAAATTGATCAAAGAGACTGAAGAAAAAGTGAAAGTAATTCGCGACAGTTTAAAAGCAGTTTCAGATCGACAGAAATCCTATGTTGATTTGAAATGTAAAGAAATAGAATTTTAGGTCAGAGATCGAGTATTTCTGAAAGTGTCACCATGGAAGAAAATTCTCTGTTTCGGCCATAAAGGAAAATTAAGTCCGCGATTCATCGGGGCATATGAGATTGTTGAAAGAATAAGGTTGTTGTAGCATATCGACTATCGTTACCATCTGAGCTAGAAAAGATACATAATGTTTTTCATGTTTCAATGCTACATCGATACAGATCGAATCTTTTACATGTAATTTCTCCCGTTGATGTAGAGATACAGTCTGATTTATCATATAACGAAGAACCAATCAGAATTCTTGCTCGGGAGATTAAAGAATTGAGGAATAAACGTATACCTCTTGTGAAGGTTCATTGGCATAAACACGGAATTGAGGAAGCTACATGGGAACCCGAGGAAGCTATGTGAAAATAGTACCCTAACCTCTTTATCTGTAAGATTTTTGGGGACGAAAATCCCTAAGGGGGAGAGTTGTAACAACCCATTTTTAGGTCAAATCAGAATAGTGGTTTCGGGACCACAAATTCGAAGTCAAAATTGTAACAGCCCGATTTAGACCTTAATCAGAACAGTGATTTCAAGACCACGAGTCCGAGTCAAAAAAATATTTAAAAATTATTTTTTGTGTTTATTTGTGTGAATTTATACCTGTGAAATTTTTGTGATTTAATTTTATCGTTGGAGTGTTCGATTTAATAAAAGGACTTAATCGCGTAAAATGAAAATTTGGTGGTTATTTCTAAAAGGGACCTAGTTGTTAATGGCTTTATTAGTGGGAGTCTTTATGTTGCAATTAGTCTATTTTAAGAAAGGGTGGACGGTAATGGGCTTATGATATATGATTTAGTTATAATTTTATTAAGGTTAAAAATGTAATTAAATAAAAATACTAATATATGTTATTATATCATAAAAGAAAGCCATGTTTTATTCATCCTTTTGATTGAAATTAGAAACAAAGGAAAAGAAAAAGAGAAAGCTAGGTTCGGTCGTCCTTTCAAGCTCAATCAAGGTTCATTTTTTTGTTTGATTTTTGATAATTTTTACGTTTTTTAGATCGTTGCTTAGTAATCTTCAAGACCTATCCTTTAATTTTTTATTTTGGTGAATATTTTGAGTTATGTCATTGTTGAGAGCTTGTGAATTTTTTTGTTTGATGATGAAAAATGAAAAATATGTTTTAGATTGACATATTTTGTATTGGAGTTTTTGATGATTTTGAGCAATTAGGACTAAATTGAAAAAATAATAATTTGAGGGACTAAAATGTAAAATAAATAAAATATATAGACTTGTATGGTAATGGGTAAAATTCAACCCAACATGAGTATAGGGAAATTTTGTGTATTTTGTGTTTCGTGCAATAGGGACTAAATTGTAAAAAATTACAAATGTCAGGGGTAAAATGAGAATTTTCCCATTTTTTGTTTTTGGACTAAATTGAATGAAAATATGTTTGAATGAGCTTAATTTAAATATTTTTAGATCAAGAACCAAAGAAATTGGATTTGAATCGGGGGGAAACGAAAGTTGTCGACTAGTCGTCCCATTCTGTTTTCCATCGTCTGAGGTAAGTTTATAAGCTAATAGACGTACTTAATTTTAATTAAATGTGACTTATATATGCTGAAATGAAATATGTGAATTTATATATACAATAGCCGAATGTATACAAGCTTGGCTACTATATTTTTGAATTCGTCTCTACCGAGTTACAACGTCCGGAAGCTCTGTATGAACCTTAGGAATAGCTAGGATACATATGTCATGACATAAGATTTCGATATGTGATGTGCGAATAAGACCATGGCATCGATATGTGACTCCGATATATGTGTACAGTAAGACCTTGTCTGGGATAGTGGCATCGATATATGGTTACATGTAAGACCACGTCTAGGACGTTGGCATTGTACGATATATGTGTGAATATTCGGGTGTCCTATCCAATTCTGAATGGTTCATCAGGCATTGATAAGTTGTGATCAAATGTGCAAAAGTGAGTTAAAATGATTAGGTATGAATTGGTTTATTATATATTTGAAACAAAATGAGTGAGTTACTTAATAATTGTTGTAAAACATGCTTGAAGTAAAGTAAGAATATATGTGGATGTGAAAAAGGTATCGACCATGTAACTAAATAATATGAACATTATTGAAATTATTTGTGAATATATGCAATTGGTAGTATATTCAGCCATTGATATAAATATATATATGATTGTTGTACTTTAACGTTACGAGTATATGCATAAAAGTGTATGTGTATTTGGTATGAGAAAGAGGTTTTGGCTTGGTTATTTAATGATAGTTTGTCAATGTATCTTTATGTATGATAGTATTCATTCGATCATTACTAGGCTTATGCATAAAAAAACTGTATTTTGATTCATGAGTAAAAGTAAATGTGTTCACATAATGATATTTAGCTTTGAAATTGAAGGATATTTTGCTTATATAAATATGTGTGTACTCGTCCATATAATATAAATATGTATGTGATTGTTATCTTTTGATTTATGAATATATGTACATAAGCGTATATGTACTAGCTATGATAAAGATATTTTGGTTTCGAAATCGTATGATAGTTTATCAAAATATGTGTATGTACATTCGACCATGAGTAGTTTATATGTGAATATATATAAAATACATGGAATTGTAAGCTTAAGATTTAAAGTAACTATAATAGTATAATTTGGTTTAGTTTAAATGATTTTATTATGTCATTAAGTTGTTTATTCGCTTATGACTTACTAAGCTATGAAAGTTTACTCTGTGTGTGTGTTCTTGTTTACCTCTGTTTTATAGATTTTGAATTCAAGTTACGAGCTCGGGAATCGTTATAAGCTAAATTTTCGAACCTATGGCATGTATAGGCTAGATTATAGCTTGAAATGTTGGATTTTGGTTCTATGTAATTTAAGCCATGCGAAAATGGCCTAATTCCTATGTTTGAATTCGGTCTTGTTTGTTTATGGCTTATGTTCATTTTGGTTATTATGCTATGCGTCATGGATGAATGATATATGTGGTGATATCTATATTGTGTATAGAAATTGGTTGGTGATTTTGGATGTGTACATTTGGGCGATTTGGTTATGATCATTGGATAGATAAACCTGTATCAGAATTTGATTGTCATACCTAATTAAGTTTTTATTTGTGATTTAACATTAATGAGTATTTGATTATGTCCAAACAAGGTAAAAGATTATTATAATATACTTATTACTTGGTATATAAGCTTTGTCTGCTTGGGTAAATATGTTTGAAATTGGTTAAGTGATAAAATATAAGTGATGGATATTAGCTATATGTGATTCAGTTTTTATGTTTATGAAATATGATGAATGGTTTTGTATATGGATTATCGAACGTGAGTAGTGATATATGAAATGGATATGCCATGTGTTTAAAGCTTGATTAGTGTCTTGTTGATGTGTTTGCATTTTAAATAAATATTTGTGATCCTTATCAGTTTGATTATATATTGTGCCATAAAGGAGACTTGACATAATGACATATGCGGATATACTTAGGTATACATGTGTGATATAACTAGTAACTTACCTATGAGATAGACGCTTATGAATATTTATTTATTTATGACACGTGTTTGATTAATAATTAGACATTTGAAAGTTTTTGATTATTGGTTATATGATTCGGCTTTTGGTGTGAAAAGGAATGCATAAGTATTATGACATGATGCATAATTAGTTTAATTGGAGTTGTGAAATTGGTTATATCCTTGGAAGATAAATTTAATGACCGAATACACGATTTAAGGATCGGTTGTGCATTTGCAAGTTAGAAATGGTAAGTGGTGTGTAATTGCATTCGGCTAATAATAGGAAAAACCAATATATATGCCTATGATATTATTGCTTATGAATTGTCAATTATGTTACGGTTTGTAATGGAGAGGAAGGTATACATATGTCTTGGATAATTGTATAATGTGCATAATTAGTAAGGTCATATGATTATGAAACGACATATTTTAGCTTAAGACTGAAGGATAAAATTTTGTACCACTTTTGTGATTAATTTCATTAATCAAATAAGTGAGAAATGCATGTGATAGGTATAAGTAATATTGGCATGATGTTTAGCTAACAATGTTGGTTTGATGGGTTCACCATTTAAGTTGAATAATAGCTATGGTTATCAAGGTGATTTTTGTATATATTAGTAATTTTAAAAGTACATTGAGTTATGTTATAATATTAGCTAATGTTTTATAAGTTAATGTTTATAAAGTTGTGTGATGCAGGTCGATATGGGTTTACATGCAAATGTGTATAAATAAGCAAATTGTTTTATTTATTATATGCGTGATTTTGATATGGTTAAACTTTTTAAGCATGGCTTGTATATGTAATGCGATTAAGATTGCAATTGATATAAAAAAAATAGCTTCATGCTCTATACATATGTATGAATTTGATTTATACGAATATGCGAATGTTTGGAATTGTGTTTTTGTTCGTAATGCTTCGTAACTCCATTCTAGCGACGGATAGGGGTTATGGGTGTTACTAAAATATTTATTTTATTATTTTAATAAGGTTTACAACATTATACATTAATTGCGTGAAAATTTCGTATAGAAATTTTACCGTTTAAATGTTTAATTCGATGAAAAGGACTAAATCGCGTAAAAGATAAAAGTAGCATTCTATATGTTAAATGTGTTAAATTATTTTGGCTTTTGAATATAGTGGCATTACATGGTAATTAGACCATTTTAAATGTTAGTGGACATTAATGGCCTTGTTATATATGTTTTATATGTTTATTAAGTATGGATAAAATGGTAAATTGATTTTAAATGAATTAATAAGTAAAACTATAACACCCCAAACTCGGCCCAGAAGTTAGACCCGAATCTGGTGTGTCACATTGAAGTGTTTTTCAAAAACCATGTTTTCATTAGAAACCCTTCTTATTTAAAACGTAGTACATTGAAAACTTCTTAATTTTATTTCCAAAACTTCTTTTTACTTTGCTGAAGCTAATTCTAAAAGTAACGTGATGTTTAAAAGTTAAGTCGCGAAAACGTAGTGTTTTGAAAACAGTTGTTGTTTTGGAAAACCGTGTCCTACTTCTAATAGATATTAGACATACTAAATAAACTTTCCAAATAAAAGGCTAAGGAAATAAAGAGGCCTTATTACAACCCAAATCAAAACCAAAGTGCTTAACTAAATAAACAAAATAGAAAAAACATGTGCAGTTGTGTGGTTGTCTCCGAGTCCCTCTGTCACACCGATTCACCTAACGCTAGGGATTACCTGCACGGTTAATAAACGGGGTAAGTTTACGAAAACTCAATGTGTATTCCCCTTACTAGAGTAACAATCAAGATATCTGAAACAAAAATGTAAATGAATAATGCAGGCTAGAGCCTGTTAATAGTAACAAGATGCAGTCGATTCAGAGCATACGTGGGCCAAAGCCTATTACAATGTCATTTGGGTCACATCCCATAACAGAAACAATTGTGCCCAGCCCAAACCAATAACAGAACAGAATGTGTGAATGCATGGATGCATACTATCCTATCCCAATAATCCAACCGTTACACATCAACTCCGTCCCCCGGTACATATCAATGGTAGCCCGGTTGCGATACTACTTTCATTACAGTAAAGCTGCTAATCATATATTGGGCTTAAAAAGCCTTCAGCAACGGTATTATAATTGGCACAAAGCCATCGGTAATTGTATTATGTTTGGCACATAGCCATCAGTGACGGTAATATAATCGGCACATAGCCTTGGGTAAATATGATCCACACAGAGTCATCCATAAGTATGTTAGGCACATAGCCACAGGTTAATACGTTTGGCACAAAGCCATAGTCAAGATAGCACAAAGCCATTTTTAGGTTGGCACAAAGCCACAATCAGAATAATTGGCTTTAAGCCATTGGTAGCTATTTCATGTTAGGCACATAGCCATCAGCGATGGTAATACAGTCAGCACACAGCCTCGGGTAAATATGATCGACACAGAGTCGTCAATAATCATATATTGGGCTTAAAAGCCACCGGCGGATCCACGATCGTCAAGCAACCATGCGATCCTTAATCGGTGGATCCACGGTCATCAAGCAACCACGAGATCCTCAATCGGTGGATCCACGGTTGCCAAGCAACCATGCGATCCTCAATTTCTTCCTCTGTTTCACAATTCCAACCCCATGCAATATGTCGTGTATGTCATGCTCAATCATCACACGTGTATGCAAAATGGCCATGCTCAGTAACAATCATTTAAACATATATTAAAAGCATATCAGTTTTACAACCACAATTAAGTCAGTTAAAACACAGTCATACAATCACAGTCAATCAGTCAAATTCATAGTCCAAGTCTGTCATTTACCCACAAGGGCAAAATAGTCATTTTACCCTACAGGGGTATTTCAGTAATTTTTACACTACAAAGGTAATCCGATAATTTTACAAATCGGGGGTATTTTGATAATTTTACAAATTGGGAGTATTCGGTAATTTTACAGATCAGGGGTATTTTGATAATTTTACAAATTAGGGGTATTTCGATAATTTTACAAATTAGGGGTATTTCGGTAATTTTACAAATCGGGGGTATTTCGGTAATTTTACAAATCGGGGGTATTTTGGTAATTTTACAAATTAAGGGCATTTTGATAATTTTAAAATTGGGGGTATTTCGATAATTTTACAAAACGAGGGTATTTCGATAATTTTACAATTTGGGGGTATTTTGGTAATTTTACAAATTGGGGGTATTTTGGTAATTTATAAACTGGGGATATTTCGATAATTTTAAAAATTAAGGGTATCTCGATAATTTTACAAATCAAAAGTATTTCGGTAATTTTACAAAATGGGGGTATTTCGATAATTTTACAAATCAGGGGTATTTCAGTAATTTTACAAACTGGGGGTATTTTTTTAATTTTACAAATCAAGGGTATTTCGGTAATTTTACAAATTGGGGGTATTTTGGTAATTTTACAAATTTGAGGTATTTCAGTAATTTTACAAATCAAGGGTATTTCAATAATTTTACAAACTGGGGGTATTTCGGTAATTGTACAAACTGGGGTTATTTCAGTAATTTTATAAATTAGGGGTATTTTAGTAATTTTACAAACCAGGAGTATTTTAGTAATTTTACAAATCGGGGGTATTTCAGTAATCTAACAAATCGGGGGTATTTCAGTAATTTTACAAATCGAGGGTATTTAGGTAATTTTACAGATCAGGAGTATTTCGGTAATGTTACAAACTTGGGGTTTTTCAATAATTTTACAAATCGATGGGTCTTAACGACCCAACAGAAGGTCCACCGTCGCCTCGAGCGACTTAAGTAACCTAAACAAACCTAACGGTGTAAATGGGCCTAAGGCCCATTACTCAGCCCAAGTGGGCCCACATGCTCGTGTGGCCCATTTAGCCCAAATTTAGTTATAGCTATGTGGCCCAACTACTTCCCACTTAATAGTTAGATTTACATAAGCAGGCCCGCGGGCCCATTGGTCTCAAAATAGCCCCAACATGCTCGTGGCGGCCTTTATAGTCTATCACCCATGGTTTGTGGGCTCGGTTTACCACACGAGTGATTGCACGCTCGTGAGGCTTCAAATAGCAAAGTTTCGGCTTGTCGATTTTTGCTGACTTCTAACAAAGAAGGGCGTGAATACACACTTGTTTATGACAACGCGCCGAAGTCCACGATCACCAGCCTTGGCATATCCTGCATTGAGTCTTCCTCCCCAACTCATCTGGTCCGCTCTATTTAAAGCTAGCTTCTCACCAATTCTCATATTAGCTTCCCGATGTGAGATTTTGCTTTTAACCATTAGAAAAAATTTCTCATTCTTATGACCACTTCAACCACAGAGTTCTAGTCCAACTCCACTTCCTACACAGCTCAAATAGCAAAATAAATACTCCACTGCGCATCCCAAAACTTGAACCTCAGACCTCACAGTTGCACAGCACGCCACCTTGCCACTCTACCACAGGCTTTTTCTGTGTTAAAAATGTCCATAATTAACCTTAAGACATATGTGCCAGCGTCTAATTCACTTAAGAGAAAAACCAAAATGAATTGTAAGAGCCAAGACTTGAACCCAAGCTCCCTTGCAACCTTAATGACGCTACAACCACTAGACCACATGCTTCCTTGTGTCATTTATTTCACACAATAATTTAAAAGGTCATCATCCAAGCATCCAGGGTTTTATTCATTTAATACCAAAATATTTGCTAAAGCCCAAGTTTGAACCCAAGATTTCTGCAACACTTTTTAAAGCCATTAACCACCAAAGTAGACATTTAATTGTGTCATTTCCTTGCACAATTAAATACTTATATACAACCACCTTACGGACCGAAACTCAAGGCCCAATACTTCTAGGCCCAAATTCGGGGCACTACAATTCTACCCCCTTAAAGAAATTTTGTCATCGAAATTTAAAACTATCTGAACAAGCGCTTAGCTCAACGTACACCACTACGCTTCCGCTACGCACTCTAATTCCAAACTACACTAATACACTTTTAACTTAATCTCAAAACCTCTCACACCCAGCCAAACATCTAACCATAGAAGTGAACAAATATTTACCACACAAGCATATTTCTATATTCAACCATCACATCCAAACAAAACACACCTGACATAAAAGGAACTGTGCAATCCCGAACCCGATGCTCTTTAGACCTGCATCTGAGACACGCTCCTAACTTCCTCTAGCATTCACCCGGATGGCGCTTTTTGCAAAGCTCGTAAGCTGAAAAGTTCAGACCCGTCTTAACGTGTTTCACAGAATGGGGCCCTGCTTCAGAGGACTGTGATCCCTCTTCCTTCTGCACTCCAAACGCCTAGCCTAAAGTGTTTCACCATACGCCTTAACTCTTGCCTCGAACACTTCTTCCAGTACTTCCCTTACCAACCGAGTCAGTGCCTCCATACCAAGCTCCAGGTTATTTCTGCTCGAAGTTGGCAGACTTACCTTGACTACAGTTTCCTGAACCATCTCATGTTCCGGGCAGACGGGTAACTCCTCGTGACCTTGCTTGCCTTTGGAATCCATCACTGTACTATTGCTAACTTAAACAAAATCTGATTTCCAGAACATACACTGAATAAATACAAAATCTAACTTTAAGTACAGTCAAATGGAAAACTTACGGATTCGGCGCCGGAGACTAGATAACCACACTTTTAGGAAAATATTCAGAAAAAACATTTCAAATACTTCAAATCTTTTTGAACCTTTCTGAAACAATTCTTTCAGAAATCCAATTTTAAAACCCATTCTATAGCTGAGTTTTGCAACCTGGATCTAATACCGCTAAATGTAACACCCCAAACCCGACCCAGAAGTTAGACTCAAATTTAGAGTGTCACAATGAAATGTTTTTCAAAAACCATGTTTTCATTAGAAACCCTTCTTATTTAAAACGTAGTAGATTGAAAACTTCTTAATTTTATTTTCAAAACTACTTTTTACTTTGCGGAAGCTAATTCTAAAAGTAACCGATTTACGAAAACGTGATGTTTAAAAGTTAAGTCGCGAAAACGTAGTGTTTTGAAAACAATTGTTGTTTTGGAAAATCGTGTCCTATTTCTAACAGATATTAGACATACTAAATAAACTTTCCAAATAAAAGGCTAAGGAAATAAAGAGGCCTTATTACAACCCAAATCAAAACCAAAGTGCTTAACTAAATAAACGAAATAGAAAAACATGTGCAGTTGTGTGGTCGTCTCTGAGTCCCTCTGCAACACCGATCCACCTAACACTGGGGATTACCAGCACGGTTAATAAACGGGGTGAGTTTACGAAAACTCAGTGTGTAATCCCCTTACTACTGTAACAATCAGTATATAGAAACAAAAACAAAAACAGTCTGGGCTTGAGCCCATTAATAGTAATAGTACAGTCCAGTTCAGAGCATACGTGGGCCAAAGCCTATTACAATGTCATTTGGGTCACAGCTCATAATAGAATCAATTGTGCCTAGCTGAAACCAATAACAAAACAGAATGTGTGAATGCATGGATGCATGCTATCCCATCCCAATAATCCAACTGTTACACATCAACTCCGTCCTCCGGTACACATCATGTGGGGATATAAATATCAACCCACCTATCCGATACACATCAATGGTAGCCCGGTTGCGGTACTACCTTCATTACAGCAAAGCTACTAATCATATATTGGGTTTAAAAAGCCTTCAGTAGTGGTATTACAATTGGCACAAAGCCATCGATAACTGTATTATGTTTGGCACATAGCCATCAGCGACAGTAATATAATCGGCACCCAGCCTTGGGTAAATATGATCCGCACAGAGTCATCTTTAAGTACGTTAGGCACATAGCCACAAGTAAATACGTTTGGCACAAAGCTATAGTCAAGATGGCACAAAGCCATTTTTAGGTTGGCACAAAGCCACAATCAGAATAATTAGCTTTAAGCCATCAGTAGTTGTTTCATGTTAGGCACATAGCCATCAGCGATGGTAATACAGGCAGCACACAGCCTCGGGTAAATATGATCGACACAGAGTCGTCAATAATCATATATTGGGCTTAAAATCCTTCGGTGGATCCACGGTTGTCAAACAACCATGCGATCATTAATCGGTGGATCCACAGTCGTCAAGCAACCATACGATCCTCAATCGGTGGATCCACAGTCGTCAAGCAACCATACAATCCTCAATTTCTTCCTCCGTTTCACAATTCTAACCCCATGCAATATGTTGTGTATGTCATGCTCAATCATCACATGTGTATGCAAAATGACCAAACATATATTAAAAGCATATTAGTTTTACAACCACAATCAAGTCAGTTAAAACACAATCATATAGTCACAGTCAATCAGTCAAATTCATAGTCCAAGTCAATCATTTACCCACAAGGGCAAAATAGTCATTTTACCCTACATGAGTATTTCAGTAATTTTTACACTACAAGGGTAATTCGATAATTTTACAAATCGAGGGTCTTTCGGTAATTTTACAAATCGGGGGTATTTTGATAATTTTACAAACTGAGGGTATTTTAGTAATTTTATAAATTAGGGGTATTTCGGTAATTTTATAAATTAAGGGTATTTTAGTAATTTTATAAACTAGGGGTATTTTAGTAATTTTACAAATCGGGGGTATTTCGATAATTTTACAAACTGGGTGTATTTCGATAATTTTACAAATTGGTGGTATTTCGATAATTTTACAAATTAGGAGTATTTTGGTAATTTTACAAATTGGGGGTATTTTGGTAATTTTACAAATCGGGGGTATTTCGATAATTTTACAAATCGAGGGTATTTTGGTAATTTTACAAAGCGGGGGTATTTCAATAATTTTACAAATTGGGGGTATTTTGATAATTTTACAAATTGGGAGTATTTTGGTAATTTTACAAATTGGAGGTATTTTGTTAATTTTACAAATTAGGGGTATTTTAGTAATTTTATAAATTGGGGGTATTTCGATAATTGTATAAATTGGGGGTACTTCGATAATTTTACAAATCGAGGGTATTTCGATTATTTTACAAACCAGGAGTATTTCGATAATTTTACAAATCGTAGGTATTTCGGTAATTTTACAAACTAGGGGTATTTCGATAATTTTACAAATCAAGGGTATTTAAGTAATTTTACAAATTAAGGGTATTTCAGTAATTTTACAAATCGAAAGTATTTCAGTAATTTTACAAACTAGGGGTATTTCGGTAATTTTACAAATCGAGGGTCTTAACGACCCAACAGAAGGTCCACCGTTGCCTCGAGCGACTTAAGTAACCTAAACAGACCTAACGGTGTAAATGGGCCTAAGGCCCATTACTCAGCCCAAGTGGGCCCACAAGCTCGTGTGGCCCATTTAACCCAATTTTAGTTACGACTATGTGGCCCAACTACTTCCCACCTAACAGTTAGATTTACACAAGCAGGCCACGGGCCCATTGGGCCCATTTGACCCATCGAGGCCCAGAATAGCCCCAACACACGAGAACGCTCGTGGCGGCCTCTATAGTCTATCACCCATGGTTTGTGGGCTCGGTTTACCACACGAGCGATCGCACGCTCGTGTGGCCTTAAATGCCGAAGTATCGGCTTGTCGGCTTTTGCCAACTTCTAACAAAGATGGTTGTGAATATACACTTGTTTATGAGAACGCGTTGAAGTCCATGATCACCAACCTTGGCATATCCTGCATTGAGTCTTCCTCCCCAACTCATCTGGTTCCCTCTGTTTAAAGCTGGCTTCTTACCAATTCTCATGTTAGCTTCCCGATATAGGATTTTTCTTTTAACCATTAGGAAAAATTCATCATTCTTATGACCACTTCAACCACAGAGTTTCAGTCCAATTGTAACACCCCAAACCCAAATTTCAGACCACTTTTTCGGCGCTATGGCCGAGTCCAAGCGCACACATTGAGGTGTTTTAGCGAAAACCTTGTTTTCATTGAAAACCCTTCCTTAAGATATGAAACCTTAGTTAACTTATGAAAACACTCTTTTCAGTTGTGAAAGCCTTGTTTAAAATATTTGACTTAAGAAAACATATCATTTAAAAATTTAGTTGCAGAAACGTAGAAAAACATACTATGACTTAGGAAACCCATGTTCAACTACTCGTAATTACAATGCATAAAAATGACAATAATCTAGATAATAACAAAATGGAAGCCTTATTACAATCAGGTTTGAAATATACTTAATAAAATATAAATTTATATGCTTATAAAAGGAAAAAAAAAACACAACCAAGTTGTCTTGCTAGCTGGCCACCCAGAGTCCCTCCAAACATCGAACCTTCTACTGAGCATCACCTGAAAATAAAATAAAAAAGGGGGTGAGTTTTCGCAAACTCAGTGTGTTCAACCCTCGACGAGTAACAAGCATTCAATAATCACCATACATCAAACATGCAATGCAATGCATTGCAATCCCAATCCAAATAATCCATCCGCTACAAACCAACTCCGTCCCCCGATACACATCATGTGGGGATATAAAATTGACCCACCTAACCGATACACATCCAGGGTAGCCCGGTTGCGAAACTACCTTCATTTACGTATTGGGCTTAAAAGTCGTCGGTGGATCCACAATTGTCAAGCAACCATGCGATCCTCATATACTTCCTCCATTCCATAATTCCCAAACCATATGTAACCTACGCAGAATATCATATGTATGCAGCAGATATGCGTGTAACATCCATAAAACTTACATTCAACACATATAGGTATTTTGGTCATTTTTGCCCTCAGAGGCATTTCGGTAATTTTTCCTTTATTACGGTTTTCACTTACCTTGGCCCGTTAACAAATCCTGTGAGCTAAGATGAAAGAATACTATGCACCAGGTAGGATTCTAGAGAAGAGAAGGTGAGTCATTAAGACCGCTTAAGTACCAAGCTCTCCCTAGATCCAATCCTAGACATGCATATACCCGTTGCCACACTTTAACCCCATGACTTGTCCACGGTCGCAATTAATTAATTAAGTTTTATGTAGTCATCATATACTAGGCCCAAAACCCCTACAAAGCCCAAACTCACATACCTGTATATGGCCCACTAGGCCCAATCACATTTATATGGCTCATCAGGCCCAATTCACATTCATATGGCCCATCAGGCCCAATTCACATTCATATGGCCCATTAGGCCCAATTCATATTTATAGTCATGCTCATATACAATCTTTCATCACATAGCATCAATTATCAATTTTGCCTATTATGGGCCCAACAGCCCATCGGGCTCATTAAGCCTATTATGGCCCGGTTGACCAATTCATAGCCCAAACCCATGGAATTGCCCATAGGGCCTCAGACAACCTATCGGTTTCCCCCTTGCGAGCGTTCGTGCACTCGCAAGACTATCGTAGCCAAACTTTCGGCTTTTCGGCATTTCAGCATTTCGGCTTTTTCTGATCTACTTGTGTGTGCAGTGTATGTACACACCTGGTAAGCAAGCGTGCTACGATTCCCTTAGTCACCAACCTACAAACGATATCACCCTTCAATAAATCTCATGCTTAATACATATCTTTACTAAAATCGAAACCTCACCTTAACCTTACCTTGCGTGACAAGTATAACAGCCCATTCTTTAATCACTAACCATGATCAACTCCTAGATCTGCACCAATATTAACTATTAAAACCAGAATAATAGGTGAATCGTATCCGACACAAGTACTCTTACCTTAACTATGACCATTCGGCCAACCTTAGCCAATAAGAAAGGAATACTTACCAAAATCGCAAACACCTAAGGAGCAATTCGGCAGAGAGCTAAAACCCGAGATCCGATACTAATTCCCTACCAAATTTTATTAGAAAGAGTAAGAGAGAGGAGTAATCGGTATTAACAATACTAGCCGAAAAAGAAATAAGGTACTTACACCAAAAGAGTAATCGGCCCAAGGGAGATTCGGCTTTTCAGCTTTCAAACTAGTATGGTGAATAAGGTTTATTTGGCACAAATTAAAGAAGAAGAGGAGAAGAAGGAATCGACTAACCCAAAAGTGAAACAAAGAAAATTGTGTAGAGGAAGGATGGAAAGCGGCACAAAGAAAAGAAAGTAAAACAGAGGGTTTTCGACTTTTAGCGAAAAGGGTTTCTAGCAACAAGGTGAAAGAGATTTCGGCATTGGCCTAGAAACCTTGAATTCAGCACCTATTTATAGCCTTTACAGCCGAATGTCTCATGCCCAGGTTCCCAATTCGGCTCCACCTCCTCCTTACTTCTCATCTCCTCGTTTTTCTCCTTGATAACCCCTTGATCCTTTCTTCAAATCTCTCTTCTAAACACTCCCCTTGGAGTCCATCTTCACGCCACTTCCAACCTTCTAGAAGATCGAAATTGAACTCTTAAAAATACTAAGCTAGGATTCGAACCTCGGATCTCCTTACTATCCACTAACGCCACCTCCTTACACCCTAAGTAGCATCACTTAGCCACTCCTTCACAAGGCTTTTTTTATGTTATTTTCCCCTATCCTTATTTAAAAGCCCAACTACTTGCCATTAGGGTTCCTTTAATAATTAAAATATAATTTCTTCTACCCCTAGGTTCGAACTCAAACCTTGACCAAGACCTACCATCACGTAATTAACACTTAACCAGAAATGCTAAGCACAGAAAAAAAATTTGAGATTTCGGGATTTTTGGGTTTCGAGATTTTTGGGGTGTTACAACTCTACCCCTAAAAGAAATTTTATCCTCAAAATTTACCTGATTCAAATAGTTGAGGATATTGACGTCACATCGCCTCTTCAGGTTCCCAAGTAGCCTCCTCAGCCTTGTGATTACGCCAAAGCACTTTGACTAATGGAACGGACTTCCTTCTCAGTACCTTGACATCACGGTCTGGCCTGACCTCGATGTCCTCAACTGCCATGACATGTGAAGGATCTAAGCATTATCGTCTCAGCATGGAAACATGAAACACGTCGTGGATCTAGTTTAGTTCAGAAGGTAATTCCAGCTGATAAGCGACTGGCCCAATCCAGCTTACAACCTGATATGGACCAATGAACCTTGGGCTTAGCTTCCCCTTCCGTCCAAACCTTAATACCTTCTTCCAAGGAGAGACCTTAAAAAAAACTAAGTCCCCCACTGCATACTCTATCTCTCATCGTTTAAGGTCAGCATACAGTTTCTGCCTATTCGAGGCCTCCTTCAACTGATCCTGAATCAATTTCACCTAATCCTCAGTATCAGCTACTAACTCAGGGCCCAAAACTCTTTGTTCGCCCAACTTCGTCCAACATGTTGGTGTTCGACACCTTCGCCCATACAGTGCTTCATACGAAGCCATCCCAATGCTTGCTTGATAGCTATTATTGTATGCGGATTCAGCTAACGATAAATAGTCCTCCCAGTTACCTCAGAACTCAATCACACATCCCCTTAACATATCCTCCAATACTTGGATCACCCTTTCCGACTGTCCATCAGTTTGAGGGTGGAATGCCGTACTAAAGTTCAATCTAGTACCCAACGCCTCATGCAACTTCTTCCAAAATCGCGACATGAAATGTGGATCCTTATCAGATATTATGGAGACTGGCACTCCATGCAATCTTACAATCTCTGCCACATACAACCTAGCCAGCTTTTGTAACGAGTAATCGGTGCGAACCAGTACAAAATGGGCAAACTTGGTTAACCGATCCACTATAACCCATATCGAGTCTTTCTTAGTAGGCGTCAAGGGTAGCCCATTAACAAAGTCCATAGTGATCCTTTCCCACTTCCAGAGTGGAATCTTTACTGGCTGAAGCAATCCTAAAGGCAATTGATGTTCTGCCTTCACCTTTTGACAAACCAAGCATTTTCTTACGAACTCCACAACCTCATGCTTAAGTCCAGGCCACCAATAAAGCTCCTGCAAGTTCCGATACATCTTGTTTCTGCCAGGATGCATAGCATAGAGGCTGCTATGAGCTGCCCGCAGAATAAACTATCTTAGATCATTGTCCTTTGGTATACACATTCCTCCACGAAAACACAACACTCCTTCACTATTTATCCCAAAGTCCGATGTCTCCCTATTCTCTACTTGTTTAAAACGAGCACCCAAAGTCTCATCCACTAACTACTTAATCCTTATCTACTTGACCCACACCGGTTGTACTTGAAGCTCAGCTAACATTCTACCATCATCCAACAAACTCAAACAGGTGAGCATAGCCCTCAAGTCTGACTTAACCCAATGACTCAATGCGTCGGCTACCACATTTGCTTTGCCAGGGTGGCATTCAATTGTACAATTATAATCCTTCAACAATTCCACCCACCTACGCTGCCTAAGGTTAAGCTCCTTTTGGGTAAAGAGGTATTTCAAACTCTTATGGTCCGAATAAATTATGCACTTCTACCCATATAAATAATGCCTCCATATTTTTAGCGTGAAAACCACTGCAGCTAGCTCTAAATCATAGGTTGCATAATTCACCTCTTGAGTCTTAAGTTGACGTGACGCATATGCAACCACCTTTCCTTCTTGCATCAATACACATTCCAAGCCCTCATGCAACGCGTCACTATAAACCGTAAATTCCTTCCCAGGCATTGGCTGAATCAACACAGGGGCCTTAGTTAAAGCTTTCTTAAGTTTTCCAAAAAACTCTCTTGCTGTTTGTTCGTCCAAAAAAACGGTACCCCTTTCCTCAACAACTTAGTTAAGGGTGTAGCAATTACTAAAAAGCCCTCGACAAACCGCCTATAATACCCTGCTAAGCCCGAAAACTTTGGATTTCTGACACTAACTTAGGTGTTTTCCAGTTTAACACCGCTTCAATTTTTTGGGGATCCACCTTAATCCTCCCAGCTGACACCACATGTCCTAGAAAAGTTACCTCCCTTAGCCAAAATTCGCACTTACAGAATTTGGCATACAACTGCTTCTCCCTCAAAGTCTACAATACAATCCTTAAGTGTGCATCATGCTCATCCTCATCTCTTGAGTACACCAAAATGTCATCTATAAAAACTACCACGGACCGATCTAAGTAGGGTTGAAAGACCCGATTCATGAGATCCATAAAAGTGGTCGGTGCGTTCGTCAGCCCGAATGGCATCACCAGGAACTCGTAGTGCCTATAATGAGTTTTGAAAGTTGACTTATGAACATCTGCCTCCTTAACCCTCAATTGGTGATACCCTGAACGTAGGTCAATCCTTGAAAAATAGAAGCTCCCCTAAACTGATCAAAGAGATCACCGATTCTCGACAGAGGGTACTTGTTTTTAACAGTTAACTTGTTTAACTGTCGATAGTCGATGCACATTCGCAATGTCCCATCCTTCTTCTTCACGAATAGCACTGGTGCTCCCCATGGAGACACACTTGGTCAAATGAAACCTTGATCCAACAATTCCTGAATCTGTGCCTTAAGTTCTACCAACTCCTTCGGTGCCATCCGATAAGGAGCGATGGACACCGGAGCCGTACCAGGTAACAACTCGATTCTAAATTCTACTTCTCTACTGGGTGGCAACCCAGACAGTTCCCTGGGAAAGACATCAGGAAATTCCTTAACTATTTTCAACTACTTAACAGTAGGACTCTTAGCCTCCGTATCACTAATATAAGCCAAATGGGCTTCGCATCCCTTTCGTACCAACTTCACAGCCCTTAATGCTGAAATCACATTCGACAGATAATTTCAGTGTTTACCAATCACTACCACCTCCTTATCTTCTGTCGTTCTTAATACCATTCGCTTTGTAGCGTAATCTAAGGTGGCTCAGTGTTTCACCAGCCAATCAATACCTAAGATTAAATCGAACTCACTAAACGGTAGCTCCATCAAATCTACTAAAAAGGCAACCCCTTAGACTACTAAGGGTACCTCCCTAAATACCTTATTCCCTCCCACTTATCACAGTCATCCCATTCGCAGTAATTTCAAACATATCACCCAAAGGTTCAGTCATATTGCATGCAACATATGAATGCGTCGATCCAATATCAATCAATGCTGTATAAGGTAACTCATATATAAAGAACATACCCGTTATCACATCTGAGGCATCTCCGTCTTCTCGATGACGAGCAGCATAAACCAAAGCTGGTTGCCTCGCCTCAGCATGACTTGTATTTTTGCCTGGTGCTCCACGTCTACATCCGTTGCCGTTACTGCCCCTGGCCTGCTCACAACCCCTTGGCAGTAGCTGACCACCCCTTGGTGGATGAGCACAACCTTGGCCTACGGCTATCACTCGACCTAGCATTTTAGGGTAATTTTTGATCCTATGCTCCATAGACCTACAAGCTAAACAAGCTCCCATTCTCTTCCAACACTCACCTCCATGGCTTCTCCCACAATCAGTACAAGGTTGCACCCCTGGATTAACAGTAAAGGGCCCCTACTCTAACTGGCCCATTAACTCCAGCCCTAGCCCTAGGCCTCTGTCCAACACCAGGAGTCTCAGCCTCCCTTTTATTCTTACCCCTTTCTTTCTCCCGATTTAGGCGCTTAGTGCGTTTTACCTCCTCCGCTATCTTTACTTTCTCCACCAATTCTGAGAAAACTTGCTCCCTTTGTGGAGCTATCAATACCCTGAGGCTATCTCTAAGTTCATCCTCAAACCTAACGCAACGCTCATAGTCTGTTGCCACCATCACTCTTGCATACCTACTGAGGCGTAGAAATTCCGCTTCATACTCCGCCACAGATTTGTTTCCCTGGGTCAAGTTCAGGAACTCCTTCCTTCTAGCATCCACATAACTCGCACCTACATACTTCCCTTGGAATGCAGCTTTGGAAAACTTCCAAGTGACCCGCTCCGGTTGGGTGCCCTCTTTCACTATCAGCCACCACTGGTAGGCTTCTTCCCTAAGCAGTGACACTGCTCCTTTTAACTTTTGTTCTAGTAAGCAGTCTAGGTCCTCCATTATCCTTTCTGTGGCCTCCAACCAATATTCAGCCACGTTAGGAGCCACACCAGCCACGCCCTTAAAAATCTCAACCCCATTTGCACGAAGTCGCTCCGGAATAGACCCCTGATTTCCCGTGCCATTATTGGGCCCACGACCCTTTCCAAAATTCTCAGCATTGCTTGCGAAAATGTGTCTTCTCCGGCAGTCTGATCATACGGTCCATTCCCAGCCATAGGTGAGGCCGGAGCCTCCTCTACTCCAATATCAGGCATATGGCCCGATGCCGACGATTCAGCCCTAACACTTCTGCGGCCTTAGCCACGGCCCCTTGCACCTCTTCTAGCACTCATCATTGATTCGCGTATTATCTAGATTATAAATTTTTATGAAGTTTTAGTTAGTTTAATAATTAAACTAATGTTTTATGAAAATGTTTAAAGAGAAGATTATTTTCAAAAAGCCTCTACAGTTTCAAGATCCTCCGGGCTTCAATTCCATGCTAAAAAAATCATCTAAAGTAGCAATCTAACTATCTACTGTATAAAAATTTAAACAAACTTAAGAATAAAACTACCTACTTGGTTCGACGTCAGAGACTCGGTGTGCCGCTCAGCAAGATTTCCCTTTTTCCAAAACAGTATGATTTTTTTTTTAAGTTAAAAAAAAGAAACCAAATAATAATAAGGCCCACATCACAGCCCGAGTTTTGTAACCGGGCTCTGATACCACTAAATGTAATACCCCAAACCCAGCCCAGACCCAGCCCGAACGCTATGGCGTAGTCTGGCGTGTCACATTGAGGTGTTTTAGCGAAAACCTTGTTTTTATTGAAAATCCTTCCTAAGATATGAAACCTTAGTTAACTTATGAAAACACTCTTTTCAGTTGTAAAAGCCTTGTTTAAAACATTTTACTTAAGAAAACTTATCATTTAAAAATTTAGTTGCGGAAACGTAGAAAAACATACTATGACTTAGGAAACCCATGTTCAACTTCTTGTAATTACAATGCATAAAAATGACAATAATCTAGATAATAACAAAATGGAAGCCTTATTACAATCAGGTTTGAAACATACTTAATAAAATAGAAACTTACACGCTTTTAAAAGGAAAAAAAAACACATCCAAGTTGTCTTGCTAGCTGGTAACCCAGAGTCCCTCCAAACATTGAACCTTCTACTAAGCATCACCTGAAAATAAAATAAAAGAGGAGGTGAGTTTTCGCAAACTCAGTGTGTACAACCCTCGACGAGTAACAAGCTTTCAATAATCACCATATATCAAACATGCAATGTAATGCAGTGCAATCCCATTCCACATAATCCATCCGCTACACACCAACTCCGTCCCCCGATACACATCATGTGGGGATATAAATATCGACCCACCCAACCGATACACATCCAGGGTAGCCTGGTTGCCGAACTACCTTCATTTACATATTGGGCTTAAAAGCTATCGGTGGATCCACGATTATCAAACAACCATGCGATTCTCATATACGTCCTCCGTTCCATAATTCCCAACCCATATACAACCTAAGCAGAATATCATATGTATGAGCAGATATGCGTGTAACATCCATAAAACTTACATTCAACACATATGGGTATTTTGGTCATTTTTGCCCTCAGGGGCATTTTGATAATTTTTCCTTTATTACGGTTTTCACTTACCTTGGCCTATTAACAAATCTCGTAAGCTAAGATGAACGAATACTATGCACCAGGTAGGATTCCAGAGAAGAGAAGGTGAGTCATTAAGACCACTTAAGTTCCAAGCTCTCACTAGATCCAATCTTAGACATGCATATACCCATTGCCACACCTTAGCCCTATGACTTGTCCACGGTCGCAATTAATTAATTAAGTTTTATGTAGCCATCATATACCAGGCCCAAAACCCCTACAAAGCCAAAACTCACATACCTGTATATGGCCCACTAGGCCCAATCACATTTATATAGCCCATCAGGCCCTATTCACATTCATATGGCCCATCAGGCCCAATTCATATTCATATGGCCCATCAGGCCTAATTCATATTCATATGGTCCATCAGGCCCGATTCACTTTTATAGTCATGCTCAAATATAATTTTTCATCACATAACATTAATTATCAATTTTACCTATTATGGGCCCAATAGCCCATCGGGCTCATTAAGCCTATTATGGCCCGATTGACCAATTCACAACCCAAACCTATGGAATCGTCCATGGGGTCTCAGAAAACCTATCGGTTTCCCTCTTACGAGCGTTTGTGCACTCGCAAGACTACCGTAGCCAAACTTTCAGCTTTTCGGCATTTCAGTATTTCGGCTTTTTTCGATCTACTTGTGTGTGCGGTGTATGTACACACCTAGTAAGCAAGCGTGCTGCGATTCCCTTAGTCACCAACCTATAAACAATATCACCCTTCAATTAATCGCATGCTTAATACATATCTTTACTAAAACCGAAACCTCACCTTAACCTTACCTTGCGCGACAAGTATAACAGCTCATTCTTTAATCACTAACCATGATCAACTCCTAGATCTGCACCAATCTTAACTATTAAAACTAGAAAAATATGTGACTCCTATCCAACACAAGTCCCCTTACCTTAACTCTAACCATTCGGCTAACCTTAGTCAATAAGAGAGGAATACTTGCCAAAATCGCAAACACCTAAGGAGCAATTCAGCAGAGAGCTAAAACTCGAGATCCGATACTAATTCCCTATCATAGTTGATTAGAAAGAGTGAGGGAGAGGAGTAATCAGTATTAACAATACTAGCCGAAAAAGAGATAAGGTACTTACACCAAAAGAGTAATCAGCCCAAGGGAGATTCAGCTTTTCGGCTTTCAAACTAGTATGGTGAATAAGGTTTATTTGGCACAAATTAAAGAAGAAGAGTAGAAGAAGGAATTGGCTAACCCAAAAGTGAAACAAAGAAAATTTTCTAGAGGAAGGATGGAAATCGGCACAAAGAAAAGAAAGTAAAACAGAGGGTTTTCGGCTTTTAGGGAAAAGGATTTCTAGCAACAAGGTGAAAGGGATTTCGACATTAGCCTGGAAACCTTGCATTCAGCACCTATTTATAGCCTTTATAGCCGAATTTTTCATGCCCAGGTTCCCAATTCGGCTTCACCTCCTCTTCACTTCTTATCTCCTCGTTTTTCTCCCTGATAACCCATTGATCCTTTCCTCGAATCTCTCTTCTGAACACTCCCCTTGGAGTCCATCTTCATGCCACTTCAAACCTTCTAGAAGGCCAAAATTTAACTCCTAAAAATATGAAGCTAGGATTCAAACCTTGGATCTCCTTGCTATCCACGAACGCCACCTTCCTACACCCTAAGTGGCGTCACTTGGCCACTCCTCCACAAGGCTTTTTTGATGCCATTTTCCCCTATCCTTATTTAAAAGCCCAACTACTTGCCATTAGGGTTCCTTTAATAATTAAACTATAATTTCTTTTACCCCTAGGTTCGAACTCAAACCTTGACCAAGACCTATCATCATATAATTAACACTTAACTGGAAATGCTAAGCACAAAAAGAAAAATTTGAGATTTTGGGATTTTTGGGTTCGGGATTTTTGGGGTGATACACCAACTCCACTTCCTACACAGCTCAAATAGAAAAATAAATACTCCATTGCGCATCCCAAGACTTGAAGCTCAGACCTCACAGTTGCACAACACGCCACCTTGCCACTCCACCACAGGTACTTTTTGTATTAAAAACGTCCATAATTAGCCTTAAGACATATGTGCCAGCGTCCAGATTCACTTAAGAGAAAAACCAAAATGAATTGTAAGAGCCAAGACTTGAACCCAGGCTCCCTTACAACCTTAATAATGCCACAACCACTAGACCACATGCTTCCTTGTGTCATTTATTTAACACAATAATTTAAAAGGCCATCACCCAAGCATCTAGGGTTTTATTCACTTAATACCAAAAGTTTTGCTAAAGCCCAAGTTTGAACCTAAGATTTCTCCAACACTTCTCAGAGCCATTAACCACCAAAGTAGACATTTAATTGTGTCATTTTCTTACACAATTAAATACTTATATACAACCTCCTTCTGGACCCAAACTCAAGGCCTGATACTTTTAGGCCCAAATTTGGGGCGTTACAAAAACAAACATAAAATAAAGGCCATTATCATCTTTGTTGGTCGATTTTATCAAAGGAAAAAAAGGAAAATACCAAGTTAGGGTTCGACTAGAAATTTGGTCAGATTAAGGTATGTTTTGCTTCGATTTTTGATAATTTCTACGTTTTTGAGATCGTTGCTTTATGTTCTATCATGCCCATACCTCATTTTTTGAAATTTCTAATGATTTTAAAATGTGCCATTGATGATTACTAGTATATTTTGAAGTATTATGCTAGATTATTGATGGATATTGAAGGATATGCAAGTTTTACAAAATGAATTTTGACAAAAATGTGCATATGGGATTAAATTGAAAAAGATAGAAATATTGTGGTTAGAAATGTGAAATAAGTGAAAATATGGGCTATTATAATACCATATAAAATTTGCCTAAGTTGGATTGTGGTTAAAAATGTGTAATTTGCCATTTTATGTATAAAGGACTAAATTGTAAAATAGTTAAAATTATGGGGGCAAATATGTAAATTTCCATATATGTGAATTAGGGACTAAATTGAAATGAATAGTTACTGAAAATATTGAATTTGATAAATATAGATCAAGACAAACAAATATCAGAACATAATCGGGGGAAGCAAAAGGTAGATAAGTAGACGAAAGTTAACTGTGTAAATACGAGGTAAGTTCGTATAATTAGAATCAAACTTTTCTATACTTGTATTTGTTGAAATGAATGTATATAATTGAAATAATTAAAATATTAATGCATTGAGGATATATTGTATTCGTTTCCGAGTCTTGTTTGAACTATATGAATTCATTGGATACGAGTGACATGTTACTGGGATTACCGTATTGGTCAAGCTCCTGCATTTGTTGCGGACTCACCACAGCTCGTAAGAGCTTATTGTTTCAGCTCATTGAAGCTTACTGTTTCAGCTCATTGGAGGTTACCATTCAGCTCAATAGAGCTTACCGTTTCAGCTCAATAGTGCTTACTATTCAGCTTGAAGGAGCTTACCAACCATGACTCGAAAGAGCATGTATGATGATGAATTGATAGATTACTAATATTGTTCACTAAGTTATCCTTTGAAGTTCTAATAGGTTCAACAAGCTTAAATATTGGTTATTCAGATATGTTACAGGTGATAAGTGCTAAAAATTTAATATGTGACTTTAGAATTGAAGCAACGTAAAGTACTAATAGATAGCTTTATGTATTTGTTAAATGACTAACATGTGATGGATACTTGTGATTAGGTGAAGGTTAAATTGAATTGTTGGCATTTTTTTTTATTACTTAATAGTTTATAAATAGTAAGTTTAAATTCTAAATTATACGGGCTTACTAAGCTATAAGCTTACTCTGTTTTATTTTGTATGTCTTATAGGGTTCGTTAGCTCGCTCATTTCGGATAAGTCGGATTTGCACATGACACTATCCAATTTCTTATTGGTATTTTTGAACTTATGAACTTATGTAAATATGGCATGTATAGGCTAGTTTCATGATAATAGTTATGTTTTGGTATCAGGGTTTAAGAATGAAATTGTATATAAGTTAAGCCATGTGATTTGGCTTATTTTGGTATCATATTTTGATTTCATATATGAGCTTAATGGTGTATGTTTTGGTATGGTAACATTTGGATGAAATTATGCAAATGAAGTCTTGATATATAGATTTTAGATGAATGAATTGTATAAGTGGTTAACTGTGTAGTTGGATTTGTAAATGGAAAGTTGAATATGGCTTATAACGTGTATTGAATTAGTTATTTTGGTTGCCAATTGAGTTGCATTACTGTGACCATTTATGAATGTAAGTGCTTATGTTTCAGGGTGGCAAATTTGGCTTTTCAAATGGCCTATTTTTGTTCACACGGGCAGAGACACAGGCATGTGTGTCAGCCGTGTGTGACACACTGCCATGTTACACGGTCGTGTGTCCCCTAGGGTACCCTACAAATTAAAGTTAGTACACCCTACAGTTTTGACACGGTCTAGACACACGGGTGTGTCTATTGGTCGTGTGTGGCACACGGGCTGGCACACGAGCGTGTGGTCGGCCGTGTGACCCAATTTAGTAGCCTTTCTAATTTTCACACGTCCTGGCACACGGGCATGTCTTGTGGCCGTGTGTACAAGTCAGTATGTATGCTCTGTTTTGCCACAGCTTAGACACACGGGCATGTCTAATGCCATGTGGGGCACACGGCCTATTTACACAGGCGTGTTTCACTTGAAAAGTTGAAAATTTTCTAAGTTTCTAAAATTTTTATATGTGATCAATTTAGTCCCAAATGCATGATTAAGACTTTATTTGATTGATTTAAGTACATTTTGAATGTGAATGATTGATGGTTACTGAAATGAGATGAAATTTGTTAAATGAATGATTTGAATTGAGTTATAGGTCTGGTAATGGCTCTTAACCTATTCTGGCAACGGTTATGGGTTAGGGGTGTTACAGTAATTCTTTCCTATTTTCATTCTGGTTTTGTAACTGGCTGTAATAATTCATAAGGCGACTGATGTTTAGCTTTTACTTGCTAACATATCAAACATTTAGACACAAACTCAGAAATATCTCATTTCATTCTCGGCCACCAGTACATCTTTTTCAGATCATTATACATTTTATTACTACATGGATGTGTAGACATGTTACCATTATGAGCTTCATTCAAAATCTTCTGTACTAGTTCTAAACTTTTCGGTACACATACTCTGCCTTTGAATAACAAACAACCATCAGTCTCGATCTGAAATTTTGAGTCAGGAGTTGATTCACTTTGTATTCGTTTTACTTGCAACTTATTATCATTTTTCTGAGCTTCAGAAAACTATTACAAAAATGATGGTCTAGCTTTTAACTCAGCTATGATTGAACCATCATCAGATAATGACAATCGAGTATTCATTGCTCGCAAAGTATACAGAGATTTTCTGCTTAGAGCATTTGCCAGTACATTGGCTTTTCTTGGATGATAGTCAATGACAAGGTCATAATCTTTCAGTAATTCAAGCCATCTGTGCTGTCTCAAATTCAAATCTTTCTCTGACATCAAATATTTCAGACTTTTATGATCAATGAATACATGACATTTTTTACCAAACAAGTAATGCCACTAGATTTTCAATGTGAACACAATGGCTACTAATTCAAGATTGTGTGTCGGGTAGTTTCTTTCATGTGGTTTTAGCTATCTTGAAGCATAGGCTACTACTTTACATTCTTGCATCAAAACACAACCTAAACCATTTAACGATGCATCACTATAAATTATGAATTCCTTACTCGATTCAGGCTGAACTAACATTGGAGCTTCTGTGAATAAAGGTTTTAATCTATCAAAACTCTACTGGCATTTATCAGTCCACTCAAATTTCACATCTTTCTGTAGTAAACAAGTTACCGGAGAAGCTATCATTGAAAAACTTTTTACAAACCTCTAATAATAAGTAGCTAGTTCCAGAAAACTTTGGACTTTTAACCTATTCTTCGGTGGCTTCCAATTAACAATGGCTGAAATTTTATTTGGGTCTACTCTAACACCTTCAGCAGATACTATATGCCCAAGAAAACTAACTTCCCATAGCCAAAATTCACATTTACTGAATTTGGCATACAATTATTTCTCTCGCAACGTTTGCAACACTATTTTTAAATGCTCAGCATGTTCATTTTCATCTCGAGAGTAAACCAAAATATCATCTATAAATATCACCACAAACCTGTCCAAATACGGGCTAAAAATTTAGTTTATCAGATCCATCAACACTGCAGTTGCATTTGTTAAGCCGAATGGCATCACAAGAAACTCATAGTGTCCATACCTGGTTCTAAAAGTTGTCTTTGGCACATTCAAATCTTTTACCCGTAATTGATAGTAACCAGAACGGAGATCAATCTTTGAAAATACAGTGGCACATTTTAACTGGTCAAACAAGTCATCAATATAAGGCAATGGATACTTGTTTTTTATTGTAACTTTTTTGAGCTATATGTAATCAATAAACAACTTTAATGATCCATCCTTCTTCTTTACAAATAGAACTGGTGCACCCCAAGGTGAGAAACTAGGTCGAGCAAAACCTCTATCAATCAATTCTTGCAACTGTGCTTTCAGCTCTTTTAATTCAGTAGGAGCCATCCTATAAGGTGCTATGGATATAGGTGTTGTACCTGGGACAATATCTATAGAGAATTCCACTTCTCTACCTAGCGGTAAACCAGATAATTCTTCTAGGAATACATCAGGAAATTCACATACAACCGGCAGTGACTGAATCTTTGACTCGGATACCTTAATATCCAACACATATGCAAGATAAGCATCATAACCCTTTTGGACATATTTCTATGCTGATATTGTTGAAATCACATTAGGTAATTCATCCAGCTTATCAGATTCAACATGAAGTAATTCACCACTCTCACATTTCAATACAATATATTTTTGTTTACAATTCACCACTGTATCATATTAGATTAACCAATCCATTCCCAAAATCACATCAAATTCATCAAATGGCAATAACCTTTTACCATCAATGGATAGTTTTTACGGACTTTATCCACCATAACACACTGACCCAGAGGGTTTAAAACTTTTACCACAAATTCAGTGAATTCAACAGGTAAATTTTTAATAGATACTAAGTTTGTGCATATCTATGAATGTGTGGAACCAGGATCAATCAAAGCAATAATATCAGTATCAAGTAGAGAAAATATACTAGTTATGATGCCTGCTGCAGAAGCATCTTCTCTAGCACGAATAACATATGTTCTTGCGTGTGCTCCAGCCTCAAATTTAACTGTAGTATCCCTGGTAGTACCATGACTGTCACTAATATTGCCAGGGTGACAGGGTGGTCTGCCCTTCGAAATCAGATTACTCGACTTTGGAGCTAGTTCTATTTCTTTTTTGACTCTTTCTAGACAATCTCTGAGAAAATGGTCAAGTGAACCACATCCAAAACAAGCTCCACTTCTAGACTGACATTCCCCATGATGAAATTTTTTAGAATGTTTACATTTTAGTTTGGGGTTACCAACACTACCCACACTGGTCACAAATGGAGATGAAGTCCTCGGGCAAGAATGTTAAGAGCCTCGCTTTCTTCCAAAATATCCCGTAGAGGTGGTAACACGATCATAATACTTCTTTAATTTCTTAAAAGCAAATGATTATGACTTACTCATACTTCTTTTTCCAGAAACCCTAGCCACTCTTTTAGCTTATTTCTTCTTTTTACTTAATTCTTCAACTTTGTCTGCTCGATTGGCTAATATCGTGAATTCTCTTATTTTGATAATTCCAATCAATAACTTGATATCTTCATTTAAACCCTCTTCAAAGCATTTAAACATCTTAGCCTCGGTTAAAGTCCATTCTCTAGCATATTTGCTCAACTGAACAAATTCTCATTCATATTTAGATACAATCATGTTTCTCTGCTTGAGCTCTAAAAATTCTTTCTTTTTCTAATCCATGAATCTCTGACTATATTTCTTTCTGAATTCAGCCTAGAAGAATTCCCATGTAACAGTCTCTCTTGATACCACTGAAGTTATGGTATTCCACCAATGGTAAGTTGTATCTTTCAGTAAAGATACTACACATTTCAGACATTTCATAGGTGTACAGGATAATTCATCAAAAACTCGGATAGTATTTTTCGACCAAAATTTAGCCCTTTTCGGATCATCATCTGTAGTAGCTCTAAATTCTTCCGCCCCATGCTTAAGGATTTTATCTACCGGAGGCTTACCTATTCTAGCGGGTTCAGCTCCTTGTGGTACCTCAGGAATCAATTGAGGAGCAGGTGAGGGAGGTCATTGTACAGCGGGGTTTGTTCTTAAATACTCAGTAAACCGTTCATTCATCAACTGAAAGAAGGATTGTTTTGCCTCCTCACTTCGGCCCTCAAATATGGGACTTTCACTACCAAACGGAAAATCAACTCTTTGAACTGAAGCTGAAGCATTGCTCTCAGCTTCGTCAGATTCAGCTCTAGCTCAGTTGGATGACATTACTATATGAAAAACACATTTAAAATGATCAGGAGTCATCACACTATCACAAATTATATAATGGCATGTATAGCTAAACTTGTGTTTGCTACGTTAAATTTGAGAATCGGGCTAAACCGTAGATTTGATACCACTAAATGTAACACCCCTAACCCTTATCCATTTTCAGAATAGTGTTTTAGAGTATTGCCGAAACTTTCAAAAACATTTTACAAACATTTTATGTAAATTACTATTCATTAACTGAGATTATTCAAAACGTTCCTTAATTGGACCCTTAAGGCCCAACACAAGCATTAGAGTCGAGTTAGGACTTAATCGGGACCTCCAAGAATTTTTCGTGAAATTTCAATCATTTTGCAAGTTGCAGGGCTCACACGCCCCTGTGGTCTGAGGGACACACCCGTGTGACCCTAGGACACGTCCGTGCTACAAGCTGTGTTCTACCCCATGTAACTCTCTAACTTGTGCACAAGGTTATGCCACACGCCCGTGTGTTAGGCTGTGTGGTTAATTAATTCATTCCGAAATTAGGTGTAGGTTTCACACAGCCAAAACACACGCCCGTGTTCTAGGCCGTGTAGCACACATGGCTGAGACACATGCCCATGTCTCTGCCCGTGTGCTCAATTCTAAGCATTCTGCTTCTCAAAATTAGGGTGTAGGGGACACACAGCCTAACCACATGCCTATGTACTCGACCGTATGTCACACATGGTCTAGACACACGCCCGTGTGTCTACTCGTGTGGACAAAATAAAGCCATTTCTAGCTTCATTTCTCACCCAAAATCACACCCAAGACCTGCATTTGAAACACACATCCAATACCAACCATTCCAAGCATTCAAATTAAACAAATTCCACCATTCATCATGGCATACCATTACATGCATACATGCTTACAATCTTACATTAGTTCAATCCATATATTAGACATAATTTAATGAACTACTTAACATATATTTAGCTACCATAGCATGACATTACAAGTATACCAAAAAAACCATTATTAGTCATTCCAATGGCTAGATTACAAGCATCATTACTAAGCCACTAATAGTCAAGTTTTCCTATACATGCAATTATACCAAAATTATTCTACTATAAATGCCCAAAATAGCTAGTAGATAGTGTGACAATGCTCCAATGATCTTTCAACCTTCGCGAGCTTCCGAGTACTATAAAATAGGGAAAATAAAATGGAGTAAGCATTACATGCTTAGTAAGTTCGTATAACAGAAACTAAACTTACCAATCCCTTTTATTAAGTCTAAGCATACAATATCATGTTTTCCATCCATTTGGTAAAATTTGCCTAAACGCATGCATCCAATCAAACATCTTAGTCACAAACTTTACATATACATCAAGTAAAAGTAGATGAGCTCATCATGCAATACTCTTTCAAGACATTATCATTTCATCTCATAATTCTCATGCCATGTCAAGAGTTTTACGTCCGTTGAATCATTGAAATTTCGATGGATGCTAAAGTAGTACACTCGAGGAGTACGATTCAATAATCCGTCAATTTCTTATTCAAGGGTACCCATTAGGGCAATTAATCAAAGATCACACACTAGAGCCACATATCGTATTACAAGATTACCAGTCTAGGCTAAACCTTAATCATAACGTATACTCGAGAGGTATTATATCAGGATTACCTGTCCGAGCTAAATCCTTTCTATGATGAGGTTAATAGGATTACACGTCCGAGTTAGATCCTGTCCACAACAAATGCAGGACCTCATCCATTTCAGAAAAGCACTTATATTCATCAAAATTCAATATTCAATTGGGACTTAACCCTTTTTCACCATTTCAAGCATGTATTAAATTTTACATTATAGCATTCAAGTAATGCATTTCAATATAAGTCACGTTACATACAAACACAACATTCAATTAACATAATTACATGCTCGATTATGTTACACGAACTTACCTCAACACTTGTTCGCGTAAGTAATCTACTAATCCGAACCTTTTCTTTTCCTCGATCTAACCTCGAATGTAAGTTTTCCAGATCTATATAAATAGCTTTAATCATCAATTTCTAATATTTCATACTCATTTGGACTCAATTTATGTTCTAGGCAAAATTACCATTTTGCCCCTAACTTTTCCATAAATTCCAATTTCATCCCTAGGCTCGAAAAATGAAACTTATGCGATTTACTCCTTATTCCAAGCCTAACCAAAATCCTAGTACAAAATTTACAGCCCATGTATTCATAAATATTTAGAATTTTTCATCAAATATCACAACTTTACATTTTAGTCCCTAAATCATGTTTTAATCAAAAATCACTTTGTAAAAGTTGTTTATCTATCAACAACCTTTCATTTTCTACCATAAATTTCTAATTTTCAGCATATTCATCCATGACCCAAATTTCATACATTTATAACTTTTCAAATTATCCCCAAAATAGATAGATTAGACTATCATGATTCCAAAAATATAAAAATTACTAAAAAAGGGACTTGATTTCATACCTTTTTAAGCTTGGAAACTTTTCTTCCCCTTTCTTAGGGTTTCCATAGAAATTTTGGGGAAGAAGACATCAAAATAAGATGATAATTCCTTATTAATTAATTATCATCTTTTAATTTTTGTTATTTCTAATTTAGTCCTTACTCTTTTTTAATTTTTCCATGGATGAGTCACCAAAAGTCTACATAGTTTTCTTTAGTGGTCTAATTACCATATAAGGACCTCTAGTTTTGAATTCCATAGCTATTTAATCCTTATAGCTACTAGAATTCAACTTTTGCATTTTATGCGATTTAGTCCTTCTCGTAATTAAGCATTTAATCGATAAAATTTTCGTATCAAAATTTTCAAATGACATGTCTATCATAATACGAACCATATAATAAAATAAAAATAGACTTCATTTTCGGATCAGATTTGTGGTCCCAAAACCACTGTTCCAGTTTCACTAAAATTGGGTTGTTACAGCTCAAGCTGCTGGGAAAAACCTATTAGGAAACAATCGAGACATATCAGTCCACGTCTTAACAGATCCCAGAGGTAAATAAAACTATAACAGCCCGTCTTTAGTCAAATCGAAATAGTGGTTTCGGGATCACAAATTTGAAGCTAAAATAATTATTTTATTATTATTATTTTAATGTCTATATCATGATAATATATTTGTGTGAAATTTTCGTTAAGAAATTTTATCGTTTGATTAGTTAATTTGATAAAAAAGACTAAATCGCGTAAGTAAAAAATTGGAGTTCTATAAGCTGAAAGGGTTTGTTAGCTATGAAATTAAATAGTGGAGGTCCTTATGTTGTAATTAGACCATTTGAAATATAACTAGACAAGTATGGACAAGTATTAAGTTATTTTTATGTAATATAACCAAGGTTAATTTTAGTATTTAGAAATTAAGTTAAAATGAATAAAACAAAATAAAATCTTCAACTAATGTCATCATCTTCAACTGGTTTTAAAGAGAAGAAAGCCATTATTTTAGGTTTTCCATTCATCCATGGTTTAATAGCTCATTAAGGAACGATTTTTGTCCCGTTTTTAATTATTTCTATGTTTTTGAGATCGTTGCAACTAGGTCTAGCTAGCCCAAGGACTATTTTGCAAAACTGTTAAAGATTTTAGAAGTTTTCATTGATGAATGCATGAGTATTTTGATGTTTAATGATAGATTATGAATGTTTGATGATAGTTATATAAGTTTTGTTAAGTGATTTTTAGTGAAAAGGCAAATTAGGGATTAAATTGTGAAATGTGGAAACTTTCTGGTTAAAATGTAAAATGAACGGAAAATGTGGGCTGGTAGGGACCTAATTTAAATCCAACTAGCATGGGTTTGGGTGAAATTACATGAATTTGTGATTTTATGAAATAATGACTAAATTGTAAAAATGTGAAACATTAGGGGCAAATGTGTAAAAATGCCTTAATGTGAATTTTGGATGAAATGGAATAGAGAAATAATTAAATAAGTTGATTTTGATTACATATAGATCAAGAAAAGTAAAATTTGAATCTAGATCGGGGAAAAGACAAAGTACTCGACTAATCGGTCTATTTGGTCGTTTTTGTGTCTGAGGTAAGTTCGTATGTAATAAGCATTGTTATATTTGCTTTTTAATTGCTTTGATATTGCAAAATTTGTGAATTACAAATTTGTGGACACATTCGACGAAGATACGACAGAAATCCCGGTTGAACATTAGGAATAGATTAGGATACGAATGACATGTCATTAGGGAATTCATTGATTTGGCTTCGGGCCATGGTATCGGCACCTCGGGTGCGAGCTTCATTAATTTGGATTCAGGCCATGATATCGACACTTCGAGTGCGAGTTTCATTAATTTAGCTTCGAGCCATGACATTAGCACTTCGGGTGCGAGTTACATTGATTTGGCTTCGGGACATGATATTGACACTTAGGGTGTGAGACTCCCGAGTATCTGAATTTTATTTTGAATGGTTCAACAGGTATATTGAAGATGTGTATTGATGAGAAATAGATACGTATCGGTATAGGTATGCACAGAAAAACTATTCGAGCAATGAGTCAAAGGAAGTTTTGAGCTTCTGATTAATTATGTGATTAAACATCATGTTAACTTTATGATTAATGCTTTGATGCAATTTATGTAATTTATTTTGAAATGTAAATGAATGTGAGACTTGCTTATTATTTTCATATGAGCTTACTAAGCTTTATAGCTTATATTGTTTATTTTTTCATGTTTTATAGTGATTTCAAAGCTAGCTCAGATTCGGGGATCGTCAGAGACATCGTCACACTATCCTACTATCACTTTGGTACCTTTTGAGTTTATGTTTGAGTATATAGCATGTATAGGGACTTTGGTCATTTTGGTATATTTGGTAATGTGTTGTGCCATTTGAATTCACTTGTAAATGCTTATGTTTTGGTTTGTATATATAGCCATGAGAATTAGCTTAATTTGGTTGGTTTGATTATGTATATAAATGTATGTATATGGATTATGTTATGAATTTGGGGTTGGTTTTGTGATGCTTATTGATAGTAAATGTTGTGGTTGTCAAATGATAGAAATTAGAGAAGATATATGCTTGTGAAATTGAGCATAATGATGTATGCTTAGAAATGTTTACCTAGTTGAATGGTATAAGTGATGTTTGGTATGAATTGGATAGTACATTATGTATTGATATGTTTTGTATTGGTTGGTGTTTGAAATGTTATAAATGATGCTTGATTGAGAGTAGTTAAATGTCTATATGTGACATGTTTTGTGTCAATTGGGTTAATGCAGGTATATAAAGATTTGGGTGGTAAAATGGCTTGGTAAGTAGCCTATTTTTGTCCACACGAGTAGAGACATGGGCGTGTGACTCAGCCGTGTGTGACACACAATTATGTTTCACGACTCTGTGTCCCCTTGCGTTGAAATTAAAATCAAGTCAGCATGCTCTACACGGCATTACACACGGCTGTGTGATTTGGCAGTGTGGCATAAGCCAGTATACCCTACAGGTTTGGCACGGTCTAGCACATGGCCTGACACACGGGCGTGTATGGCCATTTTTAGGGCTAACAAGCTAGCCACATGGGCGTGTGTGTTGGCGGTGTGACCCAAGTCAGAGAGTTACACGGGGTCAAACATGGGCTAGGACACGGCCGTGTGCTTCCATTTCGAATGTCCACATAGCTTGTGACACGGGCGTGTCTGTTGGTTTGAGAAAATTTTCTTAAGTGTTCTAAGATTTCCCTAAATTATTGGTTTAGTCCAGAACCTCTCCTAATGCATGCTTAGGGCATCGTAGTCTTGTAATAGGGACAATATGATTGGTTGTAATTGAATTGTATTTGAATTGATTAATTTGTATGTGAAATATATGTTCAAATGTGTTATAAGTCCAGTAATGCTCCGTAACCCTATTCTAGTGTTGAATACAAGTGAGGGGTGTTACATTTATTGGTATCAGAGATAGGGTTTAGTCGATTCTCAAACTAACGTAGCATGTGTAAGAGTCTAGCTATACATGCCATATATAAACTTTGATAGTGTGATGACTCCTGACAATTTAAACTATGTTTTCGAATAGCAAATGGATCCCAATCGAGCTGTAGCTGATGATGTTGAGAGTAAGGCGCCAGCTCCCGTGCAGCACTCCTAACCCGTATCCGTCACCAAATTAGGGTTATGAGGCATTAACAAATTGAAAACACATTTTCAAACAACCACATATATATTAAAGTCACATTTATGTGAATAAAGCATAAATTCAATTAAATAATAAACACGATTTCGATATTCATAATATATTATATAGAACATATTAAAACATCCCAATATTCTACGTATACTTAGAAGAAATCAAACTATTTATAACTTATTTTACACTAGCATATCTTAAACACTTTAAAATGTTTAAATAGTACTTTATTCAATAACATATACATATAAAATTGCCAACTTTACTCAATGGTCATAAATTTAATAACATATTTATAAACTTACTCCATTTTCAAGCACAAATGGAAACTTTTGTACGTACTCATAATAAAACCAATAAAAAACTTACTACATATTTTAACAAGCAATTACACAGGCAACTTAATATATATTGACATGTTCGAATATGCTATTATAGCTTGAATACATATTGCGTACTTGCCCTAGGTTTCGAAGTCACACTTAACAATTGAATTTATAGCAAACAATGAACTAAAACTATCATAGAATATTCTTCTGACTCAACACCTTGCATAGCCGAATCTAATTATTTAAACCGCATACACATCCAAATTTTTATCAAGTGCGAAAAGCTTTCAATAACAAGTGTCGAATCACAATTTGTAACATAATCAAAACATAAATCTTGCATACCATATTATAACATATCAAAACATATTATATCAAATTCGTTTATAGCTAAATAACCTTAGATACCAAATCACTTATAACACATTGACTAAATACAGCAACCTAATGCACATACACTTTTATTCATATAATACCTATCTCAAACTTCATTTGTTCATATCTCAAATCATTATAACCAAAACGATTTCAAATCACAATCAAACATAACTGATTTATCAATACCAAGATTATTAAACATTATAACTAAGCACACATATAAAACCAAAACTAAGCATAACTAGCAAGCCATTTTCGCATGGCTTTAAATACATAACCAAATTCAATATTTAAAAAGTATGTCCAGCCTGTACATGCCATAGTTCAAATTCAAATTTATAAATACCAAAGAAGTGGATAGTGTGATAAACTTGCTGAAGATCCCCTAGCTCGTAACTTGAATTCAAAATCTATAAAACAGAATGAACATGAAAACACAAAGTAAGCTATAGAAGCTTACTAATCCATAAACAAATAAAAATCCCAATGATATAATCAACTCATTTTAAGCTAATCCTAATTTCATTATCATTATCAAACTTAACCTCAAACCTAAAAATGAGATAAATAACACATTTTCATACACGAAATCTACCTTGGCCGAATGCTCATTTAATCAATTTGACCTAACATTATTCAACTTTCAAGCCAAAATGGCTGAATATATTCAAACATACACATATGCATTTATATAAGCTCAAGGACCATAATATAACATCATGTACATATTCCACTTATATGGCCGAATATACATGATCACAAATCTGCACATATCCAATAATCAATTCTACAATATTCATGCCATTTATTTACAAGGCTGAATACACATACTAAATTCACATGTAATCTTCATTTGTATCACACATAATTAGTAATAAGTATCAAGTTACTTATTTACCTTAACTCAAGTAAACAACAAGCTAATTTATACCTGATCATTTAGCTCGTTAAATATATTCAATAACCACATCAGCATAAAGTATTTTAGGCAAAAACTTACAATAATTCACCAGCATAAAGCCTGTTAGGCATAAGCCTATATCACACACTGGCAAAGGGCCTGCTAGACTCAAAGTCTAATTTTATACACCGGCAATAAGTTTGCTAGGCATCAAGCCCGATTAAATTCACCAGCACAAGGCTTGCTAGGCTCAAAGCCCGAATATCATTATTATAAAGTTGTCTCATAAACAATTCATATATCAAACATTTCAGATATTCCATATAGTTCATACAGACTTTCAAATGTTATAACTCATTCGAGTTAAACTCAAATACATTATTTCTATGCTTTATCACATTCGACTATCTCTACTATAAATCCTTGAATTCCAAATCACCATGTTAAACTAAGTTACATTCAAAATTAACGATGTTTAATTGGTTAAAGACTTACCTCGAATATCGATGAACGATGTAAATCGACTAGTCGGCTATTTTTTGCTTTTTCCCAATCTAAGTCTGATTTCTTTTGTTCTTGATCTATAAAATTTTCAAATTAATCTCATTCAAACACAATTTCATTCAATTTATTCCAACATCACATAAATGGGAAAATTACCAGATATTTCACATTTTTCACAATTTAGTCCCTATTACATAAAACATAAGATATGCAAAATCTCACAACAACATAGTTAGACCAAATATTCCTTATACTCATACTAGTCCATATATTTCATTTATTTCACATTTTAGTCCCTCAATTTATTATTTTTACAGTTTAGTCCTAATTACTCAAAATCATCAAAAACTCCAATACAAAACATGTTAATCTAAAACATATTTTTAATATTTCATCATCAAACATCACAAAACACAAATATTTATCAATGGTATAACTCAAAACATTCATCAAAATCAGAAATTCTAGCATGGGTCGGATAGTATTCGAAGCAACGATCTCAAAAACGTAAAAATTATCAAAAATCGAGCTAGAACTCACCTTGAATTAAGCTTCAAAAGTGTCGAACCCTAAGATTCTTTATTTCTTTTTCTTTTCTCTTTATTTCGGTCATAAGAAAAATGAAGAACATGGCTTAATTTATTTTATGTTTTTTGATATATTAACATTTTAATAAGTTTACATTTTTAACCTTTAAAATAAAATTATAAAACCATTATACACAAGGCCACTATCATCCATAACATTTAAATATGGTTTATTTACAACGTAAATGCATCATGAAATGAAGACATCATCAATTCAACCCTTTTAAAAATAACCACGAAATTTTCATTTTACGCGATTAAGTTCTTTTATTAAATTAAGCACACAAACGATCAAATTTTCATATGAAACTTTCACACATGCAAATTGACATATAATAAACACAAAAAATAATATTTATATATTTTTCTAACTCAGATTCGTGGTCCCGAAACCACCATTCTGACTTGGGTCTAAATCGGGCTGTTACAACTTCCCCCCTTAGGGATTTTCGTCCCCGAAAATCTTATAGGTGAATAGGTTTGGATAGCATTCTCTCATTGCATATTCTGGCTCCCATGTTGCTTCCTCAACTCTGTGTTTATGCCACAATACTTTAACCAACAGAATTTTATTATTTCGCAACTCTTTAATTTCACGAGCTAGAATGCGAATCGGTTCTTCTTCGTACGTCATATCGGGCTTAATCTCAATCTCAGATGGAATAATTACATGTGAGGGATCAGATCAATATCTACGAAGCATCAAAACATGGAATAAATTGTGGATCTTTTCTAGTTCAGATGGCAACAACAGTCTATAAGTAACCGGGCCAATTCGTTCATTAATCTCATACGGCCCAATAAATCTCGGATTCAATTTGCCTTTACGACCAAATCTGAGTATTTTCTTCCATGGTGAGACTTTCAAAAACACTTTGTCCTCGATCTGAAACTCTATATCTTTACGTTTCAAGTCCGGATATGATTTCTAACGATCTGGTTCTACTTTCAAACTTTCAAGGATTACTTTCACTTTCTGTTCAGTTTCTCTGATCAAATCGACCCTGTGTATCTTATTTTCACTAAGCTCAGTCAAGTACAATGGTGTACGACATTTACGACTGTACAAAGCCTCATAAGGTGCCATTTTGATACTCGATTGAAAGCTATTATTGTATGCAAATTCAATCAGAGGTAAGTATCGTTCCAACGTACCTTCAAACTCGAGAATGCAACATCTCAACATATCCTCAAGTATCTGAATGATTCGCTCGGACTGACCATCTGTTTGCGGATGGAAAGCAGTGCTGAAATGTAATTTCGTACCTAATGCATCTTGCAGTTTCTTCCAAAACCACGTTGTGAACCTCAGATCTCTATCCGAAACGATAGATATAGGCACACCATGCAACCTCAAAATATGAGAAACATACAATTCAGCCAACTTATCAAGCGAGTAATCTATATGAACCGGAACAAAGTGAGTAGATTTAGTCAATTTATCTACAATAACCCAGATTGCATCTTTCTTGCTCGGTGTCAACGATAAACTGGATACATAATCCATCGTGAATCTGTCCCATTTTCATACAGGTATCATGATCAGCTGAAGCAATCCAGAAGGTAGCTGATGTTCAGCTTTTACTTCTTGACAGATTAAACATTTCGAAACAAAGTTATAAATGTCTCGTTTCATACCGTGCCACCAATAGAGTTGTTTCAGATCATTATACATCTTCGTACTACCTAGGTGAATAGTTAACTGACTGCTGTGAGCTTCATTCAAAATCATCTGAATCAACTCTGAATTCCTTGGGACACATATTCAATTTCTGAATCTCAAATAGTCATCAGCATCAACTCGAAACTCTGAATCAGAATTTAAATCACATTGAGCTCGTTTTGCAATCAACTCATTATCAACCTTCTCGGCATCGTATATTTGTTAAACAAATAATGGTCTTACTTTTAATTCAGCTATTATTGAATCATCATCAGACATAGCCATATGCACATTCATTGCATGCAAAGAAAATAGTGATTTTTGGCTTAAAGCATCAGCAACAACATTAGCCTTTCCCTGATGGTAGTCAATCACAAGTTCGTAGTCTTTTAGCAACTCTAACCATCTGCGTTATCTCAAATTCAGATCTTTTTGAGTCATCAAATATTTCAGGCTTTTGTGATTAGAATAAACATGACATTTCTCCCCGAATAGATAGTGACGCCATATCTTCAATGCAAACACAATAGCTGCCAATTCTAGATTGTACGTCAGATAATTCTTTTCATGCGGTTTTAACTGCCTCAAGGCATAAGCTATGACTTTGCCTTCCTACATCAAAACACAACCCAAACCATTTAAAGATGCATCACTATAGATAACAAATTCTTTACCTGATTCTGGCTGAACTAACAATGGAGCTTCGGTCAAAAGGGCTTTCAACTGATCAAAACTTTTCTGGCACTTTCCTGACCACTCAAACTTAACATCTTTCTGAAGTAGCTTCGTCATCGGGGTTGCAATCATAGAGAAACCTTTCACAAACCGTCTATAGTAACCAGCAAGTCCCAGAAGACTTCTGACTTCAGAAATGTTTCTCGGAGGTTTCCAGTCAAGTATTGCTGAAATCTTACTCAGATCAACCCAAATACCTGATGCTGAAACAATATGTCCCAGAAAACTAACTTCGTATAACCAGAACTCACATTTACTAAACTTCGCATACAACTATTTTTACCAGGACTCACATTTACTAAACTTCGTATACAACTATTTTTCTCGTAAAGTCTGTAATACAAGTCTCAAATGCTTAGTATGTTTGGTTTCATCACAAGAGTAGATCAATATATTATCAATGAACATAACCACAAACCGATCTAAATACGGCTTGAAGATCCAATTCATTAAATCTGTAAAAACAACAGGTGCATTAGTAAGTCCAAAAGGCATGACTAAAAACTCATAGTCTCCATACCTCATTCGGAAAGCAGTCTTTGGTACATTAGAATCCTTAACCCGCAACTGATAATAACCAGATCTCAAATCTATCTTTGAAACCACTGTAGCCTATTTTTAGTTGATGAAACAAATCATCAATCCGTAGCAAGAGATATTTATTCTTTATAGTCACCTTATTAAGCTGTTTATAATCAATGCACATTCTCATAGTTCCATTTTTCTTTTTCACAAATAACACAGGCGCACCCCAGGGAGAGAAACTCGGTCATGAGAAACCTCTATCTATCAACTCTTGCAACTGTGCTTTCAACTCTTTCAATTTAGTAGGCACCATTCTGTACGGAGCTATCGAAATCAGAGTTGTCCCTGGTACTAACTCAATACCAAACTCTACCTCTCGGATGGGTGGCAAACCTAACAATTCTTCAGGAAACACATCCGGATACTTGCACACAACTGGTACGGATTCAATCTTCTTTTCAGCCACTTTACTATCAAGCACATAAGAAAATTCTCACATACTTTCGAGCTAACATCGATGATATTACCGCTGGTAAACCACTCAGATCATTAGATTCAATCCGAATAATCTCATTGTTCTGACATTTCAAATTAATGGTCTTTCTTTTGCAATTAACAACAACATCGTGCTAAGTCAGCCAATCCATATCCAAAGTTATATCTAACTCGTCGAAAGGTAACAACATCAAATCGGCCAAAAAGCATGAATCTCGAATCATCAATAGGCAATTTTTACACACTTTGTCAACCAGAACACATCGGCCCAGGGGGTTTGATACTCGCATCACAAACTTAGTAGACTCAACAGGCAAAGTCTTACTGGATACTAATGTCTCACACACATATGAATGAGTCGAACCAGGATCAATCAATGCAATAACACTAATATCATAAAGAGTAAAAGTACCGGTAATAACATCTAGGGGAAAATCCTCATTGCGAGCTCGTATAGCATATGCTCTCGTAGGTGCACAAGCCTCAGATCGAACTGTTGTATCTTTCATCCCTCTCTAACTGCCACTCACATTACCCGAATGCCTGAGTGGTCTGCCTCGCACTGACATATTACTCGGTCTCACGTTCTGAACAGTGTTTTGCTCGGCTAACATCAGGAAATATCGGATAAAATGATCCATCGTTCCACATTTAAAACAAGATCGATCTTACAATTTGCAATTTTCGGAATGTAATTTACCACAATGCTTACACTCGAGTCTATTCTACCAAACATTGCCAACACTAGCAATCAAAGTGGCTCGTGAACTCACAGGAGGTCAGTCTCGATCTCGTCTAGAAAAGTCTGACGTAGCTTTAAATCGACCTGAATCATCTCTAAACTTCTTCGATGCGGACTGAAAAGTTTTACCTGATGATCTTTTACGGGAATCTCTAGCTTCAAAATCAGCTTTTCTTTTCTCTTTCCCGAGCTCTTCAGCTTTGCAAGCTCGCTCCACAAGTACCACGAACTCTTTGATTTCAAGTATGCCAACCAACAATTTAATGTCTTTGTTCAAACCGTCTTCGAATCTTTTACACATGATAGCTTCAGTTGAAACACATTCACGGGCATATCAACTGAGTCTTACAAATTTCTACTCATACTCTGTTACGGTCATACAACCCTGTTTCAATTCCAGAAATTCTTTGCGTTTCTGGTCAATAAATCTCTGGCTGATGTATTTCTTACGAAACTCGGTCTGAAAGAATTCCCAAGTCACTCTCTCTTTCGGAACCACTGATACTAGTGTATTTCACCAGTGATATGCAGTGTCTCGTAACAAGGATATGGCACATTTTAAGCACTCATCCGGGGTACAAGATAACTCATCGAACACACGAATAGTATTATCAAGCCACAACTCAGCCCACTCAGCATCATCATCATCAATAGCTTTAAACTCTTCAGCCCCGTGTTTTTTGATTCTATCAACAGGTGGTTTAAGCAATCTCAACAGATCACTCATTTGAGGTATAGTAGGTATCGAAGATGGATTAATTGGGGGTGGAGATTGTTGTGCAGCCGGATTAGTCAAGATATATTGAGTAAACCAATCGTTCATCATCTGGTAGAAGGCTTGCTTAGCCTCTCCCTCTTGGTTACTCGAGGTCAACCGAGAATCAATCAGCGTTGTCCCTTGCGTGGGAGTAGGCGCTATGCTCTCGACATCATCAGCTACAGCTCTGTCGGGATCCATATACTATACGAAAACACATTTTCAAATATCAGAAGTCATCACACTATCGCAGTATATATTATGGCATGTATAGCTAGACTCACACACGCTACATTAGTCCTAAAATTGCCGAAATAGTAGCTCTGATACTAATAAAATGTAACACCCTAACCCGTATCTATCACTGGATTAGGGTTACGAGACATTAACAAACCGAAAACACATTTTGAAACAACCACATATATATAAAAGTCACATTTATATGAATAAAGCATAAATTCAATTAAATAATAAACACGATTTTGATATTCATAATATAATATACAAAACATATTAAAACATCCCAATATTCTCCATATACTTAGAAGAAATCAAACTATTTATTACTTATTTTACACTAGCATATCTTAAACACTTTAAAATGTTTAAATAGTACTTTATTCAATAACATATACATGTAAAATTGCCAATTTTACTCAATGGTCATAAATTTAATAACATAATTATAAACTTACTCCATTTTCAAGCACAAATGGCAACTTTTGTCTGTACTCAAAATAAAACCAATCAAAAACTTATTACATATTTTAACAAGCAATTACACATGCAACTTAATATATATTGACATGTCTGAATATACTATCATAGCTTGAATACATATTGTGTACTTGCCTTAGGTTTCAAAGTTACACTTAACAATTAAATTTATAGCAAATAATGAACTAAAACTATCATAGAATATTCTTCTAACTCAACACCTTGCATAGCCGAATCTAATTATTTGAACCGCATACACATCCAAATTTTTATCAAGTGCGAAAAGCTTTCATTAACAAGTGCCGAATCACAATTTGTAACATAATCAAAACATAAATCTTGCATACCATATTATAACATATCAAAACATATTATATCAAATTTGTATATAGCTAAACAACCTTAGATACCAAATCACTTATAACACATTGACAAAATACAGCAACCTAATGCACATAAACTTTTATTCATACATATCATAGCCGAACTAGCCACACAATCAACCAAAATATTAACCATTTCCAAAACATATAATACCTATCTCAAACTTCATTTGTTCATATCTCAAATCATTATAACCAAAATGATTTCAAATCACAATCAAACATAATTGAATTATCAATACCAAGATTATTAAACATTATAACTATGCACACATATAAAGCCAAAACTAAGCATAACTAGCAAGCCATGTTCACATTGCTTTAAATACATAACCAAATTCAACATTTAAAAAGTATGTCCAACCTATACATGCCATAGTTCAAATTCAAATATATAAATACCAAAGCAGTGGATAGTGTGATAAACTTGCTGATGATCCTTGATCTCGTAACTTGAATTCAAAATCTATAAAATAGAATGAACAGGAAAACACAAAGTAAGCTATAGAAGCTTAGTAAGTCATAAGCAAATAAACATCCCAATGATATAATCAGCTCGTTTTAAGCTAATCCTAATTTCATTACCATTATCAAACTTAACCTCAAATCTACAAATGAGATAAATATTTCATACACGAAATTTACCTTGGCCGAATGCTCATTTAATCAATTTGGCCTAATATTATTCAACTTTCAAAGCCAAAATGGTTGAATATATTCAAACATGACCTAATATTATTCAACTTTCAAAGCCAAAATGGCTGAATATATTCAAACATACACATACGCATTTATATAAGCTCATAAACCATAATATAACATCAAGCACATATACCACTTATATGGTTTAATATACATGATCACATATATGCACATATCCAAGAATCAATTCTACAATATTCATACCATTTATTTACAAGGCCGAATACACATACTAAATTCACATGTAATCTTCATTTGTATCACACATAATTAGTAATAAGTATCAAGTTACTTATTTACCTTAACTCAAGCAAACAATAAGCTAATTTATACCTAATCATTTAGCTCGTTAAACGTATTCAATAACCACATCAACAAAAAGTCTTTTAGGCATAAACTTATAATAATTCACCAGCATAAAGCCTGCTAGGCCTAAACTTATATCACACACCGGCACAAGGACTGCTAGACTCAAAGTCTGATTTTATAAACCGGCAATAAGCCTGCTAGGCATCAAGCCCGATTAAATTCACCAGCACAAGGCTTGTTAGGCTCAAAGCCCGAATATCATTATTATAAAGTTGTCTCATAAACAATTCATATATCAAACATTTCAGATATTCCATATAGTTCATACGGAATTTCAAATGCTATAACTCATTCAAGTTAAACTCAAATACGTTATTTCTATGCTTTATCACATTCGGCTATCTCTACTATAAATCCTTGAATTCCAAATCAGCATATTAAACTAAGTTACATTCAAAATTAACGATGTTCAACTGCTTAAAGACTTACCTCGAATATCGACGAACGATGTAAATCGACTATTCGACAATTTTTGCTTTTCCACTATCCAAGTCCAATTTCTTTTGTTCTTCATCTATAAAATTTTCAAATTAATCTCATTCAAACACAATTTCATTCAATTTATTCCAACATCACATAAATGTACAAATTACCATTTTACCCCTAATATTTCATATTTTTCACAATTTAGTCCCTATTGCATAAAACACGAGATATGCAAAATCTCACAACAACATAGTTAGGCCGAATATTCCTTATACTCATACTAGTCCATATATTTCATTTATTTCACATTTTAGTCCCTCAATTTATTATTTTCACTATTTCGTCCTAATTACTCAAAATCATCAAAATTCCAATATAAAACATGTTATTCTAAAACATATTTTTAATATTTCATCATCAAACATCACAAAACACAAATATTCATCAATGGCATAACTCAAAAAATTAATCAAAATCAGAAATTCTAGCGTGGGTCGGATAGTATTCGAAGCAACGATCTCAAAAACCTAAAAATTATCAAAAATCGAGCTAGAAATCACCTTGAATTAAGCTTCAAAAGTGCCGAATCCTAAGCTTCTTTATTTATTTTTCTTTTCTCTTTATTTCGGTCATAAGAAAAATGAAGAACATGGCTTAAATTATTTTATGTTTTATGATATATTAACATTTTAATAAGTTTACATTTTTAACCTTTAAAATAAAATTATAAAACAATTATACACAAGGCCTCTACCGTCCATAAAATTTAAATATGGTTTATTTACAACATAAATGCATCATGAAATGAAGATATCATCAATTCAACCCTCTTAAAAATAACCATCAAATTTTCATTTTACACGGTTAAGTCTTTTTATTAAATTAAGCACCTAAACGATCAAATTTTCATGCGAAACTTTCACACATGCAAATTCACATATAATAAACACGAAAAATAATATTTAAATATTTTTCTAACTCAAATTCATGTTCCCAAAACCACCATTCCGACTTGGGTCTAAACCGGGCTGTTACATCACGCTCAAGGGGTAGCGCCTTTTGAATCTAGAAATGTATCGAGTAGTCGTGGAGGAGAGGCTAAAGAAGCCTTTTTCCAGATGATGAATGAGGGGTTCACGGAATTTGTTAGAACCAATCTGGCTTTTCAATAACCTCCACCCCCACCTAATCCCCGATCGGTTCCCGTAGCTCCTCAAGGTGTGAAACTTCTAAGATTAAATAAGCTGCCAGTTGATAAAATTTGAAAACATGAAGTTGAATAGTTTAGAGCTACTGCTGATGATGATCCTGAGAGAGCTAAATTTTGGCTTGAAAACACTATTTGGGTATTTGATGTACTGTCATGTACTCCAGCGGAGTGTTTAAAATGTGCCATATCGTTATTAAGGGACAGAATGCATCAATGGTGGAATACTTTGTTATCAGTGGTACAGAGAGAAAGAGTGACCTAGGAATTCTTTCAGACTGAGCTTTGGAGGAAATATATATGTCAGAGATTTCTCGATCAAAAGCACAAAGAGTTTCTAGAATTGAAACAAGGCCGAATGATTGTGACTAAGTATGAAAGAGAATTTGTATGGTTGAGCAAGTATGCTCAGGAGTATGTTTCTATTGAAGAACTCATGTGCAAACGGTTTGTTGATGGGTTGAATGAGGATATTAAACTTCTAGTCAGAATTCTAGAATTGAAAGTTTGTTGTCCTGGTTGATAGAGCTTGCAAAGACGAGAAGCTTAGCAAAGAAAAGAGAAAAGCAGATACAGAGGCTAGAGATTCGAGAAAAAGATCAATGAATGAGCCATATCAATCTTTGTCCAAGAAATCCAAAGATTCGTACACACGTCTAAATGCTTCAATCGGGTATTCGAACAGAGATCGTGGAAAACAATACCCAAGTCCTAAAAATCAAGCTACATCAGTATCAAGTGTTGGTTGTGTGAGAAATAATAGACCCGAGTGTCAATAGTGTGGGATATAACATTTTGGAGAATGCTGGAATAAAAGTAATAAAGCTTGCTATAGATGTGGTTAACTAGATCATTTTATTCGGGATTGTTCTGAGTTAGCTGTGAGAGAACAATTCCAAAATGTAAGACCGAGTAACATAACCACTAGAGGGAGGCCACCGAGAAATACTGGAAATGTGACTAGTAGTAGAGGTGCGACAAGGATTCGACTATGAGATCTAAAGCTAGAGCACCAACTAGAGCTTATGCCATTCGCGCTCGCGAAGAAGTGTTGTCACCTGATGTTATCACTGGTATATTTTCTCTTTACGACACTAATGTGATTGCTTTGATTGAACCTTGATTAACTCATTCATATGTTTGTTAGAATTTAGTGTCTATTAAGAAATTGCCTGTTGAGTCTACTGAGTTTGTGATTAAAGTATCGAACCCCTCAGGCAAGTATGTTCTAGTTGATAAAGTTTGCAAGAACTGTCCCTTAACGATTCAGGGTTGTTGTTTTCCGGCTAATTTGATGTTTTTTCCATTTGATGAATTCGATGTAATTCTGGGTATGGATTGGTTGACGATATATGATGTTATTGTGAATTGTAACACCCCTTACCCGTATTCAACACTGGAACTGGGTTTGAGGCGTTACTGGACTTACCACACAAACAATCATACAATTCCGAGCCATAAATTTGCATCCAAATTAAAACCATTTGCAATTAATCATAAAGTCCCTAATACGAGCCTACGAGGCCCTAAACATGCTTTGGGAGTAGTCTGGGACTAAATCGAGAACTTTAGAAATTTTTATAGAACTTAGAAAATTTTTCCACTAAATAGGGGTCACACGCCCGTGTGGATACGGGACACGCCTGTGTGATCAGGCCGTGTGGTCATACACACCCGTGTCCTGACCCCATGTAACTCTCTGACTTGTAACTCATGAACAAATTCGGATCACACGGCCAAGTCACATGCCCGTGTGCTAAACCGTGTAGAAAATTAATTTTCATAAAATAGGTGTAGACTTTACACGGCCAGGGCAGATGCTCGTGTTCAAGGCCATGCCGTCTACATGACTGAGACACACGCCCGTGTCTCTACCTGTGTGCTTAATTTTGAGCATTCTGTTTCTCAAAATTAAGGTGTAGGGGACACACGGCCAAAACACATGCCCATGGGACAGACACACGGCCTAGACACACGTCGTGTGTCTACTCGTGTTGACAAATTAAAGGCTATTTACCAAGCCATTTTCCACCCTTACTCACACATACACATACACCAATTCAATGGCACAAAACATAATATACTTAAGTGACCAAAGCACCTATAATTATGACCAACACATGCCAATGCAATAGCAACATCTATCATACTCACAATATTTATTATGCCCTAAATCAATCATGCAAATTTCGCATTCATTAAGCCTTAATTTACTACTTTCAAGACACCTAATTGTGTACAAATTTATCATCTCATCAATATATCACATTTCCAAACATTTCACATTCATCTTATGAATCACATTCCATCATTCACCAAGCATATCATGACCATATCACTAAAGGCATTGGCACATCTATGAATATACTTAGGCTTACAACCATGTTAGCCAAAATAAGCCAATTTACACGGCCAAATATCAAATCAAGCCTTTGACAATTAGAAGCCAATACATTGACTAAAATCATAATGACACATATAACAAAATGACCAAGTCCCTATACATGCCATACTTTCAAAATACTAAGAGCATCAATACCCAAAAATGAGAGTTTGATGATGATTCGAATCTCCGACAATCTCTGATCTGAGTTAGCTTGGCGACACTATAAAACATGGAAAATAAACAGAGTAAGCTATATAGCTTAGTAGGTTCGTATACAAGAAATAAGCAACCTTACCATATAACATTTAAATATTATAACATAATTAAATGTAAATTTACTATAGTCTCATGATCATAACTCATTCCACCACAAAACTTACCTCATATTCATCCTTTCAAGCATTTAATAAACATGGGTTTTATGTACGTACCTGAACCATCTCAAAATGAATTTACACATATTCTCATCTTTCACATACCCGTGAACCACTCAGAATAATAATGTTGGATACTCGAGATTTTTGCACACTAAGTGCCACATACGTAGCCAATGCTACCTCAATCTCATAGCACATAATTGCTCGCTCTCGAGCTATCGACGGGCCTGCTCACACAAGCTGTTAGTCAAGGCGTAGCTACGCGATGCTGCTAACACAAGCTGTCGAGTATCCGCAACATATGCCGGCATACTCAACCACCGATAAGACGCACAAGACCAACACCCAGATCACATAATAACATAATACATAATGACCCTAGTGACATGTCACTTGTATCCTAATCTATTCCTAAGATTCAATGAGACTTCTCACTTGCTGAATCATCTTCGAACTCGTTCGTAGAATTATACTCATTCACATAATCAAACATACAATTCATGCAATATTAAAGCATTTAAGTGCAATTATTCTAAAGCTTATTTCTAACATATGAACTTACCTCAGTACAAAATGACTAATAGTTCGATTTAGTCCACAGCCTTGTTCTTCCCTAGTCTAGGTAAGAACCTCTTCTTTCTTGATCTATAATATCAAATTTAACTCATTCAATCATCACATTATTCAATTTTAATCCCAAAAACACCTTATGGCAAAAATTACATTTTTGGCAGTAACTTTTCAACTTTTTACATTTTATTCCTAGGCTCGTAAAATGATTTTCATTCAATTTCATCACACCCAAGCCTAGTTTAACCTATTCCTTGCTCATAACAGCCCACATATTTCATTTATTCACATTTTTACACACATTTTACAACTTTTACAAATAGGTCCCTATTTGACACTTTCATAAAAAATCACTTGGTAAATGTTGTTTATCTAACACCCAAGATGCATTTTCTACCATTAAACATAAAAAATACACAAATATTCAACATGGCTAAAATTTTAAACTTTCATTTTCTTTCAAATTAGTCCTTAGAATAGCTAAATCAAGTTACAACATTCACAAAAACGTAAAAATCATTAAAAACGGGACAAAGACGGACTTACAATTGAGCTTGGAAGCTTGGCCAAAACCCTAGCTATGGTGACCCTTGAAATTTCGGCACAAGGAGGATGAAATTGAGAATATGACATCTTTTATTTATTTTATTTTGTCTTTATTAACGAAATGACAAAAATGCCCTTAATGCCAAACTTTGAAATTTCACCTAACCATGTCCATTTTTGGCCAACTAAGAGTATAATGGTCTAATTATCATTTAAGGACCTCCAGTTTAAAATTTCATAGAAATTAGACATCTCTAGCTTCCAGTGTAACACCCCTAACCCGTTTCCGTCGCCAGACTAGGTTACGAGGTATTACCAGTCAAAACAAATATTCGAATAATCACATGCATATACTTGTACACATTTATATACCATTCATTTAGTCATTTTCATTTCATCAAGCCAAACATAAAAGCATTCTCCATTATGTTAGACAATTGTTCACTTCCAACCTTGTTCATCCATTTTATAAGTCAATACCTATTTTAATACGCACATTAAGCATACACTGAATATCATCCTATAAATAACATGCATTTTAGCTTAATAATGCATAATTCATTATAACACTATATACATTCCCTATGCATACATAACCGAAACACATCATTAATCATCATCATATTTTTATATATATAAGATAAAATACATATCAAACCAAATCCTTGTGCATAATTATTTATATAGTCAAACGCCAAATCACAAGTTAATCAAAAACCATTACAAATGTTTTCATCTTATAACTAACATATCAAAACGATCTTATGTCATGTTCGGACATAACCAAACTACTTATAATGCTATCTCATATTCAACACTATGACTAGATAGAACAACCAAGATACAATTAATTACTTATTTATGAATACCATGACCGAACCAACCCAATACACATATTGAAATTTACCAAGCATTTTCAACACTCAAATTATATATATATACCACATGTAACTTTCATTCAAAACACATGACATAATAATCTAAAGGAACTCAAACATAGTCCAACAAAACCAAATCATCTAACCACACTTATGAAAATTTATATACACCATGTCAGACTCTTTAACCACAATCAAGTACACCAACCATTATCGAGCCATTTTCAATACGTATAACACCAATCACATATACCATTCATTCATAGCATATAACATTATAACCAAAACGGATTAAACCATGATCAAATTCAAACTTAGTAGTTAAGCTATTTTTGCATGGCTTAATTTATACATATCCTAGATCGGACAAAATACTTATTAGCCTATACATGCCATAAGTTTGAAATGAGACTTTTAAAGTACCGAAGGTTGACGATAGTGTGGATGACTTCACTGACGATTCCCGAGCCTGTAGCTAACTTTCAAAATCTATAAGAACAAAGAATAAACATACACACAGTAAGCTATCGTAGCTTAGTAAGTTATAAGCAATTTAAACAAATTAATGACCTCGATAGATCAATAAAATAAACCGAATCAAACATATTTTTATACACAAAATATACCATGGCCGAATATACACATATATAAATTATCAATATGTTCTCCAATTTCAAAGTCATAATATCATAGATAATCAATTATACATACATATTCATGTATATACATACTCATGAATCAAGTTTTTAAATCACATACTTATACCTATCATAAAACCAAATACACTACTCATAATTACATACATTTTCAATAGCATCACAAAACATTTCTATCACATATATTTCAATCAATTTACTTTCAATTCAAATAAGTAAGCCACATTCACATACCTGGTTACTTTAGCTTATTTAACACATTTGGTTACTTTTACCGTTGCTCACATAAAATTTGTTAGGCATAAAACCTAATATAATACACTAGCACAGAGCCTGCTAGGTAATAAACCTGATTTAATACACCGGCGTAAAATATGCTAGGCAATAAGCCTAATATCATACACCGGCATCAAAGCCTGCTAGGCAATAAGCCTGATATCATACACAGGCATCAAAGCCTGCTAGGTAATAAGCCTGATATACCACTGTTGCAAAGTCAATCTTATTCATAATTCACATCTCAATTGAACCGAACTTATTCCCAAATCTCATAAACATTTATGCATTCGGCTATAACTATAGAAATTTACACAATTAAATTGAACATAATAAGATCATATACATTCAAATTTAACGATGTTTGTTGCTTATAGACTTACCTCGGATATCGAGGAATGATGTAAATCGACTATTCAACTATTTTTTCTTTTCCCCGATCCAAGTCAGATTTCTTTTGTTCTTGATCTATACAATTTCAAATTAATCTCATTCAAACACAATTTCATTCAATTTAATCCAACAACACATAAATGGGCAAATTACTATTTTACCCTTGATATTTCATACTTTTACAAATTAGTCCTAATTGCATAAAACACAAAACAAGCATAATTTGTGTTGGAACACCGGTGCCTCCAAGGTGCAGTGAAAAATTAAAATTCCGGCGATCCAAACCAAGGATCCATGTGTAAGAAACGAATCGGGGTGATAAAAAGGTTTCGAAATTACCGAAATTTCAATCTGAGTAGACAGCGACGCCTAGGCAACAGGAATGCTGAACCACTATCGAACCAAGCCGCAACCTTTTCCGATGTCGGCCTCTACGTAGTCCACCCGATTGACAATGAACGGTAGAAATCCCAAAAAACTATTTTCAGAGAGTATTTTGCTAAAACGGTTGCTAGACCACATTCATATTTTCGGGCTAGTTATATATATATATCCTATTTAGGGTTTTTTTACCCTTGCTATATATAACTCCCTCTTAATTGGTATATATTTATAACGAATTTTAATTCATTAAAATTAATCCGAACATAATAATTATCATTCAAATAAATATAATAATGTTTAACCGAAAAATTATAATTACATTAATTATAATAAAGATTTCGGTAAACTATATTTATTTAAACTTATATACGAACTAAATTCATATATCAATAAAATTATGTTCTGATTATGTGTACAACATCCTTGTACATAAATAGTATGTTCAACAATTTGATTGCCCAATTCAATTAATTCTATAATTAATTTAATTCATGTGACAACCAAGCAATATACCAACTATGTTTTACCTCGTTCATTTCAACCATAGGGTGTGACCCTATAGGTTCTTGTAACGTTAGTAGTAATATTAGAACGATTCTAATGTTACAAACAATGAGTGACATCTAGCAATGCATCAATGCTACCTAAGTTACAAGAAGTCATGATTCAACATAACCTTTTGTGATTAACCTTTCATGCATTCATCCTTAAGTCCTATATCTTTGGAATGGACACAAGTCATGGAATAGTCACACTTGCATAGTCCATCCCATGTTTCTTGATACCTCGAGTAGGCTATGATACACAAATAAGTATGACATCTCATATCAACTTATTTGAGCATGGCCATGCATTTCTAGCCTCACTCAATCAAGTGGCCTGAGATATTACTCCCATTATGTAGGAAGGACTTATCGTATATTGATCAACTATATCCCTCAACATAGATTGTGGTATATCCAACATCAGTCTTTATAGAACAACCAGTTACGGTGTTTGTTTGACTATATCAAAATATACAACTCACGATGTTGGGATAAAGATGATCTCAAGTATGAGGATCATATACATATTAATCACTATGAGTAATGTTGTGACAATTACATAATAATCCAAGAAACGTACTCATAGCGGGTCAGTCCAATATGTTGTTCTCTAACACACATATTCATGCATTGATTCTGACACTCCATATCAATGACAACTCTTTATCATCAATCAACTACATGTTAGTCTTAATGCATTATTATTGTCCTAGCCAATAACAATACTTGACTAAGGATCTTTTGAGAATAATCATATTATTCTCAGGACATTATTATATAACAGTTTATTTATGCACACAGAAAAGAAACTGGAATAATAACGGCAACGCCTTATATTAATAAACATGATAAACCAAGTATGTTATTACAACCATCTCGTGATTGATCTTTGGGCATACTCTTACAATTTGCTCATGCTATAGCTAGGCCGAATACTCCCGACACCCATATAAGTCCTCACATTTTGTTTATTTTTCATTTTAGTCCTTCAATTTATTATTATTGTAATTTAGCCCTAATTACTCAAAATCATGAAAAAACTCCAATACAAAACATGTTAATCTAAAACATATCTTTTGTAACACCCCAAACTCGGCCTGGAAGTTTGGCTCGAATCTGGCGTGTCACATTGAAGTGTTTTTCGAAAACCATGTTTCCATTAAAAACCCTTCTTAATAATTAAAAACTTATACCCTTTTTAAACCTTGTTAGAAAACCACAGCTGAATAACATTCTTAACAACTTTGTAAAAATCTTGGTAGTTGCAGAAGCTTAATTTAAAAACAATTGTGGATACGTGATGTTTTGAACAACAGTAGTTGCTTTGAAAAATCGTGTTCTAATACTAGCAATTATAAGAACAATAAATAAAATTCCAAATTTGAAATCCAGAAAATTACAACGGCTTTACTACAACCCACATAAAAACATTTAAAAGTAATAATCAAAAATATAACATAAATAGTGTGTGTGGCTTCCTTCGAGCCCCTCGTAGCTCCGATCCGTCTAAGGCTGGAAATTACCTGAAAGGTTAATAAACGGGGTGAGTTTACGAAAACTCAGTGTGAAATCCCCTACTATATAAAAGGAACAGTCAGTCATATAAAAGAATTAAAAGTCTGGCCCCAGCCCTACTTATAGTTTCAGTATCAATTGGGCCTTAGTCCAATATAACAGACAGTACCAGATGGGCCTTAGCCCATTACTGAATAAGAAACATTATCAGAACTAGAACCAAAATGAGAATCAAAATTAGAATCAGGTGACAGAATCAGAATCAGAATTAGGTGACAGAATCGTAATCGATGTCGGTGTAAATCGAAATCGAATTTGAATGCAATCCCAACCCATATCCATCCGTATACACCCCCGTACCAACCTTACACCATGTGGGGAGACAACTCGACCCACCCATCCACTACACACCATAGAATTTGCAGCATGGCTGCCAGAATAGATATTTTGACAGAGTCACCAGATACAGATATTGTGGCAGAGCCACCAGACCCATGCAATAGAATAATATGTCATGGCATACGTACACAGAAACAGAACATCATGCTTTTCAGATAAAATAAAATATCCCTAGGGGTAAAATCGTAATTTTTCATGTATAAGGGTATTTCAGTAATTATTACCTATTGCTAGAGTTTCATGCTCATTCTAACGTTTACCAAGTAATCAGAAGTACTTACCTTGTCTTTTTACCAAAGTGGGCCTGTTGGCCCATTGGCCCGTTTTTGGCCCATTAAGCCCGAATATACCGTTGGGCACGAAAATGCACACTCTACACTCTAATCATCCAAATGCACCATATTCATTAACAACTGTCTCACGAGCGCTCGCACGCTCGCGAGTTCACAAAATACCAACGTTTTGGTATTTCGGCTTTTACCGATTCAGTCTAAGGAAGGGTGTTGTTTACACACCTAGTTGATGACAATTGATGACGATATCTCCCACGCAATAATCCTGCGATCGATCACTAACACATTAGACTTACGAATTAACGATAACTACCATAAATCCACGTCAACTAACCCAATCATCACACAAGTTAGTCATTTACGCACGAGGGGAAAATAGTCATTTTACCCTCCAGGGGTAAATCGGTAGTCCTATCCTACAGGGGTATTTTAGTAATTATACAACTTATCCACTTGGGCCTACGGACCCATTAGGACTACATGGCCCATTTCAGCCCATCGCGGCCTGAAATAGCCGTCCTACTGCTAGAGTAATGAGAAATACAAACCTATTAGGAGACTACAGTTAATCCGCGCTCCCACACTCTTAGCTGACGCCCAACCCAAACGAGCACGCCACCAAGCGAAAGGGATCAGCCAAGAAAGGTACCTTTACTCTCCTCATGGTTCTCTCTATTTAAAGCCAGCTTCGCATCCACTCTTCTGTTAGCTTCCCGATGTGGGATCCCTCCATTATTCGAGTTTAAATTCAACTCCAACTCTTGCCGCCCCCTGTTAGCAAAATAAATGCTCTTTGACTGCCATGAGTTTCGAACCTTGGACCTCCTTGCCAACTCTATTGACGCCACCTTCCTGCCTCTTATGTGGCGCTACTTTGCCACTAGAAAACAAGGCTTTTTGTGGCACAATTTCTCCAACAATATTCTTAAGGCCTACCTACTACACCCAGGGTTTGATTCACCTTAAACCTAAATTTACACTAGAGTCCGTGTTTGAACCCGGACTTCTCCAACACTTCTCAAAGACACTTAACCACTAAAACAAGCCTTCATTAACGAAATTTACATGCAGAATAAAATATTATAAGCTGCCTTCAACCGCTCCCATGCTCAAGGCCCAAAACTTCTAGGCCTAAATTCAGGGTGTTACAACTCTACCTCCCTTAAAGAAATTTCGTCCCCGAAATTTCCATCTAACCGGGTAGTCGTGTAACATCTACCCCACTATGCTACCACTGCACACTCTGATCCTACAATCACTATCACACTTCAACTAGAACTTGAAACATCTCATACATAGAACACTTATTCACTGAAGCAGACACATATTTATCATACATATATACAATTTCTATATCCAAACATCACATCCACATAAAATAAATACCAAGTTTAAATTCAGACCAATGTCTAAGGAATCCACAGTATTTCAATTTCTAAACAGACAAAAGTATTCAGAAGAGTTACGGATTCGGCGCCGAAGACTCGGTGTGCCACACTTTTTATGAGAAATACTTCAAACAGACCACGTGGTTGAAATTTTTTTCTGAAATTCAACCTTCGAAAACCCAATCCACAGCCGAGTTGTTGCAACCGGGCTCTGATACCACTAAATGTAACACCCCAAACTCGGCCTGAAAGTTTGGCTCGAATCTGGCGTGTCACATTGAAGTGTTTTTCGAAAACCATGTTTCCATTAAAAACCCTTCTTAATAATTAAAAACTTATACCCTTTTTAAACCTTGTTAGAAAACCTCAGCTGAATAACATTCTTAACAACTTTGTAAAAATCTTGTCAGTTGCGGAAGCTTAATTTAAAAACAATTGCGGATACATGATGTTTTAAACAACAGTAGTTGCTTTGAAAAATCGTGTTCTAATACTAGCAATTATAAGAACAATAAATAAAATTCCAAATTTGAAATCAGAAAATTACAACGGCTTTACTACAACCCACAGAAAAACATTTAAAAGTAATAATCAAAACTGTAACATAAATAGTATGTGTGGCTTCCTTCGAGACCCTCGCAGCTCCGATCCGTCTAAGGCTGAAAATTACCTGAAAGGTTAATAAACGAGGTGAGTTTACGAAAACTCAGTGTGAAATCCCCTACTATATAAAAGGAACAATCGATCATATAAAAGAATTAAAAGTCCGCCCTGACCTTCTACTTACGATTTCAGTATCAATTGGGCTTAGCCCATTATAACAGACAGTACCAGATGGGCCTTAGCCAATTACAGAATAAGAAACATTATCAGAACTAGAATCAAAATGAGAATCAGAATTAGAATCGTGTGTGTAATCGAGAATCGAAATGAGAATTAGGTGACGAGAATCGAATCGATGTCGATCGTGCAAATGTAATCGAGAATCGAATTTGAATGCAATCACAACCCATATCCATCAGTATACACCCCCGTACCAACCTTACACCATGTGGGGAGACAACTCGACCCACCCATCCACTACACACCACAGAATTTGTAGCATGGCTGCCAGAATAGATATTGTGACAGAGTCACCAGATACAGATATTGTGGCAGAGCCACCAGAACGCTTCCTCCATCAATATAAACCCATGTCCCATGCAACAAAATAATATGTCATGGCATACGTACACAGAAACAGAACATCATGCTTTTCAGATAAAATAAAATATCCCTAGGGGTAAAAACGTAATTTTTCATGTATAAGGGTATTTCGGTAATTATTACCTATTGCTAGGGTTTCATGCTCATTCTAACATTTACCAATTAATCAGAGGTACTTACCTCGTCTTTTTACCAAAGTGGGCCTGTTGGCCTATTGGCTCGTTTTCGGCCCATTAAGCCCAAATATACCGTTGTGCACGAAAATGCACTCTCTGCACTCTAATAATCCAAATGCACCATATTCATTAACAACTGTCTCATGAGTGCTCGCACGCTCACGAGTTCACAAAATACCAACGTTTCGGTATTTCGGCTTTTACCGATTCAGTCTAAGGAAGGGTGTCATTTACAAACCTAGTTGATGACGATATCTCCCACGCGATAATCCTACGATCGATCACTAACACATTAGACTTACCAATTAACGATAACTACCATAAATCCACGTCAACTAACCCAATCATCAAACAAGTTAGTTATTTACGCACGAGGGGCAAAATAGTCATTTTACACTCCAGGGGTAAATCGGTAGTCCTATCCTACAGGGGTATTTTAGTAATTATACAACTTATCCACTTGGGCCTACGGACCCATTGGGACTACATGGCCCATTTCAGCCCATCGCGGCCCGAAATAGCCGCCCCATCGCGAGTAGTAATGAGAAATACACACCTGTTAGGAGACTGCAGTTAATCCGCGCTCCCACACTCTTAGCTGACACCCAACCCAAACGAGCACACCACCAAGCGAAAGGGATCAGCCAAGAAAGGTACCTTTACTCTCCTCATGGTTCTCTCTATTTAAAGCCAGCTTCGCATCCACTCTTCTGTTAGCTTTTCGATGTGGGATCCCTCCATCAGTCAAGTTTAAATTCAACACCAACTTTTTCCGCCCCCTGTTAGCAAAATAAATGCTCTTTGATTGCCATGAGTTTCGAACCCTGGACCTCCTTGCCAACTCTATGATGTCACCTTTCTGCCTCTTATGTGGCGCTACTTTGTCTCTAGACAATAAGGCTTTTTGTGGCACAATTTCTCCAACAATATTCTTAAGGCCTACCTACTACACCCAGGGTTTGATTCACCTTAAACCTAAATTTTTGCTAGAGTCCAGGTTTGAACCCAGGACTTCTCCAACACTTCTCAGCACACTTAACCACTAAAACAAGCCTTCATTAACGAAATTTACATGCACAACAAAATATTATAAGCTGCCTTCAATCGCTCCCATGCTCAAGGCCCAAAACTTCTAGGCCCAAATTCAGGTTGTTACATATTTAATAATTCATCATCAAACATCACAAAAGACAAATATTCATCAATGGCATAACTCAAAACATTCATCAAAACTAGATATTCTAGCATGGGTCGAATAGTATTCGAAGCAACGATCTCAAAAATGTAAAAATTATCAAAAATTGAAACCAAACTAGCATTGAATTTGGATCAACAATGGCTGAATACCTAGCTTTCTCTTTTTCTTTTCTTTTGTTTCTATTTTCGGTCATGAGATGAAAGTATGAACACTAGTGTATTTTATTATATGTTTTATATTATTATTACATTTTAATTAATTACAATTATAACCTTTATAACTAAATAACTAAAACATATATTCTACGGGTACAACAGGCCATCATTAACTCCAGTGGTCTATTTGCAACTTAAATGCTTCAATTTAAAAATCCAAAAGCAATTCGGCCCTTATACATTAAACTATCAAGTTTTCAATTTACGCGACTAAGTCTTTTTATTAAATTAAGCACACAAACGATCAAATTTTCATACGAAACTTTCACACAAGCAGATTCACATATAATAAGCACGAAAAATAATATTTAAATATTTTTTACTCGAATTCGTGGTCCCAAAACCACCATTCCGATTAGGGTTTAAATCGGGCTGTTACATCTAGAACACATATTTTGCACCTGTTGCAATTTAGTCCCATTAGTCAAATTGAACACTTAATCGATAAAATTTCTTAACGAAATTTTCATACAATTATGCAATCATACTGTAGACCTTAAAGTAATAATAAAATTAACATTTTTACTTTGGATTTGTGGCCCTAAAATGTAACACCCCTTACTCATGTCTGACATCGGGACAAGATACGAGGCATTACTAGACTTAAACATGCACATACATGCAAAACTGGGCCATAAAATTTCAATCATATCAGAATCATTCGATCACATGGAAAATGTCCCATACACGAGCCTTCGAGGCTCTAAACATGCATTAAAAGCGGTTTGGGACTAAACCGAGAACTTGCAAACATTTTTACAACACTTAGAAAATTTTCATGTTTGAAGAGTCACACGCCCGTGTGGGTAGGCCGGGTGGTCTCACACGCCCGTGTCTGCAGCCCTTGTAACTCTCTGTTTATGATATCAGAAAACATTTAGGGTCACACGGCCAAGTCACACGCTCGAGTACTAAGATCGTGTCCTCCACACGGCTGAGACATAGGGCCGTGTCTCTGCCCATATGGTCAACACTTAGGCTATTTTCCAAGCCTTTTTGTTACCTTAATCTTTCACATACTTAAATACTTTAAAGACACATATCATAGCATCATTTTAATGATTTAGCATGCCTCACTAAAGCACACTTTTAGCAATCAACCATAACATATTACCCAATAATTAATCTCTACTTATTCAACAAATGTCCATGTTTAATCATTATCAACTTAATGCCAATTTATTGGTTTATTCCATAGCCATGACCACCGCGAATGGTCCTAGGGCATTCTCGTGCACATATGTTATTTACTATTTATATATGGCAGACAATTATAATCATATCACAAAGCATCAACACATGGCAAGGATAATTAGGCTTACAAGCTCAAAACATTATAAGCCATATCTCATGGCTATATATAATGAATCAATATAAGCCAATACATTTGGCTAAATCATAAGAACACATATCAATAACTAAGCTCCTATACATGCCACTCACTTGAAGATGCTTAAGACTTATCGATATCCCCTATTGATAGCTCGATAGTGTGATGCTGCCTCCGACGATCTCCAACCTCGAGCTAACTTGACAACACTAAAGAAATGAAAAGGAGGGGGTAAGCTATATAGCTTGGTAAGTCCATATGAAAATAATAAGAAATTTATCAACATGATTCCATCAATTCTTAAAACATGATTCCAGGGTAAAATAATCATAATTGCACTTTTACTTATGTTCAAGTTCAGCTGTTTACTCACTTCATAGTCACTCAGGTACTTATAACATGAGCTACAGAACTCCAAATCAAGATACGTTAATTTTCCCTGAAACTAGACTCAAGTATCTGCTTATCATAAAATTTTCAAAATTTTTAGATTAGCCAATAAGTACAGTTTATTCTTTAAAATCTCCCTTGTTTTGTTATCTGATAGTTCCGACCCCTGTGCACTAAAAATTAATTATCTCTTAGTACAATATTTGGATAATGTTCCTGTTTATTTCTTTCAAAAATAGACTCAGAAAGGATTTTAAGCAAATAAATTATAACCTATAATTATATTTTTACAATTTTTAATGATTTTTCCAAGTCAGGGGATTCCAAAATCATTCTGACCCTGTCTCACAAAAGTTCAAATATCACAGAATACAAATTTTTTTTGCTTTCACCGTTTCTTTTATGTGAAAATTGACTCAATAAGATTTTTATTTCATATCTTATTCAACTTCTAATTTGATTTCCACCATTTTTGGTGATTTTTCAAAGTCACACAACAGCTACAGTCCAAAACTATTTTATTACAAATTTCACTCTTACATAATCTCACTTACTCCATTCCATCTTACAGAAAGTTCGTTGAACTATCGACCACATTACTCATATATTTTCACACACGTATACCTGCACTTATTCATCACATAGTCAAATTCAATTACACTAGTCATTACATGATCACATGTATTTTCACATAGTTAATTTCTTGTTAAACTCATCGGAATAATAACAGATCCATAGTGGCCTGCACATATTACCACCCTTGTAACCGAAGCTATTTGGTGCACATAGTAGCCTACACTTAGTTTTACATCTGTGACCAAAATCGTCTCTTACACATAGTGGCCTGCACTTAGTACCACACATGTGATCAAAGCTATCGGGTACGCATAATAGCCTGCACTTAGTACTACACATGCGACCTAACCATCTAGTACACGTAGTAGCCTACATTTAGTACTACACACGTGACCTAAAAAAATCTTAAACACATAGTAGCCTGCACATAGTACTACACATGTGTTCTCACAATGGATCATTCGTATCTTTTCTATTCCTAAGGTCCAACCGGGAAATTCCTCACTTTTCAATATTTTACCAATTCATCCATAATCAACTTCAATTCATAATTTACATCAAGTGATCATTCAATATACAACCACATCTCATATAATAACAAAATATTATAACATAAGTAAAAACGATATATTATTTACATACAAACTTACTCATTTCAAATAAATATCATGTTCCATCAAATTTCTATTATATTCAATCATCCCATCACATGTTATCGACATTTGAGCTATCCATTACCTCATGGGTACATCATGTTCCCATACACAATATAATTAACATATAAATCAATACAACCATAGCGAAATAGATTTCAAGTGTAACTACAATAACATCAATATCATGCTTATTTAACACATGAACTTACCTTAAATGCAATTACGACCAACTATTCCAATTTTGTCCATAATCTCGAACTTTCCCGATTTAGGCCCGAATCTCAGTTTTCTTGATCTAACATTTCAAAAATAGCTCATTCATTATTCACATTATTCAAATTGACCCAAAAAATATACTTTTACAAATTTACATTTTTACCCCTAAACTTTATCATATTTACACTTTTGCCCCTAGGCTTGTAAAATGATTTTTATTTAATTTTTTTGCACTTTAAGCCTAGCCGAATCATTTTCGTAACTATAGAAGCCTACAATTTCCACTAAATCACACTTTTATGACAAATTTTATAACTTTTACAATTTAGTCTTTTTTAGCGTTTTCACCAAAAACTACTTAGTAAAAGTCATTTCTCCAACCATAAACATGTGTAATATAACGTTAAACATCAAAATGAAAAAACTTCTAACATGGGTCAAACCCTATACCTTCATCATAACTCAAATAAATGCTAGAAATAGGTAGATCTTGTTACGAGGATTTCAAAAACATAAAAATCATTAAAAACGGGGCTAGAATGGACTTACAATCGAGCGTGGAAGCTTGAAAAACCCTAGCTATGTCTTCTCCATGCAAGTTTCAGCCATGGGGTTTAATATGGACAAAAATTGGCTTTTAATTTTGTTTTTAATTCTTTTTAATTACTAAATGACCAATATGCCCCTAACTTAAAAATATTTTATTTCACCCATTTCATGTCCATTTTTGTCCAAAAAATTAACCAATGGTCTAATTGCCACTTAAGGACCTCCAATTTAAAATTTCATAACAATTGGACACCTCTAGGATGTAGAACTCAACTTTTGCACTTTTTACGATTTAGTCCTTTTGACTAAATTGAGAGCCCAAACGTCAAAATTTCCAGACGAAATTTTCAAAAAACAATTCCATAGAACTGTGGACCATAAATTATAATAAAAACGAATTTTATTACGTCGAATTCGTGTTCTTGAAACCACTGTTCTGACTAGGTCCTAATTCGAAATGTTACAACTCTCCCCCCTTTAGGGATTTTCGTCCCCGAAAATCTTACCAGAAGAGTGGTTTAGTTCCTCATAAACTCTACTATCTCATAAACATTACTAAAGAACTTTTACTTTAGCCTTCATTAAAACCAGGGTCTTATTTAGCTTCTTAATAACTCATAATATAGAATTCGGATCTCAATCCAATTAACCAGGACTAGCATTCCAAGAATCCGACAATCTCAGAGATACATGATTCCATTAACCCGTTAGGCAGAAATTTAACATATACCAAAATGATTTGCAGATTTCATCAAACACTTAATACAAGCCACATAACATCTTTCCTTTTTAAAGACAGGAATAATCCGTATATTAAATCTATAGTAACTCTTTCTCAGAGATCATACCATGACTATCTTATCATCCTTTAATGATTCAAGTCAGCTACACTATCAAAAACTTAAATCTGTCTATAACATCAGATACATTGAGCTATCACACTACCTTTCTTGTCTTAAAACACATCACTAAAAATCAAAAAGTCTTTGATCATTGCAGACCAAACCAGTTCAAAGGCTTCGGTTAACAATGTCCTCGTATACTCAAAGTTCTACTAATTAACATGTAATAGACCATTCAATTTTCACAAAATGAAAATTTTAACATTCATAGTAGCTTTAAATCGTATCAAAGTCTTCTAAGATACATACACTTTCCATTCAGACTATTTGTCTTTTACCCAAAAAAGATAAAATCTTATTCTCAAGCTTGAGAAAAACAATTCGGACATAATTGTTTCATTAAATCTTTCAAACAATAACCCATACAGACTAAAAAACCAAGTCGATCTTAATTATTACTTGATAAAGCTTTAGGAAATCCTTCCTTTCAGTTGACAGAACCATTCAACATGCAATCATTTAAGATTCACTTATCATGCCTGTCAAAGACCTTTACCATTTCTTTAGCTCAAAATAACAAGAATATCCCGATTGAGGGCATTAACTTTAATCAAATTACTCGGGAGAAGAAATCCACCATACAAATCAAAACTCGCAGTTTCGCCACTTATGCTTTTACTGAGGTCAAAACTTTACACAAAATTTAAAGAAGTCCAAATACTAGAATCATCACGTTACTACTATCAACCCAGAGGCATAATCATAATTGACATAGTCATCATAGGCCCAAGAATACACTTTAGATACGAGTCATGATTAATAATTTTTTAAATAAATATGACAAGAAGACCAAAATAAAGAAATCCAAGATAGAAAAATCCAAGAATCATAACACCATGTGTATTTCTTATAAAATTCCCATGAATGGATTGTAATAGAATACTAGAGAGAAATAGAGTAGTGCTGATTATAAACCAATCAGGTTATCAATACTTTCGTCTATACATCATGATTAGAAAACATTCCCATATAACAAGAATTTTATCAGAAGAGTAACAGCCATAGGAATATTCCTGAGAACAATTAAACATATACAATACGTCAAAAGAGACTGTCCAAAATCTATTTAGCCATAACTGTCACAATCAATGTCTTATTTTTCAAATATTATTCCTTCAATTATTTCTATCATCACTAATCCTGTACTATTTCTTTCACTGAAGAAAATAAGTTCAGAAGGAATTTCAATTACTACATTCTTTCAAAGTCGTGTCTGAACAAGCCGATTTGCCAAGGTTAATTTCTTCTCTCATTGTGATATTTCGTAAATCAAAAAAATCTTTAAATCAATCTGATACCTTTTCTAATTCCGTCTTTACTTATCAACTCATTCTCAAACTCTGACTATATTTACAATCATTCTACCGTTGAACTCTTTTGGTCTCATATTCGTGAGCTTATTTCAGCACAAATCTCATGAAATCCTTTATAAACACAACTCTGGTAAGGGGGTGGGGTTGTAAGATCCCTGACTCGTCTCTCATACACATGTATATACCATATAACTTTCACCATTATAGTCATATTATTACCAACATATCATTCGCTTCAGACAAGCTAACATTAAAGTTTGCTTTACACAGAATTTTCAGTTACTTATTTAAACAAATGTACTTATACATACATTCTATGAATTCTGAATAACTTTACTTATCATTTTTATTCAATCAAACAGGTCAGGCACATAACATCATATAAGGGCCAAACAAACATGGATGAGTGTATCACAATCTGAGCTCTCATCTAGCACATCAACATATGCATATCGCTATAATCATACAACTCAATTCAATCAATTTAGCACATTTACATAGACTATGAGAGTTTGCCAGTCATACTTACTCAAACAATCATACGTGGACATTTATTCCATTAATATTTTTGTTAAGTTACCCAAATACACGCATTCGTTCCAGTAAATCAATCATATACATCATGGAATTATCAATTAAACATAGGTAGGCTCATTACATCATAATCTTTTATCTCATTTCACTTTTCCATATTTCAAGGATGCCTTCCGTTAGAACATTGCAATTTTGATGGATTCCCAGGTAGTATACTCAGGGTATATACATTAATCATTCGCCAGTTCATGTCCAGTAGTACCTTTCAGTTACACTCTCTCGACTCACATATCATACAATAGAATTACTAGTCTAGGCTAAATTCTAACTGAAATATATTCTCGATAGGCTCGTCTCAAGATTACCCGTCTGAGCTAAATCCCTTACATAATGAGGCCAATGGATTACCCGTCCGAGCTAAATCCATTCCATCACATTTACTCGAGAGAATTCAACTCAGGATTACCCGTCCGAGCTAAATCCCATTTTGCATCATTATAGCCCTTTTCAAGAAATCATTGTAATCCATCGAAATTCAACGTCCAATTGGGGTAGTAACATTTTGCTAATATCATGCTATTATGAACCCTTTATTCATACTTTTATGAATTTCTATTTACCACATCCACTTAATCAAATAAGCCAAGTGTACATCATCGTATGAACATCAAATAACCATGAACATTTATCGTAACATAAACTTTCATCTCACATGTTCTCACATATATCAAGAACTTTTATTCATAATTTTCTGAATCCAGGCTTATCATGACTATACTTTACCCAAATACCTTAGCATCACATTTAACATGGTCGGTGTAGCTCGGTTGGAGAGTACCTCTGTCTAAACGAGATGGTTCTCATTCGCGTCGAGAGACATCACATTATCACAGATTGGTGGCATGTATAGTTAGACTCTCATTCTTGCTAGGTTAGTCCGAGAAGTGACTAAACCATAGCTTTGATACCAAAAAATGTAACACCCCTTACCCGTGTCCAATGCTGGGACAGGATACGAGGCATTACTAGACTAAAACATGTACATACATGTAAAAATGGGCCATAAAATTTCAATCATATCGGAATCATTTGATCACAAGCAAAATGTCCCATACACGAGCCTTCGAGGCTCTAAGCATGCATTAAAAGCAGTTTGGGACTAAGACAAGAACTCACGAACTTTTTTACAACACTTAGAAAATTTTCATGTTTGGAGAGTCACACGCCCATGTGGGTAGGTCAGGTGTCTTACAAGTCCGTGTCCTTAGCCCGTGTAACTCTCTATTTATGACATCATCAAACATTTAGGGTCAACGGCCAAGTCACACGCCTGAGTGCTAAGGCCGTGTCCTCCACACAGTTGAGACACACGGCCGTGTCTCTGCCCGTGTGGTCAAAACTTAGGCTATTTTCCAAGCCTTTTTGTTACCTTAATCTGTCACATACTTAAATAATTTAAAGACACATATCATAGCATCATTTTAATGATTTAGCATGCCTCACTAAAACACGTTTTTAACAATCAACCATAACATATTACCCAATAGTTAATCTCTACTTATTCAACACATGTCCATGTTCAGTAATTATCAACTTAATGCCAATTTACGCGTTTATTCCATAGCCATGACCACCCTGAATTGTCCTCGGGTATTCTCGTGCACATATGTTATTTACTATTCATTCATGGCAGGCAATTATAATCATATCACAAAGCATCAACACATGGCAAGGATAATTAGGCTTACAAGCTCAATACATTATAAGCCATATCTCATGGCCATATACAATGAATCAGTATAAGCCAATACATTTGGCTAAATTATAAGAATACATATCAATAACTAAGCTTCTATACATGCCACTCACTTGAAGATGCTTAAGACTTATTGATATGCCCTATTGATAGCTCAATAGTGTGATGCTGCCTCCGACGATCTCCAACCCCAAGCTAACCTGACAGCATTAAAGAAATGAAAAGGAGAGGGTAAGCTATATAGCTTAGTAAGTCTATATGAAAATAATAATCAATTTCTCAACATGATTCCATCAATTCTTAGAACATGATTCCAAGGTAAAATAATCATAATTGCACTTTAACTTATGTTCAAGTTAAGCTATTTACTCAAGTCATAGTCACTCAATTACTTATAACTTGAGCTACGAAACTCCAAATCAAGACCCTCTAATTTTCCCTGAAACTAGACTCATGTATTTACTTATCATAAAATTTTTAGAATTTTTGGATTAGCCAATAAGTACAGTTTATTCTTTAAATTCTCCTTTATTTCGCTATTTGATAGTTCCTACCCCTTTACACTAAATATTAATTATCTCTTCATACAATATTTGGATAATGTTCCCGTTTATTTCTTTCGAAAATAGACTCAAAAATTATAACCCATAATTATATTTGTACAATTTTTAATGATTTTTCCAAGTCAGAATAAGGGATTCCAAAATCAATCTGACCTTGTCTCACAAAAATTCAAATTTCACAGAATACAAAATTCTTTTGCTTTCACCATTTCTTTTATGTGAAAGTAGACTCAATAAGATTTTTATTTCATATCTTATTCAACTTTTAATTCCATTTCCACCATTTTTTGTGATTTTTCAAAGTCACACAACTGCTGCTATCCAAAACTGTTTTATTACAAATTTCACTCTTACATAATTTCACTTACTCCATTCCATCTTACCAAAAGTTCACTCCACTATCGAGCACATTCCTCATAAATTTTCACACACATATACCTGCACTTATTCACCACATAGTCATATCCAATTACACTAGTCATTACATGATCACATGTATTTTCACTTAGTCAATTTCCCGTTGAACTCATCGGAATAATAACAGATACAGGGTTGCCTGCACATATTACCACTCTTGTAACAAAAGCTATTTGGTGCACATAGTAGCCTGCACTTAGTACTACATCTGTGACCAAAACTGTCTCTTACACATAGTGGCCTGCACTTAGTACCACACATGTGATCAAAGCTATCGGGTACGCATAGTACCCTGCACTTAGTACTACACACGTGACCTAAAACCATTTAAACACATAATAGAATTCACATAGTACTACACATGTGTTTTCACAATGGATCATTCATATCTTTTCCATTCCGAAGGTCCAACTGGGAAATTCCTCACTTTTCAACATTTTACCAATTCATCCATAATCAACTTCAATTCATAATTTATATCAAGTGATCATTCAATATACAACCACATCTCATATAATAACAAAATATTATAACATAAGTAAAAACGATATATTATTTACATACAAACTTACTTGTTTCAAAGAAATATCATGTTCCATCAAATTTCCATTATATTCAATCATCCCATCACATGTTATCGACATTTGAGCTATTGATTACTTCATGGGTACATTACGTTCTCATACACAATATCATTAACATATAAATCAATAAAACCATAGAAAAATAGGTTTCTAGTGTAACAACAATAACATGAATATCATGCTTATTTAATCACATGAACTTACCTTAAATGCAATTACGACCAACTATTCCAATTTAGTCCATAATCTCAAACTTTCCTGATTTAGGCCTGAATCCCAATTTTCTTGATCTAACATTTCAAATATATCTCATTTATTATGCACATTATTCAAATTGACTCAAAAATATACTTTTACAAATTTGCATTTTTACCCTTAAACTTTGTCATATTTACACTTTTTCCCCTAGGCTCATATAATGATTTTTATTCTTTTTTTTTGCACTTTAAGCCTAGCCGAATCATTTTCATAACTATAGAAGCCCACAATTTCCACTAAATCACACTTTTATGAAAAAAATTTTAACTTCGACAATTTAGTCCTTTTTAGCATTTTCACCGAAAACTACTTAGTAAAAGTCGTTTCTCCAACCATAAACATGCATAACCTACCATTAAACATCAAAATGCACAATTTTTTAACATTGGTCATACCCTAGACCTTCATCATAACTCAAATAAATGGTAGAAATAGGTAGATCTTGTTACGAGGATTTCAAAAAATTAAAAATCATTAAAAACGGGGCTAGAACGGACTTACAATCGAGCTTGGAAGCTTGAAAAACCCTATCTATGTCTTCTTCATTCATTTTACGGCCATGGATTTGTAGATGGACAAAAATTGGCTTTTAATTTTTTTTAAGTCATTTTAATTACTGAATGACCAAAATGCCCCTAACTTAAAAAGATTCTATTTCACCCATTTGATGTCCATTTTTGTCTAAAAAATTAACCAATGGTCTAATTACGATTTAAGGACCTCCAATGTAAAATTTCATAACAATTGGACACCTTTAGCATGTAGAACTCAACTTTTGTACTTTTTACAATTTAGTCCTTTTGACTAAATTGAGTGCCCAAACGTCAAAATTGCCGGACGAAATTTTCACAAAACTATTCCATGAAAATGTGGACCATAAAAATATAATAAAATTAAATTTTATTACGTCTGATTCGTGGTCTCGAAATCATTATTCCGACTAGGTCCTAATTTGGGATGTTACACCAAACTAGTGTTCCGATTTGACCCAAAAGTGGGATGTTACATGAATTGTAGATGAAAAAATATTGAATTAAAATGTCATAATAATGAAATTATTCGAATTGAATCAGATGAATCAAGTAAATTGCCTATAGTAATTTCGTCTATGTTAGCTCGGAAATGTGTGAGGAAAGGTTACGAAGCTTACCTTGTATATGTGCTAGATACAAAAGTGTCTGAATTAAACACTGAATCAGTGTCAATAGTCTGTGAGTTTTAAAATGTGTTTCTAGAAGAATTACCAGGGTTACTACTGATCTTAGAGGTTGAATTTGTTATTGAGTTAGTATTTGGAACATCACTTATATCTATAGCTCCGTACAGAATGGCTCCGACAGAATTGAAAAAGTTGAAATCTTAGTTGAAAGAATCATAGGATAGAGGTTTTGCACGATCTATTTTTTCGCCCTGGGGTGCACCAGTGTTGTTTGTAAAGAAGAAAGACGGATCAATGAGAAAGTGTATTAATTATTAGCAACTCAACAAAGTTACGATAAAGAACAAGTATCCTTTGCTGAGAATAGATGACTTGTTTGATCAGTTAAAAGAGGCAACAGTGTTTTCAAAAATCGATTTGAGATCCTGCTACTATCGGTTGCGAGTGAAAGATTCGGATGTGCCGAAAACTGAGTTCAGAACGACGTACGGACATTATGAATTTCTTGTTATGCCTTCTGGATTCACTAATGCTCTTGCAGTTTTTATGGATTTGATGAATAGGATTTTTAGACCGTATTTAGACTGATTTATTTTTGTATTCATTGATGACATTCTGATCTATTCACAGGATGAGTCTGAGCATGCCGAGCATTTGAGAATTGTGTTACAAACCTTGAGAAATAAGCAACTGTACGCTAAATTTAGTAAATGCGAGTTTTGACTCTGAGAGTTTGGAATTTTGGGACACATTGTTCAAGCGGAGGGTATATGAGTTGATCCGAGCAAAATTTCTACATTTGTTGATTTGAAACCACCAAGAAATGTATTCGAAGTCAGAAGTTTTTTGGGACTAGATGGCTACTATCGACATTTTGTTAAAGGGTTTTCAATGATTGCTACTCCTATGACCAGAATGCTACAAAAAGATGTGAAATTTGAATGGTCCGAGAAATGTCAACAGAGTTTCAAACAGTTGAAAGCATTATTAACTGAGGCACCAGTTTTGGTTCAACCTGAGTAGGGTAAAGAATTTTTAATTTATAGTGGCGTGTCACTAAACGGTTTAGGTTGTGTTTTGATGCAAAAAGGAAAAGTCGTAGCTTATTCCTCTAGACAGTTAAAGTCGTATGAAAAAACTACCTGACACACGATTTAGAGTTGACCGTTATTATTTTTGCATTGAAAATTTGGTGACATCATTTGTACGTGAAAAGTGTCACATCTTTACCGATCACAAAAGTTTAAAATATATAATGACTCAAAAATATTTGAATTTTGCGACAACAGAGATGGCTCGAGCTATTAAAAGATTACGAGTTAGTAATTGATTATCATTCGGGAAAAGCAAATGTAGTTGTAGATGCTTTGAGTAGAAAATCTTTGTTTGCTTTAAGAGCAATGAATACTCAACTAGCTTTATCCGATGATGGTTCGATTCTAACAAATTTGAAAGCCAAACCGGTTTTTCTTCAGCAAATTGGGAAGGTCAAAAGTGTGATACCGAATTACAAGCTAAAAGAGTGCAATGTGAGTCGACTAGTGATTCTGACTATCACATCAGATCCAATGATTGTTTAATGTTCCGAGATAGAATTTTCATACCAAAGAATCCTGAGCTCATTCAAAAAATTTTACACGAAGCACGTAGTGGTTGTCTATCTGTTCACCCGAGGAGCACTAAAATGTACAATGATTTGGAATAATGGTATTGGTGGTCAGGCATGAAACGAGACATTTCAGAGTTTGTATCAAGGTGTTTGATTTTTCAACAAGTCAAAGCTGAATATCAAGTGCCTTCAGGATTATTATAGCCTGTGATGATACCAGAGTGGAAATAGGATAGAGTTACGATGGATTTCGTATTGGGTTTGCCCCTATCTCCAAAAAAGAAAGATGCTATCTGGGTTGTCGTTGATCAACTGACGAAATCTGCATATTTCATTTTAGTATGGACTAACTATTCACTTGATAAATTGTCTGAGTTGTACTGTAACAACCTTACCTATATTCGACACTGGAACAGGGTACGAGGCATTACCAGACTTATACACAAGCAATCATACAAAACTGAGACGTAAATTTCCATCCCAAAATTAAAACTTTTCACATTCATTCATATCATCCCTAAAATGAACCTTTAAGGCCTAAAACATGCATTGGAAATAGTTTAGGACTAAACCGGGAAATTTAAAAAAAAAAATTCATTAAATATGGGTCACACGCCAGTACGGCTTTCGGGATATGCCCGCCGTGTAACAGTTCGATTTAGACCCTAATTGGAACAGTGGTTTTGGGACCACGAATCCAAATCAAAAAATATTTAAATATTATTTTTTGTGTTTATTATATGTGAATTTGCATGTGTGAAAGTTTCGTACGAAAATTTGATTGTTTGTGTACTTAATTTGATAAAAGGACTTAATTGCGTAAATTGAAAACTTAATAGTTTAACTCATAAAGGCTAAATTGTTAGTGGCTTTTTAATATGGGGTGTTTATGTTACAAATTGCCCATGATATTATGCCTTGGACAGTTGTAGCCTTGTTAAATTGTGGTTTATTATTTGATTATAAAGGTTATTAAAGTAAATTATGAAATATTATGTATATTAAATAAAACAAACATAATATAGCCATCCATTTTAGTTCATTTTGACCGAAACTAAAAGAAAAATAAAGCTATAGAAAGTTTCAAGCATTCGACACTTTGGAAGCTTGATTAAAGATCAAGAACAAAAGAAATCGGACTTAGATCGGGGAAAAGCAAAAATAGTCGAATAGCCGATTTATAACGTTCGTCAATATACGAGGTAAGTCTTTAAGCAATTAAACATAATTTATTTTGAATATAAAATTATTTACTATGATGATTCGAATTTTATAGTTGTATAATAGGGTAGCCGAATATGGTTTAACATTGAAGTTATGTGGTTGAGTTTTATTCGATTGAGTTAAAACCTCTGAAAGTTTGTATGAACTGCATGGCATATTTAGACGATTCGATATATGAACTGTTTATGGAATGAAATTATAATACTGATATTCGGGCTTTGAGCTTAGCAAGCCTTGTGCTGGTGAATTTGATCGGGCTTTGTGCCTAGCAGGCTTATTGTCGATGAATAAATAAGAATCAGACCTTGAGTCTAGCAGGCCTTGTGCCGGTGTGTGATTCAGGCTTATGCCTAGCAGGTTTTATGCCGGTGATTTATTTTCAAGACTATGTCTACAAGACTTCACATTGATGTGGAAATTGAGCAAGTAAGTTGATCTCAATGACCTTGTATATTTGGCTACATGTAATGTTTTATTGAACTTGTATATTTGACCATATATGATGATATATTGAACTTGTATATTCGGCCATATGTGATGATATAATGAACCTTGTGTATTTGGCCATACAAGTAAGTATTTATGAGATGATATTTATATATTGAATTTTGTATATTCGGTTATATAGGTAAGTATTTATGTAGTGTTATAATTGACCTTGAATATTCGGCCAAATAGGTGTGTATATATATGTGATATTATATTTTAATGTAAGCATAAATTAGATAGTGTTATTTTGGGAATGAAAAGTTGAAGAATATTATGCTAAATGAGAAATATTAACATTCGGCCAAGGTAACTTATTTGTCTTAAAGTATAACATTAATGATACAATTCAACTTATTTGAAATGTTTTGATTATTCATTTGAGTTGTTTAATTTGCTTAATGATTACTAGGCTAAGTTAGCTTACTCTGTGTGTTTTTGTTACTCTATTTTATATATTTTGATTGTAAGTTACGAGCTTGAGGATTGTCATCGAAGTCATCCACACTATCGTCAACCTTCGGAACTTTTAAAAGTCTATTTTCGAACTTATGGCATGTATAGGCTAATATGTATTTTGTAACACCCCTATCCCGTAACCGTCGTCAGAATAGGTAAGGGGCATTACTAGACAAACAGAACATTTCAGACCAATTCTGAATCACAGATATCACACAACATTAATACATAAGCAATCATCAATAATTTGTCCCTCAAGATAGTCTACAAGACCTAAAACATAATTTAATAAAAGGTCGAGACTAAACCGAACAGATTAATAAATTTTAGAAATCAAAAAGTATTTCAATTTTATTAAGGTCACACGCTCGTGTGACCAGGCCGTGTGCCTCACATGGGCATCAGACACGCCTATGTGACCCAACCATGCCATAACAGAGTATATAAACTGACTTTCTCGCACGGCCAATAGACATGCCCGTGTGCTATGGTCGTGTGATACTTAGCTAGCTACTGACTTGAGCCCACGGCCATATGACACGCCTATGTGTCTTAACCGTGTGATCTTAAGAGGTTACTGCTTTACCTACATGGCCACAAGGCACACCCGTGTTCCCTGACCGTGTGGCACAATGCAGGCTTGGTTTAAGCCAATTTGCCACCCTTTTATGGGTCATTCCTACAAGCAATATTAAACAACATTTATACCAAAATTTTCAGTCAATTCCATGCTCAAAACATGCTTCATTTTAACTAAATCATCATCATTCTATAAAATATTCAAATCCATATCAAAACACATTTAAAATCTCATTACAACAACATGCCATAATGCTTATTTCATAGCTCACTTATGACACTTTCTAACTCGTGCTTAAACTTACCATTTCCTCAACTTGGCATATTTCAAAATGATCACCATATATAAGGTCATATAACCATTACATGCATACACAATTTGACATCACAACCATTTACCAAAATTAAACACAAACATACCATTTGTTAGCCAACTCTCATGGCATAACATATATACATACCAAAGCTTAAATACATAGACATTCTAGCCTATACATGCCATACTGAAAAATATTTACACTTTCAAAAGTACCAAATGAGGTTCGATAGTGTGGTGACGATCCTTGACGATCCCCGAGCTTGCAGTAGCTTCGATATCTATAAAACAATGTAAACACACACAAACTAAGCTTTCAAAAGCTTAGTAAGCTCGTACTATAAACATCAACAATATATAAAACATAAACATCAACACATAAGTATTTATAAAATTCTCAAATCATCATCAATCTATACCAGCCTAATCCATATGCTCATAACAATTCAATGAACTTCACTTGAATAATATCATCTACCACAAAGGTATCATACATACCTGGATCTTCCATACTTATTCACCTTCATCATCACCTCTTACTTGAGTATTTCAAGACTTTTCGTAACTTATTCATACTTTAACATCCGCACACTTACTGCTGTAAAAGTTAGCCCAAGCTAAAATGATTCTGCACACTTAGTGCCATTTCAAGTAATCAAATCTAAGTCAGTAACGCACACTTAGTTCCTTATATAGCCGAAGCTATTCCAACTCGCACATTTAGTGCCATTTGTAGCTGAAGCTAATTAAACCGCACACTTAGTGCTCAACATAGTCGAATATCATCGTACTCAAATTATAATCAAATATCTATACAATTTATGCATTACCATCGCATTAAAACATAGCTTTAACATTATTTATCATGTACAAACTTACCTCGTACTCGAAATTATCGATTTGAATTGTTTACTCGATAGCCTTCGACTTCCCTCGATCTAAATCCGAATTCTTCCTTTCTTGATTTATATGTATTCAAAATTAACCCTTTTTATTCACCAATTAATTTAATTCAATCCATAAACACATATTTAGGGCATTTTGCCAACTAGCCCTCACATTTTCACAGTTTGACACTTTAGTCCCTATTTCACAAAATCACAAAACACACATAATTTGCATATACACAAGCTTAGCCGAATTCTCCTAACTCTCATACAAATCCAAACATTTCATTTATTTCACATTTTAGTCCTTCAAAAATAACATCTTTATAATTTAACCCAAATTACTCAATTTCATCAAAAATCCAAAGACAAATCATTTAAGCCCAACATCAAGCTTTTATAATTCATCTATTAACATCTCAAAACTCATAGTTTCATCAATGGTACACTTCAAAATCATCACCAAAATTAGAAATTGAAGCATGGGCTTGATAAAACACATAACAACGATCACAAAAATGTAGAAATCATTACAATCGAACTCAGAACATACCTTAATTGAGCAAAATGAGTGTCGAACCCTAGGTATCTCTTTTTCTTCTCTTTTTCCTTGAATTTTCGGCAATATGAGATGATAATGGCTTTGATTCATTTTTTATTTTGATTTAATTAACAGTAATAAGATATTTACATTTTTAACCTTTTTATTTTCATTATAATTCCACTATCTCATGTCCATCTATGTCATTTAATGAGTTAAATGATCCATTTACAACATAAGGACCTCTCATTTAGAAAGACACATCAAATAGGTACTTTAAGAAATAGCAGGCAACTTTTACAAATTATGCGATTAAGTCCTTTTTCAAAATTAAGCATACAAACATTCAAATTTTTATATGAGATTCACACCTGCTAATTCACACATCATAAGCACGAAAAATAATATTTAAATATTTTTTTAACTCGGATATGTGGTCCCGAAACCACTATTCTAACTAGGGTCAAAACCGGACTATTACATATTTTGTTTGATCTTGGATATGTATAATTTAAGCCATGCGAATATTGCTTGACTCCTAAGCTCGAATTTGACTTTGCTTAATTATGGTTCAATTTCATTTTTTTTTTTGTTAAAATGCTATATGCTTTGGATAACTAGTATTTATGATATGTATTTGTGCATTGAAGTTGGTTAAAGAATTTTGAATGTGATATGAATGAATTGGACACAATATATGCATAGGTATTTTTGATTGTTTTGAATGTGGTTTATATGAAAATAAAGTATATAAATGAATTTGGTAATTTACCTAGTTAAGGTTTATAAATGTTTTGGTGTTAAAGGATATCTTGTATTAACCGAACATGGTTGGAGCTATTTTAATATATTTTCTATATGATTTTGTAAAATTTGTGTATTGATATGTATATATATTTATATATATATTTGAATGAGTACATATATTATTATGTGCATAAGTCATGAAAATTAATGTAATGAATTGGCTAAGTAGTGTCAAGTAGAATATGTTATTTAATCTTATCAATATCCTCTGTATGTGGTTCGAAAAATGTAATTAATTTAGGTCATTATATGTTCTCTTGTATGTTTATGTTATAAATAAGGTATTGTATATTTACAATTAAGTATTATATGTTATTAAGGTTTGTTAACATTGATAAGTGAAATGAATATTATGACACATGATATTTATATGAAGTTTAATTATGTGTTTCGGTTATGTGTGAATGGGAATGTATATGATATGATTTTTATCAAATGATTAAAAGTAGTACATTTCGTGTAATCCATTTGTGTTTGGTTATAGTATGCAACTAAAGTGTAATGAAGTCTATTTATTTGCATGTGTTATAAGTTTAAATTAAAAGTATATTCAGCTATGTGGCAATAGAGATGAAATCGACTATTGAAATTCAAGTACGTGTATATGATCATTTTAATTTGTATTTTTGTCTGGTATTACCTCGTAACCCTAATTCGGCGACGAATACGGGTTAATGGTGTTACAGGCCGTGTGGTCATACACGCCTGCGTCCCTAACCCGTTTAACTTACTGTTTGTCACCCAAGAGCAAATTGAAGACACACGGCCAAGTCACACGCCCGTGTGCTAGGCTGTGTGGTCGATCTAATAATTTTAATTTTTCTTAAAATAGGTGCAGACTTCACACGCCCAAGACACACGCCCGTGCCTGAGGCCGTGTCATCCATACGGCTGAGACAACGCCCTTGTCTTTGCCTGTGTACTCAATTCTGAGCATTCTATTTTGCAACAATTAAGATGTAAGGGACACACGGCCGGAACACACGCCGGTGTGTCTACCCGTGTGGACAAAAACAAGGCTATTTACCAAGCCATTTTGCGACCCTTTAATGCAGAAACCTACACAAAAAAACATAGCACCAATCCAAGCAATTACATTCAACCAATTTAGCCACAATCAAGACATCCACACATCATTCACATGCTACCATTTATCACATAAAAACATCACATACTTATCAACTTAAACCATGCAAATTTCCACATCCATGATAACATCATCATATGCATATATACTTAAACCAATATTAGCCAATTTCAATGGCCATTTACAAAATGAATTATCAACCAACATAAGCCAACACATTTGGCCAAATCAATTATGACACATAACAAAATGACCAAGTCCCTATAAATGCAATAACTCAAAATGTCGAATACATTGGTACCAAAATTAATCAGTTGATAGTGTGATGGAGTCTCCGACGATCCCCAAATTCGAGCTAGCTTGGTGACACTATAAGATAAGGGAAAAGAAAGGGGAGTAAGCTATAAAGCTTAGTAAGTTCCTATGCAAATAATAAGCATCATAACACATATTTAGCATACAATTAACATGATGTAAATTAACATAAATGTTATTATAAATCTCATAGTTAAACTTACTCAATCATAACCTTACCTAGGGTTTATCACATAACGAGCTCTTTACGTATGAGTTTTATGTACATACCTGAGTTATCTCAAGCTTGGATTTTCACACAATTCATTTTTGACATCCTCGTTAAATTACCCGTTGAACCACTTGGAATACTAAAGGATACTCGGGAGTTCCGTACACACGGTACCATACCAATGCCATATCCCAGATATGGTCTTACATGTAATCTCATGTCGATGCCAATAGCCTAGCTACGGTCTTACACGAAGTCTCATATTGATGCCATATCCCAGATATGGTATTACACGTAGTCTCATATCGATGTCATATCTCAAATATGGTCTTACACGTAGTCTTATTAACCCTAATGTCATGACATTCGTATCTTATTTATTCTTAAAGTTTAACTGGGATTTCACGCTTGTCAGAACTTTGTCGAATACATCGAAGGATAAATAACAATTCATACAATAATAGAACATTTAAAACATAATGAAAATAATTCATTATTTACATACGAACTTACCTCAGTACAAAAATAGTAGAAACGGGACCTAATCGTCAAACACTTTGTTTTTCTCCTGATCTAGGTTTGAACCTCATTTCTCTTTATTTAAAATAGAAAATTTAACTCATTTATTATTCACATTACTCAATTCAGTTAAAAAATCATATTATGAAAAAATTACATTTTTGCCCCTAAACTTTAACATTTTTTCACTTTGGTCCCTAGGCTCGTAAACTAAAATGGATTCAATTTCTTCAATTCCCAAGCCTAGCCGAACCTCTTTCATGCTTATAAGAGCCCACATTTTTCATTTAATCACACTTTTACACACATTTCATAACTTTTTTACAAATAGGTCCTTTTGAAGTTTTCATCAAAAATCACCTAGCAAAACTTATTTATCATATTCCAAACATACATTTTCTACCATTAGACATAAAAATACACACGTATCCAATATGGGTTGATTGTTTCTTAAAATAGTGGTAGAAATAGATAGATCAAGTTATAAGGATCTCAAAAACATGAAAATCATTAAAAATGGGGCTAAAACGAACTTCCAATCGAGCTTGGAAGTGGCCAAACCCTAGCTATGGCTTCCCATTGAAAAATTCGATTATGGTGAGAAAGATGGACAAGATTTTGGCTTGATTTTTACTTTTTAATTCATTTAATTACTAAATGACCAAAATGCCCTTTTCTTAAAACACTAAAATTATCTTACCTCATGTCTATTTTTGTCTAACTTAATGTAAAATGTTCTAGTTACCATCTAAGGACATTCAATTTAAAATTTCATAGCAATTTGACACCTCTAGCATGTAGAACTAAACTTTTGCAGTTTTTACAATTTAGTCTTTTTTTTTATAAATTGAATGCTCAAACATCAAAATTTTCGAACGAAATTTTCACGAAATCATTCCATAGAACTGGAGGCCCTAAAAATGTAATAAAACAAGTTTTACTACGTCGAATTCGTGGTCCTGAAATCACTGTTCTGACTAGGCCCAAAATTGGGTTATTACAACTTCCCCTTTAAGGATTTTCATCCCCGAAAATCTTACTGGAAAATAGGTTTGGGTACTGTTTTCTCATAGCTTTCTCAAGTTCCCAGATAGCCTCTTCGACCCCATGTCGTTGCCTTAAAACTTTCTCTAAGGCTATACTTTTATTTCTCAACTGTTTAACTTCCTGAGCTAAAATCTTGATCGGTTCTTCACCGTACGTCATATCAGGTCGAATCTCAACTTCTGTCAGTGAAATCACATGTGAAGGATCAGAACAATATCGTCAAAACATCGACATATGAAACACATTATGGATCCTTTCTAACTTTATCGGTAAAGCTAACCGATATGTCACTGGCCCTATTCTTTCAATAACTCCATACCGCCCAATGAAACATGGACTTAACTTGCCTTTACGACCAAATCTGAGAATCTTCTTCCACGGAGATACTTTCAGAAATACTTTATCACCGATCTAAAATTCAATCTCTTTTCTTTTCAAATCTACGTAGGACTTTTGTCGATCTGAGCGGCTTTCAAGCAATCACGAATTACTTTACTTTTTCTTCAATTTCTCTACCAAATCAACCCCATAAATTCATTTCTCACTAAACTCGGTCCAAAACAAGGGTGTTCAGCACTTGCAGCCATACAATGCCTCATAAGGTGCCATCTTTGTACTCAACTGAAAACTATTGTTATAAGCAAATTCGACCAATGGTAGACATTTCTCCTAACTACCTTTGAATTCCAGAACACAACATCGAAGCATATCTTCGAGTACTTGAATCGTTCATTCAAACTGACCTTCAATTTGCAAATGAAATGTGGTACTAAAGTTCAACTTTTTACCCAAAGCCTCTTGTAACTACTTCATAAATCTCGAAGTAAACCTCGGATCTCTGTAACACCTCTAACACGTAACCGTCATTAGATTAGGGTTACGAGGCAATACTAGACAGATAGAATATATCATACCAGTTCAGAACCATAGATATCACATAACATTAATACACAGGCAATCTTCAACAATTCATCCCTTATGATGGTCTACGAGACCTAAAACATACTTTTAAGGATAGTCGAGACTAAACCGAACACATTCAGAATTTTTAAAACTTAGAAAAATTTTTCAATTCTGTTGAGGTCACACGCCCGTGTGCCTCACATGAGCACCAAACATGCCCATGTGATCCAACCGTGCCAAAATAGAGTATAAATACTGACTTTCACCCACGGCCAACAGACACGCCCATGTGCTATGGCCGTGTAATACTTAGCTAGCTACTGACTTGAGCCCACGGCCATATGACACGCCCATGTGTCTTAACCGTGTGATCTTAAGAGGTTACTACTTTGCACACATGGCCACAAGGCACACCCGTGGTCCTTGACCGTGTGGCACCATGCAGGCTTCGTTTAAGCCAACTTGTCACCCCTTTTTGGGTCAATCCTACAAGCAATATTAAACAACATTTATACCAAAACTTTCAGCCAATTCCATGCTTAAAACATGATTCACTATAACTAAATCTTCATTATTCAATGACCTATTCAAATCTATACCAAAACACATTAAAAATCTTATTACAACAACATGCCAAAATGCTCATTTAATAGCTCACTTATGGTACCTTGTATCTCATGCTTAAACTTACCATTTCCTCAACTTGGCATATTTAAAAATGACCACCACATACAAGGCTATATAACTATTACAAGCATACACAATTTGACTTCACAAACCATTTACCAAAACTAAGCACAAACATACCATTTGTTAGCCAATTCTCATGGCATAACATATATACATATCAAAACTTAAATACATAGACATTCTAGCCTATACATGCCATACTTCAAAAATTTACACTTTGAAAAGTACCAAAATGAGTTCGATAGTGTAGTGACAATCCTCGACTATCCCCGAGCCTTCAGTAGCTACGATAATTGTAAAACAGACAGAAATCACATAGAGTAAGCTACAAAGAGCTTAATAAGCCAAATACAATTGGTCTAAATAATAAAGCATATAAAGTACAAATCAACAGTAAGAATTCATAACCATTTCACAGAATAGTTCATAAGCCTAACCATGCTCATTTTCTCATATACATGTCATGCTTCATTTCCAAATTCCATACACACTTCGCATTCATTATTTCACAGAAACAAAGTCTTTTATAGTAAAAAATTTAGTACGATACAAACGTACTTGTATAGATTATACATTTCATATATTCATTCCCATATCTCGTACTCTATCATTAGACGTTTCAGAAATGATACAGATATTTATAAATGAGTACAATGCCGACGTCCTGAACGTGGTCTTACATGTAATTCAGTATTGATGCCTCTGTCCCAGACAGGGTCTTACACGAAATCAAATATGATGCCGATGTCCAAGACCCGGTCTTACACGATATCTCAGATTAATGTCAATGTTCTTTTAAAAACGTACAGAGCTTGGTCTTACACGATATCTCAGATTAATGTCAACGTTCTTTTAAAAATGTACAAAGCTTTTCAGATACTAGCATATTAACGGAATTTACTCCAAATTTATTCATCAAGCTGTCAAGGCCGTCCAATATAGATTTCAGTATATATGCATAGAATTTAGTCAATTTAACACGTAATTGTAATTTGACTTACCTCGTACGGATTTCGGACAGAAACAAGTCGACTATTCAACTATTTTGGACTTCCCTTGATCTAAGCCCGATTTTATTTATTCTTGATCTAATACATTTCAAATTCAACCATTCAATCATTCATTTCACTCAAAATAATTCATGCACACTTATTTAGGGCACTTTGCATTTTAGCCCTTACATTTTCACACTTCAACAATTTAGTCCATTTTTCACAAAATCACAAATATGTAAAATTCACCTAAACTATAGCTTGGCCGAATATACATAGCTTCCATACAAGCCCAAATAACATATTTAATTCACAATTTAGTCCTTCAAAACCTTATTTTCACAAATTAGCCCAAATAGCTCTATTCCATCAAAAATTCATCAACAAATTATGATAATCTCACATATATCTTTCGTAATCCATATAAAAACATTACAAAGCTCATATAATCATCAATGGCACATTTCATAATCTTTAACAGAAACAGAAATTCAGACATGGGTTTTGAAGAACATGAAGCAACGATCACAAAAATGTAGAAATTATCAAAAACAAACGAAAATTCATACCTTAATCAAGTTCTTCATTGGTCGAATGTTAAAACACAAAACCTAGCTTTTTCTTTCTTCAATTTCGGCATGAACAAGATGATAATGGCCATTTTCATGCTTTCATTTTATTAATATTAACATTATATATCATTTACCATTTTAACCTTATTATAATCATTAAAATTTCACCAACTACATGTCCATAATTGTCCACCATTAACATTAATGGTATATTTGACATGCAAGAACTCTTATTTTGAAAGACAAGGCCAATTAACCCCATTAACAATTAGCATGCAACTTTTGCATTTTACGCGATTTAGTCCTTTATCAAAATTAAGCACAGAAATAAACGAATTAAGTCACAGAAATTTCGCAGATATACATTCACATATCGTAGACACAAAAAATAATATTAAAATATTTTTCAGACTCGAATTTGCGGTCCCGAAACCACTGTTCTGACTAGGGTCTAAACCAGACTGTCACAATTCTCCCCCTTAGGGATTTTTGTCCCCGAAAATCTTACCGTTAAACAGATAAATCTTACCGTTAAACAGATTCGGATATTGTTGTTTCGTAGCATCTTCAGACTCCCAAATGGCATCTTAAACACCATGTCGATGCCACATCACTTTAACTAATGGAATTTTCTTATTTCGCAACTCTTTAACCTCACGAGCTAAAATACGGATCGACTTTTCTTCGTAAGTCATATCAGGCTAAATTTCAATCTCAGACGGTGAAATTACATGCGAAGGATCAGATCTATATCGCTGAAGCATCGATACATGAAACACATTGTGAATATTTTCTAACTCAAATGGTAGCCTCAATCTATAAGCAACCGGCCCAACTCGCTCGTTGATTTCATACGGTCCGATAAACCTCAGACTCAACGTGCCCTTCTTACCAAATCGAAACAATTTCTTCCAAGAAGATACTTTCAGAAACACTTTATCACCGATCTCAAATTCGATATCTTTTCATTTTAAATCAGCATAAGATTTCTGACGATCAAAGGCAACTTTCAAACTATCTCGAATTACTTTCACTTTCTGTTCTGTTTCTTTTATCAGATTAATACCGTAAATCTTATTCTCATTGCGCTCAGAGCAGTATAACGGAGTTTTACACTTTCTACCACACAAGGCTTTGTACGGTGCCATTTTAATACTCGATTGAAAGCTATTATTATAAGCAAATTCAATGAAAGGTAAGTATTGTTCCTACATACCTTCAAACTCAAGAATGCAACATCTCAACATATCCTCGAGTATCTGAATAATCCGTTCAGATTGATCATCTGTTTGTGGATGAAAAGCAGTACTAAAATGCAATTTAGTACCCAAAGCATCTTGCAATTTCTTCCATAATCACGATGTAAATCTCAGGTCTCTATCTGACACTATCGACAATGGTACACAATGTAGTCTCACGATATCAGAAATGTATAACTCAGCTAATCTATCAAGTGAATAATCAGATCGAATCAGAATGAAATGGGCTGATTTCATCAAACGATCAACTACAACCCAAATTGCATCTTTCTTTCTCGGAGACAGGGGCAAAACCGAAACAAAATCCATGGTCATCGATCCCATTTCCACTCCGGAATCATAATCGGTTGTTATAACCCAAATGGCACCTAATGTTCAGCTTTAACTTGCTGACAGATCAAACATTTAAAAGTAAAATTAGAGATATCTCTTTTCATTCTAGACCACCAATAATGCTGCTTCAGATCATTATACATTTTCATACTACCCGGATGTACAGATAAACAACTACTGTAAGCTTCACTCAAAATCATCCGAATTAACTCCGAATTTCTTGGAATACAAATTCGATCTCTAAATCTCAAGTAATCATTTTTATCCACTCTGAAATCTGAATCAAACTTTACATCACGCTGAGCTTGTTTAGCTAAAATTTCATTATCAACCTTTTGAGCTTCGATAATCTATTGTAAGAACAAAGGTCGCGCTGTTAATTTAGCTAAAACTGAACCATCATCAGACAGAACCAAATGAACATTCATTGCACGCAAAGCAAACAACGATTTTTGACTTAAAGCATCAGTAACAACATTTGCTTTTCCCAGATGATAATCAATCACAAGTTCGTAATCTTTTAGCAGTTTTAACCATCTTCTCTGTCGCAGATTCAATTCTTTTTGCGTCATTAAATACTTCAAACTTTTATGATCAGAAAACACGTGACATTTTTCACCAAAGGTATAGTGACGCCAGATTTTCAAGGCAAACACGATAGCAGCTAGCGCGAGGTCGTGAGTCGAATAATTCTTTTCATCTGGTTTTAGTTGTCTCGAGCCATAAGCTATAACCTTGCCTTCTTTCATCAGAACACAACCTAGTCTGTTCAATGAAGCATCACTGTAAACAACGAATTCTTTACCTGATTCAGGTTGCACAAGTACCAGAGCTTCAGTTAATAGAGCTTTTAACCGATCAAAACTATTCTGACACTTTTCAGACCACTCAAACTTCACATCTTTCCAGAGCAATTTTGTCAAAGGAGTCACAATCATTAAAAAACCTGTTACAAATCGTCTGTAGTAACTGGCAAGTCCCAGAAAACTACGGACTTTAGAAACATTTCTCAGAGGCTTCCAATCCAGAATAGAAGAAATTTTGCTCGGATCAACTTGGATACCCGATGTTGACACAATGTGACCCAGAAAACTAACTTCTATCAACCAGAACTCACATTTACTGAACTTTGCATACAACTGTTTATCTCGCAGAGTTTGAAGCACTATTCTCAAATGCTCGGCATGTTCAGATTCATCATGTGAATAGATCAATATGTCATCAATGAATACCACAACAAATTGATCTAAATACGGTCTGAAAATTCTATTCATTAAATCCATAAAAACAGCAGGTGCATTTGTTAATCCAAAAAGCATAACTAAAAATTCATAATTCCCGTACCTCGTTCTAAAAGCAATTTTTGGAATATCTGAGTCTTTTACTCGCAGCTGATAATAGCCAGATCTCAAATGTATTTTTGAAAACACAATAGCACCTTTCAACTGATCGAATAAGTCATCAATTCTGGGCAGAGGATATTTGTTTTTTATAGTCACTTTGTTAAGTTGTTGGTAATCAATACACATTCTCATTGTGCCATCTTTCTTTTTCACAAATAGAACAGGAGCACCCCATGGTGAAAAGCTCGGTCTAGCAAATCCTCGATCGGTCAATTCTTGCAACTGAGATTTTAATTCCTTTAACTCAGTCAATTCTATACGGAGCTATTGAAATCGGGGTAGTACCAGGTACTAATTCAATGCCAAACTTGACTTCTCGAATCGGAGGCAAACCTTGTAGTTCTTCAAGAAACACATCAGAGAATTCACAGACAATAGACACTGATTCAACTTTCTTATCATATACTTTCGAGTCTAACACATAAGCTAAGTAGGCTTCACAGCCTTTCTTCACATATTTTCGTGCTTTCATTGCAGATATCACAGCTGGTAATCCATTCAGATCACTAGACTCAATTCGAATTATCTCATCATTCTTACACCTTAAATCAATGACTTTTCATTTGCAATTCACAATAGCATCGTGCAAAGTTAACCAGTCCATTCCTAGAATTATATCAAATTCGTCGAAAGGTAAAAGCATAAGATCAGCATGAAAACAGACATCTCGAATCAATAACAGGCAATTTTTGCAGACTTTATCAACCAAGACACTTTTGCCTAAAGGGTTCGATACTCTAATTACGAATTTAGTAGACTCTACAGGTAAAGTCTTACTGTGCACTAAATTCATACAAATATAAGAATGCATTGATCCAGGGTCTATCAATACAATCACAGAAGTATCATAAAGAGTAAAGGTACCAGTAATCACGTCTGGAAACAAGGCTTCCTCACGAGTTCGGATAGCATAGGCTCTGGCAAGTGCTCTAGCCTCAGATCTAACAGCAGTATCCCTAGTAGCTCTTTGACCACCACTTGCATTTCCCGTATTTCTGGAAGGTCTACCTCTAGCTGAAGTGTTACTCGGTCTCAGATTCTATACATTCTCTTGCTCAGCAGGTTCAGAACAATCTTTTACAAAATGGTCCAGAGATCCACATCGAAAATAGGCTCGGTCATTCAACCTACAACTTCTCGGATGCCTTTTTCCACAATGTTTACATTCAGGTTTCTCAGATCGTACATTCTCGACATTTGCAACAGAAGTAGTAGAAGCTCTGAAATTCGAATGGGATCTAGCTCGATCTCGATTCGAATGTCCTACATTAGCCTTTGAACGGCTATGATCATCTCGGAATTTCTTTGACATAGACTAAAATGATCTACTCGTAAATATCTTTCTAACATCTCTAGCTTCAGAATCAACTTTTCTTTTCTCTTTACTTAATTCTTCATCTTTACAAGCTCGCTCAACGAGCACTACCATTTCTTTAATCTCTAAAATCCCAACTAACAGACGAATATCTTCGTTTGGTCCATCTTCAAACCTTTTGCACATTATTGCTTCATTTGACACACATTCCCGAGCATACTGGCTCAATCTCACAAATTCACGTTCGTATTCAGTAACAGACATACAGCCTTGCTTAAGCTCGAGAAACTCTTTACATTTCTGATCGATGAATCTCTGACAAATGTATTTCTTCCAAAATTCAGCTTGGAAGAAATCCCAAGTAACCCGTTCACTTGGAACCACAGATATTAAAGTTCTCCACCAATGGTACACCGTATCTCTAAGAAGTGAAACAACACATTTTACATATTCCTCAGGATTTAGAGACATTTCATCAAACACTCGTATTGTATTCTCTAACCAGAATTTGGCTCTTTTAGCATCATCATTCATTGTAGCTCGGAACTCTACAGCCCCATACTTTCTAATCTTATCAACTGGTGGTCTACTTAACTGAACCAGATTCACTGAGGGCATGACAGGAATTTGAGAAGGATTAACCTGGGGTGGAAGTTGTTGTACAGCCAGATTGGTTCTAATGTATTGGGTGAACCAAGCATTTATCATCTGATAGAAGGCTTGTTTAGCCTCACTATCACGGCTACTCGTAGCCAGTCGAGAATCAGCTTGCACTGTCCCTTGCGCAGGAGCAGGCGCATTGCTTTCAACATCAACAGCTATAGCTCTATCGGGATCCATTTGGCATATAAAAGCACATTTCAATGTCAGGATTCACCATAATATCACAGTTCATAAATATGACATGTATAGCTGAACTCACATATGCTATGGTAGTCCTAGAATCGACTAAACCATAGCTCTGATACGAACAAAATGTAACACCTCTAACCTGTAACCGTCATCGAAATAGGGTTACGAGGCATTACCAGATAGACAAAACATTTTAGACCAATTCAGAATCACAGATATCACATAACATTAATACATAGGCAATCTTCAAAAATTCATCCATTATGATGGTCTATGAGACCTAAAACATACTTTTAAGGACAGTCGGGACTAAACCGAACACATTCAAAATTTTCAGAACTTAGAAAAATTTTTGAATTCTATTGAGGTCACACGTCCGTGTGACCAGGCCGTGTGCCTCACATGAGCACCAGACACCCCATGTAATCCAACCGTACTAAAGTAGAGTATAACTACTGACTTTCACCCACGGCCAACAGACACGCCCGTGTGCTATGGCCGTGTAATACTTAGCTATCTACTGACTTGAGCCCACGGCCATATAAAACGCCCATGTGTCTTAACTGTGTGATCTTAAGAGGTTACTACTTTGTACACACGGCCACAAGGCATGCCCGTGGTCCCTGACCGTGTGGCACCATGCACGCTTCGTTTAAGCCAACTTGTCACCCTTTTTTGGGTCAATCCTACAAGGAATATTAAACAACATTTATACCAAAACTTTCAGCCAATTCCATGCTCAAAACACGCTTCACTATAACTAAATCATCATTATTCAATGACCTATTCAAATCCATACCAAAACACATTAAAAATCTTATTACAACAATATGCCAAAATGCTCATTTCATAGCTCACTTATGGCACCATGTATCTCATGCATAAACTTACCATTTCCTCAACTTGGCATATTTCAAAATGACCACCACATACAAGGCTATATCACTATTAGAGGCATACAAAATTTGGCATCACAAACCATTTGCCAAAACTAAGCACAAACATACCATTTGTTAGCCAATTCTCATGGCATAACATATATACATATCAAAACTTAAATACATAGACATTCTAGCCTATACGTGTCATACTTCAAAAATTTACACTTTGAAAAGTACCAAAATTCGATAGTGTGGTGACAATCATCGACTATCCCTAAACCTTCAATAGCTGCGATAACTGTAAAACAGACAGAAATCACATAGAGCAAGCTACAAAGAGCTTAGTAAGCCAAATACAATTGGCCTAAATAATAAAGCATATAAAGTACAAATCAACAGTAGGAATTCATAACCATTTCACAGAATAATTCATAAGCCTAACCATGCTCATTTGCTCACATACATGTCATGCTTCATTTCCAAATTCCATACACACTTCGCATTCATTATTTTACAGAAACAGGGTCTTTTATTTTCAGAAATTTAGTACGATACAAATGTACCTTTATAGATTATACATTTCATATATTCATTCCCATATCTCGTACTCTATCATCAGACGTTTCAAAAATGATACAGATATTTATAAACGAGTACAATGCCGACGTCCCGGACGTGGTCTTACATGTAATTCAGTATCGATGCCTCTGTCCCAGACAGGGTCTTACACAAAATCAAATATAATGCTGATGTCCCAGACTCGGTCTTACACGATATCTCAGATTAATGTCAACGTTCTTTTAGAAACGTACAGAGCTTTTCAGGCACAGAAAATAATATTAAAATATTTTTCAGACTCGAATTTTGGTCCCAAAACCACTGTTCCGACTAGGGTCTAAACTAGACTGTTACAGTCTCTATCTGAGATAATAGACATAAGCACTCCGTGCAATCTCCCAATCTCTGAAATGTACAATTCGGCTAACTTATCAAGTGAGTAGTCAATACGTACCAGAATAAAATAAGTCAATATCGTTAATCTATCAACAACAACCCAGACGACATCTTTCTTTTTCAGAGTCAAAGGCAACCCAGTTATGAAGTCCATAGTAATCCTATCCCACTTCCACTCAGGTACCATCACTGGCTGAAGTAAACCCGAAGGCACTTGGTGTTCAGCTTTCACTTGTTGACACATCAAACACTTCGAAACAAACTCTGAAATATCTCGTTTTATACCTGATCACCAATACCATTTCTTCAAATCATTATACATTTTTGTACTACCTGGATGCATAGATAAACAACCATTATATGCTTCATGTAGAATTTTCTAAATAAGTCCATCATTTTTTGGTACACAAATTCTACCTCGGAACATCAAAAAATCATCAGATTCGATATGAAAATCTGAATCACTACCCGATTCACAAAGAACTCTTTTGGCTTGCAAATCACTGTCACAATTCTGAGCTTCACAAATTTGTTGAAGAAATAATGGTCTAGATCTCAACTCGGCTAGAATCAAAAAATTATCGAACAAAGTCAACCGTGTATTCATCGCTCTCAAGGCAAACAAAGTCTTTCTGCTCAACGCATCTGCTTACTAGCTCGTAATTCTTAGTAACTCGAGCCATCTCCATTGTCGCAAGTTTAAATCTTTCTGAGTCATCAAGTATTTTAAACTCTTATGATCAGTAAAGATATGGCATTTATCACTGTACAAATGATGTCTCCAAATTTTTAAAGCGAACACAATGGCGGCTAATTCCAAATCATGCGTCGGATAATTCTTCTCGTGCGATTTCAACTTTCTCGAGGCATAAGCTATCACTTTGCCCTCTTGCCTCAACACACATCCTAATCCATTCAGGGACGCATCACTATAAATCACTAACTCTTTTCCCGGTTCAGGTTACACTAAAATTGTGCCTCAGTCAATAATACTTTCAACTTCTTGAAACTTTGCTGACATTTTTTAGACCATTCAAACTTAACATCTTTTTGCAATAGCTTGGTCATAGGAATAGTAATCATCGAAAATCCTTTGATAAAACATCGATAATATTCAGCTAAGCCCAAAAAGCGTCTAACTTCAGATACATTCCTCGGCGGTTTCCAATCAACAATTATCGAAATCTTACTTGGATCAACCCGAATACCATCACCTGAAACAATAAGTCCCAAAAATCCAACTTCTCGGAGCCAAAACTCAATTTTACTGAATTTAGAAAAAAATTCTTATCTCTCAACGCCTGTAATACAGTTCTTAAGTGCTCGGCATGTTTAGACTCATCTCGAGAATAAATCAGGATATCATCGATGAACATAACCACAAACTTATCTAAATATGGTCGAAAGATTCTATTAATCAAGTCCATAAAAACAACAGGTGCATTAGTAAGTCCAAAAGGCATAACAAGAAATTCATAGTGCCCATACCTTGTCCTAAAAGCGGTTTTCGGCACATCTACCTCTTTACCTATCAACTGATAGTAGCCAGATCTCAAATCAATTTTCAAGAATACCATTTCTCCTCTCAACTGATCAAACAAGTCATCAATCCTTAGTAAATGATACTTGTTCTTTATAGTTACCTTGTTGAGCTGTCGGTAGTCGATACAAAGCCTCATGGATCCGTCTTTCTTCTTTACAAATAACATTGGAGCACCCTAGGGAGAAAAACTCAGTCTCACAAAACCCTTATACGTCAACTCTCGCAACTGAGCTTTTAATTCTTTCAATTTAGTTGGAGCCATTCTATACAGAGCAATAGATATCGGTGTGGTCCTTCGTACTAAATCAATACCAAACTCAACTTCTCTAATCAGAGGTAACCCAGGCAACTCTTCTGAAAACACATCTGGATATTCACAAACTATCGGCACTAGCTCAATTTTCAATTCAAACATCTTTGTATTCAACACATAAGCAAGGTAAGCTTCACAACCTTTCCTTACATATTTTTGGGAAGACATCGAAGAAATCACAACAGTTAACTCACCCGACTCATCTCAATCAATCCGAAAAGTTTCACCATTTTCACATTTTAGTTCAATAATATTTCTTTTATAGTTCACTACGGCATCATGCAGTGCCAACCAATCCATACCCAAAATAACATCAAATTCACCAAATGGAAACAACATTAAATCAACCAGAAAACAGTGACCTCGAATCATCAAGGGACAATTCTTGCAAACTCTATCAACGAATACAGGTTTGCCTAAGGGGTTTGACACTCTAATCACAAACTCAGTAAACTCAACAGGCAAGCTCTTACTAGTTACCAATTTCACACAAACATAAGAATGGGTCGATCCAGGATCAATCAATGCAACTACATTAGTATTATAGAGAGAAAAAGTACCAATGATAACATCGGGAGATGTCGCTTCTTCGCAAGCACAGATGGCATAGGCTTTAGCAGGTGCTTGAGCTTCGGATCTCACAGCTGAATCTTTCGTCACACCTTTACAACTAGTTCCATTTCCGGTATTCCTCGGTGGCCTACCCCTGTTATTAGTATTACTCGGCCTTGCACTCAAAATTTTTTCTTTCTCAGCCATTTCAGGGCAATCTCGGATAAAATGCTCTTAAGAACCACACTTGAAACAAGCTCGGTCATTCATTCTACACTCACCGGAATGGCATCTGTGTAACACCCCAAACTCGGCCCAGACGCTATGGCCGAATTTGGTGTGTCACATTGAAGTGTTTTAGCAAAAATCGTGTTTTCATTGAAAACCCTTTTTAAAATAAAAGAAACCTTAATTAACTAAAAAAAACACACATTTCAGTTGTGAAAACCTTGCTTGAAACATTTGATTTAAGAAAACTTATCATTTAAAAATTTAATTGCGGAAACGTAGAAAACATACTATAATTTAGGAAACCCATGTTCAACTTCTTATAAATTACAATGAAAATAATAATAATAATTCAAGTAATAATAACATAATGAAAACCTTATTACAATCTGATCTGAAACATACTTAATTAAATAAAACCTTATATGCTTGAAAAAAAAAAGTCCAAATTATCTTGCTAGCTGGCTACCGAGAGTCCCTCCAAACGTCGAACCTTCTACTGAGCATCACCTGAAAATAAAATAAAAGAGGGGGCTGAGTTTTCGCAAACTTAGTGTGTACAACCCTCGAAGAAAACAAGCATTCAAAAAAACATCATTCATCGTTCATCATTCATGCAATGCAATCCTATCCAATTATCCATCTGCTACACATCGGCTCCGTCCCTCGTCACACCATGTGGGGATATAAATATCGACCCACCCAACTCACACACCATGGTAGCCCAGTTGCGGAACTACTTTCATTTACATATTGGGCTTTAAAAGTCATCGGTGGATCCATGATTGTCAAGCAACCATGCGATCCTCATATACTTCCTCCGTTCCATATTCCCAACCCATATGCAACCTAAGCAGAATATCATATGTATGCATGTCGCATCCACAAAACTTACATTCAACACTTAGGGGTATTTTGGTCATTTTCGCCCTTAGGGGCATTTCGATAATTTTCCCTTAATTACGGTTTTCACTTATCTTGGCCCGTTAACAAGTCACGTGAGCTAAGATGAACAAATACTATGCACCAGGTAGGATTCTAGAAAAGAAGAGGTGGTTCATTAGGACCGCTTAAGTACCAAGCTCTCCCTAGATCCAATCCTACACATGCATATACCCGTTGCCACACCTTAACCCTTTGACTTGTCCATGGTCGCAATATATTAATTAATTCTTGTGTGGATATCATATACTAGGCCCAAAATCCCCTTAAAAAGCCTAACAATTTCACATACCTGTATCTGGCCCATTAAGCCCAATCATATTCGTATGGCCCATTAGGCCCAAATCATCTTTATGGAGCCCATTAGGCCCAAATTAATTTATATGGCCCGTTAGGCCCAGTCACATTCAATTCATGCTCACATACAAATTCCTATCACAAAGCATCAATACTCAGTTTTTGACTATTTTGGGCCCAATAGCCCGTTGGGCCCATTTAGCCCATTTCGGCCCATATGGCCAAATCACAACCCAAGTCCACGAAATCGCCCGTGGGCCTCAGGCAACCTATCGATTTCCCCCTTACGAGTGTTCGCGCACTCGCAAGACTACCGTAGCCAGACTTTTAGTTTTTCGACATTTCGACTTTTCGACTTTTCGGCTTTTACCGATTCATTGTGTGTGTGCAGTGTATGTACACACCTGGTAAGCAAGTGTGATGCGATCTCCTAAGCCCAAACCTACAATTGATATCACTCAAAGATTAATCACACGTACTTATCAATTACTTTACCAAAAGCCGGAATCTCACCTTAACCTTACCTGAACGCCAAGCCTTAACTAGCTTTTACTTTGATCACTAAACACGCGTATTTCTTAGATCTGAAGAGCAAATTGGTAGGAATCCAAAATTGAGATCCGACATTAATTCCCTACCAAATTCGATTAGAAAAAAGTGAGGGACCGAATACTCGATACTTATCAAAAACCGGTTGGGAGAACGAACACTTACACTAGAACCGACTGGTGGAAAGAGTAGTGGCAGCACCAAGGGTATTCTGCTCTTACAGATTTGAATGGCAACAATTGATTACTCAACACCAAAGAAGAGAGAAAGAAGAATCGGCTAAAGGAATGAAAATATTGAGTAGCCGAGGGATGAGAATTCGGCACAAAGAAAGAAAAGAAAAAAAAAGGTTTTCGGCTTTCTAGAGAAAAGGGTTTCTGGTACAGAGTGAAGGGAAATTCGTCATTAGCTTTTCAACCCTCCCATTCGGCACCTATTTATAGCCCTATAGCTAGATTCTTCAAGCCCAAGTTCCCAATTCGGCTCCACTTACTCCTCACTTCTCATCTTCTCGTTTTTCTCACTAATAACCCTTTGATCCTTTCCTTAATTTTCTCTTCTGAACACTGCCCTTGGAGTCCATCTTCATGCCACTTCCATCCTTCTAGAAGGCCAAAATTAAACTCTAAAAATACTAAACTAGGATTCGAACCTTGGACCCTCTTGCTAGCTACTAACGTCACCTCACTACACCTTATGTGGCGTCACTTAGCCACTCCACCATAGGCTCTTTTTTTGTCCAATTGTTTCTTCATTTATTAAAAAGCCCACCTACTTGTCAACCTTGATTCTTTTAATAATTAAATTATAATTTCTTCTACCACTTAATTTGAGCTCAACCTTAGCTAAGACCTACTAAAATTATCGCTTGGATAAGAATATTAAACACAATTTTTATCAAAATAGAAAATAAAAAAAATTCAGGATTTTGGGATTTTTTTAGATTTCGGGATTTTTGGGTTTTGAGATTTTTGGGGTGTTACAAATCTACCCCCTAAAAGAAATTTCGTCCTCAAAATTTACCTGATCCAAACAGTTGAGGATATTGACGTCGCATCGCTTAAGTTACACTACTACGCTTCTGCTGCGCACTCTATTTCTAATTTCAAAATAGATAGATCACATACTATGGATAAAGTACGTACCAGTATTCGCTTCTAGAGCATCTTCGTCTTCTCAGTGACGAGCAACATAAACCAAAGCTGGCTACCTCACCTCAGCATGACCTGTATTTTTGCCTAGTACTCCATGTCTACGTCCATTTCTGTCACCACCCCTAGCCTGCTCACGGCCCCATGGTGGCAACTAACCACCCCTTGGTGGCTGAGCACCAGCTTGGCCCACTACTTGCTCTCGACCTTGCATTCGGGGGCAATCCTTGACCCTATGCTCTATAGACCCACAAGCTAAACAAGTTCCCATCCTCTTCCAACACTCGCCTCTATGGCTTCTCCCACAATCAGCACAATGTGGCACCCATGGATTAACAATAGGGGGCCCTACTCTAACTGGCCCATCAACTCTGGCCCTAGCCCTAGGCCTCTGATCGACACCAAGAGTCTCAACCTCCCTCTTATTCTTACCCCTTTCTTTCTTCCGATTTAGGCGCTCAATGCGCTTTACCTCCTCCGCTATCTATGCTTTCTCCATCAATTTCGAGAAAACTCGTTCCCTTTGTGGAGATATCAGCACCCTGAGGCTATCTCTAAGTCCATCCTCAAACCTAACACAATGCTCATACTCCGTTGCCACCATTACTCTTGCATACCTACTAAGGCGTAGAAACTCCGCCTCATACTCTGCCACCGAGTTGTTTCCTTGGGTCAAGTTCAGGAACTCCTTCCTTCTAGCATCCACATAGCTTGCATCCACATACTTCCTTTAGAATACAGCTTTGAAAAACTCCCAAGTGACCCACTCCGGTTGGATGCCCTCTTTCACTGTCAACCACCACTAGTAGGCTTCTTCCCTAAGCAGTGACACTGCTCCTTTCAACTTTTGTTCCGGTGAGCAGTCCAAATCGTCCATTATTCATTTAGTGGCCTCCAACCAAGATTCCATCACGTTAGGAGCCACGCCAGCGACGCCCTTAAAGATCTCAGCCCCGTTCGATCGAAGTCGCTCCGGAATGGACCCTCGATTTCCAATGCCATTATTGGGCCCAACGAACCTTTCCAAAATTCTCAGCATTACCTACGACAATGCATCTTCTTCCACGGACCGATCATACGGTCCATTCCCAGCCACAGGTGAGGCCGGAGCCTCTTCTACTCCAACATCCAGCATATGGCCCGATGTTGACGATTCAGCCGTAATGCTTCCGCAGCCTCGGCCACGGCCTCTTTCACCTCTTCTAGCACTCATCGTCGATTCTCGTATTATCTGGATTAGAAATTTTATGAAGTTTTAGTTAGTTTAATAATTACACTGATGTTTTATGAAAATATTTAAGGAGAAGATCGTTTTTGAAAATCCTTATATAAACTAGCCATTATCTAAAGTAGCCCTCTAACTATATATTGCATAACGATTTAAACAATCTTAAAAATAAAAGTACTTACTTGGTTCGACGTCGGAGACTCGGTGTGCCGCTCAGCAAGATTTCTCTTTTTCCAAAGCATCGCGATCCAAAATATTTTTAAAATCCAAAAAGAAGCCAAATAATAATAAGGCCCACTTCACAGCCTAAGTTTTACAACCTGAGCTCTGATACCACTAAATATAACACCCTAAACTCAACCTAGACGCTATGGCCAAATCTGGTGTGTCATATTGAAGTGTTTTAGCGAAAATCGTGTTTTCATTGAAAACCCTTCTTAAAATAAAAGAAACCTTAATTAACTAAAAAAAACACATTTCAGCTGCGAAAACCTTGTTTCAAACATTTGATTTAAGAAAACTTATCATTTAAAAATTTAATTGCGGAAACATAGAAAACATACTATAATTTAAGAAACCCATGTTTAACTTCTTATAAATTACAATGAAAATAATAATAATTCAAGTAATAATAACATAATGAAAACCTTATTACAATCTGATCTGAAACATACTTAATTAAATAAAAACTTATATGCTTGAAAAAAACAAGTCCTAATTATCTTGCTAGTTGGCCACCCAGAGTCCCTCCAAACATCGAACCTTTTACTGAGCATCACCTGAAAATAAAATAAAAAAGGGGGTGAGTTTTCGCAAACTCAGTATGTACAACCCTCGAAGAAAACAAGCATTCAAAAAAATATCATTCATCGTTCATCATTCATGCAATGCAATCCCATCCAATTATCCATCTGCTACACACCGACTCCGTCTCCCGTCACACCATGTGGGGATATAAATATCGACCCACCCAACCCACACACCATGGTAGCCCGGTTGCGGAACTACCTTCATTTACATATTGGGCTTTAAAAGTCGTCGGTAGATCCACGATTGTTAAGCAACCATGTGATCCTCATATACTTCCTCCGTTCCATAATTTCCAACCTATATGCAACCTAAGCAGAATATCATATGTATGCATGTCGCATCCATAAAACTTACATTCAACATCTAGGGGTATTTTGGTCATTTTTGCCCATAGGGGCATTTCGATAATTTTCCCTTAATTACGGTTTTCACTTATCTTGGCCCGTTAACAAGTCTCGTGATCTAAGATGAATGAATACTATACACCAGGTAGGATTCCAGAAAAGAGGAGGTGGGTCATTAAGACCGCTTAAGTACCAAGCTCTCCCTAGATCTAATCCTAGACATGCATATACCTGTTGCCACACCTTAACCCTTTGACTTGTCCACGGTCGCAATATATTAATTTAGTCTTATATGGATATCATATACTAGGCCCAAAATCCCCTTACAAAGCCTAACAATTTCACATACCTGCATCTGGCCCATTAAGCCCAATCATATTCGTATGGCCCATTAGGCCTAAATCACATTTATATGGCCTGTTAGGCCCAGTCACATTCATATTCATGCTCACATACAAATTCCTATCACAAAGAATCAATACTCAGTTTTTGCCCATTATGGGCCCAATAGCCCATTGGGCCCATTTGGCCCATTCAGACCTATATGGCCAAATCACAACCCAACTTCACAGAATCGCCCGTGGGCTTCAAGCAACCTATCAATTTCCCCCTTACGAGTGTTTGCGCACTTGCAAGACTACCGTAGCCAAACTTTCGACTTTTCGATGTTTCGACATTTTGGCTTTTCGGCTTTTTGGCTTTTGCCGGTTCAATATGTGTGTGCAGTGTATGTACACACCTGGTAAGCAAGCGTGATGCGATCTCCTTAGCCCAAACCTACAATCGATATCAGTCAAAGATTAATTACATGTACTTATCGATTACTTTACCAAAAGCCAGAATCTCACCTTAACCTTACCTGAACGCCAAGCCTTTACTAGCTTTTACTTTGATCACTAAACACGCGTATTTCTCAGATCTGAAGAGCAAATTGGTAGGAATCCAAAATCGAGATCTGACACTAATTCCCTACCAAAGTCAAGTAGAAAGAAGTGAAGGATCGAATACTCGATACTTATCAAAAACCGATTGGGAGAGCGAACACTTACACTAGAATCGACTGGGTGGAAAGAGTAGTGGCAGCACCAAGGGTATTCGGCTCTTAGAGATTTGAATGGAAACAATTGATTACTCAACACCAAAGAAGAGAGGAAAAAGAATAGGCTAAAGTAATGAAATATTGAGTAGAGGAGGGATAAGAATTCGGCACAAAGAAAGAAAAGAAAAAAAAGGTTTTCGGCTTTTTAGAGAAAAGGGTTTCTGGCACAGAGTGAAAGGAAATTCGTCATTAGCTTTTCAACCCTCCCATTTGGCACCTATTTATAGCCCTATAGCTGAATTATTCAAGCCCAAGTTCCCAATTCGGCTCCACTTAGTCCTCACTTCTCATCTCCTCGTTTTTCTCCTTAATAACCCTTTAATCCTTTCCTTAATTTTCTCTTCTGAACACTGCCCTTGGAGTCCATCTTCATGCCACTTCCATCCTTCTAGAAGACCAAAATTAAACTCTAAAAATACTAAACTACGATTCGAACCTTGGACCCCCTTGCTAGCTACTAATGCCACCTCACTGTACCTTATGTGGCGTCACTTAGCCACTCCACCACAGGCTCTTTTTTGGTCCAATTGTTTCTTCATTTATTAAAAAGCCCACCTACTTGTCAGCCCTAATTCTTTTAATAATAAAATTATAATTTCTTCTACCCCTTAATTCAAGCTCAACCTTAGCTAAGACCTACTAAAATTATCGCTTGGATAAGAATATTAAACACAATTTTTATCAAAATCAAAAATAAAGAAAATTCGAGATTTCAAGATTTTTTTTGGATTTTGAGATTTTTCAGGCGTTACAGTCTGCCATAATGCTGACATTCAGGTCTATTAGATTTAACATTACCCACACTTGCCATCGAAGTAGCCTAAGCCTTAGAACCAGAGTATTGCTTCCCATGATCTCTGTGTGAATACCCAACTAATACATTCGAATGGGAATACATTTCTTTAGATTTCTTTAACTTAGATGGAAATGACCTACTCATAGGTCTTTTCCTCGAATCTCTAGCTTCAAGATCAGTTTTCCTCTTATCTTTATTCAACCCTTTAGCTTTACAAGCTTGTTCTACCAATACCATACATTCTTTCAGTTCTAAGATCCCAACTAACAGACGAATATCCTCATTCAATCCATCGTCAAATCTATTTCACATAATGGCCTCGGTGGAAACACACTCTCGAGCATGTTTACTAAGTCTGACAAATTCTCCCTCATACTCTGTCACTAGCATTCCACCCTATTTCAGCTCAAGAAGTCCCTTACGTTTCTGATCGATGAATCGCTGACTAATATATTTCTTCCAGAACTCCTCTTAAAAGAATTCCCAGGTAATCTTCTCTCTCGGTATTATAGATACTAGTGTATTCCACCAGTGATATGCAGAATCACTCAATAGTTAGACGACACACTTTAAACACTCATTTGGTGTGCAAGACAGCTCATCAAATACCCTGTTGGAGTTTTCGGGCCAAAATTCGGCTCTCTCGGGATCATTATCCACATTAGCTCTGAAGTCTTCAGCTTCCTATTTTGGGATCTTATCAACCAGGGGCTTGTTCATTCTTACAAATTCCATACCTTGTGGAGCTACGGGAACCGATCCAGGAATAGGTGGGGGTGGAGGAGGTTGGGCATTCGAATTTGTTCGAACAAACTTCGTATACCACTCGCTCATCTTGTAGAGAAAGACTTCCCTAGCCCATTCTCCCTGACGAACCGTTGGAGGTCTACTATCAAACGGCATTGCCTCTTGAGCGGGAGTCGGTGTATTGCTTTCAACGTCATCAGCCTCAGCTTGATTGGGATCAATTTACTATATGAAAACACAATTTAAAATTGTCAGGAGTCATCACACTATCACAGTTCATTTATGGCATGTATAGTTAGACTCTTACACATGCTACGTTAGTCCAAGAATCGACTAAACATAGCTCTGATACCACTAAATGTAAACCCCTTACCCATATTCGACACTAGAACAGGGTACGAGGCATTACTGGTTTTATACACAAGTAATCATATAAAATCGACACGTAAAATTCCATCTAAAATTTAAAACATTTCACATTCATTCATGTCCCTAAAATGAAACTTCGAGGCCCAAAACATGCATTGGAAGTGGTTCGAGACTAAACCAGGAACTTTAGAAAAATTTTCACTAAACAGGGGTCACAGACCCATGTGGCTTTAGGACACACCCGTGTGGGCAGGCCGTGTGGTCATACACACCCGTGTCCTTAACCCGTGTAAATCTCTATTTGTCACCAAATAGCAAATTGAGACACACGGCCAAGTCACACGCCTGTGTGCTAGGCTGTGTGGTCAATTTAATAATTTTGATTTTTCATAAAATAGGTACAGACTTCACACGCGCAAGACACATGCCCGTGCCTAAGGTCGTGTCATCCACATGGCTGAGACACAAGCTCCTATCTCTACCCGTATGCTCAATTCTGAGCATTCTGTTTAGCAACAATTAAGGTACATGGGACACACAGCCGAAACACACACCCATGGGGCAAGCCATGTGTCACACATGGCCTAGACGCATGCCCATATGTCTACCAGCAAAAACAAGGCTATTTACCTGGCCATTTTGTCACCCTTTAATGCACAAACCTACACAACAAAACATAGAACCAATCCAAGCAATTACATTCAACCAATTCAACCACAGTCAAGACATCCACACATCATTCACATACTACCATTTATCACATACGAATATCACATACTTATCAACTTAAACCATGCAAATTTTCACATCCATGAAAAATCATCATATGCATATATACTTAAGCCAATATCAGCCAATTTCAATGGCCATTTACTATATGAATTATCAACCAACATAAGCCAACACATTTGGCCAAATCAATTATGACACATAACAAAATGACCAAGTCCCTATACATGCTATAACTCAAAATGTAAAATTCATTGATACCCAAATTAATCAGTTGATAGTGTGATGGAGTCTCTAACGATCCCCAAATTTGAGCTAGCTTGGTGACACTATAAGACAAGGGAAAAGAAAGGAGAGTAAACTATAAAGCTTAGTGAGTTCCTATGCAAATAATAAGCATCATAAACACATATTTAACATACAATTAACATGAGGTAAACTAACATAAATGTTATTATAAATCTCATAGTCAAACTTATACAATCATAACCCTACCGAGGGTTCATCACATAATGAGCTCTTTACATATGAGTTTTATGTATATACCTGAGTCATCTCAAACTTGGATTTTCATATAATTCATCTTTGACATACTCATTAAATTACCAGTTGAACCACTTGGAATACTAAAGGATACTCGAGAGTTCCGTACACATAGTACCATACCAATGCCATATCTCAGATATGGTCTTACATGTAATTTCGTGTCGATGCCAATAGCCTAGCTATGGTCTTACACAAAGTCTCATATCGATGCCATATTCCAGATATGGTCTTACACGTAGTCTCATATCGATGCCATATCCCAGATATGGTCTTACACGTAGTCTTATTAACCCAAATGTCATGACATTTGTATCCTATCTATTCCTAAGGTTCAACCGAGATTTCAGGCTTATCGTAACTTTGTCAAATACATCCAAGGGTAAGTCACAGTTTATACAATAACAAAATATTTAAAACATAATTAAAACAATGCATTATTCACATACGAACTTACCTCGGTACAAAAATAGTAGAAATGTGACTTAATCATCAAACACTTTGTTTTTCCCCTGATCTAGGTCCGAACCTTGTTTCTCTTGATCTATAATAGCAAATTTAACTCATTTATTATTCACATTACTCAATTCATTTCAAATATCTCATTATAGCAACATTATGTTTTTTCCCCTAAACTTTGACATTTTTACACTTTGGTCCCTAGGCTTGTAAATTGAAATGGATTCAATTTCTTCGATTCCCAAGCCTAGCCGAACCTCTTTCATGCGTATAACAACCAACATTTCTCATTTAATCACACTTTTACACACATTTCATAACCTTTTTACAAATAGGTCCTTTTGACATTTTCATTAAAAATCACCTAGCAAAAGTTGTTTATCATATTCCAAACATACATTTTCTACCATTAGACATTAAAATACACAGATATCCAACGTGGGTAAAATTTTACACCTTAATTATTTCTTAAATTAGTGGTAGAAATAGATAGATCAAGTTACAAGGATCTCAAAAACATGAAAATCATTAAAAACGGGGCTAGAACGGACTTACAACCGAGCTTGGAAGTGGCCAAACCCTAGCTATTGCTACCCCTTGAAAAATTCAGCTATGGTGAGAAAGATGGACAAGATTTTGGCTTGATTTTTTCTTTTTAATTCATTTAATTACTAAATACCAAGATGCCCTCTTATTAAAACACTAAAATTCTATTACCGCATGTCTATTTTTGTCCATCTTAAAGTAAAATGGTCTAATTACCATCTAAGGACCTTCAATTTAAAATTTCATAGCAATTTGACACCTCTAGCATGTAGAACTCAACTTTTGCACTTTTTACAATTTAGTACTTTTTGCTAAATTGAGTGCTCAAACGTCAAAATTTTCAAACGAAATTTTCACGAAATTATTCCATAGAACTGTAGACCATAAAAATGTAATAAAAACAAGTTTTACTACGTCAAATTTGTGGTCCTGAAACCACTATTTTGACTATGCCCAAAATCGAGTTGTTACATATACAATTCTGAGATTGTTAGATTGCACGGAGTGCCGAATTTTGATTATTTCAGATATATATCTGAGGTTTATATTGTAATTTTGAAAGAAATTGCAAGAAGCTCTAGGTACGAGGTTGAATTTTAGTATAGTATTTGATCCGCAAATAGACGGTCAGTTTGAAAGAGTAATTCAGATCCTCGAAGATATACTTTATTGTTGTGTGTTAGAGTTTGAATGTAATTGGGAGAAATATTTGTCGTTGGTTGAATTTATGTAGAACAACAGTTTTCAATTGAGCATAAAGATGGCACCGTACGAAGCTTTGTATGGTCACAAATTCCAAACTCTGTTGTACGGGACTGAGCTAAGTTAGAAAAAGATTCACGAAATTGATTTGATCCGAGAGAATGAAGAAAATGTGAAAGTAATTCACAACAGTCTAAAAGAAGCTTCAGATCGAAAAAAATCGTATGCAGATTTGAAATGAAAATACATTGAATTTCAAATCGGCGACAAAGTATTTCTGAAAGTATTGTCGTGGAAGAAAATTCTTTGATCTGGTCGCAAAGGCAAATTGAGTCCACGTTTCATCGGGCCGTATGAAATCATCGAAAGAATAGGGCCAGTAGCATATCGGCTAGATTTACCCTTTGAATTAGAGAAAATCCATAATGTTTGTACATGTGTCGATGTTACGAAGTTATCGATCAGATCTGTCGCATTTAATTTCTCCAGCAGAGATTGAAATTCAACCTAATATGACGTATAACAAAGAACCGATCAAAATTTTAGCTCGAGAGGTTAAACAGTTGAGAAATAAAAGAATAGCTTTGGTGAAGGTTTTATGGCAACGGCATGGGGTTGAAGAATCCACGTGGGAGCCCGAGGAATATATGAGAAATCAGTACCCTAACCTATTCACTAGTAAGATTTTCGGTGACGAAAATTCCTAATGGGGGAGAGTTGTAACAACTTGTTTTTAGTTAAATCAAAACAGTGGTTTCAAGACTACAAATCTAAAGTCAAAATAATTATTTTATTATTATTTTAGTGTCTACGGCATGATAATATGTTTGTTTGAAATTTTCGTTAAGAAATTTTATCGTTTGATTAGTTAATTTGATAAAAAGGACTAAATCGCGTAGAGTGAAAAATTAGAGTTCTATAAGCTAAAAGGGTTTATTAGCTATGAAATTAAATAGTGGAGGTCCTTATGTTGCAATTAGACCATTTGAAATATAAGTGGACAAGTATGGACAAGTATTAAGTTATTTTTATGTTATATAACCAAGGTTAATTTTGGTATTTAAAAATTAAGTTAAAATAAAAAAAACAAAATAAAATCTTCACCTAATTTCATCATCTTCAACTAATTTTAAAGAGAAGAAAGCCATTCTTTTAGGTTTTCCATTCGTCCATGGTTTAATAGCTCAATAAGGTATGATTTTTGTCTCGTTTTTAATGATTTCTATGGTTTTGAGATCGTTGCAACTAGGTCTAGCTAGCCCATGGACTATTTTGCAAAACTGTTAAAGATTTTAGAAGTTTCCATTGATGAATACATGAGTATTTTGATGTTTAATGATTGATTATGAATGTTTGATGATAGTTATACAAGTTTTGTTAAGTGATTTTTAGTGAAAATGTAAATTAAGGATTAAATTGTGAAATGTGAAAACTTTGTGGTTAAAATGTGAAATGAATGGAAAATGTGGGCTGCTAGGGACCTAATTGAAATTTGGCTACCATGGTTTTGGGTGAAATTACATGAATTTGTGATTTTATGAAATAAGGACTAAATTGTAAAAATGTGAAACATTAGGGGCAAATGTGTAAAAGTACCTTAATGTGAATTTTGGATTAAATTGAATAGGAAAATAATTAAATAAGCTGATTTTGATTACATATAGATCAAGAAAAGCAAAATTCAGATCTAGATAGGGGAAAAGACAAAGTACTCGACTAATCGGTCTATTTAGTCGTTTTTTGCGTCTGAGGTAAGTTCGCATGTAATAAGCATTGTTATATTTGTGTTTTAATTGCTTTTATATTGCAAAAATTGTGAATTATGTGTGGACAAATTTGACAAAGATACGGCATTGGAAATCTAGGTTGAACCTTAGGAATAGATTAGGATATGAATGACATGTCACTAGGGAATTCATTGATTTGACTTCGGGCCATGATATCAGCACTTTGTGTGTGAGCTTCATTAATTTGGCTTTGGGCCATGATATTAGCCCTTCAAGCACGAGTTTCATTGATTTGGCTTCGGGCCATGATATTGGCACTTAGGGTGCGAGACTCCTGAGTATCCGAATTTTATTCTAAATGGTTCAACAGGTATATTGAAGATGTTAATTGATGAGAAATAGATACGTATCAGTGCAGGTATGTATGAAAAAACTCTTCGAGCAATGAGTCAAAGGAAGTTGTGAGCTTATGATCAATTATGTGGTTAAATATCATGTTAACTTTGTGATTAATGCTTTGATGCAATTTATGTCATTGATTTTGAAATGTAAATGAATGTGAGACTTGTTTATTATTTTCATACGAGCTTACTAAGCTTTATAGTTTACATTGTTTATTTTCCATGTTTTATAGTGATTTCAAAGCTAGCTTGGATTCGGGGATCGTCGTAGACATCGTCACACTATCCTACTATCACTTTGGTACCTTTTGAGTTTACGTTTGAGTATATGGTATGTATAGGGACTTTGGTCATTTTGGTATATTTGGTAATGTGTTGTGCCATTTGAATTGGCTTGTAAACGCTTATGTTTTGGTTTATATATATAGCCATGAGAGTTGGCTTAATTTGGTTGGTTTGATTATGTATATAAATGTATGTATATGGCTTATGTTATGAATTTCAGGTTGGTTTTGTGATGCTTATTGATAGTAAATGTTGTGGTTGACAAATGATAGAAATTAGAGAAGATATATGCTTGTGATATTGAGCATAATGATGTATGCTTAGAAATGTTTACCTAGCTGAATGGTATAAGTGAAGTTTGGTATGAATTGGATAGTACATTGTGTATTGATATGTTTTGTATTGGTTGGTGTTTGAAATGGTATAAATGATTCTTGATTGAGAGTAGTTAAATGCCTATATGTGCCATGTTTTGTGCCAAATTGGTTAATGTACGTATATGAAGATTTGGATGGAAAAATGGCTTGGTAAATAGCCTATTTTTGTCCACACGGGTAGAGACACGGGCGTGTGTCTTAGTCATTTGTGACACATGGTTATGTTACACAGCCGTGTGTCACCTGGTGTTGAAATTAAAATCAAGTCAGTACGCTCCAAAAGGCCTCACACATGGGCGTGTGACTTGGCCTTGTGGCATAAGTCTGTATACGCTACAAGTTTGGCATGGCCTAGCACACGACCTGACACACGGGTGTGTATGGTCATTTTTAGGGCACACGGGCATGTGCGTTGACAGTGTAACCCAAGTTAGAGAGTTACACGGGGTCAAACATGGGCTGGGACACGACCGTGTGCTCCCATTTTGAACGTCCACATGGCTTGTGACACGGGTGTGTCTGTTGGCCATGTGAGACACACAGCTGGGCCACATGAGCGTGTGTCCTTTGTTTTGAGAAAAATTTCTTAAGTGTTCTAAGATTTCCCAAAATTATTGGTTTAGTCCCGAACCTCTCCTAATGCATGCTTAGGGCCTAGTAGGCTCATAATAGGGACAATATGATTGGTTGTGGTTGAATTGTATTTGATTGATTAATTTGTATGTGAAATGTATGTTTAAATGTGTTATAAGTCTAGTAATGCTCCGTAACCCTATTCTGGCATTGAGTACAGGTGAAGGGTGTTACAAAAATAGTTATTCTCTAGCAAAGTCAGCTAATGAAAATGGAAAAGCTCGTAGTTTTATTTGATCCTCAATTGCTCATTCTGGTTTCTTCTTAGACAAACCATGTAGAACTCTTTTAGATGAATGTGGGGGTTCTCATTTCTCAAACCGCGGAAAGTAGGCAATAAATGTATTAATCCTAACTTTAACTCAAACGATGTTTCGCCCGCCAGATAAGTTTTGCATAGCGGTTGTCTGGTGCAGCTGCAAGTTGGCGTATAGTTTGATCTGCAATGTCATCTGAATCTTCGAATGAGTAAATATCTTCGGTGTAAGATCCTTTTTCAAAATCAGGTTGTACTTGTTAACAGTTCCGAATTGCTTCACTTCGAAGTGTTCAAGCCAACTTTTTTATCTCTAGTTCAAATGCTAGAGTCCCTGATTCTGACCTGATCATAAAAAAACAAACAAAAATTAGAAAATTTTCACCAATCCCCGGCAACAGCACCAAAATTTGATGGGGGTCAAAACCACAAAATATAAATTCCTACAACAAATATAACAGTAAATTGAAATATAGATCAGTAGGGTCAAATCCACAGGGATTGGTTATCAAATTTTGCCTTTTCTTGTGACCAAATTTGTACCACCCCTAACCTGGATCTGTCATTGAAATAGGGTTACGGAGTATTACTAAAGTTTATGGGTCAAGTAACAGACATTTCATAAACGTTTAGCATTCATATCAGATTTCAATCAAATTTAATCATATAGTCCCTTTATAATAGCCGATTTTGGGCCTAGTCGGAACAACGATTTTGGAACCACTATTCCAAATCTGGAAAATTTATTTTAATATTATTTTATGTGTGACGGCATGATTATAAAGGTGCATGAAAATTTTGGTGAATTAATTTTAGCGTTTGTCAGCTTAATCGCGAAAAAGGACTAAATCACATAAAGGGTAAAAGTTCAATTTCACTTGATAGACATACCAAACAGCTAGAGAGCCAAAATTTAAGGTCTTTAAATGGAAAATAGACCCTTAAAATGCAGCATGGCCGGCCATAGGGAAAAAAAGTTAGGCTAGTCAATGTTAGGTAAAAATTTGGTGACTTGTTTGACTAAAAAGAAATAAAATAAACAAAAGATGATATCACCCATTTCATCTATTCTTCTTCACCAAAATTCTCAGTAAAAATAAGGGTTTTGAAGCCTTGAAATTTCAGCCAAGCTAGCCTTTTGCAAGTAAGTCAATTTGAGGGTTATTCTTGATAATTTTTGTAATTTTGGGACCCCTAAAGCTTAATCTAGCTATTGAGGATACTATTTTGTGAAATGATTGATAGTCTAGGGACTTACCATGAAAGGATTTGTATGTTTGCTAAGTTTTTTATTGAAGAAAATTACTCTTGGTTGTTGAGTGAACAACTTTTGTGAAGGGACTTCTCATGAAAACCCTAATAGGACCATTTTGTAAAGTTTGTAAAATGGATAGTAATGTTGTGAAATATTGAGAATTTGGGGTGGTCATTAGAGAAATAAATGGTCGGCTAGGCTTAGCTAATAAAGAAATTCGATAAAAATAAATTTTCGAGCCTAGGGGTAAAATCATAATTTTTGGAAAGTTCAAGGGCAAAATGGTCATTTTACCAAAGTATGAGTCTTAAGTTGAATTGAATGATTTGTGTATTAAATAAGCTAATTTTTGGCATTTTAGATCAAGAGAAACATGATTCGGGTCTTGATCAAGGGAAGAACAAAATTTACAGGGATTAGGCTCGTTTCCATCATTTTGTGCGAGGTAAGTACATATGTAAAAAATGTGTTATTGTATCTTACTTTTAAATGTTTTATATTTTTATGTATCATAATCTTACGTGATCCCATGAAAGTATAAGTAGTGCAAAATAAGAGTAACAGATTATGAACAAGTGCGACAACATCAGGTTAGACACGAGATCCCGTCGAACCTCAGAAGTAGTATAGGATATAAAATATGAGTCATGAGAAATTTAGTGGTCTGAACTCATGAGTTGAGTCTGAGTTCATGAGATAAGTGAATTATGTAATGTGGGTCCGGGTACTGACTTTGTGTTTGGACCCGTGAGTAGCTCAATGAGTGAGCATTACATGATAGAGCTATGGGGTCCGGGTACTGACTTGGTGAAAAGGCCCGTGAGTAGCTCAAATATGCAAGTATTACAAAGTACGAGGTAGCTTTGGCTACTTGTATAGTACTTAAGAGTAAACTATCTGTGTATTCATTGGTATTACTAAGTGTTCAAAGGGATAAATCGATAAATGGATTGTCGATACTTCCAATGAGGTATGTCAATAGAGAGAATGAACTTGAGTTAATTTAAGGGTAATTATAGGTATGCATACTAAACTCGCGAATGAAGACCTTAGTATGTGATGAGATGTAGTAAGTATGCGTAAAAGAAGGAAGAGCAAGACAGTAAGGTTAAAATGATATATCATTCAAGTATGATAAGCCATTGTTTGATGAATGTGTCTCTAGTTACACTTATTTGCATATATGTACTTACTAAGCTCCCATGCTTACCCTCTTTCCATTCCCTTTCCTTATAGTGTCACCAAAGTAGTTCGAGGATCTTCGCCTACGTCGTTGAAGCCAGTCACACTAACTTTAAAGCACTTGGTATAGCTAGTTTTATCATTTTGATTATGGCATGTATAGGAACCTTTGATTTTATTTTTGTGTCACATTATTTTGGGGACAAAGGTGTTGGCTTGTTTTAACATTTGACTCATTTTGAATAAGGCCATGAAAATGGCTAATATTGTAAGTCATTATATGAATGCAAGATAGTCTTCTACGAATGTGGAATTGTTGACATTGTTAAATTTGTGAAATGTATATAGGCCTTAGCCATGATTTTTGGTTGATAACTCATATTAAATTAGACTTTGACATGTTGGTTGGTATTAAATTTTGTTTCAGAGGGGTATAAGGCTTTGTAAATAGCCTTATATTGTCCACATGGGTTGACACACGGGCATGTATCTAGGCCATGTGTCACCCCATGGGCGTGGTGTCCGGCCTTGTGTCCCCAGCATATAAATTTTGCAAGTCAGTATGCATGGTAGTAAACACATGGGTAGAGACACGGCCGTACGTCTCAGCCATGTGAAGGGCACGACCTAGCACATGGGCATGTGCCTTGGCCGTGTGCCCCTAATTGGATGCTGATGTCAGAAATAGAATGTCAAGGTTTTTAGACACGGGTTAGGACACGGGCGTGTCATGGCCTTGTGAGAGAGACGGGCCACAGACACGGGCATGTGTTAGGCCATGTGAAAACCCTTGTTGGTTCGAATTTAGAATTTAATTCACACGGGTATGGGACACGGGCGTGTCCCTAGGTGCTTAGGCCGTGTGTGTCACACGGGCCATCACCACGGCCATGTGATAATGACCATACGGGCGTGTTGCCCTTCTACATGTGCGTGTGCCCTGTTTCAAGAGTCATTTTTACTTAGTCCGTTTAAGGACCCGAGTTGGTTCCAAATGGTTTCCAAGGAAAATTTGAGACCTCGTAGGCCCACTTTAAGGAGTTTAAATAGAGTTCGAAGGAGTTTTAAATTTTATCATGTCTTGGTGACTCAAAAACGAATGTATGCATGTGGTTAAGTATGGTAATGCCTCGTGCCTAGTCCCAGCCTCGGACTCGAGTAAGGGGTGTTACACCCTTACATGAGCCCTCGAGGCCCAAATCATGCATTAGAATCATGTCGGGACTAAACCGGGTGCTTAGAGAATTTTTTGCAAAATCTCAAAGTTTCTCTTAGGTGCAGGGGACGCACGCCCGTGTGGTCAGGCCGTCTAGCTCACATGGCCAGGTACACGCCCGTGTCTCTGGCCGTGTAACTCTCTGACTTGGGTCACACGGTCAGGTCACACACCCGTGTGCTAGACTGTGTGTAGGTGCAGGGGTCACACGGCCAAGCCACACGCCCAAATACTAGCCCATCTGATCAATTTCGAGCATTCTATTTTTACATTTTAAAGATGTAGGGGACACACGGCCAGATCACAAGCCCATGTGCTAGGCCGTGTGTCACACACCAGTGTGGACAAAAATAGGCTATTTTCCAAGCCACATTTCTCACCCAATTTGTCTTCCTCTTACACCAATACTTAAATATATTCTCAAGCCATTTTAAAACAATTAATTCAAGTCAAAATCGAGTCTTATGCATGACATATCATCACATACAACTAACGTGTTCTTAAACATCTCAAATGACACTTTACCATCATATAGTTAAATATACAAACTTACTTAACTTATCAAATTCACCTATATGCATATTTTACCAAATATGCTAAAATTAATTTTCAATATGCCAACATGATTTCTACCAATCAATCTTTTAAGCACACAACAAACATGTTATAGCCTCATTTATACATATCAAAACATATTTATCACAAGCCATTCCAATGGCTAGTTATAACCCAAACATTTACATGCCAGCTTTGGCTAATTACCCTATACATGCCATTATAACCATAATTAATTTACCATATATATATTAAGATGGTTCGATGGTTAGTGTGAGTGATCTCCGTCGATGCTCCCAATCCAATAAGCTTCTGAAGTTACTATTTGACACCGAAAAATAAAACAGAGTAAGTATGAAATGCTTAGTAAGTTCGTATAACATGGTAAATAACTTACCATATATTTATGTTCAAAATAAACATGTAAGATACTATCACCAATTTGGTCACAAGCCCTAATACATATCCTCATCATGTTAGCCAAGTAATCACATATAATAATCCTTATTCATGGATGAACAAAGTCATCAAGCATGATCCACATTCATGTAACAACCAATTCATGCATCATTATATCAGGAAATATCATTTCTATGTACTTCATGTACATACGGGTAATAGTTCGTTTCTAAGTCATACTAGCTTGTATATACATCAAGAAACATGTATGGGCTAAAAAATAACCAAATTCCCATATACATATACTATCCTTATCATGAATTCAAATAACATATACAATTCATATCCCTATATTTCAAGTACATTTTCATAATATTTCGTCTCAAGTTCAGATTTTTTCATATCGGGATTTTACTTATTAAATCAATTAAAATATCAATGGAAACCCGAAAAAATACACTCGAAGTGTATAAATTTATAATCATAGATGAACATATTCATCAAACAGGTTTCATGTTCATATTTCACCATCTCATACTTCCATATATCATGTATCATCGTTTTCATGAATTTCAGGTAGATACATGTAATAATTCATTTCGTGTTCATATTTTCTCATGTTAGGATTTTGTCCGTTGAATTTATTTGAAATATCAATGGATACACATGCAGTACACTTGAAGTGTACAAAACTGTAATTCGCAATTCATACTCAGGGGTACCCATTAGGGCACATAATCAGGGAGCACACTCTCGAGCCACGTTTTAAGATGCTTAGATGAGCCATGTAATAGGATGCTTATCCGGGATGAACAGGAAACTCATAAGAATTTTAATTAGGGAGCTCATAGAGCTTAATAGGTAACTCCGAAGATTTTATCAGGGAGCACCGTATAAGGTAACAGGGAGTTCAAGCGAGCCATTTCAGGAAGCTCATAAGAGCCTATATCAGGACGCTCATGTAGAGTTGCATTTGTGTCTGCATTATATGCTGGATCACAACCGATCGAATCGTGTAACAGGACGCTCACAAAGAACTGCGAAGTGTGCAACACATGCAGAATCACTGCCAATCAGGATGCTCGCAGGAACTATATAATAGGATGCTCGAGAAGGCTTTTAACAGGTTGCTTGTCCGTGCTATAATGTCCAGAACATATGCAGGACTATAATCAGTACGGGAAATCTTGTATCCACCGAAATTTCATTATTGAGACGGGATTTAATATTTTTCGGCATTATCAAACATGTAATTAATTTCATGTCAATGACATTTACATAATTCATACATACAATATTCAATTCAATCATTTGTTAGGATTTACCATTTATCGGGCTTTATGGATATGTGTTCATTTCATATATTTATGACATTATATAATTCACATAAACATACTCAATTCAAATATATAAATATACACAATTTAATTGCACGAACTTACCTCGATAAATGTTCGTGTACGTAAAATCTATTATTCCTACATTTTCTCTCTTCCTTGTTCTAACTCCTAATTTGGTCTATCTGGATCTAAATGAATGAATTTAACATCAATTCATGTTCATTTCAATTCAATTTACATCTTAGGCAAAATTATAATTTTGCCACTAAACTTTTAATTAATGATGATTTCATCTTTAGGCTCGAAAAATGAAATTCATGCAATTTAATCCTTGTTCCAAGCCTAGCCGATTTTTAGTAACATTTACAGCCCATATATTTCACAAAATTCAGAATTTTTCCATGACTTTCACATCTTTACAATTTAGTCCCTAAATTACATTTTCATCAAAATTCACTTTACAAAAGTTGTTTATCTATCAACAACCTTTTATTTTCTACCATAAATTTAAAATTTTTAGCATATTCATCCATGCAAAAACTTTGAAACTTTGATAACTTTACAAATTGATCCCCAAAATAGCTAAATTAAGTTATCCCGATCTCGAAAATATAAAAATTACTAAAAATAAGACTTGAATACTTACCTAATTTGGCCAAATAAGTTTTCTCCTTCTTCCATTCTTCATGGCTAGGGTTTCCATATTTATTTGAGAAAGATGATGATAAAAATGATGATATTTTTATTTTATTTTATTACTTATCATATTTATTTTTCATCTTTCCAATTTTGTCCTTTTCTTTATTTTATTTTCCATGGATGATTCATCATCCTTAACAACTAAGTATTTTTAATGGTCTATTTGCCATATAAGGACCTCAAATTTTGAATTCCATAGCTATTTAATCCCTTTCGCTATTAGAACTCAACTTTTGTACTTTGTGCAATTTGGTCCTTTATCAAATTTAACATGTAATCGATAAATTTTCTTTACAAAATTTTTATACGACATTACTATTGTACTGTAGAGCATAAAATAAATTTTAAAATAAATTCTTTTCGAAATCAGATTTGTGGTCCCGAAACCACTATTCTGATTTTTATTGAAAACGAGTTGTTACAAGATTTGCTGTCGTGGTCATAGTCGTGTCCACGACTTGTGCGTAGTAATGCTAAAAAAAAGAAATAAAATAGGGGGTTTAAATTGATTAAGATAATAAAAAAAAGAAATATGAAGTGTAATAAAATAAAATAAAATAAAAACAAATTCGAAAATGTAAAAATAAATTTAAGAAAATAAAATAAATTGGTAAATAAAAAACTTTTAAGCTTAGCTTTAGCCTCGGTGTACTCCAATCTTGAATCAATCCTTGAAACAGATTTTCCCTTCCAATCCATAAGCTGGTTATAGCGGTCGAGGATCCCTCAAAACACTAAATCTTCCTCTCGTAGTAGATCCCGGTATCACCTGTAAATCGACCATTGTCAAATTTCCAACCATGTGGCACGTACCAATTTAAGACTTCGACAGCCTTATGATCTGAAAAGCCTAACTCGAATTAATGGCCTCAACTGTGTGGGTCCTTTAAATTCTGTCACTATCTCCCTTGATGGAATCCAACTAGCTTTTTCTAATTGAACATGCCAATTTGTTCGCCAGATTTTGAATACAACATCACTGACTCAACTTCCCAACTATACGCCAAACGATTCCAACCCAATACGCACTTTTTAAATTGAAATTGAATTAACTTTGAGGGACAAATTTGTACTATCCCATATACTGAAGAGATAGCGAATATCGAATTGCAAAGTATTTAGTGTGGGTTCAAATCTCATGATTACTTTGTCGAATACTGAATTGCAGTTTTCGGCACATCTGACTCTTTAACTCTCAACTGATAGTAGCCAGACCTCAAATCAATCTTCGAGAATACCGTTGCTCCTTTTAACTAATCAAGGCTCCTTTTAACTAATCAAACAAGTCATCAATTCTTGGTAAGGAATACTTGTTCTTTATAGTCACCTTGTTGAGCTGTCAGTAATAGATACAAAGTCTCATAGATCTGTCTTTCTTCTTTACAGATAATACTACAGCACCCCAGTGAGAAAAACTCGGTCTCACAAAACCCTTATCTGTCAACTCTTTCAACTGAGCTTTCAACTCTTTCAATTTAGTCTGAACCATCCTATACGGAGCAATCGATATCAATGAAGTCTCAGGTACTAAATCAATAGTAAACTCAACCTCTCTGATCAGAGGTAACCCAGGCAACTTCTCTAGAAACACATCTGGATATTCACAGGCTACCGGTATTGATTCAATTTTCAATTCAGACATTTTTGTATTCAACACATAAGCAAGATAAGCTTCACAACCTTTCCTTACATACCTTTGAGCAGACACAGAAGAAATCACAATATGCAATTCACTTGATTCATCACTTTCAACCCGAAGAACTTCACCATTTTCACATTTCAATTCAATAGTTTTCTGTGTACAGTTTACTATGGCATCATATAGTGTTAACCAATCCATACCGAAAATAACATCGAATTCCTCAAATGGCAACAACATTAAGTCAGGCAGAAAACAGTGACCTCGAATCATCAAATGACAATTCTTGCAAACTTTATAAACTAGCATATACTTGCCTAAGGGGTTTGACACTTTAATCACAAACTTAGTAAACTTAACAGGCAAATTCTTACTAGATACCAAATTCACACAAACAAAAGAATGAGTCGGTCCAGGATCAAACAATGCAATAACATTAGTATCATAAAGAGAAAATGTACCAGTAATCACATCGGGAGATGACGTATCCTCACAAGCACGAATGGCATAAGCTTTAGTAGGTGCTCTAGACTCAGATCTCACGGTTGTCTCTTTCATCATGCCTTTACTACTAGTTCTATTCCCAATATTTCTTGGTGGCCTACCCCTATTGGTAGTATTACTCGGCCTTGCACTCTTAAATTGTTCTTTCTCAGCCATCTTAGGGCAATCTTGGATAAAATGCTCTTGAGAACCACACTTGAAACAAGCTCGGTCATTCATCCTACACTCGCCGGGATGTCTTCTTCCACAATGTTGACATTTGGGTTTGTTAGTCCTAACATTACCCACACTTGCCATTGAATTAGCTTGGGATTTAAAACTCGAATATTGCTTCCCGCAGTTTTTGCGCGAATACCCAGCTGAAACATTCGAATGAGAATACATTTCTCTAAATTTTTTTAACTGAGATTGAAATGACTTACTCATCGGCCTTTTTCTTGCATCCCTAGCCTTACTCTCGGCCTTTCTTTTCGCTTTTCTTAACTCTTTGGCTTTGCAAGCTTGTTCAACATATACAATAAATTCTTTTAGTTCCAAGATTCCAACTAACTGTCGGATGTCCTCATTCAGTCCATTTTTGAACCTTTTACACATAATAGCCTCAGAAGAAACAGACTCTCAAGCATACTTACTGAGCTTGACAAATTCTCGCCCATTCTCTGTCATTGACATTCGGCCCTATTTCAGCTCAAGAAATTCCTTACGTTCCTGATCGATGAACCACGAATTGAAGCATTTCTTTTGGAATTCCTCTTGAAAGAACTCTCATGTAACCCTCTCTCTCGGTACCACAGATACTAGTGTCTTCCACCAGTGATATGTTGTGTCCCTCAATAACGATACAGCACATTTCAAGCATTCTTCGTGTGCACACGATAACTCATCACATACCTTGATAGTATTCTCAAGCCAGAATTCGGCTCTCTCAGAATCATCATCTACATTAGCCCTGAATTCTTCAGCTCCTTGCTTCCGAATCTTATCAAACGGGGGCTTATTCAACCTTGCCAACACCACACCCTGAGGAACTACGAGAATCAGTTAGGGATAAGGAGGGGGTGGAGGATGTTGAGTATTCAAATTTGTTCGAACAAACTCTAAATATCACTCGTTCATCATGTAGAGGAAGGCTTCCCTAGCCCCTCCTCCCTGACTGACCGTAGGAGGTCTATTTTCAAATGGCACTGCCCCTTAAGTGGGAGCTGGCACATTACATTCTACATCATCAGCTACAGCTCGGTCGGGATCCATTTACTATATCAAAACGCGGTATAAAATTGTCAGGAGCCATCACACTATCACAGTTCATATGTGGCATGTATGGCTAGACTATTACACACGCTACACTAGTCTGAGAATCAACTAAATTGTAGCTTTGATACCACTAAATGTATCACCCCTTACCCATATTCAAAGCCAAAACAGGGTACGAGGCATTACTGGACTTATCACACGAACAAACATACAATTTTGGGATATAAATTTGCGTCCAAATTAAAACCATTCATAGTCAATCACAATGTCCCTATTAAAATCCTATGATGCCCAAAACATGCTTTGGAGGTGGTTCGGGACTAAACTGAGAACTTTAGAAAATTTTACCAAAACTTAGAAAATTTTCCACTATACAGGGGTCACACGCCCGTGTGGTTATGGGACACGCCCGTGTGGGTAAGTCGTGTGGTCACACACGCCCATGTCTCGAACCCGTTTAACTCTCTATTTGTTACCCAAGAACAAATTGATGACACATGGCCAAGTTACACACCCGTATGTTAGGCCGTGTGGTCAATTTATAATTTATAATTTTTTATTAAATAGGTGAAGACTTCACACAACCAGGGCACACGTCTGTGTTTGAGACCGTGTCATCCACACTGCTGAGACACACACCCGTTTGCTCAATTCTAAACATTCTGTTTCTCAGAATTTAGGTGCAGGGGACACACGACATAAACATATGCTCGTAAGGCAAGCTATGTGTCGCACACGGCCTAGACACAAGCCCGTGTGTCTACCTATGTGGACAAAAATAAGACTATTTACCAAGCCATTTTGTCACCCTTTATTGCACACACCTACATAACATAACATAGCACCAATCCATACATATACATATAACCAACATCCACAACCAAGACATGACTATAACATTCATGAAAGGCATCATTATATGATTATACTTATAACCAATATTAGCCCATTTCCAATGGCCTTATACAAAATGAATTTCTAACCAATATAAGCCAACACATTTGGCCTAATCAATTATGACACATAACAAAATAACTAAGTCCCCTATACATGCCATAACTTAAAATGTTAAATTCATTGGTACCAAAATAATTGTTGATAGTGTGACTGGATCTCCGATGGTCTCCAAATCCCGAGCTAGCTTTGTGACACTATAAGACAAGGGAAAAGAAGGGGAGTAAGCTATATATCTTAGTAAGTTACTATGCAAATAATATGCATCATAACCACACATTTAACATACGATTAACATGATGAAGATCAGCATGAACGTTATCAAAATCTCAAAATCATAACTTACTCAATCACAATCCTACCAAGAGTTCACCATATATCGAACTCATTACTTATGAGTTTTACGTACGTACCTATACCAACTCGTAACATAACCATATCCTTTCAAAACTTTGACATTCCCATTAAACACTCGAAATATTAGCGGTACTCGAAAATCTTGCACATAAGTGCCATATATGTAGCCAAAGCTACCTCATATCTCATAATATATATTGACTTGTTTCTGAGCTATTCATTGGCCTGGTCACACAAGCTGTCAGTCCAAATGTAGCTACACAGTGCTGCTCACACAAGCTGTCAGGTATCCGCGACACATGCCTGATTACCCAGCCACTGGTAGGACGTACGAGACCAGCACCTGGATTACATAATCGCATATACACATGGGTTCCTAGTGACATGTCACTCGTACCCTATTTTATTCCTAAGGTTCAACCGGGATTTCTGCTTATCAAAACTTTGTCAAATAAATCCAAAGAATCGATCACAATTCATAAAATATTAAAGCATTTAAAACATAAATATAACAATGCATTATTTACATACGAACTTACCTCGGTACAAAAATAATAGAATTGGACCTAATCGTCAAACACTTTGTTTTTCCCTCGATCTAGGTCCGAACCTTATTTTTCTTGATCAGTAAAAACAAATTTAACTCATTTAATACTCAAATTATTCAATTTGGCCCGAAAATCATATTATGGCAAATTTACATTTTTGCCCCTAATTTTTCACATTTTTACAATTTAGTCCCTAGGCTCGTAAATTGAAATGTATTCCATTTCTTTAGAACCCAACCTAGCCGAACCATTCTCATACATAGACAAACCCACATTTTCTACTTAATTACACTTTTACTACTTATTTTATAACTTTTACAAATAAGTCCTTTTTGATATTTTTACTAAAAATCACTTAGCAAAAGCTGTTTATCATACAACTAACATACATTTTCTACCATTAGACATCAAAATACACAAATATCTAACATGGGTAAAATTTTTAACTTCATCTTTCTTTCAAATTAGTCCTTGAAATAGTTAAATTAGGTTACAATGATCTCAAAAACATGAAAATTATTAAAAATGGGGCTAGAACGGACTTACAATCAAGCTTGGAAGTTTGAAAAACTCTAGTTATGGAGTTCCCCAAAAATTCGGCTACATGGACTAAATTGAAGAAGATGACATCTTTTATTAAGTTATTTTTGTCTTTATTTACCAAATGACCAAAATGCCCTTCACTTAAAACTTTGCAATTTTACCCTACCATTCATATTTTTGTCCAACTTGAAGTAAAATGGTTTAATTAACATTTAATGACCTCTAATTTAAAATTTCATAGCAATTAGACACCTCTAGCTTCTAAAAAACACATTTTGCACCTATTTCAATTTAGTCCAATTAGTCAAATTGGACACCTTATCGATAAAATTTCTTAACAAAATTTTCACACAATCATTCAATCATACTGTAGACCTTAAAATAATATCACAATAAATATTTCTACTTTGGATTTGTGGTCCCAAAACCACTGTTCTAATTTGATCCTGAAACGGGCTGTTACAACTCTCCCCCTTTAGGGATTTTCGTCCCTAAAAATCTTACCAGAAAATAGGTTCGGGTACTATTTTCTTATAGCTTCCTCGGGTTCCCACATAGCTTCTTGAACACCATGTCTTTACCATAAAACTTTCACTAGGGCTATACTTGTATTTCTCAACTGTTTTACTTCCCGAGCTAAATTCTAGATCAGTTCTTCACCATAAGTCATATCAGGTCGAATCTCAATCTCTGTCGGTGAAATCACATGTAAGGGATTAGAACAGTATCGTCGCAACATCGACACATGAAACACATTATGAATCCTTTCTAACTTTGTCGGTAAAGCTAACCGATATGCTACTGGCCCTATTCTTTCAGTAATCTCATACGACACAATGAAATGCGGACTTAACTTGCCTTTACGGCCAAATCTCAGAATCTTCTTCCATGGACATACTTTCAGAAATACTTTATCACTAGTCTGAAATTCAATCTCTTTTCTTTTCAAATTTGTGTACGACTTTTGTCGATCTGAAGTGGCTTTCAAATAGTCACGAATTACCTTTACTTTTTCTTCGATTTCTCTAACAAAGCAACCCCATGAATCTATTTCTCACTAAGTTCTGTCTAATACAATGGAGTTCGACACTTGCGGCCATACAATGCTTCATACGGTGTCATCTTTATACTCGACTGAAAACTATTATTATAAGCAAATTTGACCAATAGTAGATATTTCTTCCAACTACCTTTGAATTATAGAACACAACATCGAAGCATATCTTCAAGAACCTGGATTACTCTTTTGGATTGGCTATCAGTTTGCAGATGAAAAGCGGTACTAAAATTTAAATTCGTACCCAAAGCTTCTTGTAATTTCTTCCAAAATCTCGAAGTAAATCAAGAATCTCTATCCGAAATAATAGAAATAGGCACTCCATGCAATATAACAATTTTAGCAATGTATAATTTAGCTAGCTTACCAAGTGAGTGGTCGGTACGTACTGAAAAAAATGAGCTGATTTTGTCAATCTATCAACAACAACCCATATGGCATCTTTCTTTTTAGAATTCAAAGGCAAACCGGTTACGAAGTCTATCTTAATCCTATCCTATTTCCATTCAGGTACCATCAAGGGTTGGAGTAAACCCGAAGGCATTTAATGTTCAACTTCTACTTGTTGACAAATCAAACATTTTGATATAAATTCAAAGATATCTCGTTTCATACCTGACCACAAATACAATTTCTTCAAATCATTATACATTTTTGTACTACCTGGATGAACGGATAAACAACCACTGTGTACCTCGTGCAAATTTCCTGAATAAGTTCATCATTTTTTGGTACACATACTCTATCTCGAAACATCAAACAATCATCTGAACCGATCCAAAAGTCTGAATCACTACCTGATTCACACTGAGGTCTTTTCATTTGCAATTCACTATCATTTTTCTAAGCTTCACAAATTTGCTGAAGAAATATTGGTCCAACTCTCAACTCAGCCGAAATTGAACTGTCATTAGACAAAGTCAATCTCGTACTCATAGCTCTTAAAGCAAATAAGGACTTTCTGCTCAAAGCATCTGTGACTACATTTGCCTTTCTCAAATAATAGTCAAACACAAGTTCAAAATCTTTCAGTAACTCGAGCCATCTCCATTGTCGCAGGTTCAGATCTTTCTGAGTCATCAAATATTTTAAACTCTTCTGATCAGTAAAGATGTGGCATTTCTCACCGTACAAATGATGACGCCAAATTTTCAAAGCGAAAACGATGGTGGCCAATTCTAAGTCGTGCATCATATAATTCTTCTCGTGCAGTTTCAACTGTCTCATAACATAATCTATCATTTTGCCCTCTTGCATCAAAACACAACCCAAACCATTCAATGAAGCATCATTATAAATCACAAATTCTTTTCCCGATTCAGGTTGTACTAAAATCAGTGCCTCAGTCAGTAATTCTTTCAATTTCTCAACACATTGCTGACATTTTTCAGACCATTCAAATTTAAAATCTTTTTGCAGCAACTTGGTCATAGGAGTAGCAATCATCAAAAATCCTTTGACAAAACGTCGATAATAACCGGTTAAACCCAAAAATCTTCTAACTTCAGATACATTCCTTAGCGGTTTCCAATCAACAATTGCTAAAATCTTACTTGGATTAACCCGAATACCATTACCTGAAACGATATGTCCCAAAAATCTTACTTCTCGAAGCCAAAACTCACTTATACTGAATTTAGAAAACAATTTCTTATCTCTCAACGTATGCAATATAGTTCTAAAGTGCTCGACATGCTCGGATTCATCTCGAGAATAAATCAAAATATCATCGATGAACACAACCACAAATTTATCAAAATACAGTCTGAAAATTCTATTCATCAAGTCCATAAAAATGGTAGTTGCATTAGTTAGTCCGAAGGGCATAATAAGAAATTCATAATGCCTATACCTTGTACTAAAAGCAGTTTTCGGCACATCCGACTCTTTAACTCTCAACTGATAGTAGCCAGATCTCAAATCAATCTTCGAGAATATCATTGCTCCTTTTAACTAATCAAACAACTCATCAATTCTCGGCAAGGGATACTTGTTCTTTATAGTCAACTTGTTGAGCTGTCGATAATCGATACAAAGTCTCATAGATCCGTCTCTTTTGTTTACAAATAATACTGGAGCACCCTAGGGAAAAAAACTCGATCTCGCAAAACCCTTATCTATCAACTCTTGCAACTGAGCTTTCAATTCTTTCAATTAGGTGAGAGCCATCCTATACGAAGTAATTGATATTGGTAAAGTCCCAGGTACTAAGTCTATAGTAAACTCAACCTCTCTAATCGAAGGTAACCTAGACAACTCCTCTGGAAACATATTCAGATATTCACAGACTACCAGCACTGATTCAATTTCTAATTCAGACATTTTTGTAACGCACCAATTTTCGGGAATTCTGTGAATGTTGGCAAATTTTAAATTTTTGGTGTTCTGTCTGCTTGGCGTGGATTTACTTAGGTTAGTGGGCCTCTAGAAGGCCCAAGCTTAGGTTAAAAACCCAGTAGTTTTAATTAATTTTAATTCCATAAGAAAAAGGGGTTCTGGTTGGTTGGGCTTTTAAGTGTTAATTGGGTAAAATAAAACATAGGGAAGCCTGTGGTAAGCTGGCTTGTGACGTCACTTGGGGGGCTTTAGAGGTGGCGTGTGGATGACCAAGGAGAACTAAGGTTCGAGTTGCAAGGTAAGCAAATTAGTGATATTTATTTTTATGCACAGAAAAGGTAAGTAATGGAACTGAAGTGAAAGTCTGTCAGGAGGAGTTTAAATTGCTTAAGGGATTGAGTAAGGAGGGGATAAGAGAGAGGATTTAGGAGCTGATTAGGGAGAGTAGTGTTGGCTTAATGTGGACTCTTGAGGAGCAAGAGTTGGCCGGCCAAGGGGTGCTTTAGGGGGGCAAAATTTGGCTAGGTTAAGTGCCAGTATAAATTCGGCATTAGGGGAAAATTGTGTCGTTTCCCGACCATTCTTCTCTTCTTTCTTTTCTCCTCTTTTCATCAACTTTGTATTTTTCTTCTCTTCCTCTATAGCCAAAACTCTCTATCCACCTGTGCATCTCCATCTTTTTCTTCAGACGTTTCTAAAACCTTCATAGCCATTTGCCTTAAAAAGTCGAAATCCCGAAAACTATACTTTCTTCTGTGTCGATTTCTTCTAGCCAATTCTCTTATCCTTTTTATCATTCTTGACCGAATCTCTAGTTCTCTAAACCTTAATTTTCTGTCGACTAGACCACAGCAAAACCCTTCTATTTTATCTTTCTTTACACAGTTCCAGCAAAAGCTGAAAACCCTACACTTTTAGGGACTTAGCCGAATATTGAGATCACTGAAGGCTCGAATTTTGTTATCATTTGAGGGCTTAGATCAGCATCAAAATTGAGTAGAGATTAATTGGGATCATTGACTGAAGGAACCGGTGGTAAGTCTTTTTAATCTAGTCTTTATTTCGTATTTTAGGAAAGCCGAAACCCCTAAAGGTTAGGGAGGCTGTCGACTTGGACTTGTAGCCCTAAGGGGTTGTGATAATTGTTTTGCCTTGTTAGTAAGGTTATCTAGAGGCTGCTGATCAAGGGCTTGGACAGGTGGAGCAACGGGATCTAAGTCTAGTCGCAAACTTCGGCAAAGGTAGGATTGCTAATGCCTAAGGTGTTATGGCCGAATAAGGTAAGGAGTTATTATGTAGTTCGTTTCGGTAGTTAGATTAACGTGGTAGTAATATAATTGTAGGTAGTTCGTGCGTGGATCTCGTCAGCGAATCGTCATAAAATAGGTGTGTAACTGACACCTCTTCTTAGTCTAGATCGGCAAAAGCCGAAAAGCTGAAATGCTGAAAAATCGATATTTTGTGGACTTACGAGTGTGCGAATGCTCGTCAGGTAAATCGATTAAAGTTTCTGGTAAACTACAGTGTTTAAACCGTAGAGTGCAAGATTTCTGTGCCTTCAATATTTTTGGGCTTAATGGGCCAAAATTGGGATAATGGGCCAGCAGGCCCAATTCGATAAGAACCTTCGATAAATGTTTTTGTTAATACGTGAAAAGTGAGTATATGCATGAAAACCCTAAAATAGATAAAATACTGAAATACCTTTATAGGTGGAAAATTTACAAATTTACCCCTAAGAGTGGAATTACTGAGATACCCCTAGGGTTAAGGTTGACCGAAATGCATGTTTGACTGTTGTTATTTACTGCATGCCATGTTATTATTATCTGATGCATAGGACTGGGATATTGATGGAGAAAGTATTGAAAGTGGCCTGTCCACGTACTAGAGGCTTTGCCTTAATTTCTCGATAAGCTGGGCATAATGCTTGCAAATCAGAGAGTGTAGGGCTCGGTGGGTTGAGCTATTCCCACATGGAGTGTGTAATTGCTGGTTCGTGGAGTTAGCGGTTGGTTATAGGCTGGGTTGGGCTTGCATACATGCATATGACTGCTCTATTTTGGAATGGGCCTATGGGCCATACTGTTATCTGAAAAGGGGGCTAAGGCCCAGTTTACTGTATTTTGAAATGGGCTTCGGCCCAGTACCCACTGTTAACTGAATGGGCTTAGGCTCAATGGGCTTGAGCTGACTTGGGCTTTGGATGGGTTTTCTTACACACTGAGTTTCCAAACTCACCCCCTTTCTTAACCTTGCAGATGGGCTTTGATGTGGGTGACTTGGAGCCGGGGGGATTCAGAGTGGCCATGGTGATCGCTTTTGGGCTTTGAAATAAGTGACTGATTTTCCTTAATTTATTTTATTTACTATTTAATCTTGAGTTGTAATAAGGCCATTTTAACTAAATTTTCTTTTTTGTTTTTCGGGGATTATTTTTATTTTCAATAACTTTAAACTGGTTGATAATAATTCAAATGGGATAGACATAGGGCGCGTTTCCAAAACGATATTTGTTTTTAAAATAACACGACGTCACGATTATTCGATTTAACAAAGATAATAACTACTCAAAGGAATTTCAACTCGATACAACCAAAGTATGGCAATAGTTGTGGGCATGTCTAGGATTGGATCCAATCGAAGAGCTTGGTACTTAAGCAGCCTTCATGGCTCACCTCCTCTGTTGTGGATACATACCTGGTGCCCAGCTTCCATTCACTTTAGCTTAACAAAAGACTGTTTTTAACACTAAAATGAAACATGGGTTTTTAACTTCAATGTGGCACGTCAGATTCGGCCATAACGTCTGGGCCGGGTTTGGGGTGTTACAATTTTTGTATTCAACACATAAGCAAGATAAGCTTTACAATCTTTCCTTACATACCTCTGAGCAGACATAGACGAAATCACAATAGGCAATTCACTTGATTCATTGGTTTCAACCTAAAGAACTTCACCAGTTTCACATTTCAATTCAATAGTTTTCTGTCTACAATTTACTATGGCATCATGTAGTGTCAACCAATCCATACCCAAAATAACATCGAATTCCTCAAATGGCAAACACATTAAGTCAGCCGAAAAACAGTGACCTCGAATTATCAAAGGACAATTCTTGCAAACTTTATCAACTAGGACATGCTTGCCTAAGGGGTTTGACACTTTAATCACAAACTCAGTAAACTCAACAGAAAAATTCATACTAGATACCAAATTCACACAAATATAAGAATGAGTTGATCCAGGATCAATCAATGCAATAATATTAGTTTCATAAAGAGAAAATGTACCAGTAATCACATCAGGAGATGATGCATCCTCACAAGCACGAATGGCATAAGCTCTAGCAGGTGCTCTGGCCTCAGATCTCATAGTTGTATCTTTCATCACACCTTTACTGCTATTCCATTCCTAGTATTTCTCGGTGGCCTACCCTTTGGTAGTATTTCTCGGCCTTGCACTCTGAAATTGTTGTTTCTCAGCCATCTCAGGGCAATCTCAAATAAAATGCTCTTGAGTACCACACTTGAAGCAAGCTTGGTCATTCATCCTACACTCACCAGGATGTCTTCTTCCACAATGCTGACATTCGGGTCTGTTAGTCCTAACATTATCCACACTTGCTATTGAATAGCTTGGGATTTAAAACTCGAATATTGCTTCCCACGGTTTCTGTGCGAATACCCAGTTGAAACTTTCGAACAAGAATACATTTCTCTAGATTTCTTTGACTGAGATTGAAATGACTTACTCATCGGCCTTTTTCTTGCATCTTTAGCCTCACTCTCTGCCTTTCTTTTCTCTTTGCTTAGCTCTACGGCTTTGCAAGCTCGTTCAACCAATACAACAAATTATTTTAGTTCCAAGATTCCAACTAACAATCGGATGTCCTCATTCAGTCCATTTTTGAACCTTTTACATATAATAGCCTCAGAGGAAACAGACTCTCGGGCATACTTACTGAGCCTAACAAATTCTCGCTCATTCTCTGTCATTGACATTCGACCCTGATTCAACTCAAGAAATTCCTTCTGATCAATGAACCGCTAACTGAAGCATTTCTTTTGGAATTCCTCTTGAAAGAACTTCCATGTAACCCTCTCTCTCGGTACCAAAGATACTAGTGTCTTCCACCAGTGATATGTTGTGTCCCTCAATAACGATATAGCACATTTCAAGCATTCTTCGTGTGTACATGATAACTCATCAAATACCCTGATAGTATTCTCAAGCCAGAACTCGGCTCTCACGGGGTCATCATCTACATTAGCCCTGAATTCCTTAGCTCCTTGCTTTCAAATCTTATCAACTGGGGTTATTCAGTCTTGCAAAGTTCACACCCTGAGGAACTACGGGAATCGGTTGGAGATAATGAGGGGTTAAAGGATGTTGAGTATTCGGATTTGTTCGCACAAACTCTAAATACCACTCGTTCATTATGTGGAGGAAGGCTTCCCTAGCCTCTCCTCCCTGACTGATCGTAGGAAGTCTATTTTCAGATGACGCTGCCCTTTGAGCGGGAGTCCGTACATTCCTTTCTACATCATCAGCTACAGCTCGATCGAGATCCATTTACTATATAAAAACACAGTTCAAAATTGTCAAGAGTCATCACACTATCACAGTCCATATATGGCATGTATAGCTAGACTCTTACACACACTACGCTAGTCAGAGATTCGACTACACTGTAGTTCTAATACCATTAATGTAACACCTCTTACCCGTATTCAATGCTAAAACAGGGTACGAGGCATAACCGGACTTATCACACAAACAAATATACAATTTCGGGTTATAAATTTGCGTCCAAGTTAAAACCATTCATATTCAATCACAATGTCCCTATTACGAGCCTACGAGGCCCAAAACATGCTCTAGAAGTGATTCGGGACTAAACCGAGAACTTTAGAACATTTTACCAAAACTTAGAAAATTTTCCACTATACAGGGGTTACACGCCCGTGTGGGCAGGCCGTGTGGTCACACACACCTATGTCCTGAACCCGTGTAACTCTCTGTTTGTTACCCAATAAGAAATTGAAGACACATGGCCAAGTCATACACCCGTGTGCTAGGCTATGTGTAGATTTAAAATTTATGATTTTTCATAAAATAGGTGTAGACTTCACACGACCACGGCACACACTCGTGTTTGAGACCGTGTCGTCCACACGACTGAGACACACGCCCATGTCTCTGCCCCTGTACTCAATTCTGAGCATTCTATTTCTCAAAATTTAGGTGTAGGGGACACACGGCCTAAACACATGCCCATGGGGCAAGCCGTGTGTCGTACACGACCTAGACACATGCCCGTGTGCCTACCCGTGTGGACAAAAATTAAGGCTATTTACCAAGCCATTTTGCCACCCTTTATTGCACACACCTACACAACATAACATAGCACCAATCCATGTATATACATATAACCAACATCCACAAACAAGACATCAACACAACATTCATGAAAGGCATCATTATATGATTATACTTATAACCAATATTAGCCAATTTCCAATGGCCTTACACAAAATGAATTTCTAACCAATATAAGCCAACACATTTGGCCAAATTAATTATGACACATAACAAAATAACCAAGTCTCCTATACATGCAATAACTTAAAATGTTGAATTCATTGGTACCAAAATAATTGTTGATAGTGTGAGTGGATCTCCGACGGTTTCCGAATCCTGAGCTAGCTTGGTGACACTATAAGACAAGGGAAAAGAAGAAGAGTAAGCTATATAGCTTAGTAAGTTCCTATGTAAAAAATAAGCATCATAGACACACATTTAACATACAATTAACATGATGAAGATTAGCATGAATGTTATCAAAAGCTCAAAACCATAACTTACCCAATCATAATCCTACCAAGAGTTTATCACATATAGAACTCATTAGTTATGAGTGTTACGTATGTACCTGTACCAACTCATAACATAACCATATCCTTTCACAACTTTGACATTCCTGATGAACACTCAGAATATTAACGGATATTCGAAAATCTTACACATAAGTGCCATATATGTAGCTGAAGCTACCTCATCTCTCATAATAAAGATGGACTCGTTTCCGAGCTATTCACAGGCCTACTCACACAAGCTGTCAGTCTAGACATATCTACACAGTGCTGCTCACACAAGCTGTCAGGTATCCGAAACACATGTCGGACTACCCAGCCACTGGTAGGACGTACGAGACCAGCACCCGGATTACATAATCGCATATACACATGAGTTCCTAGTGACATGTCACTCGTATCCTATTCTATTCTTATGGTTCAACCAGGATTTCTCGCTTGTCAAAACTTTTTTGAATACATCCAAAGAGTTTATCACAATTCATATAATATTAAAGCATTTAAAACATAAATATAACAATGCATTACTTACATACGAACTTACCTGGGTAAAAAAATAATAAAATTGGACCTAATCGTCAAACATTTTGTTTTTCCCCCGATCTAGGTCCGAACCTCATTTTTCTTCATCTATAATAACAAATTTAACTCATTTAATACTCACATTATTCAATTTAGCCCAAAAATCATATTATGGAAAATTTACATTTTTGCCCCTAATGTTTCACATTTTTACAATTTAGTCCCTAGGCTCATAAATTGAAATGTATTCCATTTCTTCAAAACCCAAGCCTAGCCAAACCATTTTCATACTTATACCAGCCCACATTTTCCACTTAATCACACTTTTCCTTTTTTACATTTTTACCGAAAATCACTTAGCAAAGTTTGTTTATCATACAACTAACATACATTTTCTACCATTAGACATCAAAATACACAAATATATAACATGGTTAAAATTTTAAACTTCATCTTTCTTTCAAATTAGTCCTTGAAATAGCTAAATTAGTTTACAAGGATCTCAAAAACAAGAAAATCATTAAAAACAAGGTTAGAACGGACTTACAATCGAGCTTGGAAGCTTGAAAAACCCTAGCTATGGAGTCCCCCAAAATTCAGCTATATGGACTATATTGAAGAAGATGACATCTTTTATTTAGTTACTTTTGTCTTTATTTACCAAATGACCAAAATGTCCTTCACTTAAAACTTTGCAATTTTACCCTAACATGTCTATTTTTGTCCAACTTAAAGTAAAATGGTTTAATTATCATTTAAGGACCTCCAATTTAAAATTTCATAGCAATTGAACACCTCTAGCTTCTAGAACACACATTTTGCACCTATTACAATTAGTCCTATTAGTCAAATTGGACACCTTATCGATAAAATTTCTTAACAAAATTTTCAAACAATCATTCAATCATACTATAGACCTTAAAACAATATCACCATAAATATTTCTAATTTGGATTTGTGGTCCTAAAACCAATGTTTCGATTTGACCCTAAAACGGGCTGTTACAAAACCAAATGGTTGAGAACAAAAGAAAAAAAAAAGAAATGAAACAAAGAATTGAGTATGACATAGGAATGGGGAAAAAACTAATGAATTTTATTAAATGCTAAAGGAAAAAGTGTGTGTTCAATTGACTGTAGCCACTAGGTATTTATACACCATTTTAGTGCTAAAATTTATCTAGATTTTTCCTAAATATTATCACTAAATAATTCTCAATATTATCACTAATTAATTTAAAATTTAAAAATCAAATTTAAACTAGAGATTAAATTTAAACTAATTACAGATTTGTAACAATATAAAAAATCCTTCAATCTTTATCCAGCCACTTAAAAAAAAACTTCAACCCTTCAATCTTTATCCAATCATCTTTGTATCTTTAATCTTTCAATCAAGCCCTCCTCTTTGTTTTTTGTTCCAATTTAACCCCTTTTTGAAAGAGTTTGAATTCAGTGCACTAACTTCATTCTTGAGAAGAAAAATCCAAATTTAATAGCATTTTATCCAATAATTAGCCAAAAATAAATACATTAAAAATACGAATTTATCTTACTATTAATGGATTTGTGTATAAATGATCTAGTTGTTGTTTTGAAATGTATAAGTGTCATTATGGTTAATGTACTTATTGTATCTTGATGGTTAGTGTTAATATGGTTAAGTTGATGCATGGTTTTATGACCAAAGAGGTAAGTTCGGCATGTTTGCAATATGGTTAGTTAAGGTATGCTTGAATATAGAATTTGGTTAAATGTGTTTGTATGAAAAGTGACCAATTGGGTGTATGTTGGTGTAGTTCAATGTGGTCAACTATAGTATAACTTGGTATGAAATTAAGCTAAATATATATGGATGAGTTATGGTCAAATATGTATAAGTTTAGGTATATGGGTGTTTGAGATGCATCAGAACAATGGTTGAAATGGTAAAATATATTGACATGGTGTAAGTCAAGTCTGCTATGTTTTAAAATGGTAGCAAGGTGACCAATTATGCATTTCTGTAGTTAAGTTGAATGTTTGCTTTTGAGGTTCCTTATATGGTATATTGGTTGAATGGAATTTGGTCATTCGAATTGCTCATATTATGTATGTTTTGGTATGTTTATGATGCCTTGGTCATAAGTGCAAAATGTCTTTAAGTACAAACCTGAAAGGGATGATGGAAATGGCTTGATTTTAGCCAATTTCATGTCCACACGGGCGTGTGTCCCAGTCATTTGTGACACATGATGTAGCATCCCAAAAATTAAGGGTTAGAAGAATCGAATTTGTGAATCGAGAGAGAGTGGTCATGCCTTAATTTTTTAGATTATTATGCATTTTTAGGAAATAAATGACGTATTGGTTTGTTGGTTAAGTGTTAGTGAAATGTTTCTTGAAACCTTAATCTAAATCCCTTCTCTCGCATCATTTTTATTATTTTGCAAATTTTTCCTTAAACCCTTGTATGTGATATGCCTTGTTTTTAAAATAAATATTTCAAAATTATTTCAAGAATGATGAAAAATCCTAATGGTTAAAAGAAATATAAGGAAGCATGAAAATTAAATGAGGTCTCAAGTTCGAATCCTTTCCTTTGCTAAATAATTAAATTTTGCAAAATCTTTTTTTTTTAATGTGTGTGCCATCCATACCCTTGAAACCTGAGTATAAATACAAATTTTATTATATTTTTTAGCCTTTAATTCAAAATTTCCCTACCCTAGCCATTCACCCTCCTCCTCTCCTCTTTTTTTTTTTTCAATTTTCTTTCTTTCTCCCATTGTTGTTGTTGCCTACACCTCCCATTTTACCATCTCTTTCTTCTTCTTTTTTGCATCAAGATTGTGAAAAATATCCTTTAATATATTGATTTCATTTATCCTCATCTAAATTAGCCCAAAATCTGAAATCTTGAACCCCAAGATCGATTCCGAACATTGCCAAGAAAGTGTCATTGCCGTTTCTCTCAACTAGTTTGGGTAAGATATCTTTTCTCTTCAATTTCTTGATTAATCTTAGAAATTAAAAACAAAAATTTCTAGATCTGGAATTTGGTGGATTTTAAATGATTTCAAATTTATTTTTATAGATTTTAATGAAATCTCAAACTGTTTTAAAATTCAACCCTAATTTTGGCAACCACAGGTAATGGTGCGTGCACCTAGGGGTAAGAAAAGGGGTTGTTTGTTTCTTGGTTCTTGCTTATATTTTCCTAGCCTTAATTTGAGTTCTTTAACCCTCATTATCAGATTTTAAACCCATTTCAATTAGTGAAAAACTTTCTTGATCTATTGGTCATTTGAAACCCACAAATCGTGAAGCGTAAGTGCAATTAGGGGTAACAAGTTTGTTATTTCGACATAGTTGTTGGGTAAATTTTATGAATTCATTAAATGAAAGAATTTAATAATTATTTAGCTACTAATTTTCCAGTATATTATTGAATTGCGTGCTGACCCAAATGCCCCAAATCATCCGTAAAGGCGAAGAATGATTGCACGTATAGTTTGCATCAATACAATGTAAGGAATCTAACTAGTTTGGATTCATAAAATAGTTATAATTTCAAGTATTGGTTTGAACTCATAAGTGGATATTTGGGGGCTAGTTTAATGGTAAATTTATTTAATTGATATTGAATTTTTTTTAGGTTTATTTAAGGAATTATTAAGGAAAATAGGAAGATTCGCTAGTGTGCTGCGAGGAAGTGAAGAATAAGGTGTAGGTCCTAAAATCATAAAATTATTTGAAAATGTTAAATATAATTTTATATTTGATAAATTATTTTTCTGAATGGATTGGCTTAATAGCCAAATTATTGATTTTGTGAGTGGTCGAACCAGGTATGTTTCGAGCCTTAAAATATTGACATGTTGGCAAAATTGCTAGTTTGATAGTATGAATGTTTGATTGAGTTTGTTATTGCATATTTGAGTTTTGAGATAATGTTTGATTGAATGATATAATGTGTTGAGATATTAAGCTTATATATGATTTAAACGTATGAGATCTTTGTTATATTGTGTACTAAAAAGGGTGCTATTTATGCACAACGAAAATTCGTAAAGTATGTGAAATTGAACGATATTGATTGATACCAATACAATGGTAATTTGAAAGATTGAAACACTATTTCCATTTATTGAAAATATGATATTATTGAGGACATGCTAAGCATTTCATATGAATAAGAAAAGTATTGAGATATGATTATGTATGAGATTGTGTGACATATTGCATATGCATTGGGTTGGGATTTTGTGGTTGACAGAGGAGTTCCGTGGAGTACTGGTGGCATATTAAGTTTGCATTATTCGTAGTCAGTGCACTGCACCTAGAGTACTGAGAGGAATGGCAATTTATCATATTTTTACCGGTAGAATTTTCTGCATATTGTTATCGGTAGTTTTAACTACAATGGGCTTAAGCCCATAATGTTTTGGAGTTCGAATGATGGGTTCTGGGGAACTCGTGGTGTATAGCGGATGGTATGGGTAGGAACCTTTTTGTATTGCATCATGCTCACAACATATTCGAATGTTATTTATTTATGATATGTGGTGTATTGTGCTATAGTGAATGGTATCGAAATTAATGATTGTTACTCGAATGAATGATGTCCTATACTCATACCCATGCTCATACACCGTTTGACATTAATTTGATAATGGCTATGTAATGATATTAAATTCTTATGATGGTTCTGTTTTCTTCTATTAAAGCTAATATGTTTCACTGTATTCGATGTTTTTGCCCGTTTGAATAATTATTCGACTCACACTGAGCTTTTCATAAGCTGACGCCCTATTAGTGTTTAACTTTTTAAGTAAACCTTAAAATTAGGACTGGACTTGACATTCGGAGAATCATCTTGGACCTTAGACTATTTTTAATAAGTATTATTCAGTTTCTATTGGTTTTGGTTTGTAAATTTATTTTTAATCATTTTTGGTCTGTGGCTTGCTAACTTTTATTCTGGGATTTTTGCACGCATGGATTATTCAGCATAATAATTGGATAATGCATGATATTAGGCTTAAGTAAAATTTGACATTGTTTCCTAGTTTCCACAGCATTGCAAAGGAACCATTTTTGAAACACAAATCGATAACGCAACTAAGTTTTCAAAATGACTTGAAAAATGGTTTTTTCGCAGCATTAGTTTAACATCAAGTTTTTTTTTTCTTAAAGAAGAGTGACAAGCAAATGATTTTTCTAAAACAACATTATCAACAATAAAATAAATCCTGAGTATACGCGACCTAATGAATGAATGCTTTTAAGCTAACTCAAAGTACAACTATGATTTTCTTAAAGAAATAGTTTATTTTAAGTCTTCAAAAGCAATGTAAGTTAGCATAGCCATTTCGGTGGCTAATGTAGTCTTCTCAATCTATCCGTAATGTCTAGGCTCGGTCTAAAAGGTTACACATGACCATGCGACACGATCATGTGTCCCCTATAGGTTTTAAACGGTTGCAAGTCAGAGAGTTACACGGACACAAATGCGGGCTAGGACATGGCTGTGTGTCCCTATTTTGAATGTTACACGGCCTGAGACACGGGCGTGTGTCTCAGCTATGTGAGCCACACAGCCGTGTGACCCTTGTAGTATGAAATTTTCTATCATTTTCCTTAATGTTTCAAATGTTTCTGATTTAGTCTCGAATTGTTTCTAAAGTATTTTTAAAGCCTTGAGGGATTGAATAAGGGAGAATATTTTTATATTTGAATGAATTATACCATTATTTATGACATGATTGAATGTGAATCTTTTTAAGTTATGCTTTTACGATAATGCTTCGTAACTCTATTTCGGTGACAAATATGGGTTAGAGGTGTTACATAATCCTTCTATAGGGGAGTAGCGAGATGACGCATGATCTCTTAATTGTTTTGTAGGGTTACTCAACAAATCAATTGTTCAGAAAAGGAAGAACGTAAAACAAACCCTAGGCTTGACAACCCTGGGAAGTCATCAAGGTGAGAATTAACCTAAAATTAGTATTGTCCATTCGTGAATACCTTTATGCCAAGCCAGTCTAGACCGTGAGGTTAGAAGATAAGTAGTTCTTGTTGACTCGTTATGTTAGTGGAAGATCAGAAGATCCTGCTAGGGTAGCGACTAGTTAGTTAACGAGAAACTCAAGACGACAGTTAATTAGGATTGTCAAAGCAAGCTGATTACCCATTCTCAAATTTGATTCACTTTATTTATCTTTATCTCTCACATCTTTAATTTCTATTTATGTATTTTATTTTATTATTTTACAAACCCTAAACATATTTCTTATTTTACTCTCATACTATAATTGACTTAAAGTATTAATTAGATCTTTAATTTTTGAGGTTAAGATTGATTTAATACTCACCTCCCTTGGGTACGATTCTCGAAGTACTTACCTACTTTGTTATAAAATCTATATTACAACTCAACCTGTATACCTGTGGATACGTCCTCATAACTCTTTATTTTATTACAGTATTCACTCTCTGGACGTTAGTACTTTTAGAGGCAGTCAATGTCACAAAACTAATACAGACGAAGCTCACTGCAAAGATTGCTTCTTCTAGTTAAGTTCCTTCTACAAGCCTACGACGATGGACTACCTGGAATGAGGGAAAAAAACAAAGGGGGAAACTTTATAAGAACTTAGTGAGTTCCAGTAAAGAAAACTCAACACTTAAATAAGAATAGAATTATACTGCAAGTTTATAAACACAACCTAACACATTGAGCTCTACAAGCTAAGACAAACGGGTGAACACTCTCATATCATTAGCGAACACTTAACCATGACGGATAACCTTTCAGACGAACTCAAATATCTGGCATATACTTTCTTACATACCTATAAAGAAGGCTTAGACCTTAATAAGGTTGACATTCCTCAATTAACCCAATTCTTCCTAGCAATTACTGTGGTCCTTAGACATCTCATCAAGTCAATTCATAAAATCTTTTAGAATTCCATTCTCACAAGGGTTGATTCTACATTCCAAACAAATTACTTAACAAATATGCTATGTTTTCAACATAACAAACAATAGAGACCAGACTTGGCTATTTGGAATTCAACTTTACTTATCACAATTTATTCATATCAACAACACATAAAGAGTCATGTATACTTGCTCTTCTCGATACATAGTACATAACGCATATGAAGTCATAATGGCTTACTCTTTTCATATCATAACGTATAACACATGCGTAGTCACATTAACTTTCTTTTTTATATTCTTTCTTGGGTTGAACCTCGGATCCCTTATATCAGAATAGATTTTAAGTATCTTATCATTTCAAAAAGCTATGCGTTCCCATAAGATCAGGGCTCTTTGCCATGGTTAACAACTACCATGTCTTACCATAGGCAGCACCCATATCGCTAGGCTGGTTAGCAACTAACATGTTCTACCAAACCTAACACTCATGCCAACTAGTTAGTAACTAACATACCCTACCAGTGGCTACCAAATTAGTTAACAACTATCACGTCCTACTAGTGGCCCATTATATATTCTCATCTGGTTATCAACTAGCATGCCCTACCAGTGGTCACACACATCTGTCATTCTAGTATGTAACTAACATGCCTTATAAGTGGCCCATTGCATCAAGATACGGAGTTCATAGCCCTAAGAAAGTCATATGTGTTTCATGCCATGAACATGCACACACACAAATGATTACATATAATGGATTTTAAAAATTCGATGACACTGGTCTCACCTGAACTGTAGCTATAACAATCACACTTCTACTACACTCAAGACAAAATGCAACATAGAGAAGAATAACATAGTCTGGATACTCATTGATGATCTCAATGAAGTTTTATTATATTATCACTTCTACAACACACATAATTCATAGTAGTACTTATTTAATTCATTCGGGTAGTACCAAATGTATTATGATCTGAAATAGATGTATTGATGGCCAGGAATTAAGCATGAAATCTCAGAGTTTGTGGCGAAGTGTTTAGTGTGCCAGCAGGTGAAAGCTGAGTGCCAAGTTTTATCTGGCCTACTCCAACCTGTAATGATCCCTGAATGGAAATGAAAATGTGTAACCATGGATTTTGTATCAGGTTTGCCTTTGATATTAAGTAAGAAATATGTGATATGGGTAATTATTGATGGCTTAACAAGTCTGCCCATTTTATTCCAATCCAAACTAATTTTTCACTTGATAAGTTAGTTGATTTGTATGTGGTTGGAATTGTTAGATTACATGCAATACCGTTTACTTCTAGATTTTGGGGTAAGTTACATAAAGCTTTTGCTACCAAATTGAATTTTAGTATAGCATTTCATCCATAAACAGATGAACAGTTTGAGAGAGTGATACAGAAACTTGAGGATATGCTTCGTTGTTGTGTTATAGAATTTGAGGGCAGCTGGGAGAAACTCTTGCCACAATAGATTTTTCATACAATAACATATATCAAATGAGTATCAAAATGGAGCCATCTTTGTGTGGAAGAAAATGCAGAACCCCATTGTATTAGTTTGAGTTAAATGAGAAAAAGTTGGCAGAAACTAGTTTATTTTGTGGAACAAAAGAAAAAGTTATAGTTATTAAGGACTATTTGAAAGTTGATTCTGATCTAAAAAAGTCATATGGGGATTCGAGAAGGAAAAATATTGAGTTTCAGATTAGTGACAAGGTATTTTTGAAGGTCTTACATTGAAAGAAAGTTTTGTGGTTTGGTAGAAAAGGAAAGCTTAGTCCATGATTTATAGGACTGTGTGAGGTTCTTGAGCGAATTAGTCCAGTGGGGTATAGATTATCTTTACCTTTAGATCTTGACAAAGCCGATAAAGATATTAGCGTAAGAAGTAAAAGAACTTCGTAACAAAAGAGAATTGTTAGTGAAAATTTTGTGGCACATACATGGTGCTGAGGAAGCTAGTGGGATACAAAAGATTCAACAAAATCTCAGTACCCGAACCTATTTTTTCGGGAGAAATTTCGAGGACAAAATTTTCTTAGAGGGGAGATTTGTAATAGGTTTTTTTAGCGATGTTGTAAATGGTGGTTTCAAAACCTCGTTTACTGATGATTGAGTCCATAAGTTTTAATATTTAATAATTATTAGTCTATTATATTGTTATATGAAAATCTAGTTTGGTAATTTGATAAAAATTGATTATAGTATAAGGTCTGAATCGTAAAGGTGGTAGAAGTGACCATTATAGATTTCTTTTACTAATGATAATGAGTTGATCGATTAGGGACTAAAATAATAATTTAGCCTTCTTTATATAGAGTGGTCGGATAGGTATTGGCATTACTTATAATGATTTTAATCTTAATTAATAATTAGATTAGACATATATATACCAAATCATTATGGATGGAAAGAGGCAGCTTATTTTCTTTCCTTTATCCTCTCCATCACCATTTTTCTTCTTTGTTGAGCTAGGAAAGTCAGTCAAGCTTTTTGCTCTTGCATGGTAAGCTAAATCAAGCTTGTTGTTCTGAATAACAAGACTAAAGTATTGACATTTTGAAACCAGCTTAAGATTTTTATAAACTTTGTTATAAAAGGGCTCAACTATATAACGTGTTAGGCTTACAGGAATTTTGAGTGATAGTACTGAACTGACTTATACGCTTTATAAACTAATGAAAGATATTGGTTGATAAGAATTGAATTAAATTATGTTATAGATTAAGATTTGAATATGGCAAGAGAAGATTGCATGAAATGAAAAGTTGTTGAATAAACTCTATTATAACGAGTTACCATTCCATCAGGTAAGTACATGCAATATAAAAATTGTTTAAATTTCTTTTCTTTTTTTCTTTAATTGTATAATTGAAAATTTGGTAAGTTAGATTTGGTTTGTTAAGCTTTTGGTAAGTTAGAAGCTTTAGAGAAAACATATTGAATTATGATTCAAAGGAATGAAAATTTCCTGATGGACTTAGTAAAAGACTCTTACACATGGTTACATGTTATTTCTTGGTAATTTCAAGATCCAGCAATTGTTGTCACACCTCAAATTTGGATAATCTGAATTATAGGTGCGTAGACGAAAAGATGTTTGTTTTGGTGCACTTTGAAAGTTAGTTCACCAAATTATAGCTTCTGGCAAATTAATATTTTGGGTGAATTCAATATCTGCCCAGGGAAGTATATCAGGATTTAGTTTTCAATGTGTTATTCAGTAAAAGAGAGAGTTCAATAAAAAGGGAAAACTAAGTTTTATATAGTTAAACACCAAAGGTATATTACGCCTAGTTTGTTTAAATATTGTGAAGGGCAAGTCTCAATAACTAGATCTGGTTGTAAACCAACTAAACTAATTGGACAAATGGAATTTGGAAAAGACTTTCATTTATGTTTTATTCAAATTTTGTAGGCCACAGTGAAAGGCATATTCTGAAATTTCGGGACACTTGTCAAGTTCCACTAAATGGAAGTAGATTATATATATGTGAGAAAGGATCGTGAGAAGGTTTCCTCTTCCTTCAGAGTAATTCTTTAATTCTTTATTTTCTTAACAATTAAATGTTATTGTTGGTTTCTCTTCTTTGGAAGCTAAGGACTCTTAGATAAAATTAGGGTGTTCTATCTCCTAGTAAGTCTGATTATTTTGCATGTTAATAATAAGGAAGTTATGAAGTATATGGGTAGTAAGTTACGAATGAGAAGACCTGCATGAGGATTTTTTGTAATTGAAATGTTAGTAATCTATCTATAAATGGGTTTAATGATGAAAAGTATGGGAATGAATAAGATATGAAGAGTGTTAAAACACCATGTTGCATACTAAATATGCAATATGTAAAGCATTATACGCATTTACCTTGTTGAAAAATTGTGTTGGTTGATAAGTAAACTATGTTGGTGTATTATTGTGACAGCCCGAATTAGGGCCTAAACAGAATAGTGGTTTCAAAACCACAATTCTGAAGTAGAAAAATTTATCCTGATTAATTTTTATAATTTATCGATTGATTAGATGAATGTGTTAGAATATCGATAGAAAATTTCATGAATTGCATGTCTAATTTGCCTATTATGACTTAATTGCAAAAGTTGATAACTATGATTTTTAGATGTTAAAGGATTTAATTGAAGAGCATAATTGAAGTAGAGGTCCTTAAATGGTAATTATACCATTAGGTTTTCATGGACAAAAATGGACATACATAGGTAGAAATAACCAAAGTTTTTAATGAAGGGTATTTTAGTCATTTGGTAATTAAAAGATTAAAAAAAAGGAAAAAGATGGCAAAATATGTCCATCTTCTTCATTAGGACGAAATTTCAAGGGTTCTCCATAGCTAGGGTTTGTTTCAGGCTTCCAAGCTCCATAGTAAATAATTTCAAGCCTTGTTTTTAATGTTCTTTACGTTTTTGGAGTCCCGGTAACTTGATTTAGCTTATTCTAGCAATAATTTAACCTAGGGTTTATATTTGGAAAAATACCCATAGGGGAAATGTGTTTATTTTGATATTTTATGGTAGAATATGAAGCTTGAAATTGTGTTAAACAACTTTTGCTAAGCGATTTTACGTGAAAACGAGTAAAACGACAAAATCGATAAAAATACCTAATGTTCATAACAACATGTTATAGTGAGAATTTGATTTTTCCAGAAGGGGAAAATGATCAGCATATCATAAAACATAAGAATTTGGCAAAAAGTTTAATTTTCGAGCTTTGGAGCAAAAGTGTAAATATGCAAAAGTTTAGGGGCAAAATTATAATTTCACCAAAGTTAGAGTTAAGGACTATTTTGATAAATGTGAGTATTAAATCAGTTAAATGTGTTATTTTAGATCAAGAAAGACATGAAATCGACCTTGATCGGGGAAAGGAAAAGATTGTGGACTAAATTGCAAAATTTCTTTATTTTGCACTGAGGTAAATTTATATGTAAATAATGTATTATTTTATTATGTTATAATATTTTATTTTGTGACATGTGAAATAAGTTTTAGTATTGTTCAATTAATGGACACAAATGGTGATTTGTGGTTGATGAATTGAGATTATGAGGAAATCTCGGTTGAACCTTCGGAATGGAAAAACGTGGTGCTAGGGGGATATACCACGGTTATACGTGTAATGTGGTGCTAAGTGGATATACTACGATTACACATGTTAATACATGAAACGTGGTGCTAAGTGGATATGCCACGGTTACATATATTGATTCATTAACATGGTGCTAAGTGGATATGCCACGGTTATACATGTTAATTTGAAAAGTGGCGCTAAGTGCGTATGCCACAATTACATGTTGGTCCAATAGTGTGGTGCTATGTGCATATATCACTAAGTTGGGCATTAATTATAGAAGGTGGAGCTATGTGCTAAAACCACCAGATATTGTTACTTTCTGAAGTGTTCACCGGGAGAAACAAGTTTGCTAAATGAAATTTAATGTGAAAAAAAACATGTGGGATAATACCAAAATATGATTATATGAGTTTTGAATTATGAGTTAGATATGTGATTGAATTTTTGATAAGATGAATATGGATAAGTATTATCTTGAAAGTTGATAATAAGAAATTTTAGTGAAGGAATGAAATTTGGGATAAACAGTCCAAAATAGCAGCAGGGGAGTGACTTTGACAAATCACCAAAAATGGTAAAAGTTGAACTATAAGTGGAATGAGATTTGGAATTAAATCTTATTGAATATATTTTCATATAAAAGAAACAGAGAAAACAAAGGAAATCTGTATTTTGAGATATTTGTATTTTTGTAAGACTGGTTTGGACTGATTTCGTGATCCCCTGTTTTGAATTGTAAAAATCATTAAAAATTGTAAAAAAAATATTTAAGGAACATAATTTATATGGTTGAATTCCTTATTGAATTTATTTTCAAAAGAAAGAAATTAGAACCTCATTTGAATTTTTTATCAAAAGATAATTAAATTTTAATGAAGAGTGGTCAGAGCTGCTGAACTGCAAAACAGGGGAGACTTAAATGAATAAAATATATTAATTGGCCCAACTAGAAATTCTGAAATTTTTATGGTAATAATACATATGAGTCTAGCTTCTGGAAACATTTATGGATCTTAATTTGGAGCTTCGTAGCTCAAGATAAAAATAATTTAGTGACTGGGACTCGAATGAACTAAAATAAATGATAAATGCATATGAGAAAATAAAATTGTGTAATTATGAAAACATATTTTGGGATCTATAAATGCCATTATTAGTTTGTTATCTTTATTATTTACATATTAATTACTAAGATTTTAGCTTACTTTGCTTTCTCTTCCTTTCTTATTTTATTTTATAGTGAAATCAAGTTTGCTAGTGATTCGGGGAAAAGTTGTCGGAAGCTCACCAACGCTATCCACCCTTCCTTTTTGGTATTTTGTAAACACATTTTGGACATATGGCATGTATAGAAGGCTTGAGTATTTTATTATAAATTTTAGTAATATTACTTTAAAAGTTTAATTCTAACGTTAGATATTTCACTCGTATTTTGTTATCGGTATGATATAATGTTAGTTACATTATAAGTTTATGATATATGTGAATTTAATTTTTTTTAAAAGATGATTGAAGGATTTAAATTTAGATAATCATTTTATGTCTTGATTTGCTATAATTATATGTACGTTGTTCTAGTAATACTAATATTATGTTTTAGTATTGAACACGGGTATGGGGTGTTACAATTTAGTGGTATCAAAGCTATGGTTTAGTCGGTTCTCAGACCAATATAGTGAATGGGAAAGTCTATCTATACATGCCATAAATATATTGTGATAGTGTGGTGACTTCCGAATTACTGAACTGTGTTTTGTTTTTTTTTTAGTAATGGATCCTGATCGAGCAGTGACTGATGATGCTGCAAGTAATGCGCCGGCTCCCGCGCAAGGGACCGCGCCTATAGAAAGTAGACATGAGACATCGTGACAAGAAGACAAAGCTAGGAATGCTTTCCTTGAAATGATGAATGACTGGTATACTAATTTTATTAGAGCAAATCTTAATGTTCAACCTCCTCCTCCCTCACCTATACCACAACCTATTCCCGCAGCTCCGTAAAGTATTTGTAACGTCCTAAAAATATAGAGGTCGTAATTTTGCCAATTTTGAAACAAATTGCATATTGGTATGTTAGCTAAGTGATTTGGGCATGTTTAGGGTTGTCTGGGAAGTCCTGGGTTCAAGCTCTGGCTTTTGTAAATTTTTTGTTTTTGCTTAAAAGGAACCTAAACATTGGTGCGTAGGCTTCATAAATAAATGTGGTTGAGTGAGGACATAAAATAGCCTTGTGGCTTAGTGGTAGTTAGTGTGTGGAGCATTTGAAGAGGGCATGGGTTCAAATCCCATGTCAAACAAAGGAGTAATTATTTTGCTAAAAGGGGACGGAAAGAGTTAGTGTTGGAGTTGAACACTGGGGATGAAGAGTTTGAATTGGTCTTAAGGGTTGTTGCAGAGGATTTCAAGGAGGGATAAGGGGAGAGATTCAAGGAGATTTTCAAGGAGTTTGAGATGTGGTGGGAGTGTAGCCGAATAGGGAGTTGTGGGTAGCTATTCGATTATTCGACTGAGTGCCGGATGGGGTTTTTCTGAGTGTTGTTTTCTTTTATTTTGTTTCAACTTTTTCTCTAGTCTCCGTTTTGGCATTTTGAAGTTGCGGCTTTATTGACCCTTACCACATTTTCTTCTCTTTCTCCTTCTCTTACCCGAAAACTCTCCATTCTTTTCTAGCTTTGGACGCCTTGCCTTGACCGAATATCCCTTTGGTTCATTCACTAGTTTGTGCCAAAACCTTCATGCTCCTCTCTCATTTCTGTTCTTTTCTCCATTCTCTTGCTACTATTATTAACCAAACCCTGTTAAGGTTTCAATTTTGTTCTTCTTTACTTCGCATCTCTTCTTCGTCCCTTCTTTGTGTGTGACCATTTCCTAGTGGGCTGTCAAAATTCTCTTGTATTCTAGTAAGTGTTCTCTAGCTGAACTTTACTCGGATTTTTTTTTCAATTGAGGTTCGGCTTATGGTTCACTTAGGCCGAATGGTGTTGTTTTTCTCTATCAGGGAGGGTTGTTTTCTATTTTAACACTCCCTTCTGTGCAGCTAGGGGTTGAGTCTCGTGTAGCAAGGTATGGAGCCGATTGCTGCCTTGCAAGTGCATACTCCATCTTTGGTAAGTGTTAAAGGTTTGGACGTGTGTATGGGGTTTACAGATTTCTATTAATCGGTTAACTGTATTTGTGAAGGATCAAAAGTTGGGAAGAATACGTGATCAAGGAGGAGCTATGCTTTTTGGTGGGTGAGTAGTGATTTGGTTACGATATTATATTCTATTGCAGTGTAGTTTTGGATTAGCAAGGTTGTCAGACTGACACAAGTTTGTGATTGATCTTAGGTTCTCAATCCCGAGGGGCTTTTCAACTGCAATATTTAACAGTGTGTAAATCGCACACCATTCTTACATTCTTGACCAAAGCCGAAGGTGTGTATTCACACCATCACAGAATCGTGAATCGGTAAAAGCCCAAAAGTCGAAAAGCCGAAACTTTGGCATTTGAGGTCTCACGAGCGTGCGAACGCTCGTGGGGTAAATCGAGCCACTAATTATGGGCGACAGACTGTAGAGGCCGCCACAAGCGTTCTCGTAGGCTCGGGCCGTTATGGGCCTCGTCGGGCCAAGATGAGCCGTGTGAGCCCGAAAGTCTCGTGGACCCCACACAGAAAAAATTGCGGTAAATGGAAAATAATGAACTGGGCTACGGTGTTCGCATAGACGTGATCGAAATTGGGCTAAATGGGCCACATAAGCGTGTGGGCCCACTTGGGCCGAGTAATGGGCCTTAGGCCCATTTACACTATTTTGGCCATACGGATTGCCTGAGTCATTCGAGACGATTGTAGACCTTCTGAAGAGTCATTGTCTGCACTGAGACCTTAAAATTGGTTAAATGACCGAAATACCCCTAAGGGGTAAAAATTATTATTTTACCCCTACTTGATGAAATGGCCTTTATAACGCTAGTGGTAGGGTATTTGATGTGCGTAGGACATTGTACGACTAGTTTTGAGTATGACATACTGCATACACGTAATATTTATGACACGACATCTGCATGGGGTTGGGTTTATGATATGGAGGAAGTACTGTACTGTTGACTATGTCACGTTTACTATTACTGGTGGCTTGCCACACTTACTGCTACTGGCAGCTACACTACGCTATTATTACTGGCAGCTTTGCTGCGATATTGGTGTGCTGGTTGGGTGGGTTGATTGACATCCCCGCATGGTGTGTTGGTTGGTACGGATGGTGTGCTGGATGATTGTGGGATGGGTTGCGTTTTACACTATACTGAAATTGTTTTGGGCTTAGGCCCACACTATTACTGTTTAAAGGCTAAGGCCCAGACTGTACTAATACTGAATAGGGCTCAGGCCCAGACTATTACTGCTTGCACTGTTTTCTATAGATTGACATGGGATTACGCACTGAATTTTCACAAACTCACCCTTTCTTTTAATTGTACAGGTAATCCTCAGCCTTAGACGGTTTGGAGCTGCGCAGGACTCAGGGTGGCCACACGATCACGAATGACTTTATTTTTTACTGATTTTATATTTGGGTTTTTATTTTTTATTTTTTGTAATAAGGCCATTTGGGGATTTAACTTTTAATTGGGCTATGATTTGGCATTTATCAACTGCTAGAGTAGGAACATCGGGTTTTCAAAATAAAAACGTTTTCGGTAAGCAAACTCGTAACTTTAATTCTAATAAATACAAACGTATTGAAAACTATACACGTTTTAAACAACATGAAACTTTAGGCATATACGGGCTTTAAAACTATAAAGGATGTTACGACAACCAGTTTAACATCATAAGCTTGTCAGGTTTTTGGGTAATTAATATGGCATGTCAGATTCGATCGTAATGTCTAGGCCAGGTTTGGGGTGTTACAGTATTGATATTGTATGATTGACAAAACTTTCAGTAGATAAGCTTCGTAAAAAAGGGGCTGAAGAATTTAGAGCAAACATTGATGATGATCCAGAAAAAGCAAAGTTTTGGCTTGAAAATATTATATGTATATTTGATGAATTATCTTGCACACCTGAGGAGTGTTTAAAATGTGCGATGTCATTACTGAAAGATTCAGCCTATCAGTGGTGGAAAACTCTAATATCCGTAGTTTCAAAGGAAAAAGTAACCTGAGATTTCTTCTTGGAAGAATTTCAGAAGAAATATATTAGTCAGCGATTTACCGATCAAAAACGAAAGGAATTTCTTGAATTGAAACAAGGAAAGATGACAGTGGAAAAATATGAACGCGAGTTTGTAAGGCTCAGTAAATATACAGAAGAATGTGTTTCTATAGAAGTAATGATGTGCAGAAGGTTTGAAGACGGACTTAATGAAGACATCAAGGTATTAGTGGGAATTCTAGAATTAAAAGAAATTGTGATACTAGTTGACAGAGCTTGTAAAGCTGAGGAATTGAATAAAGAAAAGAGAAAAGCTGATATCGAGGCCTAGGATCAAAGGAAAAGATCGATGAACAAGTCATTTCAGTCCCAATCAAAAATACTCAAAGAAGCGAATCCTCGAAAGACAATTTTAGCAGGTATTCTTATCGAGACAAGGAAAAATTGAATCCGAGTTCTAGAGCTCGAACTACTTCGATGTCAAGTGTGGGAAATGTAAGATTAGATAGACCTGAGTGTCGACTTTATTGTAAATGACATCCTGGAGAATGTTGGGGAAAGATTCGAGCTTGTTCCAGATGTGGCTCCAAAAAACATTTTATCAAAGATTGTCCCGAGAAAATAGAAGAGGAGAAAGTTCAGAGTGTCAGGTAGAGTAATGTTGCTAGCAGAGGTAGATCCTCGTGGAATGTTAGAGGTGGGACTAGAGCAAAGGCATGATAAAAGACTCAACTGCAAGGTCAGAAATAAGAACACCTGCCAGAACGTATGCTATACGAGCTCGTGAGGAGGCATCATCCCCTGATGTGATCACTGGTACTTTCTTACTTTTTGATATTGATGTTATTGTATTAATTGACACCGGGTTCGCTCATTCTTATATTTGTGAAAATTTAGTACACAGTAAGAAATTGCCTATGAAAGTAACTAAATTTATAGTTAAAGTATCAAATCCTCCAGGCAGACATGTGCTCGTAGATAAGGTTTGCAGGAATTGTCCTTTGATGATTCAAGGCTACTGTTTTCCGGGTAACCTGATGTTGTTGCCATTTGATGAGTTTGATGTTATTTTGGGTATAGATTGGCTAACTTAGCATGATACAGTAGTAAACTGTAGACAGAAATATATTTTGTTAAAATGTCAGAATGATAACTTGCTCCAGGTTAAATCTGATCAGACAAAAGGGTTATCTGATGTGATCTCAGTGATGGTAGAACAGAGATATGCTAAAAAGGTGTATGATGCTTACTTGGCTTATATACTCGACACTAAAGTATCAGAGTCAAAGATTCATGCCGTGCCGGTAGTATGTGAATTTTCTGGTGTATTTTCGGAGGAATTACCAGGGCTACCACCAAAAAGGAAACTGAAATTTTCTATAGATTTAATTCCAGGAACTACTCTGATTTCCATAGCTCCCTACCGAATGGCTCCTACAGAATTAAAGGAGTTAAAGACACAATTATCGGAACTTGTAGATAGAGGCTTTGTTCGACCAAGTCATTCACCTTGGGGTGCTCCAGTTCTGTTCGTGAAAAAGAAAGATGGGTCCTTGAGATTGTGTATCGACTATCGGCAGCTCAATAAGGTGATTATTAAAAATAAGTAACCGTTGCCCCGAATTGATGATTTATTTGATCAACTAAAAGGCGCCACAGTATTCTCAAAGATTGATCTCCGATTAGGTTACTATCAGTTACAGGTAAAGGAATTAGATATGCCAAAGACAGCCTTCAGAGCCAGGTACGGACATTATGAGTTTCTGGTTATGCTGTTTGGGATAACTAATGCACCTACAGTATTTATGGATTTGATGCACTAGATATTTAAACCATACTTAGACAGATTTGTGCTGGTATTCATTAACGATATTTTGATTTATTCTCCGGATGAAAAGGAGCATGCAAAACATTTGAGAATAGTGTTACAAATTCTGCGTGAAAAGCAACTTTATGCTAAATTTAGTAAATGTATATTCCGGCTCCGAGAAGTGGGTTTTCATGGACATATTTTATCTACCGGAGGCATCAGGGTAAATCCGAGTAAAATCTCAGCTATTACAAATTGGAGTCCACCAAAGAATGTATCTGAAGTTTGAAGTTTCTTGGGTTTAGCTGGTTATTATCGAAGATTTGTTCAGGGATTCTCTATGATAGCTTTTTCGATGACCCGTTTACTACAGAAAGATTTTAAGTTAAGTGGACGGAAGAATGCCAATGGAGTTTTGATCGATTAAAAGAATTGTTGAAAAAAGCACCTGTATTGTTACAGCCTGAACCGGGTAAGGAATTTATTATTTATAACGATGCATCATTAAATGGTTTAGGTTGTGTCTTGATGTAAGAAGGTAAAGTAATAGCCTATGCTTCAAGACAAATAAAGCCACATGAAAGAAATTACCCGGTGCATGATCTCGAATTAGCTGCTATTGTATGGTGAAAAATGTCATATTTATACTAATCATAAAAGCCTGAAATATTTGATGACACAGAAAAATTTGAATTTAAGACAGCGCAAGTGGCTTGAACTGATAAAGGATTATGATTTGATTATTGACTACCATCTGGGTAAGGCTAATGTTGTAACTGATGCTTTAAGCCGGAAATCTTTATTTACCTTGTGAGCTATGAATACCCGATTATCCTTGTCTGATAATGGTTCAGTTATAGCTGAAATGAGAGCTAGACCAATGTTTATTCAATAGATTTGTGAGGCTCAGAAAAATGATGAAAAGTTACAAATTAAATGGGCAGAATGTAAGTCAGGTACTGATTCTGAATTTCAAGTAGGGACCGATGGTTGTTTGTTATTCAGGAGTAGGATATGTGTACCTCAGAATTTAGAGCTCATACAAAAGATTCTACACGAGGCCCACAGCAGTATTATGTCTGTACATCCGGGGAGTAATAAAATGTATAATGATATGAAAAAGATGTACTGGTGGCCAGATATAAAACATGATATTTCTGAATTTGTATCAAAGTGTTTGATATGTCAGTAGGTTAAAGCTGAACATCAGGTACCTTTGGGGTTACTTCAGCCAATTACTATACTGGAATGGAAATGGGAAAGAATTACTATGGATTTTGTATCTGGGTTACCGTTGTATCCAAGGAAGAAAGATGCCATTTGGGTGATTGTTGACTGATTAACAAAGTCAGCGCACTTTATTCTGATACGTATGAATTATTCTTTAGATAAACTGGCTGAGTTGTATATATCTGAGATTGTCAGGCTACATGGAGTGCCTATTTCCATTATATCAGATAGAGATTCCCGATTTGCGTCTCGTTTTTGGGACAAATTGCGAGAAGCCCTAGGTACCCAGTTGTATTTTAGCACAGCATTTCATCCTGAGATGATGGCCAATCTAAGCATGTAATCTAGATATTGGAAGATATGCTTCGATGTTATATACTAGATTTTGAAAGTAATTGGGAGAGGTATCTACCTTTGATTGAATTTGCTTACAATAACAGTTCCAGTATTAAAATGGCTTCGTATGAAGCTTTGTATGGTAGAAAATGTAAACGAAAAGATATTGAATTTCAGGTTGGTGACAAGGTATTCCTGAAAGTATCTCCTTAGAAGAAAGTTCTTCGATTCGGTCAAAAAGGTAAATTGAGTCCAAGATTCATCGGACCATATGTAATCATAAAAAGAATTGGACCGGTTGTTTATCGAATGTCATTACCACCGGAACTCGACATAATTTATAATGTTTTTCATGTATCTATGCTACGATGATATCGATCAGATCCTTCACATGTTTTTTCTCCTACAAAAGTGGAAATTCAGCCAAATATGAGTTACAGTGAAGAACTAGTTAAGATTTTGGCACAGGAGATCAAAGAACTCAGAAATAAAAATATAAAGTTAGTAAAAGTATTGTGGCAAAAACATGGAGTAGAAGAGGGAACATGGGAACCAGAAGAATCTATGAGAAAATAGTACCCAAACCTTTTCAATGGTAAGATTTTCGGGGACGAAAATCTCTAAAGGGCGAGAGTTGTGACAGCCTGAATTAGGGTTTAAACGAAATAGTGGTTTCGAAACTAAAATTTTGAAGTAGAAAAATTTATTCCGATTAATTTTTTTAATTTATCGAGTGATTAGATGCATGTGTTAGAATATCGATAGAAAATTTCATGAATTGCATGTCTAATTTGCCTATTAGGACTTAATTGCAAAAGTTGATAAATATGAGTTTTAGATGTTAAAAGATTTAATTGAAGAGCATAACTGAAGTAGAGGTCCTTAAATGGTAATTATACCATTAGGTTTTCATGGACAAAAATGGACATACATAGGTAGAAATAACCAAAGTTTTTAATAAAGGGTATTTTAGTCATTTGGTAATTAAAAGATTAAAAAGAAAAAAAAGATGGAAAAATATGTCCATCTTCTTCATTAGGATGAAATTTCAAGGGTTCTCCATAGCTAGAGTTTGTTTCAAGCTTCTAAGCTCCATAGTAAGTGATTTCAAGCCCCGTTTTTAATGTTCTTTACGTTTTTAGAGTCCTAGTAACTTGATTTAGTTTATTCTAGCAATAATTTAACCTAGGGTCTATATTTGGAAAAATAATCATAGGTTAAATGTGTTTATTTTGAAGTTTTATGGTAGAATATGAAGCTTGAAATTCTGTTAAACAACTTTTGCTAAGCGATTTTACGTGAAAACAAGTAAAACGACATAATCGGTAAAAATACCTAATGTTCATAACTACATGTTAGAGTGAGAATTTGATGTTTCCATAGAAGGGAAAAATGATAAGCATGTCATAAAACATAAGAATTTGGGAAAAAGTTTAATTTCCGAGCTTTGGGGCAAAAGTGTAAATATGCAAAAGTTTAAGGGCAAAATCATAATTTTGCCAAAGTTAGAGTTAAGGACTATTTTGATAAATGTGAGCATTAAATCAGTTAAATGTGTTATTTTAGATCAAGAAAGACATGGAATCAAACTTGATCAGGGAAAGGAAAAGATTGTGGACTAAATTGCAAAATTTCTTTATTTTGCACCGAGGTAAGTTTACATGTAAATAATGTATTGTTTTATTATGTTATAATATTTTATTTTGTGACATGTGAAATAAGTTTTAGTATTGTTCAATTAATGGACACAAACGGTGATTTGTGGTTGATGAATTGAGATTAAATGAGAAAATCTCGGTTGAACCTTTGGAATGGAAAAACATGATGCTAAGTGGATATACCACGGTTATACGTGTAACGTGGTGCTAAGTGGATATTCTACGATTACACATGTTGATACATGTAACATGGTGCTAAGTGGATATGCCACAGTCACATATATTGATTCATTAACGTGGTGCTAAGTGGATATACCACGGTTAAACATGTAACGTGGTGCTAAGTGGATATGCCACGGTTATACATGTTAATTTGAAAAGTGGCGCTAAGTGCGTATGCCACAATTACATGTTAGCCCAATAGTGTGGTGCTATGTGCATATATCACTAAGTTGGGCATTAATTATAGAAGGTGGAGCTATGTGCTAAAACCACCAGATATTGTTACTTTTCGAAGTGTTCACTGGGAGAAACAAGTTTGCTAAATGAAATTTGATGTGAAAAAAAAAACATGTGGGATAATACCGGAATATGATTATATGAGTTTTGAATTATGAGTTAGATATGTGATTGAATTTTTGATAAGATGAATATGTTGAATTTTTGATAAGATGAATATGGATAAGTATTATCTTGAAAGTTGATAATAAGAAATTTTAGTGAAGGAATGAAATTTGGGATAAACAGTCCAAAACAGCAGCAGGGGAGTGACTTTGAAAAATCACCAAAAATGGTAAAATTTGAACTATAAGTGGAATGAGATTTGTAATTAAAGCTTATTGAATATATTTTCATATAAAAGAAACAGAGAAAACAAAGGAATTCTGTATTTTGAGATATTTGTATTTTTGTAAGACTGGTTCGGACTGATTTCGTGATCCCCTGTTCTGAATTGTAAAAATCATTAAAAATTAAAAAAAAATATTTAAGGAACATAATTTATATGGTTGAATTCCTTATTGAATTTATTTTCAGAAGAAAAAACTAGAACCTCATTTGAATTTTTTATCAAAAGATAATTAAATTTTAGTGAAGAGTGGTCAGAGCTGCTGAACTGCGAAACATGGGAGACTTCAATGAATAAAATGTATTAATTGACCTAACCAAAAATTCTGAAATTTTTATGGTAAGAATACATATGAGTCTAGTTTCTGGAAACATTTATTGATCTTAATTTGGAGTTCCGTAGCTCCATATAAAAATAATTTAGTGACTTGTACTCGAATGGACAGCTTGTACTGAACTAAAATAAATGATAAATGCATATGAGAAAATAAAATTGTGTAATTATGGATACATATTTTGGGATCTATAAATGCCATTATTAGTTTTTTATATTTATTTTTTACATATTACTTACTAAGTTTTTAGTTTACTTTGCTTTCTCTTCCTTTCTTATTTTATTTTATAGTGAAATCAAGTTTGCTCGTGATTCGGGGAAAAGTTGTCAGAAGCTCACCAACGCTATCCATCCTTCCTTTTTGGTATTTTTTAAACACATTTTGGACATATGGCATGTATAGAAGGTTTGAGTATTTTGTTATAAATTTTAGTAATATTACTTTAAAATTTGAATTCTAACGTTAGATATTTCACTCGTATTTTGTTATCGATATGATCTAATGTTAGTTACATTATAAGTTTATGATATATGTGAATTTTTTTTTAAAGATGAGTGATCAATTGACAAATTTAAATTTAGATAATCATTTTATATCTTGATTTGCTAAAATTATACGTACGTTGTTCTAGTAATACTCATATTCTGTTTTAGTATTGAACACGGGTATGGGGTGTTACAATTATATTATCACATAATTATCACGTACGATAAGTTAATTATTAAATTTGTATGAACTTACTAAGTATTCTTAATACTTATGCCTAAGTTACTTTTATCTTGTAGATTTTGAAAGTTTAGAGCATGTTGATCGGATTAGCAAGAAGTTCATACTATCCGCCAAGATTTGCAATAGACATTTTTTTTTGCTTTAGTTTGTCTAAGTGGCATGTATTCAAACAAACGGTTATTTTGTAAGCAAATATATTAAATTTGATAGATGTTTATTTTGAACTCTCTTGATGTATGTTAAGAAAATGAATTTAGGTTTTATTATGTTCCACTTTTTAAGTCTCGCAGAACCTATCGTAATGTGGGACATCTACGAAACAATCTACATTTAGATATCCACAGGAAACTACAAAATGAGGTGTTCGCCTTACTTTCCGCAATTTTTGTGTCCGTAGGAAATTCCACAATTGGGTAACTCACAGGATCGGTCCGCCACACATATTAGTTCGTGGCATAGTCTGCCATGTATGTTGTATGTTGTATGTGTATATTGTACAAATCTCGCGTGGTAACATCCTGTAGGTCAGTCTGGAAATTGGACACGGCAAGGGGTGTTACACTATATATCTAGTGGGTTGCATCATATATATGCTCTCTTGAAGATAGTCATTTAAGAGTGTTGTCTTAACATCCATTTGCTAGATCTTGTAATCGAAAGTCACCACAATTGATAACAATATGCGGATTGACTTGAACATGGCAACTAAAGAGAAGGTTTCTTCTTAATCGATTCCTTCTTTGCTACAAGTCTGGTCTTGTAAGTTTCCATTTTTTCTTCCATATTTCTTTTCTTCTTGTAGATCTATTTACACCCTATGGGTTTTATCCTTTCTGGTAAGTCTACAAGTTCCCACACTGAGTTAGATTGCATAGAATCCATTTCAACTTTCATAGCTATTTCCCAGAGCTTGGAATCAACACTCTTCAGTACTTCACGAAATGTGAGTTGGTCATCATCTTCCTATTTAGTAGACTCATTGTTTAGAACACTTTTGCTAGATTGAAAGAACTCAAGACTATAAGAGACATTCCCATTGTGACAAAGCTCCCTATGCTACTGATCATTTCTAGGTCTACTATTAAGAGTTGGTTCTGGAATCGTTACTGTAAGGCTTTTTGTATTTCTCAAAAGTTCCTCGAGTACTTCTTTACTTTGAGGCTTAAAGTCATTCATGTAACTTTCCTCAAGGAAAGTAGCATGAGTTGTCACTACTGTTGTTTTCTTTTTTAGGTTATAAAACAAACCACCCTTTGTTCCCTTAGGATATCCCACAAGCATGCACAATTCTATCTGTAAATCCAACTTCCTCGCATCTTCATTCAATACGTGGGTTGGGCATCCCTAAATCCTTAAATGATTTAGATTTGGCTTCCTTCCATGCCATAATTCATATTGAGTTTTGGATGCAACATTTGTTGGTACATCATTCAAAATATAGCAAGTTGTTTGTAGGGAATATGCTCAAAAAAGAGATTGGCAGCTTTGAACAACTTAACATCAAACAGACCATGTCTAAAAAAGTCCAATTTCGTCTCTCTATCATGCCAATCTGTTGTGGAGTTCCCGGGAAAGTTAATTGGGATAATAACCCATTCTCTATGAGATACCCTAAAAACTCATCCAATAAATATTCCTCACCTCAATTAGGTTGAAGTGCTTTTATGGGTAAGCCTAGTTGTTTCACCACTTTCATACAAAACTCTTAGACTTTATCAAAGGTTCACTTTTGCGGTGCATTAGGTACACATACAAATATCTAGAATAATCATCAATAAAAGTTACGTAATACTCATAACCACCTCTTGGACTGACGTTAATGGGGTTGCATACATCAGTGTGCACAAGTTCTAAGCGTTTCATGGCCCTCGTTCCTTTTGCATTAAAAGATCGCTTAGTCATCTTACCTTCCAAGCAAGCTTCACATTGTGGAAGATTAACTTCTTTAAGAGAACTTAAAGTGTCATCTTTCACAAGTCTAGTGATTCTTTCTTGGTTAATATGACCAAGTCTCAAATGCCAAAGGTACAACTCATTAAAGTGAGAATATTTAAGTATTTTATTCGAAATTTCTATTTCAAGAAGTGTGAACATCTTTGGTTTGATAAAATAGATAATATTAGGCATTCATCCAGTATAGATAAGATTACAATTTCTAAATATTGCAACATTATTATTAAAACCCATTGTCAAATCGTCTCTAAATAAGCATGCAATAGAAATTAAGTTTCTTTTGAATTTGGTACATAGAAAACTAACCACACCCCAGCCTGCGTGCACTGGGGCTTAGAAATATGCAATTGAATTTGGATTAAAGTGCGGTATCTACAAGCAAATAAGTTAACTTTAATATTATTTTACAACAAATCCAAGGATCGTACCCAACGGGGATTTGTTTAAACTAAATTAATAGTAAATATGAACACACTAACCTAGGTATAAATAGCTACTGATTTACTAATCATATTATGACAAACACTAAAATTGGGATTTTGCATAAAATGACTAAATTACATAAAATACAAAATATCAAATTAATAATCAAATTAAGCAGACTGAAGTGTGGTCGACTTCCATGGTTATGATTAACTTAGATTCTGGGACTTTTACTAATTAGTTAAAAACTAACCTACTTAATACCTTTCGGCTTATAACTAAATTAATTAATCAACTTAATTCACTTTATCTTTCAACCTGATGAAATAAATCGGAACAAGTTGAACTGGTGCTAAGTAGAATACCCTTTCGGTCTCATCTACCTAAATTACATCCTAGAGTCATTAATTCAGGGGTTTGATCACATTCAACCTAATCTAACTAACCAGTTTATGACCCCCTAAATCCAAGCTAACCACTCCCAGTTTGGTCACTCAAGCTTCCTAGAGTTTTAGTTACCGGTCATTCTAGATGCAAACATTCCTACCCAATTATAACACATTAAAATAAATGCAAAATAAAATAAAAGGATAAGAGTTGCTCAAGTATTTGGAAATCTGAAAGTTGTGATTGAATGAACAATTTCTCGAACCCATGAATGATGATCGATTGTTGATTTGGCAGAAAGTGCAACAGAAAATAAGTAAACGAATAAAAATTGAAAACAAACTTGAATTGAATATAACAAAGTGTTTGAAAAATAATGAAAGAAATCTAGAAATCTACACCTAAAACCCTAAACAATATTGTAAAGAACTAAGAATGAAATAAAAATGACCTCATTAATTTGTTCTCTTGAGTTAATATAATAGTTTAAATATATTATGGCCTAATTAGGTCAATTACAAACTGGTTAACAGGTTAAATGAGGTAGTGCGGACAAAAACACCCTTGCAGAATTATTGGGCTCGTCAAGTCGATGTCGCAAAACCCTGTAGCTAATGTTGCAACTTTGTTAACAGTTTGCTTAGCCTTTGGAACTCAAGGTGAATATTGTGACGTTGCCTCTTTGATGTTACGACTTTGTCTCCAGTAGCTTGCCTCATGGATTTAGGTTGGAAAATTGGCTAAGTGTTGAGGCTTGCTTCAATGTCACGGATTTTTCCTTGAATGTTGTGACATCCATGGTAGTCCACTGACTCCCCGATTTAGATTGTTGTCCTACATTGTCAATTAACTCGTTAGTTCTTCCTTAGGCCCAAATCAACCTAAAAGGTCATAAAACAACACAAAAGCTCAATTTATTTAACCTAAACTCAAAACCTAAATAATTCTATAAATAACTATCAAATACATAAAATGACTTGAATATAAGCTCTATAAATAGTGAAAAGAGCTGAATTTGTCTTAATAAATTATGGTAGATCAAATTCCCCCACACTTAAGTCTTTGCTTATTCTCAAGCAAATAAAACACCCAACATGCAATAAATACGTCCCTTGAGCATGGTTAATGACAGGTAATTAGCTTGAAATATAGAAGCTAAGAATGCTTCCTATAGCATGTAATTTCAAAATTTAACACAAACCACTAATAACTCTTAAAGTTAAACATAAGAGTTCACTAAGTTAAAACACAAGTAAAAAGGTGATTATGTATATGACTCCATCAAAATGTATTACAGAGTTACAACATTTATGTTAAAAGAATGCAAGCAACCATATTTCGTACAACTTATCATGACTTTCATCCATAAATCGAATTATCTAGGTCACGTAAGAAATTTTTGGCTTGTAGCATTTTAAGGCTTAAGCTTGGTTTGGATTTCAAGGAAAGAAAGCATCAAAATGGCAGCATCAAAATGGCTCAAGCACGAAAGCTAGTTTGGCACATGATGTTTGTAATAGCCTATTTTTGAATCAAATAAAAAAAGTGGTTTCAAGACCACAAATCTGATGTCAAAATATTATTTTAATATTATTTTTGGTGTTTACAGCATGTTATTTGATATGTGTGCAAATTTCGTGAGCTAAATTTATCGTTTAATTGTTCAATTTGAGAAAAATGACTAAATCGTGTAAAATGTAAAATGCATGTTCTATTAGCAAAAGGTGTCTAACAGCTATAGAACCTTAAATTAAAGGTCCTTATATTGAAATTAGACAATCCCTAGTGTAAATGGACTTTTATGGACATAGTATCATGAATTTTTAATGGTTTTAATTAAGGTTAATGTTGTAAATTGTAAATAAAGTATATTAAATTAAAAAAAAAACAAAAGAAAAACCTTTGTCTTCATCTTTCTCAACTGAATGTAGAAGAGAAGAAAGCCATTAAAATAGCATTTAGGTTTCGGTCACTTGGTAGCTCAATTGGTAAGTGATTTTGACTCGATTTTTTATGATTTCTATGTTTTATAATTGTTACAGCTTAATCTAGCTAGCCCGTACCTTTAATTTCGAATTTGTTAAAGATTTTGAAAGTTTCCATTATTGAATCTATGATTTCTTTGATGTTTAATGTTGAAATATGAAAGCTTGATGATAGTTTTACATGTTTTGTAAAGTGATTTTTGACAAAAATGTCAAAAAGGGATTAAATTGTGAAATGTGCAAATAGAGGGGTTGAAATGTGAAATAAATGAATGTTATGGGCTGCCAGGGACTTATATTTAATTTGACTAAGCTAGAGTTTAATGAAATATTGTGTATTTTGTGTATTTATGAAATAGGGACTAAATTGATTAAATGTGAAAGTAGGGGCCAATATGCAAATATGCCCAAATGTGTATTTTTGGAATAAATTAAAAGAATATGTAATTGAATAAGTCAATTTTGAATTCATATAGATCAAGAAAGAAAGAATTCAGATTTAGATCGGGGGAAAAGCAAGATTATCGAGTAGTCGACCCGATACGTCAATTTCGAATACGAGGCAAGTTTGTATAATTGAACTTAAATATATATACATTTATTGAGTGGATGAAATTGAGATAGTATTTATTATATTGGATAAATGTTGAGATATTACATGAAATGTATGATTTGAGTAAGGCAAGTTACCGAATAAGACCATGGCTGGGCTATGGCAAATTGAATAAAAAGACCATAATCAAGTTATGGTATGTGAACAAAAGACCACGGCAAGGCCTTGGCAATGTATGTGTAAGAGCATAGTTGGACTATGGCATCAAAATATCGATGAATTTGTATCGTAAGCACGGGGAGGTTTGACAAGAGCATTGATGAAAATATAAATGTATCAGTACAGGTATGTACGGAAAACTATTCAAGTATCGAGTTAGATGAAGTTGAGAACTCATGAGTGATGATATGAATAAATTTGATGTTAGATTATGAATTGAAGCTTTAAATGTTAATGATATTATCTATTTTGAATTGCTAATGAATGTTGTGATTATTTCATGTTCACATACGAACTTACTAAGCTTTTTAGCTTACTTTGTTTAATTTTCGATGTTTTATAGTTCTGCAAAGCTAGCCCAGAGCCGGGAATCGTCAGAGACTTCATTGCACTATCGATCATCTATTTGGTATTTTTGAAGCTATGTATATATGGTATATGGCATGTATAGGCTTGAATCGTTTTGGTATGTTTGATGGATATGTATTTTGGCCATTTGATTTGGCATAAGATGATGAACTTGATGATGCTTATGAATATGCAATTAGTTCTACTTTTAATATTGGTAATATATCTATAATGAATGAATGGGATTGAAGTGGTTATGTGTGTTTGGATTGGTTTTGCTAAATGATTTATACATATGAATTATGCTTAGTAGAGCAAGTTAAATTGCTTGGTTTTTGAATAGGTAATTGGTATGGAATTGAGTATTAAATTTAGTTGAAATGGATATGGTATGATTATGTATTTGTTGGAGAAATTTGGTTGCATATTTGTCATTTAAAATGATACCATTTGATTTACTTAGGTATGTGTAGAAAGGGTGGCAAATTGGCCTTACAAATGGCCTATTTTTGTCCACATGGGTAGGGACATGGGCGTGTGTCTCAGCCGTGTGTGACACATGATTAGTTTGCATGGCTGTGTGTCCCCTAGTGTTGAAATTGAATTGAAGTCAGTATACTCCAGACGGTCTCACACACGGGCGTGTGACTAGTCGTGTGGAATAAGTCAGTATACCCCCTAAATGGCACATGGCCTAGCACACGGGCGTGTGGTTGGTCGTGTGACCCAAGTCAGTATACTCTCCAGTTTTCACACAGCCTGGTACACGGGCATGTCCTCGGCCTTGTGATGCAAGTTAGTATGTATGCCCTGTTTCCACACGGCCTAAGACACGAGCGTGTCTATTAGCCGTGTGAGGCACACGGTCTGTTCACACAGGCGTGTGACCCTTTTATGATTGAAAATTTTCTATGTTTTTTCTAAAATTTTTGTATGTTATCGGTTTAGTCCCGAACCACTTCTAAAGCATGTTTAGGGCCTTGTAGGCCCTTATATGGGACAAGGTGATTGTATTGAATGATGTATGAGAATGAATGCTTTATAATAATAAATGTAAGCTAGATGTTGTTTATTTATCATTAATACCTTGTAACCCTATTCCGGTAGCGGATACGAGTTAATGGTGTTACAATGTTGTTCCTTACTCACCCCCTAGTGTATCTTTTAGCTCACTACCTTATATCTCCTTCTCTCACCTTCCTTTTTCTCTCTTAACATAGGAAAACACAACACAAGATTTATGAGTACAGTAAGCTTAGCAAGTTTTAGTTCAATATGAATACAAAATACCCTAAGCATATATGTGATTTTTCTTTGATCACATTCTCATTATTTCACTTTTTTCACTCATATTGCTTTTAACCCTTTTTATGCTTTTATTTATAGCTTTGCTTTTAACCCTCACAATGCTTTTGTTCACACACTAATTTTTTTTTCCATTTGAGCACACTTTTCAAGATTCCTATACTCACTATATTGTAGCATTTCTTACTTTTCCCACTTTATTGCTTTTGAAACCTTCTTAATGTCTCTACCTAACTCTCATCATCTATGGTCCAGCGTCTAATTTCGTGTATCCAATAAAGATAAGACTAAGAAAGGATAAGTAGATTTTCAATTTTAATTCACGATTTCACAATTAAGGTTCATCAAGAAAGTTGATTTAAGACCCAAATATAGGTACTAAGGGTATACAAATGTAGGGTTGGCTTTTTAGGCTCTAATTTAACCAAGCAATGCCTTAGGTCATCCCTAAGCATCTCAAAATTCATGGATTCACTCTAGAGGTGTGCATGGGATGGGCTGGGCTAGGTTTGGGCCGGGCTAAACTAAAAATTTAGGCCCGTTTGTTAGGTAAGCCCAAAAACTGGGCCTAAAGTTTTGCCCAAGCCTGACCCAGGTAAAAATGATAAAACCTGGGCATGACCCGGCCCGCCCATATTAATTTTATATTATTTTTTTAATTTTAATATATATAATACATCAAAAATACTAAAAACATCAAAATAAATATTTTCCAACGAAGTGAAAATAAATTTAAAAAAAATGTATACTTAAATAACACTAAGATAGATGCAACTTAACAAGAAAATGTCTCTAAAATAATAACAAAATTAACAAATGTCCTTAAAATAATAACAAAATTAACAATAAAATAAGTTTTATACAATATCCAAATAATAACAACAATAGAATGGTAGCAAAATAGGAAGAAAACAACAAGAAAATAATATTTAAAAAAAGTAATTTTTTTCCTTTAATGAATTCGGGTTGGGCCGGGCCAAGCCCGAGCCAAAATGCCTTTCCCGAGGCCCAGTCCATTTTTTAAACGGGCATTATTTTTTGTCCAAGCCCAATTTCGGGCCTATATTTTTGCCCAAACCCTCCCACATTTTGGGAGGGACTTTGGGCCGACCCAACCCATAAGCAGGTCTAATTCAATCATGCCAATTATGAGTTTATAGTGTAGACTCTAAAATATATAGATATTTTCAGCACTCTTTAATGTATAATTTATGCAAATTCCAAGTAAATAAATAATACTTTCTGAAGTTTTATTCTTAATTTTGTGATATTTTGTAATTTTTATGGAAATGTGTTAATCTAGTTAATATTATGCTAAATGCATGTTTTTTTGGGGGGGATAATTGGGCTAAGGAAAAATAAAATAGAATTTTGATTGTTTTAGGGCTCAAACAGCTACAGCTTGATGGATCCAGATTCAGTCACATAGGGCTTCAAAGTAACCTCAATCCAGACTCAACTGCATAGAGGCCCAAAACCGTCCACCTACCATCCATAAGACCCTGTTCATCAACCTCCCTTGATTATAGCTAAAATCCTCCTTGATTCAAGCATAAATTTGCCCACCTTCCATGAATTAGGGACGACATAACCAAGAGAGAATCAATGAAGATTTTCATCCATTGATTCAAGTAACTATCTCTCCAAAAAAAAGCCATCACCTATCCACTTCCCTACTAACATTCAACGGTCAGCCATTCCACTCCCAAAAATAGCAAAATTCAACCTTCATTCTCCTTTAGTCAAGGATGGCAACTCATTCTCTTGATTTAAGCCAGAACCATCCACACCTCTACTAAAAATAGCAATCAACGGCCACCCACTTTCCACTTAGTAAGGGTCAGCCACACAAAGGAGGAAATCAAGCATGCCACTCCTTAAATCAAGCAGCCACTCACCCACTCTCCACCAATTAAGGGATGGCATACTCATAGAGATTATAGAGGGATTCATATGCTATTTTTAGCTTGGGAAGTTGAGGACCTTCAAGTATAAATAGGGTATTAATCATATGAATCGACAACATTAGTTTTCAAAGAAAAAAGCTTAGAAGTTATTTGTTTTCCTTATAGCTTGCTAATAATTTGCACGCCGTAAAATAAGCCAAAACTCTTACCGAGAGTGAGAGTAGCTAAAAAGTATGACTTGAGAACATTTAGGTGATTTGACATAAAGAATAGGAGAAAAGCCACCATGAGAAGCCGCGAGGAGTAATCGTAGATAACCCCCTATAGTCCAATTGTTTTCTCTTCTTATTACGCAATGGCCGTAGATGTAACAGCCCGTTTTTGGTCAAATCAGAGCAGTGGTTTTGGAACCACAAATATGAGGTTAAAATATTTATTTTATTATTATTTTGAGGTATACAGCATGATATTATTATTGTATAAAAATTTTGTTAAGAAATTTTAACGTTTGCATGCTTAATTTGATAAAAAGGACTGAATCGCGTAAAGTGCAAAAATTGGGTTCTAATAGCTAAAGGTGTTTAATAGCTATAGAATTTTACAATAGAGGTCTTTATATGGTAATTATCCCATTAATGAGTTAGTGGATGATAATGGCTTGGTATTTAGTGAAATAAATAATGTTTATAAAGGTTAATTTTGTAATTTGGTTAATAATGATAAAATAAGTTAAAAAAAATTAAAAGCTATCATATTTCTTTATTCATCACCAAAATTTCAATGAAATAAGAAGCCATGGGAGGTTACTAGGGTTTGGCTACTTTAGGGCTTAATTCGTGAGTGATTTTTGTCCCGTTTTTAATGATTTCTATGTTTTTGGAGTCGTTATAGCTTAATCTAGCTAGCCCAGAGACTAATTTGCAAAAATATTAAAAGTGTAGCATTTTACCATTGATGAATGTGTTGTTTTTTTATGTCAGATGATAGAAAATGAATGGTTGTTGTTAGATAAACAACATTTGTTAAATAATTTTAGATGAAATTACAAATTAGGGATTAAATTTAGAAATGTGATAAATTGTGTGGTAAATGTGTGAATATGTGAAATATATGGGCTGCTATAAGTATGTTTAATATTCGGCTAGGCTTGGGTAGGGATAAAATTGAATGAATTTCATTTTACGAGCCTAGGGACTAAATTGTAAAGAAGTTGAAATATTAAGGGTAAAAGTGTAAAATTACCCTAATATGATTTTTGGATTAAATTGAATAGAATGTATTTTGAATGAGTTAAATTTGATTATATAGGTCAATAAAAGCATCGTACGGATCTAGATCGGGGGGAAAATAAAGTATTGGATTAGTTGATCCTATTCCGTCATTTTTGTGATCTATGTAAGTTCGTATGTTAATAAGCATTAATGTAATTGTATTTTAAATGCTTTATAATTGCATTATTTATGAATACGGCCTTACTGAAACATTCAACAAAGATTTCACGACGCATGAAATCCCGATTGAACCTTAGGAATAGATAGGATACAAATGACATGTCATTAGAGGTTATTGTGTTTTGGGTGCTGGTCCGTTCGTTCTACCGGTGACTGAGTTTTCTAGCATGTGTTGCGGTTACTCGTCAGCTTGTGTGAGCAGCATCGTGTAATTACGTTGTAACAGCCCGGTTTAGACCCTATTCAGAATAGTGGTTTCGAGACCACAAATTTGAGTCAAAAAATATTTTAATATTATTTTTCGTGTTTATAATATGTGAATTGATATCTGTGAAAATTTCGTATGAAAATTTTATCGTTTGTGTGTAGATTTATTAAAAAAGACTTAGTCGCGTAAAGCGTAAAAGTTGCATTCTATTTGATAAAAGTGTTTATTAGCTATGGCTTTTAAAGTGGGAGTCCTCAAATGGTAATTAAATCATTTGAAAGGCTAGTGGACATTTATGACTTTTGTTTATATGTTTTAAAGATTATTTTAGTAAGGTTATAATAGTAAAATAATTATTAAAGGTTAATAAATAAAACCAAAATGAATTTAGTCCATCTTTTATCATATTTAGCCGAATGTAATGAAGAAGAAATCCTTTTATGGAGTTTTAAGGTTCGGCCATGGTTGTTCTTTGATTAAGGTATGAGTTTTATTTCGTTTTTGATAATTTCTACGTTTTTGTGATCGTTTCTTAGTGTTCTATCAAGCCCATGTCTTAATTTCTGATTTAGTTGATGATTTTGAAATATGCCATTGATGAAATAGTGAGCTTTGTGATGTTAGTTGTTGGAAAATAAAAGATATGTATTGGGTAGATATATTTTATCTTTGAATTTTTAATGAGTTTGTGTAATTTGGGCTAAATTGTAAAAATGAGATTTTGAGGGACTAAAATGAGAAATAAATGAAATATGTGGGCTTGTTTGAACACCATAAAGTTTCGGCTAAGCATGGGTGTATAGAAATTTTGTGTATTTTGTGTTTTGTGAAATAGGGACTAAATTGGGAAAAATATGAAATGTCAGGGGTAAAAGTGTAATTAGCCCATTTATGTGTTTTTGGATAAATTTGATTGAATATATTATTAAATAAGTTGAATTTTTATTGAATTAGATCAAGAAATATGGAAATCGGATTTGGATCGGGGAAAGTAAAAAATTGTCGAATAGTCATTTCGGTCCGTTCATGTTAGAACAAGGTAAGTGATGTTATTTATTTGATTAAATACGAATAATATATGTTGAAATGTATAATGTGATAGTATATATACATGAAAGCCAAATATATATAAGCTTGGAATCTATGTGTACGAGTTTGATTTGACTAAGTTACGACGTCCAAAAGCCCCGTACGAACCTTAGGAATAGTTAGGATACATATGTCATGACATAGGATTTCGATATGTGATGTGCGAGTAAGACCATGGCATCGATATATGTGTGCGAGTAAGACCACGTTTTATACGTTGGCATCGATATGTGATTTCGATATATATGTGTGAGTAAGACCACGTTTAATACGTTGGCATCGATATGTGATTTCGATATGTGTTTATGAGTAAGACCCTGTCTAGGACAATGGCATCAATATGTGAGTACATGTAAGACCACGTCTAGGATGTTGGCATTGTACGATATGTGTGATTATCCGAGTATCCTATTCAATTCCGAATGGTTCAACGGGCAATAATAAGTTAAGACGAATAAAAAATTCAGTTAAAAGGCTCAGGTATGTATTCATATTAAGTTATGAAATTATGGTAAGTTGAATGTTTGAATTGATGATATAAATATTACATGTTAATGTGAATTATATGTATGCATATGTGAAAGTATACATTCGGTCTACTTATGTATTCATGACATAAATGAGAGTATATATGTATATGAAAATCTATAATTGGCCAAATGATAAGTATATGTGATTTTGTAAATGAAATGTATGTGTTTTCATATTTGGGCAATTGTGAAGTATATTCGGCCATATATTATGTATAAACATGTGATATTAAGGTTTGATTTATAAAGATATGCATATAAGAGTTTAAATATTCGGTTATATATATTGATAATATGGCTTTGAAAGTGTATGTTATTTTGATAATAGATACATGTATATTTAGCCAAGGTAAAATTTGTACATAGAAGTTTATGTTATATATGAATTTATGAGCTTGAAAATAATTGTGATTACGATAGTATAAATTAGTTTAATTAAATTAAGTTAACATTAATACTGAGTTATTTATTTGCTTATAGCTTACTAAGCTCTCGAAGCTTATTCTATGTGTTTTTCCTATGTTTATAGATTTTCAGAGATTTGCTTGGGTTGGAAGTCGATGGAGATGTTATCACACTATCCAGTTAACATTTCGGTAAATAATGTTTTGAGATTTGGTTATGTGGCATGTATAGGGTAATTTTGATATATTTGGTTTTGAATGTGTATGTAAATAAAGCCATGTGAAAATGGCTAAGTATAATGTTTAAGTTTAAGCAAATTTCGGTATTGATATGTACATATGTGTGAGGTGTTTGATATGTTTGCTAATGGTTGTGCAATTATGGTTAAGGTTTAAGTCTATTTTGAAAGCATCATGTATGCAATATGTATATGGTATGTTTGGCATATTGTTGATGATATAGTCATGTGAGTTGATATGATTAAAAACGTAAAAAGTTTATGCTATATGTGTATGATATGATTTAATATGATTGTTCAAATATGACTCAGTTTGATATGATTATATGTGCATAGATTTGTAATGAGTAAAAATGAATATTTGATCTTAATATATTGCTTGTTATGTAAAATAAATATAAATGTACGATTATCATGCTGTGTGGATGTTATAATATAGGTTAATATATATATTGGCTGAATAGAAGATGTAATGAATGGTAATGTAGGTGCATGTTTTAGGATTAATTGGTTGTCTAATATATGATGTGAATATATGAAACTTAGTCAAATTTATATGTGTTAATGCACTGAAAAATGACTGGTAATTTTGGATATGAGTTTGATTGATTTGGTTATGGTTCATACATAGATAAAAATATTTGAGAACTTGGTTGTTGTGCTTTGTTAAGGTATCACAAATAGCCTATGTTTAGCTCACTTTTGGTAAGTTGGATGTATGGTATGTTTTGTCTTTGTAAATGGTTTATTAATCTGGCTTAGTAATGGAGTAAAATGTTAATGATATATATATATTTTCGAATGTGTATTAGTCATTTTGATTCGATTTGTAATGGGAATGTATGTGCATATATTATGCTTGAATGATTAGTTAATTAAGTACGGTGATGAAGACAAATAATGTGTATATTATATGATTGTTTTGGTTAAAATGTTTTGTATGAGATTCGGTAATAAAAGATCAAAATGTTAGGTTATGTATTGAGTCAAAAATGTGTCACAATTGTGGTTAAATAATTTGGTATATAATTGATAGGTACATTGGTATGATTTTCTTTGGTACTAGTGTTTAAAATTGATTAGAATCATAATTGTATGTGGTTAAATGAATATGCTTGTTCATGTGTATTATATACATGTGCCTTATATGCCTTGTGAATTTTTAAAATCAAGCTACATGCATAATATATGAATTGGTATAGTCATGACTTAAATAATGGAATAGGTTAAAATGCATATATATTATAGTAACATCAAAGGTAGGTAAGGTCATATAGTAATTTTGCTTAATGTCATATATTTTTGATTGGACATTAAGTTGTACATATATATATATGTTTGATTAGTTTCAATGATTGCATGTGTAAGAGTATTAAAATGAAATTTTTGTTTATGAATTGGGAAAATGTTTGATTTATTTTATTTGGGTAATCGAATACATTATAGTGATGAATATATAGGTTGAGTTTTGTATTTATAAAATGTATATTATAAGACATTGAGATATGTTTATTGACTTGAGAACATGATGTACGTTCGATATGAATTCGATTAAACTTTAAGATATGAATAATTTATGTAGTATGATTTACGTTTATTATTAAATTAGTAATATGTTATATATATGAATATGATCTATGTTTTGCATGATCATTAAATGTGCTATTATGTTTGGTAATGATTCTTAACCCTAGTTCGGCGACGGATACGGGTTAGGGGTGTTACATTTTATTGGTATCAGAGCTATGATTTAGTCGATTCTAGGACTACCATAGCGTATGTGAGTCTAGCTATACATGTCACATTTAACCTGCGATAGTGTGATATCTCCTGACTCTGACGAAAATTGTTTTGATGAGACAGATAAGTTTTCAAACCAAGCTAATTCTGAAAGTACAAGAAATAAATACTCAAATGTTTGAGTGAAAATATGTTAATGATGAGTTGAAACTCATAAAGGTATGGATCAAAGAGTATGATTTATTGATGTTGATAAATGTTATAATTATATGAGCATATAGGTTATGATTTTTTAGTTATGATTGCTATATGAAATGTTTTGATTTTGAATTAGTGATTTGAGTTGGTATATGAATTAGGTGCTGAGAACAAAAGTGATTAAAAGCAAATGTTTATTAAATGTTTTGACAATGTGAAATCATTAATGAATTGACTATTTGTGATTGTATGTGTTATGTGCATTTATGTGTAAGTTAAATTTGAGGCTTTACTACCCTCACCCCCTTTATCTGTAAAAGGTTACAATGAAATCTGTAAGAATTGGGTTGAATAAGCCTACGAGTGTAGAATTACAGAGGTCTATGTTCGGAAGATTAATAATGTGATCAGATAAGAGAATGAATCAGTAAATGAAGATAGTACTAAAAGAGATATTGGATAGTTCTGAAGACTATTTAGATTATGTAAAGATACTGTTATAGAAGAAATTATCTCCGATTAAATGATCTATTCAGGTATGTTATCTAAAGAAAGTATTAACTGGAAGTTTCTCTGGAATGATTTCTTTTATTGATGGGATAATATGAACTTAATGATGACAGAATTAGACAGTTAAATAATGTTTGAATTGTATTGATGGCTGAGTGCAATGGTTATAGTCGGGCAGTTACTATAACTTCTTCTAGGCATTCCACGTGTACATTTATCTTCAGAAATATATGTAACTGTTTAATTTTAGAAGGAATTCTTATCGTATGAGGACATTAGCTAAACATGTTTATAGACAAAAGCATCGTTGGTCTGTTTGGGTTATGTTCGACATTGCTCTATTTTTCTCTGATATTTATTCCATTGTGTGGATATTAAATTCGACTGTAAAATCTGTATAATGCTAATATTTTGTTTCTACTGGATATTGTTATGTTGAAAATACGTAAAGATTATATTGCTTCTGTTACTGTGGATTCCAGTATTTATGAGTGACATTGTTCTTTCTGGACATTTTTTGGGATATCATCAGGGTTGATATCATTCTATATGGGTTGTAATTTTTCGATATTCTGTGTAGCTTTAGACGTTGAAATTTTGCTATCTCGATTTTCTTATGATTCCATGTGATTATCTATAAGAGATATCTATTTGATGGAAATGGCTATATCTATCATAATCATAATTTCTATTTTGAAATTTGAGAGTACTATAGTACCATTATCAAAGTTATAAAGTTGTGCTTCTACATTGGTTACTTTTCAAATCATATTTGATTTTCTTCTGGGTTCAAATGATTTATTAATGGCCAGGATATTATCTATGTTAAGGTTAAGACGTCGGTCTTATTTATGACATTATGATTTCTATTTGATGGATGTGGCTTCTATATAATGATATGTCTGAGCTATCCTTTTAACGAGAAGAAAGAATTTCTTCGAAAAGACCGATCTAGTGGTTTAGTTTGATCTGAATTATTTGATTAAAAATAAGATTGCATTATATGTGTTTGAATCTATCCACCAGATTGGTAATAAACTTTGAATGTACATGTGTGATCTGAGGGATAGTCTGGAAAAAAAAAGAATTTGTATTCTTGAAGATTTGATACGGAAATTATATATATGAGAACAATTCTATCTAAGAAATGTTCTGGTAAATTAAAGTTAGTTCAATTGTTGAAGCTTTCTTTTGCATGAAAACATTATTCACTGAAATATTAATTTTCATTCAGCCTAAATTGAATAAAGAGTTTACAATCCTCAGTCATGTGTCAATGAATGGGTTGAAGTCTGTTCTAATAATAGAGTGTACAGAGAATATCTTGAGATTCCATACAGTTAAAGCTGCATGATAAGAGTTATGTGACATATTTAAAGACTATAAGAGTTTAAAAAGTTTAATGTCAGAGAAAGATCCGAACTTGGCACAGGAAGGCTAGCTCGAATCGTCAAAAAACTTTTGAGTCTGTAAGTGATTATTATCTTATGGAAATGATTATAGTTTCGGATGTTCTGAATGGGAAATTTTTGTGTGTTTTACGAGTAGTGAATACGTGATTGATCTTATCAGATGATGAACAATTGTTAGCTGCATTTGAAGCTAAATAAATTTCTATTTAGCGAAGTTGGGAAACCATAGCTAGGGTTTGTTCATCTTCCAAGCTCGATTGTAAGTCTGTTCTAGCCCCGTTTTTAATGATTTTTATGTTTTTGATAACCTTGTACCTAATCTAGCTATTTTAAGGACTAATTTAAAAGAAAATCAAAGTCTAAAATTTTACCCATGAAGAATATTTGTGCATTTTGATGTCTAATGGTAGAAAATGTATGTTAGATGTAAGATAAACAACTTTTGCTAGGTGGTTTTTGATGAAAATATAAAAAAGGACCTATTTGTAAAAAGTCACAAAATGGGTGGTAAAAGTGCGATTAAATGAAAAATGTGGGCTGCTATGAGCACCATTAGTATTCGGCTAGGCTTGGGTAATAAAGAAATTGAATCTATTTCATTGTACGAGCCTAGGGACCAAAATGAAAAAATGTCAAAGTTTACGGGCAAAATGTAATTTTGCCATGATGTGATTTTTAACTGAATTGAGTAATGTGAATAATAAATGAGTTAAGTTTACTATTATAGATCAAGAGAAACGAGGTTAGGACCTAGATCGGGGGAAAAATAAGGTGTTTTACGAGTAGGTCTTATTTCTCCTATTTTTGTACCGAGGTAAGTTCTTATGTAAATAATGCATTGTTTTAATTATGTTTTAAATGCTTTATTACTGTATGAATTGTGATTGACTCATGGACGTGTTTGACAAAGTTACGACAAGAGTGAAATCCCGGTTGAACCTTAGGAATAGGTCGGATACAAATGTCATGACATTAGGGTTACTAAAACTATGTGTAAGACCATATCTGGGATGTGGCATCAATATGAGATTTCGTGTAAGACCATATCTGGGATATGGCATCAATGTGAGATTTTGTGTAAGACCATAGCCCGGCTATTGGCATCGATACGAGATCCCATGTAAGACCATATCTAGGATATGGCATTGGTATGGTACCGTGTGTACGGAATTCCCGAGTATCCTTTAGTATTCCAAGTGGTTCAACTGGTAATTTAATGAGTATGTCAAAGGTGAATTGCATGCAAATCCAATTCGAGATGACTTAGGTATGTAGGAAAAACTCAAACGAGATGAGCTCGTTATGTGATGAACCCTCGATAAGGTTTTAATTGAGTAAGTTGTGATTATAAGATCTTAATAATATTTATGCAAATTATCATTATGTTAATTGTATGTTATGTAACATCCCGAAGTAGGGCCTGGTCAGAATAGTGGTTTCGAGACCACAAATTCAATGTCAAAATATTTATTTTATGATTATCATGAAGTCTAGAATGTGAAAGTATGCATAAATTAAAGTTTCATAAAGAAATTCTAAGTATAAAGTTCCCAATTGGAAATTAGGGACCAAATTGAATAAATTGTAAAACTTGGATTTTAGAAGCAATTTGTATGAAATTACTTTGGATTATTAATTAGAGGTCCTTAAAGAGCAATTTTCTCAATTTCTAAGTTTTTGGACAAAAATGGGCATGCATGGAAAATTTGGAAAAGTTAGTAAGGAAGGGCATTTTGGTCATTTGGTTAATTAATATAATAAAAAGGGAAAATCAAGCAAAAATTCACTCATTTTCTTCTCCATGCTGCCGAATTTGAAGGGGTCTCCATAGCTAGGGTTTTCCAACATTTCAAGCTTGAAAGTAAATCAATCCTAACCCCGTTTTTAATGTTCTTCGTATTTTTGAGATCCTCGTAGCATGCTCTTTCTATTTCTACCCATATCTCAAGCTAGGATTCATGTTTAGAAAATTACCCAGGCATGAGATGCTTATTTTTTGATGATTTATGGATGATTATGAAAGTTTAAAGGATGGTAAACAACTTTTACTAAGTAGTTATGGCCTAAAGGATCATTTTGCAAAAGTAGTAAAAATGGGTAGAAAAATGTGAAATGAAGGAAATTTGTGGGTTTCTATAAGCATGAAAAATATTCGGCTAGGCTTGGGTAACCTAGAAATTTCATGCATTTCATTATACAAGCCTTAGAACTAAATTGTAAAAGTTGTGAAAGGTTAGGGGCAAATTGGTCATTTTTCCCTAAGGTGAGTTTGAAGCCGAAAATGAATAATGTGAGATGTTAGTATTTATTTTTACTGATATAGACCCCAAGGAACCAATTTTGGAGGTCGATCGTGGAAAACGGAAGGTTTCAGAATAACTAAAATACGAATCTGAAATGACTACCAAGTAAGTTCATATAACTCAAATGTAGACTATTTAAATACATTAAAAATGCATATTCTTGTATGATTTTAAATGGTGATTTACAATGAAAATTGATGATATGATAAAATGTCTCAGTTGAATAAAAAGGGTTATCTGATGGATGTCCTATTCTTACATGATACGAGATCCTACATGTGTTGCAAAAAAGGATTTAGCCCAGACAGGTAATCCATTGATCTCAGTGTAGAAAGGATCTAGCCTGGATGGGTGTTCCTAAAGTGATCTAGCCTCCCAAATAATATGTGTGCATTATGGATTTAGCCCGGACAGGTAATCCGATTAGGGTTTGAATTTAACCTGGACTGGTAATTCAGATCCGAGCTCATTAAGAGTGTTTGTCGTTACAAGAGATTTAGCCTGGACAGGTAATCTCGGCATTACTTTATGAGTTATTACTACGGGGGATTTAGCCTAGACTGGTACTCCCAACGTAAGATGTGAGGTTTGCGAGAATGCGTGCTTGAAAATGATCACTTATATGATTTGACGGTAAATGGGCTATCTATCGAGATTTCTGAGAAATTCAATGGGATTGAAACGAGAAATGAGTATGGAAAGTCTTGAACTAATGAGCTCATCTAGATTAACATTATAATATTTTGACATGAGACTAACTTGATGATTTGAGTGCATGTCATAGGAAACTATCCTCTACTTGTTGGAATGTATAACTAATATGGTTGTATGCTAAATAATCGGTAAGTTTACCTTCCCGTTATTTGAACTTACTAAGCATGTAAATGCTTACCCCCTCTCTTTTTTCCCTGTCTTACAAAGCTCACAGACTCGTGAAGATTGGAAGACAATTGGAGAAAGTCATCACACTATCAACTTGTTCAACTTTGGCATATGGAAACTTTTATTTGTTTAGTGGCATGTATAGGGTCTTGCTTATTTTGTTATATGTGTCATTTGACTAGCCAATGTAATGGCTTAAATGATATGACTATTCATTTTGTATATGGCCATGAGATATGACTCATATTAATATAGGTTATAACCCTACTTATTTAACATGTTTATGCTTGGGTGTTTCATATGATGTGGTATTATGGATGGATACATATATATGGAATGAAGCCTAATAGCTTGGGAGTGGATATGGCATAAAATGGTACATGGTTATAATATGACCTAAGTGTAAAAATGTGAAAAGTGAAATGATAATCTTTAATACAATGGATAACCTAGCATATGCTAAACCAATGAAATGAGGTAACATGCAAAGGACCATGCCAAGATGGTTTAAAAGTATATTTAGGTCATGTTAAATACCATTGAAGTCTATAATTGTGTATAGATGTTAGAGGGTGACCAAAAGCTTGGAAAATACCCTAAAAAGGTCCACACGGGTAGACACACGGGCATGTGTCTAGGCCGTGTGTGACACACGGTCAGCCCCCATAGGTGTGTTGCCTGGCCGTGTGTCCCCTGCACCTAAAATTTTAGGTCAATTTACATGGTAATAAACACACGGGCAGAGACATGTCCGTGTGTCTCAACCGTGTGGAGGACACGGCCTAGCACACAGGCGTGTGCCTTGGCCGTGTGCCTCAAAATGAATGATGATGTCATAAATAGAATGTTCAGGTTTTTGGACACGGGCGTGTCGAGGCCGTGTGAGGGACGCAGGCTAGGGACACGGGCGTGTGCTCGGCGCTGTGAAAACCCCTGTAGGTTCAAAATAAAAAATAATTCCACAGGGTAAAGTGCACGGGCGTGTCTTAAGCACACGGGCGTGTGCATTGCCTCCACACAAGTGTGTGAGGCTTAAATGTGAAAATTTTTCTAAGACTTCCTTAAGTTCTCGGTTTAGTCCAGGATCATTTGTAATGTTTGTTTTGGACCTCGTGGGTCCATAATATGGACAGTATGATTTTTTTTTATCAATTTGAAAATGGAATGAGATTTTATAACTCGCTTTTCCCGAAATGTTCTTGTATATGTACGGTAATGCCCCGTACCTTGCCCCAGTCTCGGGTACGAGTAAGGGGTGTTACATTTAGTGGTATTAGAGCTACGATTTAGTCGATTCTCAGACTAATGTAGTATGTAACGAGTTTAGCTATACATGCCATTATTCAAATTTTGATAGTGTGACATTTCCTAACTTTTAAATTGTATTTGAATATAGTAAATGTCTTCTAATCAAGCCCAAGATGAGTCTGAGGGAGTCGAGAGCCATGCTCCAGCTTCTGTACAGCGAGCTATTTCCACCGGTAGTAGAAGGCCTATGTCTGAAGGCAGGGAAGAGGCAAGAGCTGCCTTTTTTGACATGATGGATGAATGGTTTGGGGAATATTTGAGGAACCCTCCTAATATACCACGACCTCCTCCGCCTTCTACTCGACCCAAGGAGGAAGTGCCACAAGGTATGGCACCTGTGAGAATTGGTAAGGCCCCTGTAGATAAGATTAGGAAATATGGAGCTGAAGAGTTTAGGGCCATGATTGATGATGACCCAGAACGTGCCAAATTTTGGCTCGAAAATACCATGCAAGTTCTCGACGAATTTTTGTGTACACTTGAGGAAAGCTTGAAATGCGCAGTGTCACTGCTGAAGGTCACTGCATACCATTGGTGGAAGACCATATCCTCGGTGGCACCAAGAGAGAACATTACCTGGAAATTTTTCCAAGCTGAGTTTAGGAAAAAGTACATCAGTCAAAGGTTCTTGGACTCGAAGCTAAAAGAGTCCTTGGAACTCAAACAAGGAAATAAAACTGTGTCAGAATATGAAAGAGAGTTTGTAAGGTTAAGTTAGTATGCGACAGAATGGGTCCAATCAGAGACAAAAATGTGCAAGCGCTTCGAGGAAGGTCTAAATGAGGAAATTGAGTTGCTAATCGGGAATCTCAAGATATGAGAGTTTGTTGTACTAGCTGGTCGAGCTAAGAAGGCCGAAGAGCTCAATCATGAAAGAAAATAAGCTAAGAGAGAAGCTCAGGTTTCGAGCAAGAGATCTAGCAACAGAATGCACTCTTTTCCCACGAAGAAATTGAGAAGTCAAAAAGAATGTTCGGTGTCATCGATGGGATATTCGGGTAGAGCAAGGAGCTCTAAGCATCACAACCTAAAGTCTACTTCCCCCAGGGTAACTAGTGTGGGAAATGTGGATGATCAAAAGCCGAGGTGTAAAAGCTGCAATAAATTTCATTTTGGTGAGTGCCAAATGAAGAGTGGTGCATGCTATATATGTGGGTCTCTTGATAACTTCCTTAGAGACTTCCCGGAGCGAGCTGATAAAGAAGTGGAATTAACCTCGAAGCCAAATGTTCTTATTTCATGAGGTAGACCTCCGAGACATCCCAAAAGTGCAAGCGGCAGTTGAATTGTTGCTAAGAATGCTACTACAAAATCAAAGGCTCGAGCCCCGGAGGGAACTTATGCTATACACGCTAGAGAGGAAGCCTCTGCCCCCGATGTCATTATGGGTACATTTTCTATCTATAATACTCGCATCATTGCCTTAATTGATCTAGGATCGACCCATTCATACATTTGCATGAAATTGATGTCTAGCATGACTATGTCTATGGAACCTATGGCGTTTGTGGTTAACGTATCGAATCCTCTAGGCAAGTTCATTTTAGTCGATAAAGTTTGTAAGAATTGTCCCTTGACGATTCAAAGTTATTGTTTTCTAGCTAACCTTATGCTTTTGCCCTTCGATGAGTTTGATGTTATACATGGCATGGATTGGTTAGCTGTGCATAATGTGATTGTAAATTATGGTAGCAAGTATACTGAATTGAAATGTCTAGACGGTGAAGTTCTCCGAGTTGATTCAAGTGAGTTGAGTATACCACCGGTTGTGATTTCCTCAATGATGGCTCAAAGGTACATGAGAAAAGGGTACGAAGCTTACCTTGCCTTCGTATTGATTATTAAAGAATCTGAATTGAAGATTAAGTCGGTACCCATAGTATATGAATATCCAGATGTATTTTCGGAGGAGTTACCTGGATTGCCTCCTGTTAGAGAGGTAGAGTTTGGCATTGAGCTAGCTCCTGGAATAGTGCCTATTTCTATTGCCCCGTATAGGATGACATCGACTGAGTTGAAAGAGTTAAAGGCGCAGTTGCAAGAATTAATGGATAAAGGTTTTGCAAGATTGAGCTTTTTGCCTTGGGGTGCTCCAGTATTATTCGTGAAGAAGAAAGATGGTTCGATGAGGCTGTGTATAGATTATCGACAACTTAACAAGGTAACCATCAAGAAAAAGTATCCCTTGCCAAGGATTGACGACTTATTTGATCAATTGAGGGGAGCCACCGTGTTTTCAAAGATAGATCTGAGGTTCGGCTATTACCAATTACGAGTTAAGGAGTCAGACGTGCCTAAGATCGCTTTTAGAACAAGGTATGCCCATTACGAATTTCTTGTAATGCCTTTCGAATTGACGAATGCTCTGACTATATTTATGGATTTGATGAATAGGATATTTCGGTCATACTTAGACAAGTTTGTTGTTGTATTTATTGATGATAACCTGATCTATTGTAAGGATGAGATTGAACATGTGGAACATCTGAGAACTGTTTACAGACTTTATGGGACCAGCAGATGTATGCTAAATTTAGCAAGAGTGAGTTTTGGCTCCGAGAGGTAGGATTCTTGGGTCACATTATTTCGGGTGAAGGCATCCGAGTTGATCCAAGTAAGATATCTGCTACTGCCAAATGAAAACCACCGAAGAATATAACTGAGGTTAGAAGCTTTTTGGGCTTAGCCAGGTATTATCGACGCTTAGTGAAAGGATTTTCGATGATTGCAACTCCTTTAACGAGGTTGCTGCAAAAAAGATGTCAACTTTGAATGGTCAGAAAAGTGTTAGCAGAGTTTCAAGAAATTAAAGACATTGCTGACTGAAGCTCCAGTGTTAGTGCAACCCGAATCTAGAAAAGAATTCATGGTCTATAGTGATGCGTCCTTAAATGGACTGGGTTGCGTGCTTATGCAAGAGGGCAAGGTGATAGCCTATGCATCTAGATAATTAAAACCACACGAGAGAAATTATCCAACACATGACTTGGAGCTTGCCGCCATCATCTTTTCCTTGAAAATTTGGGACACCATTTGTATGGTGAGACATGCCGTGTATTCACTGATCACAAGAGCTTAAAGTACTTGATGACTCAAAGGGAATTAAATCTGAGACAACGAAGATGGTTAGAATTGATTAAAGATTATGAGCTGATAATTGATTATCACCCGAGAAAGGCGAATGTGGTTGCCGATGCACTGAGTAGAAAATCCTTAATTGCCTTAAAAACTTTGAACACGCAGTTGGCGTTGTCTGAGATGGTTTAGTCTTGGCAGACTTAAGGGCTAGGCTGACATTTCTTTAGGAAATTTGTGATACCCAGATCAATGATAGTAACCTACAAGCTAAGAAAACTCAATGCGAGTCAAGCATTGAATCAGATTTTTGGATCAGTCTCGATGGTTGTTTAATGTTCAGAGATAGGGTATGTGTACTGAGAGTTGATGAGCTTATTCGAAAAATTCTACAAGAGGCACATGATAGTCATTTGTCTATTCATCTAGGAAGTACCAAGATGTACAACGATTTAAAGAAAATGTACTGGTGGAATGGCATGAAAGAGACATCTCCGAATTTGTATCGAAATGCTTGATATGTCAGCAAGTCAAGGCAAAGCACCAAAAACCTTCAGGTTTGTTACAACCTGTGGTGGTCTGTGATATCCCGAATTAGGGCCTAATCAGAATAGTGGTTTTGGGACCACAAATCCGAGATAGAAATAATTATTTTATGATTATTTTGAGGTCTATGATATGGATGCATGATTGTGTGAAAATTTCGTGAAGAAATTCTATGCATAAAGTGCTTAATTTGAAATTAGGGACTAAATTGAATAAGTTGCAAAACTTGCATTCTAGAAGTTTTTAGTATGAAATTGCTTTGGAATATTAATTAGGAGGTCTTAAATAGAAATTTTACCAATTTCTAAGTTTATGGACAAAAATTGGATATGGATGAAATTTTTGAAAGTTTTGTAAGGAAGGGCATTTTGGTCATTTGGATATTAAATGAAATAAAATGGGAAAAATAACACAAAAATGATCATCTTCTCCATAAGTTGCTGCCGAATTTTGATCTACACCATAGCTAGGGTTTCAACACTTTTAAGCACTGATTATCAAGAGAAATGAGATTCAAGTCGTGATCGAGGGAAAAATAAAGTTTCCGAGGAATAGGCTTGATTTCTAACATATTGTACCGAAGTAAGTTCATATGTAAATATTGTAATATAGTCGTTATTTTAAATCATTTAATGTTATTTATACGATATTATGATTGTTATTATGCGATTCTATGCTTTGTGGTAATTGTTGGACAACATGCAAAAATTTTATGAATTATGTGAAAAATGTGAAAGACTACCAAAATATCGTCATTGGTATCCCAAGGAGAATGGTAAAGGAGTACGAACGAGGAAAGTCACGTTGAACCTTAGGAATAGATTAGGATACTTGGGCATCCGAGCTCATTGAGTCGAGTCCGAGTTCACTTATGGATGCAAATGTCTGAACTCGTTGAGTTGAGTCCAAGTTCGTGAGATGTAACTAGGCATCCGAGCTCATTGAGTTGAATCCGAGTTCACTTATGGATGCGAACGCTCGAGCTCATTGAGTTGAGTCTGAGTTAGCTTATGGGCGGGTTACATGGTTGCTTGGCTACATTTGTGGCACTTATGTGCAAACTTTCCATGTATCCGAATTATATTCTGATGTGTTCAACGGGTAAAATTCTAGTAAAATGGAAGAATACCCAAGATACAAGTGACGTATTGGTAAGTGTTGTGCAATGGACACTTTGGACAGGTATGTACTTAACCCTCGAGTTGAGACTTGATACGACAACAATAAAATGGTACAATGATGAATGATGAATAGAAATGTGATACATGTTTTGGTGATAGTATGCTAATGTTGGTTGGTATAGTTGCTTTGTTAAGTTATTTGTTATTTGCATATGGACTTACTAAGCATCTATGCTTACTCCCTCCTTTTCATTCTTTGTAGTTTTGACAAGTCAATTTGGAGATCGGGACGGTCGGAGACATGCTCACACTATCACTGGACAATTGCGGTATAATGACTTGTAATTTTTGGAAATATGGCATGTATAGCATTCCAATCATTTTGTGTGTGTAATCTTACGATATGGCCCATGGATGGAATGGAAATGTTTTAGAATGATTAGCTATTGGAATGGCTAATCAAGTTTATATATGATAACATGTATGCTTTATGTCTTAACTAAATCATGAAAATCCTTGGAAAGGTAAAATTGGCCACAAAACAAAATCAGTCAGCAGCAGTGACGTGAGTTTCAAAAATCAATAAAAATAGTATAGATAGAATTAGATGATGAATAAAATATGTAATTGAATCTTAATGAATCTATTTTCATGTGGAAGAAACAAAATAAGTAAAAGAGTTGTATTTAATGAGATATTTATATTTTGGTAAAACAGGGTCAGAGTAATTTCTGAATCCCATGTTCTGACTTTAAAAATTCACCATAAATTGTACAAAAACAATTAGGAGTTTTATTTTACATGTATGAAATCATTATTTAGTCTAGTTTTATTAGAAACAAACGTCATGGTCATTAAAACTTTTTACAGGGAGATATCTGATTCGTAATACACAGGGGTCAGAGTAGCCAAACCCTGAAATAGGGGAGAGTTTAACTAATAAACTATACTAATTTTCTTGACCAAAAATTTTAGAAAATAAGTAGTAGGTATATATATGAGTCTAGTTTCATGCAAAATTTACAGAATTGGATTTCGAGTTTCGTAACTTGAGATATAATTTTTTTAGCGACTGTGACACAGATGGACAGTTTACTATGAGAATTGTTTGAACTTGTTTAAATACTAAAATAAGTTTAGTAATGTCTCATACTTGACTCCGGCGATGGTCTCGGGTAATGGGGCGTTACATTTTGTGGTATTAGAGCAGGTTTAGTCAGTTCTCGGACTAACATGGTGTAAGTACGGATTTTGCTATACATGCCATATATATATTGTGATAGTGTGACGACTCCTCACCTTTTTAAATGATTTTTTTATAGTAAATGGATCCCAATCCAACTGTGGCTGATGATGTAGAGAGAAATGCGCCAGCTGTAACGCCCCAAAAATCTCGAAACTCAAAACAATCCCGAAACTCAAAAAAATCCCGAAATCTAAAAATCTTGAAATTCTGAATTTTCTTTATTTTCGATTGTGATAAAAATTGTGTTTAATATTCTTATCCAAGCTATAATTTTAATAGGTCTTAGCTAGGGTTGAGTTCGAATTAAGAGGTAGAAGAAATTATAATTTAATTATTAAAAGAATCAGGGCTGACAAGTAGGTGGGTTTTTGAATAAATGAAGAAATAATTGGACACAAAAAGAGCCTGTGCTGGAGTGGCTAAGTGACGCCACATAAGGTGTAGTGAGGTGGCGTCAGTAGCTAACAAGGGGGTCCAAGGTTCGAATCCTAGCTTAATATTTTTAGAAGTTTAATTTTGGCCTTCTAGAAGGTTGGAAGTGGCGTGGAGATGGACTCCAAGGGGAGTGTTCAAAAGAGAAAATTAAGGAAAGGATCAAGGGGTTATCAGGGAGAAAAACGAGGAGATGAGAAGTGAGGAGTAAGTGGAGCTGAATTGGGAACTTAGGCTTGAAGAATTTGGCTATAGGGCTATAAATAGGTGCCGAATGTGAGGGTTGAAACGCTAATGACGAATTTCCCTTCACTTTGTGCCAGAAACCCTTTTATCTTCAAGATCCAAAAAGCCGAAAACCCTCTATTTTACTTTCTTTTGTTTCTGCCGATTTCTATTCTCCTCTACACAATCTTCTTTGCCGATTTCTTCTACTACTCTTCTTCTTTAATCTGTACCAAATAAACCTTAGTCACCATACTTAGTTTGAAAAGTCGAAAAATCGAATCTTCTAAGAGCCGAATACTTTTTGACCGAATCTAGTGTAAGTGTTGCTCTTCCAATCGGTTTTCTTTGTTTAGTATCGATTATTGTCCCTCACTCTTTCTAATCAACTTTGGTAGGGAATTAGTATCGGATCTTGGTTTTTAGCTCTCTACCGAATTGCTCCTTAAGGTGTTGCGATTTTGGTAAGTATTCTTCTCCAATTGGCTAAGGTCGCCGAATGGTCATAGTTATGGTAAGGAGACTTGTGTTGGATACAAGTCACCTATTATTCAGGTTTTAATAGTTAATATTTGTGCAGATCTAGGAAATACGTGATCAAGGAAAAAGTGATTAAGGATTGGGCTCAAGGTAAGGTTAAGGTGAGGTTTCGGTTTTTGAGTAAATAAGTATTAAGCATGCGATTAATTGAAGGGTGATATCGATTGTAGGTTTGGGCTAAGGATATCGCATCACGCTTTCTTACCAGGTGTGTACATACACTGTACACACACAATGATTCGGCAAAAGCTGAAAAGCTGAAATGCCGAAATGCCGAAAATCTGAAAAGCCGAAAAGCCAAAAATTTGGCTACGGTAGTCTTGCAAGTGCGCGAAAACTCATAAGGGGGAAACCGATAGATTGCCTGAGGCCACGGGCGATTCCATTGACTTAGGTTGTGATTTGGCCATATGGGCCAGATGGGCTAAATAGGCCCGATGGACTGTTGGGCCCATAATAGGCAAAAACTAAATATTGATGCTATGTGATGGGAATTTGTATGTGAGCATGAATATGTATATGACTGGGCCTAATGGGCCATACAAATATGATTGGGCTTAATGGGCCAGATGCAGGTATGTGAAATTGTTAGGCTTTGTAAGGGGTTTTTGGGCCTAGTATGTGATATCCACATAAGACTTAATTAATATATTGCGACCGTGGACAAGTCAAAGGGTTAAGGTGTGGCAACGGGTATATACGTGTCTAGGATTGGATCTAGGGAGAGCTTGGTACTTAAGCGGTCTTAATGACCCACCTTCTCTTCTCTGGAATCCTACCTGGTGCATAGTATTCATTCATATTAGCTCACGAGACTTGTTAATGGGCCAAGATAAGTGAAAACCGTAATTAATAGAAAATTATCGAAATGCCCCTAAGGGTAAAAATGACCAAAATACCCCTAGGTGTTGAATGTAGGTTTTATGGATGTGACATGCATACATATGATATTCTACTTAGGTTGCATATGGGTTGGGAATTATGGAACGGAGAAAGTATATGAGGATCGCATGGTTGCTTGACAATCGTGGATCCACCGACGGTTTTTAAAGCCCAATATGTAAATGAAGGTAGTTCCACAACCGGGCTACCATGGTGTGTGGGTTGGGTGGGTCGATATTTATACCCCCACATGGTGTGACGGGGGACAGAGCCAGTGTGTAGCGGATGGATAATTTGGATGGGATTGTATTGTATAAATGATGAATGATGTTTTTTTAATACTTTTTTTCTTCGAGGGTTGTACACACTGAGTTTGCGAAAACTCACCCCCTCTTTTATTTTATTTTCAGGTGATGCTCAGTAGAAGATTCGATGTTTGGAGGGACTCTGGGTGGCCAGCTAGCAAGATAATTTGGACTTGTTTTTTTTTAAGCATATAAGTTTTTATTTAATTAAGTATGTTTCAGATCAGATTGTAATAAGGTTTTCATTATGTTATTATTACTTGAACTATTACTATTATTTTCATTGTAATTTACAAGAAGTTGAACATGGGTTTCCTAAATTATAGTATGTTTTCTATGTTTCTGCAATTAAATTTTTAAATGATAAGTTTTCTTAAATCAAATGTTTCAAACAAGGTTTTTGCAACTGAAAGGTGTTTTTTTAAAGTTAATTAAGGTTTCTTTTATTTTAAGAAGGGTTTTCAATGAAAACATGATTTTCGCTAAAACACTTCAATGTGACACACCAGATTCGGCCATAACGTCTAGTTCAGGTTTGGGGTGTTACACTAGCTCCTGCTGAAGGGGCGGTGCCAGCTGAAAGTTGACCTCCTACTGTTGGTCAAGGAGGAGGAGATAGGGCTTGGAAGCCTTTTTCCAAATGATGAATGCTTGGTATACAGAGTTCATTCGTACGAACCCTACTGCTTAACAACCTTCCCCACCACCCCCGATTCCTCAACCTATACCCCAGATGCCTTCAGGTATGGATTTGATGAAATTCCATAGATCTCCAGTTGACCGAATCCGCAAGCATGGGGTCGAAGAATTCAGGGCAAATGTTGATGATGACGCTGAAAAAGCATAATTTTGGCCCGAAAATTCTATTTGGGTATTTGATGAGTTATCTTGTACACCTGAAGAGTGCTTGAAGTGTGTTATATCATTGCTGAGGGATTCGACTTATCATTGGTGGAAGGCATTAATTTTAGTGGTGCCAAAAGAGAAGGTGACTTGGGAATTCTTTCCAGAAGAAATTCAGAAGAAATATATTAGTGAAAGATTTATAGACCAGAAGCATAAATAGTTTCTCGAGTTGAAGCAAGACAACATGACAGTTGCTGAGTATGAAAGAGAATTCGTTCGATTGAGCAAGTATGCCCGATAATATATTCCTTCAGAGGCTAAAATGTGCAGACGATTCGAAGATGGACTTAATGAAGATATCAAAGTACTTGTAGGAATTCTTGAGTTGAAAGAGTTCGTAGTACTTGTTGATCGAGCTTGCAAGGCTGAAGAACTAGTTAAAGAGAAGAGAAAGGCGGAGGCTGAGACTAAAAATTGGAAGAAAACACCAATGAGCAGTACACTCCCACCACAGTCTAGAAAGTCCAGGGATATGTATTCTCATTCTCAAGCATCAGCGGGACATTCATATGGGGATTATAAGAAGAAAAATACGGGTTCCAGATCTCAGACTACTTCGGTAACTAGTATGGGAAATTCGAGAATTGCTACACCCGAGTGCCAACGATGTAGTAGAAGTCACTTTGGTCATTGTAGAACTAATGCATGTTACCAGTGTGGGTCTCCAGATCATTTTATTAGAGATTGTCCAGAGAGGATCGAGAAAGAAAAATTTCAGAGTGCAAAACCAAGTGGTGCTGTTTCGAGAGGAAGATCTTCGAGAAATGTTAGGAACGAGGTAGGCAGCAAGAATGTAGTTAGAGAATCAGCACTGAAATCTGAGACTAGAGCTCCAGCTAGAGCTTATGCCATAAGGGTGCGTGAAGATGCTTCATCTCTCGACGTGATTACTGAAAAGTTGTCGGGTTTGCCTCCTGTCAGAGAAGTAGAATTTGGTATTGAGTTGATACCGGGAACAACTCCGATCTTGATTGCTCTTTATAGAATGGCACCAACAGAGTTGAAAGAATTGAAGTCACAGTTGCAAGAGTTTACTGACAAAGGTTTTGTGAGACTGAGTTTTTCGCCTTGGGGTGCTCCTGTATTATTTGTGAAAAAGAAAAATGGTTCAATAAGATTGTGTGTAGACTATCGGTAATTAAATAAGGTGACAGTCAAGAACAAGTATCTGTTGCTGAGAATTGATAATTTATTCGATCAGTTGAAAGGAGCGACATGGTTCTCAAAGATTGACTTGAGGTCTAGGTACTACCAGTTACGAGTAAAAGAATCAGATGTGCCTAAAACTATTTTTCGAACAAGGTACGACCATTATGAATTTTTAGTTATGCCATTTGGTTTGACAAATGCTCCTGCTGTGTTTATGGATTTAATGAACCGCATATTTCAGCCATGCTTGGACAAGTTCGCTTATGGGCGGGTTACATGGTTGCTTGGCTACATTTGTGGCACTTATGTGCAAACTTTCCATGTATCTGAATTATATTTCGATGTGTTCAAGGGTAAAATTCTAGTAAAATGGAAGAATACTCAAGATAAAAGTGACGTATTGGTAAGTGTTGCGGAATGGGCACTTTGGACAGGTATGTACTTAACCCTCGAGTTGAGACTTGATACGACAACAATAAAATGGTAAAATGATGAATGATGAATAGAAATGTGATACATGTTTTGGTGATATTATGCTAATGTTGGTTGGTATAGTTGCTTTGGTAAGTTATTTGTTATTTGTATATGGAATTACTAAGAATCTATGCTTACTCCCTCCTTTTCATTCTTTGTAGTTTTGACAAGTTAATTTGGAGATCGGGACGGTCGGAGGCACGCTCATACTATCACTGGACAATTGCGGTATAATGACTTGTAATTTTTGGAAATATGGCATGTATAGCATTCCAATCATTTTGTGTGTGTAATCTTACGATATGTCCCATGGATGGAATGGAAATGTTTGAGAATTATTAGCTATTGGAATGGCTAATCAAGTTTATATATGATAACATGTATGCTTTATGTCTTAACTAAACCATGAAAATCATTGGAAAGGTAAAATTGGCCATAATACAAAATCAGTCAGCAGCAGTAATGTGAGTTTGAAAAATCACTACAAATAGTATAGATATAATTAGATGATGAATAAAATATAGAATTGAATATTAATGAATCTATTTTCATGTGGAAGAAACAAAATAAGTAAAAGAGTTGTATTTTATGAGATATTTATGTTTTTGTGAAACAGGGTCAGAGCGATTTCTGAATCCCCTGTTCTGACTTTAAAAATTCACCATAAATTGTAAAAAAACAATTAGAAGTTGTACTTTACATGTATGAAATCATTATTGGGTATATTTTTATGAGAATCAAACGGGATGGTCATTGAAACTCTATATAGGGGGATATCTGATTCGTAATACACAGGGGTCAAAGTAGCCAAACCCTAAAATAGGGGAGACTTTAACTAATAAACTGTACTAATTGGCCTGACCAAAAATTTTAGAAAACAATTGGTAGGTAGATATATGAGTCTAGTTTCAGGGAAAATTTACAAAATTGGATTTCGGGTTTCGTAACTCGAGATATAATTTTTTTAGCAACTGTGACGCAGATGGATAGTTTACTATGAGAATTGTTTGAACTTGTTTAAATACTAAAATAAGTTTAGTAATGTCTCATACTCGACTCCGGCGATGGTCTCGGGTAATGGGGCGTTACATGGTCCCCGAGTGGAAATGGGACAAGATTACCATGGATTTTGTGACAGGATTACCGTTATCCCCGAAAAAGAAAGATGCTATTTGGGTTATAGTTGATAAACTAACGAAGTCGGTTCACTTTATCCCAGTGCGGACCGAATATTCTCTCGACAGATTGGCCGACTTGTACACATCCGAGATTGTGAGATTACATGGGGTACCGATGTCAATTATTTCAGATAGAGACTTGAGATTCATTTCGAGATTTTGGAAGAAACTACAAGAAACTTTGGGTACAAAGTTGAGTTTTAGCACAATCTTTCACCCGCAGACTGATGGTCAATCCAAACGAACGATTCAGATTCTTGAGGACATGTTACGGTGTTGTGTCCTTGAATTTCAATGTATTTGGGAAAAATACTTACCATTGTTGGAATGCACCTACAACAATAGTTTCTAGACGAGTTTGAAAATGACCCCCTATGAGGCCTTGTATGTAACACTCCTAACCCGTATCCGTCGCCGTAATAAGATTGTAAGGCGTTACAGAATAAAACACAATTTCGATCAATTATATAAAACATTTATATAGTCACGTAAATTAGTCTCGAAAATTGACTAAGTTTTAAATCATAAACTAATACAACTCTTAGTTTGAACATTTCATATCATTTGTATATTTGGGCATTTCGTTCGCAGGTAACAAAAATAAACATAATACAACTACAATTTCATACATGCAGCATTAATGCAATGATGGTCTATACGAACCTCATATATGTGAATTATACCTTTCAACCAAATAATATCAACTTTCGGTTATAACTAAACTCAATTCATTTTCAAGACTATTCGACCAGTATAAAGTATTAATACAAATTTGCAAACTTATAAATGACAAGTAAGTTTATATATTTAATCACATGCGTTTATTATCTTAGTAAACATCCATACTGAAAGTAAATTACCTATCTTGCTCTATATGTGTACTAAGACACGTTTGCATACATCTTTATATCAAATTTCACTTAAGGCATAATATATAAAATCACACCCATGAAGATTTAAACATATATATTTCTATATGGTCAATATGGTAGTATACATTACCAATTTCATGGGCATCATGCCACCACTACCACAATCTCATTTAGATGTAAGTGCATATGCAAGACTATAATTAAATCCAAAACATATGATATGTCCATTTCACATATACATTACCTACTCATTAAATCAAATAAATACCATTTTTAAATTTTCAGGAACATACATATCAAAGCACTAGTGGTCAAAATATATCATTCATAATAATCATCCAACTAAATCCGAAGATGGTTATTCACTCACCAATTGTACATTTAGATCTCAAGAAATAAATATATCATGATAAACTTAACCTTTTTTTTCAAATCCTATCAAAAATCCAAGACACCAAACTATGAATATTACCTTGTTTCGAACATATTTACTAGGTTCATAAATCTATTTCATTTACGAATTAACAATGATGAATCAGTCACTATTCTTTCAAGCCATTGCTCATTGTCTAAACATGCAGGATTTACCTCACGTAATAAGCATATATATATATAACATGCAACATATAATCATAATTATCATAGACCATACCTAGCATATGTAAATTCAAACATATTGATTAGCCATTTTTGCATGGCTTTATACACAACCAAAATTTATCATTCAAACCACACTTCAGCTTATACATGCCATAATTCAAGCTTAACTTATAAAAGTACTCAAAATAGTGGATAGTGTGATGAGCTTCGCAGACAATCCCTGAGCTTGTAACTTGACTTCAAAATCTATAAAACAAAGTAACATAATACACAGAGTAAGCTATCACAGCTTAGTAAGTCATAAGCAAATGAACAGCTCAATATCATAATTGACTCATATTAACTAAACAAAATGCATTAACATTATTATACACCTAAGCCGAATACATTTATAATTATTTAACACAATATAAAACAACTTTCAAACCAAATAGTCATAATAACCACACATCCATTTACTCTTTTATGCCACTTAAGAATCATCAAATTACATCTCATTTATAATTAATACCTAAGTGGCTGAATATACAAATCTTATATACACATATTAAGTAACATTTCAATGTTACACAAATTATTCATTCACAAGCCAAATACACATACCAGATACCCATGAACTCTTCATTTGCATTGTACATAATTTACAACACATATCCACAGTACTTTCTTACCTTATTTCAAGTAGATATCAAGTTAATTCATACTTGGTCATTTAGCTCAAATTACACAATCCGTACACGGTTTACCTTTGCCCGATGAACGACTCAAAATTGGATAGGACACTCGAATAATCACATAAATTGTACAATGCCAGCGCCCCAGACGTGGTCTTACATGTAGCTACATATCGATGCCACTGTTTCAGACAGGGTCTTACCCGTAAACACATATCGGAATCACAAATTGATGCCATTGTAACACCCCAAATTTGGGCCTAGAAGTATTGGGCCTTTTAGTTCGGGTCCATAAGGAGGTTGTATATAAGTATTTAATTGTGCAAGGAAATGACACAATTAAATGTCTACTTTGGTTGTTAATGGCCCTGAGAAGTGTTGGAGAAATCTTTGGTGCAAACCTGGGCTTTAGCAAAAATTTTGGTTTTAAGTGAATAAAACCCTGGGTGCTTGGATGAAGGCCTTTTAAATTATTGTGTTAAGTAAATGACACAAGGAAGCTTGTGGTTTAGTGGTTGTGGCGTCATTAAGGTTGCAAGGAAGCCAAGGTTCAAGTCTTGGCTATTGCAATTTATTTTAGTTTTTCTTTTAAAGGAACCTAGACTTTGGCCTATAGACCTTATAATTAATTAAGGATAAAATATGACACAGAAAGAGCCTATGGTGGAGTGGCAAGGTGGCGTGTTGTGCAACTGTGAGGTCTAAGGTTCAAGTCTTGGGATGCGCAGTGGAGTATTTATTTTGCTATTTGAGTTTTGTAGGAGGTGGAGTTAGACTGGAACTCTGTGGTTGAATTGGTCATAAGAATGAGGAATTTTCCTAATGGTTGAAAGTAATCCCATATCGGGAAGCTAACATGGGAATTGGTGAGAAGCTGGCTTTAAATAGAGCGAACAAGATGAGTTGGTGATCACTGGTTTTAGAAGGGATTCTTTATGCCTGCTTAACCAAGGTTGGTGATCGTGGACTTCGACGCGTTCTCATAAACAGGAGTTTATTCGCGCCCTTTTTTGTTTGAAGTCGGCAAAAGCCGAAGAGTCGAAACTTCAGCATTTGAGGCCTCACGAGCGTGCGGTCGCTCGTGTAGTAAACTAAGCCCACAAACAAAGGGCGATAGACTGTAGAGGCCGCCACGAGCGTTCTCGTGTGCTGGGGTTGTTCTGGGCCTCGTTGGGTCGAATGGGCCCGATGGGCCCCGTGGGCCCGCTGGTGTAAATCTAACTGTTAGGTGAGTAGTAGTTGGGCTTGTCATGTCGTGTGCATGGCATAGGCCGTTAAGGGATTCGTTAGGCCGAAATGGGCCGTGTGGGCCCAATGGGCTCGTAGGCCTAAATCCACGATAATTGATAAATATTGGACTGGGCTATGTCAGTCACATAGCCGTAACTAAATTGGGTTAAATGGGCCACACAAGCGTGTGGGCCTACTTGGGCTGAGTAATAGGCCTTAGGCCCATTTTCACCGTTATGTCTGTTTAGGTTATTTAAGTCGCTCGAGGTGACGGTGGACTTTCTGTTGGGTCGTAAATACCCTTGATTTGTAAAATTTCTGAAATACCCCCGTTTTGTAAAATTACCTAAATACCCCCGGTTTGTAAAATTACCAAAATACCCCAATTTGTAAAATTACCAAAATACCCTAGATTTGTAGAATTACCAAAATACCCTTGCAGTGCAAAATTACCAAAATAACCTTATAGTGCAAAATTACTGAAATACCCCCAGTTTGTAAAATTATCGAAATACCCTTGTAGGGATAAATGATTGTTTTTCCCTTGTGGGTAAATGACTAACATGGACTATGAATTTGACTGATTTGACGGTGATTGTATGGCATGATTTGACTGACTTGACTGTGATGGTATTATGGGCATAACATCCTGCATACATGACATATTGCATGGGGTTGGGATTTTGTACGGAGGAAGATCTGTTCTGTTAGGGTCGCACGGGTCACTGAGATGACTGTGGATCCGCCGAAGGCTTTAAGCCGAGCATTCATATTGATCTGTTAAGGTCGCACGGGTCGCACAAGACGACTGTGGACCGAACGATGGCTAAATGCCAATCATTTTACCGATGGTTTGTGTCATATATACTATCGATGGCTTAGTGCAGTCTATCCACCGAAGGCTTTGTGCCAATTATATTACCGTGATTGATTGCTTTGTGCTGATTATAAAGTCGTTATCGATGGCTTAGTGTTGTCCTTCTTACTGATGGCTTTGTGCCACGCGTGTTATCAAAGGCTTAGTGTCATTCTTATTACCGAAAGCTCGTGCCCGTTGCTAAAGGCTTTGTGTCGAATTGAAGGCTTTGTGCCATATTTATTGCTCTGCGCCATTCTGATTATGGCTCTATGCCATTCTGTCTACGAATTTCAGTCATTCTGTTGACTTAGTGTCGCAACCGGTGCTGAGCTTGGTGTGTTGGATGGGTGGGTCGATTTTATCCCCACAGTAAGTGCAGTATTGGACGGAAGCAAGTGCAGGGTTGGATGGGATCGCATGCATCATTCATACATTACACATACTGTACACTTGATTCCGTTATTGGTTCTGAAATGGGCTAGGCCCAATTAATACTGTGATGGGTTGAGACCCAAATGTTAATGAATCGGGCTTTGGCCCACATATATTCTGAATTGGATTATTTTGTTACTGAATAGGGCTCAAGCCCAGGTTGGTACTAAATTCTATTTTTGACTGACTGTTTGAATGCCAGGGGATTACACACTGAGTTTTCGTAAACTCACCTCATTTTTAACTGTGCAGGTAATCCCCAGCGTTAGGTGGTTTGATGCTGCGAGGGACTCGGAGATGGCCACACACTGCTTATGTTTTCATATTTGTTTATTTACTGTTGCATATTTCTTTTTAATTGGGTTGTAATAAGGCCTCTCTTAATTCTGGTTTTTATTTTACTTTGGGATTTTATTTACTATGTTTTATAATGGTTAGAAGTAGATCGCGATTTTCCAAAACAACAATTGTTTTCAAAACACTACATTTTCACAACTTAACTTTCAAACATCACATTTTCATAAATCGGTTACTTTTAGAATTAGCTTTCACAAAGTAAAAAGAAATTTTTGGAAATAAAATTAAGAAGTTTTTAATGTACTACGTTTAAATAAGAAGGGTTTCTAATAAAAACATGGTTTTTGAAAAAAACTTCAATGTGACACGCTAGATTCGGGTCTAACTTCTGGGCCCGATTTGGGCTGTTACATTTAGTGGTATCAGAGTCAAGTTACAAAACTCGACTGTGGAATGAGTTTTAAAATTGGATTTTCAAAAGAATTGTTTCAAAAAGGTTCAAAAAGATTTGAAGTATTTGAAATGTTTTTTTGAATATTTTCGTGAAAGTGTGGTTACTGAGTCTCCGGCGCCGAATCCGTAAGTTTTCTGTTAGACTGTATTTAAAGTTAGATTTTGTATTTATTCAATGTATGTTCTGGAAATCAGATTTTTTTTAGCAACATTACTATGATGTATTCTGAAGGCAAGCATGGTCGCAAGGAGTTACCCGTCTCCCCGGAACATGAGATGGTTTAGGAAACTGTAGTCAAGGTAAGTCCACCAACTTCGGGTAACAATAACCTAGAGCTTGGTAAGGAGGCACTGACCCGGTTGGTAAGGGAAGCGTTGGAAGAAGTGTTCAAGGCAAGAGTTAAGGCGTATGGTGAAACACTTCAGGCTAAGCGCTTGGAGTGCAGCAGGAAAAGGGATCACAGTCCTCTAAAGTAGGAGCCCCATTCTGTGAAACGTGTTAAGACGCGTCTGAACTTTCAAGCTTGCGAGCGTTGCAAAAGGCGCCACCTGGGCGAATGCTAGAGGAAGTCAGGAGCATGTCTCAGATACGGGTCTAAGGAGTATTGGGTTCGGGACTGCACAGTTCCTTTTAAGTCAGGTGTGTTTTGTTTGGATGTGATATTTGAATTCAAAAATTGTATGCATGTGTGGTAAATATATGTTTGCTTTTGTGGTTAGATGTTTGGTTGGGTGTGAGAGGTTTTGAGATTAAGTTAACAGTGTATTAGTGTAGTTTTGTAACACCCCAAACTCGGCTCGAGCGTTATGGCCGAATCTGGCACGTCACATTGAAGTGTTTTACCGAAAACCTTATTTTCATTTAAATCCCTTCCTTAAAAGGAGAAACCTTCATTAACTTATAAAAACTCCTTTCAATTGCGAAAGCTTGTTTAAAACATATTATTTATGAAAACCTGTCATTTTAATAACATTTAGTTGTGGAAACGTAGAAAAACAAATTATGATTTAGGAAACACATGTTCAACTTCTCATAATTACAACATATAAAAATAATAATCCACCTAATAACAAAAGGGAAGGCCCTATCACATTCCGGTCTGAAATTACTTAATAAACTAGAAACTATATGCTTTTAAAAAAAACAAGTCCAAGTCGTCTTGCTAGCTGGCCACCTCAGAGTCCCTCTGAACATCGAACCTTCTACTCAGCATCACTTGAGAAAAATAAAATAGGGGGTGAGTTTTCGAAAACCCAGTGTGTACAACCCTCGATGAGTAAGTAGCATTCATCAGTCATCATAAAATCAAACATGCAATGCAATGCAGTGCAACCCACCCTAATAATCCATCCCCTATGCACCAACTCCATCCCCCGGTATACATCATGTAGGGATATAAATATCAACCCACCCAACCGATACACATCAATGGTAGCCCGGTTGCGGAACTACCTTCATTGCAGCAAGCTGCCAATCACATATTGGGCTTAATAGTTGTCGGTGGATCCACGGTTGTCAAGCAACCATGTGATCCTCATATACTTCCTCCGTCCATAATTCCCAACCCCATGCAACCTAAACAGAATATTGTATGTATGCAGCAGATATACATGTAACATCCATAAATCTTACCTTCAACACATAGGGGTATTTTGGTCATTTTTTCCCTTAGGGGCATTTCGATAATTTGCCTTTATTACTGGTTTTTACTTACCTTGGCCCGTTAACAAATCCCATGAGCTAAGATGAACGAATACTATGCACCAGGTAGGATTCCAGAGAAGAGGAGGTGAGTCATTAAGATCACTTAAGTACCTAGCTCTCCCTAGATCCAATCCTAGACATGAATATACCCGTTGCCACACCTTAACCCTATGACTTGTCCACGGTCTCAATAAATTAATTAATTTTTATGTCTGTTTAAGCAGTTATTGGATACTAGGCCCAAAACCTCTTACAAAGCCCTAACAAGTATACATACATGAATATGGCCCACTAGGCCCAATCTCATTCATATGGCCCATTAGGCCCAAATCACATTCATTTGGCCCATAAGGCCCAAATCACATTTATATAGCCCACTAGGCCCAGTCACTTTCATAGTCATGCTTTCATACGATTTTCCATCATATAGTATTAATTACCAATTTTGCCTATTATGGCCCTACAGCCTATTGGGCCCATTTAGCCCATACTGGCCCAGTTGGCCAATTTATAGCCCAAGTCCATGGAATCACCCATGGGGCCATAGATAACCTATCAGTTTCCCCCTTACGAGTGTTCGCGCACTCACAAGACTACCGTAGCCAAACTTTCAGCTTTTCGGCATTTCGACATTTCGACTTTTGTTGATCTACTCTGTGTGTGCAGTGTATGTGCACACCTGGTAATAAAGCGTGCTGATCCCTCTTACCACGAACCTACAATCAATATCACTCAATGGTTACTCACATATACTTATCGAATATTTTACCAAAAGTCTAAGTCTCACCTTAACCTTACCTGAAATGCCAAGCCTTAATAGCTTTTCCTTGATCACTAATCACGAGTACTTCCCAGATCAAAATCTCACACCTAAGGAGCAAATCGGTAGGGATCCAAAAGACTAGGATTCGATACTAATCACTAGATTTGGCCGGGTGGAAAGGGTAGTGGCGGTACAGAGGATAATCGGCTCTTGAGACTTGTATGGTAAAAAGGTTATTCGGCATAAAGAGAAGTAAAAATCGCTTAAAATCAGAGGTGAATCAAAAAGAGACTTGAGTAAGGGAAGATGGAAAATCGGCACAAAGAAAAAGAAGGAAGAACAAGGGATTTTTGGCTTTTAGATCTTTGGAGAAAAAGGTGTTTTCTAGCAACAAGGTGAGGGAGAATTCGGCATTAGCCTGGCAACCTCACATTCGGCACCTATATATAGCCTCTAGCCGAATTTCCTATCCCCTAGTCCCCAATTCGACTCCACCACTTTACACTCCTCATCTCTTCATTTTTCTCCCTCATAACCCCTTAATCTCCCCCTTAAATTTCTCCTCTTATCAATCCCTACAGAGTTCATATCCAACGCCACCACTGTCCATCCATTAAGCAAAAATAAATCTTTCTTTTGAGCAAGTAGGGATTCGAACCCCATACCTCCTTGCCTTGCATGTGACGCCACTTGCCACTCCACCACAAGGCTTTCTTGTGTCCAATTCTTCCTTCATTTATTCAAAAAACCCGCCTTTTTTCCATCAAGGTTCTTTACTTATTAACCCATAATTTTCTTCACCCCCAAATTTGAACTCAACCCTTAACCAAGACCTACTATTGCATAATTAACACTTGACTAGGAATGTTAAGCACAATTTTTATCGAAATCGAAAAAAAAGAAAATTCGGGATTTCGGGAATTTAGGATTTTTGGGGCGTTACAACTCTACCCCCTAAAAGAAATTTCGTCCTCAAAATTTTACCTGATTCAAATAGTTAAGGATATTAACGTCGCATCACTTCCTCAGGTTCCCAAGCAGCCTTCTCAGCCTTGTGATTACACCAAAGCACTTTGACTAATGGAATGGACTTCCTTCTTAGTACCTTAACATCACGTCCAATTATTTGTATAGGCTCTTGCTTGAAGGTTAGGTCTGGCCTGACCTCAATTTCCTCAATTGCTACAACATGTGAAGGATCTGAGCGATACCGTCTTAGCATGGCAACATGAAACACGTTGTGGATCTGGCTTAGTTCAGGTGGTAATTCCAGCTGATAAGCGACTGGCCCAATCCGCCTCACCACCCGGTATGGCCCAATGAACCTTGGGCTTAGCTTCCCCTTCCGTCCAAACCTTAATACCTTCCTCCACGGAGAGACCTTAAGGAAGACTAAGTCCCCCACTGCATACTCTATCTCTCAATATTTAAGATTAGCATACGACTTCTGCCTATCCGAGGCCTCCTTCAACTGATCTTGAATCAATTTCACCTTATCCTCAGTATTTGCTACTAACTCAAGGCCCAAAACTCTTCGTTCACCCAACTCCGTCCAACATGTTGGAGTTAGACACCATCGCCCATACAGTGCTTCATACGGAGCCATCCCAAAACTTGCGTGATAGCTATTATTGTATGCGAATTCGGCTAACAGCAAATAGTCCTCCCAGCTACCTCAGAACTCAATCACACATCCCCTCAACATATCTTCCAACACTTGAATCACCCTTTCCGACTATCCATCAGTTTGAGGGTGGAATGTCGTACTGAAGTTTAACCTAGTACCCAATGCTTCATGCAGCTTCTTCCAAAATCGCGAAGTGAAACGTGGGTCCCTATCAAATATTATGGACACTGGTACTCCATGCAATCTTACAATCTCCACCACATACACCCTAGCCAGCTTTTGTAATGAGTAATCGGTGCGAACCGGTACAAAATGGGCAGACTTGGTTAACCGAGCCACTATAACCCATATCGAGTCTTACTTAGTAGGCGTCAAGCGTAGCCCACTAACAAAGTCCATAGTAATCATTTCCCACTTCCATAGTGGAATCTTTATTGGCTGAAGCAATCCTAAAGGCAACTGATGTTCCGTCTTCACCTTTTGACAAACCAAGCATTTACTTACGAACTCCACAACCTCGCACTTAAGTCCAGGCCACCAATAAAGCTCCCATAAATTCTGATACATCTTGTTTCTGCCAGGATGCATAGCATAGAGGCTGCTATGTGCTTCCCGCAGAATAGACTGTCTTAAATCATTGTCCTTAGGTATACATATTCTCCCACGGAAACACAACACTCCTTCACTATTTATCCCAAAGTCTGATGTCTCCCCACTCTCTACTTGTCTAAAACGAGCACCCAAAGTCTCATCCACTAATTGCTTACTCCTTATCTGGTCGACCCACATCAAATTTACTTGAAGCTCAGCTAACAAGCTACCATCATCCAACAAGCTTAAACGGGCGAGCATAGCCCTCAAGTCTGACTTAACCTTACGACTCAATGCGTCAGCTACCACATTTGCTTTGCCAGGGTGGTATTTAATCGTACAATCATAATCCTTCAACAATTCCACCCACCTATGCCGCTTAAGGTTTAGCTCTTTTTCAGTGAGGAGGTACTTCAAACTCTTATAGTCCGATTAAATTATGCACTTCTCTCCGTATAAATAATGCCTCCATATTTTTAGTGCAAAGACCACCGCGGCTAGTTCCAAATCATGGGTTGGGTAGTTCACCTCGTGAGTCTTAAGTTACTGTGATGCATACGCAACCACCTTTCCTTCCTGCATCAACACACAGCCCAAGCCCAATGTGACGCGTTACTATAAACCATAAACTCCTTCCCAAGCTCTGATTGAATCAACACAGGGGCCTTAGTTAAGACCTTCTTAAGTTTTCCAAAACTCTCTTGCTGCTTGTCTGTCCAAACAAATGGTATCCCCTTCCTCAACAACTTAGTTAAAGGTGCAGCAATTACTAAAAAGCCCTCAACAAACTGTCTATAATACCCTGCCAAGCCAAGAAAATTTTGAATTTCTGATACCGACTTAGGTTTTTTCCAGTCTAACACTGCTTCAATTTTCTGAGGATCTACCTTAATCCCCTCAGCTGACACCACATGTCCTAGAAAAGTAACCTCCCTTAGCCAAAATTCACACTTACTGAATTTGGCATACAACTGCTTCTCCCTCAAAATCTGCAACACAATCCTTAAGTGTGCATCATGCTCATCCTCATCTCTTGAGTACAGTAAAATGTCATCTATAAAAACTACCACGAACCGGTCCAGGTAGGGTTGGAAGACTCGATTCATGAGATCTATGAAAGTGGCAGGTGCGTTCATTAGCCTGAATGACATAACCAAGAACTCGTAGTGCCCATAAGGAGTTCTGAAAGCTGTCTTAAAAATACCCGCCTCCTTAATCCTCAATTGGTGATACCCCGAACACAGGTCAATCTTCGAGAAAATGAAAGCTCCCCTAAACTGATCAAAAAGATCCTCAATTCTCGATAGAGGGTACTTGTTTTTAATAGTTAACTTGTTAAACTACCGGTAGTCGATGTACATTCGCAACGTCCCATCTTTCTTCTTTACGAACAACACCAGTGCTCCTCACGGAGATATACTTGGTTGGATGAATCCTCGATCCAACAATTCCTAAATTTGTGTCTTAAGTTCTACCAACTCTTTTGGTGCCATCCGATAAGGGGCGAAGGACACCGGAGCTGTACCAGGTAACAACTCGATTCCAAATTCTACTTCTCTGTTGGGTGGCAACCTTGGCAACTCCTTGGGAAAGACATCAGGAAATTCCTTAACTATTCTCAACTCCTTAACATTAGGGCTCTTAGCCTCCGTATCGCTAATATATGCCAAATGGGCTTCGCACCCCTTTAGTACCAACTTCTCACCCCTTAATGTCGAAATCACATTTGACAGATAATTTCGATGTTTACCAATCACTGCCACCTCCTTATCCTCCACCGTTCTTAACACCATTCGCTTTGCAGCCCAATCCAAGGTGGCTCGGTGTTTCACCAGCCAATCCATACCCAAAGATTAAATCAAACTCACTAAATGGCAGCTCCATCAAATCCGCTAAGAAGATAACCCCTTGGACTACTAAGGGTAGCTCCCTAAACAACTTATTCACTCCCACTGATTGACCTAACGGACTTATCACAGTCATCTCATTCGCTGTAATTTCAAACATATCACCCAAAGGTTTAGTCATATTGCATGCAACATATGAATGCATCGATCCAATATCAATCAATGTTATGTAAGGTAACTCATATATAAAGAACATACCCGTTATAACATCTAGGGCATCCCCGTTTTCTCGTTGACGAGCAGCATAAACCAAGGCTAGCTGCCTCGCCTCAGCATGGCCTACATTTTCACCTAGTGCTCTAAGTCCAAGTCTATTGTCGTTACCGCCCCTAGCCTGTCCATGACCCCTTGGCGGCAGCTAACCACCCCGTGGTGGCTGGACACCACCCCAGCCCACAACTGGCACCTGAGCTGGCATTCTAGGGCAATTCTTGATCCTATGCTCCATGGATCCATACCCTATACAAGCTCATATCCTCTTCCAACACTCGCCTACATGACCTTTCCCACAATCAACACAAAATGGCACCCCTAGATTAATAGCAGGGGGCCCTGCTCTAACTGACCCATTAACTCTGGTCCTAGCCCTAGGCCTCTGCCCAACACCAGGAGTCTCAGCCTCCCTTTTATTCTTACCCCTTTTTTTTCTCGATTTAGGAGCTCAATGCGCTTTACCTCCTCCGCTATCTTTGCTTTCTCCACAAACTCCGAGAAAACTCGCTCCCTTTTTGGAGCTATCAATACCCTGAGACTATCTCTAAGTCCATCCTTAAACCTAACGCAACGCCCATAGTCCGTCGCCACCATAACTCTTGCATACCTACTAAGGCATAGAAATTCCGCCTCATACTCTGCCACAGATTTGTTTCCTTGGGTCAAGTTTAGGAACTCCTTCCTTCTAGCATCCACATAACTCGCACCTACATACTTTCCTTGGAATGTAGTTTTGAAGAACTCCCAAGTGACCTGCTCAGGTTGGGTGCCCTCTTTCACTGTCAGCCACCACTGATAAGCTTATTCCCTAAGCAATGACACTGCCCCTTTTAACTTTTGTTTAGGTGAATAGTCCAAGTCCTCTATTATCCTTTCAGTGGCCTCCAACCAGTATTCAGCCACGTTAGGAGCCACATCAGTCACGCCCTTAAAGATCTCAGCCCTGTTTGATCGAAGTCGCTCCGGAATGGACCCCCGATTTCTCATGCCATAATTGGGCCCTGCGACCCTTTTCAAAATCCTCAGCATTGCCTGTGACAATTCATCATCCCTCGTGACCCGATCATATGGCCCATTCTTAACCATGAGTGAGGCCGGAGCCTCTTCTACTCCAACATTGGGCATATGGCTCGATGCCGACGACTCAGCCCTAGAACTTTCGCAGCCTCGGCCACGGCCTCTTGCACCTCTTCTAGCATTTATCATCGATTCACGTATTTTCTGGATTAGAAATTTTATGAAGTTTTAGTTAGTTTCAATAATTAAACCAATGTTTTATGAAAGTATTAAAAAGAAGGTTGTTTTCGCAATTCCTCTACAGTTTCAAGATCCTACGGGCTTTAGTTCCATTCTAACTAAAAACCTCAACATAATTATCTAAAGTAGCCCATTAACTACCTACAGTATATCAATTTAAACAGGCTTAAGAATAAAAGAGCTTACTTGGTTCGACGTCAGAGACTCGGTGAGCCGCACAGTAAGATTTCTCTTTTTTTCAAAACATTGTGATCCAATTTTTTTTTAAAAAAAACCTAAATATTAAGGCCCACTTCACAGCCCCAGTTTTGCAACCTCGACTCTGATACAACTAAATGTAACACCCCAAACCCGGCCCAGGCGTTATGGTCGAATCTGGCGCGTCACATTGAAGTGTTTTACCGAAAACCTTATTTTCATTTAAATCCCTTCCTTAAAAGGAGAAACCTTCATTAACTTATAAAAACTCATTTCAATCGCGAAAGCTTGTTTAAAACATATTATTTATGAAAACTTGTCATTTTAATAACATTTAGTTGTGGAAACGTAGAAAAACAAATTATGATTTAGGAAACACATGTTCAACTTCTCATAATTACAACATATAAAAATAATAATCCACCTAATAACAAAAGGGAAGGCCCTATCACATTTCGGTCTGAAATTACTTAATAAACTAGAAACTATATGCTTTTAAAAAAAAACAAGTCCAAGTCATCTTGTTAGCTGGCCACCTCAGAGTCCCTCCGAACATCGAACCTTCTACTCAGCATCACTTGAGAAAAATAAAAGAGGGGGTGAGTTTTCGAAAACTCAGTGTGTACAACCCTCGATGAGTAACTAGCATTCATCAGTCATCATAAAATCAAACATGCAATGCAATGCAGTGCAACCCACCCCAATAATCCATTCGCTATACACCAACTCCATCCCCCAGTACACATCATGTGCGAATATAAATATCGAGCCACCCAACCGATATACATCAATGGTAGCCCGGTTGCGGAACTACCTTCATTGCAGCAAGCTGCCAATCACATATTGGGCTTAATAGTCGTCGGTGGATCCATGGTTGTCAAGCAACCATGTGATCCACATATACTTCCTCAGTTCCATAATTCCCAACCCCATACAACCTAAACAGAATATCGTATGTATGCAGCAGATATACATGTAACATCCATAAATCTTACCTTCAACACATAGGGGTATTTTGGTCATTTTTGCCCTTAGGGGCATTTTGGTAATTTTCTTTTATCACGGGTTTTTACTTACCTTGGCCCGTTAACAAATCCCGTGAGCTAAGATGAACGAATACTATACACCAAGTTGGATTCCAGAGAAGAGGAAGTGAGTCATTAAGACCGCTTAAGTACCAAGCTCTCCCTAGATCCAATCCTAGACATGCATATACACATTGTCACACCTTAACCATATGACTTGTCCACGGTCTCAATAAATTAATTAAGTTTTATGTTTGTTTAAGCAGTTGCCGGATATTAGGCCCAAAACCCCTTACAAAGCCCTAACAAGTCTACATACATGCATATGGCCCACTAGGCCCAATCTCATCCATATGGCTCATTAAGCCCATATCACATTCATTTGGCCCATTAGGCCCAAATCAAATTTATACGGCCCACTAGGCCCAGTCACTTTCATAGTCATGATTTCATACGATTTTCCATCACATAGCAACAATTACCAATTTTGCCTATTATGGCCCTACATCCCATCGGGCCCATTTAGCCTATGCTGGCCCGATTGGCCAATTCACAGACCAAGTCCATGGAATCGCCCAGAAGGCCTCAGATAACCTATTAGTTTCCCCCTTACGAGTGTTCGCGCACTCGCAAGACTACCGTAGCCAAACTTTTGATATTTCGACATTTTAACTTTTCGGCATTTCGGCTTTTGCCGATCTATTGTGTGTGTGCAGTTTATATACACACCTAGTAATAAAGCGTGCTGCGATCCCCCTTACCACGAACCTACAATGAATATCACTCAATGATTACTCACATATACTTATAAAATATTTTACCAAAAACCAAAGTCTCACATTAACCTTACATAAAACGCCAAGCCTTAATAGCTTTTCCTTGATCACTAATCACGAGTACTTCCCAGATCAAAATCTCACACCTAAGGAGCAAATCGGTAGGGATCCAAAAGACTGGGATTCGATACTAATCACTAGATTTGGCTGGGTGGAAAGGGTAGTGGCGGCATAGAGGGTAATCTGCTCTTGAGACTTGTATGGTAAAAAGGTTATTCGGCGCAAAGAGAAGTAGAAATTGCTTAAAACCAGAGGTGAATCAAAAAGAGACTTGAGTAAGGAAAGAATGGAAAATCGGCACAAAGAAAAAGAATGAAGAACAAGGGATTTTTGGCTTTTAGATCTTTGGAGAAAAAGGTGTTTTCTAGCAACAAGGTGAGGGAGAATTTGGCATTAGCTTGGCAACCTTAAATTCGGCACCAATATATAGCCTCTAGCCGAATTTCCTATTCCCTAGTCCCCAATTTGACTCCACCACTTTACACTCCTCATCTCTTCATTTTTCTCCCTGATAACCCCTTAATCTTCTCCTCAAATTTCTCCTCTTATCACTCCCTACAGAGTTCATATCCAACGCCACCACTGTCTATCCCTTAAGCAAAAATAAATCCTTCTTTTGAGCAAGGAGGGACTTGAACCCCATATCTCCTTGCCTTGCATGTGACGCCACTTGCCACTCCACCATAAGGCTTTCTTGTCTCCAATTTTTCCTTCATTTATTCAAAAAACCTACCTTCTTGCCATCAAGGTTCTTTATTTATTAACCCATAATTTCCTTTACTCCCAAGTTCGAACTCAACCCTTAACCAAGACCTACTATCACATAATTAACACTTGACTAGGAATGTTAAGCACAATTTTTATCAAAACTGAAAAAAAAAAATATTTAGGATTTCGAGATTTCGAGATTTTTAGGGCGTTACAAGTTTGGAACTAGAGTGCGCAGCGAGAGCGTAGTGGTGTAGGTTGAGCTAAGTGCTTGTTTAGGTAGTTAGAAATTTCAAGGACGAAATTTCTTTAAGGGGGTAGAATTGTAACACCCCGAATTTACGCCTAGAAGTATTGGGCCTTGAGTATGGGTCCATAAGGAGGTTGTATATAAGTATTTAATTGTGCAAGGAAATGACACAATTAAATGTCTACTTTGGTGGTTATGGCCCTGAGAAGTGTTGGAGAAATCTTGGGTGCAAACTTAGGCTTTAGCAAAAATTTTGGTTTTGCGTTAATAAAACCCTAGGTGCTTGGATGAAGGCCTTTTAAATTATTGTGTTAAGTAAATGACATAAGGAAGCTTGTGGTCTAGTGGTTGTGGTGTCATTAAGGTTGCAAGGGAGCTTGGGTTCAAGTCTTGGCTCTTGCAATTTATTTTGTTTTTTTTAAAGGAACCTAAACTTTGGCCTATAGACCTTATAATTTATTGAGGATAAAATATGACACAGAAAGAGCTTATGGTGGAGTGGCAAGGTGGCGTGTTGTGCAACTGTGAGGTTTGAGGTTCAAGTCTTAGGATGCGCAATAGAGTATTTATTTTGCTATTTGAGTTGTGTAGGAGGTGGAGTTAGACTAGAACTCTATGGTTGAAGTGGTCATAAGAATGAGGAATTTTCCTAATGGTTGAAAGTAATCCCACATCGAAAAGCTAACATGAGAATTGGCGAGAAGCTGGCTTTAAATAGAGCGAACAATATAAGTTTGTGATCACTAGTTTTAGGAGGGATTCTTCATGCCTGCTTAACCAAGGTTGGTGATCATGGACTTCGACACGTTCTCATAAACAGATGTGTATTCGTGCCCTTCTTTGTTGGAAGTCCACAAAAGTCGAAGAGTCAAAACTTCGGCATTTGAGGCCTCATGAGCGTGCGATCGCTCGTGTGGTAAACCGAGCCCACAAACCATGGGCGGTAGACTATAGAGGCCGCCACAAGCGTTCTCGTATGCTGTGGCTGTTTTGGGCCTCGTTGGGCCGAATGGGCCCCATGGGCCTACTGGTTTAAATCTAACTATTAGGTGGGAAGTAGTTGGGCTTGTCATGTCGTGTGCATGGCATAGGCCATTAATGGCTTCGTTGGGCTGAAATGGGTCGTGTGGGCCCAATGGGCTCGTGGGCCCCATACATATTAAATCCACGATAAGTGATAAATATTGGACTGGGCTATGTGGGTCACATAGCCATAACTAAATTGGGTTAAATAGGCCACACAAGCGTGTGGGCCTACTTGGGCTGAATAATGGGCCTTAGGCCATTTGCACTGTTATGTCTGTTTAGATTATTTAAGTCACTCGAGGCGACGGTGGACTTTTTGTTGGGTCGTAAATACTCTCGATTTATAAAATTACCGAAATACCCTTAATTTGTAAAATTATCGAAATACTCGCAGTTTGTAAAAATACCAAAATACCCTTAGTTTGTAAAATTACTAAAATACCCCTGATTTGTATAATTACTGATATACCCTCAGTTTGTAAAATTACCAAAATACCCTCGATTTGTAAAATTACCGAAATACCCTTGTAGTGCAAAATTACCAAAATAACCTTGTGGTATAAATTTACCGAAATACCCCTAATTTGTAAAATTACTAAAATACCCCTATAGGGTAAATGACTGTTTTGCCCTTGTGGGTAAATGACTGACTTGGACTATGAATTTGACTGATTTGACAGTGATTGTATGGCTACTATTTGACTGACTTGACTGTGATGGTATTATGGGCATGACATCCTGCACACATGACATATTGTATGGGGTTGGGATTTTGTACGGAGGAAGATCTATTCTGTTAGGGTCGCACGGGTCATTGAGACGACTGTGGATCTACCAAAGGCTTTAAGTCGAACATTCGTATTGATCTGTTAAGGTCGCACGGGTCGCACGAGACGATTGTGGACCGAACGATGGCTGAGTGCTGATCATTTTACTGATGACTTTGTGTCATATATACTATCGATGGCTTAGTGCAGTCCATCCACCGAGGCTTTGTGCCAATTATATTACCGTGATTGATGGCTTTGTGCCGATTATAAACTCGTTATCGATAGCCTAGTGCTGTCCTTCTTACTGATGGCTTTATGCCACGGGTATTATCAAAGGCTTAGTGTCGTTCTTATTACCGAAAGCTCGTTCCTGTTGCTAAAGGCTTTGTGCAGAATTGAAGGGTTTGTGCCGTATTTATGGTTCTGTGCCGTTCTGTCTACGGCTTTGAGCTGTTCTATTGACTTAGTGCTGCAATCGGTGCTAAGCTTGGTGTGTTGGATGGATGGGTTGATTTTATCCCCACAGTAAGTGCAGGGTTGGATGGGATCGCTTGCATCATTCATACATTATACATATTGTATACCTGATTCTATTATTGATTCTAAGATGGGCTAGGCCCAATTTATACTGTGATGGGTTGAGACCCAAATGTTAATGAATCAGGCTTTGGCCCACATATATTCTGAATTGGACTATTTTGTTATTGAATAGGGCTCAAGCCCATATTGGTTCTAAATTCTATTTTTGACACTTTTTGGATGCCAGGGGATTACACACTGAGTTTTTGTAAACTCACCCCATTTTTAACTGTGCAGGTAATTCCCAGTGTTAGGTGGTCCGATGCTGCGAGGGACTCGGAGATGGCCACACACTGCTTATGTTTTCAGATTTGTTTATTTACTATTGCGTATTTCTTTTTAATTGGGTTGTAATAAGGCCTCTCTTAATTCTGGTTTTTTATTTTACTTTGGGATTTTATTACTATGTTTTATGATGGTTAGAAGTAGATTGCGGTTTTCCAAAACAACAATTGTTTTCAAAACACTACGTTTTCACAACTTAACTTTTAAACATCACGTTTTCGTAAATCGGTTACTTTTAGAATTAGCTTATGCAAAGTAAAAAGGAATTTTTGGAAATAAAATTAAGAAGTTTTCAATGTACTACGTTTTAAATAAGAAGGGTTTCTAATGAAAACATAGTTTTCGAAAAACACTTCAATGTGATACGCCAGATTCGGGTCTAACTTCTGGGCCCGATTTGGGGTGTTATAGCCATGGTCTTACTCGCACACATATATCAGAATCCTATGTCATGACATTTGTATCCTAGCTATTCCTAAGGTTCATACGAGGCTTTCGGATGTCGTATTTCGGTCGAATCGAACTCGGAAGTGTAATATCAAAATTTAATCATGTTCGGCCATAGCATATTTAAATTCTAACATTTCATATCAGCATATAAATATAACATTGAATTACCAATAAACACGTCTATTTGCTTATAAACTTACCTCAGACGTTGTAAAACGGGACAGGGCTGCTAGTCGACAACTTTCGTTTTTCCCCGGTCCAAATATGATTTCTTTGGTTCTTGATCTAAACATATTCAAATTAAGCTCATTTAAACTTATTTTCATTCAATTTAGTCCAAAAACACATAAATGGGCAAATTACCATTTTACCCCTGCCATTCACAATTTTTACAATTTAGTCCCTATTGCACAAAACACAAAATATGCAAAATTTCCCTATACCTATGTTGGTCTGAAATTTACCCACTCTCAAAAAAGCCATATATTCAATTTATTTCACATTTTAGTCCCCCAAATTATTATTTTTGCAATTAAGTCCTAATTATTCAAAATCATCACAAATTCTAATACAAAACATGTTAATCTAAAACATATCTTCCATTTTTCATCATAAAACAACAAAAATCACAAGCTATCAACAATGGAACAACTCAAAATATTCATCAAAATCAAAAATTAAAGCATGGGTCTTGAAGATTACTAAGCAACGATCTCAAAAACGTAGAAATTATCAAAAACCAAGCTAAACTCAAACCTTAATTGAGCTTCAAATTGGCCAAAACCTAGCCATTTGTTCTTTCTTTTTCTTTTAGCTTATATTCGGCTAAGTGATGAAGAAATAAAAGATAATTAAAGTTATTATATAATTTAACATATATACTAACTTATTATTATTTCATGTTTTACATTTTTAGCCTTAGTTAATAAATTATAAAATCATATATACATGCCCATTACCGTCCACTTCACTTGATATTGGGCTATTTACCTTTTAAAGGCTTCTATTTTAAAATCCAAGTGCAAATTAGCCTCTTTTAGAAATAACCTTCAAATTTTCACTTTACGCGATTAAGTCATTTTATTTAATCAGACACCTAAACGATAAAATTAAATCATGAAATTCTCATAAACCTAAATTCACACAAAATAAACATTGAAAATAATTTTAAAATATTTTTCTGACTCAGATTCGTGGTCCCAAAACCACCATTCCGATTAGGGTCTAAATCGGGCTATTACATTGGATGGCAAGAAGTGCCGAACTCCACTGTATTAGACAGAACTCAAAGAAAACCAGATTCACGGAGTTGACCTATTTAAGGAAACTGAAGAAAAGGTTAAAGTGATACGGGATTGCTTGAAAACGACATCGGATAGGTAGAAGTCGTATGCTGATTTGTAAAGAAAAGAGATTGAGTTTCAAGTCAGAGATAAAGTGCTCTTGAAAGTGTCTCCATGGAAAAAGGTATTAAGATTTGGCTGGAAAGGAAAACTAAGTCCGCGATTTATCGAACCATATGAGATCACTGAAAGACTTGGACTGTTAGCCTACCGTTTGACATTGCCACCTGAATTGGAAAAGATTCATGATGTATTCCATGTATCCATGTTCCGACGATATCGGTCAGACCCGTCCCATGTGATTTCACCTACGAAAGTTGAAATTAGACCGGACATGACTTATGGTGAAGAACCGGTCAAGGTTTTAACTCAAGAAGTTAAACAGTTGAGGAATAAGAATATAGCCTTGGTGAAAATTTTATGGCATCGACATGGAGTGGAAGAAGCTACATGGGAACTTGAAGAAACCATGAAGAGCCAATATCCAAACCTGTTTACCGGTAAGACTTTCGAGGACGAAAGTCCCTAAAGGGGGAGAAATGTAACATCTCGAAATAGGGCCTAGTCAAAATAGTGGTTTTGGGACCATAAATTCGACGTCAAAATATTTCTTTTATGATTATTATGAGGTCTAGAATATGAAAGTATGCATGAGTTAAAGTTTCATGAAGAAATTCTAAGTATAAAGTTCCCAATTGGAAATTAGGGACCAAATTGAATAAACTGTAAAACTTAGGTTTTAGAAGCAAATTGTATGAAATTTCTTTGGATTATTAATTACAGGTCCTTAAAGATCAATTTTCTCAATTTCTAAGTTTTTGGACAAAAATGGGCATGCATGGAAAATTTGGAAAAGTTAGTAAAGAAGGGCATTTTGGTCATTTGGTTAATTAATATAATAAAAAGGAAAAATCAAGCAAAAATTCACTCATTTTCTTCTCCATGCTGCTGAATTTGAAGGGGTCTCCATAGCTAGGGTTTTCCAACATTTCAATCCTAATAGTAAGTCAATCCTAGCCCTATTTTTAATGTTCTTTGTACTTTTGAGATCCTCGTAGCATGCTCTTTCTATTTCTACCAATATCTCAAGCTAGGGTTCCTGTTTAGAAAATTACCCATGCACGAGATGCTTGTTTTTTGATGATTCATAGAGGATTATGAAATTTTAAAGGATGGTAAACAACGTTTACTAAGTAGTTTTTCATGGAAATGGCCTAAAGGACCATTTTGTAAAAGTTGTAAAAATGGGTAGAAAAATGTGAAATGAAGGAAAATTGTGGGCCGCTATAAGCATGAAAAGTATTTGGCTAGGCTTCGGTAATATAGAAATTTCATGCATTTCATTATATGAGCCTTAGAACTAAATTGTAAAAGTTGTGAAAGGTTAGGGGACAATTGGTCATTTTGCCCTAGGGTGAGTTTTAAGCCGAAATGAATAATTTGAGATGTTAATAACTTATTTTTATTGATATAGACCCCGAGGAACCAATTTCGGAGGTCGACCATGGAAAATGAAAGGTTTTGGAATAACCGAAATACGAATCTGAAACGACTACCAAATAAGTTCGTATAACTCGAATGTAGACTATTTAAATACATGAAAAATGCATATTCCTGTATGATTTTAAATGGTGATTTACAATGTAAATAATTTATGAAAATTGATGATATGATAAAATGTCTCAGTTGAATAAAAAGGGTTATATGATGGATATCATATTCTTACATGATATGAGATCTTGAATGTGTTGTAGAAAAAGATTTAGCCCGGACAGGTAATCCATTGATCTCGGTGTAGAAAGGATCTAGCCCGGACGGGTGTTCCTAAAGTGATCTAGCCTCCCGAAGAATATGTGTGCATAATGGATTTAGCCCGGACAGGTAATCCAATTAGGGTCTGAATTTAGCCTGGACTGGTAATTCAGATCCGAGCTCATTAAGAGTGTTTGTCGTTACAAGGGATTTAGCCTAGACTGGTAATCCTGACATTAATATATGAGTTATTACTACGGGGATTTATCCTGGACTAGTAATCCCCCATAAGATGTAAGGTTCACGGGAGTGCGTGCTTAAAAATGATCACTTATATGATTTGACGGTAAATGGGCTATCCATCGAGATTTTCGAGAAATTCAACGGGATTAAAACGAGAAATGAGTATGGAAATTCTTGAATTGATAAGCTCAACTAGATTAACGTTATAATATTTTGACATGAGACTAACTTGATGATTTGAGTGCATGTGATAGGAAACTAACCTATACTTGTTGGAATGTATGACTAATATGGTTGTATGCTAAATAATACCTTCCCGTTATTCGAACTTACTGAGCATGTAAATGCTTACCCCCTCTCTCTTTTCCCTGTCTTACAGAGCTCGCAGACTCGTGAAGATTGGAAGACAGTTGGAGAAAGTCATCACACTATCAACTTGTTCAGCTTTGGTATATGGAAACTTTTATTTGTTTAATGGCATGTATAGAGTCTTGCTTATTTTGTTAGATGTGTCATTTGGCTAGCCAATGTAATGGCTTAAATGATATGATTATTCATTTTGTATATGGCTATGAGATGTGGCTCATATTAATATGGGTTGTAACCCTACTCATTTAGCATGTTTGTGCTTGGGTGTTCCATATGATGTGGTATTATGGATGGATATATATATGGAATGAAGCCAAACAGCTTGGGAGTGGATATGACATAAAATGGTACATGGTTATAATATGGCCTAAGTGTAAAAATGTGAAAAGTGAAATGATAATCTTTAATACAATGGATAACCTAGCATGTGCTAAACCAATGAAATGAGGTAACATGCAAAGGACCATGCCAAGATGGTTTAAAAGTATATTTAGGCCATGTTAAATACCATTGAAGTCTATAATTGCGTATGGATGTTAGAGGGTGACCAAAAGCTTGAAAATAGCCTAAAAAATTCCACATAGGTAGACACACGGACATGTGTCTAGGCCATGTGTGACACACGGTCAGCCCCCATGGGCGTGTTGCCTGGCCGTTTGTCCCCTGCACCTAAAATTTTAGGTTTGTTTGCATGGTAGTAAACATACGGGCAGAGACATGGCCGTGTGTCTCAACCGTGTGGAGGACACGGCCTAGCACATGGGCATGTGTCTTGGCCATGTGCCTCAAAATGAATGATGACATCATAAACAGAATATCTATGTTTTTGGACAAGGGCGATGACACGGACGTGATGAGGCCGTGTGAGGGACACGGGTGTGTGCTCGGCCATGTGAATACCCCTGTAAGTTTGAAATGAAAATTAATTCTACACGGGTAAAGGGCACGGGTGTGTCCTAAGCACACGGGCGTGTGCATTGCCTCCACACAGGCATGTGAGGCTTAAATGTGAATTTTTTTCTAAGACTTCCTTAAGTTCTCAATTTAGTCTCGGATCATCTGTAATGTTTGTTTTGGACCTTGTGGATCTATAATATGGACAATATGATTTTGTTTGATCAGTTTGAAAATGGAATGAGATTTTATAACCCGCTTTTCTCGAAATGTTCTTGTATGTGTACGGTAATGCCCTGTACCTTGCCCCGATCTCGGGCATGGGTAAGGGGTGTTACATGTTTAATGTGTGTTTATGATTCCTATTATTTGCATAGGAACTTACTAAGCTGTATAGCTCACACCCCTTTTCTTTTCCCTTGTCTTATAGTGTCACCAAGCTAGCTCGAGGATCGGAGGTTGTCGAAGATCTGCTCACACTCTCAACTTATTATTTTGGGTACCAATGAATTTAACATTTTGAGATATGGCATGTACAGGGACTTAGTTATTTTGCTATGTGTCATAATTGAATTGGTCTAATGTGTTGGCCTATGTTGGTTTATATTTCATTTTGTAAATGGCCATATGGTATTGGCTAATATTGGTTTAAGTATATATATGCATATGATGATGTTTTCATGGATGTGGAAAATTGCATGGTTTAAGTTGATTAGTATGTGATGTTTGTGTAACAGCCTAGTTTTAGCTAAATCGAAACAGTGGTTTCGGGACCACAAATTTGAGGTCAGAAAATTATTTTAAAATTATTATTGGTGTTTATAGCATGTGATTATATATGTGTGAAGTTTTTGTGAAATAATTTTAGCACTTGAATGCTTAATTTGAGAAAAGGACTAAATCGCGTAAAATGCAAAATTGACATTCTATATGTTAAATGTGTTTAATTGCTATGGTTGAATAAATGTGAAGTCCTTATGTTGTAAATAGACCATTGATGGTGGGAATGGACATAAATGGTCTTATATTTGATGGTTAAATGGTTTAATAACTAAGGGTAAAATGGTAAACTATGTATTAATGATAAATAAATAAAAACAAAGTTAAAATAAGCCTAATTATCATCATCCATCCGATTATTAAGAGAAAAAGAAGAGGAAAATGTGGTTTTAGGGTTCGTCCATTGTTGTTCTTAAGATATGTTTTGAGCTCGGTTTGTGATGATTTCTATGTTTTTGTGATCGTTGCTTCATGTTCTAGCTAGCCCATGTCCTAATTTTTGAAATTATTGATGATTTCATGAAGTTCCATTTATCATAGCTTGATGTTTTCGAATGTTGATGATGGAAAATGAATAATTGCTCATAGATTTTCATGTTTTGTAAAGTGATTTTTGATGAAAATGCTTAAATAGGATTAGATTGTGAAATTTGTAAATTGAGGGGTTGAAATGTGAAATAAATGTGAAATATGGGCTGCTAGGGCCCTATGGTAATTCGGCTAAGCATGGGTCTTATTGAATTTTGTGTATTTGTGAAATAGGGACCAAATTGAATAAATGTGAAACTTTAAGGGCTAAAGTGCAAAAATGCCCAAATAGGTATTTTTGGATGAAATTGAATGAATAGATTGAAAGAGATAAATTTGAATTTATATAGATCAAGAAAGAAAGGAATCGGATTTAGATCGGGGGAAATCGAAAGTTGTCAAGTAGTCAATCTGATCCGTTCATCGTATATACAAGGTAAGTTCATATGCAAATAAATACCTTTAAATTGATTTATAAATGTTCATTTGACATTGAATTGCTATGAATGTTGAATAAGCAAATACGAGCAAGTACCGACGAAGATATGTTATCCAAAGGCACATGGGCATATGGCCGGCCATGTGACCCAAGTCAATAACCCCTTCAAATTTCCTACGGCCATGGCATACGGGCGTGTCTCTGGCCGTGTGGTGTAAGTTAGTACGTATGCCCTGTTTTCACATGGCCTGAGACACGAGCGTGTTAGGTGGCCATGTGAGGCACACAGCCTGTTCACACGGGCGTGTGACCCCTATATGTTTGAAGATTTTCTAAGTGTCCCAAAGTTTTTAAATATTATTGGTTTAGTCCCAAACCTCGTACAAGCATGATTTTGGTCACGTAGAGCCTTATAAAGGACAATATGATTATGTTAGATTAATGTTTATGTGATAATGGATTCATGTGTGAGAAATGTATACCGTATGCTGTATTTGATCGGTAATGCCTCGTAGCCCTATTCTAGCGACGGATATAGGTTAGGGGTGTTACAGTTTCTATGTGATAAATGGTAGCATGTGAATGATGTATAGATGTCTTGTTTTTCGCTGAATTGGTTGAATATAATTGCTTGGATTGGTGTTATGTTTTGTTGTGTAGGTGTGTTCATGGAAGGGTGACAAACTGGCTTGGTAAATAGCCTTGTTTTTGTCCACACAGGTAGACACATGGGCGTGTGTCTAGGCTGTGTGTTACACAGCTTGCCCTATGGGCGTGTGTTCCGGCCATGTGTCCCCTTCACCTTAATTGTTTCAAAACAGAATGCTCAAAATTGAGCACACATGTAGAGACACGGGCGTGTGTCTCAGCTGTATGGATGACACGACCTCAGGCATGGGCATGTGCCCTGTAACACCCCTCACCCGTATCCGATGCCGGGATAGGGTTCGAGGCGTTACTGGTAATTCCCTTTTACACACTTACTAAATCGGGTCACCAAATTTTACCCAAAATTAAAACCTTTCAAACATGTACCTCCCGTCCCTTATAAAGGCCTTCGAGGCCTAAAGCACACCCAGGGGTAATACGAGGCAAAATCGAAAACATTCGATAGACTTTAAGCATCTTAGAAAATTTTCCTTGTTATGAAGTGTAACACTACCGTGTGATGGGGACGTGTGGTCACACACCTCTGTGTGGCTTAGGAAACGCTCGTGCCCTCCACCCGTGTGCAACACTGACTTCAACCTCAGCATTCGGTTAAAAACACACGGCTAAGGCACATGCCCGTGTGCTTAGCCCGTGTTCTATAATGACTTAAAAATTCAGGTGCAGGGGACGCACGACCATACCACACGCCTATGGGAGTGAGCTGTGGGTCACACATGGCCTAGACACACGCCCGTGTGTCTACCTATGTGGACCTTATTAGGCTATTTTCCAAGCCTTAAGTCACCCTCTACTAACCAATTACGCTTATAGATTACTATAGTGCATGTCTAGGCCAAATTATACATTTATAAATATGAAACTTTGATTAACCTCATTGCATGTGAACCTCATGTCATTGGTTTCATACATGCTAAGTTAATTCTCATCTTGCATTTAAGGATTTCTATGTCTACTCGACATATTTAAGGTTGTCTCATTTTTATAACTCATTGCCAATTATAACCAAACCATCATATGTGAACATAAACATGCATAGATTTGTAGGTCGTAGCCTACTTCAAAATAAGCCAATTTCCATGGCCATTTACAAAAAGATAAGTATAACTTTACATGCCTTCATCTTTGGCAAATCAAATGACACATATAACAAAATATTCAAAAGCTCTATACATGCCATTAGACAAATCATAAGAGTCTATATACCAAAAGCTGGTCTAGTTGATAGTGTGTAGACTCTCCAACCGTCTTTCAATCTTTACAAGTCCTCGAGCTCTATAAGACAGGGAAAAGAGAGCGGTAAGCATTTACATGCTTAGTAAGCTCGGAATAACTGGAAAGTAAATTTACCGACTATTTAGCATACATCCTTATTAGATAATGAAACCAACAAATATGAAAGTGGTTTCCCTATCACATGCACTCAATCAATGAGTTAGTCATATAACAAAACATCATATAGTACATATATTAGATGAGCTCATCATTCAACATGTCATTTGAACATATATCTCATGTTAGTCTCGTTGAGTTTTTAGGAAATCTCAATGGATCATCCAGTCACCGTCAATTCATATGAATGATCATTTCAAGTATGCACTCCCGCGAACCTCACATCTTACGGCGGGATTACCAGTCCAGGCTAAATCCCCCGCAATATACTCTCATAAGGTGATTTCGGGATTATCAATCCAGGCTAAATCCCTTACATGACAAACACCTTTAATGAGCTCGGATCTGAATTACCAGTCCAGGCTAAATCCAAACCCTAATTGGATTACCCGTCCGGGCTAAATCCATAATGCACACATATTCTTTGGGAGGCTCGATCACTCAAGGAACACCCGTCCGGGCTAGATCATTTTCATACTTGAGATCATCGGATTACCCATCCGGGCTAAATCCTTTCTGCAACACATGCAGGATCTCAAGTCACATATATTTCATGGTTTATCCATTGAATTCCCTTTTTAACTTCAACCGAGACATTTCCCAACAAATCATTGTCAAGGATGCATTTCATATGATTTCATGCCATTAATAAATACAATCATCATGCATTCATAAATCATACAATTATGTATATTATGAGTTTACTTTAAGTTATCCGAACTTACCTGGTACTTGTTTCGGTGATGTGTTTCAGTTATTCCGAAACCTTTCATTCTCCTCGATCGACCTTCAAAATTTGTTCCTCAGGGCCTATAACAATAAAATTAAACCATTAACACTTCACATTGTACTATATGAGCTTAAATTTCACCCTCGGTCCAAATAACCATTTTGCCTCTAACCTTTCACATTTTTACGATTTAGTCCCTAGGCTCGTATAATGATACATATGCAATTTCAATCTTACCCAAGCCTAACTGAACACTTTTCCTTCTTATGGAAGCCCACATTTTCCATTATTTTCACATTTCTACCACATATTTAACAACTTTTGCAAAAAGGTCCCTTTAGGGGTTTTTCATGAAAATCACCTAGGAAAAGATGTTTAACACACCTTCAACTTTCATATCCTTCCATAAACCATCAAAATACAAGTAACTCATGCATAGGTAAATTTCTAAACATGAACCCTAGCATGAAACATGGGTAGAAATAGAGAGAGTAAGCTATCGGGATTTTAAAAATACTAAGAACATTAAAAACGGGGATTGGGAGCACTTACTATTGAGCTTGAAAAGCTTGGAAACCCTAGCTATAGGGACTCCTCAATTTTTGGTTGAATGAGGGATATGAATGGCTGATTTTTTCCTTCTTTTTCCCAATTTATTTCATTAAAATGCTAAATGACCAAAACGCCCTTAAGCCCTTTCTTTAAAATTTCATCCATGCAAGCCCATTTTTGTCCAAAAACTTAGAAATTAGGCAAATTTCTCTCCTAGGTCTTCTAATTTATATTCTAAAGCAATTTCATATAAATTGCTTCTAGAATCCAAGTTTTGCAATTTATTCAATTTAGTCCCTAATTTTCAATTGGACACCTTACTCAAAGAATTTCTTCATGAAATCTTAACACATACATATTCTCATATTCTAGACCTCATAATAATCATAAAATAAATATTTTGATGTCGGATTTGTGGTCCCAAAACCACTATTCTGACCAGGCCCTATATCGGGATGTTACATTTCTCCCCCTTTAGGGACTTTCGTCCTCGAAAGTCTTACCAGTAAACAGGTTCGGATATTGGTTTCTCATAGTTTCTTCTGGTTCCCATGTAGCCACTTCTACATCGTGACGATGCCATAAAACCTTTACTAAAGCCACATTTTTATTTCTCAACTGTTTAACTTCTCGAGCCAAAATCTTGACCGGTTCCTCCCCATAGGTCATGTCTGGTCTAATCCCAATTTCTGCTGAAGAAATCACATGAGAGGGGTCTGATCGATATCGCCTTAGCATAGATATGTGAAACACGTCATGAATCTTTTCCAATTCGGGTCACAATGCCAAACGATAAGCTAATGGTCCAACTCTTTCAGTGATCTTGTACGGTCCGATAAATCGCGAACTCAATTTGCCTTTCCGACCAAATCTCAACACTTTTTTCCTTGGAGACACTTTCAAGAATACTCTATCTCCAACTTGGAATTTAATCTCTTTTCTTTTCAGATCAGCATAAGACTTTTACTTATCCGATGCTTCTTTTAAACAGTCTCGTATTACTTTAACATTTTCTTCAGTTTCCTTAATCAAATCAACTCCATGTATTTGACTTTCCTTGAGTTCCGTCCAGTACAATGGAGTTCGGCACTTTCTACCATATAATGCTTCATAAGGCGCCATCTTCAAACTTGTTTGAAAACTGTTGTTAGAGGCAAATTCTACCAATGGCAAATACTTTTCCCAGCTACCTTGAAATTCGAGGATGCAACATCGCAACATATCCTCAAGAATTTGAATCATCCGCTCAGACTGACCATCGGTCTAAGGGTGAATTTCTAAACATGAACCCTAGCTTGAAATATGGGTTGAAATAGAGAGAGTAAGCTACCGGGATTTCAAAAATACTAAGAACATTAAAAACGGGGCTTAGGAGCACTTACTATTGAGCTTGAAAAGCTTGGAAACCCTAGCTATGGGGACTCCTAAATTTTTGGCTAAATGAGGGAGATGAATGGCTAATTTTTGCCTTCTTTTTCCCATTTTATTTCATTAAAATGCTAAATGACCAAAATACCCTTAAGCCCTTTCTTTAAAATTTCATCCATGCAAGCCCATTTTTGTCCAAAAACTTAGAAATTGGGCAAATTTCTCTCCTAGGCCTTCTAATTTATAGTCTAAAGCAATTTCATACAAATTGCTTCCAGAATCCAAGTTTTGCAATTTATTCAATTTAGTCCCTAATTTTTAATTGGACACCTTACTCAAAGAATTTCTTCATGAAATCTTAACACATATATATTCTCATATTCTATACCTCATAATAATCATAAAATAAATATTTTGATGTCGGATTTGTGGTCCCGAAACCACTATTCTGACCAGGCCCTATTTCGGGATGTTACATTTCTCCCCTTTAGGGACTTTCGTCCTTGAAAGTCTTACCAGTAAACAGTCTCGTATTACTTTAACCTTTTCTTCAGTTTCTTTAATCAGGTCAACTCCATGAATTTGACTTTCCTTGAGTTCTGTCTAGTACAATGGAGTTCGACACTTTCTGCCATACAAGGCTTCATAAGGCGCCATCTTCAAACTTGTTTGAAAACTGTTGTTATAGGAAAATTCTACCAATGGCAAATACTTTTCCCAATTACCATGAAATTCGAGAATGCAACATCCCAACATATCCTCAAGAATCTGAATCATCCGCTCAGACTGACCATCGGTCTAAGGGTGAAAAGCCGTACTGAAACTCAATTTTGTACCCAGGGCTTCTTGTAACTTCTTCCAGAATCTCGAAGTGAACCATGGGTCTCTATCAGAAATAATCGACAGTGGTACCCCGTGTAATCTCACAATCTCAGATATGTACAAGTCGGCCAATCTATCAAGAGAGTAGTCTATTCTTACCGGAATGAAATGAGACGACTTCGTCAACTTATCCACCACAACCCATATATCATCTTTCATTAATTTGAGTCCTTTTTTCTTGTAGGTCTCTATCATTAATTTGAGCATCATAAATTTCCTAAATAAATGTTGATCTAGCCTTTAGCTCTGCCAAGACCGATCCATCATTAAGTAAAGCTAACTGAGCATCCATGGCTCTCATTGCAAACAAGGATTTTTTACTCAACGCGTCGATGACCATATTCGCCTTTCTCGGGTGATAGTCAATGATCAGCTCATAGTCTTTAATTAGTTCTAACCATCTCCACTGTCTCAGATTCAATTCTTTTTGAGACATCAAATACTTCAAACTCTTATGGTCAGTAAATACACGACAAGTCTCACCATATAAATAATGCCTCCAGATTTTCAAGGCAAGGACAATGGCGGTGAGCTTTAAATCATGTGTCGGATAGTTCTTTTCATGAGGCTTCAACTATCGTGAAGTGTAAGCTATCACCTTGCTATCTTGCATGAGTACGCAACCCAGTCCGTTTAAGGATGCATCACTGTAGACCACATACTCTTTTCCCGACTCAGGTAATACTAAAACAAGAGCTTCTGTCAGTAATGCCTTTAACCTCTCGAAACTATGCTGACACTTTTCTGTCCATTCAAACTTAACGTCTTTCTGCAGCAACCTCGTCATTAGAGTTTCTATCATAGAGAATCCTTTCACAAATCTTCAGTAGTAACCGGCTAAGCCCAAAAAGCTTCTAACCTCGGTTACATTTTTAGGCGGTTTCTATTCAACAATAGCAGAGATTTTACTTGGATCAACTCGGATGCCTTCACCCGAAACAATATGACCCAAAAATCCAACTTCTTGGAGCCAAAATTCACTCTTGCTAAACTTAGCAAATAGTTTTTTTTCCCGCAAGGTCTGTAACACAGTTCTCAGGTGCTTCGCATGCTCTGACTCATCTTTAGAATAAATCAAGATGTCGTCAATGAATACAATGACAAACTTATCCAAGTAGGGCCAAAAGATTCTACTCATTAGGTCCATGAATACGGCCGATGCGTTCATCAATCCGAATGGCATAACCAGAAATTCATAGTGGTTGTATCTGGTTTTAAAAGTTGTCTTTGGCATGTCCGATTCCTTAACACGTAACTGATAGTAGCCAGAACTCAAATTTATCTTAGAGAATATCGTGGCTCCTCTCAACTGGTCGAATAGATCATCGATCCTTGGCAAAGGATACTTATTCTTGATAGTCACCTTATTCAGTTATCGATAATCTATACATAATCTCATTGAACCATCTTTCTTCTTTACAAACAATACAAGGGCACCCTAAGGTGAAAAACTTGGCCTAGCGAAACTTTTATCCGTCAACTCTTGTAACTGTGCTTTTAATTCTTTTAGCTCAGCTGGTGCCATTCTATATAGAGCAATTGAGATGGGAGCTATTCCTGGCACCAATTCAATACCAAATTCTATCTCTCTTTTAGGAGGTAATTCGGGTAATTCTTCCGGAAATATGTCTCACATACTATAGGCACAGTCTCAATTTTCAACTCTGTTTCCTGCGTGTTCAACACAAAAGCAAGGTAGGCTTCGTACCCTTTTCTCATATATCTCTGAGCAACCATTGTCGTGATTACAGCTGGCGATGTGCCCAAATCTCTTGAATCAACCCGTAAAATCTTACCATCTAGGCATTTCAATTTAATATACTTTCTACCGTAATTTACAATTACATCATGCAGGGCTAACCAATCCATACCGAGGATTACATCAAACTCATCAAAAGGTAATAACATAAGGTTAGCTGAAAAACATTGACCATGAATCGTCAAAGGACAATTCTTACAGACTTTATCGACCAGAACTGATTTGCCTAATGGGTTCGACACTTTAACGACAAATTCTGGAGGTTTAACGGATATGTTCATACTAGACACCAATCTCATGCAAATATATGAATGTGTCGATCCTAGGTCAATTAAGGCAATAACACATGTATTGAAATGAGAAAAAGTACCCGTAATAACATCAGGAGCAGAGGCTTCCTCTCGAGCGCGTATTGTATACGTTCTTGTCGGGGCTCGAGCCTCTGATCTTCCAGTGTCTTTGGCTACAACGCGACTACCACTGGCACTTCCAGGGTATCTCGGAGGTCTACCTCATGCCAAGGGAGCTCTCGACTTCGGAGTTACTTCCACTTCTTTTTCAATTCGTTCTGGACAGTTCTTGAAAAAGTGGTCAAGAGAACCACATCTGAAGCATGCACCGCTCTTTATTCGGCATTCTCCAAAGTGAAATTTGTTACAACTATTACACTTCGGCTTTTGGTCATCTACATTCCCCACACTAATCACCATCGGGGAGGAAGACTTTTGATTTTATCATTTAGAACCTCTCATTTTACCCAAATATCCTACAGATGAAGTGGAGTGTTCATGTTGGCTTCTTGATTTCTTTGTAGAAAATGAGAGCGTCCTACCACCGGATCTCTTGCTCGCAACTCGAGCCTCTCTCTTTGCTTGCTTCCTTTCATTATTAAGCTCCTCGGCCTTCTTGGCCTGATCAGCTAATGCGGCAAACTCCCGTATTTCAAGGATCCCAATCAATAACTTGATTTCCTCATTCAAACCTTTCTCGAAGCGTTTACACATTTCTGACTCGGTTTGAACCAACTCAGTTGCATACTGACTTAGCCTTACGAACTCCCTTTCGTATTCTGCCACAGTCTTATTCCCTTGCTTAAGTTCCAGGAACTTCTTTCGCTTCGAGTCTAAGAACCTTTGACTGATATATTTCTTACTAAACTCCGCTTGGAAAAATTCCCAAGTGATATTTTCCTTTGGCACCATGGAAGATACAGTCTTCCACTAGTGGTACGCAGTATCCTTTAAGAGGGACACAGCACACTTTAAGCACTCCTTAGGTTTGCACGATAACTTATCTAATACCCTTGTGGTATTCTCGAGCCAGAACTCGGCTCTCTCAGTATCATCCTCAATTTTAGCTCTAAATTCCTCGGCCCCATACTTTCTAAGCTTATCTATGTGGGCTTTACCAGTTCTTACTGGTGCCATACCTCGTGGCAAATCCTCATCAAGTTGGTTAGGGGCGGGGGCGGTCGTGGTATGTTGGGGCGATTCCTCAAATAATCCCTAAACCATTCATCCATCATGTTAAAGAAGGCAACTCGGGCTTTTTACCAGCCTTCAGACATAACCCTTCTACTACTACTAGATACAACTCGTTGTATGAAAGCTGGAGCATGGCTCTCGGCTCCCTCGGACTCATCTTGTGCATGATTGGAAGACATTTACTATATTCAAAACAATTTAAATAGTTAGGAGATATCACACTATCAACGTTCATATAATGGCATGTATAGAGAACCTCAATGCTCTCTACGGTAGTCCTAGAATTGACTAAACCTTAGCTCTGATACCACAAAATGTAACACCCCACACCCGTATCTGACGTTGGGATAGGGTTCGAGGCGTTACAGATAATTCCCTTTTACACACTTACTAAATCGAGTCATCAAATTTTACCCAAAATTAAAACCTTTCAAACATGTACCTCTCGTCCCTTATACAGGCCTTCGAGGCCTAAAGCACGCCCAGGGGTAATACGAGGCAAATCAAAAACATTCGATAGACTTTAAGCATCATAGAAAATTTTCCTTGTTATGAAGGGTAACACGCCCGAGTGATGGGGCCATGTGGTCACACACGTTCGTGTGGCTTAGGACACGCTCGTGCCCTCCGCCCGTGTGCAACATTGACATCAACCTCACCATTCAATTAAAAACACACGGCCAAGGCACACGCCTGTGTGCTTAGCCTGTGCTCTATACTGACTTAAAAATTTAGGTGAAGGGGACCCACGGCCATACCACACGCCCATGGGAGTGAGCCGTGGGTCACACACGGCCTAGACACACGTCCGTGTGTCTACCCATGTGGACATTATTAGGCTATTTTCTTAGGCTTAAGTTACCCTCTACTAACCAATTACACTAATAGATTACTATAGTGCATGTTTAGTCCAAATTATACATTTATAAATATAAAACTTTGATTAACCTCATTGCATGTGAATCTCATGCCATTGGTTTCATACATGCTAAGTTAATTCTCATCTTACATTTAAGGATTTCTATATCTACTCGATATATTTAAGGTTGGCTCTTTTTTATAACTCATTGCCAATTATAACCAAACCATCATATGTGAACATAAACATGCATAGATTTGTAGGTCGTAGCCTACTTCAAAATAAGTCAAATTTTCATGGCCATATACAAAAAGATAAGTATAACTTTACATGCCTTCATCTTTGGCAAATCAAATGACACATATAACAAAATATTCAAAAGCTCTATACATTCCATTAGACAAAACATAAGAGTCTATATACCAAAAGCTGGTCTAGTTGATAGTGTGTAGACTCTCCAACCGTCATCCAATCTTTACAAGTCCTCGAGCTCTATAAGACAGGGAAAAGAGAGCGGTAAGCATTTACATGCTTAGTAAGCTCGGAATAACTAGAAAGCAAACTTACTGACTATTTAGCATGCATCCTTATTAGATAATGAAACCAACAAATATGAAAGTGGTTTCCCTATCACATGCACTCAATCAATGAGTTAGTCATATAACAAAACACCATGTAGTACATATATTAGATGAGCTCATCATTCAACATGTCATTTGAACATATATCTTATGTTAGTCTCGTTGAGTTTTTAGGAAATCTTGATGGATCATCCAGTCACCGTCAATTCATATGAATGATCATTTCAAGTATGCACTCCCACAAACCTCACATCTTATGGTGGGATTACCAGTCCAAGCTAAATCCACCATAATATAAACTCATAAGGTGATGTCGAGATTACCAGTCCAGGCTAAATCCCTCACACGACAAACACCCTTAATGAGCTCGGATCTGAATTACCAGTCCAGGCTAAAACCAGACCCTAATCAGATTACCCGTTTAGGCTAAATCCACAATGCACACATATTCTTCGGGAAGCTCAATCACTCAAAGAACACCCGTTCAGGCTAGATCCTTTTCATACTTAAGATCATCGGATTACCCGTCCGGGCTAAATCCTTTCTGCAATACATGTAGGATCTCAAGTCACATATATTTCATGGTTTATCCATTGAATTCCCTTTTTAACTTCAACCGAGACATTTCCCAACAAATCATTGTCAAGGATACATTTCATATGATTTCATGCCATTAATAAATACAATTATCATGCATTCATAAATCATACAATTAGGTCTATTATGAGTTTACTTTAAGTTATCCGAACTTACCTAGTACTTATTACGATGATGTGTTTCGATTATTCTGAAACCTTTCGTTTTCCTCGATCGACCTCTGAAATTTGTTCCTCGGGGTCTATAACAATAAAATTAAACCATTAACACTTCACATTGTACTATATGAGCTTAAATTTCAGCCCCGATCCAAATGACCATTTTTCCCCTAACCTTTCATATTTTTTACAATTTAGTCCTTAGGCTCGTATAATGATACATATGCAATTTCTATCTTACCCAAGCCTAGCTGAACACTTATCCTTCTTATGGCAGCCCACATTTTCCATTAGTTTCACATTTCTACCACATATTTAACAACTTTTGTAAAAAGGTCCCTTTAGGGGTTTTTCATGGAAATCACCTAGGAAAAGATGTTTAACACACCTTCAACTTTCATATCCCTCCATAAACAATCAAAATACAAGTAACTCATGCATGGCTAAATTTCTAAACATGAACCCTAGCTTGAAATATGGGTAGATTAGAGAGAGTAAGCTACCAGGATTTCAAAAATACTAAGAACATTAAAAACGGGGCTTAGGAGCACTTACTATTGAGCTTGAAAAGCTTGGAAACCCTAGCTATGGGGACTCCTCAATTTTTGGTTGAATGAGGGAGTTGAATGGCTGATTTTTGCCTTCTTTTTCCCAATTTATTTCATTAAAATGCTAAATAACCAGAATGCCCTTAAGCACTTTCTTTAAAATTTCATCCACGCAAGTTCATTGTTGTCCAAAAACTTAGAAATTGAGAAAATTTATCTCCAAGGCATTCTAATTTATAATCTAAAGCAATTTCATAGAAATTTCTTCTTGAATCCAAGTTTTGCAATTTATTCAATTTAGTCCCTAATTTCCAACTAGACACTTTACTCGAAGAATTTCTTCATGAAATCTTAACACATACATATTCTCATATTCTAGACCTCATAATAATCATAATATAAATATTTTGATGTCAGTTTTATGGTCCTGAACCACTATTCCGACTAGGCCCTATTTTGGGATGTTACATGCCTTGGGTGTGTAAAGTCTGCACCTATTTTATGAAAAATTATAAAAATTAAATCGACCACACGGCCTAGCAAATAGGCATGTGACTTGGTCGTGTGTGATCACACGGCCTGCCCACATGGGCTTATCCCAAGCCACATGGGCATGTGGCTCTTAAAACTTGAAAATTTTTTTAAGTGTTGTGAAATTTTACAAAGTTTTCAGTTTAGTCTCGAACCGCTTATAATGCATGTTTTGGGCCCTGTAGGCTTGTTTAAGGGACAACATGAATTTATATGAAAATTTTTAAATTTGAATGGAAATTTATGTCTCAATTTTGTATGATTGCTCATGTATGAGTCCAGTAATGCCTCGTACCCTATTCTGGTATTAGATACGGGTAAGGGGTGTTAAATTTAATGGTATCAGAGCTACAATTTAGTCAATTCTCAGACTAGAGTAGTGTGTGTAAGAGTCTAGCTATACATGCCATATACAAGCTGTGATAGTGTGATGACTCTTGACAATTTTAAACTGTGTTTTTATATAGTAAATGGATCCCGGCTGAGCTGTAGCTAATGATGTAGAAAGTAATACGCTAGCTCCCACTCAAGGGGCAGCGTCATCTGAAAATAGACCTCCCACAGTCAGTCAGGGAGGAGGGGCTAGGGAAGCCTTCCTCCATATGATGAATGAGTAGTATTCGGAGTTTGTTCGAACAAATCTGAATGCTCAACATCTTCCACCCCCTCCTTATCCTCAATCGATTCCTATAGTTTTCCAAGGTATGGATTTGGTAACACAGAATAAGCCTCCGGTTGATAAGATTCGAAAGCAAGGAGCTGAGGAATTCAGGGCTAATGTAGATGATGACCCCGAAAGAGCTGAGTTCTAACTTGTGAATACTATCAGGGTATTTGATGAATTATCATGTACACTCGAAGAATGTTTGAAATATGCCATATCATTATTGAGGGACGCAGTATATCACTGGTAGAAGACACTAGTATCTATGGTACCAAGAGAGAGGGTTACATGAGAGTTCTTTCAAGAGGAAATTCGAAAGAAATATATCAGTCAGCAGTTCATCGATCAGAAGCGTAAAGAATTTATTGAGCTGAAACAAGGCCGAATGTCAATGACAGAGTATGAGTGAGCATTTGTCAAACTTAGTAAGTATGCTCGAGAGTATGTTTCCTCTGAGGCTATTATGTGTAAAAGGTTTAGAGATAGGCTGAATGAGGACATCCAACTATTAATTGGAATCTTGGAACTAAAAGAATTTGTTGTATTGGTTGAACGAGCTTGCAAAGCCGAAGAGCTAAGTAAAATGAAAAGAAAGGCCGAGTGAGGCTAGAGATGCAAGAAAAAGGCCAATGAGTAAGTCATTTCAATCTCAGTAAAAGAAATATAGAGAAATGAATTCTCGTTCGAATGTATCAGCTGAGTATTCACACAGAGACTGCGGGAAGCAATATTCGAGTTTTAAATCTCAAGCTACTTCAATAGCAAGTGTGGGTAATGTTAGGTCTAACAGACCTGAATGTCGGCATTGTGGAAGAAGACATCCTGACAAATGTAGGATGAATGACCGAGCTTGTTTCAAGTGTGGTTCCCAAGAGCATTTTATCTGAGATTGCCCTGAGATGGCTGAGAATGAACAATTCCAGAGTGCAAGGCCGAGTAATACTACCAATAAAGGTAGGCCACCGAGAAATACCGAGAATAAAACTAGCAGTAAAGGTGTAACGAAAGATACAACTATGAGATCTGATGCTATAGCACCTGCTAGAGCCTATGCCATTCATGCTCGTAAGAATGCGTCGTCTCCTGATGTGATGACTGGTACATTTTCTCTTTATGATACTAATGTTATTGCATTGATTGATCCTGGACCGAATCATTCTTATGTTTGTGTGAATTTGGTATCAAGTAAGAGTTTACCTGTTGAGTCTACTGAATTTGTGATTAAAGTGTCAAACCCTTTAGGCAAATATGTGCTAGTTGATAAAGTTTGCAAGAATTGTCCTTTGATGATTCGAGGTTACTATTTTTCGACTGAATTAATGTTGTTACCATTGGATGAATTCGATGTTATTTTAGGTATGGACTGGTTGACACTGCATGATGCCATAGTAAATTGTAGGCAGAAAACTATTGAATTGAAATGTGAAAATGGTGAAGTTCTTTGGGTTGAAACCTATGAATCAAGGGAACTGCCTATGGTGATTTCTTCTATGTCCGCTCAGAGGTATGTGAGGAAAGGTTATGAAGCTTACCTTGCTTATATGTTGAATACAAAGATGTCTGAATTGAAAATTAAATCAGTGTTAATAGTTTGTGAATATCCGAATGTGTTCCCAGAAGAATTGTCAGGGTTACCACCGGTCATAGAAGTGGAGTTTCCTATTGATTTAGTACCTGGGACTTCATTGATATCGATTACTCCGTATAGGATGGCTCCGACTAAATTGAAAAAATTAAAAGCTCAGTTGCAAGAGTTGACAGATAAGGGTTTTGCGAGACCGAGTTTTTCTCCCCGGTGTGCTCCGGTGTTATTTGTAAAGAAGAAAGATAGATCTATGAGACTTTGTATCGATTACTGACAGCTCAACAAGGTGGCTATAAAGAACAAGTATCCTTTTCCGAGGATTGATGACTTGTTTGATCAGTTAAAAGAAGCAACGGTATTCTTGGATTGATTTGAGATCTGGCTACTATTAGTTGAGAGTTAAAGAGTCAGATGTGCCGAAAACCGCTTTCAGGACAAGGTATAGGCGTTATGAATTTCTTGTTATGCCTTTTGGATTAACTAATGCACCATTTACTTTTATGGAGTTGATGAATAGAATTTTATGACAATATTTAGATAATTTTGTGGTTGTGTTCATCAATGACATCCTGATTTATTCTTGAGACGAGTCTGAGCATGCCGCACACTTGAGAACTGTATTGCAGACATTGAGGAATAAGAAATTGGTTGCTAAATTTAGTAAAAGTGAGTTTTGGCTCTGAAAAGTCAGATTTTTGGGACATATTATTTTAGGTGATGGTATTCGGGTTTATCCAAGTAAGATTTCAAAAATTGTTGGTTGGAAACCGCCAAGGAATGTATCTAAAATTAGAAGCATTTTTGGGTTTAGCTGGTTATTATCGATTTTTTTCAAAGGATTTTCAATGATTGCTACTCATATGATCAAATTGTTGCAAAAAGATGTCAGCAAAGTTTTGAGAAATTGAAGGCATTATTGACTGAGGCACCGATTTTAGTACAACCTGAATTGGGAAAAGAATTTGCAATTTATAGTGACGCATTGGGATGTGTGTTGATGTAAGAGGAAAAGTGATAGCTTATGCCTCGAGACATTTGAAACCGCACGAGAAGAATTATCCGACGCATGATTGAGAATTAGCCGCCATTATATTTGCTTTAAAACTTTGGAGACATCATTTGTACGGTGAGAAATGTCATATCTTTACTGATCATAAGAGTTTGAAATAATTGATGACTCGGAAAGATTTAAACTCGCGGCAATAGAGATGGCTCGAGTTACTGAAGGATTATGAGCTAGTAATTGATTACCACCTAGGTAAGGCAAATGTAATTATAGATACATTTAGTAGAAAGACTTTGTTTGCTTTGAGAGTGATGAATACACATTTGACTTTGTTCGATAATGGTTCGATTCTAGTTGAGTTGAGAGCTAGATCATTATTTCTTCAACAAATTTGTGAAGCTCAGAAATGTGACAGTGATTTGCAAGCCAAAAGAGTTCATTATGAATCGGGTAGTGAAATTTTCATATCGAATCCGATGATTGTTAAATGTTCCGAAACAGAATTTGTGTATCAAAAAATGATGAACTTATTCAAAAAATCTTCATGAGGCACATAATGGTAGTTTATTTGTGTATCCGGGTAGTACAAAAATGTATAATGATTTGAAGAAATTATATTGATGGTTAGGTATGAAAGGAGATATTTCAAAGTTTGTTTTGAAGTATTTGATTTGTCAACAAGTGAAAGCTGGACACCAAGTACCTTCGAGTTTACTTCAGCTAGTGATGGTACCTGAATGGAAGTGGGATAGGATTACTATGGATTTCGTAACTGGGTTGCCTTTGACTCTGAAAAAGAAAGATGTCATTTGGGTCGTTGTTGATAGATTGACGAAATCAGCTCATTTCATTCTGGTACGTACTAACTATTCACTTGATAAATTAGCCAAATTGTACATTTTGGAGATTGTGAGATTGCACGGAGTGCCTATGTCTATTATTTCGGATAGATATCCGAGGTTCACTTCAAGATTTAGAAGAAGTTACAAGAGGCTTTGGGTACAAAGTTGAACTTTAGTACTGCATTTCATCCACAAATCGATGGTCAGTCTAAAAGAACGATTCAGGTACTCGAAAATATGCTCAGATGTTGTGTTCTAGAATTCAAGGGTAGTTAGGAAAAATACCTACCATTAGTTGAGTTTGCTTATAACAATAATTTTCAGTCAAGTATTAATATGGCACCTTATGAGGCATTATATGGCCGCAAGTGCCAAACGCCCTTGTATTGGACCAAGCTCAGTGAGAGATAGATTCACGGGGTTGATTTGGTTAGAGAAACCGAAGAAAAAGTAAAGGTAATTTGTGATTGTTTGAAAGCAGCTTCAGATTGACAGAAGTCATACATAGATTTGAAAAGAAAAGAGATTGAATTTCATATTGGTGATAAAGTATTTCTGAAAGTATCTCCATGGAAGAAGATTCTGAGATTTGGACGCAAAGGCAAGTTGAGTCCACGTTTCATTGGGTCGTATGAGGTTATTGAAAGAATAGGGTCAGTGGCATATCAGTTAGCTTTACCAACAAAATTTGAAAGGATTCATAATGTGATTCATGTGTTAATGTTGCGATGATACCGTTCAGATCCCTCACATGTGATTTCACCGATAGAGATTGAGATACGACCTGATATGACTTATGTGAGGAACCGATCAAGATTTTAGCTCAAGAAGTTAAACAATTGAGAAATAAAAGTATAGCCCTAGTGAAAATTTTGTGGCAAAGACATGGAGTCGAAGAAGCTACGTGGAAACCTGAGGAGGCTATGAGAAAACAATAACCAAACCTTTTTTCTAGTAAGATTTTTAGGGACGAAAATTCCTAAAGAGGGGAGAGTTGTAACAGCTCTATTTTGGGTCTAGTCAGAACAGTGGTGTCGAGACCACAAATCTAACATAGAAAAACTTGTTTTTATTACATTTTCATGGTTTGAAGTTTTATGGAATGAATTGGTGAAAATTTTGTTCGAAAATTTTAACGTTTGGGCACTCAATTTGATCAAAAGGACTAAATTGTAAAAAGTGCGAAAGTTGAGTTCTACATGCTAGAGGTGTCTAATTGTTATGAAAATTTAAATTGAAGGTCCCTAGATGGTAATTAGACCATTTTACTTTAAGTTAGACAAAAATAGACATGAGGTAAGAGAATTTTAATGTTTTAAGAAAAAGGGCATTTTGGTCATTTAGTTAATAAAAGAATTAATAATCAAATTAAAAGCCAATTTTTTTTCTCATCTTCTACCCTTGGCTGAAAATTTCAAAGGGGAACCATAGCTAGGGTTTTTTCATCTTCCAAGCTAGATTGTAAGTCTGTTCTAGCCCTATTTTTAATGATTTTTATGTTTTTGAGATCCTTGTAACCTAGTCTAGCTATTTCAATGACTAATTTGAAAGAAATCAAAGTCAAAAATTTTACTCATGAAGAATATTTATCATTTTGATGTCTAATGGTAGAAAATGTATGTTAGATGTAAGATAAACAACGTTTGCTAGGTGATTTTTGATGAAAATATCAAAAAGGACCTATTTGTAAAAAGTCACAAAATGGGTAGTAAAAGTGTGATTAAATGAAATTTTTGGGTTGTTATGAGCACCATTAGTATTTGGCTAGGCTTGGGTAATGAAGAAATTAAATCTATTTCATTTTACAAGCCTAGGGACCAAAATGTAAAAATGTCAAATTTTAGGGGAAAAAATGTAATTTTTCCATAATGTGATTTTTGAACTGAATTGAGTAATATGAATAATAAATGAGTTAAATTTACTATTATAGATCAAGAGAAACGAGGTTCGGACCTAGATCGAGGGAAAAATAAGGTGTTTGACGAGTATGTTCTATTTCTCCTATTTTTGTACCGAGGTAAGTTCTTATGTAAATAATGCATTATTTTAATTATGTTTTAACTGCTTTATTACTGTATGAATTGTGATTGACTCATAGACGTGTTCGACAAAGTTACGACAAAAGTGAAATCCCGGTTGAACCTTAGGAATAGGTATGATACAAATGTCATGACATTAGGGTTACTAAGACTATGTGTAAGACCAAATCTGGGATATGGCATCAATATGAGACTTCGTGTAAGACCATATCTGGGATATGCCATCAATGTGAGATTTCGTGTAAGACCATAGCTGGGCTATTGGCATCGATACGAGATTCTATGTAAAACCATATCTGGGTTATGGCATTGGTATGGTACCGTGTGTACGGAACTCCCGAGTATCCTTTAGTATTCCAAGTGGTTCAACGAGTAATTTAATGAGTATGTCAAAGGTAAATTGCATGCAAATCCAATTCGAGATGACTCAAGTATGTACGAAAAACTCATACGAGATGAGCTTGTTATGTGATGAACCCTCAGTAAGGTTATGATTGAGTAAGTTGTGATTATAAGATCTTAATAATATTTATGCAAATTATCATTATGTTCATTGTACGTTAGATGTGTATTTATGATGCCTATTATTTGAATGGGAACTTACTAAGCTATATAGCTTACACCCCTTTTCTTTTCCCTTGTCTTATAGTGTCACCAAGCTAGCTCAGGGATTGGAGGTTATCGGAGATTCGCTCACACTATCAACTTATTATTTTGGGTACGAAAGAATTTAACATTTTAAGTTATGGCATGAATAGAGACTTAGTTATTTTGTTATGTGTCATAATTGAATTGACCTAATGTGTTGGCCTATGTTGGTCGACAATTCATTTTGTAAATGGTCATATGGTATTGGCTAATATTGGTTTAAGTATATACATGCATATGATGATGTTTTCATGGATGTGGAAAATTACATGGTTTAAGTTGATTAGTATGTGATGTTTGTATGTGATAAATGGTAGCATGTGAATGATGTGTGGATGTCTTGTTGGTTGAATTTGTTGAAGATAATTGCTTGGATTTGTGTTATGTTTTGTTGTGTAAGTGTGTGCATGGAGGGGTGACAAAATGGCTTGGTAAATAGCCTTGTTTTTGTCCATATGAGTAGACATACGGGTGTGTATCTAGGCCGTGTGTAACACACGGCTTGCCCCATGGGCATGTGTTCTGGCCGTGTGTCCCCTGCACCTTAATTGTTGCAAAATAGAATATTCAGAATTGAGCACACGGGCAGAGACACAGACGTTTCAACCGTGTGGATGACACGGCCTCAGGCACGGGCGTGTGCCCTGGGCGTGTGAAGTCTGCACCTATTTTATGAAAAATTATAAAATTTGAATCGACCACACAGCCTAGCACATGGGCATGTGACTTGGTCGTGTGTCTTCAATTTGTTCTTGGGTGACAAACAGAGAGTTACACGGATTAGGGACACGGGCATGTGTGATCACATGGCCTGCCACACGGGCGTGTCCCAAGCCACACAGGCGTGTGGCTCTTAAAACATGAAAAATTTTCTAAGTGTTGTGAAATTTTCCAAAGTTCTCGATTTAGTTCCGAACCGCTTCTAATACATGTTTTGGGCCTCATAGGCTCGTTTTAGGGACAATATGAATGTATATAAAAAGTTTTAAATTCGAATGGAAATTTACGTCTCGATTTTGTATGATTGTTCGTGTATGAGTCCACTAATGCCTCGTACCCTATTTCGGTGTTAGATACGGGTAAGGGGTGTTACAAGGTATGTACGTAAACTATATAAGCATAAATTTGTGAGTTTCATGACTTACTATATGGATGAATATATGTTAGCCTTGTGATTAAATTGAGATGTAGAATAATTTTAAATTACTTAAATTGTGAATGTATGGTAAGTTATACTTATTAGCCATACGAGCTTACTAAGCTTAATAGCTTACTCCGTTTACTTTTCCATGTTTTATAGTGATTTATAATCTTGCTCGGATTGGGAGTTCTCGGAGATCTCATCACACTATCCAGCTATCATTTTGGTACTTTTGAACTTGTGTTCTTGGTTATTTGGCATGTATAGGAGTTGTAGTTAATATGGTCTATATGTTTGTAATATAGTTAGTCAATTGATTTGGCTTGTAAATGATGTATGTTTTGGTTATGTGTATAGCCATGTGATTTGGCTCATTTTGGTATACTTGGTTATGCATATATGTGTAAATGGCCATTTGTTATATGGTTATATTTGCTTTGTGAATGCCTTATTGTGTATTGGTAATGAAGGTGGCAAATGGTTGAATTTGAGAATGATTTGGCATGCTAAGTATTACGCAAAATAATGCATATTTGAAAGTGACCAATTAGGTGAATTCTTGAAGGTGATATTGGCATGTTTTGAATTGACAAATTATGATGTTATGAGCATTATGGTTGTTGGTATTGGAATAGCATGATTTGGGCTTGGTTGAGATTGGTTTGAATGCTTATTGATGATATGTTTATATGTTATTTGGTTTGTGTAAGTGAATGCAAGTTTGGGTAAGAAAAATGGCTTGGAAAATAGCCTATTTTTCAGAGACACAGGCGTGTATCTCAGCCATGTGTGACACACGGCAAGGTGACACGGCTGACATGGCCGTGTGTCCCCAGGTACTTATTTAGAAACCAAGTCAGTAGCTCCACACAGCCCAGCACATGGGCGTGTGACTTGGTCAAGTGGCATAAGTCAATATACCCTCCAATTTTCATACGGCTTGGCACACGGGTGTGTGAGGCCATTTCAAAGGGCATATGGGCTAGTCATACAGGAGTGTGGTCAGCTGTGTTGTAACACCCCTTACCCGAGACCGTCGCCGGAGTCGAGAACGAGACGTTACCTGACTTAGCTTACTAATTCGGGGCATAAAATTTTTTTTTTAAAATTAATTTAGCTTCATTCATTCAATATGTCCTTAAAAAGGGTCCTCGAGACCCTAAAACATGAAATTGAAATGGTTCAGGAACAAAGCGGAATAAATAAAATATTTTCGAACACATAAACAAATCAAAACAATTTATTTCATCTTTCATAAATAATATGTCCATTTGCATCATGGTCACTAAATAAATCATAACTCAAGTTACGAAACTTGAAATCCAAATCTGTAAATTTTCACTGAAACTAGACTCATATATCTTCTTACTAAATTATTTTTAGAATTTTTGGTCTAGCCAATTAGTACATTTTATTAGTTAAAGTTTCCCCTGTTTCAGTGTTTGGCTGCTCTGACCTCTATTGGCTACGAATTAAATTTCTCCCTGTAAAGAATTCAAATAACCATGTCGTTTATTTTCTTTAAAAGTAGACTCAATAAGGAATCTATACATATAAAGTATAAATACTAATTATTTTTGTAAAATTTTTTAGTGAATTTCTAAATTTAGAACAGGGGATTCAAAAATCACTCTGACCCTGTCTCACCAAAATTTAAATATATCATAAAATAAAACTCCTTTATTTACTCTATTTCTTTCATATGAAAATAGACTCAATAAGATTTAATTCTATATCTCATTCACTATCTAAATCCATTTATACTATTTTTAGTGATTTTCAAAATTCACGTCATTACTGCTGTTGGATTCTATTTTAAAGCTAATTTCACCTTTTTCATGATTTCCATGGAATAACTTGCATTTAGGCATACATAACACCAAATATGTCCTTAATTAGCCATTCCAACAGCTAATCATTATCAATCATTTACATACCATTCATCAACCATATCATAAGATCATACACACAAAATGACTACGATGCTATACATGCCATACTTAAAATGAAACGTCTAGCTATACCAAAATAATCCTTGTGATAGTGTGCCCGGACCTCTGACGTACTTTACGATCCCCAAGTTAGCTTGAAAAAACTATAAAAAGAAGGAAAATAAAGTGTAAGTTTGCATGCAAATAAATAACAACATTCATAAGAATTATCTTACTATTTGGCATGATACTACTTAATGCAACTTCATTAATTGTCATAGACATATTTAAACTTCTTCACTTACTCACTTACTTAAATATTTACTTACTTAATCAAATTTATTAATACATTTTACTTACCTCTTTCCTTATCAAGCATACATGAACATTATATACTTACCTTTCCTCTTCTAGTATGAACTTGTCTTACCTTTTTAGTATAACTCGTCTTACCTTACCTTACCTTGATTTCTCTTTAAATTTTCCCGTTGAACCACTTGGAATACTAAGGATACACGGGTGCCTTACCATTTCCATGACTTGTCATGGTCTTACGTGGTATCCTTTTGAAACTTACCATTGCCATGTCTCGACATGGTCTTACATGGTATCCTTGCCTTATGAACTCACCAATGCCATGCCTTGGCATAGTCTTACATGGGACCTTTGTCTTATAGTAACTTATCAATGCCATGTCTTGACATCGTCTTACATGATTTCCTTGCCTTAGAAACCTTACCAATTTCCATGCCTTGGCATTGTCTTACATGGTATCCTTAAACCCTAATGTCATGACATTTGTATCCTACACATTCCTAAGGTTCAACCGGGACTTTCTGAAATTACTTCTTCGTCAATTCATGCTTGAGTCTTCTTTGAATAGTTTCATAAAATAAATATACACATGCTGGAAATTAACAACATTAACATAAAATAATAGAATATTACATTTATTTACCGCAAACTTACCTCGAAACAAAATACGATCAACTATATCGATTTAGTCTACTATCTTTTTCTTTCCCTGGTCTAACTCCAGATTTCGTTCTTCTTGATCTATAATAAAAAAAATTTAGCTTATTTAATACTCACATTTATTAAAACAGTCCTTGACTCAAACTTTGGCAAAATTATATTTTTGCCCCTAAACTTTTACATATTTACACTTTTTCCCCAAGGCTCGGAAATTAAACTTCATCCTATTTTCTTATGTTTTATGACATGCTGATCATTTTTCCCTTCTATGGCAACATCAAATTCTCACTCTAACATGTACTTATGAACATTAGGTATTTTTACCAATTATGTAATTTTACTCGTTATCACGTAAAATCGCTTAGCAAAAGTTATTTAACACAATTTCAAGCTTCATATTCTACCATAAAACATTAAAAATAAACACATTTCACCTATGGGTATTTTTCCAAATATAAACCCTAGGTTAAATTATTGCTAGAATAAGCTTAATCAAGTTACCAGGACTCCAAAAACGTAAAGAACATTAAAAACGGGGCTAAAACGGACTTACAATTTAGCTTGGAAGCTTGAAAAACCCCTATGTCTTCCTTATGTGAAATTCGGCCAAGGGGTTGAAGTTGGACAAAAATTGGCTTTTACTTTTGTTTTTAATTCATTTTAATAACTAAATGACCAAAATGCCCTTAATTAAAAACTATGGTGTTTTATCTTCCTTTAGGTATCCAAACTAGTATAATGGTCTAATTACTATCTAAGGACCTCCACTTTTAAAAACCCATTACTCACAAGTACTTAGTACCTTTGTGAACTAGAACACCCAGTTTACAACTTTTGCAATTTAGTCCTAAATATCAAATTGGACCCTCTATCGATAAAATTTATAAATGAAATTTTCACACAATCATGCAATCATGCTATAGACCTTAAAATGATAATAAAATAAATTTTTCTACCTCGTATTTGTGGTTTCGCAACCACTGTTCCGTTTATGCCCTATTTCGAGATTTTACATTTCTCCTCTCTTTAGGGATTATTATCCCCGAAAATCTTACCTATGAAAAGATTTGGGTACTGTTTTCGCATAACCTCTTCGGGCTCCCATGTAGCCTCGTCTACCCCATGTCTATTCCATAGTACTTTCACAAGTGCAATACTTTTGTTCCTTAATTGCTTTACCTCTCGAGCTAGAATCTTTACCTGTTCTTCACCGTAAGTCATGTCTGGCTGAATCTCAACCTCTATCTGAGAAATCACATGTGACGTATCTGAACAATAACGACGTAGCATAGACACATGAAATACATCATGAATCTTCTCTAACTCAATCGGCAAAGCTAACCGATATGCTAATGGTCCGACTCTCTCAATCACTTCAAACGGCCCAATAAAACGTGGACTTAGTTTGCCTTTCTTGCCACCTTTCTTGCCAAATCTGAGAACTTTCTTCCACGTGGATACTTTTAAAAACACTTTGTCACCAACTTGATACTCAATCTCTTTTCTCTTCAAATCTGCATACGACTTTTGTCTGTCTGAAGCTGCTTTCAAGCAATCTCTGATGACTTTTACTTTATCTTCTGTTTCCTTAACTAGATCAACCCCGTAAATCTGATTTTCCTTAAGCTCTGTCCAATACAAAGGTGTGTGACATTTACGTCCATACAAAGCTTCATAAGGTGCCATCTTCAAACTCGTCTGATAACTATTATTGTAGGCAAACTCTACTAATGCTAAGTACTTTTCCCAACAGCCTTGAAATTCCAGTACACAGCATCTAAGCATATCCTCAAGTACCTGAATAACTCTCTCTGACTGACCGTCGGTCTGAGGATGGAAAGTTGTACTAAAACTCAACTTTGTGCCCAAAGTTTCCTATAATTTCTTCCAAAACTGTGAAGTAAATCTTAGATCTCTGTCTGAAATGATCGATAATGGTACCCCGTGTAGTCTGACTATCTCTAAAATATACAACTCGGCCAACTTGTCAAGTGAATAATCCATACGAACTGGGATAAAATGAGCCGACTTCGTTAACTTATCAATCACAACCCATACTGCATCTTTCTTTCTCGGTGTCAATGGCAATCTTGTCACAAAATCCATAGTAATTCAGTCCTATTTCCACTCAGGGACTAGCACAGGTTGCAATAAACCTGAAGGTACCTCATGTTCGGCCTTTACCTGCTGACAGATCAAGCATCTAGAAACAAACTCTGAAATGTCCCTTTTCATTCCTACCCACCAGTATATTTTCTTCAAATCATTATACATCTTTGTACTACCTGGATGAATATACGAATAACTACAATGTGCTTCCTGTAAGATCTTTCGAATAAGCTCATCATTCTTCGATACACATACCCTGTCTCTGAACATCAAACAACCGTCAGAACTGATCTAAAAATCTGACTTTATATCCGACTCACACTGAGCTCTTTTGGCTAACAACTCACTGTCATTTTTCTAAGCTTCACAAATTTCTTCAAGAAACATCGGTTTAGCTCTCAACTCAGCTAAGATAAAACCATCATCTGATAAGGCTAGACTAGTGTTCAAAGCTCTTAATGCAAACAAAGATTTCATACTCAAAGCATCAGCAACAACATTTGCCTTACCTAGGTGATAATCGATCACTAGCTCATAATCTTTAATCAACTCTAACCATCTTCTTTGCCTCAAATTCAAATCTTTTTGAGTCATCAAATATTTCAAACTTTTGTGATCAGTGAATATGTGGCACTTCTCACAGTACAAATGATGTCTCCAGATCTTCAGCGCAAAAACAATGGCAGCTAGCTCTAAATCATGTGTCAGATAGTTCATCTCATGTGGCTTTAGCTGTCTAGAGGCATAAGAAATTACCTTTCCTTTCTGCATAAGTACACAACCAAGTCCATTCATGGCCGCATCACTGTAAATCACAAACTCCTTACCTGGTTTTGGTTGTACTAAAACAGGAGCTGTAGTCAACAATGCCTTTAACTTGTCAAAACTCTGTTGACACTTCTCATTCCATTAAAAGTTGACATCCTTTCGCAGCAATCTTGTCAGTGGGGTAGCTATCATGGAAAATCCCTCTACAAATCGTCTATAATATCCGGCAAGACCAAGAAAACTTTTAACTTCTGATACATTTCTAGGAGGCTTCCAATCAATAATGGCTGAAATCTTGCTCGGATCAACCTTGATACCTTCACCTGAGACAATATGTCCAAGAAAACCAACTTCTCGTAACCAGAACTCACTTTTGCTGAACTTGACATACAACTAATTATCTCTCAGAATCTGTAAAACTGTTCTCAAATGCTCTGCATGCTCAGTCTCATGATGAGAATAAATCAAGATATCATCAATGAACACAACTACAAACTTATCCAAATACGGTCTAAAAATTTGGTTCATTAAGTCCATGAAAATGACAGAAGCATTAGTTAAGCCAAATGGCATCACCAGGAGCTCATATTGACCATACCTAGTCTGGAAAGTAGTCTTCAGGACATCTGACTCTTTAACTCGCAACTGATAGTATCCAGATCTCAAATCTATCTTGGAGAACACAGTGGCTCCCTTCAATTGATCAAACAGATCATCAATTCTAGGCAATGGATACTTGTTCTTTACTGTTACCTTGTTAAGTTGCCGATAATCTATGCAAAATCTCATCGATCCGTCTTTCTCTTTCACAAATAGCACTGGTGCACCCCATGGTGAACTACTGGGTCTTGCAAAGCCTTTATCTATTAATTCCTGCAACTGAGCTTTCAATTCTTTCAATTCCAATGGAGCCATTCTAAAGGAGCAATAGAAATGGGTGTGGTACCTGGAATCAACTCAATACCAAACTCAACTTCTCTAACAGGAGGCAAACCTGGTAGTTCTTCCGGAAACACATCGGAAACTCACATACCACATGCACTGATTCAATTTTCAATTCTAGATCTTTAGTGTTCAACACAAAAGCAAGATAAGCTTCATACCCTTTTCTCAAACATTTCTGAGCAGACATAACAGAAATCATGGCAAATGAACTATCTGACTCTTCTGAATTAACCCGAAGAATTTCGCTATTTTCACATTTCAACTCAATGAATTTCTTTCCATAATTCACTATCACATCATGTGTAGTCAACCAATCCATACCAAGAATCACATCAAACTTATCAAATGGCCGGTAAACAGTAGCATGAGATCAGTCGGTAAACAGTAGCCTCTAATCATCAAAGGATAATTTTTACATACTTTATCTACTAATACATGCTTGCCTAATGGATTTGATACTTTAATCACAAATTTTGTAGATTCTATAGGCATACTCATACTAGGCATCAATTTCATGCAAACATATGAATGGGTTGAACCCGGATCAATCAAAGCAATAACTATAGTATCATGGAGAGAAAGTGTACCCGTAATCACATCGGGGGAGGATGCCTCTTCGCGAGCACGGATAGCATAGGTCCTCGCAGGTGCTCTAACATCTGGCCTCACTGCTGAATCTCTAGATGCACCTCTATTACTTGCCTCAGCTCCTGGATTTCTCAGTGGTCTGCCTCTGACAGAAGCGTTGCCTGATCTTGCACTCGGTATTGCTTCTCTTTTAATCATCTCGAGACACTCCCAAATAAAATGGTCTGGTACACCACATCGGAAACAACATGTCTCAGTTGCTCGACACTGACCTGGGTGACATCAACCACATCGGGGACACTCTGGTCTATCAGGCTGAACACTGCCAACACTTACAATCGAAGTGGTCTGAACTTTCGGACTCATAAATTTTCTGCCTCTGTTTTGGCTAGAATATCTAGCTGAAAAATTAGATCTAGTGAAGAACTCTCTAGGCCTCTTGGGTGTAGACTGAAATGACTTGCTCATTAGTCTTTTCTTCGTGTCTTGCGTCTCAATTTCAACTTTGCCCTTCCTTTTTAACAGCTCCTCTGCCTTACAGGCTCTCTCAACTAGGACAACAAACTCTTTTATTTCTGTGACACCAACTGACAATCAGATATCATCATTAAGCCCTTCCTCAAATCTTTTGCACATAATAACCTCTGTAGACACACACTCTCGAGCATAATTGCTGAGTCTAACAAACTCGCACTCATATTCAGTCACTATCATATTGCCTTGTTTCAACTGTAGAAACTCTTTTCTTTTCTGGTCAACAAACCTCTGACTGATGTACTTTTTACGGAATTCCTCTTGAAAGAAATTTCAAGTGACTCTCTCTTTCGGTACAACTTATACAAGTGTCTTCCACCAATGGTAGGCCGAATCTCTAAGAAGTGATACAACACATTTCATACATTCCTCAAGTGTGCAGGATAACTCATCAAAGACTCCGATAGTATTCTCGAGCCAAAATTCTGCCTTTTCTGCATCATCATCTTTTGTAGCTCGAAACTCTTCAGCTCCTTATTTTCTGATTTTATCAACTGGTGGTTTTTCTCTTATAACCGTACCTGTGACTGGGGAAGCTACATGGATGGTCTGATGATCATGAGGGGGTGGAGGTCTAACAGCCAGATTCGTACGAATGAACTCGGCAAACCATTCGTTCATAGCTTGAAAGAAGGCTTCTCGAGCCCCTCCTCCCTGACTAACTGTAACGGGCCTTTCACTACTATTTGGTGGCACCGTCCCTTTTGCGGGAGCGGGCGCGTTACTCTCTACATCATCTGCACCAGCTTGTTCGGGATCGATAACTATAAAAGAAAACATTTTAAAATCGTCATGAGTCGTCACACTATCAACACATAAGTATGGTATGTATAGCTAGACTCTTACTCATACTAAATATTTTGAGAACCGGCTAAACTTTTGCTCTGATACCAATAAATGTAACACCCCTTACCCGAGACCGTTGCTGGAGTCGAGCACGAGGCGTTACCTGACTTAGCTTACTAATTCGGGGCATAAAAATTTCTTTTAAAATTAATTTAGCTTCGTTCATTCAATATGTCCTTAAAAAGGGTCCTCGAGACCCTAAAACATGAAATTGAAATGGTTCGGGAACAAAGCAAGATCAATAAAAAAATTTCGATCACTTAAACAAATCAAAACAATTTATTTCATCTTTCATAAATAATCTGTCCATCTGCATCATGGTCACTAAATAAATCATAACTCAAGTTACGAAACTCAAAATCCAAACCTGTAAATTTTCTCTAAAACTAGACTCATATATATTCTTACTAAATTTTTTTTAGAATTTTTGGTGTTGCCAATTAGTACAGTTTATTAGTTAAAACTTCCCCTGTTTCAGTGTTCGGCTGCTCTGACCTCTGTTCACTACGAATTAATTTTCTCCCTGTAAAGAATTCAAATAACCATGCTGTTTATTTTTTTAAAAGTAGACTCAATAAGGAATCTATACATATAAAGTATAACTCCTAATTATTTTTTTTACAATTTTTAGTGAAATTCTAAATTTAGAACAGGGGATTCAGAAATCATTCTGACGCTGTCTCACCAAAATTTAAATATCTCATAAAATACAACTCTTTTTTTACTTTGTTTCTTTCATATGAAAATAGACTCAATAAGATTCAATTCTATATATCATTCACTATCTAAATCTATTTATACTATTTTTAGTGATTTTTCAAATTCACGTCATTACTTCTGTCCGATTCTGTTTTAAAACTAATTTCACCTTTTTCATGATTTTCATGGAATAACTTGCATTTAGGCATACATAACACCAAACATGTCCTTGATTAGTCATTCCAACAGCTAATCATTATCAAGCATTTACATACCATTCATCAACCATATCATAAGATCATACACACAAAATGGCTACGATGCTATACATGCCATACTCAAAATGAAACGTCTAACTATAACAAAATAATCCTTGTGATAGTGTGCTCGGACCTTCGACGTACTTTACGATCCCCGAGTTAGCTTGACAAAATTATAAAAAGAAGGAAAATAAAGGGGGTAAGCATTAATCTTAGTAATTTTTCATGCAAATAAATAACAACATTCATAAGAATTATCTTACTATTTGGCATGATACTACTTAATGCAACTTCATTAATTGTCATAGACATATTTAAACTTCTTCACTTACTCACTTACTTAAATACTTACTTACTTAATCAAATTTATTAATCCATTTTACTTACCTTTTTCCTTATCAAGCATACATGAACATTATATACTTACCTTTCCTCTTCTAGTATGAACTTGTCTTACCTTTTTAGTATAACTCGTCTTACCTTACCTTACCTTGATATTCTCTTTAAATTTTCCTGTTGAACCACTTGGAATACTAAGGATACACGGGAACCTTACCATTGCCATAACTTGTCACGGTCTTACGTGGTATCCTTTTGAAACTTACCATTGCCATGTCTCGACATGGTCTTACATGGTATCCTTGCCTTATGAACTCACCAATGCCATGCCTTGGCATAGTCTTACATGGGACCTTTGCCTTATAGTAACTTATCAATGCCATGTCTTGACATGGTCTTACATGATTTCCTTGCCTTAGAAACCTTACCGATTGCCATGCCTTGGCATGGTCTTACATGGTATCCTTAAACCCTAATGTCATGACAATGTGTATCCTACACATTCCTAAGGTTCAATCGGGACTTTCTGAAATTACTTCTCTGTCAATTCATGCTTGAGTCTTCTTTGAATAGTTTCATAAAATAAATATACACATGCTGGAAATTAACAACATTAACATGAAATAATAGAATATTGCATTTATTTATCGCAAACTTACCTCGAAACAAAATACGATCAACTATATCGATTTAGTCCACTATCTTTTTCTTTCCCCGGTCTAACTCCGGATTTCATTCTTCTTGATCTATAATAAAAAAAATTAGCTTATTTAATACTCACATTTATTAAAACAGTCCTTGACTCAAACTTTGGCAAAATTACATTTTTGCCTCTAAACTTTTACATATTTACACTTTTTCCCCAAGGCTCAGAAATTAAACTTCATCCTATTTTCTTATGTTTTATGACATGCTGGTCATTTTTCCCTTCTATGGCAACATCAAATTCTCACTCTAACATGTCCTTATGAACATTAGGTATTTTTACCAATTATGTCGTTTTACTCGTTTTCACGTAAAATCGCTTAGCAAAAGTTGTTTAGCACAATTTCAAGCTTCATATTCTACCATAAAATATTAAAAATAAACAAATTTCACCTATGGGTATTTTCCAAATATAAACCCTAGGTTAAATTATTGCTAGAATAAGCTTAATCAAGTTACCGGGACTCCAAAAACGTAAAGAACATTAAAAATGGGGCTAAAACGGACTTACAATCAAGCTTGGAAGCTTGAAAAACCCTAGATATGTCTTCCTCATGTGAAATTCGGCTAAGGGGTTGAAGATGGACAAAAATTGGCTTTTACTTTTGTTTTTAATTCATTTTAATAACTAAATGACCAAAATGCCCTTAATTAAAAACTATGGTGTTTTATCTTCCTTTAGGTGTTTATGTCCAAACTAGTATAATGGTGTAATTACTATCCAAGGACCTCCACTTTAAAAACCCATTACTCACAAATACTTCGTACCTTTGAGAACTAGAACACACATTTTACAACTTTTGCAATTTAGTCCTAAATATCAAATTAGACCCTCTATCGATAAAATTTATAAATGAAATTTTCACACAATCATGAAATCATGCCATAGACCTTAAAATGATAATAAAATAAATTTTTCTACCTCATATTTGTGGTTTCGCAACCACTGTTCTGTTTAGGCCCTATTTCGGAATGTTACATGTGTGACCCAAGTCAGGGAGTTACACGGGGTAGGACACGGGCTAGGACATGGCCATGTGATTCCATTTCGAACATCCATATGGTCTATGACATGGACGTGTCTTTGGCCGTGTGAGACACACGGTCGGGCCACGCGAACGTGTGTCCCCTATACTTTGAAAATTTTCTATGTTTTTCCCAAAATTTTCCTAAGTTCTCGGTTTAGTTTTGAACCACTTTTAATGATTATTTTCGGCCTCAAGGGCTCGTATTAGGGACTATATGACTGTATTTGAATGATGTTTGTTTGGATATGAGAATTGTATGATTTTTTAATTGACAAGTCCCTATAAAGATCTGAAACCCTATTCCGGTGACGCATACGGGTTAGGAGTGTTACAGTGGATAACCCTCCAGACTATCATTCTTCCTTATCTCTTTATTTTTAATTGTTGCTTTCTGTGTTGATAAAAATGTTTACATCTCATCTTTATGTTTTCAATTTAATAAAGCGTGACTTAATTTTGTTTATTCAGAATGAGTATGCATCATGATTTGATTTGATTGGTTTTTATATTATGAATGTTTTATACAAATGATTGCTTCATTCATTTAGGTTTTAATTCATGTTAATACTTATAAGTGTAAGGCCAACATTTTTAGGTAATTAGCTATTTAATCTTAAAAGGGGTAATAGAAATGATGCATAGTATGTCGATATCGAAAGATGATTGTTGTATTCATAAACTATATGAAAAGCCCGAATGTGTGATCTCTAGGTTAGTTTGACATAGACATATGCAAGGTGACTTAGGACATAATAGGACTTCGAGAGAAGCCTATGCTTAATGCAAGTTTGGGTTTAATGAATCTTCATATTGTCACGATTTTTCGTGATATTCTTATTATAATTGCAAATAAACTCTTGTTAAGTGAAATACTTATTCTAGTATATTCATGTTATGTTTATTAAATCTTGTGTTTAATCTTTCTGTTGCTATTTTTTTCTGCATTATGTGTTATTTTATTTTGTGGGTATTTGAAATCTGATTACATTCATATCATAATTTTTATCTCTCAACAACATTATTCTTTTACTTGTTTTCTTCTAAATTGTTTATAGTAAACTTTGCAAATAACTTACACATCAGTCCCTGTGGAGACGATAACTCTTTACTTACTATTTATTACTTGTAACGACAGTGTACACTTGCACATAATCCTGATACATATAGCTAGTTACAATTCAAAACAAACATATATGCCTCCCTATGTAGCAGTTTATCATATGGTATACTTAACCACTTTTGACCTATTATATGTTGTAATAGAGTGATCTAACTAGTCTAACCCTAAAAACCTAGAATAAATTCACTATCATGCCAAATTTACATGTATCAAGCAAACAAATCCTATCATCATGCTTCTAACGAATCACTTGCATCACTGCAAGCTCAAGCACCTCGCATAAAAATAAAAAATTTGGACTCAAACAAAAATAACATCAAAATAATGAAAACACAAACAAAAAGTCATAAAAAATTCTATGTACTGTAGTAGTGTGTCTCAAGACCCTTTGTGTTGAGACAATAAGAACAAAATATGACCGCTGGAGCTAGAAGTCTCGGGGCAATCTATCATATATCTCGAAACAATGCTCCGTTGAAGCTTACATTTGCTTTGATGTTGGTTGGTCTTAAAACAAAAGACCTTTTGTCTCAAGCCAAGATTCCTTTAAAGCAATTTCAGCTTCGATGTTGGTCTATCTCAAGACAAGATTAAAAACCTTAAAAAACGTGAAAACCTTAAAAAACGTGGCTTAAAAACATTTTAAAGGACTTGATGGTTCTCAAAGACTTTTACAAAAAGTTTAAGTCATTTAGAAATTGTGTTTTTGAGTTTGTAATACTTGAAATATATTTGAATAAGATTGAAAAAAATTATACAAATTTGATTAAGGGATTTTAAAGTAAAATTTGTTATATTAAAATAATTGAAAATCAAAACTAACATGATTGATTTCATGATAACATGTGTTGAATTATTATATGTATACAATCCTGAATTCATAAATTTAATTTTTATAATTAATACATAATATATTAACATTACTACAATTTGAAAAGAAAATTTTAAATAATTAATTATTACAATAATTTTTATATCAACAATAAAAATTATATTAGAGAAATCAAAATTGTTCGATGTAACGAATATATATTAAAAAAAAATGATGATAGTTGACATGTTCTAAAAACAACACATGAATAGTGAACTCCAATCAATATTAATTAACAACCAATCAAACGCTCGATTAATAGTAAATCAAAGTCAAATATAATTGTTACATAATACATTGTGATAGGTCGAACAGATGTGCCACTGGCACATTCTGATTAAGCTGAACGGTGGAAACGCTAGCCAGGGGGCAAATTATGCATTAAGCGTTTTATTTATGTTCTTTTCCATTTAAAAGCAACCAGCTTAAACACTGTCTGTCTTCACAAGAATTAATTCAATTAGAAATTGATTAAAAAAAAAAAAAGAAGAGAAATGGGCACTCTCTATCTCTACTCTCATCATCTTCTTCATCCTACGACTTCTCCAAATTTGACAACCCTAATTCCCTTAAACGGAAAACGCAAATTTCTCTCTTTCCCAAAACACTCGTCTCCTTCTCCGTTCCTCTGTTTCTCCTCTAAAAACAATCCTTCCCCTTCCGGCGATAGCGTTCCCAGGTTCATTCTTTCTCTTATTTACTTCTCTCTTTTTTTCTTTCGGTTTATTTCGCCAAGTTTCTGGTACAGAATCCAGATATCAGTATCACATACCTATTCACACAAATATATATATATATAGCTTGAAATTGTATTCGTTAAAAGTTGTTAGAATTATCGGTTTTCTTAATATCTCCGTTATGTTGCTTGATTTTGAAATTGGGTTTCTGGCTTATCATCATATAAAGGGTTTATCTTTTGGGTTTTGACTATGAGCTGCGTTCATTGTAAAATTTTAAGAGGAAATTTTGTATTTTCTTTTCGGTTTTCAGTAACTTTTGCATCATTGAGGGACCGGAGACTGTTCAAGATTTTGTGAAGATGCAGCTTCAGGAAATTGAAGATAATATAAAGAGCAGGCGCAATAAGATCTTTCTCCTCATGGAAGAGGTAATTAAAGTTTCATAAATACACAGATTTTTCCTAGGAATCTGAAACTCCAAATATCAAATTATATGCAAAAACCATTTGGCGTTCCGAATTCTCAATCAACAGCAACTACGTAATATACATACATGTATATATATTTGCTACAGAAGATACATATATACTATACACGTGCAAGCTGTTAAGGAATTTTATCTTGAATCTATGAAATACAAGTTGAAATGGAAAAGGAGTAGATTATGAATTTGCGGATTGGATTAATATCATTTTGTATATAGGTAAGGAGATTACGGATACAACAGCGGATAAAGAATGTGAAAGTTATCAATGAGAATGGCGATGAAGAAACAGATGAGATGCCTGACATTCCATCTTCAATTCCTTTTCTCTCTCATGTGGTGAGTTTTAAGATTCATATGTTTTGTATATTCAGCATTTCATGCTTAATTAGTTGAAGCAAACAAGAGACGGTTGAACAAGCAAATGCTGTCTATGTTGGAAAATGCATGAAAATGCCGTTTTGAGATCTTTGGTGATTGATCTATTTTGACTTTTTCATTGTTTAGCCTCCTTGTTAACCTTTGCGATGAAGCAGACACCGAAGACAATGAAGCAGCTCTACTTCACAAGTCTGGCATTTATATCTGGAATAATTGTATTCGGAGGCCTTATTGCACCAACAGTACGTACTAAGAACTTCTATTTTTATTTTAGTTTGCCATTCCTTTGGCTACCATGTATAGTATTTATAGACTCATTTCTAGTATTTATGATCAAACTATGAGAATTTGCTTGTTTGTGAAAAAAATACAGAAAGGTTTATGGACCAGATGAAAGGTTACCTAGACTGGACTGAAGTCATGCTTATTCTCATTTAGCTCCTTGTCTAACCCCAACCAACCACTCTGACTTGAGCCAAATGCCAAATACATGTTTTCTTGTATCCCAGTTGATGATATAACTATATAATCTACATTTCATGCCAGCTGGAGCTGAAATTAGGTCTAGGAGGCACCTCATATGAAGATTTCATACGCAACATGCATCTACCATTGCAGTTAAGGTATTCAATGAGCTTATCTTCAGTTGCAAAATTTAAAACCTGGAGTAACTAGCGCTCGGATGCAAAATGACTATAATTAGACGCTTAAAGTTACGGTAACAATTTACCGGTTTCTTGGTTCAGTCAGGTCGATCCTATCGTGGCATCCTTTTCAGGGGGTGCAGTGGGTGTTATTTCAGCCTTGATGCTAATTGAAGCCAACAATGTTGAACAACAAGAGAAGAAAAGGTGTAAATATTGCCACGGAAATGGTATGCGTTAGTTTGTTCTGTGGCCATGCACTTTTCCTTGATTTACTTGTGGATTTTTAACTCTCTTTTTCCTTAGGACTATTTGAAGTGGTATTGTTTAACTTAATGCCTTAATGCACTCTTCCCCCGGCAACAACAACAGAGAGAAATAAGATGAAGTTATATTAATTTTCACCTTTTTTGTTTTTGGGTGGTGGTTCTACGAGCAGGATATTTGGCCTGTGCAAGATGTTCTGCAAGTGGTGTATGTTTGAGCATTGATCCTATCTCTGTATCCAGTGCTTCCGGTCATACTTTGAAAGTGCCCACTACTGAAAGGTGTCCAAACTGCTCTGGTTCGGGAAAGGTAAACTGAATATTTGCACAAGTCTAAGATTGACCATATCCGTCTCTGAGTTTTCAGAATCCAGTGGCTGATTTCTTCTACTTTAGGTGATGTGCCCAACTTGTCTGTGCACCGGAATGCTGATGGCTAGCGAGCATGACCCACGAATTGATCCATTTGACTAAGAAGATCGGTCCCTCAAGGACTGCTCTCCACTCATAAGAAGAAAATGAAAGAGAGTAGGGAAATGTGGGAGGAATGTTCTTATATGATTGCAAACGTCATAACTAGTAATGATTTATGGATTCTCCTCCTTTCTCCTATTCCGAAAGATACAAGTAATAATATATTCCCTTGTTATTGTGAGAAGTTTGAATACGCTATGATGAAATCAAGTTAGAATGGAATCAATTTTTAAATTTTCAACTTGCTCCCCATAATCAACCTACACAACCGTTCGACTAAGCTAAGTTTCATTTCAAGGATTGCATTAGAGGATTAATGTTATATATATTTTTATGCGCGACTACAGAAACAAGACAGTTTGGCCGAGTGGTCTAAGGCGCCAGATTTAGGCTCTGGTCCGAAAGGGCGTGGGTTCAAATCCCACAGCTGTCATTTAATATTTTCTTTTATCCCTGAAATCCCTGTATTTTTGGGATTTCTGAAATTTGGTCCTTTTATTTTTAATTTCAAGAATTTTATCCCTCTAGATCTAGACCCACAGCTCTCAGTTATTACTTGGTTAAATTTCTTTTCTAGTCTCTTTTTCTTTTTTTTTTTGAATTTTAAAAATTTATTCTTTTCACTTTTAATTTCAAGAAATTAGCCCCTCTGTTTTTAAATTAAGTTCCTCTCCTAGATTTAAAATTTAAAATCCAATTCAAAATACTATTAATAGCCTTTTACTTGTTTAAACTAAAGCTATTTGTTTGATTTAAAATTTTAAGTCCAAAGTGATAATAAGTCAATTGATAACACGTGTTCAAATTTAAATAAGGCTGTATTATATTAAATAAATTAGTTTTTTCACATATTTAACTTTTAAGAAAAATAAATTAATGGTAAAATTGTAGGTATCAAATTGGAAGTTGTACCCTTCCGTTCTCAGTACCGCATGGTTTAATAACTTTTAGAAAATTAATAAGAATAAATTAATCATAATTAGCAAATTTTAAAAAAAATTAAATTTTTTTTAAATTTTTATAGAAAAACATAATTAAAAAATCCAAAATTTGTGTAACAAAAATCCTATTTTTCTGGTCTTTCATAAGCCTTTTTATTTTTTGTTTTTTACATCACTAGTTGGACCTCCTCTTACTGAGTTGATGGCAAGTTTAATCTAATTTTTAAATCATATAAATATAAAAATTGTAAAAAGAAAACTAAATTTCACAACTTGAAAGAGTAGAGGCACTAAAGGGAAAATTAATCCGAGATTCTAATTTATGTATTTTTCCTTTTCCGTATACTCTTTTATTTTAGTTGTTCTGCCCGGCAGCCGTTACAGAGTTTGGTAGAAGCCTGTGTGTTCCAAATGGCTCGACTCATTAGGAACAAACAAGGAATACCCTCCACTCTCCTGACTCGCTTTCTTAACTCACCGAGTTCTCTCCTGACTCTTCCCTACTACTCTACCTCAAAGAGATCTCTTCGAACCCTAGCTTATGAAGAAATCCAAGCCAATCCAAACAAACCCTATACCCACACGGCTTTCATCCTCCATGGCCTCTTAGGCTCCGCCCGCAACTGGCGCTCGTTTTCTCGCACCCTCGTTTCCTCTCTATCCGACTCTCCTTCCGGTAGTTGATCCCGAGCCGTTTGTTTCCCCAGAAAATTCGAAAGAATGGACAAGCCTCTAATTTATTTGTTTATTTTGTAGAGTGGAGGATGGTGCTGGTGGATTTAAGGAATCATGGGAACTCAGCAGAGATGGAAGGGTTGGGTCCGCCCCATGATTTGGTAAATGCAGCTAAAGATTTGGGTAATTTGATCAATTCCAAAGGCTGGGATTCGCCTGATGTTGTCATTGGCCACTCCATGGGTGGCAAAGTTGCTTTGCAATTTGCCAAGAGTTGTGGAAACAGAGATTATGGTGAAAATGTCAAACTTCCCAAACAGGTATATACTGCTCCATTGCCTAAACCCCCATACATTCCGTTTCTTTGCTGCTGTTGCTAGTTGTATGTATTTGAGAATTAAAATTTGTGATTTGTTTTCTTTTTTAATTTTAATTTATTTACTGGTGCAGAACAGCTTTGGGTACTCGATTCTGTCCCTGGAGAAGTAACATCTGACAACAGTGATGGTGAAGTAGAAAAGGTTTTGCAGACATTGCAAAGTTTACCTTCAACAGTTCCATCACGGAAGTAAAACTTCTGTTCCTCCTCTAACTTGTTTCTAATTCTAGGCACTGTTGCTCTTGTTTTCTAGTGTCAATTGGATCGTTTCATTCATTAATTTGCCTACCTCTACCCATCATCAAGCTTTGAATTGAAATCACTGGAATCTTTTCTACTGATGGTTTGCGTTCAAAATGAAGACTCTTGTTCTGCATTATAAGCCAATTTGTTGTAAACAATAATTTGCACGTTTTAGTTGAGGGGATGCTTATGCTTCGATGGTTTGTTGGCCATTCAGTCTGAGTTGCTTGGTGTAGTGCATTTGTCAACTGTATGCTGATTGTTCAAAATTCATTCTTCTGTTAGATGTGACAACGTAGTTACTAATGCTCATTTGACTCTTATTTATGTTGTTTTTTTTGGGTGATTTGGATCAAACATTTTTGCCTGTTGTGTACTCATGATATCTGCTCTCAGGTGGCTTGTTAATCATATGCTTGAACTGGGCTTCTCTAAGTCGTTGTCGGAGTGGATAGGCACCAACCTCAAGAAAGCTGGGGGAGAAGAGACATGGGCCTTTAATCTTGAAGGTGCTGTCCAGATGTTTCATTCCTACAGGTAGTAATAATCAATGATTCTACGTTGATATTACTTAATCCACTATTACTTGGCCTATGTCTTCTTCTTTGTTAACTTATTAGTGAATTATCAATGTAAAATTCTCTAGGGAGCTGTCATATTGGTCTTTGTTGGAGCACCCTCCGAAAGGGCTGGAGATATCAATTTTACGTGCGGAGAAAAGTGACCGGTGGGATGCTGATGTTATTACTCGGCTTGAAAGGCTTGCTAGTCCAGAAGGAGATGGATCTGCAGGGAAGATTTCAGTACATGTTCTTCCCAGTTCTGGCCACTGGGTCCATGTGGACAATCCCAAGGGCCTTCTTGAGATTATGGCACCCAAGCTGAAGTCTTTAGTGCCTTAATGTAATTTTAAGAGGCTCTGATACAGGTTTGAACCTATTCTGCTTTGGGATTCATAAATTGCTCTACATTTTAGTCATTAGGCTGCTGAGCTGGTTTATTGCGGGGCAAAATGGTTTACCTATGAATTTTCTTACGATTGCAATAATCTTGTTGGGAAATGAGACCTATTATTGTTGTTTCATTTGGCATTCTTGAAGGCAATGTGATTGATTGGTTAATATCATTTTTCTTATGTTCCCCTTCTTTCTTGTTTTGAAGTTGTTGACTATTGTAGGTCAGGAAGATTTGAAAACAGTTTTTATCCACCAATTTACCAGCCTGGATATCGGAACAGTTCAAATCTTGTTTCTTTTCCAATTCTTAAAATACCTTTTTTTGAGGCAGTTGTAGATCCTTTGGAATATCTGTTTGACTGTTTATCTGGATCTTATAAGTTATATGAGCAGGTCTAGAATTGTGTTAGTCAAAAGGAAGGGAAATGAATCAAACATTCATGACTTAGGATCTAATCTCTTTGAAAAGCATTCTGATTTAGGATTTTACATAAATTTAGAGCAAAATAGTCCCAAAGCAAAGACTACTGGCCAAAAAGATACTTCAAGGAGATAGTCAACATGTTGATTGTAAAAAGTGAAAGCAACTGCTGATAAAATTACCATAAAAGAATATTTTGGACTTCTAATATTTGGAAATTGGGAATTTATCAACATGTAAAAACATGAGAATATAGCATTGATTTTAGAATTTAAAAACATAGTATAATTGTGTATCACATAATTTATGTTGACTTTGGCCATTGTTTTCAAGTTGTAATACAAGAAGAAAAGATGACTTATCCTCACCCCCAAACTTTTTAGCTACCATAGAAAGGGGAAGAGAAAATTCTCTTGCTATTTTTTTCTCTTTTCTTCGATCCAAAAAAAAAATAATAATAGAAAATTTGAGAGGGACTTTGATTGTATGGTAATGTGGTATATTGAATTGTTTTAACAGGTTTGTTGCGAGATGGACTAAAATAAATAAAATGTAAGACTTAGAATGTGATTATGCAATATGTAGAATAATATGAAATTTAAAGTATATATGTAAATTATAAAAATGTTTGAATGTTTAATAAAGTAAACTGTGCTAGTAAGTTTAGTAGAATAGTTAGGATACAATGGACATCCAATAGGAATTAGTGCATGCGCTTATGATTAGAGGTACAAAATGAACAGATGATAGAATGCCTTATGACGTATCACATATGTGCTATCTTTAGTGCTCTACTTATATGTGATTTTTGGTTGGATGTACTATCAGTGTAATATATATATGGTTAGGGATAAGCATTTGATCGAATCGAATGAAAAAATTTTGAGTTAGTTAAATTGGTTAGTCCTATTTTATCGCCTTAACACAATATGAATTTTTTTCGAATTGAGTCAAATGAAATGAAATTTGAGTCGAGTCGAATTGAATTGAGTGTAATTTTTGAGTTAAATGAAAAAAACTAAAAATTTAAAAATAAAATAGTTACAATATAAAGAATTCTATGTTAGAGGGCATAAATTTAAAACTATATATATTTGAAAACACTTTCAAAATAAAATAAGAGAAAAAATACTTTAGTATTATAAACTTTAATGGGTAATTTACATGTTTAGGTCATTAAAATTATTATTTTGGAAATTTTTTTACAAATTTTTTAAAAAAATTATATATTCTTTATTTTTTCAATTTTTATTTTTTTAATATATGATTTTTTAAAAAAAATGAAATTTTAGAATTTTTATAAATATTTTGTATTTTTTAAAAATTATTTTGTATTTTTTTGTTGAAAGAGATTAATTTGCTTGTTTTTGAAATTTACAGGGACCAAAAGGGAATTTAGACCAAATTTGTTATTTGAGTTATTCTAGTTATTCGAATTGTAAAATTTAACTTGACTCAAACTTGAAAAATCGAATTACTTATTTGAGTTGACTTGAAAAAAATTAAATAACTCGATTGAATTAATTTGAAATTCAAATTTTTTTCAAGTCGAATCCAATTTTACTTACCCCTATGGTTGTGTTTGGGTGAGAATCTCGAGTGATTAAGTCTTATTTTAATGAGGTTTACTTAGGGATATGTGCTTAAATTATGATAATAAGATGAATTAACAGGTGTGCCTTATTCTATAAGAATGATTAAATTATAAAATGATTTGTTTAAATCGAAGGCGAATGAGCAATTAATTATAAGTTGGACTTTAAAAGATTGATTAATCTAGTGTCGCGAAAGTGAAATTAGAATGTGACATTAAATTACTACATGTAAAATGAGGAAAATGTGATTAACGTAATGATATTGCAAGAACGGTGTAAAAGGAAAAACAATGAAGCTAAGTAATTGAATATACCTATAACTTAGATAATATGATTGAAAATGGAATGACCTAAGTGGACGCCACTTAAATGAGCAATGGCTAATGGGTTATAGTGACTTTGAAGTGCAAAGTGATTAATTGAAGTGAACTATGATCAAATGCCTTGACCTTATCAAAGCTTCTATTAATTAATGAAGTTAAATCCTTATACTTAAGTAAGTGGCATAACTTGGAATTACATTTTGATAGTCATAAAAGGCTTATGGACTGAAAAGGGTAAAGTAGAAAATCCTTGTGTACTTATTAAGCAATTTATATTGCTTAACGCATTTGTTGATTTAAACATGTAGGCTGAGTTTCAATAAGAAATGCTCACTTTTGCTACGCTCGCGGTCACATCACATTTTAAGGGTGTATTAAGTGTATTTTCATTTGTCTTGTATTAAAATAGCTTGATATAGCATGTACAAAGGTTAAGATTTGTTTGATGCTATCCTTATAGCTTAATGGTGTTTTCAATGATGCTTATGATACCTTTGGTGTTTTTAAGCCAAACTTTGGTTTTGAAATTTATTTAAACATGTTTATGAGATGTAATTAAGTTTAAATGAGTTTTATTAATGAATTAGATGGTTTGTGAAGTCCTTGGTTTGATATGATGATGTTTCGAGTTGATTTGGAGTGTGTTGAGCCAATTTTAAGTTCCATGCATCAAAGTATTGATATATGCCTACTTGGTACCAATACTTGTAAGCTAGTAGCTAAATTGATGTAGTCTCAAAGCAAGGTACATGCTGCTTTACACCATTAAAATTTGGGTTTTCATATTAACTTCAAATGATGTTCGAATGTTCTCATTTTCTAATGGGACTTTGAGAATGGTCTAAAAGGATTTCAAAGACCTCTAAAATGATTATATAAGTATTAATTGTGTTAGGTGACATGGATTTTAAGTAAGATCTTCGTTCTTCTATTTACAAAAGTTTTGTGCTTTAAGCTTTTTTAGCAATCAAAAGCTCATTTTATGTATTACCATATCTAAACATCTAGAAAATGATTTAAAATTATTTTAGAATGTGTTTGAAGATTTCAAAATGATGTTAAATGTTTTACTAACTTATGTTAAGTTGAATAAATAATGACTTCGTTACAAAAATTGTTATTTCAAAAAAGGTGTTGAGTGACATCACTTATCCGCGTCGATCATTAGACTTAGTAAGGGGTGTTATCATGATTCCTTATTTCAGATGATTCTTTATTGTTACAAAAACTTTCACGATATTTTCTTATTTCAAATATTAATTGGTAAGGAAATACAAACATGTATGTAGTTTTTATTGCTGAGTAAGGGTGAATACAAGTCTACCCCATTTTCAAACAAATTTCTTTTTATATAGAAGTAGATTCAGGAATAAATGATAAGAACAAATATTACAAAAATTTCTTTAAAAAATAAAATTTTAATCATGGTTCTTTCAAAATCAATAATTTAAACTACAAATCGAGCTTGAGCTCATGCTACAAAATCATTAATCCCATATATCATCCAAATATGTTATCATTAAACACTAATAACTCAACCATAAATTTTCAAATCAAATACAACACATATTCAATTAATTCCATTCCTCATTCACCAAGAAAAACATTTCAAAACATAAATATAAATAGTTAAAGATAAAAAAAAAAAAACCTAGTGGGCAACCAACAACTCACGTTTGATAAGATAATAGACTTTATAGGTTACTTATCTTGCTTTGTGTGTCTAAAGCATCCAAATCAATGTGCTTTACTCCTTAATGCTCCAATACACCTACTAGAGATAATCACTTGGATTTAGTTACCTAAATTGATTTTGGTCATTGAAGGTTAATTACAATGTCTCTTATTCTCTTAGGATCCCAAACTTGTCTAATTTTATATTGGATCTTTTTCTTAATAGGGTAAGTATGTAATATGTGACCATGATAATGACAGTGTATATGCATTGCCATGTTTGAAATAAATGAGTTTTCAAAAATGATTTCGTTTTCCTTTTTCTAGTTCTCAAGCTTCATTTTTAACTCATGATTTTTTTTTTCAAATAAATCACATTTCATTTTGGAAGCTTCCAAATTCTTTTTCAAAATTTCATTTTAGCTTTTAAAATCCACCTTTGTTTTCAAAATAAAAATAATTTTCAACTTTAAATTTTGAAATCATTTTCTAATATTCAAAATTCATGGTATTGAATTCCAAAACTAACTTATCAAATGTATCTTGCAAACTCATCAAAAGAATAAGAATTTTTTCACTTGGGTTAGAAGATACATTGGGCTCTTCAAGAGTTGTGAAGCAGAGGTTGCTAAAGCTTTCATCATATTAGTCTTCATCATTGAAGTTTCACTGCCACTTTAAGTGGCTACCATGGCTTTCTTTTTGGCCTTTTGATTTTTCACAAATGGATAATCATATTCGGTATGACTCAGCTTTTTGCAAATGTAGTACACAATTTGTTGACTTCGCCTTTTTTAAGCTTTTTTTGTCATTGTTCATCTTAGTGAACTTTTTTGAATTTTTTAACAAACATGACCATATCTTCATCATTCTTATCCTCATCCTCATCCTCGTTATTATTATCATTACTTTCTTCATGGAAGGAGGATTTTAGAACAACACTTACTTTTTTCAGTTTTTCTTTTCTATTATTTAACTTTATCTCGTAGGTGAATAGAGAACCTACGAGCTCATCAAGGGATAGTTTATCCAAATCCTTGAATTTCTCAATAGCCATAACTTTTTCCTCCTAAGACTTTTGTAGGCTATAGAGTAATTTCTTTATCATTTATTTGTTTGGGCAATATTTCTTAAGAGCCTTGAGTACATTGATGATGTTAGAGAATCCATTGTACATTTCTTTGATGATCTATTCTAACTTTATCTTGAATAGTTCATAACAATAGAAAATAAATCAATTTTTTATTCCTTTACTTAGCTAGTTTCTTCATGAGTGCTAGCCAACTTATCCTAAACTTCCTTGGCACTTTGACATTAGGATACTCGATTGTACTCATTTGGAACTAATGCATAAAAGAGAGCGTGCACGGCTTTTGCATTGTGTTGAGCCTTCTTGTCATTTTCATCCCAATTATCTTTATCTTTGGCCATTTTCAAACAACCATTTATGATTATTTTTCAAATGAAATAACCATTAGAGTGAATAAATAGATTTATCATTATCTTACAATAAGAGTAACTTCACCATTGAAGAATGAAGGTCTCGTAATTAATTGCTTTTCACCCAAACTAGTTGATACAAAGTCATATACTATTAGTCAACAATCTGAACACCTTGATCTTGAAGATATTTTCTCACAATAGTTAAACCTTTGATGGAGATCTAGCTTTGATACCAATTGAAAAGTCTCAATGGATTGAATTTTATCAAAAGGGGCAGAATTGGTAATAAAAGACATTGCTAAAGGGTGAAAAGAATAGAAAAGATTAACACAAGCAATTATAAAGGTTTGGCCTCAACTGCCTACCTCCATTACCTTAGTCCCACTTGCTAAGGATTTTCCAAATTCACTAATTTTGAATTAATATATTTAAAAGACAAGGCATAATCTTTAAAAAAATTTCTATATTTTACTTAGGCTATGATAGAAAGGTGATTCTCATGGTGGTGCAAAAAAAAAAGATAGGAGTAGATCTTAGCTATTTTAGGGAGATTTTCTCTGAAAAACTAAAAGGGGGAGGATGAGAGAGGCATTTTGGTGGTGTTGTCCATTGGAGAAGGTTTCCTGTCATGATGTCAACTCGACAGTTTTGATATTTTACATTTTAGTCCTCAATCGACCTCGAGTTATCGAAAGAGCTTTCATAAGCTTGTTTAAACCCTGAATTTGATTATATATCATGTTGTGATTCCCTATTGAACATTATAGCATGTATAAATTGTTGAAATTGAATGAAATTAATATCGCAGTTGCTCCGAAAATGAATGTGACATCCCGTAGGTCAGACCCAACGATTGAGTCGGGTATGAGGTGTTACATTGTCGAAGATGAAGTGACGATGACAACATAATTCTTTAAGGTTTCAAGAAAAGGGAGAAAGAAAAAAGAGAAAGGGATGATAGTTTTTTTGGGTTTAAACAAAAAAATAGGTGAAAATACATGTGGAAAATAAAAAAATAGGTTGGCACGCAAGGTGAGATTTCTATTGGCCCTTATAACTGAGAATGACCAAAATGAACAAACTTTGTAATGTGAGTGTCCTTTTTGCATTTTTTTAATTCCCAAAATTAAAACTTATGAAAGTTGTATGACCAATTGTGGAATTTACCCTTTTTCTTTTCTATGATTTTTTTTATCCTCTACAAAAGGTAACATTTAAGGGATTTGAATTTTTTTTTTATACTTGTATTTAACTCGTCTAAAATACCATTTAAAAAAATTTCTTTATTTATACCAAACTCTACATTTCTCTTTTCTTCAATTTATGGAAAAATATAAATAAAAAAATATAAGTTAAACTACCTAGTTGGTCACCTAAATTGTAACGCCCCAAAATACCTGTATATGTATCTGTATTAATTTGACACAAATGTGTGTCTGCTTCAATGGTTAAGCGTTCTGGGTGTGTGGGAGAGGTCCCAAGTTCAAGCTACAACTTAGATAAATTTTGGTATTTTAATGAATAAAGCCTGAACTTGGTCCGTTAGGCTTATATTTTATTGTTTGTAAAATATTTTAGAATGGGCCTGCTGGTCTGGTGGTTAAGGGATGTTTTGTTAAGTTGGAGGTCTTGTAACACCCCTCACTCGTATCCGACACCGGGATAAGGTTCGAGGCGTTACCGAGATTATAAATTGACAAATACGCTGAGTCGGGTCATCGAATTTTTTTCTAAAAATTTAAAACTTTTCAAACAAGTACCTCTCGTCCCTTATACAGGCCTTCGAGGCCTAAAACACCTGGGAAAGTATGGGACAAAACCGAAAACATTCGATAAATTTTGGGCAACTTAGAAAAATTTTCTTTTACTTTAAAATGTGACATGCCCGTTTGGTGGGGTCATGTGGTCATGCACGCCCGTGTGGCTTGGGACACGCCCATGCCCTCAGCCCGTGTGCAACATTGACTTCAACCTCATCATTCTGTTAAAAGCACACGACCAAGACACACGCCCGTGTGCTTAGCCCGTGTCCTATACTGACTTAAAATTTTAAGTGCAGGGGACACACGGCTATACCACACACCCATGGGGGTGAGCCGTGTGTCACACACGGCCTAGACACACGCCTGTGTGTCTACCTATGTGGACCTTATTAGGCCATTTTCTAAGCCTTTGATCACCCTCGATACTTATGGGTTACTTTTACACATGATAAGGCCGAATTATACACACATACACACACACACACACATATATATATAATTTGATTAACCTCATTGCATGTAAACCTCATGTCATTGGTTTCCTACATGCTAAGTTAATTCTCATCTTGCATTTAAGGATTTTCATGTCTGCTTGACATGTTTAAGTTTGCCTTGTTTTTATAACTCATTACCAATTATACCCAAACCATCATATATGAAAATAAACATGCATAGAACCGTAGGTCATTGCCTACTTCAAAATAAGCCAAATTTCCATGCCCATATACCAAAAAGATAAATATAACTTTACGTGCCTTCATTTTGGAAAATCAAATGACACATATAACAAAATACTCAAAAGATTTATACATGCCATTGGACAAAACATAAGTCTATATACCAAAAGTTAGTCTAGTTGATACTGTGTAGACTCTACAATCGTCTTCCAATCTTTTCAAGTCCTCGAGCTGAAAATGGGGAAAAAGAGAGGGGTAAGCATTTACATGCTTAGTAAGCTCGAATAACTGGAAAGTAAACTTATTGATTATTTAGCATACATCCTTATTAGATAATGGAACCAACAAATATGAAAATGGTTTTCCTATCACATGCACTCAATCAATGAATTAGTCAGATAACAATACACCATGTAATTCATCTTAGATGAGCTTATCATTCAACATGTTATTTATACATATACCTCGTGTTAGTCCCGTTGAGTTTCTAGGAAATCTCGATGGATTATCCAATCACCGTCAATTCATGTGAATGATCATTTCAGGTATGCACTCCCACGAACCTCACATCTTAACTCGGGATTACCAGTCCAGGCTAAATCCCTCGTAATATAAACTCATAAGGAGATGTCGGGATTACTAGTCCAGGCTAAATCCCTTATAACGACAACCACCCTTAATGAGCTCGGATATGAATTACCAGTCCAGGCTAAATCCAGACCCTAATCGGATTACCCGTCCGGGCTAAATCCACAATGCACACATATTCTTAGGGAGGCTCGATCACTCAAGGAACACCTGTCCGAGCTAGATCTGTAACGTACCGTACCCGAGACCGTCACTGGAGTCGAATACGAGGTGTTAACAGACTTAATTCATTACTTAAACAGCTCAAACAATTTAATTTTAGAAATTCCAGACAAGCTGGCTAACTGCGTCACAGTCGCTTAAAAATTCATATCTCGAGTTCTGAAACTCAAAATCCAATTTTGTAAATTTTCCCTGAAACTAGACTCATATATCTATTTACTAATTTTTTTCTAGAATTTTTGGCTAGGCCAATTAGTACAGTTTATTAGTTAAATTATCCCCTGTTTCAGGGTTCGACTGCTCGGACCTCTATGTATTTACAATCAGATATATCTCTGTAAAGAATTTCAATGACTATGAAGTTTATTTATCTTAAAACTAGACTCAATAAGAAATCTGTACATATAAATTATGACTTCTAATTATTTTTATAAAATTTATGGTGAATTTCCAAAGTCAGAATAGGGGATCCAGAAATCGCTCTGGCCCTGTTTCACAAAAATTTAAACATCTCATAAAATATAACTCATATACCTGTTTCGTTTCTTCCATATGAAAATAGACTCATAATTTTTCAATTCCATATTTTATTCATCATCTAATTATATCTCTACTATTTTTAATGCTTTTTCAAATTCACGTCACTACTGCTGTCTGAATCTATTTTATGGTAAATTTTACCTATTTCATGGTTTCCATGGATTAACTAGCAATTTGACATACATAACACCAAATATGATCATAATTAGCCATTCCAATGGCTAATCATTACCAAGCATTTTTATACTACTCAATAACCATATCATAAGACCATATATACAAAATGATTATAATGCTATACATGCCATACTCAAAAAATACAAGCCATTATGCCAAGATGGTATACGGATTGTGTGAGCGTGCCTTCGACCGTTCTCGATTTCTAAGCTGGCTTGTCAACACTGCAGGGAATGAAAAGGAGGGAGTAAGCATAAATGCTTAGTGAGTTCACATGCAAATAGCAAGTAACATAACCATATAAGCAAACATAAAACATCATTTGCATAATCATCACCAAGACATTCATATCATATTTTCATTTATCATCTCACCATATTGTTGTTATATCGATTTTTCAACCCGAGGGTTAAGTACATACTTGTTCAAAGTATCCATTTCCCAACACTTACCAATACGTCCCTTTCATCTTGAGTATTCCTCCATTTGAGTAGAACTTTACCTGTTGAACACATCGGAATATAATTCGGATACATGGAAAGTTTGCACATAAGTGCCACATATGTAGCCAAGCTACTATGTAACCCGCCCATAAGCGAACTCGGACTCAACTCAACGAGCTCGGGCGTTCGCATCCATAAGTGAACTTGGACTCAACTCAACGAGCTCTGATGCCTAGTTACATCTCACAAACTCGGACTCAATTCAACGAGTTCGGACATTCGCATCCATAAGTGAACTCGGACTCAACTCAACGAGTTCGGATGCCCAAATATCCCAGTGACATGTCACTTGTATCCTAATCCATTCCTAAGGTTCAACGGGACCTTTTTCCCAATCATGTGTCTCAACCATCTTTTACGGAATATCGATACCGATACTCGGTAGTATTTCACATTTTCCAAGTATATCACATAATTTGACATATTATCAAACAATTATCACAAGTATAATATTTCATAATAATTATCATATCATTTAAATAACATAAAAACATTTAAAATAATAACTATGTTACCAACATTTACATATGAACTTACCTCGTATGTGAAAATGGCTACTTTTACCATTTCGTCCACAACTTGGTATTTTCCCCATTTTAGCCCGAATTTTAGTTTTCCTTGCTCTATCATTTAAAATATAGTTAATTAGGACTCACATTATTCAAATTGACCCAAAATCATATTTTGGAAAAATTACAATTTTGCCCCTAAACTTTTGCATATTTATACTTTTGTCCTAAAGCTCGTAAATTAAACTTCAGCCTATTTTCTTATGTTTTATGACATGCTGATCATTTTTCCCTTCTATGGCAACATCAAATTCTCACTCTAACATGTACTTATGACTATTAGGTATTTTTACCGATTAAGCCCTTTTGCTAGTTTTCAGTTAAAACCGAGTAGCACAAGTTGTCTAATATAATTTAAAATCTCATATTCTATCATAAAACACCAAAATACACAAATTTCACCTATGGGTATTTTTCCAAATATAAACCCTAGGTTAAATTATTGCTAGCATAAGCTAAATTGAGCTACCGGGACTCCAAAAACATAAAGAACTTGAAAAACAGGGCTAGAATGGACTTGCAATCGAGCTTGGAAGCTTGAAAAACCCTAGCCATGGTTTCTCCTTGCTATATTCGGCCATGGGGTTGAAGATGAGCAAAATTGGCTTTTAATTTTGTATTTTAATTCATTTTACCCCTAAATGACCAAAATGCCCTTACTACTAAACTTTCCAAAAATTCCATCCATGTCCAATTTTTGTCCATAAACTTAGAAACTGGTAAAATTTCTATTTAAGACCTCTTAATTAATATTTCAAAACAATTTCATACTAGAAACTTCTAGAATGCAAGTTTTACAAATTATTCGATTTAGTCCCTAATTTCAATTTAAGCACTTTAGGCATAGGATTTCATCACGAAATTTTCACACAATCATGCAATCATATCATAAACATCAAAATAATTATAAAATAATTATTTCTATCTCGGATTTTGTGGTCACAAAACCACTATTTCGACTAGGCCCAAAATCAGGATATTACAACTCTCCCCCCCTTTAGGATTTTCGTCCCCGAAAATCTTACCAAAAAAAAGTGGTCTTCACTTTTAATCTCATATTCGGTGCCGAAGAACTTTCACTTAGATTGTACCTCCAATACATCTCTTAAATTTCTCATATGATCTGAAAGCTTACAGTCTTAACTCTCAACTGTTCTTAAATTTTCAACCCTTCTCAGTTTCCCATGATATCATGACATAAAACCGGGATCTTAACTTGATTAATGGAGACCGAAATTCCAAGAAATCCAACAATCAAAGAGACCTGAATTTCCATGAATATGATGAGTAGGAATTCATTCAATACAGATATGATTTATAGATCTCACCAAACATTTAACAATAGGATACATCACATTTTCCTCTTTCTGCCATGGAAATAATTCTGATATGGCCTCAAGAATAATCCTTCTCATTTCCATCCCAATATCAACACTGGCAAGGATAATTTTATAAATCCCAATGCTCGGCTTTAACCCCTTTAACAACTCCGATTTTATGTAACATCGAATGCTCTAAACTATCACATTACCTCACTGTCTTGAAACACATCACAATTCATACAACAATACATTACTGAAAGTCAGGAAGTCTTTACTCAATGTAGACTAGTCTAGTTCAGACGCTTCGGTTACCAATATTCTCATCTATCCGAACTTTGTCAACATGTAATAAACTTTTCAGCTTTCACAAAATGAAAACCTTATCATTCGTAGTGACTTTAACTAATATCAAACTTTTTCTAATAAATATACACTTCTCGTTCAGACTATTTACTCTTTTATCCGTACAAAATGAAATTCTATTATCAGACTTGGGAAAAATAATCCTGAAATAATTGTCGCATGAAATCTTTCAAATAGATAATTCACCATACCGACTGAAACTCGCGCTTTTATCACTTATGCCTTTACTGATGTCAAATCCTTACACAGAAATTAGAAAAGAAAACCCCAATACTAAAATCACCACATTATTAAGATCAAATTAGAAGTATATTCATATTTGACATGATTATCACGAGCTGAAGAACGCACTTCGAACACGAGTCATAATTGACAAATTATGGAACAAAGATAACAAGAAAACCGAATAAAGAAATCCAAAATAGAGAAATCCAGAATAAAGAAATCCAGAATAAAGAAATCTGAGATACGATACTATGCTGGAGAATCGAAAACCAAGCCGGAGAATCGAAAACCAAACTCATAGAGAAAATACGGAATACCTCAATAATTCTTCAAAGAAAGAAAGTCCAAAAGAAAACATCATTTAATCCCACTGGAATCAAATATAACAAGAACAATATATCTTCCCATACATATATATCAGATAAAGCATCAAGTAGAAGAAACAGAATCATAATATCATATGTATTCTCTCATCAATTGTTATCAGACGAAATGAAATAGAATACCCGATGAAATAAAGCAATATAAATTATAAACCAGTCAGGCTACCAATGCTTTCATCCAACACGAGGATTAAAAGACATTCCCATATAACAAGAATTTCTTCAGAAGATCAATAGCCATAGAAATATTTCTGAGAACGGGTAAACACATAGAACATCTCAAAAGAGACTGCTAAATCTGTCCAGTCATAACTATCACACTCAGATAGTTCACATTTCAAATATCATTTCCCCAACTAGTTCTGTTGTCACAAATTTCATATTAAACCATTCACTAAAGAAGGCCAGTTCTGAATAAATTTCAATTTACACTTTTCTCGACCTTGCACCTGAGTAATTCAGTTTACCAAGGAGAATTCCTTTTCTAACTGGGATAGTGCATAATTCCAATAATCTTTACGTCAATCCGATACTTTACTGGATCTAACTTTACTTATCAGCTCATTTTCAATCTCTGATCATACTTATAATTATTCTATCACTGAACTCTTTGGGTTCTCAACCGGAAACTTATTCAATACAAATCTCATGAAATTCCATTATAAGTACCATTTCGGTAAGGGGAGGGGTGTAGGACCTCCGACTCGACTTTCTTATACATACACATATGACACAACTTCCATCATCATAACAACATCATCAAAATCATGTCATTCATTCATGTTGGCTTACACCAATTTTCCTATTGTCCCATTTAGATAATATACTTATGCATACATTCTATGTTTTCTAGATAGCTTTACTTATCCATTCATTTAATTAAATTAAGTCATGCTCATGACATCATATAAGGCCAAACAAACATAGATATTTGCACCACAATCATAACTTTCATTTCGTGCATCATCATGTGCATATCATTACAATCATATAATTCAGTCCAACAATTTAACACAAATAAGTTCATTTCATTATAATCCTTTATCTCATAAAAATTATATATCATTAGCATTCATCAACATTCGACGTCCAAATCAAAACAAGGACATTTTCATTCGTATCATAATATTATGACTTTTATTCATACCTCTACTACTTTCTATTTATTCCGTTCATCTTATCAAGTAAGCCATGTACACTACATCATATGTGCATTAAGCAAATATGAATATTTATCACATATGTATCATAAACCTTTATTCATACTTTTCTGAACCGATACTTATCATAATCATAATTTTACTCAAATACCTTCACATAACATTGAACATGGTCGGCATGACTCGGTTGGAGAGTACCTGTCTAAATAAGACAGTACTCATACGCGTCGGAAGACATCACACTATCACAGATCAGTGGCAGGTATAGCTAAACTTTTACACATACTAGGTTAGTCCGAGAACCGACTAAACCTGCTCTGATACCACCACCAAATGTAACGCCCCGTACTCGAGACCGTCGCTGGAGTCGAATACGAGGTGTTAACAGACTTAATTCATTACTTAAATAGCTCAAACAATTTAATTTTAGAAATTCCAAACAAGCTGGCTAACTGCGTCACAGTCGCTTAAAAATTCATATCTCGAGTTCTGAGGTTTCTTAGTTTTTATGCGAGATAACAAGGACAATTAAGTTTGAAACAGTTTAATCACATAAACCTAAAAACTATGTAAGATAATAGAGCTAACTAAAGATATTATGAACCTCTAATTTAGTCAGGTTTAATGATCTAAATTGAGTGTTATACTTTTCAATTATGTGTCTATTAGTCGTCGTCTGGTTAAGATCGCTTAGCTAAACTGAATGCATCCAATCACGTATGAGTCAAATACATCTCGGTTTTAATTGAAAATATGATCGACTGAGGCACAAACATGTTAAAAATGAATCAAACAAATATTATTGAAATAACATAATCATCCTAACTAAACAGAATTAATTTATCATTGTTGATTGCAATATCAATAAACATTTAGCAAACATGTTTAAATTAAACATTTCTCAAGGTGTTTCTGACTGAGGTGTTTCTCTGATCCGCCCATTTCTCATTTGCTAAAGATTTCTCAAGGTGGCCGGCCAAGAGATGGTCTTGTCAAGGCTTTTGTTGGCTAAAGAATGGAAAGGAAAATGGAGTGGCTATGCGTGGGGAAAAAGGAAAGGGGAATAGAATGAGAGATGTGTTATGAATGAAGGCATGTTGGATGAGGGATGAGTAGTGTGGTATTTATAGGTGAATGTGAGGGTGAAGTTTACTAAAAAGAAAGTTTAAAGTCCCTCCATCTTCTCTATTGCATGACCGACCACAAATTGTGGAAAGGAAGGTGGTTTGGTTGATTATTTCAAACATAAAATCATGTTATAATTAGCATAGAGTGGACGGTTTCAAAGGCATAGTTTATGTGTCGATTTCTAATTAAATTGCAACTGTAGGGACCTCCAATGAAATATCCCAAAGTTGATATTTGGGCAGCAATATGCTTGTGTCAAAATTGGGCTTGAGTCCCCTTTGTTTGATGGTTTCATGATCCAAAAATTAATCAGACATGTCCACTTTGTAACACACTTTAATTGGGTCAAATTAGCATCCTTATGACCCAATTTTGCATGGTATTACCGTCCAAGTAAGGTGGATGTGTTCATGTCCATGCTTCTTTATGGTAATCTCATCTTCCATAGACCCACTACATAATAAAAATTAACATATTAATAATTAAAAATAATATAATTTGTGCACAAAAATCATGTAATAACGCATAATTTCACATACTTTATAAATTCATGTCCAATATTAACATTTAAATAAAATCCACTTAATTTATTAACAATTACTCAAGATTAATATAATAATTAATTCAAAAGGTGGTAAAAATTGCTAGAAAATCCTATATAATTTTGAGTTTACACGCCCCCAAACTTGAACCATTGCTTGTCCTGAGTAATGGTCAGGCACAACAAACTTTTGATAGGGAAACTTTTGCAATATGGCTAAGAAGCATCTGTCTTTGCACATAATCATGCATCAATAAAATTATGCTCACAAATTATTTTTATTGATAAGTAAGTTGAATGCAAATATTATTTCCAAACTATATACTAAGTACATAATAATGTCAACATGAGTCATAGTGTAGATGCATTTCAAAGTCATATATAAGATTAACCAATCAATAAGCTTTCCTTATCAATCTAAACATAGCAATCACAAGGTTTAATTAGTGGTCTTCATATCTTGAACTTAGCAATTTCTCTCCACTAATATAGTCGATATAATCATCAAATCAATAAGTCTTTAATTAGGTTGTAATGAGGCTAGGCTAAAGGTAGGGATAAACATAAATGAATTTTTAGGTTCAATGATCTTAACCTTAACTTTGCCTTGGATCCTTTTGGATCACAAACTTCATACAAATTGGTCTTTGGAACACACCCAAACTTATTTCTAACTCATGCTCAACCTTTTTTTTCAAACTTTGAGCAAACTTCATTGCTCTTTATTCTTTTGAACAAACTTTTCTTTGTTCTTTCATATATTTTTTTTAACATGTGAAGAGCATGTACATCTTTTGTATTTTTCCTCAAACTTTGATCACCAAGACAAATTTAATTAAGATAGGTGCACAAAATAGGATAAAATTAAAAAGATGATAATATGGCTCATGGTGTAGGTAATTTGCAATAAATAGGTCATTAAGCTCAAAAGTAAAGTTTCAATGGTTAATTTAATACACTTAGCTTGAAAGGCTCAAACGTTCCAAAGAAGAGTGCCTATATCGTGTTTAGATTCTTATACCTCCCAGGATTTTGCCTCAAGAAAGTTACTAAGTCAATTTTAAAGACTTAAACCTTCATGCATGTCTTCTTCCAGAGAAATTAAATTTTCATAGAAAATACTACATAAGACTAAAGAACATCAAGATAACATAAAAATAAATTAGATAAAATCAGAAATCATGCTTGCATTTGAACAAACTTATGAACAAAAAATCTCTCTGAACATACATTTATTCCAGCATACTTAGGTGAAAAGATTGAAACATACTTGCAAAATTTAAAAGTTCATGCAAAATATTGTCTTACTCCCCTTTAAAAAGAAGCAATGTTCTCATTACGAAAATAAAGTAATGAATGAAAAGTAAACACTAGGTAGTGTTGTATGAAAAGTGAGGTGAGTCATAAAGACTGCTTAAGTACCAAGTATTTCTTAACATTCCAATCCTAGACATGTTCATTCCCATTACCACATCACTTTGATGTTTCTAATGAAGAAGCATAGAGCTAATTTTATTCATTCTTGCAATATCCTATTTATCATGCGAAAGCAAAATACTAGCTAGGAAATAAAAATAAACACCTAAAAAGAAATAAATACTAAAGACAAGAAATTCCCCCTTTTATTTATTTGATTTATCCCCCTCGTCTTTCTCCTTTGATGCTTCATCCTCATTTTCATCCTTATCTTCTTCTTCCATGACTCGAAGATATAATTTGGGAACTCAGGAACAAAACTATTACAAAATCATCTCTAATCTTCATCTCTAATCTTCATATATTTCCAATAAGCCTATTGTTGGTTATGCATAAATTTCATTATATCCATCATAATTGAAAATTCTAATTTCTTTGTAGTATTTGAAGAAGTGGGCATAAGAATGGTCAACTCAGGATCAACACTTGGTTCAACGGGCTCATCAACATTCATCTCCTCTATTGGTTCAAAAATTTTTGGTTCCTTTATCAGTTCTTCTTTAGATTCTTCTTCTTCTGTTTCATCAACTAAGTCAGCTTTCAATTCAGATTTGTTTGATGACTCATCAGTTTCTGGTTTTGTTGGTTCAGTTGGGTTCAGGTCATGGACATTCTCCATGAACCATTCAAGATCATGGGCTATGATGCAACCTTGAACATATGGGCCCTTTAGGTTTGCTTTTGGTTTAACTTGGGCCCTTAAGAAAACTGAAGTTATCAATGATGGGAAGTAAGCACTTCCTGTCTTCTTTCTAGCACAATTGTGGATCTCCTTAAAAATAAGCTTCCCAACATTGATAGAACTTTTTTTCATAATAGCATCCAAAAAAAGTATTCACTCCATGATATGGTGGAACTATAAGATAGGCATTAAATAATATCGAATAAAGTAGAACCATACCTTAGCCACTAGTTTGATATTCCCTTTGACAAGAATGGCTATCATACTTTCCTATAATATATTGGGATCCCAAATTTGTCACAACATTAAGCACTTGTTGAAAAAAATCCCAATTTATATTTGTCATTATGGCAAAGTACTCCTATTCTTCAACATCAGGTAGGTTAAACAAATCATCAATGGACTTAGAAGTTAGGGGTACTTTCTTCTTGAACAATAACTTCAATAGCATTTGGTATAGTTAGGTTGGCATAGAACTCTCAAACTAACTCCTGTTCGGGAAATGATCTTGCATCACAAAAATAGTTTCAATTGAGGGCATCAATTGTCTTTCGTATCGACCACGACACAACCATCTTATCATTTCTCTCCAAGTTGAAACCTTTTTCCAGCATCGTGGGTTGATTTTTGAAGATGAAATGAAACCTTTCTTTTGCTTCCTCATCTTAGATCACAATTGGATTTTTCACAGAGGTCTTAGAAGATCTAGTTGTTTTGCAAGACATTGTGATTTTTCCCAAAAAATAGGCAAAATTTCAACAAAAGGAAGAGAAAAGAAATCGACAAGGGATGGTAGCAAGCTGTTTGCGGTGGCGATAGGTGTGCGGCAGCAATAAGGTTGCTCCGGCAAGTCTTGTAACGAAAAATAATGAGGGTTTTGCAACAAGAGAAGGAAATTGGGGAAATTCTTATAAATTTAGACTAATGGCTGAGAGGAAAAAAATGAGTGGCTAGGGTTTAAGCTAATTGGTTGAAGGGTTGTAAAAATTATGGTGGTAGAGAGAGGTTTATATAGTGGTGAGTTAGGGAAAATTTGTAGCAAAAGTTTAGCTACAAGGGTGACTTGGGCGGGAAGTATAGAGGAAGGGAAAAAGTAGCAGCAAAATTAAGGTTTTTAGGGAACCATTGGATGACAATGTTGGTTAAATTTCTCCTCTTTGTTGTTTCAGGCCTTGAGCCTAAACTGTATTTACAAACTAGATTGCTTAAGATAAAATAAATTGATTAGTACTTAGGCCAATTTGACCCCCTTATTAAACAAATAAAATAAAATTAACATTAAAAAAATATTAACACGGAAAAAAAATTTCAAAGTTAATTAGAAAATTTCTTCTCAAAAGATTACATTAAATTAATTCCCAGGAAAGGTTGGAGGGGTCACAAAATCTAGCTTAAGTTTCAATCACTTTAGACAAAATTAATTAAATCTTTAAATAAAATTAATTAAATGTACTAATTTAAGAAAAATAATATCTAATTATTTATTAAAAAGTAAGATCATAAAAATTAAAGGTCTATTAATTTGAATGATGTTTTAATTCGCTCAAATTCACCATTCCAATAGTGCTTGAGACGTTGACCATTAACTTTAAATGTACCTCCATGGTCGTCGTACAATTCTACAGCTTAATATGGATAAACTGTATATATGGTATAAGGTTCTCTCCATCGGGATTTGAGCTTCCCAGGGAATAACCATAGCCTTGAATTAAACAACAACACTTTTTTACCTTCTCTGAATTCAAGAGGCTGTATACGACTGTCATACCATCTCTTATTTTTTTTCTTTACACATCTTGGCATTCTCATATGAAAATAACCTCAGCTCTTTCAACTCATCAAGCTGTAGCATCCTTCTTTCATCTGATTGCTTAAGATCCAAATTTAATTGTTTCAAGGCCTAGTGAGCTTTATTTCCCAACTCAAGCAGCAAATGACATGCCTTTCTAAAAACTAGCTGATAGGGAGTCATTCCTAATGGTGTCTTAAAAGCGGTTCAATAGGCCCATTGAGCATCATCAAGCCTTCGAGACCAATCTTTTTCTGTTAGGGCGTACTACCCTCTTAAGAATACCTTTGATTTCACAGTTCACCCTTTCAAGTTGCCCATTTGATTGTGGGTGATAGGCAGTAGCAATTTTATGTTTCACGTCGTACTTGTCAAGCAACCACTTAAGCCATTTATTTACAAGTGAGATCCTTTATTACTAATTATAGCTCTAGAAGTCCCAAACTGTGTAAATACATGCTTATGTAGGAATCGCATGACTACCTTAGCATTATTTGTTGGGTATTCCTTAGCTTTAACCCACTCAGATACATAATCCACAGCTATCAAAATATATTTGTTCCCATGAGAATAAAGAAACGGGCCTAGAAAATCAATGCCCCATACGTCGAATAGTTCAACCTCTAAAATATTTGTCAAGGGCATCTCATTCCTACACGATATGTTTTTGGTTCTTTGGCATCTATAAGAGCTTTTCACATATGCAAATGCATCTTTAAACACTGTAGGCCAAAAGAATCTTGCTTGCAAAATCTTTGTTACAGTGCAAGATCCACCAAAGTGTCCCCCACTCGAAGATGAATGGCAGTGGTACAAAATCTTGTCAATCTCACTTCTAGCTACATACATCTTGATTATGTTATCTACATAATTTTTAAACAAAAACAGATCCTCCTAGAAATAATACAGACTATCATGAAGGAATTTCTTTCTTTGTTGGTATGTCATTTCTCGAGGAATTATTCCACATGCTAAATAATTGGCAAAATCAACAAACCAAGGTGTTTCATGAATTCAACTTACCTCGAAGATATGCTCATTAGGAAAACTCTCATTATTTGGAACAAGTGAAGAAGTTACCTCATTTTGTTCTAGCCTCGACAGATGATCAGTTACTTGATTTTCAGTACCCTTTTTGTCTTGGACCTCAAGGTCAAATTCTTGGAGTAAGAGTATCCAACGAATTAACCTTGGTTTAGCATCTTTCTTCGTGAGTGAATACTTAATGGTCGTATGATCGGTAAACACTGTAACTTTGGTACCTATAAGATATGAATGGAACTTGTCTAAAGCAAAAACTATAGCAAAGAGTTATTTTTCAATTACCGTATAATTGAGTTGGGCTCCTATCAAAGTTCTGCTTGCATAGTAGATAGGATAAAACACTTTGTTTCGTTTTTGACCCATCATAGCTACAATAGCGAAATCTCTTACATTGTTTCTTCTTTGACCCATCACAATTCTAATAGCAAAATCGCTTACATCACACATAAACTTAAAAGGTGAGTTCCAATTAGGTGTAACAATTATTGGGGCCGAGATTAACTAGCTTTTAAATTTATTGAATGCTTCTAAACATGATTTGTTAAAATAAAAAAATAATATCTTTTTCCAAAAGTGTACATAAAGGTTTAGAAATCTTCAAAAACTCTATGATAAATCTACGATAAAAACCAACATGCCTAAGAAACTTCTAACTCTTTTCACACTAACTAGAGGTGGTAATATTCCAGTTACGTCCTTTTTTGCTTTATCTACTTCAATTCCTTTTTTGGAAATTTTATGTCTTAATACAATTCCCTCCTTAACCATAAAATATCATTTCTCCTAGTTAAGGACAAGATTCGTCTCCTCACATCTTTTTAGTACCTTAGCCAAATTACTCAAACAAACATCATAAGTGTTGCCAAAAATAGAAAAATCATCCATGAAAATCTCAACAACATTTTCAACCATATCAGTGAAAATTGCCATCCTACATCATTGAAATGTGGCAGGTGCATTACATAAGCGGAAAGGCATTCGCCAAAAAGCAAATGTATTGTATGGGTAGGTAATAGTAGTTTTATGCTAGTCTTCCAAGGCTATAACTATTTGGTTATATCCCGAATATCCATCTAAAAAGTAGTAAAATTTATTACCTGTTAGTCAATCTAACATCTGATCCATAAAAGGTAATGGGAAATGGTCCTTACGAGTGGTTGTGTTCAATTTTCTGTAGTCAATACAGATTCTCCAAATTGTGACAGTTCTCATTGAGATTAACTGATTACCTTCATTCTCGACAATAATAATTCCACCTTTCTTTGGTACACATTGTACTGGATTTACCCATGAACTATCTAAGATAGGGTAGATAATTCCTGCATCTAACCATTTGATCACTTCCTTCCCTACTACCTCTTTCATGATAGGGTCTCCTTTTCCCATTGATTCTACCTCGCTCACCTTCTTTTAAAATAATCTAATGCTTATAGAATGAAGGGCTTATACCCGTATGTTAGCTATGGTCCAACCAATTGCCTTTTTAAAATTTCCTTAAAACAATAATCAATTGTTTCTTTTGGTTTTCTGTCAGTTCTCCTGAAACAATCACAGGCAAAGTAGAACTGTTACCTAAATAAACATATTTAAAATCAGACAAAAGTACTTTTAGTTGAAGCTTATGCGGTTCCTAGATTGACAACTTGGTTTGTGTAAATTCCCGAACTTCCAACTCTAGCGATTCGAACCGCAGTGGCTGAACATAACTCCTCAGATTGGCTTCCATCGAAGCCATGTTTTCATTACCTTTTTCATCCTTCAATGGTTCAGACCCTAAAATGTTCTCCAATGGGTCTTCTTTAAGATTGCTCTCCCATTGCATAGAAACTAAGGTTTCTAATTCCCCCATTACTGAACATTCCCTGTAACACCCCTTACCCGAGTCCGAGGCTGAGACAGGGTACGAGGCATTATCGGACTTAAACGTACACAACTATGTAAAACCGAGTCATAAATTTTTTTTGTTCAAATGAAAAACATTCATTCATATTCATAATGTACCTTATACGGGTGTACGAGGCCCAAAACATACATCGGGGTGGTTCGGGACTAGATCGAGATCTAACAAACTTTTTATAACACTTAGAAAATTTTCTTGTTTTGGAGAGTCACATGCCCGTGTGGGTAGGCCATGTGGTCACACTCGCTTGTGTGGCTTGGACACGCCCGTGTCCTCAGCCCGTGTAACTCTCTATTTATGATGTCAGCAATATTTGAAGGTCACACAGCCAAGACACACGCCCGTGTGCTAGGTCGTGTCTTCCATACAGTTGAGACACACGGTCGTGTTTCTGTCCGTGTGGCCAACACTTAGGTTATTTTCCAAACCTTGGTCAACCTTAATCCCTCACACACTTATACAACATCAAAGCCATAGAACATGGTATCCAATTAAAGATTAAACAACCTCAATTAAGTTACAAACATAACATTTGCATGTCATTATACTTGTGTTTCTCATACTCATTTGGCCTTGTCTATTATAATACCACTTATACTTTTATACCATGGTTATCATCATACTAAATAACTTCAACTTAATTATAGCAAGCAAGTATAACCACATCACACAAGATCTCGGTACATATAAGCACATGACCACATTTCATGGTGTTAGCACATTGCACATGGATAAATTGGTTTACAAACCCATAACCAATATATTTGATTACAAACCCACACCTCATGGCTATATACACTTGAATCATTATAAGCCAATACATTTGGCCAAACCATTAAACACATAACACAAAGGACTAAGTCTCCATACATGTCACTCATTTGAAAACACTTAAGGTTTATCGACACCCAAAATTGATAATTTGATAGTGTGATGCTACCTCCGACGATCTCCAACCCCGAGCTAACCTAGCAACACTAAAGAAATGAAAATGAGGGGCTAAGCTATATAGCTTAGTAAGTCTGTATGAAAATAATAAGCAATTTATTAACATGCTTCTACCAATTCTCACATCATGATCTCAAGGTAAAAAAATCATAATTGCACTTTTTACTTATGTTCATGTCAAGCTGTTTACTTGCGTCATAGTCACTAAATTATTAATATCTTAAGCTAAAGAATTCTAAATTAAGATCTGTTAAAAGCATTTGAAACTAGACTCATATATCTTTCCACCATAAAATTTTCAGAATTTATGGATTAGCCAATAAGTACAGTTTATTCTTCAAAGTTACCCCTGTTTTTCTATTTGATAGCTTTTACCTTTTTTTACTAAAAAATAATTATCTCTTAGTATGGGATTTGGAAGATGTTCCCATATATTTCTCTTGAAAATAGACTCATTAATAATTTTAGTCATACAAATTCTAACCGATAATTATTTTCTTTAAAATTTTTAATGATTTTCCAAAGTTAAGAAAGGGGAGCCCGAAATCACTCTGATCCTGTCTCACAAAAATTCAAATATCTCATAATATGAAATTCTTTTGCTTACACCATTTTCTCCATGTGAAATTAGACACAATAAGCTTTAATTTCATATTTTATTTAACCTCAACTCAATTTCCACAATTTTTGGTGGATTTTCAAAGTCGGAATGCTGCTGCTGTCCAAAACTGTTTTAGTGTCAAGTGATGATACTAAGTTTATAACACCTTTACAAATCATTTCCACCATCATGGTAAAAATATATTTTTTTATACATCACAAGACTAGACCCATAATCACAAGGTCATCCCAATTTCAATCTCATAAGCGTGACTTACTTATTTGCATCCTTACCAAAGGTGCATCATAAACCGAAATAATTTCTCATGAGTTTTCCGTACATACCTGTATCGCTTCCTAACGTAATCATAGATTATCACAACTTTGATATAATCTTTGAAATACCCGTTGAACCACTTGGAATACTAAAGGATACTCGAAAATCTCATACACATGAAAAGATGTCAATGCCATGTCCCAGACGTGGTCCTACATGAGATCTCACATCGATGCCAAAAGCCCAGCTATGGTCTTACACGAAGTCTCATAACGGTGCCGATGCCATGTCCCAGACATGGTCTTATACGGGACCTCATATCGATGCCAATGCCATATCCCAGATATGGTCTTACATGGGATCTCATACTGATGCCGATGCCATATCCCAGATATGGTCTTACACGGGATCTCATTTTGATGCTGATGTCATATCCTAGATATGATCTTATACGGGATCTTAATACTCACATGTTGTGATATCCGTATCTTAGCTATTCCTAGGGCTTAATTGGGATTTCTAAGACACCAACTTTTATCGAGTCGTCATTTATACATCATGAATCAATTTCATAAAGACAAATACATATACATATACATATACATATACATTTCATGTGATATTTAAGCATTAAACATATAATAATAATAATAACATGTTGCATTATTTTCATACAAACTTACCTCAATACTAAAAATGGCGAAAAGAGACCTAATCGTCAAATACTCGTTTTTTCCCTCGTTCTAGGTCCAAATCTCATTTTCCTTGATCTATAATATCAGATTTAGCTTATTTATTAGTCACATTATTTAATTTGATCCAAAAATCACATTATGGAAAAATTACGTTTTTGCCCCTAAAGTTCCATATATTTACACTTTTGCCCCTAGGCTCGTAAAATGATTTTCATTCAATTTTTTTGTTCTTTAAGCCTAGACGAATCATTTTCATAACTATAGCAGCCCACAATTTCAACTAAATCACACTTTTATGACATTTTATAACTTTTACAAATTAGTCCTTTTTAGCGTTTCCACCGAAAACTACTTAGTAAAAGTCGTTTAACACACAAAAAACATTCATATTCCTCCCTTAAATATAAAAAATACACACATGTATCACATGGGTAAATTTTTAAACATCAACCCTAGCTTAAATAAATGGTATAAATAGATAGATCTTGTTACGGGGATTGCAAAAACGTAAAAATCATTAAAAACGGGGCTAGAACGGACTTACAATCAAGCTTGGAAGCCTGAAAAACCCTAGACATGGTTTCTCCATGCAATTTTCGGCCATATCTTGAAGATGAACAAAAATTGGCTTTTAATTTTGTTTTTAATTCATTTTAATTACTAAATGACCAAAATGCCCCTAACTTATAAATATTCTATTTCACCAATTTCATGTCCATTTTTGTCCAAAAAATTAACCAATGGTCTAATTAGCATATAAGGACCTCCAATTTAAAATTTCATAACAATTGGACACCTCTAGCATGTAGAACTCAACTTTTGCACTTTTTACAATTTAGTCCTTTTGACAAAATTGAGTGCCCAAACATCAAAATTTTCAAACAAAATTTTCAAAAAATCATTTTTTGAAATCGTAGACCATAAGAATATAATAAAAATAAAATTTATTACGTCAGATTTGTGGTCTCGAAACCACTGTACTGACTAGGCCGAAAATTGGGCTGTTACAATTCCTCCGCCGGATTGGAAAATTTAATGGCCTTCAAAATGTTAAATGTTACCTGGTCATCTTGAACTCTGATTGTGAGTTCTTCTTTTTGCACATCTATCAACGTTCTTCCTATGGCTAGAAAAGGTCTCCCTAGGATGATCAGAACTTCCTTATCTGCTTCAAAGTCTAACACAACAAAGTTAACAGGAAAAATAAACTTATCAACTCTTACCAAAACATCCTCAATCTTTCCTTCGAGATATGCTAAAGATCAATCCACAAGTTGAAGTGTCACAGTAGTGGGTCTTACTTCACTTATTCCCAATAGTTTGAAAATAGATTTGGGTATCAAGATTATGCTTTCTCCAAGGTCGTACAAAGCTTTACCACAGTGAGATTCTCCAATGTTACAGGGTATCGTAAAGCTTCCAGGGTCTTTCAATTTCGGAGGTAACTTGTTCTATAAGAACACACTACACTCCTTCGCCAAAGCAACAGTCTCATACTCACTAATTCCTTTCTTCTTGGACAAAATATCCTTCACAAACTTCATGTATTTGGGAATTTTCTCTAAAGTCTCCACCAATTGGATGTTAATGTGCAGTTTCGTTAGAACATCCAAGAACTTCTTGAATTGCACCTCATGTTTCTGCTTATGCTACTGAAGTCTTTGAGGATATGAAACTTTAGGTTGAAATGGACAACTTTTTTGAGAAGGCAAATCTGCAAAAGAAGGTATTAGCTTTTCAGAATTCACTAGTCTAGGATTTACCTCGATAGAATTTTTAGCATCCGGCTTGTAATATCCCGAATTAGGGCCTAATCGGAATAGTGGTTTCGTGACCACAAAATCCGAGATAAAAATAATTATTTTATGATTATTTTGAGGTCTATGATATGATTGCATGATTGTGTGAAATTTTCGTGAAGAAATTTTATGCCTAAAGTGCTTAAATTGAAATTAGGGACTAAATCGAATAATTTGCAAAACTTGCATTCTAGAAGTTTCTAGTATGAAATTGTTTTGAAATATTAATTAGGAGGTCTTAAATAGAAATTTTACCAATTTCTAAGTTTATGGACAAAAATTGGACATGGATGGAATTTTTGGAAAGTTTAGTAGTAAGGGCATTTTGGTCATTTAGGGGTAAAATGAATTAAAATACAAAATTAAAAGCCAATTTTGCTCATCTTCAACCCCATGGCCGAATATAGCAAGGAGAAACCATGGCTAGGGTTTTCAAGCTTCCAAGCTCGATTGTAAGTCCATTCTAGCCTGTTTTTCAAGTTCTTTACGTTTTTGGAGTCCCTGTGAGTTCGATTTAGCTTATGCTAGCAATAATTTAACCTAGGGTTTATATTTGGAAAAATACCCATAGGTGAAATTTGTGTATTTTGGTGTTTTATGATAGAATATGAGGTTTTAAATTATGTTAGACAACTTGTGCTACTCGGTTTTAAGTGAAAACGAGCAAAAGGGCTTAATTTGTAAAAATAACTAATAGTCATAAGTACATGTTAGAGTGAGAATTTGATGTTGCCATAGAAGGGAAAAATGATCAGCATGTCATAAAACATAAGAAAATAGACTGAAGTTTAATTTACGAGCTTTGGGGCAAAAGTGTAAATATGCAAAAGTTTAGGGGAAAAATTGTAATTTTTCCAAAATATAATTTTGGGTCAATTTGAATAATGTGAGTCCTAATTAGACTATATTTTAAATGATAGAGCAAGGAAAACTGAAATTCGGGCTAAAATGGGGAAAATACCAAGTTGTGGACGAAATGGTAAAAGTAGCCATTTTCGCATACTAGGTGTAACGCCCCGTACCCGATACCGTTGCCGGAGTCGAACACGAGGTGTTAATAGACTTAATTCAATTCTTAAACAGCTCAAACAATTTAATTTTATAAATTTCAGACAAGTCGGCTAATCACACGTCACACGATCGCTTAAAAATTCATATCTCGAGTTCTCAAACTCAAAATCCAATTCCATAAATTTTCCTAAAACTAGACTCATATATATATTTACTAATTTTTTCTAGAATTTTTGGCCAGGCCAATTAGTACAGTTTATTAGTTGAAGTCTCCCTGTTTGAGGTTTGACTTCTCTGCCTCTGTGTATTCTGAATCGATATCTCTCCTGCATGCAGAGCTTCAATGATCATGCCGTTTGTAGACTCAATAAGGATTCTGTACATATAAATTATAACTTCTAATTATTTTTATACAATTTATGGTGAATTTCTAAAAGTCGAGCAGGGGATCCAGAAATCGCTCTGCCCTGTTTCACAAAAAAATTAAACATCTCATAAAATATAACTCATATACTGTTTCGTTTCTTTCATATGAAAATAGACTCATAATTATTCAATTCCATATTTTATTCATCATCTAATTATATCTCTACTATTTTTAATGATTTTTCAAATTCACGTCACTCTTTACATTGTGCAATCTATTTTATGGTAAATTTTACCTATTTTATGGTTTCCATGGATTAACTAGCAATTTGACATACATAACACCAAATATGATCATAATTAGCCATTCCAATGGCTAATCATTACCAAGCATTTTTATACCACTCAATAACCATATCATAAGACTATATATACAAAATGATTATAATGCTATACATGCCATACTCAAAATATACAAGCCATTATGCCAAGATGGTATACGGATAGTGTGAGCGTGCCTCAGACTGTTCTCGATTTTCGAGTGGGCTTGTCAACACTACAAGGAATGAAAAGGAGGAGTAAGCATAAATGCTTTGTAAGTTCACATGCAAATAGCAAGTAACATAACCATATAAGCAAACATAAAACATCATTTGCATAATCATCACCAAGACATTCATATCATATTTTCATTTATCATCTCACCATATTGTTGTTATATCGATTTTTCAACCCGAGGGTTAAGTACATACCTGTTCAAAGTATCCATTTCACAACACTTACCAATACGTCCCTTTCATTTGAGTAGAACTTTACCCGTTGAACACATCGGAATATAATTCGGATACATGGAAAGTTTGCACATAAGTGCCACATATGTAACCAAGCTACTATGTAACCCGCCCATAAGCGAACTCGGACTCAACTCAACGAGCTCGGGCGTTCACATCCATAAGTGAACTTAGACTCAACTCAACGAGCTCGGATGCCTAGTTACATCTCACGAACTCGGACTCAACTCAACGAGTTCGGACATTCGCATCCATAAGTGAACTCGGACTCAACTCAACGAGTTCGGATGCCCAAATATCCCAGTGACATGTCACTTGTATCCTAATCCATTCCTAAGGTTCAACGGGACCTTTTTCCCAATCATGTGTCTCAACCATCTTCTACGGAATACCGATACCGATACTCGGTAGTATTTCACATTTTCCAAGTATATTTACACTAAACTTTTGCATATTTACACTTTTGCCCCAAAGCTCGTAAATTAAACTTCAGCCTATTTTCTTATGTTTTATGACATGCTGATCATTTTTCCCTTCTATGGCAACATCAAATTCTCACTCTAACATGTACTTATGACTATTAGGTATTTTTACCGGTGAAGTCCTTTTGCTCGTTTTCACTTAAAACCGAGTAGCACAAGTTGTCTAACATAATTTAAAACCTCATATTCTATCATAAAACACCAAAATACACAAATTTCACCGATGGGTATTTTTCCAAATATAAACCCTAGGTTAAATTATTGCTAGTATAAGCTAAATCGAGCTACCGGGACTCTAAAAACGTAAAGAACTTGAAAAATGGGGCTAGAATGGACTTACAATCGAGCTTGGAAGCTTGAAAAACCCTAGCCATGGTTTCTCCTTACTATATTCGGCCATGGGGTTGAAGATGAGCAAAATTGACTTTTAATTTTGTATTTTAATTCATTTTACCCCTAAATTACCAAAATGCCCTTACTACTAAACTTTCCAAAAATTCCATCCATGTCCAATTTTTGTCCATAAACTTAGAAATTGGTAAATTTGCTATTTAAGACCTCCTAATTAATATTTCAAAACAATTTCATACTAGAAACTTCTAGAATGCAAGTTTTGCAAATTATTCGATTTAGTCCCTAATTTCAATTTAAGCACTTTAGGCATAGGATTTCATCACAAAATTTTCACACAATCATGCAATCATATCATAAACATCAAAATAATTATAAAATAATTATTTCTATCTCGGATTTTGTGGTCACAAAACCACTATTCCGACTAGGCCCAAAATCAGGATATTACAACTCTCCCCCTCTTTAGGGATTTTCGTCCCCGAAAATCTTACCAGAAAAGTGGTCTTCACTTTTAATCTCATATTCGGTGCCGAAGAACTTTCACTTAGACTGTACCTCCAATACTTCTCTTTAATTTCTCATATGATCTGAAAGCTTACGGTCTCAACTCTCAATCGTTTTAAATTTTCAACCCTTCTCGGTTTCCCATGATATCATGACATAAAACCGGATCTTAACTTGATTAATGGAGACCGAAATTCCAAGAAATCCAACAATCAAAGAGACCTAAATTTCCATGAATCTGATGAGTAGGAATTCATTCAATACAGATATGATTTATAGATCTCGCCAAATATTTAACAATAAGATACATCACATTTTCCTCTTTCTGCCATGGAAATAATTCTGATATGACCTCAAGAATAATCCTTCTCATTTCCATCCCAATATCAACACTGACAACGATAATTTTGATAGATCCCAATGCTCGGCTTTAACCCCTTTAACAACTCCGATTTTATGTAACATCGAATGCTCTAAACTATCACATTACCTCACTGTCTTGAAACACATCACAATTCATACAACAATACATTACTGAAAGTCAGGAAGTCTTTACTCAATGTAAACTAGTCTAGTTCAGACGCTTCGGTTACCAATATTCTCATCTATCCGAACTTTGTCAACATGTAATAAACTTTTCAGCTTTCACAAAATGAAAACTTATCATTCGTAGTGACTTTAACTAATATCAAACTTTTTCTAATAAATATACATTTCTCGTTCAGACTATTTACTCTTTTATCTGTACAAAATAAAATTCTATTATCAGACTTGGGAAAAATAATCCTGAAATAATTGTCGCATGAAATCTTTCAAATAGATAATTCACCATACCGATGAAACTCGCGCTTTTATCACTTATGCCTTTCATGATGTCAAATCCTTACACGAAAATTAGAAAAAAAACCCCAATACTAAAATCACCACATTACCAAGATCAAATTAGAAGTATAGTCATATTTGACATGATTATCACGAGTGAAGAACGCACTTGAACACGAGTCATAATTGACAAATTATGGAACAAAGATAACAAGAAAACCGAATAAAGAAATCCAAAATAGAGAAATCCAAAATAAACAAATCCGAATAAAGAAACCCAAGATACGATACTATCTTTGGAGAATCGAAAACCAAGCCGGGAGAATCAAAAACCAAACTCATAGAGAAAATACGGAATACCACGATAATTCTTCAAAGAAAGAAAGTCCAAAAGAAAACATCATTTAATCCCACTTTGGAATCAAATATAACAAGAACAATATATCTTCCCATACATATATATCGATGATGAAGCATCAAGTAGAAGAAAGCAGAATCATAATATCATATGTATTCTCTCATCAATTCTTATCGAATAAATGAAATAGAATACCCGATGAAATAGAGCAATATAAATTATAAACCAGTCGACTACCAATGCTTTCATCCAACACCGTGATTAAAAGACATTCCCATATAACAAGAATTTCTTCAAAGATCAATAACCATAGAAATATTTACGAGAACGGGTAAACACATAGAACGTCTCAAAAGAGATCACTAAATCTGTCCGATCATAATCACACACTCGAGATAGTTCACATTTCAAATATCATTTCCCCAACTAGTTCTCGCCATCACAAATTTCATATTAAACCATTCAGTAAAGAAGGCCAGTTCTGAATAAATTTTGATTTACACTTTTCTCTTGCTTGCACCTGAGTAATTCGATTTACCAAGGAGAATTCCTTTTTCTAATCGGGAGCGATTGCATAATTCCAATAATCTTTACGTCAATCCGATACTTTCATCGCTCGACTTTACTTATCAGCTCATTTTCAATCTCTGATCATACTTATAATTATTCTATCACTGAACTCTTTGGGTTCTCAACCGGAAACTTATTCAATACAAATCTCATGAAATTCCATTATAAGTACCATTTCGGTAAGGGGTAGGAGTTGTAGGACCTCTGACTCGACTTTCTTATACATACACATATGACACAACTTCCATCATCATAACAACATCATCAAAATCATGCCATTCATTCATGTTGGCTTACACCAATTTTCCTATTGTCCCATTTAGACAATATAATTATGCATACATTCTATGTTTTCTAGATAGCTTTACTTATCCATTCATTTAATTAAATTAAGTCATTCTCATGACATCATATAAGGCCAAACAAACATAGATATTTGCACCACAATCCTAACTTTCATTTCATGCATCATCATGTACATATCATTACAATCATATAATTCAGTCCAACAATTTAACATAGATAAGTTCATTTCATTATAATCCTTTATCTCATAAAAATTATATATCATTAGCATTCATCAACATTCGACGTCCAAATCAAAACAAGGACATTTTCATTCGTATCATAATATTATGACTTTTATTCATACCTCTACTACTTTCTATTTATTCCGTTCATCTTATCAAGTAAGCCATATACACTACATCATATGAGCATTAAGCAAATATGAATATTTATCACATATGTATCATAAACCTTTATTCATACCTTTCTGAACCGATACTTATCATAATCATAATTTTACTCAAATGCCTTCACATAACATTGAACATGGTCAGCGCAGCTCGGTTGGAGAGTACCCGTCTAAATAAGACGGTACTCATACGCGTCGAAAGACATCACACTATCACAGATCAGTGGCATGTATAGCTAAACTTTTACACATGCTAGGTTAGTCCGAGAATCGACTAAACCTGCTCTGATACCACCAAATGTAACGCCCCGTACCCGATACCGTTGCCGGAGTCGAACACGAGGTGTTAACAGACTTAATTCATTTCTTAAACAGCTCAAACAATTTAATTTTAGAAATTCCAGACAAGCTGGCTAACTGCGTCACATTCGCTTAAAAATTCATATCTCGAGTTCTCAAACTCAAAATCCAATTCCATAAATTTTCCCTAAAACTAGACTCATATATATATTTACTAATTTTTTTTCTAGAATTTTTGGCCAGGCCAATTAGTACAGTTTATTAGTTGAAGTCTCCCCTATTTCAGGGTTCGACTTCTCTGCCCTCTGTGTATTACGAATCAGATATCTCCCTGTACAGAGCTTCAATGACTGTGCCGTTTGTCTCTAATAAAACTAGACTCAATAAGGATTTTGTACATATAAATTATAACTTCTAATTATTTTTATACAATTTATGGTGAATTTATAAAAGTCAGAACAGGGGATCCAGAAATCGCTCTGGCCCTGTTTCACAAAAATTTAAACATCTCATAAAATATAACTCATATACCTGTTTCGTTTCTTTCATATGAAAATAGACTCATAATTATTCAATTCCATATTTTATTCATCATCTAATTATATCTCTACTATTTTTAATGATTTTTCAAATTCACGTCACTACTGCTATCTGAATCTATTTTATGGTAAATTTTACCTATTTTATGGTTTCCATGGATTAACTAGCAATTTGACATACATAACACCAAATATGATCATAATTAGCCATTCCAATGGCTAATCATTACCAAGCATTTTTATACCACTCAATAACCATATCATAAGACTATATATACAAAATGATTATAATGCTATACATGCCATACTCAAAATATACAAGCCATTATGCCAAGATGGTATACGGATAGTGTGAGCGTGCCTCTGACCGTTCCTGATTTTCGAGCTGGCTTGTCAACACTACAAGGAATGAAAAGGAGGGAGTAAGCATAAATGCTTTGTAAGTTCACATGCAAATAGCAAGTAACATAACCATATAAGCAAACATAAAACATCATTTGCATAATCATCACCAAGACATTCATATCATATTTTCATTTATCATCTCACCATATTGTTGTTATATCGATTTTTCAACTCGAGGGTTAAGTACATACCTGTTCAAAGTATCCATTTCACAACACTTACCAATACGTCCCTTTCATCTTAAGTATTCCTCCATTTAAGTAGAACTTTACCCGTTGAACACATCGGAATATAATTCGGATACATGGAAAGTTTGCACATAAGTGCCACATATGTAACCAAGCTACTATGTAACCCGCCCATAAGCGAACTCGGACTCAACTCAACGAGCTCGGGCGTTCACATCCATAAGTGAACTCGGACTCAACTCAACGAGCTCGGATGCCTAGTTACATCTCACGAACTCGGACTCAACTCAACGAGTTCGGACATTCGTATCCATAAGTGAACTCGGACTCAACTCAACGAGTTCGGATGCCCAAATATCCCAGTGACATGTCACTTGTATCCTAATCCATTCCTAAGGTTCAACGGGACCTTTTTCCCAATCATGTGTCTCAACCATCTTCTACGAAATACCGATACTGATACTCGGTAGTATTTCACATTTTCCAAGTATATCACAGAATTTGACATATTATCAAACAATTATCACGAGTATAATATTTCATAATAATTATCATATCATTTAAATAACATAAAAACATTTAGAATAATAACTATGTTACCAACATTTACATATGAACTTACCTAGTATGCGAAAATGGATACTTTTACCATTTCGTCCACAACTTGGTATTTTCCCCATTTTAGCCCGAATTCTAGTTTTCCTTGCTCTATCATTTAAAATATAGTCTAATTAGGACTCACATTATTCAAATTGACCCAAAATCATATTTTGGAAAAATTACAATTTTGCCCCTAAACTTTTGCATATTTACACTTTTGCCCCAAAGCTCGTAAATTAAACTTCAGCCTATTTTCTTATGTTTTATGACATGCTGATCATTTTCCCCTTCTATGGTAACATCAAATTCTCACTCTAGCATGTACTTATGACTATTAGGTATTTTTACAGATTAAGCCCTTTTGCTCGTTTTCACTTAAAACCGAGTAGCACAAGTTGTCTAACATAATTTAAAACCTCATATTATATCATAAAACACCAAAATACACAAATTTCACCGATGGGTATTTTTCCAAATATAAACCCTAGGTTAAATTATTGCTAGCATAAGCTAAATCGAGCTACCGGGACTCTAAAAACGTAAAGAACTTGAAAGACGGGGCTAGAATGGACTTACAATCGAGCTTGGAAGCTTGAAAAACCCTAGCCATGGTTTCTCCTTACTATATTCGGCCATGGGGTTGAAGATGAGCAAAATTGACTTTTAATTTTGTATTTTAATTCATTTTACCCCTAAATGACCAAAATGCCTTTACTACTAAACTTTCCAAAAATTCCATCCATGTCCAATTTTTGTCCATAAACTTAGAAATTGGTAAAATTTCTATTTAAGACCTCCTAATTAATATTTCAAAACAATTTCATACTAGAAACTTCTAGAATGCAAGTTTTGCAAATTATTCGATTTAGTCCCTAATTTCAATTTAAGCACTTTAGGCATAGGATTTCATCACAAAATTTTCACACAATCATGCAATAATATCATAAACATCAAAATAATTATAAAATAATTATTTCTATCTCGGATTTTGTGGTCACAAAACCACTATTCCGACTAGGCCCAAAATCAGGATATTACACTAGGTAAGTTCATATGTAAATGTTGGTAACATAGTTATTATTTTAAATGTTTTTATGTTATTTAAATGATATGATAATTATTATGAAATATTATACTCGTGATAATTGTTTGATAATATGTCAAATTATGTGATATACTTGGAAAATGTGAAATACTACCGAGTACCGGTATCGGTATTCCGTAGAAGATGGTTGAGACACATGATTGGGAAAAAGGTCCCGTTGAACCTTAGGAATGGATTAGGATACAAGTGACATGTCACTGGGATATTTGGGCATCCGAACTCGTTGAGTTGAGTCCGAGTTCACTTATGGATGCGAAAGTCCGAACTCGTTGAGTTGAGTCCGAGTTCGTGAGATGTAACTAGGCATCCGAACTCGTTGAGTTGAGTCCGAGTTCACTTATGGATGCGAACGCCCGAGCTCGTTGAGTTGAGTCCGAGTTTGCTTATGGGCGGGTTACATAGTAGCTTGGCTACATATGTGGCACTTATGTGCAAACTTTCCATGTATCCGAATTATATTCTGATGTGTTCAACGGGTAAAGTTCTACTCAAATGGAGGAATACTCAAGATGAAAAGGGACGTATTGGTAAGTGTTGTGAAATGGATACTTTGAACAGGTATGTACTTAACCCTCGGGTTGAAAAATCGATATAACAACAATATGGTGAGATGATAAATGAAAATATGATATGAATGTCTTGGTGATGATTATGCAAATGATGTTTTATGTTTGCTTATATGGTTATGTTACTTGCTATTTGCATGTGAACTTACTAAGCATTAATGCTTACTCCCTCCTTTTCATTCCTTGTAGTGTTGACAAGCCAGCTCAGAAATCAGGAACAGTCGGAGGCACGCTCACACTATCCGTATACCATCTTGGCATAATGGCTTGTATATTTTGAGTATGGCATGTATAGCGTTATAATCATTTTGTATATATGGTCTTATGATATGGTTATTGAGTAGTATAAAAATGCTTGGTAATGATTAGCCATTGGAATGGCTAATTATGATCATATTTGGTGTTATGTATGTCAAATTGCTAGTTAATCCATGGAAACCATGAAATAGGTAAAATTTACCATAAAATAGATTCAGACAGCAGTAGTGACGTGAATTTGAAAAATCATTAAAAATAGTAGAGATATAATTAGATGATGAATAAAATAATTGAAGAATTATGATTCTATTTTCATATGGAAGAAACGAAACAGGTATATGAGTTATATTTTATGAGATATTTAAATTTTTGTGAAACAGGGCCAGAGCGATTTTTGGATCCCCTGTTCTGACTTTAGAAATTCACCATAAATTGTATAAAAATAATTATAAGTCATAATTTATATGTACAGATTTCTTATTGAGTCTAGTTTTAAGAGAAACAAACTTCATAGTCATTGAAATTATTTACAGAGAGATATCTGATTCGTAATACACAGAGGTCAGAGCAGTTGAACCCTAAAACAGGGGAGACTTTAACTAATAAACTGTACTAATTGGCCCAGCCAAAAATTCTAAAAAAAAAATTAGTAAATATATATATGAGTCTATTTTTAGGGAAAATTGACGGAATTGGATTTCGAGTTTCATAACTCGAGATATGAATTTTTAAGCGAATGTGACGCAACTAGCCAGCTTGTCTGGAATTTTAAAATTAAATTGTTTAAGCATTTAATTGATGAATTAAGTCTGTTAACACCTCGTGTTCGACTCCGAAAACAGTCTTGGGTACGGGGCGTTACATTTGGTGGTATCGGAGCAGGTTTAGTCGATTCTTGGACTAACCTAGCATGTGTAAAACTTTAGCTATACATGCCACTAATCCGTGATAGTGTGATGTCTTCCGACGCGTATGAGTACCGTCTTATTTAGACAGGGTACTCTCCAACCGAGCTGCGTTGACCATGTTCAACGTTATGTGAAGGTATTTGAGTAAAATTATGATTATGATAAGTATCGGTTCAGAAAAGTATGAAGAAGGGTTAATGATACATATGTGATAAATATTCATATTTGCTTAATACTCATATGATGTAGTGTATATGGCTTACTTGATAAGATGAACGGAATAAATAGAAAGTAGTAGAGGCATGAATAGAGGTCATAATATTATGATACGAATGAAAATGTCCTTGTCTTGATTTGGATGTCGAATGTTGATGAATGCTAATGATTTATAATTTTTATGAGATAAAGGATTATAATGAAATGAACTTATCTATGTTAAATTGTTGGACTGAATTATATGATTGTAATGATATGTACATGATGATGCACGAAATGAAAGTTATGATTGTGGTGCAAATATCTATGTTTGTTTGGCCTTATATGATGTCATGAGCATGACTTAATTTAATTAAATGAATGGATAAGGAAAGCTATCTAGAAAACATAGAATGTATGCATAAGTATATTGTCTAAATGGGACAATAGGAAAATTGGTGTAAGCCAACATGAATGAATGACATGATTTTGATGATGTTGCTATGATGATGGAAGTTGTGTCATATGTGTATGTATAAGAAAGTCGAGTCAGAGGTCCTACAACCCCTCCCCCTTACCGAAATGGTACTTATAATGCAATTTCATGAGATTTGTATTGAATAAGTTTCCGGTTGAGAACCCAAAGAGTTCAAATGATAGAATAATTATAAGTATGATCAGAGATTGAAAATGAGCTGATAAGTAAAGTCAGAGCCAGTAAAGTATCGGATTGACGTAAAAATTATTGGAATTATGCACTGTTCCAGTTAGAAAAGGAATTCTCCTTGGTAAACCGAATTACTCAGGTGCAAGGTCAAGAAAAGTGTAAATCGAAATTTATTTAGAACTAGCCTTCCTTAGTGAATGGTTTAATATGAAATTTGTGATGGCAGAACTAGTTGGGGAAATGATATTTGAAATGTGAACTATCTGAGTGTGATAGTTATGACTGGATAGATTTAGCAGTCTCTTTTGAGATGTTCTATGTGTTTACCCGTTCTCAGAAATATTTCTATTGCTATTGATCTTCTGAAGAAATTCTTGTTATATGGGAATGTCTTTTAATCCTGGTGTTGGATGAAAGCATTGGTAGTCTGATTGGTTTATAATTTATATTGCTCTATTTCATCAGGTATTCTATTTCATTTCGTCTGATAAAAATTGATGAGAGAATACATATGATATTATGATTCTGTTTCTTCTACTTGATGCTTCATCTGATATATATGTATGGGAAGATATATTGTTTTTGTTATATTTGATTCCAGTGGGATTAAATGATGTTTTCTTTTGGACTTTCTTTCTTTGAAGAATTATCGGGGTATTCCGTATTTTCTCTATAAGTTTGGTTTTCGATTCTCCGGCTTGGATTTCGATTCTCCAGCGTAGTATCGTATCTCGGGTTTCTTTATTCTGGATTTTTTTATTCTGGATTTCTCTATTTTGGATTTCTTTATTCGGTTTTCTTGTTATCTTTGTTCCATAATTTGTCAATTATGACTCGTGTTCGAAGTGCGTTTTTCAGCTTGTGATAATCATGTCAAATATGACTATACTTCTAATTTGATCTTGATAATGCGGTGATTTTAGTATTGGGATTTTTTCTAATTTCTGTGTAAGGATTTGACATCAGTAAAGGCATAAGTGATAAAAGCGCGAGTTTCAGTCGGTATGGTGAATTATCTATTTGAAAGATTTCATGTGACAATTATTTCGTGATTATTTTTCCAAGTCCGATAATAGAATTTCATTTTGTACTGATAAAAGAGTAAATAGCCCGAACGAGAAGTGTATATTTATTAGAAAGAGTTGGATATTAGTTAAAGTCACTACGAATGATAAGGTTTTCATTTTGTGAAAGCTGAAAAGTTTATTACATGTTGACAAAGTTCGGATAGATGAGAATATTGGTAACCGAAGCTTACGAACTAGACTAGTCTACATTGAGTAAAGACTTCATGACTTTCGAGAATATATCTTGTTGTATGAATTGTGATGTGTTTCAAGACGGTGAGGTAATGTGATAGTTTAGAGCATTCGATGTTACATAAAATCGGAGTTGTTAAAGGGGTTAAAGCCGAGCATTGGGATCTATCAAAATTATCCTTGTCAGTGTTGATATTGGGATGGAAATGAGAAGAATTATTCTTGAGGCCATATCGCAATTATTTCCATGGCGAAAAAGAGGAAAATGTGATGTATTCTATTGTTAAATGTTTGGCGAGATCTATAAATCATATCTCAGATTGAATGAATTCCTACTCATCAGATTCATGGAATTTCAGGTCTCTTTGATTGTTGGATTTCTTGGAATTCCGGTCTCCATTAATCAAGTTAAGATTCGGGTTTTATGTTATGATATCATGGGAAACTGAGAAGGGTTGAAAATTTAAGAACAGTTGAGAGTTGAGATGTAAGCTTTCAGATCATATGAGAAATTAAAGAGATGTATTGGAGGTACAGTCTAAGTGAAAGTTCTTCGGCACCGAATATGAGATTAAAAGTGAAGACCACTTTTCTGGTAAGATTTTCGGGGACGAAAATCCCTAAAGGGGGGGAGAGTTGTAATATCCCGAATTAGGGCCTAATCGGAATAGTGGTTTCGTGACCACAAAATCTGAGATAGAAATAATTATTTTATGATTATTTTGAGGTCTATGATATGATTTCATGATTGTGTGAAATTTTCGTGAAGAAATTTTATGCCTAAAGTGCTTAAATTGAAATTAGGGACTAAATCGAATAATTTGCAAAACTTGCATTCTAGAAGTTTCTAGTATGAAATTGTTTTGAAATATTAATTAGGAGGTCTTAAATAGCAATTTTACCAATTTCTAAGTTTATGGACAAAAATTGGACATGGATGGAATTTTTGGAAAGTTTAGTAGTAAGGGCATTTTGGTCATTTAGGGGTAAAATGAATTAAAATACAAAATTAAAAGCCAATTTTGCTCATCTTCAACCCCATGGCCGAATATAGCAAGGAGAAACCATGGCTAGGGTTTTTCAAGCTTTCAAGCTCGATTGTAAGTCCATTCTAGCCCCGTTTTTTAAGTTCTTTACGTTTTTGGAGTCCTAGTAGCTCGGTTTAGCTTATGCTAGCAATAATTTAACCTAGGGTTTATATTTGGAAAAATACCCATAGGTGAAATTTGTGTATTTTGGTGTTTTATGATAGAATATGAGGTTTTAAATTATGTTAGACAACTTGTGCTACTCGGTTTTAAGTGAAAACGAGCAAAAGAGCTTAATTTGTAAAAATAACTAATAGTCATAAGTACATGTTAGAGTGAGAATTTGATGTTGCCATAGAAGGGAAAAATGATCAGCATGTCATAAAACATAAGAAAATAGGCTGAAGTTTAATTTACGAGCTTTTGGGCAAAAGTGTAAATATGCAAAAATTTAGGGGCAAAATTGTAATTTTTCCAAAATATGATTTTGGGTCAATTTGAATAATGTGAGTCCTAATTAGACTATATTTTAAATGAAAATATGATATGAATGTCTTGGTGATGATTATGCAAATGATGTTTTATGTTTGCTTATATGGTTATGTTACTTGCGATTTGCATGTGAACTTACTAAGCATTAATGCTTACTCCCTCCTTTTCATTCCTTGTAGTGTTGACAAGCCAGCTCGAAAATCGGGAACGGTCGGAGGCACACTCACACTATCCGTATACCATCTTAGCATAATGGCTTGTATATTTTGAGTATGGCATGTATAGCGTTATAATCATTTTGTATATATGGTCTTATGATATGGTTATTGAGTAGTATAAAAATGCTTGGTAATGATTAGCCATTGGAATGGCTAATTATGATCATATTTGGTGTTATGTATGTCAAATTGCTAGTTAATCCATGGAAACCATGAAATAGGTAAAATTTATCATAAAATAGATTCAGACAGCAGTAGTGACGTGAATTTGAAAAATCATTAAAAATAGTAGAGATATAATTAGATAATGAATAAAATATTGAATTGAATAATTATGAGTCTATTTTCATATGGAAGAAACGAAACAGGTATATGAGTTATATTTTATGAGATGTTTAAATCTTTGTGAAACAGGGCCAGAGCGATTTCTGGATCCCCTGTTCTGACTTTGGAAATTCACCATAAATTGTATAAAAATAATTATAAGTCATAATTTATATGTACAGATTTCTTATTGAGTATATTTTTAAGAGAAACAAACTTCATAGTCATTGAAATTCTGTACAGAGAGATATCTGATTCGTAATACACAGAGGTCAGAGTAGTCGAACCCTGAAACAGGGGAGACTTTAACTAATAAACTGTACTAATTGGCCTAGCAAAAAATTCTAGAAACAAATTAGTACATATATATATGAGTCTATTTTCATGAAAAATTGACGGAATTGCATTTAGAGTTTCGTAACTCGAGATATGAATTTGTAAGCGAATGTGACGCAGCTAGCCAGCTTGTCTGGAATTTTAAAATTAAATTGTTTAAGCTGTTTAATTGATGAATTAAGTCTGTTAACACCTCGTGTTCGACTCCGGAAATGGTCTCAGGTACGGGGCGTTACACGGCTTTTCTAGTGTAGGAACTTTAACTATTGGTTGAATTTCCTCCTTTTTAGTACTCTCATCTTCAATCACAACCTCCTTGGGTTCCAAAATCTTACCACTACATGATGTAACTACCTTGCAATGTTCCGTATCAAAATTCCTTAGATTTTTCATATCACTCAGCAAGGCTCCTTGTGGTATGCTACGAAGCTTAGTAGCTAACTGACCCATCTGGTTCTCCATATTTTTCAGTGTTGCTACTTAACTTTGGATCAAAGCGTCATTTTTCACCATGTATACCTTCAACAAGTCTTCCAAACTGTTTGATGATTTATCTTGAGGTGGTTTTGGGGCTTGTTGACTAAACCCTTAAGATTGGTTGGGTCTACACTACATATAAGTGTTTGGTCCATTTCCTTGGTTGCACCAGGAAAAGTTTGGGTGATTACGCTACGAAGGATTGTAGAATTTGGACTGTAGTCCTTGTTCACTTATGTTTTGATACTTATTCCTTGCATAATACACAGATTCAGGGTTTGAAGGGAAATTCTCGAAAGAATGACTATCCCCACAGTATACGTAGGAAACTGCATCATACTGACTTGGTGATTATGCTACAAAATTATTAGAATTATTAGTGCTAAATTGTTTTAGCATAAAAGATATAGAAGATACCTTAGTAGAGAGTGAGGTGACAGCACCAACTTCATAAACTCTGACTACTCATCTTCCTAAAATTGCTCGATTTGTCAGCCATTGGTAGTTGTTGCTAGCAATCCTTTCAATGATCTTGTAAGCCTCGTTATAAGACTTAGAAAAAATCGCGCCATTCATAGAAGCACCTACCATCAATCTTGTATGTGCGTTGAGACCGTTATAAAATGTCTTTAATTGGATACAATGAGGAATCTCATAATGAGGACACTTATCAAGCAATTCTTTGAATCTTTCCCACGCCTTGTATAAGGACTCGTCATCCAATTATTGAAAATTAGTTATCTCATTTCACAACTTCGTGTTCTTACTCGGTGGAAAATACTTTACCAAAAACCTTTCTACTAATTCTTGCTATGTAGATATTGAACTTGGTGGCAACAAATTCAGCCGTGCCTATGCTCAATCTCACAATGAGTATGGAAACAACTTCAACCTTAATGCTTCTTCAATCACACCAGCTATCTTAAATGGATCACTCACCTCTATGAATAATCGAAGGTGAAGATGTGGATCTTCTGTGGGTATACCACTATACTGGCCTACCATTTGGAGCATTTGAAACATCACTGGTTTCAATTCGAACTGGGGTACCTCAATATCCAGCCTCTTGATTTCTAGATTTAACTCATTGAAGAGTGGCACAACGTATTGTTTGATGGCACGATCCTTATCATCAACAATAAGGATTGGGCTATGCACATGGTTGCCTTCATTACCTTGTCAATAATTTTGATTTCCACGGTCCATCTCGACTTGTCTTTGAGCAAATCTCTCGCGTTTTCTATGTCTATATGCCAATTCAATTTCAAGGTCTACAGGTAATAGATTGAAGGTTTGATCTATGCTCATAAACACCAAATAAATAAATCACAGATAAATAATAAATAATAAATTAGTAATGTTAGATATTATATAAAAGCCAAACAGTAAAGAAAATTCACAAAGAATGATTAAGGCAACAGTCTCTGGCAATGAAGCCAAAAACTTGTAATAGGATTTTTCTACAAGTGTACACAGTCATTCAAGTAATAAGTAAGTACAATGAGTTTATCGTCTCCACAAGCACTATGTGTTAATAGATTATTTGCAAAATTATAAATTCACAATTTGGTATAAGTACACAATAATTTGAGTTATGATGATTTAACTAGATTAATTTAAGTAGATGCAAAATTGATCCCTAATGCAATTTTAAACTAAGATGCAAAATTGATCCCTAATGCAATTTTAAACTAAGTATGCAAAATAATCTAAATGTATGAATGGATTTTAGTAATAGAAACAAAACATCAACAATCAATAACATTTATACGCTAGGATAATTTAATAGTGTTTAGAAAACATTCCATGGTAACTCGATCTTTCATGAGTTTAGAAACCAAATTATGTCCTTTTGAATCTTTTACTTTGTGAAACATGCATTTTATTGATCATATTAAACTAAGGGTTTCTTAGTATTTATGCGAGGTAATAGGGACAATTAAGTTTGAAACAGTTTTATCACATAAACCTAAAAACTATGCAAGATAATAAAGCTAACTAAAGATGTTATGAACCTTTAATTTAGTCAGGTTTAATGATCTAAATTGAGCATTGCACTTTTCAATTATATGTCTACTAGTCATAATCTGGTTAGGATCGCTTACCCAATCTGAATATATCCAATCTCGATTTTAATTGAAAACATGATCGACTGAGGTAGAAACACGTTAAAAATGAATCAAACAAATATTATTGAATTAACATAATTATCTTAGCTAAATAGAATTAAGCTGTCATTGTTGATTGCAAGATCAATAAACAGTTAGAAAACATGTTTAAATTAAACAACAAGGAGGAAAGTGTAAACTCTAATTCAATTCACTAGACTCTAATTCAATTCTGTAACCTTTGGAATCTTTCTAACTGAGGTGTTTCTTTGATCCTCTCGTTGCTTGTAACGCCCCCATGCCCGAGACCGTCACCGGAGTCGAGTATGAGGTGTTACTAAACTTAATTTAACATTTTAAGAACTTTAGATTATTTGTTTCTACATTCACAGCTTTTTAGCTACTTGCATTACAGTCACAAGAAAAATCATATCTCGAGTTACGAAACTCGAAATCAAGATCCGTAAATTTTATCTGAATCTAGACTCATATGCCTATCTACTAAATTTTTTCTAGAATTTTTGGTTGGGCCAATTAGTACAGTTTATTAGTTAAAGTTACCCCTGTTTCAGGGCTTGACTGGTCTGACCTCTGTTTACTACGAACCACTTTTCTCTCTGTATAAAATTCATATGAATATGATATTTATTTCTCCTGAAACTAGACTCAATAAGGATTCTGAGGATATAAAATAAGCCACCTAATTATATCTGTACAATTTATGGTAAATTTATAAAGTTGGAACATGGGATTCAGAAACTGCTCTGACCCTGTTTCACTAAAATTCAAATATCTTCTAACATATAATTCTTTTACCAGTTTAGTTTGTTTCATGTAAAACTAGACATAATAAGCTTCAATTTGATATTTAATACATCACCAAATTCAATTTATATGATTTTTAGTAAATTTTCAAACTCACGTCAGTGTTGCTGTAATATTCTGTTTATGGCAAATTTCATCCTTTTTATGAATTTTCATGAACTAGGTAACTTATTAACTTTCCATAACATCAAACATATTCTAAACTAACCATTTCCATAATTTATCATTATCAAGCACTTCCTCAACCATTTCATCACCATACCATAAGATCATTTACACAAAATAAGTATTTTGCTATACATGCCATACTTAAATTTACAAGCCATTTTACCGAAAAGTTCTTCCTGGATAGTGTGATGATCCTCCGACCAATCCCGACTCTCGAGCTGGCTTGTCCAAAACTACAATGAGTAAGAAAGAGGGGTAAGCATAAATGCTTAGTAAGTTCATATGCAAATAATAAGTAACATAACAAAGCAATCATACCAAACAACATTAGCATGGTATCACCAAAACATAAATCTCATTTCTAATCATCTTTCATCATTTTACTACCTTATCGTTATTGTATCAATACTCAACCCGAGGGTTAAGTACATACCTGTCCGAAGTATCCATTTCACATCACTTACCAATACGTCTCTTTTCATCTCAAGTATTCCTTCATTTGAGTAGAACTTTACCCGTTGAACTCATCGGAATATAATTCGGATACGTAGGAAGTTTGCACATAAGTGCCACATATGTAGCCAAGCTACCATGTAACCCACCCTTAAGCGAACTCGGACTCAACTCAACGAGCTCGGGCGTTCGCATCCATAATGAACTCAGACTCAACTCAACGAGTTCGGATGCTTAGTTACATCTCACGAACTCGGACTCAACTCAACGAGTTCGGACATTCGCATCCATAAGTGAACTCGGACTCAACTCAACGAGTTCGGATGCTCAACCATCCTAGTGACATGTCACTTGTATCCTAATATATTCCTAAGGTTCAAACGGGATTTTCCTCGAACACATATCCTTGCCGCCTTCCGTAGAAATGCCTAACCAATACTCATTAACAATTATGTTTAACAAGTAATTCACATAATTTGCATTTTATTCGAAATTAACCACAAAGCATATATTTCATGATAAAAATCAGCATATCACATAATTGACATCAATGACTTAAAAATAACAATTATGCTACATTATTTACACATGAACTTACCTTGGTACCAAAATACAAAGGTTTTGCAATTTAATCCACAATCTTTTCTTTTCCTCGATTGGGGTCGTTTCCACGTCTTTCTTGATCTAAAATAACACATTTAGCTTATTTAATACTCACATTATCAAATTAATCCTTAATTCAAATTTTGTCAAAATTACAATTTTACCCCTAAACTTTTGCATATTTACATTTTTGCCCCTAGGCTCGAGATTAAACTTTATTCCTTATTCTTATGTTTTACAACATGCTGATCACTTTTCCCTTCTATGGCAACATCAAATTCTCACTCTAACATGTACTTGTGACTATTAGGTATTTTTACCGATTAAGCCTTTTTACTCGTTTTTGCTTAAAATCGAGTAGTACAAGTTTTCTAACATAATTTAAAACCTCATATTCTATCATAAAACATCAAAATACACAAATTTCACCTATGGGTATTTTTCCAAATATAAACCCTAGGTTAAATTATTGCTAACATAAGCTAAATCGAGCTACCGGGATCTCAAAAATGTAAAGAACTTGAAAAACGGGGCTAGAATGGACTTACAATCGAGCTTGGAAGCTTGAAAAACCCTAGCCATGGTTTCTCCTTGCTATATTCGGCCATGGGGTTGAAGATGAGCAAAATTGGCTTTTAATTTTGTATTTTAATTCATTTTACCCCTAAATGACCAAAATGCCCTTACTACTAAACTTTCAAAAATTCCTTCCATGTCCTAATTTTGTCCATGAACTTCAAATTGGTCAAATTGCTATTTAAGGCCTCCTAATTAATATTTCAAAGCAATTTCATACTAAAAACTTCTAGAATGCAAGTTTTGCAACTTATTCGATTTAGCCCCTAACTTCAAATTAAGCATTTTATGCATGGAATTTCTTCACAAAATTTTCACACAATCATGCAATCATATCATAAACCTCAAAATAATTATAAAATAATTATTTCTATCTCGGATTTGTGGTCACGAAACCACTATTCCGATTAGGCCCTAATTCGGGATATTACATTGCTCCTTCACGAAGGGCTTCTTAGGGTGGCAGGCCAAGAGATGGTCTTGTCAAGGCTTTTGTTGGCTGAAGAATTGTAACAACCCAAACCTGGTCTGGACACTATGGCCGAATCGGGCAGTGTCACATGATAGTATGTTTGAAAACCGTAACTTTGCTGAAAATAATTTCCATTTAGAAACGTTTTATTATTACTTATTAATTCTAAAATCATGTTATTTATTCAGTCAAAATTTTTCAAAGCGTTTATTCAATGCGGAAGCTTTGAAAATGGTTTGTGTATTTGTGAGTATTTTGTTAAAATGTTTACTTCTTTTGAAAACCTGAGTTATCCTAATACTAGCAGTTATAAACCATAACCAATAAAAATCCCAAACTAAAATAAAACTTCAAAGAAGCCATATGTAACGCCACAAATCTTAAAAACCCCTGATAAAATTATTTTTGTGTGGTTGTGATATGGATGTATGTCTGCCTTAGTGGTTTAGTGCTCTGGAAGTGTCTGGGAAGTTATGGGTTCAAGCCTTGGCTTAAGCAAAAATTTTGCTCCTACTTGAGTAAACCCTTGTCTCCAGCTAGTAGACTTTTAAATTAATGTGAGTAAAGCATGACACAAAAAAGCCTGCTAAACTAGTGGAAAATGGTGTGTTACTAATGCTAACGGACTTGAGCTTGAGTCCTACTGCACACAAGGGATGTCTTTTTGCTGCTGTGCAGTGTAAGTGGTTGTATATCATTGGAACTTTAAAGCTTGGACGGTTGAGGTTTTTGAGTAGAGCAAGGGATCATGTACCCGAAATTCTAGGAGGAAATTTGGGGATGTGGATAGTGGAGTAACCGGTTCAGTGATTTGGGGAGGATCTTAGGGAGGTGATTGTGGGGAGTTGAGGAGTGAGGGAGGTTGTGCCGAATGGGGACTCTAGACACCCTTTGAGTTTCGATTTTAGGCTATATTGGCACCTTTTTCTTTTGGTTTTTTTGGCTTTGGAAACCGATTGGAACTGAGGGTTTTCTTCCTGTGTCTTTCTCTCTTTCTTTTGGTGCTTTTGAGTTTGGCAGAATTCTGAAGCTTATCACTCTTTCTCTCTATAACTGAATACTGCTATTGTTCTTGGTGCATCTTTCGATTCTGGTGTTTCAATTCTTTCTCCTCCCCTTACCACTTTGTTGTCAAGGCTGACTCCTTATTTCTTTTGTTCGGTTTTGGGCAATTGCTCCCTATTTCCTTTAGTCTTTCCCCTTTTCCCCAAATCTTTTCTCCTTGGCTAAATACATCATCATCATCTCTCTTTTTCAATTCTCAGGATTTTTTATGTCCATCTACTATTGTGACCGTATACCCCTTGTTTTCCTTCTTCTTCTTCATCCTTCAAACCGTTCTACTTATGGTCTTTTTCTATTTGGTAGCCAGGCTAGTTACTCCTTCTCATTGCGGGTTCTTGGTGTTCTTTGTCAAAGCGGTAAGTATTATTGCACTGTTTAAAGCCGAATACTCTTTTCCCTTTTGGCCGATTCTCATCTTCCTTTTCTTAGGTGTGGTGATTCTTTCGGGTTCTGGAACTACTCAAAAAGTAAAGGAGTTGTTAGTAGATACTGAAACAGTCGAAACTTGTCCCTCATCACTTGATCAAGGTAACTCTATTTTCGACTATTGTGGTCAATTTGTGCATGTCTTGGTTTGAGGGATGTTGGTCGATTGCTTTATTTTCCCCTAACTGGGGTTTTGTGTGCTCAATAAGCCATCAAGTCAAGTATTTATATGTTCATTGTTAATGGGTTTCCCTTTCAATGCAACTATTCAATTAGGAGGACAAATCAGCTTTCGTAAACGGTTCAATAGGGTTAATCGCACTCTTTCAACCAAGGCAAGTTTTGGATGTTATCTTAAGTTGGGGTTAGCAAAGGGTGATTAACCCTATTATTGAGCGTCTAATGGAATATTGTGATTAAATGTGGGTTGGGGAACTCTTTGGAGATACACACTTCGCAAACAGGTGTGTACATCACTACTATTAGATATGAAACGGCAAAAGTCAAAAAATCGAAAAGTGAACTGTCGAAACCACACGGGCGTGTGGCTGCCTGTGTGGCTGGCCGTGTGATAAAACATGACCATGTGGTCGATGAGACGAACATGCTCATTTTCATGGGCCGAAATAATAACGGGCCAAAATGATAAATGCCTTGTAGACCCCACACAGGAAAATCGCACAAAAGTGGGGTAAATATTGGGCCAGGCTGTGTAGACCACACAGCTAGGGCCATTTCTAAGCTTTGTGGGCCATATGAGCGTGTGGGCCCATATGGGCCCGCTATATGGGCTGTAGGCCCATTATCACTGATTGACTGTTAAGGTTGCACGGGTCACTCAAGGCGACTGTGGACCTACTGTTGGGCCGGTAAGTGTACCTGGACCCTTATATGGGCTGTAGGCCCATTATCACTGATTGACTGTTAAAGTTGCACGGGTCGCTCAAGGCGACTGTGGACCTACTGTTGGGCCGGTAAGTATACCTGGACCCTTATTTTGTTAAGTTGACGGTTTTACCCCTATGTGATGTATGATTGTTTGAGCATGCCATTCTTACTATATTTACATTTATATTATGTTGCATTGCATGGGGTAGGATACATGATTTTGGAGGAAGTATACTGAAAGTCTATAAGCCTATTACTGGCAGCTTTGCTGCAATACTGTTTTAGTGCTGTAACCGGTACTACATGGTATGTAGGGATGGGTGGGTCAATTTTATCCCCACATGGTGTGTAGGGTTGGTACGAAGATAGTGTGTAGAGGATGGATTGGGTAGGATTCTCTGTTTGCATACTGTACTAATATGTTATTTGGCTTAGGCCCCACTGCTACTGATACTGAAAATGTCTTAGGCCCAGACCGCTATTTTTATTGAAATAGGCTAAGGCCTAACTGATACTGAAGGGCTTAGGCCCAAATTGTGTTTACTCTGGCTATATGCTTTTATGGGATTTTACACACTGAGTTTTTGTAAACTCACCCATCTGTTAACAATGTAGGAAATCCCCAGGCTTAGACGAATCGAAGTGACGAAGGACTCAGGGGTGGCCACTTGACGTCGTAGTTTTTTATATATAAATATTATATTTAATATTATATTTTGGGTTTTTCAATATGTAATAAGGCCTCTTTAAGTTTTGTTTTAATATGGGGATTTATTTACTTGATTTTCTACCTGATAATAGTAGGACTCGGATTTTCAAGAAAATATAAACAAATGTTTTTTCCAAAAACACAACACTTACGCAACACATTTTGAGAGTTTCTACAACCAACACTGTTGGAAAGTTTAATAACAATCTAATATGACCAATATTCGTTAAAACAACTTGAGTTTCACAATGAACAAGACATCCTAAACTTTTGTTAATAACCCAAGAAATTTTTTTATGCAGAATGGATTTTCACGGAATTTGTGTTTTGAATAACACTCCAATGTGACATTGCAAATTCGACCATAACGTCTAGCCCGGGTTTGGGTTGTAACATTTAGCGATATCAGAGCCAAGTTACAAAACTCGGCTGTGGATTTGGGTTTTTCAAAAACGTATAAATTTTAACAGAATTGTTTCAAATGGTTTAAAGTGATTATTTGGAAATGTTTTACTGAAGGAGTGGCACACCAAGTCTTCGCGTTGATTCTATAAGTCTTCTGATTGTTATACTGAAAGAATAATTTTGAAAAGTTATTACTGAGACTACTTTAGGTAGTAAAACTGTACTAAAACTCTCTAGTTAGAGTAAAACTACGAACCGTAGCAAGACTGCAAAAACTAACACTGAGCTAATATTGTTCATAAGATATCTATAATAAACACTGGAACAATAAACTAACTGGCATAAAACTTTTAATACAGATAAAAGTGCGATTGGAAAATGAGCATTGGCACTCATGGTAAAGGGCGGGGCAGAGGCCGTGGAGGTCTTCGGGCTGGGTCTTCGTCAGTTGGGCACTAGCCTAATGAGGAAGCTAAAGAGGCACCAGTTTCACCTATGACTGAGACAGGGTCTCAAAATCGAGTGGCTGGGAATGACGCACTGTCCAAAGTAATGTTGAGGATTCTGGAAAGGGTCACTGGGCCTAGTGCTGGTACTTGGGGTCATGGCTCGGTGCCGGAACGACTTAGGTCTAATGGGGTAGAAATATTTAGGGGTATTGCTGGAGTTGCCCTTAATGTGGCTGAATATTGGATTGAGGCCATAGAAAGGATCATGGATGACCTTGACTGCACCCCTGATCAGAAGCTAAAAGGTGCAGTATCTCTACTAAGAGACGAGGCTTACCAGTGGTGGCTTACCGTTAAGGTGGGCACTCAAGCCGATCGATTGACCTGGGAGTTCGTCAAGACTAATTTTCAGGCTAAGTATGTGGGTGTCAACTATGTGGATGCCCATAGAAGGGAATTTCTAAATTTAACTCAGGGAGACAGGTAAGTGGCTGAATATGAGGCTGAATTTTTACGACTGAGCCGTTATGCACGTGGAATGGTGGCAACATAATACGAGCGGTGTGTCTGATTTGAGGATGGCCTCAAAGATGGTCTAAGGGTTCTGATAGCTCCTTAGAGAGAGCAGGATTTTGCAGCACTAGTGGACAAGGCAAAGATCGCTAAGGATGTGACGCGAGCTGAGCGCCAAAACAGAGAGAGAGGTAGAGGTAAGAGGGATGCTGAGCCCTCAAATTCTCTTCAGAGGTTTAAGGAAAAGCCCAGAGCTGATAGGCTAATTAGAGTTAGGGCCCCTGTTGCTGTCACTACTAGATCGCAGTTTTGTGCTGATTGTGGAAAAAGCCACCAGGGCGAATGCTGGAAAAAGATAGGTGCATGTCTGAGATGCGGATCATTGGAGCACAGTGTCAAGGATTATCCACAAAGGCTTGAGCAGATGCAAGCTACTGGTTTGCGTAATGTACAGCGGGGTGGTCAACAGCCACCAAGAGGCTGAGGTTAGGCCAGGAGTAGAAATGGCATAGGTCATGGTCGTGGAGCACCGGGAAAAGGTGCTGGCCATATTAAGGCGAGGCAGCTGGCATTGGTTTATGCTGCACGTCACCGAAAGAATGAAGATGCTTCAGATGTCATTACAGGTAGGTTCTTTATCTATAATGTACCTCATACTACATTGATTGATGTTGGTCTACACATTCATACATAGCACGCTCTGTGTCTAAGATATTGGGTTTTATGGATGAAAACACTATGAGTGAGATTACTGTTCTAAGTCCGCTGAGGCAGCCTATTCAGATAAATAAGATGTTTAGAGATGTTCCCTTGGAGATACAAGGAGTTGTCTTTTTGGCCGATCTTATGGAACTGCCTTTTGAAGAATTCAACCTAATACTTGGCATGGATTGGTTAGTTAAACATCGGGTAAGCTTGGATTGTGCCACTAAACGGGTTGTACTAAGAACTAAGGCAGATGAGGAGGTAGTGGTAATTTAGGAATGACGAAACTATTTGAGTAATGTAATTTCTGCACTAAGGGCGGAGAAGTTGGTTCAAAAGGGTTGTGAGGCGTTCTTGGCCTACGTTAGTGTTTCAGAGGTTGGGGAAATTTTGGTAAAGGATATCAGGACTGTTAACAATTTTCTAGACGTCTTTCCTGAAGAGCTAGGGGGGTTACCTCCAGAGCGTGAAGTGGAGTTTGGAATTGAGTTCTTTCATGGGACAGCTCTAGTTTCCATCCCCCCTTACAGAATGGCACCAAAGGAACTGGTGGAGCTTAAGGCCTAGATTCAAGAATTACTAGACTGTGTGTTTATCTGACCTAATGTGTCTCCGTAGGGAGCACCAGTCTTGTTTGTGAAAAAAAAAGGATGGATCCATGCGTATGTGCATCGACTACAGGCAACTGAATAAGTTGACCATTAAGAACAAATACCTTTTGCCAAGGATTGATGATTTCTTCGACCAACTGCAAAGAGAGTCAATTTTCTATAAAATAGATCTCCGATCATGATATCACCAACTGAGAGTTAAAGAGGCTGATGTGCCCAAGACGGCATTTAGGACTCGTTATGGACATTAGAGTTCCTAGTAATGCCTTTTGGACTGACAAATGCACTAGCAACCTTTATGGATTTGATGAACAGAGTGTTTCAACTCTATCTGGATCGGTTTGTTATAGTATTTATCGATGACATACTGGTGTATTCTAGGACTGAAGATGAACATGATGAACATCTTCTGGTAGTTCTGCAAATCTTGAGGGAGAAACAACTGTACGCCAAGTTCAGCAAGTGTGAATTCTTGTTATGTGAGGTAACGTTTCTTGGTAATGCGGTTTCTGCTGAGGGAATTAGGGTTGATCCTCAGAAAATTGAGGCTGTTTTAGATTGGAAGTAACCTAAGACTGTATCAGAAATTCGTAGTTTTCTAGGACTGGCTGGGTACTATCGAAGATTTTTAGAAGGGTTCTAACTGATTGCCGCGCCCTTAACTAAGCTAGTAAGTAAGGGCGTGCCATTTAACTGGACTGATGCACAGCAAGAGAGCTTTGAGAAGTTCAAGAAAGTTTTGACTGAAGCCTTTGTCTTGATTCAACCGAAGCTTGGGAATGATTTTACTGTCTATAGCGATGCATCATACGTTGCTTTGGGTTGTGTGTTGATGCAAGAAGGTAAGGTGGTAGCTTATGTGTCTCGCCAGCTTAAGACTCATGAGGTGAATTATTTGACGCATGACTTGGAGTTGGCCGCAGTGGTATTTGCATTGAAATTTTTGAGGCATTACTTATATGGTGAAAAGTGTATCATTTACACAGATCACAAGAGCCTCAAGTATCTCCTCACTCAGAAGGAGTTAAATCTTAGGCAGCATAGATGGATTGAGCTACTAAATTATTATGACTGTTCGATTGAATACCACCCTAGTAAGGCCAATGTGGTGGCCGACGCACTGAGTCGTAAGGCTATGATTGATCTGAGAGCAATGTTTGCTTATCTTAGCTTATTTGATGATGGTAGCTTGTTGGCAGAGCTCCAAGTTAAACTAGTGTGGATTGAGCATATTAAGAATAAACAGTTGGAATATGAGTCATTGGGTCTTCGGTTCTGTCAGATAAAAAATGGTAATACTGTGGATTTTGGGTTGAACAGTAAATGGGTACTCTGTTTCCGAGGTAGAATTTGTGTTCCTAAGGATATTGATTTGAGGTAGGCTATACTGCGTGAGGCGCATAGTATCCCCTATGTTATGCACCCAGGTGGAAATAAAATGTACAGAGATCTTTGTGAGATATATTGGTGGCCAGGTCTTAAGCGTGAGGTTACCGACTTTGTGGGGAAATGTCTAACTTGCCAACAGGTTAAAGTAGAACATCAGTTGCCTTCTGGGTTGCTTTAACCAGTTAAAATTTCGCTGTGGTAGTGGGAAAGAGTAACTATGGACTTTGTGAGTTGGCTACCCCTAATGACTTCTAAGAAAGATTCAGTATGGGTCATCATGGATCGGTTGACTAAAACTGTCTATTTCACACAAGTTCGCGTAGATTATTCATTATAGAAACTGGCTAAGCTGTATGTATCCGAGATAGTGAGACTGTATGGGGTACCAGTTTTCATAATATCCAACATAGATCCTTGCTTCACGTCTCGGTTCTGGAAGAAGTTGAATGAAGCTCTAGGTACACGGTTGGACTTCAGTACTGTGTTCCATCCTCAGACAGATGGTCAGTCAGAGAGGCTGATTCAGATACTGAAGGACATGTTAAGGAGTTGTGTGATTGACTTCCAAGGCAGTTGGGAGGAGTACTTGCCACTAGCAGAGTTTGCTTGCAACAGTAGTTACCAGTCTAGCATACAAATGGTACCTTACGAAGCACTATATAGTCTTAGGTGTCGTACTCCGTCATGATGGACTGGATTGGGTAAGCAGCGTGTTCTGGGTCCTAAGCTAGTATCTAATATCAAGGATAATGTCAGATTAATTCGGGATCGACTGAAGGGAGCATCAGACAGACAGAAGTCGTATGCGGATCTAAAGCGTAAGAAAATTGAGTATTCTGCGGGAGATGTAGTCTTTCTAAAGGTCTCGCCATGGAAGAAGGTGCTGAGATTTGGGCCTAAGGGCAAGTTGAGCCCAATGTTTATTGGGTCTTACCGCATATTGAGACGAGTAGGACCAGTTGCCTACTAGATAGAGCTACCTCCAGAATTAGAGCAGATTTATGATGTGTTCCATGTCTCTATGCTGAGTCACTCTGATCCTACGCATGTGGTACCGGTTGAGGAGATCGAAGTTAGACCAGATCTGACTTTTGAGGAGGAACTAGTCCAGATTTTGGATCGAGAGGTGAAAGTCTTGAAAAGGAAATCAATCCCATTAGTGAAGCTTCTTTGGCGGTACCATAGTTCTGAGGAGGCTATGTGGGAGCCCGGGGAGGCGATGCGACAATAATTCCTTCACTTATTTTGAACAGGTAAATTTCGAGGCTAAAATTTTCTTTAAGGAGGGTAGAATTGTAACACCCCAAATCCCAAAAATCACTGTTAAAATTATTTTTGTATGGTTGTGATGTGGATGTATGTCTGCCTTAGTGGTTTAGTGCTCTGGAGTGTTTGGGAAGTCATGGGTTCAAGCCCTGGCTTGAGCAAAAATTTTGCTCTTAAATTAATGTGAGTAAAGCATGACATAGAAAAACTCTGCTAGACTAGTGGCAAATGGCGTATTACTAATGCTCAGTGAGTTGATTTCGAGTCCTACTACGCGTAAGGGATGTCTTTTTGTTGCTATGCCGTCTAGGTGGTTGTATATCACTGGAACTAAGAAGCTTGGATGGTTAAGGTGTTTGAGTAGAGCAAGGGATCATGTAGCCAAAATTCTAGGAGGAAATTTGGGGATGTGGATAGTGGAGTAACCGGTTGAGTGATTTGGGGAGGATCTTGGGGAGGTGATTGTGGGGAGTTGAGGAGTGAGGGGAGGTTCTGCCTAATGTGGACTCTAGACACCGTTTGAGTTTCGATTTTGGGGTGTATTGGCAAATTTTTCTTTTGGTTTTTTTGGCTTTGGAAACCAATTGTAGCTGAGGGTTTTCTTGCTATGTCTTTCTCTCTTTCATTTAGTGCTTTCGGGTTTGGCAAAATTCTGAAGCTTATCACTCTTTCTCTCTAAAACTAAATATTGCTATCGTTCTTGATGCATCTTTCGATTCTGGTGTTTCAATTCTTCCTCCTCCCCTAGCCACTTTGTTGTCAAGGTCGACTCCTTATTTCTTTTGTTTGGTTTTGGGCAATTGCTCCCCGTTTCCTTTAGTTTTTCCCCTTTTCCCCAAATCTTTTCTCCTTGGCCGAATACATCATCATCATCTCTCTATTTCAATTCTCGGGATTTTCTGAGTCCATCTACTATTGTGACCGTATACCCCTTGTTTCTCTTCTTCTTCTTCATCCTTCAAACCGTTCTACTTATAGCCAGGCCGATTAATCCTTTTCATTGCAAGTTCTTGGTGTTCTTTGTCAAAGCGGTAAGTACTATTGCACTGTTTAAGGCCGAAAACTCTTTTCCCTTCTGGCCTACTCTCATCTTTCTTTTCTTAAGTTTGGTGATTCATTGTAGTTTTGGAACTACTCGAAAAGTGAAGGAGTTGTTAGTAGATATTGAAGCAGTCGAAACTTATCCCTCATCACCCGATCAGGGTAGCTCTATTTTCGACTATTGTGGTTAATTAGTGCATGTCTTGGTTTGAGGGATGTTGGCTGATTGCTCTATTTTCCCCTAATCGGAGTTTTGTGGGTTCAATAAGCCATCAAGTCATGTATTTATGTGTTCATTGTTAATGGGTTTCACTGTCAATGGAGCTATTCAATTAGGAGAACAAATCAGCCTTCATAAACAGTTCAACAGGGTTAATCGCACTATTTCAACCAAGGTAAAATTTGGATGTTATCTTAAGTTGGGGTTAGCAAAGGGTGATTAACCCTATTATCGAGCGTCTAACGGAATATTGTGATTGAATGTAGGTTGGGGAACTCTTTGGAGATACACACTTCCCAAACAGGTGTGTGCACCACTACCATTAGATATGAAACGGAAAATGCTGAAAAGCTGAAAAGTGAACCGTCGACACCACATGGGTGTGTGGCCGCCCGTGTGGTAGGCTGTGTGATAAAACATGACCCTATAGTCAACGAGACGGCCATGGGCATTTTCATGGAACAAAATGATAATGGGCCATTTTGGGCTGAACTGCGCCGTGTAATGTCTAATGGGCCTGTGGACCCCACACGAGAAAATCGCACAAAAGTGGGGTAAATATTGGGCCAGGCTGTGTAGACCACACAACTAAGGCCATTTCTGGGCTATTTGGGCCATACGGGCATGTGGGCCCACGTGGGCTCGCTATATGGGTTGTAGGCCCATTTTTACTGATTGACTGTTAAGGTTGCACGGGTCGTTCAAGGCGACTGTGGACCTATTATTGGGCCAGTAAGTGTACCTGGACCCTTATTTTGGTAAGTTAATGATTTTACCCCTATGTGATGTATGACTGTTTGAGCATGCCATTCTTACTGTATTTACATTTATATTATGTTGCATTACATGGGGTGGGATATATGATTTTGGAGGAAGTGTACTGAAAGGTTATAAGCCTATTACTTCCAGCTATGCTACAAATATTGTTTTAGTGCCGTAACCGGTACTACTTGGTGTGTAGGGATAGGTGGGTCGATTTTATCCCCACATGGTGTGTACGGTTGGTACGGAGATGGTGTGTAGAGGATGGATTAGGTAGGCTCTGTTTGTATACTGTACTGATATGTTATTGGGCTTAGGCCCCACCGCTATCGACATCTTGAAAAGGCTCGAGCCCGTGCCGCTCTCATTCTTGAAAAATAGGCTAAGGCCTAATTGATACGGAAGGGCTTAGGCCAAAATTGTGTTTACTCTGGCTGTATGCTTTTATGGGATTTCACACACTAAGTTTTCATAAACTCACCCATTTGTTAACTCTGCAGGAAATCCCCAGGCTTAGACGTATCGAGGCAACGAAGGACACAGGGTGGCCACTCGACGTAGTATTTTTTTATATATACATATTATATTTAAGATTTTATTTTGGGTTTTTCAGTATGTAATAGGGCCTCTTTAAGTTTTGTTTTAATATGGGGATTTATTTACTTGATTTTCTACCTGATAGTAGTAGGACTCGGATTTTTAAGAAAATATAAACAAATGTTTTTTTTCTTCTGAAAACACCACACTTACGCAACACATTTTGAGAGTTTCCACAACAAACACTGTTGGAAAGTTTAATAACAATCTAATATGATCAATATTCGTTAAAACAACTTGAGTTTTACAATGAACAAGACATCCTAAATTTTTGTTCATAACCTAAGAAAGTTTTTATGCAGAACAGATTTTCACAGAATTTTTGTTTTGAATAACACTCCAATGTGACATCACAAATCCGGCTATAACGTCTAGGCCGGTTTTGGTGTGTTACACCATATTTACAATAAAATACCCAAATAAAATTTTAAAATCATAAACGAAACAATGCCAGAAGGGTCGTGTGGCCACCATCGAGTCCTCCACTGCACCGATCCGTTAGGTCTGGGGATTACTTGTACGGATTAATTCGAAGGGGTGAGTTTATGTAACTCAGTGTGTAATCCCCATATAAACAAACAAAAAGTATGCACATGATCACAGTCTAGGCCTAAGCCCTTTCAATAACCGTATCAGTTTCACTTTGGCCTTAGCCCATCTCAGTACAGAAGCAGTCATGCAATTGGGCCTTAGCCCATCAATGTATCAGTAGCAGTAACAGGTACGCAATCACAAAATCCTACCAAGATAGCCTCTACAAACCATCTCCGTCCAACCCTACACTCCATGTGGGGATATAATCAACCTACCCATCCCTACACTCTCAGGAGTATCGAGTGCGGCACTAGACAGTGATTTGCAGTTGATCTGCCAGTAAATTAGGCTCGAGGCCTTTCAGTACACTTCCTACGAACAAAATCAACCCCCAACCCAATGCAATGCAATATACAGTTATGACATGCTATAACATGGTAACAATACATACAATATAAGTTCAGTGAAACATCATCATGCTTGATAAAATGTATACATAAAAATCAGTAATACAGTTATTTCATTCAATTAGGGGTCTAGGTAAGCTTACCGACCCTAGAGTAGGTTCACAATCATCTTAGGTGACCCATGCAACCTTGGCAACAAAGTAGCGAAAATGGGCTCACACGCCCACGTTGTCTGCCTGTGTGTGCCTGGAACGACGAAAAGATGTGCAAGTGTACACAATCGCAACAAGTAATAAAGTGACAAGTAAATGTCGAGTTATCGTACCCACAGGGACTGTAAAAAGAATTATTTATGAAATTAATTGTAAAACACTTTGGTGAAGTAAAAATAATTTGGTTTTAGAAGATGGTTAGGAACTATTTAAAAACTAAGTAAATGATTTAACTAAAACAAAAGATTTCTAGTGCACGATTTCAAATAAGATTTAATCAATGTAACATACTTGTGTTGGATTGATTATATTTCTTGAACTCAGAATTACTAAACTCATGTTTCCACTGTTACGAATAAATTCACAACAACCCGGTAATTTGCTAACTTATGAACAAATTTACATACAAAAATCCATTCATCTCTTGACATATCCCTACGTCAATTCAACTGACTAAACAGATTCTAGCAAGCAAACATGCTATTGCACATACATACTCATTAAATTGAACCAATCTCTTGCATATCCTTATGTCAATTCTAACAATTAATTAAATCTAATAAGCATATAAAAGACTTTGTAAAGTAACAAGATATCCCTACCTTGAAACAATTTAATCACAATAATCTTGCAAGTTATGCAAGGCAATAATATCGCCAGATACATTGCTAATTTAACCTTCAGCTACCTTAGAATAATAAACATGCACTGATTAAGTACCATGTCAACTAATTACAATTGCAATCCATTTAAATAATTAATTCATTAGTTACCTCACAGTCGTAACGCAAGAATAACTTAGGCATGGTTTTACTTAATCAAGCATCTTACTGAGGCTTATAACAACATAAACATCATTTTAACAATTCAACCAGGCAGAATATAATCAAACCAAAAAAAACATAATTTAAGCTTAATTGATTAAAATAACCATTTCAATAGCATAAATATTCATAAACATGTTCGTCAAAACAACAACAAAAATTAAAGAGTTAGGGAACAATAGGCAAATCTGGTGTTTCTCCGTGGCTTGACTAGTTGCTCCATTCTTCGTTCTTCGTTGGCCTTGGCTATCAAGGTAGCTTATGAACACCTATTTGTTGCTCCAAAATGGCTGATGGAAGACTCTTTCCCAAGAGAAGAAATCGGCACTTGAACATGAGGGAATGGAATGGAAAAAATGAGAGAAAAGTGAGAGAGGGAATGAGAGAATGTTGAGAAGTGAGGGATGCCTTGAATGATAAGCAAGGGGTGGATTTTATAGTTGATTGTGACTGCTAAAAATAGAAAATTCCAGCAGCCAAAGAGCCCTCCCTTGGCCGGCCACACACATGGCAAAGTTGAGAGTTTCAACTTTGCTATTTTAAGCTTGGGGCAAATCTGCAAAGCCATAATTTAAGGTGGGGTTTGAATGCAATTTAGAAGTCTTTTGAGGGCCTTTTTGAAAACATATTTAATCAGCTAAAATGCTGATTTGGGACAGCATATGAACGGTTCTGGGCTGCCCATTTAGTGGCGGTTCACTCAATTTGGCTCGACCAGTGCGGTTCAATTGGACCCTTTCTCCATAATTAATTAAAAATAATTTATTTAGCCCAAATTAAATAGGGAATAAATTAAAACTAATTAATTTATGAATTAATACACATTTCTGGACCGTCTTAGGCTGGAAATTAAAGTGCCTCGATACTTCAAATTGCTTCTCAGTTTTGTGCTTTCAACAGTGTCAGCCGAGCCAATTTTCACCCTTTGTACGAATCTGTCGAAAATAATCAAAATTAATCAAAGTTAAGTATAAAATTAAATAAATTCACCATGTTCATATTTTTAACATGATTTAATTATTTTATAATATTTAATTATTTTTCGACAAGAATTTAACCGGATTTGCATGAATTTAAGAAAAATTGGATATGAAAAAGTATATAAATTTTTGTGTTTCCACACCCCAAACTTAATCCATTGCTCGTCCCAAGTAATGCACAAATTTTGAAAAGAATTTCTCGGAAACACCTTTGAAAAATTCCTTTAGAACAAAATTTTTCTCAAAATTATGGATATAAAATACTTATGCTCAAAAACAAGAAATCTAATAATTATGCTAACCTAAGTATACATATTGTTCAAATTTAATTCAAAAACTTATTATAATAGCAAAATTTAGACTAAATGTTTTTGTAACAAAAACATGTTAACCATTACCAATTTGATTTTTATTCCTTTATTCAAGACTAAGCTGCAATCATTAAGCTTAACTTACGTCTTCATATGTTGATCGTAGCAATTTCTCTCCACTAATGTAGGTAGCATGAGGACTTTGAATCAATAGGTCTTTATCAAGGTTGTAAAGCGGCTAGGCTAGGGGTAGGTGAAAGATGAATAAATTTGGTTTAGAAACCCTAGACTCAGCCTCAATCGAACCATCAAAGTTTTTACCTTCGATACACCAACTTGACTTTCATATGCTCTTTTGTACATCTCTTTCAAATACTCTGCTCTCTATTTATTATTTTTTTGATTAAGACGAGCACTTTCTTTGTGTATTGCAATTCTCGAGCAATTGATACTTCTTTTCAACTCCCCCAAACTTATTTTCAAAGTACATCTTGAATATTACTAATTCTAGTGTTTGGGACAATTTTAAGATCATTAAGCGAAAAGTAATGGCTAATTATTGTAAGGGTCGAAAAATTATTAGGCCATATAGTCACAAAGTTGGGTTTCAAAGGATAAAATTTTACCATGGTGGCCTTGAAAGGCTCAAACAGTCCAAACAATAGTTACCTAAATCATTTCCAACGTTCCATGCTCCCTAGGATTTCGCCTCAAGAAACTACTAAGTCAATTCTAAAGACTTAAACTTTCATGCATACCTAACTCTCCAAAAGACTAAAAATTTTATGGTACGAATTTGCATGCTTTATTAAAAATGCATTCATGTCATTATTAAGCTAATCATAATAATTTATTGAAATAATAGAACTTTATTCATACTCAAATTGAGCATAGTTAACAAAATTCAAATTTTTGAACAAAATATCCTAATCATAATTAAAAGAAAAATTTTATTCTGAGTAGAAATAATTCAAGTTTTTGGTCCCCCCAACTTAAAATGAACAATGTCCTCATTGTTTAAAGTGAATAGATACTATACACCAGGTAGGTTTTTAGAAAAGAGGAGGTGAGTCAATTTGACTGCTTAAGTACCAAGCTCTTTCTAAATCTAATCCTAGACATGTATATATCTATTGCCACACTTTATACTTTGTGACTTGTTCACATTTTATTAGTGATTTTCCTCTCTTGTTTTATTATGCAAAAAATAAAAGATTCCTAATTAAACTTAATCCTAAAATGACCTAAGAATATAAATAAAATAAAGTCAAGATCCCTCCTTTATTTATTTTCAGACCCTTCTGAATTTGACTCATCTTTTGCTCTATCATTATTGACTTTGCATGAATTGCTTCGCTCCTTCTTTGATAATGGACTCCATGGTTCAAATATGAAATCTAGAAACTCAGGCACAAAAATAAACGGGTCATTGTATATTTTCTTAAAAGCACTTCTCATCGAGTCATCCCTTATTTTTGAGTATCTCCAGTAGGCTTGTTGCTGCCATTGCATATGTTGTATTAAGTCCATCAATTTTGACAGCTCATCTTGAAGGTCTGGGCTAGGCAGTTGAGCTCTAAACATTAAAGTTTCAGTATCAGGTTCAGCTTCTGGCTCCACTGATTCTACCTTATCAGGGACTTCAAATGATTGTATTATGGGATCTTTTTCTTTATCAGGGTCCTCCAGTTTCGCACTTACATCAACTCGTTGTTGTAGGACTGAGTCTCCAGCTACTCGATAAAGGTCTCAATCTGTGATTGTGCCTTGGCTATACCCTGTATTCCTTACATTCGTAAGAGTTTCAGCTTTCAAGCATAAAATTGTTATTGTAATGGGGAAGTGAGCAGGGCTAGAGTGTTTAATGACACAATTTCGTATCTCCCTCAAGATGAACTTCCCCACATCAATGGTCTTACCGGTTAGGATCGAGTACAATAAGACCATTCGCTCTAATGAGATCGTAGTTCCATGTAAGCTAGGCATAAGGCTAAATCAGATGAAATAAAACCATACCTTCGTAAGTGGTGTCAAATATTCTCTTCAACAAGTGTGGATTCCTTGTTTTGACACAGTCCATGTAGAACCCTGAATTGTTAGTTCCTCAAGAATTTCTTGCAAATTTTCAGGCTTGATATTGCTCATTAATGTGGAATATTAATCGTTTTCAAAATCTGGTAATTCAAAGAACTCATTAATAGCATTTGAATTTATTGGTACCTTGATTCCACGGACTGGAACTTCTATCATCTCGCTTGAAGTTAAATTCGCATAAAACTCATGAACTAGCTTCTCATCCACACTAGGTCTCTTTTCACAAAACAGGTCCCAATTGAGGGTTTCAGTAACTTGACGAATACGTGCCATAAAGTCTTGGTAGTTGCTCTCCTTTAATGTAAAGCATGTTTCTGGATGCATCTGTTAATTTTTGAAGATACTTTTGTATCTCACTTTGGCTTCTTCACAGTGGAACTTGTTTTGTGTTTCATCAATTTGAGCGGTAGCACGAGTTCTCTTGCGAGGCATGTTTATCCTGATCATAAGATGGAAAAGTTATTTTCTCAAAAATTATTAATGATTCAATAAAGTGAAAAATTAAATAATTAAATAAAATTAAAATTTAAGAGAAAACTAGGTCTTACCACCTTTTTTGTAAAAATATAAGAACTCTACAAAAAAATAATAACAATGAAGGAAAAGATGGCAATTTAAAAGGAGGGTTGGAGGGTTTGTGGCTTAGCATGGATGCAAGGGTGGTGCCATTCGGGTGTGCAAGGCAGCAGCGTGTAGCAGGGAATGGGAGCAAGCAGCAATGTGTGGGAGCTGGTAGGGACGTGCTAGCCGTGTATGGGGCTTTGTCGAGCAGGCTTGGTGCATGCGCTAGGCGCATATGCGAGACACTGCCTATGCAGTTGGGGCTGGAGCAGCAGACAACCAAGGAGCAGTGTAAGGCACTCAATGCAGCGTGCGATAGGGGAAGGTGTGCGCGAGGTGGGCGTGTGGCGTGTTGGGTGTGTGCTAGCCGACTGCTAGGAGCTGCTATGGCTAGGGGCTTCGGCACTTTTGTGTTTTAGTGCTTTGGGTTTTGAATGGGAAGATGGGTGGTATTTATAGAGGGAGAAATAGGAATTAGAATAGAATTCTTAAAACAATTTAATTAATAAAAATTCTAAGTTCTAATCCTATATAAAGATAACAACAATTAATAATTAGATATATGCATATTAAATTATTAATTGCTATTTAATTTATTTTAAACAAAGGTAAAATAAAATTAATCCTAATTCTATTCTAAATTGATAAAGATTAATATATAAATTATAATAGATATAATTATACATTAAAGATTATCATCTTATTATCTTTATTAAAAACTTATCGAATAAAATCCTAAAATTGATAATAATTAATATATATCATAACGGGTATAATTATATATTAATAATTGTCATTTTCTTTTTTTTTCTTTTTTTTAACTAAAAATATTTATTCTAGAAGCCTTTTGAAAATATTTACAAAAAGAGGCATCTAGTTTTTATTATTTACGAAAAGAGCAACCAAAATTTAAAAATATTTCAATTAAGTCCCTAGACTTAATGAAAATTTGAAATTGAGTCACAATTTAAAACTCAAGTCAAAATTGACCTTTTTATTTGAAAAATCAAAAGTTGAGATTTCTATTTAGAGAATAATTTTTAGGAAAATTATGTTAAAATCAATTCCTAGGAAAGATTGGAGGGGTCACAACGTATCCCGCTTAAGTTTCAATCTCCTAGACAAAATTTATTTAAACATACTAGTCCAAAAAATATACCCTAAATCATTTATTAAAATAGAAAATAAGAAAATTTTAAACATCCGATAAAATGAATGAAATTTCATTTCGTTCAATCTTATCTCCCCAATAGTGTTTCAGGCGCTGAGCGTTAACTCGAAAATTACCTCCCTTACCTTGGAGCTCGACAACTCCGTATGGATGAACATGATAAATCGTAAAAGGACCGGACCAACGTGATTTTAGCTTACCTGGGAAGAACTTTAGTCTGGAATTAAATAATAGAACTTGCTAACCTACTTCAAATTCTTGAACTCGAATGTGCTTGTCATGCCACTTCTTAAGTCTCTCCTTGAGTAATTTGGCATTTTCGTAGGAGAATAGCTGGAATTCCTCTAGCTCATTGAGTTGGAGCGTTCGTTTCTCTTTAGTGAGCTTAGGATCAAAGTTGAGTTGTCGAAGAGCCCAGTAAGGCTTGTGCTCTAACTCTAAGGGTAGATGACATGCTTTCCTAAAGACCAACCTGTAGGGTGACATCCCTAAAGGTGTCTTGTATGCCGTTCTGTAAGCCCATAAAGCATCATCCAACCTTTTGGACAATCTCGTCAGTTTGGGCAGACTACCTTCTCAAGTATGCCTTTGATTTCCTTATTTGCCAGTTCAGCTTGCCCATTCGTCTGCAGATGGTAAGTTGTTGCAACCTTGTGTTTCACTCCGTGCTTGTCTAATAACCATCTTAACCACTTGTTCACAAAGTGGGACCCTTCATCACTAATGATAGCTCTTGGGGTTTCAAACCTTGTGAACACGTGTTTCTGCAAGAACTTAATTACAACCCTACCATCATTTGTCAGATAAGCTTCAGCCTCGACCCATTTGGACACATAGTCTACTGCTACCAATATATACTTGCTACCAATACCTCATACATCGAACAATTCTACCTCAATGATGTTTGTTCGAGGCATCTCATTTCTGCTGGTGACATTTTCAACCATTTAACATTGGTCACAACTTTTACGTACGCGTATACATCCTTGAATAATATTGGCCAAAAGAATTCGGCTTGCAATACTTTGGCCGCCGTAGAGTACCTCCGAAGTGTCCCCACTCGGAGCTGAGTGACACTGGTATAAAATATTTTGTACTTCATCTTCTACCACACATCTCCTGATCATTTGATCTGTACACCTTTTAAACAAATATGGCTCTTCCCAGAAATAGTACTTTACATCATGAAGAAACTTTCTCCTTTGTTGGTTAGTCTTATCAATAGGCATCAACCCACTAGCTAAATAGTTAGCAATATCAGCAAACCAAGGGGTACTATGGACATGACTTACCTTCAGTATGTGTTCATCTGGAAACGTTTCTTGAATTAGTATAATAGGAGAATTCCCTTCTTGAAACTCCAGTCTGGACAAGTGATCTGCTACTTGGTTTTCTACTCCCTTTCGATCTTGAATTTCTAGATTGAACTCTTGAAGTAGAAGCACCCATCAGATTAGTCTCGTTTTAGCATCTTTCTTGGCAAGTAAGTACTTGACTGCCGAGTGGTCCGTATAAACAGTTACTTTGGTACCTACAAGATAAGATCGAAACTTGTCAAAAGCAAATACAATAGCAAGTAACTCTTTTTCTGTTACCGTATAGTTCAGTTGAGCTCCTGTAAGAGTCTGGCTTGTATAGTAGATGGGATGAAAAACTTTGTTCCTTCATTGGCCCATGACAGCTCCTATCACGAAATCGCTTGCGTCACACATTAATTCAAATGGTAGATCCCAGTCTGGTGTGACAATTATGGGTGCCATAATTAATCGACTCTTCAAATCCTTGAAAGCCTTTAAGCATTCATCGTCAAACTTGAACGTCGTGTCCTTCTCCAATAATTTGCATAAGGGTTTAGCAATTTTGGAGAAGTCCTTAATAAATCTTCGATAAAACCCGTAGTGACCCAAGAAGCTCCTAACACCCTTTACAGATGTTGGAGGTGGGAGTTTCTCGATAACATCTATCTTTGCTTTATCTACCTCAATTCCATGTCTCGTTATTCGATGCCCTAGAACAATTCCTTCTCGTACCATGAAATGGCACTTTTCCCAGTTAAGTACTATCTTTGTTTCTTCGCATCGTCTTAGTACCTTAGCTAGATTGGCTAAGAAATCATCGTACGTATCTCCAAACACTGAAAAGTAATCCATAAAAACTTTCAAGTACTTTTGAACCATGTCAGTAAAAATAGACATCATACATTTTTGAAATGAAACAGGTGCATTACATAAACCAAATGGCATACGTCTAAATGCAAATGTACCGTACGGGCAGGTGAACATTGTCTTGTGCTGATCTTCTGGTGCTATTGTAATCTGATTATACCCTGAGTATCCATCGAGAAAACTGTAATAGTCTCGTCCAGTGAGTCTATCCAGCATCTAGTCCAAGAACGACAAAGGGAAGTGATCTTTCCTAGTCGCATTGTTTAGCTTCCGATAATCGATGCAAATCCTCTATCCCGTAACTGTTCTAGTTGGTATCAACTCGTTATTCTCCTTTTCTATGACTGTGATACCTCCTTTTTTTGGCATGCACTGGACTAGACTTACCCACAAACTATCTAAGATGGGATAAATGATACCCGTATCTAACCACTTGATAATCTCCTTTTTCACCACGTCTTTCATGATGGGGTTCAGTCTTCATTGTCCATCAATCGTCCCTTTTTCGCCATCTTCCAGGATAATCTTGTCCATGCATACAGATGGACTAATACCACGGATATCGGCTATGGTCAATCCGATAGCCTTCTTGAATTCTTTCAACACCAAGATGAGTTTCTCTTCTTGCTCAGTAGTTAATTCTACTGAAACAATCATAGACAAAGTAGAAGCGTTACCTAAATAAACATATTTCAAATGTGAGGGAAGTACCTTCAGTTCTAATTTAGGTGGCTCCTCGATTGACGCTTTTGGTTGGGCATAATCCCTTTTCTCTAACTCCAAAGATTCAAAGCGGGATTGTGGATTAAATCCCCTTTGATTAGATTCTAACAAAGCTAGGTATTCATCCTCCTCTTCATCATTTGGAGGATCTGATGTTAAAATTTGTTCCAACGGATCCTCAGCATAGTTGAGCTTCTTTTCCACTATTAAATCCTCTAAATCGGATATTGCAGAACAATCATCAATTGTGTCAGGAAATCACATAGACTTAAAAACATTAAATGTTACCTAATCATCCTGAACACGCATCATAAGCTCGCCCTTCTGCACATCTATAAGGGTCCTTTCGGTTGTTAAGAAAGGTCTTCTTAGGATAATCGGCACTTCTTTGTCCGCTTCAAAGTCTAGGATAACAAAATCAGCAGGGAAGATAAATTTATCTACATGTACCAATGCTAAGGATCGATCTGCTAGTTGAAGTGTAACCGTAGGAGGTCTAACTTCACCTATCCCCAACTTTCTAAATATTGACATAGGCATCAAGTTAATACTCGCACCCAAGTCACATAATGCCTTACCACAATATGTTGCTCCAATGTTGCAAGGGATGGTAAAACATCCAAGATCCTTCAGCTTTGGGGGTAGTTTGTCTTGAAGATATGCGCTGCATTCCTTCGTCAGAGCTACCGTCTCAAATTCTCCAAGTCTTCATTTTTTGGACAGGATATCCTTCATAAACTTGACGTAGTTCGGCATTTGTTCAAGTGCTTCAACCAACGGGATGTTGATATGAAGTTGCTTGAGAACGTCTAGGAATTTGTTGAATTGGATTTCCTGCTTCTGCTTCTAAAGTCTTTGAGGGTAGGGTGGTGGAGGTTTCTTTACTGGAACTGGTTGATTTATTTTTCGCACCAATTTTGCATCTAACGGAGTTCTTAGTTGATCAGAATTAGCTGGTTCTAGAATTACCTTGTCGGGTTTTGCAGATTCTTGTGCAACTGGAATTTCAACACTCGGTTGAACTTCCTCTGAGTCTTGAGCATTAGCTGGCTCCTTTTCAGCTTCGATAGTGTTGGGCTCTACTGTCTTTCCGCTCCTCAATGTCAACACTTTACAATGTTCCTTTCCCGAATTTCTTGGATTCTCCGTGTCACTAGGTAACGCAACTTGTCGTCGGTTCCTGAGTTCAGTAGCAAGTTGGCCCACTTGATTCTCCAAATTCCTTAGAGTGGCGTCGTTTTTTGCCATGTATGCGTTCAATAAATTCTCTATGCTATTGGATGATTCAGCCTGAGCTAGTTTCTGAACTTGTTGGAAAAAACTAGGCGGTTGAGTCAGTTTAGGTTGAGCGTAGTTGTTACTAGTTCCAGCCCTTTGGTTACTCCAGGAAATATTCAAGTGGTTTCACCACGATGGGTTGTAGAAGTTGGATTGCAGTCTTTGCCTTCTTTGATTTTGGTTCTGGTTACTCATGTAATATACAGATTCAGGGTTTGATGGACATTCTTTGAACAAATGTCCTTCCCCATAATAAACACAAGCTACACTCTCAAATTGATGAGGTGGTTGGGTTGCAAAACTGTTAGACCCATTAGCGGTAAGATTCTTAAGCATTGAGGATATCGAAGATACCTGAGATGCAAGTGAAGTGAGAGTGTCCACTTCATGTATTCCAGTGACTCGTCTTTCTGACGCAGCTTGATTGGTTGGCCATTGATAATTGTTACAGGCAATCCTCTCGATGATTTCGTAAGCCTCATTTTAAGACTAAGATAGGAAAGCACTGTTAGCAGAAGCATCCACTACCATTCTTGTGTGAGCATTGATACCATTATAAAATGTCTCGAGTTGGATGCAATGTGGGATTCCTGATGAGGGCATTTCTGTAGTAGTTCTTTGTATCATTCCCATGCCTCATACAAGGATTCATCATCCATTTGTTAGAAGGCAGTGATCTCGTTCCTCAATTTAACGTTCTTTCTTGGCGGGAAATACTTCATGAGGAATCTTTCGGCTAAATCTTGCCATGTAGAAATTGAGTTTGGTGGCAATGAATTCAACCAGGCTCGAGCTCTGTCCCTTAGTGAGTACAGGAACAGCTTCAAGCGTAATGCATCTTCAGTAACTCCAGCTAATTTGAAAGAGTCACTCACCTCCATAAATAGTCTTAAATGAAGATGAGGATCTTCGGTAGGCTTTCCACTGAATTGGCCCACTGTCTGAAGCATTTGGAACATGACTGGCTTCAGCTTGAATTGTTGTGCCTTGATTTCGGGTCTCCTAATGCTCGGATTAAGATCATTAAATACTGGTACAGCATATTGTCTTAAGGCTCTATCCCTATTGTCAGCAATAAGGATAGGATTTTGAGCAAGGATTGCTCCATTTCCTTGATTCATATTATCGAAATTCATTCCTTCAGTCCTTCTCTGGTTCGCTTGTCTTCTTCGCTGGTAGAAAGTCCGTTCAATCTCAGGGTCTACAGGGAGTAAGTCAATAATTCGGTCAATACTCATAAACACCTGAAATTATCAAAGAAAAATTAATTAAGTTAAAAATTAAACTGGAAAATAAACCAAAATGTAAAACTAACAAATTCACAAATAATGACTTTTTAAAAACAGTCCCCAGCAACGGCGGCAAAATCTTGGAACGACGGAAAAATGTGCAAGTGTACACAATCGCAACAAGTAATAAAGTGACAAGTAAATGTCAAGTTATCGTACCCACAAGGACTGTAAAAAGAATTATTTATGAAATTAATTGTAAAACACTTTGGTGAAGTAAAAATAATTTGGCTTTAGAGAAATGGTCAGGAACTATTTAAAAACTAAGTAAATGATTTAACTAAAACAAAAGAGTTCTAGTGCACGATATAAAGTAAAATTTAATCAATGTAACATACTTGTGTTGGATTGATTATATTTCTTGAACTCAGAATTACTAAACTCATGTTTCCACTATTACGAATAAATTCATAGCAACCCGGTCATCTGCTAACTTATGAACAAATTTACATACAAAAATCAATTCATCTCTTGACATATCCCTATGTTAATTCAACCGACTAAACAGATTCTAGCAAGCAAACATGTTATTGCACATACATACTCATTAAGTTGAACCAATTTCTTGCATATCCCTATGTCAATTCAAACGATTAATTAAATCTAATAAGCATATAAAACACTTTGTGAAGTAACAAGATATCCCTACCTTGAAACAATTTAACCACAATAATCTTGCAAGTTATGCAAGGCAATAATATCGCCAGATACATTGCTAATTTAAACTTCAGCTACCTTAGAAGAATAAACATGCATTGATTAAGTACTGTGTCAACTAATTACAATTGCAATCCGTTTAAATAATTAATTCATTAGTTACCTCACAGTCGTAACGCAAGAATAACTTAGGCATGGTTTTACTTAATCAAGCATCTTACTGAGGCTTATAACAACATAAACATCATTTTAACAATTCAAGCAGGCAGAATATAATCAACCCAACACAAACATAATTTAAGTTGAATTGATTAAAATAACCATTTGAATAGCATAAATATTCATAAAAATGTTCGTTAAAAAACAACAAAATTAAAGAGTTAGGGAACAAGAGGCAAATCTAGTGTTTCTCCGTGGCTTGACTTGTTGCTCCATTCTTTGTTCTTCGTTGGCCTTAGCGATCAAGGTGGCTTATGAACACCTAATTGGTGCTCCAAAATGGCTGATGGAAGCCTCTTTCCCAAGAGAAAAATCAGCACTTGAACAGGAGGGAATGGAATGGAAAAAATGAGAGAAAAGTGAGAGAGGGAATGAGAGAATGTTGTGAAGTGAGGGATGCCTTGAATGATCAGCAAGGGGTGGCTTTTATAGCTGATTGTGGCTGCTAAAGATAGAAAATTCCAGCAGCCAAAGAGCCCTCCCTTGGCCGGCCACACACATGGCAAAGTTGAGAGTTTCAACTTTGCTATTTTAAGCTTGGGGCAAATCTTCAAAGCCATAATTTAAGGTGGGGTTTGAATACAATTTAAAAGACTTTTGAGGGCCTTTTTGTAAATATATTTGATCAGATAAAATGCTGATTTGGGTCAGCATATGGACGCTTCTGGGCTGCCCATTTAGTGGCTGGTTCGGTTCACTCAATTTGGCTCGACCGGTGCGGTTCAACTAGACCTTTTCTCCATAATTAATTAAAAATAATTTATTTAGCCCAAATTAAATGGGGAATAAATCAAAACTAATTAATTTATGAATTAATACACATTTTTGGACCGTCTTAGGCTTGAAATTAAAGTTCCTCGATACTTCAAATTGCTTCTCAGTTTTGTGCTTTCAGCAGTGTCAGCCGAGCCAATTTTTACCATTTGTACGAATCTGTCAAAAATAGTCAAAATTAATCAAAGTTAAGTATAAAATTAAATAAATTCACCATGTTCATATTTTTAACATGAGTTAATTATTTTATAATATTTAATTATTTTTCGACAAGAATTTAATCGGATTTGCATGAATTGAAGAAAAATTGGATATGAAAAAGTATATAAATTTTTGTGTTTCCAGTGCCCACACGCTTGTGTGGCCCAAACGACCTAATTTGGCCGTGGCCGTGTGGATCTCACAGCCTGGCCCAAAATTCCACATGTCCGTACGGCTTACCCGTGTGGACCCACACGCCCGTGTAGCCCACACAGTCCAAATCGGTTGGGCCTATGTGTTGCACACGATCTGCCTGGTTATCACACAACTGTGTCTAGTGCGCACAGCCTGGCCCCGTCGATCACAAGCCCATGTTAGGGCACATGGCCTACCACACGGGGGACCATACGCCCATGTGGCGTCGACAGTGAGGTTTTTGTCTTTGGTCAAAACCTCGTTTTATGTGCAATCGAGTACACACCTAGTTTTGATTCAAAGCTAAAGCCACCACGAGCACTCCAGAACCTATTATTGACCAATATTTCACTCAATTAGTCACTTAAACGCTCGAATTAAACTTAACTCCAAAATGAAAAAGTCCTTTTCCAAGTTGAAAAACCCTTACGTTACGAACTACAGATGCTTCCCTCTATAACTTGGCACCAGCACAGCCCCTCACACCCGATTTTCGGTTGTCAACATAGTTAAACAAAAGTTCCCCAATTAATAACTTAAACACTGAAATTTTAAAGCACATTGTCACTTACCAAATGAGTGTAACCCTATGTTACGCAATATAACGAATTGAAAACAAAGTTAAAAAGGGAAAGGAAGGAAAAAGGTGATTCAGCAAGAGGGAGGGTAGAATTCGGCAGAAAATGAAAAAAATGGAGGGGGAAACGACAGAGAGTTTTTGCAGGAGGGAAGAAAAATTAACTAGGAAACTCCCAAATCCCCTATTTTTCTCCTACTAAACCACATTCGTTTCAACTACTTCAGTATTCTAGTCCCTTTCAAACACCCACACGGCATTAGCAGCAAAAATAATGCCCAAGTACAGACTCGAACACAAGACCTCCCTCACACCAACACTCCACTTAACCACCAGACCAATAGGCCCATTTTGACATTATTTTACAAACAAATCTACTTAAACCCTTTAAGCAAGGTTAAGGCTTCAATCATTTAAAAATTTCAAAATTTTTCCAAGTTGAGGCATGATCTTGGGGATTCACACATACACCCAGAACACTTAACCACTAAACCAGATACAGATTTGTCAAATAATAATAAAAACATAAACAGGTATTTTTGGGTCGTTACAACTATACCCCCTAAAAGAAAATTTCGGCCTCAAAATTTATGTAATCAGAACAAATGAGGATACTACTGACACATCGCATCCTTAGGCTCCCACGTAGCCTCCTCAATGCTATGATAATGCCATAAAACCTTAACTAGAGGGATGGATTTCCTCCTTATAATCTTTACGTCGCCATCCAATATTTGAACAGGCTTTTCCTCAAAGGTCAAGTCTAGCCTAACCTCATTCTCCTCAACCAGAACAACGTGAGTAGGATTAGAGCGGTAGCATCTCAACATAGAGACGTGAAATATGTCATGGATCTAGTCCAACTTTGGAGGTAGCTTTAACTGATAAGCAATCGGTCCCACTGGTTTCAGTATATGATAGAGTCTAATAAACCTAGGGCTCAACTTGCCCTTACGACCAAATCTCAGTACCTTCTTCCACGACAAGACCTTAAGAAAAATGGAGTCTCACATAGAATACTCGATCTCGCTTTGCTTCAAGTCGACATAAGACTTCTGTCTATCGAATGCCACTTTCAATTGGTCTCAAATCAACCTAACTTTATCCTCAGTATCAGAAATTAGTTCAGGACCCAGAACTCGTCGCTCGCCCAACTTAGTCCAGCATAAAGGAGTGCGAAACTTACGACCATAAAGTGCCTTGTAAGGTGCCATCTAAATACTCGACTGGAAGCTATTATTATAGGCGAACTCAGCTAGCGACAGATAGTCCTCCCTACTACCTCAAAAATCAATCACACAGCTCCTCAAAATATCTTCCAATATCTGAATCACCCTCTCAGATTGACCATCTGTCTGGGGATGGAAAGCAGTACTGAAGTCTAACCTTGAACCCATAGCCTCATGTAACTTTTTTCAGAACTGAGACGTGAAGCAAGAATCCCTATCAGAGATGATTGAAATTAGTACCCCATGCAGTCCCACTATCTCAGATACATACAGTTTAGCCAGCTTCTGCATTGAGTAGTCAATACGAACCGGTATGAAATTGGAGGACTTGGTCAATTGATCCACGATGACCCATACAAAATCCTTCTTAGTGGATGTGAGGGGTAACCCACTAATGAAATCCACAATCACTCGCTCCCACTACTAAAGTGGAATCTTAACTGGCTGCAACAACCCCAAAGGTAATTGATGCTCAGCCTTGACTTGCTGGTGAGTCAGACATTTACCTACAAAATTTGTAACCTCCTGTTTAAGTTCTGGCCACCGGTATAACTCACACAGGTCTCGGTACATCTTATTTCGGCCAGGATGCATAGCATAGGGGCTACTATATGCCTTTCTCAGTATCAACTGCCTCAATTTAGTGTCTTTCGGTACACAAATTCTCCCATGGAAATAAAGTATCCCTTCGCTATTCAGTCCAAAGTCCTCAGTAAGCCTACTCTCAACCTGTTAGAAACGAAGACCTAACGATTCGTCTTTCAACTACTTACCCTTAATCTGATCAATCCACATAGGCTTAACCTAAAGCTCAGCTAGCAGACTTCCATCATCAAATAAACTGAGAAGAGCAAACATCACCCTCAAATCTGTCATAACCTTACGGCTCAGTGCATCGGCCACCACAATGGCCTTACCAGGGTGGTATTCAATCGTACAGTCATAGTAATTAAGTAGCTCAATCCATCTATGTTGCCTAAGATTTAACTCCTTCTGAGTGAGGAGATACTTGAGGCTCTTGTGATCTATGTAAATGATACACTTCTCACCATACAGATAATGCCTTCAGATTTTTAGTGCAAATACCAAAGCGGCCAACTCTAGGTCATGCGTTGGATAATTTGCCTCATGAGTCTTAAGCTGACACGACACATACGCTACCACCTTACCCTCTTGCATCAACACACATCCTAAACCGACATGTGATGCATCGCTGTAGACAGTAAACTCTTTTCTCAACTCTGGCTGTATCAAAATAGGGGCCTTAGTTAGTACAGTTTTGAGCTTCTCAAAGCTCTCTCACTGCGTATTAGTCCATTTAAACGGGACACCCTTACATAGTAGCTTAGTCAAGGGTGTTGCAGTTAATGAGAAACCCTCTACAAATCACCGATAATACCTTGCCAGTCCCATAAAAATGCCAATCTCAAATACAGTCTTAGGCTACTTCCAATCCAAGACAACATCAATCTTTCGAGGATCGACTCTAATCCCCTCAGCAGAGACCACATGTCCCAGAAATGCAACTTCACGTAACCAGAACTCACATTTACTGAACTTGGCATATAATTGTTTCTCTCGCAAAATTTGCAAAACCAACCTGAGGTGTTCATCATGTTCATCTTCGATCTTTGAATACACCAGTATGTCGTCAATAAATACCACTACGAATCAGTCCAAATAGGGCTGGGACACTCCATTCATCAGATCCATAAAAGCTGCCAGTGTATTCGTCAATCCAAATGGTACTACTAGGAACTCATAGTACCCATAACGAGTCCTAAATGCTGTCTTATACACATCAGCCTCCTTAACTCTCAACTGGTGATACCCTGATTGAAGATCAATCTTGGAGAAAATTGAAGCCCCTTGGAATTGATCAAATAGATCATCTATCATCGGTAAAGGATACTTATTTTTTATTTTCAACTTGTTCAATTATTGATAGTTAATATGCATACGCATGGAGTCATCCTTCTTTTTCACGAACAGAAATGGTGCTCCCCACGAAGACACACTAGGGCGAATAAACTCAAGATCCAGTAACTCTTGAATCTGAGCCTTAAGCTCCACAAGCTCTTTTGGTGCCATTCTATAGGGAGCGATGGACAATGGAGATGTACCAAGAAGGAGCTCAATCCTGAACTCTACTTCATGATTCGGAGATAACCCCGGTAGCTCTTCAGGAAATACGTCCAGAAAGTCCTTAATTGTCCTGATATCCTTAACCGAAGAATCCCCAGAATTTGAAACATTAATGTAGGCCAAATAGGCCTCACATCCCTTATGAACCAACTTTTTTGCCCTCAGTGCAACAATCACATTTGATAAGTAATTCCGACATTCCCTAATTACAACCACCTCGATATCCTCTACAGTTCTCAATACGACCCTTTTTGTGGCACAATCTAAGCTCACTCGGTGTTTAACCAAACAGTCCATTCTCAGTATCAAATCAAACTCTCCAAAAGTCAGTTCCATCAGATCAACTAAAAAAATAGCCCCTTGAACCTCTAAAGGAATGTCTCTAAACAACTTATTCACCCTTACTGATTGTCTTAGCGGGCTCAATATAGTCAACTCACTTGTAGTGCTTTCAACCAAGATATCAAAGTTCTCAGACACAGTACATCCTATATAGGGGTGAGTGGATCCTATATCTATCAGTGCAGTATAAGGTACATTATAAATAAATAATATTCCCATGATAATGTCTAGAGCATCTCCATCCTTTTACTGACGTGCCGCATAAACCAGAGCCGGCTGCCTCGCCTTAGTATGACTAGCACCTCTCCCCGGTGCCCTCTAACCATGGCCTAACCCATTAGCACCTCTGACCTGACCATGGCCTCTCGTTGGCTACTGAACTGCTCTCGGTGGTGGTACAGTACTAGTACCCAAAGCTTGCATATGATCGAACCTCCGCGGACACTCTCTAATACGGTACTCTAATGAACCGCACCTTAATCAAGCCCCAGTTCTTTTCTAACACTCGCCCTGGTGGCGTCTACCATAGTTAGTACACGGTGGCTATCTAGTAGCAGCAATAGGAGCCCCAACTCTAATCAGTCCATCAACTCTCGCCTTTTTCTTAGGCCTCTGAACGGAACTGAAGGGCTTTGAATCTCTCTTGCTCCTACCTCTCTCTCGATTTTGGCGCTCAGCGTGCTTCACTTCCTCTGCGATCTTCGCTTTATCAACCAATAAAACAAAGTCTTGCTACTTCTGTGGAGCTATCAAAATCCTCAGACTATCCCTAAGGCCATCCTCGAAGTGAACACATCGCTCATACTCAGTCGCCACCATACTTCGGTATAGCGGCTTAGTCTAAAAAATTTAGCCTCATACTCGACCACCGATCTATCTTCTTGAGTCAAATTTAGGAACTATAACGCCCCAAAGTTTGGGCCTAGAAGTATTAGGTCTTGAGTGTGGGTGCAGTTAGGAAACTGCACATAAATATTTGGTTGTGCAAGAAAGGGACACAAAGATATGTTTGGCTTAGTGGTTGTGTGCTCTGGAAGTATATTGGAAGTCATGGGTTTAAGCTTTGGCTTCTACAAAATTTTACTTTTTAAGGATAAAACCCCTATCTTTGGCTAGTAGGGTTATAAGTTTATTTTGGTAAAAACATGACAGAATAGGCCTGCTGGTCTAGTAGATAGTGGTGTATGGAGTGTGCTAACGGTCTAAGGTTCGAATCCCAGCTTGTGCAAATGGAGATTATTTTTCTGGTGGCTTTGGGAGGAAGTTGTGTTTGACCGAAACACCAAGAGTTTGAACAGAATTGAATGGGGTTGTTGTTAGACGAATTTGAAAAGATGGATAGGAGAAAATTAAGCAAGTTCGAATTTGGAGAAGAGTCTTGCTGGGTTTGAACTCTAGCACTTAGTGTTTCGGTTGTGTAGGGATGTTGGGGGAGATGTTTAGTGTCTAGAAGGCTGAACGAAATTAGGGAGTTCTTTTGGAGTAAAATTTGGCTTTGTATTGGTTATTGGTCATTTCATTTCGAGATTTCGGTAAATTGTGGTTTTACTCTCTCTACTTCTTTTGCATCTTTCGTTTTGTTATTTATTTGTAGCCGAATGTTCCTTGTGACCTTTTGAGTATTTTTGTGTTGGCCTATTGTAGGTTGCTCTCCAATATTGTGCTATGCTTGATCGACTCTTCTCTCTCCCTCACCTTTTTTCCCTTATTTTCCTTACCCTTTATCGAACCTCCATTCTTCCCCTCTCCTAGTCGGCTATTAACGTTTACCTTTTCTTTTGCCTTAGGCTGAATATCTCATTAACTCCCCTCCATTGCTTTTGTTTCGGTTGGCTTCATTGATTCTCCTTCCTCCCTCTCTCAAATCTTTCTGTTCTTCTCGATTTGGTCGAATCTCCTTGATTGACTATTGCCAAAAGTCATTTGAGTTTTTTGTAAGAGTAAGTACAATCGCTTCATTATTTCTTTTCTAGCCAAATCTCTGTTAGCTCTACTGCCAAGTTTCGACTTTCCCATTCTCTTTCTCTTTGGGGCCGAATGTATACTTTTCGTCTAAACATCTTATGATCTACCTAATCTTGCTAGGAGTGTGGATTCTATTATGGAAGTTCAGGCCAATTATTCTTCTCATTACAAGCGGTTTATTCACTTTTGGGGTAAGTGTTTTAAGTGAGATGTGTTTTTATTGGACTTTAAATACTTATGAATCGATTGAATGTTTCTTATGAAGGTTAAAGTTTTGGAATGGTACGTGGGTGTTAAGTCATTAAGGATCTGCGATTGTTGGTTTGGTAAGTGATAGTGGATCAAACGAATCCTTTTCGATATTATGGTTTGGATTAATGATAGTTTTAGGCTAATGAGGGATTGTTGTTAATCATAGGTGCTTGGATCTTGAAAGCATTTCGGCTACAATCCCATATCAAGGGTGTGTGTGTGTGTAACACAGCCATTGGATGTGAAACTACAAAGGCTGAAAAGCTGAAAAGTGGGTTATCGGCACCATACGGGCGTATAGGCGCTCGTGTGGCAGACCGTGTAACCAAATATGGCCGTATGGTTAACGAGATGACCATGAGCATTTTCATGGGTCAAAACGATACTCAGCCATTTTGGGCCGAACTGGGCAATGTAGGCCCAATAGACCTGTGGGCCCCACATGAAAGCAATCACACAAAAGTGTGGTTACTATTGAGCTAGGCTGTGTGAATCACATGACTAAGGCCAATTTGGGCTATGCGGGCCATTCAAGCGTGTGGGCCAATGTGGGCTGTAGGCCCATTATCATTGTTTAACTGTTAAGGTCGCACGGGTCGCCTGAGACGACTGTGACCTTCTGTTAGGTCGGTAATTGATAAAATGACTATTTTACTCTTATAGGGTAAAATGACTGAAATACCCCTATAGGGTAAAATGACCGACATACCCCTGCAGGGTAAAATGACTGTAATACCCCTATAAGGGAAAATGATTGATTTGTTCTACGATGTGTATGACTGTATTTGAGCATGCCGTGTTATATGTATGTTGCATCCATGTATGATATTATGTTGCATTGTAGGGGTGGGATATATGATTTTGGAGGAAGTGTACTGTACTGATATGGTCGCACGGGTCGCGCAAGACGACTGTGGACCTACTGATGGTTAAGCCTACTATACTGGCAACTTTGCTGCAATACTGATTTAGTGTCGTAACAGGTACGACTTGGTGTGTAAGGATGGGTAGGTCGATTTAATCCCCACATAGTGTGTAGAGGCTGGATTGGGTAGGATTTTTTGATTGCATACTGTACTAATACTCTTATGAGCTTAGGCCCCACTGCTACTATTACTGGAATGGGCTAAGGCCCTAACTGAAACTAAGGGCTTAGGCCCAAATTGTGTTTCCTCAAGCTAAGGTAACCCTCAGGCTTAGACTGATCAAGGCGACGGAGGACTCAGAGGTAGCCACTCGACACAGTTTCTTTTAATATTATAGTTAAGATTTTATTTTGGGTTTTCATTATGTAATAAGGCCTCTTTAATTTTGGTATTTTGAATTTGGGTTTTAGTTGCTTTGGTATATAACTGCTAGTGATAGGAAAACGTGTGTTCTAAACTGTCAAAACATTTTCAAAACCACCACATATCATTTTCAAAGCTTTCGTGATTAACAAACCATTTTCAAAATTAATAACGTTTTACTAAAAGAAACCTTTAAACGAACAACCACATTATGAATAAACAATAAGGCTTTAAAATGACTTATCAACCTACACAAAGAGGGAGTTAAAGAAAGGGCCTTTAAATAACGAGTCTTAGATGTCGAAAAAAACACTTCAGTGTGACATCGCCAGATCCGGCCATAACGTCCAGGCTGGGTTTGAGGGTGTTACATTTAGTGGTCTCAGAGTCGAGTTACAAAACTCGACTGTGGATTTTGGCTTTTGCAAAAATGTGGAAATTTTAATAGAATTGTTTTTGGTTTAAAGTGATTGATATAATTTGGGAATGTTTTACTGAAGGAGTGGTACACCGAGTCTCTGCACCGATTCTGTAAGTCTTTTAATTGTTTATACCGAAAGGATTATATTGGAATGTTATTACTGAGACTAATTTAGGTAGTAAAACTGTACTTAGACTCTCTAGTTAGAATAAACTACAAACCATAGTAAGAGTACAAACTGCGAAAACAAACTCTAAAATAATATTGTTCATAAAATATCTGTAATAAACACTGGAACAATAAACTGACTGGCATAAAACTGTTAACACAGACTAAGCGCATTTGATAATGAGCACCAGAGGTACTCGTGGAAGAGGCCACAGCAGAGGCCGTAGGAGTGCTCGGGCTGAGTCTTTGTCAGCTAGCCACTAGCCTAACGAGGAAGTTAGAGAGGCACCAGCTTCTCCTATGACTGGGATGGGGTCTTAAAATTGGGTGGCTGGGGATGACGCACTGTCCCAAGCGATGTTGAAGATTCTAGAAAGGGTCGCTGGGCCTAGTACTGGTACTGTGGGTCATGGGTCGGTTACTGAACGACTCAGGTCTAATGGGGTTGAGATATTCAGGGGTATTACTAGGGTGGCCCCTAGTGTGGCTGAATATTGGATCGAGGCAACAGAGAGAATCATGGATGACCTCGACTACACCCCCGAATAGAAACTAAAGGGTGTAGTATCACTGCTGAGAGACGAGGCTTACCAATGGTGGCTTACTGTCAAAGAGGACACTTAAGCCGATCATTTGACTTGGGAGTTTTTTAAGACTACTTCCATGCTAAATATGTAGGCGCTAGTTATAGGGATGCCCGGAGGAGAGAGTTTCTGTATCTGACTGAAGGGGATAAATCTGTGGTTGAATACGAAGCTAAATTTTTGCGACTTAGCCACTATGCACATGGGATGGTGGCAACTGAATATGAGCATTGCGTTTGTTTCGAGGACGACCTTAAAGAGAGTCTACAGGTTTTGATAGCTCTACAGAGGGAGCGAGATTTTGCTGCTTTAGTGGATAAGGCAAAGATCGACGAGGATATGAAGCGTGCGAAGTGCCAGAACCGTGAAAAGGAAAAGGGTAGGAACAGGAGGGATTCGAAGCCCTCAAGCCCATTTTTAAGGCCTAAGAAAAATCCTAGAGTTAATGGGCCGAACAGACTTGAGGCCCCTATTACTGTTACTGGATCGCAGCCCTGTGCTAATTGTGGGAGGCGTCATCAAGGCGAGTGCTAGTGAAGGATTGGGGCATGTTTTAGGTGCGGATCTTTGGAGCACCGTATAAAAGATTGTCCATGGAGGCCCGATCAAATGCAAGCTACTAGTGTGGATACTGTTCAGCCGCCGAGAGGTGTTCAACAGCCACCAAGAGGTCGTGGTCAGGCCAGGAGTGGAAATGGTTTGGGCCGTAGCCGTGGAGTGAAGGCTAGATATGCTGGTTATACTGAGCCAAGGCAGCCAGCACTGGTTTATGCTACACGTCACCGAGAGGACGGAGACACCCCAAATGTTGATACAGGTACGTTTTTATCCATAATGTACCTTACTCTGCACTAATTGATGTTAGGTCTATGTATTTTTTATATGATATGTACTGTACTTGAAACCTCGGGTTAAATGTGGTAGTGTTTTGGAATTAGAGTGTGCAGCGGCAGTGTAGTAGTGTAGTCTATGTTATGCTACTGATTTGAAAGTTGGAAATTTCAGGGACAAAATTTCTTTAATAAAGGGTGAATTGTAACGCCCTGAAGTTTGGGCCTACAAGTATTAGGTCTTGAGTGTGGGTGCAGTTAGGAGACTGCACATAAATATTTTGTTGTACAAGAAAGGGAAACAAACGCATGTTTGTATTAGTGGTTGTGTTCTCTGGAAGTATATGGGAAGTCATGGGTTCAAGCTTTGGCTTCCACAAAATTTTTCTTTTTAAGGATAAAACCCCTATCTTTGGCCAGTAGGGTTATAAGTTTATTTTGGTAAAAAACATGATAGGATGAGCCTGTTGGTCTAGTAGATAGTGGTGAGTGGAGTGTGCTAGTGGTCTGAGGTTCGAATCCCAGCTTGTGCAAATCGAGATTATTTTTGCTGGTGGCTTTAGGAGGAAGTTGTGTTTGACCGAAACACCAAGAGTTTGAACAGATTTGCATGGGGTTGTTGTTAGCCAAATTTGAAGAAATGAATGGGAGGAAATTAAGGAGAAAATTAAGCAAGTTCGAATTTGGAGAAGTGTCTTGTCGAGTTTGAACTCTGGCACTTAGTGTTTCGGTTGTGTAGGGATGTTGGGGGAGATGTTTAGTGTGTGGAAGGCTGAACAAAATTGGGGAGTTTTTTTGGAGTAAAATTCGGCTTTTGATTGGTTATTGGTCATTTTATTTCGGGATTTCACCAATTTATGGTTTTATTCTCTCTACTTCTTTTGCATCTTCGATTTTGTTATTTGTTTATAGCCGAATGTTACTTGTGACCTTTTGAGTATTTTTGTGTTGGCCTATTTTAGATTACTCTCCAATATTGTGATGTGCTTGATCGACTCTTCTCTCTCCCTCACCTTTCTTGTAACACCCCAAACCCGGCCTAGACGTTATGATCGGATTCGACGTGCCACATCGGAACGTTAAAAACATTTTTCTATTCTTAGTCCAGAAAATCGTGCTTAGTGTTCGAAAGATGATTTCATTATAGGTTAGAGTGAATGGAAGTTGTGCACCAGGTAGGAAACCAGAAAATAGGAGGTGAGTCCATCGGACTGCTTAAGTACCAAGCTCCCTTCGGATCCAATCCTAGACATGCACACCACCATTGCCACACCTTAACTTAGTGTATGTTCTTAGGAAACCAGTTCATTTAAGTCCAATTTAAGAAAAGGTGATTAATTCTGGAAAGTGTTTTTGTTGCGAAAGTTTTGCTTTGTTGTTGTGATATTTTAAAATCAATTACTGTTTTTGAAAACGCGCCCTAAGACTAATCAGTTTCAGTGATTAAGATAATATTATACCTATTCTAGTAAATCATATTGAAAACAATTAAAAATCATCAAAGCAACCTTATTACAACTTAAAACCCAAATCATAAAAGTAAATAAAAAGATGTCCAATTCACCAGAAGAAAACCAAATTTGCGGAACACATGGCCACTCCGAATCCCTCACAGCTCCAAGCCCACTATGGTTGGGGATTACCTGCGTGGAGGAAAATAAGGGGTGAGTTTGGGAAACTCAGTGTGTAAAATAACCCAACAATAGTCTAAACCAGTTCAAACCACAGAAATAAATCAAATTGGCCTTAGCCCAAAACAGATTTCAGAATGAAGCCCATAGGCCCATAACAGAACAGAACAGAAATTACATGTTTATGCAGAAACCCAAGCATATCCAACCGTATACACCCCTGTACCATCCTTACATCATGTGGGGAGACTACTCGACCCACCCATCCACTACACCACCACAAATTTGCAGCATGGTCGCTGATCGAATAGTGTGACAGAGTCACCAGATACAGATATTTGTGGCAGAGCCACCAGAACAGATATTTGTGGCATAGCCACCAGGACGCTTCCTCCATAAATATAACCCATGTCCCCATACAACTGATATCCAAATCATGGCATACATCATACAGAATCAGATCATCATGCTTTTCAGTCAAATTAACCCTAGGGGTATAATGGTCATTTTACACCTAGAGGTATAACGGTAATTTTCATATTTAAGGGTATTCTAGTAATTTATCTATTTTAGGGTTTTCATGCATATTTTCACCATTTACGTACTAACAGAAACACTTACCGAGTGTTCTTATCGAATTGGGCCCGTTGGCCTATTATCCCAATTTTTGGCCCATTAAGCCCAAAAATATTGAAAGGTACAAAAATCATGCACTATGCAGTCTAAATACTATAGTTTACAAAATACGTTAATCGATCTACCTCACGAGCATTCGCACACTCACAAGTCCACAAAATACTGATTTTTTGGCATTTTGGCTTTTCAACTTTTGCCGATCTAGTCTATGAAAGGGTGTCAATTACACACCTGATTTGTAGTGGTTCGACGGTGAGTTCCACACACGAGTTTCCTACAATTAGATTACCAACACGTCAATATAAATATCGAAAACAAACTATAGGCCTATCCCCCTACCATATTCAGCGAACCATGCCTCAGACATTAGAGTTCTTACTTTTTTTCGAAACTAGCGACTAAGTTTAGATCCAGTCGTTCCACTTGTCCAAGCCTTCGATCAGCAGCCTCTAAATCACACTAACAACATAATAAAAAAATTGTCACAACCCTTAGAGCCATAGGGCCCAATCGACAGCCTCCCTAAGCCTTTAGAGGTTTCAGCTTTTCTAAAACTTGAAATAAAGAATAGATTCGAAAACTTACCACTGGTTCCTTCAGTCAACGATTCCACTTTAGTTTCTATACAATTCTGATGCAAATCTAAACACTCAAATGATAGCAGAAATCAAATCTTTAAAGGTCTAAAGATTCGGCCATGCCCCTAAGACTGTGGGGTATTTGGCTTTTTGAAATAGTGAAGAGAAAGATGAAATATGAGGGTTTTGCGGTGGTTTTGTCAACAAGACTTTGGGGTTCAGAGGATGAGAGAATCGACCAAAAAGATGGAGAAGAATCAGAGGGTTTGGCTAGGAGAAATCGGCACAGAAGAAAAATAAGCTTTTGAGATTTCGGCTTTTATGGCAATCGGCTATAAGGCTTAGGAACAAATGGTAAGGAAGTGGAGTTGAATAGAATGGTAGGAAGGGTTCGGATATAGAAGAAAAAGGAAAGAAGAAGAAAAGAGAATAGGAGATGAGAAGAGAAAAGAAAAAGAGAAGAGAATGGTCAGAACCCAAATGCCAAATTTTCCCCCCACCTACTAGCCGAATTTTGCCCTCTACAGAAACCCTTGGCCGGCCAATTCTTACTCCTCAAGAGTCCACCATTCGGCCAATACTACACTCCCTAATCAGCCCCTAAATCTTCTCCCTTATCCCCTCCTTACTCGATCTCCTGAGCAGCTCAAACTCTTTCTAACAGAGTTCCACCGGAGTTCCATCACATCCCCTTTCTGAACATAAAAATTAATACTAATATTTGCTCACCTTGTGACTTGAACCTTAGCTCTCCCTAGCCATCCACACGCCACCTTTTTAGCACCCTAGTGGCGTCACATGCCACTTTTCCACCTGCCTTCTTGTGGCTTATTTTACCCATTAAATCTTAAAAGCCCAACTTACCAAAACCCCTTTTTCCCTAAGAATTAAAATTAGTTAAAACTTCTAGATTTCATCTCAAACGTGGGCTTCTAGAGGCCCACTAACATACTTAGACCTACACCCAGTAGTCAAAACACAGAAATTCAAAAATTCACCAAAATTCACAGAAGTCCCGAAAATTGGGCCGTTACAACTCTACCCTCCTTAAAGAAATTTCGTCCTCGAAATTTACCTGATCCAAACAGATGAGGGTATTGTCCACGCATCACCTCTTCTATCTCCCAAGTAGCTTCCTCTCTGCCGTGATTTCGCCAAAGCACTTTCACTAAAGGAACAGATTTCCTTCTCAACACCTTGACGTCTCGGTCCAATATCTGCACAGGCTCTTCCTCGAAAGTTAAATCAGATTGCACCACGATCTCTGCAACCGGCACGACATGAGTAGGGTCAGAACGATAATGCCTTCAAATGGAGACGTGAAAAACATCGTGAATCCTGTCTTGTAACACCCCTTAACATGGAGACGTTAAAACATTCCCTTCATCCATCTTTCATATTCCAAGAGAAATTCTTATTCACGACTCATTCATTATCACATACGCGTCATGAACTAGTACTCTTACCTTTTACGAGTCTCATTTCATCTTAATATTATCATAGTTATATAATTCACTTTAGACAGACTTACACACATATTCATATTTTAAAACAAATGCACTCAAACATACATTCCACAAATTTGAGTAAATCTATTTATCACATTCACTTAGTCAAATAAGTTAGACACATAATATCATGTCAATGTCAAACGAACATGGATGAGTTTATAACGAGGTAAACTTTCATTTCTTTTCACTTTTCTATATTTCTCCACTCATGTCTATTTCATTTTACACTTGATCTCACACATATCATCGCAAGTCTCCAAGATCAATTTAAGTACACCAATATATCCACCAAATTATACGAACTTACTTAACACCTTTTTACACTGTCGATGGTAGCTCGGTTGGAAAACATTTTTGTCTCAACAGAACTATTTCATCGGGATCGGGAGGCATCACACTATCACAGGTAGTATTATTGCATGTATAGCTTAACTCTTACACAGACTAGGTAAGTTCGAGAACCGACTAAACCATAGCTCTGATACCACTAAATGTAACACCCCTTACCCGTGTTCGACACCGGAATAGGGTACGAGGTATTACCGGACTTAATCACTAATCATCGTATAAAAAAATGATTCATAATTTCACTCAAATTTAAAAATTTTTTAAACACATTCATAAATTGCATCACTTAATTAATAACATAATCAAGACTATCTACATTAAATAACTTTATACAATAGAGACCTTCAAATAACATAGGTCAGTATTTTAGGCCAATTCCTAACAACTTAATAACAATTAAACGAGTCTCCATACATGTCAAAGACTTAAAAATACTTTAAAACCTTTATATATCGATCAATAGTTTGATAGTGTGATTTAACCTCCAGTGACCTCCAACTCGAGCTAACATCTACGACACTATAGGAAAAAGGAAAGGAAGGGAGTAAGCATTATAGCTTAGTAAGTAAGTATGTAAATATTAATAAACAATACATTATCATACTTTAAACAAAGTCACAATATGTTCCCAGAATATTACCATCACAAACACACATACTTTTAATATTACAATCATAAACAGGTCCAAAATAAGCTGTCTAGCAGAGTACCAAAAGATAAATTTTTTATTTCTAGAGCTACAGAACTCAAAATTACAAATCGTTAATTTACCTTGAAACTAGATTCACATATATTCATGCCATAAAATTTTTAGAATTTTTGGTCTAGTCAATTAGTACAGTTTATTCATTGAAGTTACCCCTGTTTCACTGCTCAACTATTCTGACCACTCTTCACTACGAATCAATTTTCTCCTCGTACAGAATTCAAAGAATGTTATAGTTTATTTCATTTGAAACTACACTCATTAAGGATTTCAAGCATATAAATTATATCCTATAATTTTTTTTTTTACATTTTTTAATGATTTTTCCAAATCAGAACAGGGGATCACATAGTCATTCTGAACCAGTATCTCAAAAACTTAAATATCTTAGAATATAGAATTTCTTTGCTTGCTTTGTTTCTGTTATATGGAAATAGACTCATTAAGCTTTAATTTGATATCTCATTCAGTCTCTGATTCAATTTATACTATATTTGGTATATTTTTAGATTCACATCACTGCAACTATCCATAACAGTTTTATTGTCAATTTTGATCTTTCACACTTCAATTGCATTCATCACTTACCCATAACAATCTTTCAAATTTCCAATCACATATCGAGCATATTGCTCATAAGTTACACACGTATATACTTACACTTATCATCACAAAGTCATACACAATTTCATTTAATTAATTTCCCAGTTGAACGCTTGAATAATAATGATACTGCGATGGTATCGCACACACCCCCCACCTTTAAAATCGAAGCTCTCTTGTACACATAGTGGCCTTCACTTAACACCACTCATGTGACCTAGCTCGATTGTACACATAATTTTGGCTCTCTTGTACACATGGTGAACACTTAGTACCACCCATGTGACCTAGCCAGTTTATCTCGTAGCTCTCTTGTCTACATGGTGTCCTTCACCTGGAACCACGCATGCGACCTAGCTACATATATCCCGTAGCTCTCTTGTCTACATGGTGTACACATAGTATCACCCATGCGACCTAGCTACATGATAATGTCTCGTAGCTCTCTTGTACACATGATGTGCACTCAGCACCATACATGTGACCTAGCTACATACCATCTGTATAATCCAATCTTTCTGAAGGTTCAACCGGGATTTCTCTCTCTTTCTAATACTTGATTCCATACTTCCAATAGTCAATTATGATTCAAATATCAGCTAAAATACATAAAATATGCTGAAATATAAAAACATAATAAAGATAATGTATTATTCACATACAAACTTACATACTTTCTCATTTCCATGTCGAATTAATATTGAACATTTAAATCATCATAATTATACTTACTTTCAAAACCTCGGCAATCATAGTAAATATATCAATTTTACATTGAAACATGCATAAATTAATGCTTATTATACATATGAACTTACCTCGATACTAAAACGGCCATTTTACCAACTTTCTCGATTTTCAATTTTTCTCCCATTCTAGGTTCAAATCTCGTTTTCCGGGATCTAAAACATCATATTTTACTTATTTAATTAATGTAATATTCAAAACAGTCCTTAACTCAAACTTTGGAAATTACAATTTTATCCCTAAACTTTTGCATATTTACACTTTTGCCCCTAGGCTCGGGAATTAAACTTCATCCCTAATTCTTATGTTTTATGACAGGCTGATCATTTTTACCTTCATGACAACATCGAATTCTCACTCTAACACATAGTTATGAACAATAACAACTTTTACCGATTAAGCCGTTTTACTCATTTTTGCTTAAAACCGCTTAGCAAAAGTTGTTTAACATAATTTCAGCCTTCATATTCTACCATAAAACATCAAAATAAACACATTTCACCTATAGGTATTTTTCCAAATATGAACCCTAGCTTAAATTATTGCTAGAATAAGCTTAATCAAGTTACCGGGATTCCAAAAACGTAAAGAACTTGAAAAACGGGGCTAGAACGGACTTACTATTGAGCTTGGAAAGCTTGAAAACCCTAACCATGGCTTCCCCCATGCTAATTTCGGCCTCCATGAAAAAGATGAGTCAATTTTGGCTTTATTTTCCATTTTTATTTCTTTTAATTACCAAATGACTAAAATGCTCTTAGGGCCTTTCTTTAAAATTTTGTCCTATTCATGCCCATTTTTGTCCAAATGAAATATAATGGTCTAATTACCATTTAAAGACCTCCTCTTTAAACCCCCATTTCAATCAAGTACTTATGAATTAGAACACATATTTTGAAACTTTTGCAATTTAGTCCTAAAAGTCCAATTAAGCACTTTATTAATAAAATTACTTAACGATATTTTTACACAATATTTTAATCAATAAATAACCTTAAAACTTAATCGGAATAAATTTTTCGACTTCGAATTCGTGGTTCTAAAACCATCGTTCCGTTTAGGCCCTAAATCGGGCTATTACAGCAACTTCTGCAAATAAGCCCTAATAGGCAAATTAAACATGCAATCTATAAAATTTCTTATCAATACTCTAACACATGCATCTAATCACTCGGTACATCATAAAAATTAATCGAAATAAACTTTTCTATCTCAGATTTGTGGTTTCACAACCACTATTCCATTTAGGCCCTATTTTGAGATGTTACATGTCTAACTCTGGAGGTAATGCTAATTGATATGCCACTGGTCCTACTCGCTTCAAAACTCGATAAGGCCCAATAAATCGCGAACTCAACTTGCCTTTCTTACCAAACCTTAATATCTTCTTCCAAGGAGAAACCTTTAACAAGAACATATCTCCTAGTGAGTACTCAATCTTCTTGCGCTTTAATTCTGCATACGATTTTTGCCTATCAGTAGCTTCTTTTAACCGATCTCTGATTACTCTGACCTTATCCTCAGTGTCAGCTACTAACTCGAGTCCAAGAACCCGCCGCTCTCCCAGTTTGGTCCAACAACTAGGGGTACGACACCTTCGTCCATACAGCGATTCATACGGTGCCATTCGAATACTCGCTTGATAACTGTTGTTATACGCAAATTCTGCCAATGGCAAGTAATCCTCCCAACTACCTCGGAAGTCAATAACGTATCCCCTCAACATGTCCTCTAGAATCTGAATAACCCTTTTCGACTGACCATCAGTCTGAGGATGGAAGGCCGTACTAAAATTCAATCGCGTCCCCAACGCCTCATGCAACTTTTTCCAAAATCGAGATGTAAATCAGGGATCCCGATCAGAAATGATTGAAACACCACATACAACTTGGCTAAATTTTGAAGTGAAAAGTCAGTGCAGACAGGTATGAAATGAGCCAATTTGGTCAACCTATCCACGATTACCCAAACCGAGTCTTTCTTTGTTGGTGTCAAGGGTAACCCACTCACAAAGTCCATGGTTACCCTCTCCAACTTCCAAAGTGGTATCTTCACTGGCTGTAAAAGCCCAGAAGGTAGTTGATGCTCAGCTTTCACTTGCTGGCATGTCAAAAATTTCCCCACAACATCCGTTACTTCCCGCTTAAGCCCAGGCCACCAATACAATTTTCGCAAGTCGTGATACAACTTATTCCCTCCAGGATGCATGGCACAAAGTCCCCCATGAGCTTCCTTCAATATCAACTGCCTCAAGTTAGAGTCCTTCGGAACACAAATTCTCCCTCGGAAACACAGAACTTCTTCATTATTCAACCCAAACTCAGAAGTTTCCCCTTCCTTAACCTGCTGGAAACGAGCAACCAAAGATTCATCTCTTAACTGCTTCTCCTTAATCTGATCCACCCAGTTGGCCTTACTTGCAACTCACCAACATACTACCATCATCATACGCACTGCATTTAGCAAACATTGCTCTCAGTCAAATACAGCTCTTCGACTTAGAGCATCGGCTACCACGTTAGCCTTGCTCGGGTGGTACTCAATCATACAATCATAATCTTTAAGTAACTCTATCCATCTCCTTTGCCTAAGGTTCAGCTCCTTCTGAGTCAGTAAATACTTGAGACTCTTATGGTCGGTGTATATAATACACCTCTCTCCGTACAAGTAGTGTCTCCAAATCTTAAGCGCAAAGATTACTGCTGCCAATTCCAAATCATGAGTATGGTAGTTTCCTTCGTGAGGCTTAAGCTTTCGTGATGCATAAGCAACCACCTTACCTTCTTGCATCAACACGCAGCCCAAACCCACATGTGATGCGTCACTATACACAGTAAAATCCTTCCCAGACTCCAGCTGAATCAACACAGGTGCTTCAGTCAGAACTTTCTTCAACTTCTCAAAAGCTTCCTACTGCTTCTCTGTCCAAACAAACGATATTCCTTTCCTTATGAGTTTTGTCAAAGGCGCTGCCATCACAGAAAAGCCTTCCACAAACCTCCTGTAATATCCTGCCAACCCTAGAAAACTCTGAATTTTCGACATCGACCTAGGTGGCTTCCATTCCAAAATTACTTCAATCTTTCGAGGGTCCACCTTAATCCCCTCAACTGAGACAACATGTCCTAGGAAGGTTACCTCCTTCAACCAGAATTCACATTTGCTGAATTTCGCATATAGTTCCTTCTCCCTTAACACTTGCAGCACTATGCGGAGATGCTCATCATGTTTTACTTCAGTTTCAGAATATACCAAAATATCGTCAATAAAGACGACTACAAACCGATCCAAAAATGGTTGGAATACACGATTCATCAGATCCATAAATGCTGCAGGAGCGTTTGTTAGTCCAAATGGCATCACCAGAAATTTGTAATGACCATACCGAGTTCTGAATGCCGTCTTATGGATATCTGCCTCTTTGACCCTTAACTGATGATATCTAGATCGAAGGTCGATCTTGTAAAATACAGAAGCTCCTCTAAGTTGGTCGAATAGATCGTCAATCCTTGGCAGTGGATACTGATTGTTAATCATCAGTTTGTTCAACTGTCGATAATCAATACACATCCGCATCGTCCCATCCTTCTTTTTTTAACGAATAGCACTGGTGCTCCCCACGGAGACACACTTGGCCTAACAAAACCCTTATCCAACAACTCTTGAATTTGTGCTTTTAACTCCACCAACTCCTTTGGTGCCATCCTATACGGTGCGATGGACACTGGTGCCGTTCTAGGCAGCAAGTCGATTCCAAACTCGACTTCTCGGTTCGAAGGCAGTCCCGGAAGCTCCTCTGAAAAAACATCTTAGAACTCCTTAACAGTTCTAACCTTATCCACTGTCAGTCATCTTCCGCCTGACTTACAAATGCCAAATAGGCCTCACAACCTTTACGAATCCATTTTTCGGCTCTTAATGCCGACACCACATTGGACAAATAATCTCTTCGCTCACCTATCACCATAACCTCTTCTCCCTCCGTAGTCCTTAACACCATTCGTTTAGCAGCACAATCCAGAGTCACCCTGTGCTTAACAAGCCAGTCTATTCCTAGAATGAGGTCGAATTCTTCGAACAGTAACTCCATCAAGTCTCTAGAGAAGATATTACCTTGGGTTTCTAAAGGCACATCCCTATACAGTTTGTTTACCTTAACCGAGTGACCCAAAGGACTTAGTACGGTTACCCCACTCACTATCTCCTCAGAGTGCACACCCAACGACCCAGATATGGCACATGCAACATAAGAATGAGTAGATCCAATATCTATAAGCAGTATACGGCATGCTAGAAACCAAGAACGTATCAGTTATGACGTCAGGTGCATCACCCTCCTCTCGACGACGAGCTGCATACACCAACGCTGGCTGTCGAGCCTCAGCATTTCTGGCACCCCTACCAAGTGCTCCTCGACCTCGACCATTACCATTTCTGCCCCTACCTTGTCCACGTCCTCTCGGTGGTTGTGGTCCACCTCTCACTGGTTGAGCAACCCTCTACTCAGCAACTTGTACCTGATCTATTTTCTGAGGACAGTCTTTGACTCTATGCTCCATAGATCTGCATCAGAAACAAGCACCGGAACGTTTCCTACACTCGCCCATATGTACCTTACCACAGTCTCCATAGATTGGTGGCCTAACCACGTTCATCGAAACTGCCCGCATCGGCTCCCCCACTCTTGCCCTCTTGACATTCCTATTTGCACCACTCGAAGGTCCTAAATCCTTCCGAAAACGGTTCCAGTCCTTCTCACGATTCTGCTTTTCAGAACGCTTCACTTCCTCAGCTATCTTAGCTTTCTCCACCAAGACCGCAAAGTCACGCTCCCTCTGTAGAGCAATCAACACCCTGAGTTCATCTCTAAGACCATCCTCGAAGTGCACACTACGCTCATATTTTGTAGCGACTATTCCCATGGCATACCGGCTTAGCCTCAGAAACTCAGCCTCGTATTCAGCAACTATTTTACCTCCTTGCACCAGATTCAAGAATTCCTTCCTACGGGCGTCCACATAACTCGCCCCAACATATTTCCCTTTGAAGACTGCCTTAAACAGCTCCCAGGTTACCCTGTCAACTGGGGTCCCATCTCTCACAGTGAGCCACCACTGATAAGCCTCGTCTCGTAGCAACGATACGGCTCCCTTCAGCTTCTGCTCCACAGAGCAGTCCAAGTCATCCATAATCCGTTCTGTGGCCTCCAACCAATATTCTGCCACATTCGGGGCTACACCAAATACACCCCTAAAGATCTCCGCTCTGTTAGCCCAGAGTCGCTCAGAAATAGATCCTCGAATTTCGTTACCCGAACTTGCCCCAGCAACCCTTTTCAGAACACAAAGCATTGCCTGGGACAGGGCATCATCCCCGACACCACGATCATGAGACTCCACTTCCGTTGCCGGTGGTACCGGTGCTTCTGCCGTCGGCATATGCCCTGAGGACGTAGTTCCTGCTCGAGCACTACCTCGGCCACGACCACGGCCTCTTCCACGAGCCGCCCTCGTACTCATATCGTATTATCTGATTACGAATTTTATGCATCAATCAAATATTCTAGTGTTTATTACAGATGCTTTATGAACAGATAGTAATTTAGAGTTTGTTTTCCGCAGAATCGAAATCTAGCTACAGTCTCAGTCTATTACCAAAATTCCTATAGTCTCAGTACCATCCCACTAGATTATCATAATAGGGTTTAAATACAGACAGATAATTCAGAAAAATATCTCAAAAAAGTTCAGAATAATACTTACAGACTTGGGCCGAAGATTCAGGTGCTACCTTTTTAAGGATCCAATAATTGAAAAACTGAGTTTCGTAATTTTTGTAAAAATTTCGTTTTCGAAAATCTTTGTTTTTATAAACCCATTACACAGCTGAGTCGTTGCAACTTAGCTCTGATACCACTAAATGTAACACCCGAAACCCGACCTAGACGTTATGACCGGATCCGACGTGCCACATTGGAACGTTAAAAACATTTTTCTATTCTTAATCCAGAAAATCGTACTTAGTGCTCAAAAGATGATTTCATTATAGGTTAAAGTGAATGGAAGCTGTGCACCAGGTAGGAAACCGAAAAAGAGGAGGTGAGTCCATCGGACTACTTAAGTATCAAGCTCCCTTCGGATCCAATCCTAGACATGCACACCACCATTGCCACACCTTAACTTAGTGTATGTTCTTAGGAAACCAGTTCATTTAAGTCCAATTTAAGAAAAGGTGATTAACTTTGGAAAGCGTTTTTCTATGGAAGTTTTGCTTTGTTGTCGTGATATTTTAAAATCAATTCATCGCTTTTGAAAATTCGCCCTAAGACTAATCAGTTTCAGTGATTAAGATAATATTATACCTATGCTAGTAAATCATATTGAAAACAATTAAAAATCATTAAAGCGGCCTTATTACAACTTAAAACCCAAATCATAAAAGTAAAAAAAAAAGATGTCCAATTCACCAGAAGAAAACCAAATTTGCGGAACGCGTGGCCACTCCGAATCCCTCACATCTCCAAGCCTACTATGGTTGGGGATTACCTTTGTGGATGAAAATAAGGCGTGAGTTTAGGAAACCCAGGGTGTAAAATAACCCAACCATAGTCTAAACTAGTTCAAACCACAATAAAAGAAATCTATGTTCAACTTCTCACAATTACATTGAAAAGAATAATAATTCAAGTAATAATAACACAATAAAAACCTTATTACAATCTAGTTTGGAACATACTTAAAAAGAAGTAAAAACTTAAATGCTTTAAAAAAAATCCAAGTCCAAATCATCTTGCTAGTTGGCCACCCAGAGTCCTTCCAAACATCGAACCTTCTATTGAGCATCACCTGAAAATAAAATAAAAGAGGGGGTGAGTTTTCGCACACTCAGTGTGTACAACCCTCAAAGAAAACAAGCATTCAAAAAAAAACATCATTCATCGTTCATCATTCATGTAATGTAATCCCATCCAATTATCCATCCGCTACACATCAGCTTCGTCCCCTGTCACACCATGTGGGGATATAAATATCGAACCACCCAACCTACACACCATGGTAGCCCGATTGCAGAACTACCTTCATTTACATATTGGGCTTTAAAAGCCGTTGGTGGATCCATGATTGTCAAGCAACCATGCGATCCTGATATACTTCCTCTGTTCCATAATTTCCAACCCCTATGCAACCTAAGCAGAATATCATATGTATGCATGTTGCATCCACAAAGCTTACATTCAACATCTAGGGGTATTTTGGTCATTTTCTCCCTTAGGGGCATTTCGGTAATTTTCCCTTAATTACGGTTTTCACTTATCTTGGCCCATTAACAAGTCCCGTGAGCTAAGATGAACGAATCTATGCACCAGGTAGGATTCTAGAGAAGAGGAGGTGGGTCATTAAGACCGTTTAAGTACCAAGCTCTCCCTAGATCTAATCTTAGACATGCATATACCCGTTGCCACACCTTAACCCTTTGACTTGTCCACAGTCGCAATATATTAATTAAGTCTTATGTGGATATCATATACTAGACCCAAAAACCCCTTACAAAGCCTAACAATTTCACATACCTGCATCTGGCCCATTAAGCCCAATTATATTCGTATGGCTCATTAGGTCCAAATCACATGTATATGGCCAATTAGGCCGAAATCACATTTATATGGCCCATTAGGCCCAGTCACATTCATATTCATGCTCACATACAAATTCCTATCATAAAGCATCAATATACAGTTTTTGCCTATTTTGGGCCCAACAGCCCATTGGGCTCATTTAGCCCATTCTAGCCTATATGGCCAAATCATAACCCAAGTCCTCGAAATCACCCGTGGGCCTCAGGCAACCTATCGATTTCCCTCTTACGAGTGTTCGCACACTCGCAAGACTACCGTAGCCAAACTTTCAACTTTTCAGCATTTCAGCTTTTCGGCTTTTCGGCTTTTCAGCTTTTGCCGATTCATTGTGTGTGTGCAGTGTATGTACACACCTGCTAAGCAAGCATGATGCGATCTCCTTAGCCCAAAACTACAATTAATATCACTCAAAGATTAATCATACGTACTTATCGATTACTTTACAAAATGCCGGAATCTCACCTGAACCTATCTGAATGCCAAACTTTTACTAGCTTTTACTTTGGTCACTAATCACGTATATCTCTCAGATCTGAAGAGCAAATCAGCAGGAATCCAAAACTGAAATCTGACACTAATTCCCTACCAAAGTTGATTAGAAAGAAGTGAGGGACCGAATACTCGATACTTATCAAAAACCGATTGGGAGAGCGAACACTTACACTAGAATCGACTAGGTGGAAAGAGTAGTGGCAGCACCAAGGGTATTTGGCTCTTACAGATTTGAATGGCAACAATTGATTACTCAGCATCAAGGATGAGAGGAAGAAGAATCGGCTAAAGCAAAGAAAATATTGAGTAGAGGAGGGATAAGAATTCAGCACAAAGAAAGAAATGAAAAAAGGGTTTTCAGCTTTTTAGAGAAAAGGGTTTCTGGCACAAAGTGAAAGGAAATTCGTCATTAGCTTTTCAACCCTCCCATTCGGCACTTATTTATAGCCCTATAGCCGAATTCTTCAAGCCCAAGTTCCCAATTCATCTCCACTTACTCCTTACTTCTCATCTCCTCGTTTTTCTCCCTAATAACCCCTTGATCCTTTCCTTAATTTTCTCTTCTGAACACTCCCCTTGGAGTCCATCTTCACGCAACTTCCATCCTTCTAGAAGGCCCAAAATTAAATTCTAAAAAAATACTAAGCTAGTATTCGAACCTTGGACCCCCTTGCTAGCTACTAATGCCACCTCACTACACCTTATATGGTGTCACTTAGCCACTCCACCACAGGCTCTTTTTCTGTCCAATTGTTTCTTCATTTATTCAAAAGCCCATCTACTTGTCAGCCCTGATTCTTTTAATAATTAAATTATAATTTCTTTTACCTCTTAATTCGAACTCAACCTTAGCTAATACCTACTAAAATTATCGCTTGGATAAGAATATTAAACACAAATTTTATCAAAATCAAAAATAAAAAAAATTCAGGATTTCGGGATTTTTGGATTTCGTGATTTTTAGGGCGTTACATTGAAAGTAATGCACTTGTTCCCGCTCAAGGGATAGCGCCATCTGATTCTAGACCTGTTACTAGTAGCCACGAGGAGAGGCTAAACAAGCATTTTACCAAATGATGAATGATTGGTTCACTCAGTATGTGAGAACTAATCCGGCTGTTCCACAACCTTCACCCCCGCTAAATCCTCCACAAGTTCCTGTCATGCCACAAGCTAATCTGATTTAATTGAGTAAGCCACCTGTTGATAAAATTAGAAAATATGGGGCTGAAGAGTTCCGTGCTACTACTAATAATGATGCTGAGAGAGCTAAATTCTGGCTAGAGAACATGATACGAGTGTTTGATGAATTGTCATATACTCCGGATGAATGTCTTAAATGTTTCGTTTCACTTTTGAAAGATACGGTGTATATCAGTGGTTCCGAGAGAATGAGTCACTTGGGATTTCTTTTAAGTTAAACTCTGAAAGAAATCCATCTGTCAAAGATTCATCGATCAGAAATGCAAAGAGTTTCTTAAGTTGAAATAGGACTGTATGTCTGTTACAGAATATGAATGAGAATTTCTAAGATTAAGCCAGTATGCACGAGAATGTGTCTCAACCAAAGAAATAATGTGTAAAAGATTTGAAGATGGCTTAAATGAAGATATCCGCTTGTTAGTCAAAATTTTAGACATAAAAGAGTTTGTTGTGCTTGTTGAACGAGCATGTAAAGCTGAAAAAATTAGGAAAGAGAAAAGAAAAGTCGACTCAAAAGCTAGAGAGGTGTGAAAAAGATCATCAAGAAAGTCATTTCATTCGGCATCAAAGAAATTTTGAGATGATTTTAACCGTTTAAAGGCTAAAGTGGGACATTCGAGTAGAAATTGTACTAGATCGTATTCGAGTTTTAGAGCTCCAGCTAGTTCTGTTGCAAGTGTTGGAAATGTTCGATCTGATCAACTTGAGTACAGACACTGTGGTAAAAGACATCCGAGAAGTTGTAGACTGAATGAACGAGCTTGCTTTAGATGTGGATCCTTAGATCACTTTATCCATGAATGTCCTAAGTTTATAGAGTAAGAGATTGTGCAAAATCCGAGGCCGAGTTACAATATAGCTCGAGGTAGACCTCCCAGAAATATAGGTAATGTGAGTGGCAGCCAAAAGGGAACTAAAGATATGACTGTTAGATCTGAGGCTTGCACATCTGCCAGAGCCTATGCTATTCGTGCATGCGAAGAAGCTTAGTCTCTAGATGTTATTACTGGTACTTTCACTCTTTATGATACTTCTGTGATTGCATTAATAGATCCAGGATCAACACATTCTTATATATGTATGAACTTAGTGAGCAGTAAGACTTTACCTGTAGAGTCTACTGAATTTGTAATTAGACTATTGAACACCTTAGGCCGATGTGTTTTGGTTAACAAAGTATGTAAGAATTGTCCGTCGATGATTCGAGATTCATGTTTTCTGGTTGATTTGATGTTTTTACCATTCGGCGAATTTGATATAATTCTGGGTATGGATTGGTTAACTTTGCACGATGCTATTGTAAACTGCAAATGGAAGACTATTGATTTGCAATGTCAGAATGATGAGATTATTTGGATTGAGTCTAATGATCTGAATGGTTTACCGGCAGTGATTTCTTCGATGTTAGCTCAGAAATATGTGAGAAAGGGTTGTGAAGCCTACTTTACTTATGTGGTTGATTCGAAAGTGACAAAAAAGAAAATTGAACTAGTGCCTATTGTTTGTGAGTTTCCTAACATGTTTCCTGAAGAATTACCTAGATTACCTCTGATACGAGAAGTTGAGTTTGGTATTGAATTAGTGCCAGGAACTACTCCAATTTTGATAGCTCCATATAGAATAGCTCCTACAATGTTAAAAGAATTAAAGTCTCAATTGCAAGAGTTGACTGATAGAGGATTCGCAAGACCGAGTTTCTCACCTTGGGGTGCTCCTGTTCTGTTTGTGAAAAAGAAAGATGGTATGATGAGAATGTGCATTGATTATTGTCAGTTGAACAAAGTGACTATCAAAAATAAATATCCTCTGCCCAGAATTGACGATTTGATTGATCAGTTGAAAGGATCTACCATGTTTTCAAAGATAGATCTCAGATTGGGTTATTATCAGTTCAGAGTAAAAGATTCAGACATTCTAAAAACTATATTCAGAACGAGGTACGGACACTATGAGTTTTTAGTTATGCCTTCCGGATTAACGAATGCACCTGCTATTTTTTATGGATTTGATAAATAGAATTTTCAGACCGTGTTTAGATCGATTTTTTGTTGTATTCATTAATGACATATTGATATATTCACGTGATGAAACTGAACATGCTGAGCATTTGAGAATAGTATTACAGACTTTGCGTAATAAGCAGTTATTTGTGAAGTTCAGTAAATATGAATTCTGGTTATGCGAAGTTGGTTTTTTGGAAGGATTTGTGAAAGGCTTTTCTATGATTGCTACACCATTGACAAAATTACTTCTAAAAGATGTGAAATTTGAATGGTCTGAAAAGTGTCAGAAAAGTTTTGATTAGTTGAAAGCCCTATTGACAGAAGCTCTAGTGTTAGTACGACCAGAATCGAGTAACGAATTTTTAATATATAGTGATGCATGGTTGAATGGTCTGGGATGCGTTTTGATGTAGGAAGGCAAAGTCATAGCTTATGCCTCGAGGCAGTTAAAGTCGCATGAAAAGAATTATCCGACACACGATCTGGAATTGGCGGCTATTGTGTTTACTTTGAAGATTTGGCGCCACTATCTGTTTGGTGAAAAATGTCATGTTTATTCTGATCATAAAAGTTTGAAATATCTAATAACTCAGAAAGATTTGATCCTGAGACAGAGAAGATGGCTAGAACTGCTAAAAGATTACGAGCTTGTTATTGATTATCATCTGGGAAAAGCACATGTTGTTGCTGATGATTTAAGTCGAAAATCATTGTTTGCATTACATGCGATGAATACTCATTTAGTTATGTCTAATGATGGTTCAATTTTAGCCAAATTTAAAGTAAGATCGTTGTTTTTACAACAGATTATTGATGCTAAGAAAGTTAATAATGAGATAATAGTTAAACGAGGTCAGTGTGATTTGAATTCTGATTCCGAATATCGAATTGATAATGACGATTGTTTCAGATTCTGAGGCCGGATTTGTGTTCCGAGAAATTTAGAGTTAACTCAGATGATTTTGAACGAAGCTCACAACAGTTGTTTATCTGTACATCTGGGTAGTACGAAAATGTATAATGATCTGAAACATCATTACTGGTAGTCTAGAATGAAAAAAGATATCTCTAACTTTGTTTCGAAATGTTTGATCTATCAGCAAGTTAAAGCTAAACATCAGGTGCCATCTGGTTTGTTACAACTGATTATGATTCTCGAGTAGAAATGAGATAGAGTAACAATGGATTTTGTTTCGGGTTTACCCCTATCTCTGAAAAAGAAAGATACGATTTGGGTTGTGGTTGACCGATTGACGAAATCAACTCATTTTATTCCAGTACGATCTGACTACTCGCTTGATAAATTAGCTGAGTTATACATTTCCAATATTGTGAGATTGTACAGGGTGCCATTATCTATAGTGTAAGATAGAGATCCGAGATTCACTTTGAGATTTTGGAAGAAACTGCAAGAAGCTTTAGGTACGAAATTACACTTCAGTACTACTTTTCACCCGTAGAAGGATGGTCAATTTGAGTGAATTATTCAGATTCTTGAGAATATGTTGAGATGTTGCATTCTTGAGTTTGAAGGTACGTGGGAACAATATTTGCCATTGATTGAATTTGCGTATAATAATAGTTTTCAATTGAGCATTAAAATGACACCGTACGAAGCCTTATACGGTAGAAAATGTCGTACACCGTTGTATTGGACTAAGCTCAATGAGAATAAGATTCACGGGGTTGATTTGATTAAAGAGACTGAACATAAAGTAAAAATAATCTGAGATAGTCTAAAAGTAGCTTCTGATCGTAAGAAATCATATGCAGATTTGAAACAAAAAGATATTGAATTTAGATTGGCGATAAAGTATTTTTAAAAGTATCTCCGTGGAAGAAAATACTCTGATTCGGCAGAAAAGGTAAATTGAGTCCAAGGTTCATCAGACCGTATGAAATCATAGAGCGTGTCAGACCGGTTGCTTATAGATTGCTGTTACCACCTGAGTAAGAAAAGATTCATAATGTATGTCACGTATCGATGCTTCGGTGATATAGATCCGATCCCTTGCATGTGATTTCTCCGTCTGAAATAGAAATTCAGTCTGATCTGACGTATGAAGATATGGTTTGATTATGGTTGAACTTATGGTTTGATTTTTGTATATGATATGTGATGTAAAATTTTTTTGGTAAGTTAGTTTTGTGGTTGAAATGGTTATAAATGTGATATGAATCATGTGTTCAAGGTATGAATTAGTTACATGGAATTAGTATGTTTGAGTTGAAATTATGTATGGAAATGATTAATGATATTGAAGTATGAGTGATGCTTGTTTTGGAAATGTTTTGGTTGCATATTGGGTTATAAAATGTGGTCTTAAAAGCTTATGTATATAGGGTGGCAAAATGGCTTTTCAAGTAGCCTATTTTTGTCCATATGGGCAGAGACACGGGCGTGTGTCTCAGCCGTGTGTGACATACGATCACGTTACATTGCCGTGTGTCCCTTGGGATAGTCCTACAATTTAAAGTTAGTCTCAAGCATAGCCTAGACACACGGGCTTGTCTGGTGGCCGTGTGAGGCACACAGCCTTGGCACATGGGTGTTTGTGGCCATTTCGAAGGGTACACGGGCTAGACACATGGGTGTGTAGTCGGCCGTGTGACCCAAGTCAGTTTCGACCACAGCCAAGACACATGGGCATGTCTCTGGCCATGTGGTATAAGTTAGTATGTCTGCTTTGGTTTCACACGGCCTACGCCACGAGCATGTTTGGTGGCCGTGTGAGGCATACGGCCTGTTCGCATAGGCATGTGACCTTTGTAACTTAGAAAAAAATTGTTCAGTTTCGAAAAATTTTTGTATGTGTTCGGTTTAGTCCTGACCTCTTCTTAATGCATGTTTAAGGTCTTGTTGACCTAAGAAAGGGACCTTTTGTTGATGTTTGAATATGATGTGTGAATTTAATTATAAAGTGTTCTGATATGTCTGGTAATACCTCTTAACCCTACTCTGGCGACGGATACGGGTTAAGGTTGTTACATTTAACTTGTATACTTTGATGTAAGTAAAATTCTCGGACTATTGGGATAACTATAGTTTCCTTTGGGGTTCGAAAAAAAATCGACCATTTATGATGTTGAACTAAATCCCACAACTAATCACTTAAAGTTGATGTTAGATCAAAACCTCGTTCAAGAATGAATATTTTTTCCTTAGAGTTCTAGAAAAGAATTTTCTTGAAAACATTTGTTTATATTTTCTTGAAAATCCGAGTCCTACTACTAACATGAAAAAATAAGTAAATAAATCCTCAAATTAAATAAAACTTAAAGAGGCCTTATTACATAATGAAAAACCCAAAATAGAATCTTAATTATAATAATAAAAGATAACTACGTCGAGTGGCCACCACTGAGTCCTCTGTCGCATCGATTCGTTTAAGCTTGGGGATTTCCTGCACAATTAACAGATGGATGAGTTTATGAAAACTCAGTGTGTGAAATCCAATAATATGAATAAATCAGAGTAAACACAATCTGGGTCTAAGCCCTTTTAGTCTCAGTTAGGCCTTAGCCTATTTCAATAACAGTAGCAGTCTGGGCCTGAGCCCAATTTCAGTAATAGTAGTAGTCTTGGTGTAACACCCCTAACCCGTATCCATCGCCGGACTAGGGTTACAAGGCATTACAAAACAAAAACAAAATTCCAATCATTCACATATTCATACAAGTCATACTCATATATATATTAAGCACATGGCTAATTAAATATTAAACATACATTATTAATCATATTGCATTTACGAATCATACCTCAAAATTTAACTGAATCTATACCATTCAAATAATCACATTTTCATTAAGAAATATAAACATACGCATATACTTTAAATATAAACCAAACCAATATGGCAAGCATCATTTGAGCACACAAATTTGTACATGTATATATATACATAAAATTAACATCTTACTAAAATTCATATAATTTCCATAGTGTATTATTACACAAATCAGTATTCATTTGATCAATTTTTATCTCATTAACAGAATAAGCACATATCTATCGTCATTTTCCTTTCAACTTTATTTCATCACAACAAATATACTTCCGCACATGAAAACATGTATAAACATCCTATAAGTTACATTTTCTAAACACATCATTCAAATATATTTTACCTAAGCAAAAACCTTAACCGAACCAATTAATTATACCATGAAATTTTTATATATACAATGATCATTACATCAACCACTTCCAAATTTACTAACATCTTTAAACCATTTTCAAACATACAACATATATCACATATATCATTCATATATAATATATATAACATATCAACTAAAAGTGAGCTCAAACCATAACCAAAATATGAGCGAATTTATCATGGAAATTAAGCCATTTTCGCATGGCTAAAGTTATACATATTCAAGGTCGAACAAAATACGTATTAGCCTATACATGCCATAAGTTCGAAAATAGACTTTTAAAAGTACCGAAAGTTGATGATAGTGTGGATGACTTCGATAACGATCCCCGAGCTCGTAACTTACAACCAAAATCTATAAAACAAAGTAACAAAAACACACAAAGTAAGCTAACTTAGCTTATTAAGCCTTAAGCAAATTAAACAACTCAATGAATAATCAAAATATTCAAACAAACCAAATTATATTAGTAATGTTATACTTTAACACAATGAGTTACCTTGGCCGAATGTTCAATATCAAGCATATATATATATACATCAGTAAATAGACACTTACAAGTATGGCCGAATACACAAGGTTCACTATATCATCACATGTAGCCAATTATAAAAGTTAAATGAAACATCACATATGGTCAAATATGCACATTTAAGATAACTTCATATATAACCGAATATGCAAGTTCAATATAAGCTCACATGTAATTGAATACTCAAGTTAAGTATAACCTCACATGTAACTGAGTATACAAGTTCAATATAAGCTCACATGTACTTACTTATGTGACCGAATATAAAAGTCATTTAAATCAACTTACATACTCAATTTCCACATAGGTGTAAAGTCTTATAGATATAGACTTGAAATAAATCACTGGCATAAAACCTGCTAGGCATAAGCCTGAATCACACACCGGCACATGGCCTGCTAGACCCAAGGTCTGATATTTATTCACCGGCACTAAGCCTGCTAGGCACAAAGCCTAATCAAATTCACCAGCACAAGGCTTGCTAGGCTCAAAGCCCGAATATCACAATTATAGAATCGTTCCACAAAATTTCATATAGCGAATCGTACAATATTCTATATAACACGTACACACTTTCAGAGGTTTTAAATCAGTCGAATGAAACTCAACCACAATAATTCAATGATACTTCACATTCGGCTATTTTACTAATAGATTATAAAATTCGAATCATCACAGTAAAACATTCTATGATCAAAATAAACCATGTTTAATTACTTAAAGACTTACCTCAGATATCGACGGACGTTACAAATTGGCTATTCGACTATTTTTTTTCCCTGATCCAAGTCTGATTTCCTTTGCTCTTTATCGATATAATTTCAAATTAACCTCATTTAAACACAATTTAATTCAATTTAATCCAACAACACATAAATGGGCAAATTACCATTTTACCCCTGATATTTCATACTTTTACAAATTTGTCCTAATTACATAAAACACAAAATACACAAAATCTCCAAACAACATAGTTGGGCCAAATCTTCTATATACTCATACTAGTCCATATATTTCATTTATTTTGCATTTTAGTCCTTCAATTTATTGTTTTTACAATTTAGTCCTATTAACTCAAAATCATCAAAAACTCTAATACAAAACATATTAATCCAAAACATATCTTTCATAATTTATCATCAAACATCACAAAACACAAATATTCATCAATGACATAATTCAAAATATTCACCAAAATAAAAAATTCAAGCATGGGTTGGGTAGTACTCGAAGCAACGATCTCAAAAACGTAAAAATTATCAAAAATCGAACAAAAACGAACCTTGATTGAGCTTGAATAAATGTTGAAACCTAGCTTGGTTTTCTTTCTTTTTGTTTGTTTTAGTTTCGGTTAAAAAAAGTAGAATGAACATGGCTTATTATTTTATGATATATGTTTATTATATTAGTTTATTAAATTAACTTTAATGTATTAATATAAAAATCATATAACACATGTCTTTGTCTATTACCGTCGACCTTCTTTTTTTTAGTGGGCTAATTGCAGCATAAAGGCATCCACTAATAAAGCCAATAGCAATTAGGCCCTTTTTCAAAATAATCACCAATTTTTCATTTTACGCGATTAAATCCTTTTATTAAACTAAGCACATAAACAATAAAATTTTCATACGAAACTTTCATACATGTTAATTCTCATATAATAAACACGAAAAATAATATTTAAATATTTTTCTGACTCAGATTTGTGGTCCCAAAACCACCGTTTCTATTAGGGTCTAAATTGGACTGTTACAACTCTGCCCCTGAGGAATTTTCGTCCCCGAAAATCTTACCGTTGAATAGGTTCAGATAACGCTCTATCATTATATCCTCTGGCTCCCACGTTGCTTCCTCAACTCCATGTTTATGCCACAATACTTTAACCAACAAAATTTTCTTATTTCACAACTCTTGAATCTCGCGAGCCAGAATACGAATCGGTTCTTCCTCGTACGACATATCGGGCTTAATCTCAACTTCGGTCGGACTAATCACGTGTTAAGGATCAGATCAATATCTACGAAGCATCAAAACATGGAACGCATTGTGGATCTTTTCTAGCTCAGGTGGCAACAGCAGTCTATACGCAACCAGCCCAATTTTCTCGATAACCTCATACGACCCGATAAATCTTGGACTCAATTTGCCTTTACGACCATATCTAAGTATTTTCTTCCACGGTGAGACTTTCAAAAATACTTTATCCCTGATCTAAAACTCTATGTCTTTACATTTCAAGTCTGCATACGATTTCTGACAATCTGATGCTGCTTTCAAACTTTCACGGATCACTTTTACTTTCTGTTCAATTTCTTTAATCAAATCGACCCGGTGTATCTTATTTTCACTGAGCTCAGTCCAGTACAAAGGTGTACGAAATTTACGACCATACAAAGCTTCAAAAGGTGCCATTTTGATACTCGATTGAAAGCTATTATTGTATGCAAATTCAATAAAAGGTAATTATCGTTCCCACGTACATTCGAACTCGAGAATGCAACGTCTTAACATATCCTCAAGTATTTGAATAATTCGCTCAGACTGACCGTCTGTCTGAGGATTAAAAGTAGTGCTAAAATGCAGTTTAGTACCTAATACATCTTGCAGTTTCTTCCAAAACCGCGATGTAAACCTCAGATCTCTATCTGAAATAATAGATATAGGCACACCATGTAACCTCACGATCTGAGAAACATACAATTCAGCTAGTTTATCAAGTGAGTAATCTATACGAACTGGAACAAAGTGAGCAGATTTGGTCAATCTATCAACAATAACCCAAATTGCATCTTTCTTACTCGGTGTCAACGATAAACCAGATACAAAATCCATCGTAACTCTGTCCTATTTCCATTCAGGTATCATAATTGGCTGTAGCAATCCGGAAGGTACCTGATGCTTGGCTTTTACTTGCTGACAGGTTAAACATTTCGATACAAAGTCAGAAATGTCTCGTTTTATACCTAGCCACCAATAATGCTATTTCAGATCATTATACATCTTTGTACTATCTGGATGAACATATAGCCGACTGTTGTGAGCTTCATTCAAGATCATCTAAATCAACTTTGTATTTCTTGAAACACATATTCGATATCTAAATCTCAAATAGTCATCTGCATCAACTCGAAACTCTGAACCAGCCTTTGAATCACACTGAGCTCGTTTCACTATCAACTCGTTATCAACCTTCTGGGCATCACAAATTTACCGAATAAATAACGGCCTTGCTTTTAATTTAGCTATTATCGCACCATCATCAGACATAGTCATATGCACATTCATTGCACGCAAAGCAAACAGTGATTTTCGGCTTAAAGCATCAGCAACAACATTAGCCTTTCTCGGGTGATAGTCAATGACAAGTTCGTAGTCTTTTAGTAATTCTAACCATCGATGTTGTCTCAAATTCAGATCTTTCTGAGTCATCAAGTACTTCAAACTTTTATGATCAAAATAAACATGACATTTCTCCCTGAACAAATAATGGCGCCATATCTTCAATGCAAACACAATAGCTGCCAATTCTAAATCATGCGTCGGGTAATTCTTTTCATGCAGTTTTAACTGTCTCGAGGCATAAGCTATGACTTTACCTTCCTACATCAAAACACAACCCAAACCATTTAAAGATGCATCACTAAAGATAACAAATTGTTTACCCGATTTTAGCTGAACTAACACTAGAGCTTCGGTCAAAAGGGCTTTCAACTGATCAAAACTTTTCTGGCACTTTTCTGACCACTCGAATTTAACATCTTCCTGCAGCAACTTCGTCATCAGAGTTGCAATCATAGAGAAACCTTTCACAAACCGTCTATAGTAATCAGCAAGTCCCAGAAAACTTCTTATTTTAGAAATGTTTCTCGGAGGTTTCCAATCAAGTATTGCTGAAATTTTACTCGGATCAAACTGAATACTTGATACTGAAACAACATGTCCCAGAAAACTAACTTCATGCAACCAAAACTCACATTTACTAAACTTTGCATACAACTATTTTTCTTGCAAAGTTTGTAACACAAGTCTCAAATGCTGGGCATGTTCAACTTCGTTACTGGAGTAAATCAGTATATCATCAATAAACACAACTACAAACCGATCTAAATACTGCCTGAAAATTTGATTCATCAAATCAATAAAAATAGCAGGTACATTAGTAAGTCTGAACGACATAACTAGAAACTCATAATGTTCGTACCTCGTTCGAAAAGTAGTTTTTGGCACATCGGAGTCTTTGACTCGCAACTAATAATAACCCGATCTCAAATCTATCTTTGAAAACACTGAAGCCCCTTTCAATTGATCGAACAAATCGTCAATCCATTGCAACGGGTATTTATTCTTTATAGTCACCTTATTTAACTAGCAATAATCAATACACATTCTCATAGTTGTGTCTTTCTTTTTCACAAATAGAACTGGCATAGCCCAGGGAGAGAAACTTGGTCGTGCAAAACCTTTATCTATTAACTCTTGTAACTGTGCTTTCAACTCTTTTAATTCAGTAGGTGCCATCCGTACGGAGCTATCGAAATCAGAGTCGTTCCCGGTACTAACTCAATACCAAACTCTACTTCTCAGATAGGTGGCAAACCCAGTAATTCTTCAGGAAAGACGTCCGAATATTCGTACACAACTGGTACATATTCAATTTTATTTTCAGTCATTTTACTATCAAGCACATAAGCAAGGTAAGTTTCACAACCTTTTCTCACAAACTTTCGAGCTAACATCGATGATATTACTGCTGGTAAACCATTCAGATCATTAGATTCAATCCGAATAATCTCGTTGTTCTGACATCTCAAATCAATAGTCTTTCTTTTGCAATTAACAACAACGTCGTGCAAAGTCAGCCAATCCATACCCAAAATTTTATCGAACTCATCGAAAGGTAACAACATCAAATTGACCAGAAAACATGAACCTCGAATCATCAACGGGCAATTTTTACATACTTTGTCAACCAGAACACACCGGCCCAGGGGATTTGACACTTGAATTACAAACTCAATAGACTCAACAGGCAAAGTCTTACTGGATACTAATGTTTCACATACATATGACTGAGTCAAACCAGGAGCAATCAATGCAATAACACTAGTGTCATAAAGAGTGAAAGTACCGGTAATAACATCTTGGGAAGAAGCCTCCTCACGAGCTCGTATAGCATATGCTCTGGCAGGTGCACGAGCCTCAGATTGAACTGCTATATCTTTCGTCCCTCTCTGACTACCACTCACGTTACCCGAATGTCTAGGTGGTCTACCTCGTGCTGACATCTTACTCGGTCTCGTGTTCTGAACAGTGTTTTGCTTGGCTAACATCAGACAATCTCGAATAAAATGATCCATCGATCCACTTTTAAAACATGACCGATCATGCAATCTACAACTTCCAGAATGCCATTTACCACAATGCTTACACTCGAGTCTGTTCTGCCGATCATTGGCAACACTAGCAATAGAAGTGGCTCGTGAACTCACAGGAGGTCGGTCTCGGTCTCGTCTAGAAATGTCCGAAGTAGCTTTAAATCGACTAGTATCATCTCTGAACTTCTTCGATGCTGAATGAAAAGTCTTGCTCGATGATCTTTTACGGGAATATCTAGCTTCAAAATTAGCTTTTCTTTTCTCTTTCTAGAGCTCTTTGGCTTTGCAAGCTCGACCAACAAGTGCCACGAACTCCTTGATTTCAAGTATACCAACCAGTAATTTAATGTCTTCGTTCAAACTGTCTTCAAATATTTTACACATGATAGCTTCGGTTGAAACAAATTCATGAGAATATCGACTAAGTCTCACAAATTTCCGCTCGTACTCGCTTACGGTCATATGACCTTATTTTAATTCCAGGAATTCCTTACATTTCTGATCGATAAATCTCTAGTTGATGTATTTCTTACGGAACTCAGCTTGAAAGAATTCCCAGGTCACTATCTCTTTCGGAACCACCGATAGTAGTGTATTCCACCAGTGATATGCAATGTCTCGTAATAAAGATATGGCACACTTTAAACATTCATCTGGAGTACATGATAACTCGTCGGACACACGGGTAGTATTATCAAGCCACAACTCAACCTACTCAACATCATCATTATCATTAGCTTTAAACTCTTCGGCCCTGTATTTTCTGATTTTATCAACAAAAGGCCTGCTAAATCTCATTGGATCAATCATCGGAGGTACCACATGTATCGTAGATGGATTATTCGGGGGTGGAGGTTGTTGTACAACTGATTTAGTCCGGATATACTGAGTAAACCAATCGTTCATCATTTGAGAGAAGGCTTGCTTAGCCTCCCCCTCATGGCTACTCGAGACAGGTCTAGATTCAACTGGCGCTGTCCCTTGCGCGGGAGCAGGCGCTACACTCTTCACATCATCGGCTACGGCTCTGTCAGGATCCATTTACTATACGAAAGCACATTTTCAAATGCCAGAAGTCATCACACTATCTCATTATAATTTATGGCATGTATAGCTAAACTCACACACGCTATGTTAGTCCTAAAACCGACTAAACCTAGCTTTGATACCAATAAAATGTAACACCCCTAACCCGTATCCGTCGCCGGACTAAGGTTACAAGGCATTACAAAAAAAAACAAAATTTCAATCATTCACATATTCATACAAGTCATACTCATATATATATTAAGCACATGGCTAATTAAATATTAAACATACATTATTAATCATATTGCATTTACGAATCATACCTCAAAATTTAATTGAATCTACACCATTCAAATAATCACATTTTCATTAACAAATATAAACATACGCATATACTTTCATTATAAACCAAACCAATACGACAAGCATCATTTGAACACACAAATATGTACATGTATATATATATATACATAAAATTAACATCTTACTAAAATTCATATAATTTCCATAGTGTATTATCACACAAATTCATCTTCATTTGGTCAATTTTCATCTCATTAACCGAATAGGCACATACCTATCGTCATTTTCCTTTCAACTTTATTTCATCACAACAAATATACATCCGCACATGAAAACATGTACAAACATCCTATAAGTTATATTTTCTAAACACATCATTCAAATATATTTTACCTAAGCAAAAACCTTAACCGAAACAATTAATTATACCATGAAATTTTTATATATACAATGATCATTACATCAACCACTTCCAAATTTACTAACATCATTAAATCATTTTCAAACATACAACATATATCACATATATCATTCATATATAATATATATATAACATATCAACTAAAGGGTAGCTCAAACAATAACCAAAATATGAGAAAATTTATCATGAAAATTAAGCCATTTTCGCATGGCTAAAGTTATACATATTCTAGGTCGAACAAAATACGTATTAGCCTATACATGCCATAAGTTCAAAAATAGACTTTTAAAAGTACCAAAAGTTGACGATAGTGTGGATGACTTCGATAACGATCCTCGAGCTCGTAACTTACAACCAAAGTCTATAAAACAAAGTAACAAAAACACACAGAGTAAGCTAACTTAGCTTAGTAAGCCTTAAGCAAATTAAACAACTCAATGAATAATCAAAATATTCAAACAAACAAAATTATATTAGTAATGTTATACTTTAACACAATGAGTTACCTTGGCTGAATGTTCAATATCAAACATTTATATATACATCACTAAATAGACACTTACATGTATGGTCGAATACACAAGGCTCACTATATCATCACATGTAGCCGATTATAAAAGTTAAATAAAGCATCACATATGACCGAATATGCACATTTAAGATAACTTCATATATAACTGAATATGTAAGTCGAATATAAGCTCACATGTAATCGAATACTCAAGTTCAATATAACCTCACATGCAATCGAGTATACAAGTTCAACATAAGCTCACATGTACTTACCTATGTGACCGAATATAAAAGTCATTTAAATCAACTTACTTGCTCAATTTCCACATAGATGTAAAGTCTTATAGATATAGACTTGAAATAAATCACCAGCATAAAACCTGCTAGGCATAAGCCTAGATCACACATCGGCACAAGGCCTGCTAGACCCAAGGTCTAATATTTATTCTCCGGCACTAAGCCTGCTAGGCACAAAGCCCGATCAAAGTCACTAGCACAAGGCTTGCTAGGCTCAAAGCCCGAATATCACAATTATAGAATCATTCCACAAAATTTCATATATCGAATCATACAATATTCCATATAACACATACACACTTTCAGAGGTTTTAAATCAGTCGAATGAAACTCAACTATAATAATTCAATGATACATAACATTCGGCTATTTTACTAATAGGTTATAAAATTCGAATAATCACAGTAAAACATTCTATGTTCAAAATAAACCATGTTTAATTACTTAAAGACTTACCTCGGATATCGGCGGACGTTACAAATCGGCTATTCGGCTATTTTTGTTTTTCCCCGATCCAAGTCTGATTTCCTTTATTCTTGATCTATATAATTTCAAATTAACCTCATTTAAACACAATTTCATTCAATTTAATCCAACAACACATAAATGGGCAAATTAGCATTTTACCCATGATATTTCATACTTTTACAAATTAGTCATAATTGCATAAAACACAAAATACACAAAATCTCACAACAACATAGTTGGGCCGAATCTTCTATATACTCATACTAGTCCATATATTTCATTTATTTTACATTTTAGTTTTTCAATTTATTATTTTTACAATTTAGTCCTATTAACTCAAAATCATCAAAAACTCCAATACAAAACAATTTAGTCTTTCATAATTTATCATCAAACATCATAAAACACAAATATTCATCAATGGCATAACTCAAAATATTCACCAAAATCAAAAATTCAAGCATGGGTCGGGTAGTACTCGAAGTAACGATCTCAAAAACGTAAAAATTATCAAAAATCGAACAAAAATGAACCTTGATTGAGCTTGAATAAATGCTGAAACCTAGCTTGGTTTTCTTTCTTTTTGTTTGTTTTAGTTTCGATTAAAAAAATTAGAATGAGCATGGCTTATTATTTTATGATATATTAGGCCCTTTTTAAAAATAATCGCCAAATTTTCATTTTACGCGATTAAATCCTTTTTATTAAATTAAGCACATAAACAATCAAATTTTCATACGAAAGTTTCACACATGTTAATTCACATATAATAAACACAAAAAATAATATTTAAATATTGTTCTGACTCAGATTCGTGGTCCTGAAATGACCGTTCCGATTAGGGTCTAAATTAGACTGTTACATTGGGCTTGAGCCCAATTTCAGTAACAGTAGCAGTCTGGGCCAGAGCTCATTAACATACCAGTACAATATGCAAACAAAGAATCCTACCCAATCCATCCTTTACACACTATCTCCGTACCGGCCCTACACACCATGTGGGGATAAAATCGACCCACCCATCCCTACACACCAAGTAATACCAGTTGTGTGTAAAACAGTATTTGCAATAGAGCTACCAGTAATAGGCTTATAGCCTTCCAGTACACTTCCTCCAAAATTATATAACCCACCCATGCAATGCAACATAATATAAATGTGTATACAGTAAAGATGGCATGCTCAAACAGTCATACATCACATAGGGGTAAAATCATCATCTTACCAAAATAAGGGTCCAAGTACACTTATTGGCCCAACAGTAGGTCTACAGTCATCTTGAGCGACCCGTGCAACCTTAATAGTCAATCAGTATGGGCCTACACTCTTGTATGGCCCACATAGCCCAAAAATGGCCTTAGCCGTGTAGTTCCACAGCCTGGCCTAATATTTAGTACATCTTTGCGCAATTTACCTGTGCGGGACCCATAGGCCCACACGACCCAGTTCGGCCCAAAATGGCCTAATATTGTTTTGGTCCATGAAAACGCTCATGGCTATCTCATTGACCACACGATCTTATTTTACTACATGGCCTGCTCCACGAGTGGCCACACGCTTGTATAGTGTCGACAACCCACTTTTCAGCTTTTTGGCTTTCTGCCGATCTATGTTAATAGTAGTGTGGTTACACACACCTGTTAGCGAGAAGTGCTAGAAGCCCATGAGTACCAATCCTACATTCATTCAAGGCATTTGGTTAGCTGTTTAATAATAGGGTAACCACCCTCCTCTATATTACTTAATCCCAAAGTATTAGATACTTGCCTTGAAAGAACCTAGAAGTGCTTTAATCCACTTAAGCTGCTGAGTAATATTGATCACCCACTTCTCTAAGTAAATCGACAGTAAAAGGGAGTGTTAACCACGTGATGCACAACAAAGAGGGGAAATAAGAGAAAACTGAATAAGTGGAAACCAAACAGGGACCTACCAAAAATGCAAAACCAATTCAGAGGAAAGAGCAGTCGACCAACTCCTAAATGAAATCCGAAAGCTCCTGCTTGACAAGGCCACAAAGGCACAACTACCCTCCTATCAGAAATCAGCAGCACAAGGAGATGATAAGTATAAGACTAAAAGACAATGAGGGGAAAAAGAGAGGAAAAGCATAATCGAAAAGATGCCTTACCACCTAAGCCGACAGAAGGTACAATAGAATTAGTATAGAGAGGGGGAGGAGCAATTGATCAATACAAAATCAGGTGAGGAAAGAAGGAATAAGATATTTGGCCAACAAAATAGAATGGATTTCAGAAAGAAAGAAAAGTATTCGGCTACAGGAACAACAAGGGAGAAACGATTTGTGAAAGAGTAATGGTAGAAGGACAAAACGAAATAGGTAAAAGAAAATACCCCAAGGAACCCCAAGCAGAAATCGACTAATAGAGAAATGCAGAAAAAGGCCCCAACAACCAATGTTGCAAAGAAAAGAAATGGGAAGCAAAAAGAAAAGAGAGAAAAGAACCAAAACTGCACAACCACTGAACTAAACTTACCTAAAGTAGATTCCTCCTACACAAACTAATTCTTTGAGTGCCTAGAGTCCAAACTTGGCACTCCACCCTCTCTCACCTCAACTCCCCCTAATCCTCTCCTCAAGTCTCTCCACAATCTCCTCCTAAAACTCGGCTACACACTCCCCACTCCCCTCAACACTCTCAACCGCCCATGTGCATCAGTATCCCATTGACATCCAACCTCCTACACGACATAGCAGCAAAAATACACTCCTTGCGTGCAGTAGGACTCGAACCTCAGTCCTCAAGCACAGATAACACGCCACTATTCCCTAGGCTAGTAGGCCCTTTTATTGTCATGCAACACTCCCATTAATTTAAAAATCTACTAGCTGAAGACAAGGGTTTATTCAAGTAGAAGTAGAATTTCACTTAAGCCAAGGCTTGAACCCATGACTTCCCAGACACTCCCAGAGCATTAAAATACTAAGGCAGACATACATCCACGTCACAATACACAAAAAATAAATTTTAATAGGGGTTTTCATGATTTGGGGCGTTACACATACACAATGCACATCTTAACCAAATTTAATAAAAGGGTTTAACATTCGTTCTTAGGGCATCCAACCATGCCCCCATGATCATACATCAACTCAATGCTCCAAACCTGGCTACTCCATTTCTTAATTGAGTGCCTCCAAATTTTCTACATTTTTCATAATTTCCTCCCTTGGTGGTGTGAATGTTTGCTTGAAAATATAGAGCATTGCAAATACCTCCAATCAAGCTTACTGGTAGAATAGATAAGGACATCAAATTAATACTAGCTCCCAAATCACATTGATCTTTTCCAAAATTTGTCCCCTAAACTTTACCCTAAAACCCAAAACCCTAAACCCATATAAATCATAATAATAATGTCATTTAATATTAATTAAATAAAACTCATTACAACTCTTGAAACATATACATTTGGGTATTAAATCCGACCTTTGAGGCTTTAAAAAAATTTGAGATCAATCTGGAACTATTTTGAAACAATTTAGAAACCTTGGAAAAAATTGAAAATTTTGAAAATAGGGGTCACATGGTTGTGTGGCCTATAACACCCCTAACCTGTATACGTTGCCAAAATAGAGTTATGGAGCATTATCGTAACAACATAACTTAAAATCATTCATTTCCAAACATTTCATAAATCATAGCAAAATCCATTCAAATACATGCATATTATCCCTTATTCGATCCCTCGAGGCCCTAGAAAGACTTCAGAAATGATTTGGGACTAAATTGGAAACATATGAAACCATAAGGGAAAATTTGAAAAAATTTACACTACAGGGGTTACACAGGCATGTGGCCAGGCTGTGTGACTCACACGGCTGAGACACACACCTGTGTTTCAGGCCATGTACTATTCAAAATAGAGACACACAATCGTGTCCCAGCCCGTGTCCGTACCCGTGTAACTCTCTCACTTGGGTCACATAGCTAAGCCATACAGCTAATGTAATGTCCTGAATTTTGGGCCTAGAAGTATTAGGTCTTGAGCATGGGAACAGTTAGGAGGATGCACATAAATATTTAATTGTGCAAGAAAGTTACACACAACTATGTATCTGCTTCAGTGGTTAAGTGTTCTGAGTATTCTAGGAGTGTCTTAGAAGTCTTGGGTTCAAGCATTGGCTTGTACAAAACTTTTGTTTCTTACTTGAATAAACCCTTGTCTCTAGTCAGTAGGCTTTTAAATAAAATGGGTAAAACATGATAGAAAGGGCTTACTGGTCTAAGGGGTAAGTGGCGTATTGTTGATACCAAAGGACTGAGGTTTGAATCCTGTGGGCACAGTGGATGTTTTATTTTGCTGCTGTGTCGTGGGAGTGTCGTAGGTTGACTGAAACACTGAAGTGGTTGAGGGGAATTCGAATTAAGTAGTTGAGGAGAGGTGTGATTGGTTAGAGGAATTTGAGGAGGGATTGTAGGAGAGAATTAAGGGAGGAAAATGTGGGATTTGAAAGTGGGGGAGAGTTAATGCTGAATTGGTAAGTTAGCTACTCAAGAATTTTGGCTGAGGTAGGTTATCCCTCAAGTTTTTGGTTTTGTTTCACTTTTGGTGGCCGAGTTGAGCTAGGGGGCTCTGTTTGTATCACTCGTTTTTGTTCTTGTTTCAACTGGGTTTTTCTCCGCATTTTTTTGTTTGCCGATTCTGTTCTTCTTCTACTCTTCTTTTCAAGTGTACCTCCCTTGTTACCTTAGGCCAAATATTGCAAAGGTCATTCGGGTTTCTCAGGTTTTTGTTTCTTGGTTTTGGCCGAATAATATCCTTCCCTTTTTCCCCAATCAATTTTCCTCTTGATCATTACTTCTTCTTCTCTCTCTTTGCTTCTCTGTCTTTTCTTTAGAGTCCATCGTTCACCCTCTTTGGCATACTATTGCTTTGGCCAATTTTCATTGCTTGTCCCTCGCTCTTACTCGATTTTGTGGTAGCCGAACATTGCTTTTATTCTATCAATCTCCCCTTTTTCTTCATTGTTGATTCTCATATCCCCTTTCTTTCTTATTGGTCTCCCTTCATTTTCTGGAACTTCTCAAGAGTAGGGGATTTTACATTGATAGTGAAGCGACCGAAATCTTTCCCTCATCACTCGATTGAAGGTAACTCTGTTTGTAATCATTGTTTTCAACTGGGGTATGTTGGCTTGCATTCCTTGGTGTTGGTCGAATGCTTCTTTCCTTTACTTGTGGGTTTTGGGTTTTCTATAAGTTAGTATATGTTAATTCAAACCATGTGTTTAAGCAATCATAATTAATGGATTTCGCTAGTAATGTAGATATTTGGCAAGGAGCGTGTGATCACTCTTGGTCAGCGGTTTAAGTGGGCTAAGCCACAATTGTTCAATCAAAGCAAGTATTAATGATAAGTTGGAATGGTATTAAGAGAGGTTGTTAACCTTATTGTTAAGTGACTAATAGAATACCTTTATTGAATGTAGGTTTTAGTGTTCGTGGACTTTTAGCATGTTTAGTGAACAAGGTGTGTAAAACATTGCCCTACTCGTAAATTGGAAAAAGCTTAAATAAGTGACCAACGACACTACACAGGTGTGCGCTCGCTCGTGTGGTAATCCAAATGCCTAAACGTGGGCGTAAGATCGTAGGGTTTGACCATGAGCGATTTCATAGGCTGAGGCCGATTTGGGCCATGGTGGGCTGAAATGGGCTATGTGGGTCCCACACAAGTAAAGCATACGAACTTGTGGAGAATATTGGGCCAAGCTGTGTATCCATACGGCCAAGGCCATTTTTGGGCTGAGTGGGCCACACGGGCGTGCAGGCCTACGTTATGTGCTTTGGACCCATTTTGACTGATGACTGTTAAGGTTGCACGGGTCACCGAGACTACTGTAGACCTACTATTGGGTCGGTAAGTATACCGAGGCCCCAAATTGATAAAATGACTGTTATGCCTCTATGAGGTAAAATGAATATTATGCCCTTATGAGAAGTATGATAGTGATTGAGCATGCCATTTTATATATACTATATACATGTATGATATTATGACATGACGCATGATATGTTGCATGGGGATAGGTTTATTATGATTGGAGGAAGTGTACTGTGCTAGCAGCTCTGTTGCAAATACTGCTTAGTGCCACAACCGGTGCTATTTTGGAGTGTCGGGATGGATGGGTTGATTTTTATCCCCACATGGAGTGTAAGGCTGGACAGAGTTGGAGTGTAGAGGCTGGTTGGGTAGGATTTCTGCTTGTATATTTGCACTATTACTATCATTGAAATGGGCTTAGGCCCACACTAATACTGATACTGTAATGGGCTATGGCCCTAACTGAAACTGAACTGGTACTAAAGTGGGCTTAGGCCTAGACTGTATGTGCTTACTACATGATTGACTATTGATTTACAAAGGGATTACACACTGAGTTTTCGTAAACTCACCCTTATGTTTATCTGCGTAGGTAATCCCAAGTGGTAGGTGGATCGGTGCTGCAAGGGACTCAAAGGTGGCCACACAACCGCACATGCTTCCATATTTGCCTTTAAATTTACAAGTAATTTAATTTGGGTTTTTTTTTTTTGTAATAAGGCCTCTTTAAATTTTTAACTTTTAGTTTGGGGTTTTATTTATTTTGATTCATATATACTAGTAGTAGGACGCGAGTTTTCAAAAAAATAAATGTTTTTCAAAACACCAAATTTACGCAACAAATTTTTAAAAGTTTCTGCAACAAACAATGTTTTAAAAAGTAATAACAATTTAATATGATTAACATTTTTCTAAATGACTTGAGTTTTAACAATGAACGAGACATCCTAAATATTCATTAAGATCACAAAGAATTTTAATATAGAACGGGCTTTTCAACGAAATTATATTTTGCGAAAAACACTTCAATGTGACATCACTAGATTCGGCCATAACGTCTAGGCCGGGTATGGGGTGTTACATTTAGTGGTATCAGAGTCAAGTTGCAAAACTTGGCTATGGATTTGGGTTTCTTGTCAAACTTGAAATTTCTAAAAGAACTATTTTAAAGGATTGAAAGTATTTTGAAAAGTTTTACTGAATGTGTGGTACACCGAGTCTCCAGGCTGGGTATGGGGTATTACAGCTAAGCCACACAGCTAAGCCACATGCTCGTGTGTTAGGTCGTGTGCTAGGTTGTGTAACTACCTAACTTTAAACCCATTGAAACCTATAGAGGACACACGGTCGTGTTGCATGACTGTGTGTCACACACGACTGAGACACAAGTCCGTGTCTTTGGCCGTGTGGACAAGAAATAGGCCAATTTCAAGCCATTTCCTTTGCCCTTAACAAGCACACATCTACAAGTCACTTGCACATACATTCGAGCTTTTGAAACATGCCTAAAACATGCATAATGAGACCAATTCAATAGGTTATTTATCCATACAACCAATATACCTAAAAGGCAACCTCAATCACAACAACCAAATATACTTAAAATTTTGCATAATTTAGTCATTCATCATTCATACATTTCTAACATATTTCCATACCAAAACTTACCACAATGACCACATGCCAAAACACATTCAAACATACCAAGTTGGTCATTCAAAACATACCATCATTTGACCATTTCAACACCAACCATCAAAGCATTAACATGCCAAAAGTTCACCAACCATAATACCACACTTACAAGCCAAACATAACAACCATCTCATCAAATAGAAATCACCAATACATGCCATTATAACCATGACCCAAAACATCAAAATCAATCGATATAATCATTAGATAGTGTGATAGGTCTCTGACATGCTTCCAAATCGATCAAGATTTCGATAATCTATAAAACATAGGAAAGAAAAATGATGATGCTTTGCAAGTACATAATACTTAGTAAGTTCATAATTCATGAACCAAGCTTACCATTTCAATGCATAATCACAAAAATAGACATGAATCAATCCAACATAGCTTGGCACAAGCCTAAGCATCATCAACAATAGTTATTTGTGTATTAGCACATAATTTCACTTGAAACATCACATGGTAAGATAGTTCACATGAACATAATGTCATTGAATTCATGCTTTCAATAAAAAAGGTTATACATACTTGAATCAACATCAATTCATACCTTTTCGTCAGTTCATGATAGAATCGATCGGAATACTTATCGTTCCTTCCCTTTACATGCCTGTTGAACCACTTAGAATAATATCGGATATGTGGGAAGATCAACCAAATTATGCTAAATACATGGTCAAAACCATTCCTTTCCTTTTCCATCATATAGATGCTCACTCGAGCCACAAATGGGTGTGCTTACACAAGTTGTAACAACCCAATTTAGACCCTAATCAAAACGGTGGTTTCAGGACCACGAATCCGAGTAAAAAAATATTTAAAAATTATTTTATGTGTTTACTTTGTGTGAATTTATATCCGTGAAATTTTCATGTTTTAATTTTGTCGTTTGAGTGTCGATTTAATAAAAAAGGGCTTAATCGCGTAAAATAAAATTTTGATGGTTAAATGTGAAAGGGTCGAATTGTTGTTGTCTTTTTAATTTGAGGCATTTATAATGAAATATTACCATTCTTAAAGTGATGGACGGTTTAAGACATGAATTATAATGGTTATATATTTTATAATAAAGGTTAAAAATGTAAATGATAATAATGTTATATATAATATAAAACATAAAATAAATAAAAGCTATGCATGTTTATATTGTTGGTGACCGAATATAAAGAAAAGAAAAATAAATAAGGTTTCCATAGGTTCGGCCATTGTTGAAGCTTGATTAAGGTATGTAACTAGCTCGATTTTTGATAATTTTTACATTTTTGAAATCGTTGCAGTGTAATGTACAAAGCCCATGCTTTAATTTTTTATTTTGATGAATATTTTGAGTTATGCCATTGATGAATAATTGAGTTTTGTGATGTTAGTTAATGAATTATGAAAGATATGTTTTGGATTAATATGTTTTGTATTGGAATTTTTGATGATTTTGAGTAATTAGGGCTAAATTGCAAAAATAGTAAGTTGAGGTACTAAAATGTGAAATAAATGAAATGTATGGACTTGTATGAACATGGGTAATATTCGACCTAAGCATGGTGTGTGCAAATTTTGCATGTTTTTTGTTTTGTGCAATTTGGATTAAATTGTAAAAAGTGTAAAATGTTAGGGGCAAAATGGTAATTTGCCAATTTATGTATTTTCGGACTAAATTGAATGAAATTATGTTTGAATGAGTTTAATTTGAATATGTTTAGATCAAGGACCAAAGAAATCGGATTTGGATCGGGGGAAAACCAAAGTTGTCGATTTGTCGTCCCGTTCTGATTATTGTTGTCCAAGGTAAGTTTTTAAGCAAATAGATGTTATTTATTTGATTAAATACGAACTATATATGCTGAAATGAACTATGTGAAAGTATATATGAGGTAGCCGAATATAAATATGCTTGGGAGCTATGTCTACGATTTCATTTTGACCGAGTTACAACGTCTGAAAGCCCCGTACGAACCTTAGGAATAGCTAGGATACATATGTCATGACATAGGATTCTGATATGTGATGTGCAAGTACGACCATGGCATTGATATATGTGTGCGAGTAAGACCACGTTTAATACGTTGGCATCAATATGTGATTCTGATATATGTGTGCGAGTAAGACCACGTTTAATACGTTGGCATCGATATGTGATTTCGATATATGTATGCGAGTAAGACCACGTTTAATACATTGGCATCGATATGTGATTACATGTAAGACCACATCTAGAACGTTGGCATTGTATGATATGTGTGATTATCCGAGTATCCTATTCAATTCTGAATGGTTCAATGGGCAATAATAAATAGTGATCAAATGTGTAAAATGAGCTAAAACGATCAGGTATGTGATAGTCGATCTTCTAGTTGAAAATAAGGTAAGTTGGTTAATTAATATGTGATGTAAATTATATATGATACCCATGTAAATATATATTTGTGAAGTATATTCGGCCACATGTTATGTATAAGTATGTGATATTAAAGTTTGATTCAAAAGTATATGCTTATGAGTGTATATATATTCGGTTATATAATGGTACCATGGTTTTTAAATTGAATATTACTTTGATAATAGATATATGTATATTCGGCCAAGGTAAAATTTATATATGAAAGCATATGTTGTATATGAAATTTTAAGCTTGAAATTAAATGTGATTATGATAGCATAAATTGATTTGGTTAAATTGAGTTGATATTGTTATTGTGTTATTTATTTGCTTATGACTTACTAAGCTATGATAGTTTACTGTGTGTGTATGTTTGCCTCTATTTTATAGATTTTGGAGTCAAGTTACGAGTTCAAGGATCGTCAGTAAATTTTATCACACTATCGACTGTCTTGGTACTTTTATAAGTTTAAAATTTGAACCTATGGCATGTATAGGCTAGTTTATATATTTAACTTTGGGGTATGTAAATATGAGCCATGTGAAAATGGCTTATTATTTTGTTAAGTTTGGATTCCTTTGCTTTGATCAAGTGATGGCTATGTTTGGTTTTGGTGTTTTGGCTATGGCTTATATATGTATATAAGTATATATATATGTGAATCATGTTTGATATATTTGCTAATGATGATGAAGTTATGTCAAAGTATATGCGTATGGTATATTTGGTATGATGTAAAATTGGAGGATAGATATTTTTGTTAAGTAATATGCATGTCATATATATATAGTGTGCTTGGTATATGCTTATGGTTTAAAGAAATGATATGTATAGCTTATGATCGTTCATTATGGTAAGCTTATCATATTGGTATGTTTGTATATGTTTATTTTTATGATTCAGCTCAAATGAAATAAACATGTTAATGGATATATATAAATTGGTTGTGGCTTAATAATGGCTAATTTGATATATATGTATTTGTTATCTTGGTCATGGTTCTTGTGTGTGCTAAGTTTGGTTTGTATGCTATGCTCAAATGATGATTCTATTTGGTTTGGTTGAATCGACTATGGAATGTATAAAAGTATGAATTATGCTTGATATGTTATCTATTGTTTAATGATTCGGTTAAATATTGAATTTAGGTAATAGAATTATATTTGATTGATGATTCAGGCATGCTTAGTATTTATAGGTGAAATATGTTTTATTTATATTTGTTATGTATTATGGTAACTAGGTAATTCAGTTCTCGCTTGTGATAAATGTGAGTTCAATATGCTTACGATAAGTGAAGAAAGTGTTATAAATCATGTTAGTAAGTTAATCATGATTTGACATTTATATATATATAAGTATATGAGATATTGGTTTAATATTTTATATATATATGATGAGATATAATGTAATATGTTTGATTTGATGTGCGAGTTATGGTTGATATATATATTGATTTATTTTTATGAAAGGTTATATGCTTATAAAGTGATAGATTAAAAATGATGAATTTATACATTGAATAAAGCTTAAGTATTAAGCATGAATACATTCGGCTAATGTATTGAAAAATGACCAAAATGAATAGTGAATTGTGCATTGGTAAAACAAGATAATATGAGTTTTATGTGATGCATAAATGTTCGATTTGGTTAAAAATTGATGTTTGAGTAGTGTATAGGTTAATCATTAAATGATGAGCATAAGTTGATTGATTTATATGTAGATTTGTTCATGTTTTAGTCTTTTCAAATCATATGTAGTAATGTACATATGCCATGAATGATTTGGTTCAATTTGATATATCCTTATTGTGTCAATTATGAAATGGTCAAAATGATATGTGTTTCGATTTGTTTGATTTATATGATTTATGTATGAAATAATGGAATGAAATAATTATATTAACTTGGATATGCGCACATGCTTATGTGGTAAAATGATATAAATGATATTTTTACTTATGAATTATGTGATTACATATATGTTGTTATATGATATGAAATGATTTGTAAAGAGATTAGGTTAGCTATAAGATTTTTAAAATTTAATGGTTTGAGTGATTTGATAAGAATAACATATTAAGTATGAAATGAAATGTATGTAAATTTCTAGTTGTATTTTGTCAAGTAATACCTCATAACCCCATTCCGACGACGGATACGGGTTAGAGGTGTTACACAAGCTGACGGTCGAAATTAGCTACACGATGCAGCTCACACAAGCTGATTAGTATCTGCAACAAATACCAAAACTCGGCCATCAGTAGGACATTCTGGACCAGCACCCGAAATACGATAACCCTAATGCCATGTCATTTGTATCCTATATATTCCTAAGATTCAAACGGGACTTGATAGTCATTGTAACATCGTTGGATTTCCGTCGTGACATGATATGATGAATAACATAATAGCATTTAAATCAAATACATCAAAACTCTATTTAAACATGTGAACTTACATCGACAACAAAAAAAATGATAAAATAAGATCGACTAGTCCGATAATTTATCTTTCCCTCGATCTAGATCCGTATGAGGCTTAACTTGACCTAAATAAGCAAATTCAATCCATTCAATATTCATTTTTGCAAATTTACACTTTTACCTCTAATATTTTAACTTCTTTACAATTTAGTCCTTAAGCTCATAAAATGAAATTCATGCAATTTCATCCACTTATTATGCTAGTGGATTCAAGATACGTCCATAGCAACTTATACAATTCATTATTTCACAATTTCACCATGTATTTTACACATTTTACAAAGAAATCCCTAATTGACATTTTCAACAAAAAATACCTTGCAAAAGTTATTTATTTATCAACAAGGATTCATTTTCTTCTATCAAAAATCAAGAATCATAAGCACACATTCATGGAAAATCCCTAAACATTAAACATTTTTGTAAATTAGTCCTTGGGCCAGCTAGATTAAGCTACAACGATCCCGAAAACATAAAAATCATTAAAAACGGGACAAAAATCACTTACATGCATGCTAAAGATTGAACCAAATGCTTCAAAGCCCTAAAATGTTTTCTTTCTTCTTCACTTGCAATGGAATAAACCAAGGCTGAAGATGATACAACCTTTAACATATTTTAGTTATGATATATTTACTTAATTACCTATTTAACCTTTTGTTTTTAACTACAAAATCATTTAATTCATGCCCATAAATGTCCACTCATATTAGAAATGGTCTAATTACCATTTAAATCCCTTAACTATTTAATTTCATAGTCATTTAGTACCTTTAACTTATAGAACACTAATTTTGCATCTTTTACGATTTAGTCCTTTTCACCAAATTAAACATGCAAATGTTAAAATTTCTTAACAAAATTTTTATACGATCTTATTAATATTCAGTAGGCACTAGAATAATAATAAAATAAATATTCTCACATTGAATTTGGGGTCCCAAAACCACTATTCTGATTTCAATGAAAATGGGCTGTTACATGGCCAAGCTGTGTGATATAGCCCAGACCGTGTGATACTCGAACAAAGGGACACACGGTCATGTCTCAACCCGTGTCTTAAACCATGTAACTCACTGAGTTAGATCACATGGTCATGTCGTAGGCCGTGTGCCATACCATGCATCTAACTGACTTCTAGCACACGGCTAGTCGCAAGTCGTATGCTAGACCGTGTAACTCATTGATTTGAAATAATAAGTGACACACAGCCATGTAGTCTCACACGGCCGTTTGACAACCCATGTCCCAGGCCTTGTGGTCCATAATTTCCCTAAAAAACAAGCTATTTTAAGACCAAAACTTGCTCAATCAACCATTCCATTTGTGCATACATTCAAAAGACCTAAACACCTTTCAAAGACATAAACATACAACTTCAATCAACCTATTTCACCTAACCAGTATGCCACTCAAAGGAAACACATTTATACCAAAACAACTTCAATCAGAACAACAATATAATGCCACATTTCAAGCATAAAACCTATTCATTTTAGTTACTTAAAGACATCAATTTAACCATTCACGTTTCACCACAAACATACCGAAATAATCATATATTACAAGTACTTAAAAGTGACCAAAAGACATAAACTTGCCTAAGCATTATAAGTCTAACATACAAAATACATACTCTAAAAACATTTTCATACCAAGTTGTTCACTAACTTATTCAAAGACATTCCTTAAAAATGTCCTATACATGCCATATATAACCTTGGCTAAAATAACTCAAAAACTACCGAATTGATTGCTGGATAGTATGATAGATCTCTGACAAGCTTCTAACCGGTTGAGCTTTCGATAATCTACGAGATAAAAGAAAGTAACTACGTAAGCAACTTGTGCTTAGTAAGCTCATATAGACTCAAACATAACTTACCATCCTTAAGCTCAATTTATAAAATGTGCATAACATCTTTACCATACTTATAAGCTTAATACAATCCTATAAGCACCACCAAACTCACAAATTAGTAGGCTCATGTATAATGCACATAGAAAATCATCCATTTCACAGATGAATCTTCATGAACATAACATTCATCACATAATCATATATTTCCCTTTAATTCATTTGTATTCATCAAAATTTACCTTTCATAAGTTTATGACCAATTATCCATTTGAACACATGCCTTGACAATTACCTTTACTTACCCATTGAACCGTCTAGAATTACATTAGATACTCAAAAATGCTCACGCATACTGTGCCTTTCCATATAATCATAACATTTCCTTTTTAATAGTGTTTATACGAGCTATGAAATGGGCCTGCTCACACGAGCTATGGGTCAGAATGTTAGCTGCACGATGTTACTCACACGAGCTATGGAGAATTTGTAACAAATGCAAGACTTTAGCCATTAGTAGAACATTCAAGATCAACACCCAAAACATGAAATCCCTAATGACATGTCATTCGTATCTTAAAAATTCTTAAGGTTCAAATGGGATTATTTATCCGTCAATTACTCAAAACATCGATATACATACATTTTCAAGTCATTTTATAACTAACACAATATAATTGATAATCAATCAAACTATCATTAATAAGATTATAATTTATACGAACTTACCTCAAAAACTATAGTCGTAGAAGTAGAGTTGGAGACTAATGCAAAGCTTTCACCTTTCCTCGATTTAAGTCTGATTGTAGTTTATCTTGATCTAAATAAAAATTTCATTCAATTAAATCATACCAATAGCTTAATATCATAAATTCTAGCTTTTAACCCATCTTATTATAAATTTACAAAATTAACCCTAATGTTTTAATCTTTTTACAATTTAGGTCTTAATCTTGAAACTTGAGTTTCAACCACTTTTAATGGAAACCCATATTAGTTGATTTTTCGTTATACTTATATCAACCCTCATTTTACAAAATATAGATGAAATTTACCATTTAAACAAATTAATCCCTAAAATTTAAATTCTCTAAAAAAAACCTAACAAAACATGTTCATTTAACAATCAAAATTAATAATCTATCAACTAACATAAAAAATTCATCAATTTTATTTATAGGATATCCCTCAACCTTTAACAGTTTTACAAATTGACCCTTGGGCTAGGTAGATCAAGCTAATCTGAGCTCAAAAATATAAAAATCATTAAAAATAGGGTTTAAAAACTCACCATGCACACAAGCAATACTTGGTCGAATGTTTTTCTCCACACTAATGGAGGAATCAGTTTTGGGTAGGTTTTTTTTAGAAGATGATACAAATTTTCCTTTTGTTTTACTTAATTTTTAACATAATTATTCATTTACCAATTTAACCTTTTAAAAACTAATAAATTACACCATGACCAATCCAACATCATCCACTAACTTACACTATGGTATAACTACTATCTAAGTGCATGGATTTACCCTTTCTAAATTATTTGAATCATTTAACCAATAGAACTCAACTTTTGCACCTTTTTCAATCTAGTCCTTTTTCACCTAATTAACCTTTTAAACTTTAAAATTTCCTAATGAAAAGTTAATACAACCTTAAAATAATCCCATAGACGTTAAATAATCATTAAAATATTAACTCACTTATCGGAGTCGTGGTCTCGAAACCACTGTTTCTGACACCACTAAAATTGAGCTGTTACATAAGGTCAACTACCCTAATTTCATCTTCCTCCTCTTCTTCCTTCCTTTCCCCATTTTCAACATAAAAAATGTAACAATCCGTTTTTAGTCAAATCAGAACAGTGGTTTTGGGACAACAAATTTGAGGTCAAAATATTTATTTTATTATTATTTTAATGTCTATAGTATGATATTATGTTGGTGTAAAAATTTCGTTAAGAAATTTTATTGTTTGGTTAGTCAATTTGTTAAAAAGGACTAAATCGCGTAAAGTGTAAAAGTGGAGTTCTATTAGCTAAAAGTATCTAATAGCTATAGAACCTTAAAGTAAAGGTCCTTATGTTTTAATTTGACCCTTAATAGCATGAGTGGACATATATGGACATATATTAAGGTGTTTTGATAGTTATCAATTAAGGTTAAAAATGTAAATTAACAAATAAAGGTTAATAAAATAAAACAAAATAAAAATTTTGTCCATCTTTCTCTCAATTTCTGAAAATTGATGATAGAAGAAACCAATTTAGGGTTTAAAGCATTCGACAACTTCAATCTTAAATTGGTGAGTGTTTTTACTTGGTTTTTAATGATTTCTATATTTTTGAGATTGTTGCATCTAGTACTAGCTAGCCCAGAGACTATTTTGCAAAATTGTTAAAGATTTTGAAAGTTTCCAATGATGAAAATATATGTTCTTTGATGTTTGATGATAAAATATGAAATCTTGTTGTTATATTTATATATTTTGTAAATTGATTTTAAGTAAAAATGCAAAATAGGGATTAAATTTAGAAGTGTTGAAAATTTGTGGTTAAAATGTGAAATAAATGAAAAATATGTGCTGCTCAGGGCATAATAGTAATTCGGCTAGCATGGGTTTGTTGTGAATTTCATTAATTTGTGATTTTATTAAATAAGGACTAAATTGTAAAAATGTGAAAATTTACGGGCAAATGTGTAAAATAGCCGTAATATGTGTTTTGGATTAAATTGAATAGAAATATGATTAAAAAAGTTAATTTTTGAATATATTTAGATCAAGAAAAGCAGAATTCAGATCTAGATCTGGGGAAAACTAAAGTACTCGATTAATAGACCAATTTCATCATTTTCAAACTCGAGGTAAGTTTGTGTGTGATAAATTTCATTTTAAACGTATATTAAATGCTTTGATATTGCATATGATGTGAATACAAGAGTTTAGATAAGTTCAACAATGACTCGATGATAATTCGGTGTTCGAAATCCCGGTTGAACCTTAGGAATAGTTTAGGATACTAGTGACATGTCATTAGGGGATACATTGAGTTGGCTTCGAGCCATGATATTAACACTTCGGGTGCGAATTATACCGATTTGGCTTCGGGCCATGATATCAATACTTCGGATATAGGTTACCCTGATTTAGCTTTGGGCTATGGTATAGGTACTTATTGTGCGAGATTCCTGAGTATCCAACTTCTATTTCGAATGGTTGAACGGGTAAACGATAGTTGTGGATGAGTATGAGATTGATGCTAGATGATACAGGTACGTACATGAATTATATAAGTTTCAAATCAAGGAAACTTGTGAAGGAAGTGTATACTCTCATAATTGAGTATTTGAAAGGTTTGGAATATTCAAATTATTGAATTATATTTGTGAGATTGCATTGATTTTATTTCATACGAGCTCACTAAGCTTTATAGCTTACATCGTTTATTTTTCCCATGTTTTATAGTGTTATCAAGCTAGCTCAGATTTGAGGATTATCAAAGATCGCTTTACACTATCCATCTATCACTTGGTACCTATGAACTTGGTATTTTAAGTATATGGCATGTATAGGAACTTGGTCTTTTTGGTATTGGTGTTGTTATGAATTTGGCCATTTGTGTTGGCTTATAAAAGCTGTGTTTATAATGTTGTATATGGCTATGTAAGTTGACCTATTTGGCTTGGTTGGTGACGTATGTATATGGGTGTGTTAATGCCATTTTGGGATGTGGTTTATATTGCTTGTGGAAGGGTTGATTGTGGACTATTAGTTGGAGTAATATTGGTTGAATTTGAGATTTGTTATGTTTGTGTTTCTAGGTAAACAAATGGTTTATATGCTTGTGAAATTAGGCCAAATAATGCATATTTGTTAATGGTCATTTTGATGATTAGGGAAGACAAGGATTGGTATGAATTTAGATGGCAATATGTGGTATTTATGTTTTTTGTTAGTTGGTGTTGGAATTGGTATAATCATGCTTGATTTGGAATTGAATTATAGGTCTATTGATGCTATGTTTTGTGCCATATGAGTTGTGTAGGTGTGCCTAAGTTTGGGTGGCAAATTGGCTTGGTAAATAGCCTATTTTTGTCCACACGGGCAGACACATGGGCGTGTGACTTAACCATGTGCGACACATGGTCATGATACACGGCTGTGTGTCCCCTGTGTTGAACTTGAAATCAAGTCAGTATGCTCCACACGGCCTCAAACATGGGCGTGTGACTCGACCGTGTGACATAAGTCAGTATACCCTACAGGTTTGGCACGGCCTAGCACACGGCTTGACACACGGGCGTGTGTCCCCTATTTTGAGAAAAATTATCTAAGTTTCATAAAAATTTCTTGAACTATCGGTTTAGTCCCGAACCACTCCCAATGTATGTTTAGGGCCTCGAGGCTCGTATTAGGGACAAATTGATTGAGATTGAATGATGATTGTATGAATTGATTAAATGTATGTGAAAAGTATGTATAAATGTGTTGTAAGTTTGATAATACTCCATAACCCTATTTCGACATTGAATACGGGTGAGGGGTGTTACAAAAAATCAGGGTATCATCGTTTTCACCCTCTACCATAAAAGAGATTGGCTAATCAAATTTCTCACCACTATACTTGAGCGAAGAGTAATAGCCTTTGCATGCTCTTTACCCCTCTTAGTGTTATTCTTTGTATTACTTGGAATACTCGAGTTGAAGTTCATTGGAAATCTTTGAAGTACCTGCTCCATCTGGTATTGCAATTGATGCATGACAGTTTCCACATAGTTTAGCCTTTCTTCAACTTTACTTACTCTAATGGCCATTATTGGGTCATCAATGAAAGTAAATTTCCTTTCGTGTTCTTGGGGCATATAAAGATGGAGGGGTTGGTATGAAGGTACTTGCCTAGTTTAATTGAAGTTACCTACCACTTGATTAAAGGTTTCTCCTTGGTTCCCTCCCCATTTAAGGTTAGAGTGATCCCACCACCCTGAATTATAGGTATTAGAATAGGGATTACCACCCTATTTCCCATGTAGTTTACCTCTATATATTGTCCCTCTAAATTATTACCCCATATAGTACTTTTCACTTTTTGCACCTATATGAAAGCCCCCAAAATGATGTTGTTTGGGAACTGGAGGTCTATTAGACCTAACTTTGAGATGGTTAAGCCTCTTGAGGATTTGTTGGTATTTAGTTGGTATTTATCCTCTCCATTGACTGCATTCACAGTCAGTGGTTTAGCTTTACATGTGAATATGAATTTATTGTCATATTGACTGCCTCCAGATGTACTAACGTCCAGAGTGTGAATATTGCAATAAAATATAGAATGACAAGGCAGTATCTGAAACTATATGAGTCGAGTTGTAATATAGTTTTATAACGAAGTAAATGAATACTCCGAGAATTGTACCTAAGGGAGGGGAGTGCTAGATCAATTCTTACCTAAACACTAAAAGATCTAATTACTAATCTAAATAAATTATAGCATGAGAACATAAAAGAAAGGTTTTTAAAGTTTTTATAGTAATAAAATAAAATTTAAAAGGTAGAAGAGTAGAGTAAATCAAATCTCGATTATGGGTGATTAGCTCACTTTGGTAATCCCCATCAATTATTGCTTCGGGTTCATCGTCAATAAACCAATCGCTACCCTAACTAGATATTTCGGTCTTCCACTAACATTACAAGTCAGCAAGAACCACTTATCTTTTGACCTAACAGTCCAGACTAGCTTGGGGTGAAGGTGTTCACGAATGGGCAATACCAATTTTCAGTTAATTTCCACCTTGATGACTTTCTAGGGTTATCAGGCCCAGGGTTTGTTTCACGTTCTTCCTTTCCCAAATAGCTACTTTGTTGAGTAATCCTGTAAAATAATTAGTAGATCATACCTTCACTCGCTAATCCCCAACAGAGGGATTAGTTCCTCATGGTTTTCATAAACAACAAGGAATAGATGGAAGAATTAATCATAGTGATTTAATTGAAGAAGAGAGTTTAAGAAAATTTTGATTGATATTAATATTAAACGTGAATCCATAGAAGTTGATCTCCTTCACAAATCAGATCTCTTGAAAGAAAATAAAGAACAAATAAACTAAACTCTAAAAACCTAAGAAAGTAAGAAAATAAAACTAAATCTGAAGAGAACCTATTTATATCTTTTAGCTGGTCGTCGCCCTTAACCCTAGGCCAGCTGACACTCCCGAGCTTTAAGTTTGATTGTGCAGACCAAAACGCCCCTACTTTGTGTCTAATTTTTGTCCCAGATTCGATGTCACGACATAATAGGACCTGTGTCATGATAGAGGTGGCAATATACTACTTATTAAGACATCTTCAGGGCTATGTCGCAACACCCTTAGTCTGTGTCGCGACATTGAAGGCAATTTCATACTTTCTCCATTATGCTCTCTATGTTGGGACATCAGGCCTCCCGTGTTGGGACACAACATCCAGTATTGGTCTAAAATGTCTTCTAATGGTCTCCTACACACTCACAAGTACATTAGCTCTCCCTTAGGCCTCATTCGGCCCTTAAGGTCAATAAAATACTTAATTTGTACATTTTACTGAATGTAAGTAAAGCTAAAGAAACTTAACTAAAATATAATGAAAATGCTTGTATTCATGCTCCATTAGTGTGAAAACTAGTTTAATCTGCTACACTGAATTATGGCAAGTCAAACTCCCCCACACTTAAATCATTCCTTATCCTCAAGAAACATAAGCAAACATAAGAAATAAATGTGATGACCCTTGAGAAAATATTAAAAAAGTATTCTCTTCAGGGCATACGATTTAAGCATTTCATGCTTACTAACAACTTTAACATGATAAGTGTTTGACTTACCACTTTTGATCACAAACATCCAAGTTCAGTATGTTATAAAATATACAATTATTAAGGGTCTCACCTATAGAAACCAATCAATAAATCATACAAGTACTTTGATTATCTAAGTAGAATACAAATAGTCATTTATGTATATGTTTAGTATAATGTCCATTCATGCATAAGAATGTTTAGGTCACATAGGACTTTTCAACTTGTAACATTCTGAGGCTTAAGATAGGTATGAAATTGGAAAATAGTAAGAATCAAAAGGTTTACAAACACGAAAATAGTTTGGCACATCATATTAACCCCTATTCTTCCCCCTTTAGTGACCTTTACCTACTAACCGCCTTATATCTCCTTCTCTAACATTCCTTGTCTCTCCATATATAGGAAGTCATAGCACGACATAGTAACTATAGCTAGCTAGAAACACAAAAATATATAGACTTTTTCAGCACCTTTTGAGCCCGAATTCATGCAGTTTCGTAGTAAATTTCGCTGAAATTCACACTTTAATTATAAAATAATTAATTTGCACTTAAATTATTAACATATTTAATTTTAATTATTTTTATAATAATTTTTCACAAATTTGGTTTATTTTCGACAATTTTGCACAAAATGAGAAAATTGGCTCAGCAGACACCTTGAAAGGCTTGAACCGTCGGAAGAATTTTTGCATCGAGTGAACTAAGGGCAAGATTAAATACTTTTTTTGAAAATGTTTGACTCAAATTATGATCATTTTATATAATTTAAATTTAATTTTTATCCAAGTTAAATTGGGTTAAAATTAATATAAAGCCTGAATGAGAAAGTGGCCTAGTGTGCTAAGCATTGAAGACTGATCCAAAAGGAAAATTTACAGCCGAAAACCAACCCAATAAACTGACCCAATCATATTATTTAGCTGATTAAATTAATTTCAAAATAGCCCTCAAGTTTCCTTGAAATCCTATTCAGACCCCTCCATTTTTTTTGCAAGATTTACCCCAAGCTAAATTTAGCAAAGTTTGAAACATTCAAACTTTGCAACATGTGTGGCTGGCCAAGGGAAGCGTGTGGCTGCTAATTATTTTCTATTTTTAGAAGCCACTCCCACCTATAAATACCCCCTTTCACCTATTCATTCAACACACCTTTTCATTATACACATCTCTCTCCCTTTAACTCGCTTTTTCTATTCCAAACCTCCCTTTGTTTCCCATTTTTCTCTTCTATTTCCATTGTTGATTTCCCTCTTGGAAAAGAGCCCTTAAACCACCTTGGGTAGAAGAATTCAAGTTCTTCTAGAAGCCTCAATTCAACAGAACGAGTGGAGAAGGAGGAGCGAATCAAACTAGCTAGGCTTCGAAAAGACACCAGATTTGATTCTAGTTTGCTATTCTTTAACTTTTATTGTTGTTATGAACATGTCTATGAATATTTATTATGTTGTTATTCTAAATTTAATTAACATGGCTTAAGTTTAATTCGTGTTAGGTTGACTGCATTTCATTTACTTAAGTTATTAAAATCATGTTTGTGTTGTTATAGGTCTTGGTAAATTGTTTGATTAAGTAAAATCATGATTATGTTATACTTTCATTATAATTGTAAGGCAACTAATGAATTAATTATTAACTGTATTGAATTATAATTAATTAACACAATACTTAATCAGTGCATGTTTAATCTTCTAAGGTAGCTGAAGGTTAAATTAACGAAGGTATTAAACGTTACATTAGCCTTGCAGAACTTGCAAGACCATTATGATTAAATTGTTTCAATATAGAAATATATTGTTACCTCACTTAATCTTCTACTTGCTTATTTAAATTGATTAATTATTTGACTTGGCATAGTGATATGTTCAAGAGATTAGTTAATTTAGTAAGTTTGTATGTGCTATAGATAATAAATTACCAAGTTGCCGTGAATTTATTCGTAACAACATGAACATTGTTCTGGTAATATTAAGTTAAGAAATGTAATTGATCTAACACAATTATTTCATATTGATTAAACTTATTTTTCAAAACTCGTGCTTTGGAGTTTTTATCTTTTAATTTTTCTTAGTTAATTTACTTAGTTAAAATCTAGTTTGATTAAACCATTTTTCAAAACAAAAGATTTTCCATCACCAAAGTGTTTTTAATTGAATTTCATAAATGTTTCTTTGCACAAACTTATGGGTACAATAACTTGACATTTACTTATCACTTTATTACTTGTTGCAATTACGTACACTTGCACTTTTCCATTGTTCCAAGTTTTTGGCGTCGTTGTTGGGGACTGTTTTAAAAGACATTATTTGTGATGTCGTTAATTTTTGCATTTTGGTCTATTTTTTTCTATTAAAATTGAATTGCAATATTATTTTGTGTTTTTGTTTCAGGTGTTTATGAGAATTGATCAAATTATTGACTTACTCTCCATAGACCTTAAAATTGAAAGAACTTTCAGACAAAGGAGAACACAAATGAACCAAACAAGGATCGAAGAGATGAATTTCAAAAATAAAAACCAAAATCAAGGAGGAGCATTCACTTATAATACTCATAATCTGATCATAGTTGTTGATGACAGAAATTGTGCCATTCAATAATATACCATTCCACTATTCAACAAGCTCAATTCGAGTATTCTGAGATCTGAAATTGAGGCACCATAATTCAAACTAAAGCCAATCATGTTTCAAATGTTGCAAAATATGGGTCAATTTAGTGGGATTCCTATTGAAGATCCACATCTTCATTTTTTACTATTCATGGAAGTGAGTGACTCATTTCAACTAGCTGGGGTGACCGAGGACACCTTGAGGCTGAGATTATTCCCATACTTCTTAAGAGATAGAGCACGAGCATGGTTGAACTCCCTATCGTCTGGTCCCATAACTACATGGCAAGAGTTGGTTGAACGTTTCTTAATAAAATACTTTCCTCCATCTCTGACCGCCAAGATCTGAAATGAAATCACTTCATTTCTACAACTTGAAGAAGAATCTTTATATGAGGCATGGGAGTGGTTCAAGGAGTTATTACGAAAGTACCCTCACCATGGTATTCCTCATTGTGTTCAAATAGAGACTTTCTATATTCGTCTTAATGATCATACTAGAATGATGGTGGATGCTTCAGCAAATGGAGCCCTTCTTTCTAAGTCTTACAACGAAGCTTACGAGATTATTGAAAGAATTGCCAACAATAACTATCATTGGCCAATCAACTGAGCAGCCTCAAGAAGACGAGTAACAGGAATACATGAAGTTAATGCGCTTACTTCTTTGACAACCCAGGTATTCTCTTTGTCTTCTATGCTTAAAAACATAATTGTTAATGGTTTCAATGGTAATTTGATAGGTCAACAGCCGAACCAGTTCGAAAATATTTCTTGTGAATATTGTGGAGATGGCCATTTCTTTGAAAATTGTCCATCAAATCAAGAGTCAAAATATTACATGGGAAATCAAAATTGGAATGGTTCGCAATAAAATTCTTACAACTCTTCATGGAAGAATCATCCAATTTCTCCATGGAGTAATCAATGGGCAGACCATAGCGATTCTTCTATGCCATTCTGACCAAATTATCCGCTAGAATATTCTCAACAACTGCAACAACCCCCCACAATCTAAATCTTCAAGTTATCTGTAGAATTTATTGAAGGCATACATAGCAGAAAATAATGTCACTTTAAAATATCTGGAGAATCAAATGGGTTAGGTAACCAATGAACTTCGAAATAAACCCCAATGAGCTTTGCCCAGCGATACTAAAAATCCAAGAATGTCGGGCAAAGAATATTGCAAAGCAGTCACTTTTCCAAGTGGAACTGTAACGCCCCGTACCCGAAACCGTTGCCAGATTCGAACACGAGGTGTTAACAGACTTAATTCATTACTTAAACAGCTCAAACAATTTAATTTTAGAAATTCCAGACAAGTTGGCTAACTGCGTCACAGTCACTTAAAAATTCATATCTCGAGTTATGAAACTCAAAATCCAATTCCATAAATTTTCCCTAAAACTAGACTCATATATCTATTTACTAATTTGTTTCTAGAATTTTTGGCTAGGCCAATCAGTACAGTTTATCATTTAAAGTCTCCCCTATTTCAGGGTTCGACTGCTCTGACCTCTGTGTATTACGAATAAGATATCTCTCTGTAAAGAATTTCAATAACTATAAAGTTTATTTCTCTTAAAACTAGACTCAATAAGAAATCTGTACATATGAATTATGACTTCTAATTATTTTTATACAATTTATGGTGAATTTCCAAAGTCAGAATAGGGGATCCAGAAATCGCTCTGGCCCTGTTTCACAAAAATTTAAACATCTCATAAAATATAACTCATATACCTGTTTCGTTTCTTCCATATGAAAATAGACTCATAATTATTCAATTCCATATTTTATTCATCATCTAATTATATCTCTACTATTTTTAATTATTTTTCAAATTCACGTCACTACTGCTGTCTGAATCTATTTTATGGTAAATTTTACCTATTTCATGGTTTCCATGGATTAACTAGCAATTTGACATACATAACACCAAATATGATCATAATTAGCCATTCCAATGGCTGATCATTACCAAGCATTTTTATACTACTCAATAACCATATCATAAGACCATATATACAAAATGATTATAATGCTATACATGCCATACTCAAAATATACAAGCCATTATGCCAAGATGGTATACGGATAGTGTGAGCGTGCCTCCGACCGTTCCCGATTTCCGAGCTGGCTTGTCAACACTACAAGGAATGAAAAGAATGGAGCAAGCATAAATGCTTAGTAAGTTCACATGCAAATAGCAAGTAACATAACCATATAAGCAAACATAAAACATCATTTGCATAATCATCACCAAGACATTCATATCATATTTTCATTTATCATCTTACCATATTGTTGTTATATCGATTTTTCAACCCGAGGTTTAAGTACATACCTGTTCAAAGTATCCATTTCACAACACTTACCAATACATCCCTTTCATCTTGAGTATTCCTCCATTTGAGTAGAACTTTACCCATTGAACACATCGGAATATAATTCGGATACATGGAAAGTTTGCACATAAGTGCCACATATGTAGCCAAGCTACTATGTAACCCGCCTATAAGCGAACTCAGACTCAACTCAACGAGCTCGGGCATTCGCATCCATAAGCAAACTCGGACTCAACTCAACGAGCTCGGATGCCTAGTTATATTTCACGAACTCGGACTCAACTCAACGAGTTCGGACATTCGCATCCATAAGTGACCTCGGACTCAACTCAACGAGTTCGGATGCCCAAATATCCCAGTGACATGTCACTTGTATCCTAATCCATTCCTAAGGTTCAACGGGACCTTTTTCCCAATCATGTGTCTCAACCATCTTCTACGGAATACCGATACCGATACTCGGTAGTATTTCACATTTTCCAAGTATATCACATAATTTGACATATTATCAAACAATTATCACGAGTATAATATTTCATAATAATTATCATATCATTTAAATAACATAAAAACATTTAAAATAATAACTATGTTACCAACATTTACATATGAACTTACCTAGTATGCGAAAATGGCTACTTTTACCATTTCGTTCACAACTTGGCATTTTCCCCATTTTAGCCCGAATTTCAGTTTTCCTTGCTCTATTATTTAAAATATAGTCTAATTAGGACTCACATTATTCAAATTGACCCAAAATCATATTTTGGAGAAATTACAATTTTGCCCCTAAACTTTTGCATATTTACACTTTTGCCCCAAAGCTCGTAAATTAAACTTCAGCCTATTTTCTTATTTTTTATGACATGCTGATCATTTTTCCCTTCTATGGCAACATCAAATTCTCACTCTAACATGTACTTATGACTATTAGTTATTTTTACCGATTAAGCCCTTTTGCTCGTTTTCACTTAAAACCGAGTAGCGCAAGTTGTCTAACATAATTTAAAACCTCATATTCTATCATAAAACACCAAAATACACAAATTTCACCTATGGGTATTTTTCCAAATATAAACCCTAGGTTAAATTATTGCTAGCATAAGCTAAATCGAGCTATCGGGACTTAGAAAATGTAAAGAACTTGAAAAACGGGGCTAGAATGGACTTACAATCGAGCTTGGAAGCTTTAAAAACCCTAGCCATGGTTTCTCCTTGCTATATTCGGCCATGGGGTTGAAGATGAGCAAAATTGGCTTTTAATTTTGTATTTTAATTCATTTTACCCCTAAATGACCAAAATGCCCTTACTATTAAACTTTCCAAAAATTCCATCCATGTCCAATTTTTGTCCATAAACTTAGAAATTGGTAAAATTTCTATTTAAGATCTCCTAAGTAATATTTCAAAACAATTTCATACTATAAACTTCTAGAATGCAAGTTTTGCAAATTATTCGATTTAGTCCCTAATTTCAATTTAAGCACTTTATGCATAAAAGTTCTTCACGAAAATTTCACACAATCATGAAATCATATCATAAACATCAAAATAATTATAAAATAATTATTTCTATCTCAAATTTTGTGGTCACGAAACCACTATTCCGATTAGGCCCTAATTCGGGATATTACAACTCTCCCCCCCTTTAGGATTTTCGTCCCCGAAAATCTTACCAGAAAAGTGGTCTTCACTTTTAATCTCATATTCGGTGCCAAAGAACTTTCACTTAGACTGTACCTCCAATACATATCTTTAATTTCTCATATGATCTGAAAGCTTACAGTCTCAACTCTCAACTGTTCTTAAATTTTCAACCCTTCTTAGTTTCCCATGATATCATGATATAAAACCCGGATCTTAACTTGATTAATGGAGACCGGAATTCCAAGAAATCCAACAATCAAAGAGACCTGAATTTCCATGAATCTGATGAGTAGGAATTCATTCAATACAGATATGATTTATAGATCTCGCCAAACATTTAACAATAGGATACATCACATTTTCCTCTTTCTGCCATGGAAATAATTCTGATATGGCCACAAAAATAATCCTTCTCATTTCCATCCCAATATCAACATTGACAAGGATAATTTTGATAGATCCCAATGCTCGGCTTTAACCCCTTTAACAACTCCGATTTTATGTAACATCGAATGCTCTAGACTATCACATTACCTCACCGTCTTGAAACACATCACAATTCATACAACAATACATTACTGAAAGTCAGGAAGTCTTTACTCAATGTAGACTAGTCTAGTTCAGACGCTTCGGTTACCAATATTCTCATCTATCCGAACTTTGTCAACATGTAATAAACTTTTCAGCTTTTACAAAATTAAAACCTTATCATTCGTAGTGACTTTAACTAATATCCAACTCTTTCTAATAAATATACACTTCTCGTTCAGGCTATTTACTCTTTCATCCGTACAAAATGAAATTCTATTATCAGACTTGGGAAAAATAATCCTGAAATAATTGTCACATGAAATCTTTAAAATAGATAATTCACCATACCGACTGAAACTCGCGCTTTTATCACTTATGCCTTTACTGATGTCAAATCCTTACACAGAAATTAGAAAAAAAAACCCAATACTAAAATCACCTCATTATCAAGATCAAATTAGAAGTATAGTCATATTTGACATGATTATCACGAGCTGAAGAACGCACTTCGAACACGAGTCATAATTGACAAATTATGGAACAAAGATAACAAGAAAACCGAATAAAGAAATCCAAGATAGAAAAATCCAGAATAAAGAAATCCAGAATAAAGAAACCCAAGATACGATACTATGCTGGAGAATCAAAAACCAAGCTGGAGAATCGAAAACCAAACTCATAGAGAAAATACGGAATACCCCGATAATTCTTCAAAGAAAGAAAATCCAAAAGAAAACATCATTTAATCCCACTAGAATCAAATATAACAAGAACAATATATCTTCCCATACATATATATCAGATGAAGCATCAAGTAGAAGAAACAGAATCATAATATCATATGTATTCTGTTATCAATTCTTATCAGACGAAATGAAATAGAATACCCGATGAAATAGAGCAATATAAATTATAAACCAGTCAGACTACCAATGCTTTCATCCAACACCAAGATTAAAAGACATTCCCATATAACAAGAATTTCTTCAGAAGATCAATAGCCATAGAAATATTTCTAAGAACGGGTAAACACATAGAACATCTCAAAAGAGACTGCTAAATCTGTCCAGTCATAACTATCACACTCAGATAGTTCACATTTCAAATATCATTTCTCCAACTAGTTCTGCCGTCACAAATTTCATATTAAACCATTCACTAAAGAAGGCCAGTTCTGAATAAATTTCGATTTACACTTTTCTCGACCTTGCACTGAGAGTAATTCGGTTTACCAAGGAGAATTCCTTTTCTAAGCGGGACGATGCATAATTCCAATAATCTTTACGTCAATCCGATACTTTACTAGCTCTGACTTTACTTATTAGCTCATTTTCAATCTCTGATCATACTTATAATTATTCTATCACTGAACTCTTTGGGTTCTCAACCGGAAACTTATTCAATACAAATCTCATGAAATTCCATTATAAGTACCATTTCGGTAAGGGGGAGGGGTTGTAGGACCTCTGACTCGACTTTCTTATACAAACACATATGACACAACTTCCATCATCATAGGAACATCATCAAAATCATGTCATTCGTTCATGTTGGCTTACACCAATTTTTCTATTGTCCCATTTAGACAATATACTTATGCATACATTCTATGTTTTCTAGATAGCTTTACTTATCCATTCATTTAATTAAATTAAGTCATGCTCATGACATCATATAAGGCCAAACAAACATAGATATTTGCACCACAATCATAACTTTCATTTCGTGCATCATCATGTACATATCATTACAATCATATAATTCAGTCCAACAATTTAACATAGATAAGTTCATTTCATTATAATCCTTTATCTCATAAAAATTATATATCATTAGCATTCATCAACATTCGACGTCCAAATCAAAACAAGGACATTTTCATTTGTATCATAGTATTATGACTTTTATTCATACCTCTACTACTTTCTATTTATTCCGTTCATCTTATCAAGTAAGCCATATACACTACATCATATGACCATTAAGCAAATATGAATATTTATCACATATGTATCATAAAATTTTATTCATACTTTTCTGAACCGATACTTATCATAATCATAATTTTACTCAAATACCTTCACATAACGTTGAACATGGTCGGCACAGCTCGGTTGGAGAGTACCCTGTCTAAATAAGACGGTACTCATACGCGTCGGAAGACATCACACTATCACAGATCAGTGGCATGTATAGCTAAACTTTTACACATGCTAGGTTAGTCCGAGAACCGACTAAACCTGCTCTGATACCATCAAATGTAACGCCCCATACCTGAAATCGTTGCCGGAGTCAAACACGAGGTGTTAACAGACTTAATTCATTACTTAAACAGCTCAAACAATTTAATTTTAGAAATTCCAGACAAGTTGGCTAACTGCGTCACAGTCGCTTAAAAATTCATATCTCGAGTTATGAAACTCAAAATCCAATTCCATAAATTTTCCCTAAAACTAGACTCATATATCTATTTACTAATTTTTTTCTAGATTTTTTGGCTAGGCCAATCAGTACAGTTTATTAGTTAAAGTCTCCCCCATTTTAGGGTTCGACTGCTCTGACCTCTGTGTATTACAAATCAGATATCTCTCTGTAAAGAATTTCAATGACTATTAAGTTTATTTCTCTTAAAACTAGACTCAATAAGAAATCTGTACATATAAATTATGACTTCTAATTATTTTTATACAATTTATGGTGAATTTCCAAAGTCAGAATAGGGGATCCAGAAATCGCTCTGGCCCTGTTTCACAAAAATTTAAACATCTCATAAAATATAACTCATATACCTGTTTCGTTTCTTCCATATGAAAATAGACTCATAATTATTCAATTCCATATTTTATTCATCATCTAATTATATCTCTACTATTTTTAATTATTTTTCAAATTCACGTCACTACTGCTGTCTGAATCTATTTTATGGTAAATTTTACCTATTTCATGGTTTCCATGGATTAACTAGCAATTTGACATACATAACACCAAATATGATCATAATTAGCCATTCCAATGGCTAATCATTACCAAGCATTTTTATACTACTCAATAACCATATCATAAGACCATATATACAAAATGATTATAATGCTATACATGCCATACTCAAAATATACAAGCCATTATGCCAAGATGGTATACGGATAGTGTGAGCGTGCCTCCGACCGTTCCCGATTTCCGAGCTGGCTTGTCAACACTACAAGGAATGAAAAGAAGGGAGTAAGCATAAATGATTAGTAAGTTCACATGCAAATAGCAAGTAACATAACCATATAAGTAAACATAAAACATCATTTGCATAATCATCACCAAGACATTCATATCATATTTTCATTTATCATCTTACCATATTGTTGTTATATCGATTTTTCAACCCGAGGGTTAAGTACATACCTGTTCAAAGTATCCATTTCACAACACTTACCAATACGTCCCTTTCATCTTGAGTATTCCTCCATTTGAGTAGAACTTTACCCGTTGAACACATCGGAATATAATTCGGATACATGGAAAGTTTGCACATAAGTGCCACATATGTAGCCAAGCTACTATGTAACCCGCCCATAAGCGAACTCGGACTCAACTCAACGAGCTCGGGTGTTCGCATCCATAAGCGAACTCGGACTCAACTCAACGAGCTCGGATGCCTAGTTACATTTCACGAACTCGGACTCAACTCAACGAGTTCGGACATTCGCATCCATAAGTGAACTCGGACTCAACTCAACGAGTTCGGATGCCCAAATATCCCAGTGACATGTAACTTGTATCCTAATCCATTGCTAAGGTTCAACGGGACCTTTTTCCCAATCATGTGTCTCAACCATCTTCTACGGAATACCGATATCGATACTCGGTAGTATTTCACATTTTTCAAGTATATCACATAATTTGACATATTCTCAAATAATTATCACGAGTATAATATTTCATAATAATTATCATATCATTTAAATAACATAAAAACATTTAAAATAATAACTATGTTACCAACATTTACATATGAACTTACCTAGTATGCGAAAATGGCTACTTTTACCATTTCGTCCACAACAACTTGGTATTTTCCCCATTTAGCCCGAATTTCAGTTTTCCTTGCTCTATCATTTAAAATATAGTCTAATTAGGACTCACATTATTCAAATTGACCCAAAATCATATTTTAGAAAAATTACAATTTTGCCCCTAAACTTTTGCATATTTACACTTTTCCCCAAAGCTCGTAAATTAAACTTCAGCCTATTTTCTTATGTTTTATGACATACTGATCATTTTTCTCTTCTACGGAAACATCAAATTCTCACTCTAACATGTACTTATGACTATTAGTTATTTTTACCGATTAAGCCTTTTTTGCTCGTTTTCACTTAAAACCGAGTAGCACAAGTTGTCTAACATAATTTAAAACCTCATATTCTATCATAAAACACCAAAATACACAAATTTCACCTATGGGTATTTTTCCAAATATAAACCCTAGGTTAAATTATTGCTAGCATAAGCTAAATCGAGCTACCGGGACTCAAAAATGTAAAGAACTTGAAAAACGGGGCTAGAATGGACTTACAATCGAGCTTGGAAGCTTTAAAAACCATAGCCATGGTTTCTCCTTGCTATATTCGGCCATGGGGTTGAAGATGAGCAAAATTGGCTTTTAATTTTGTATTTTAATTCATTTTACCCCTAAATGACCAAAATGCCCTTACTACTAAACTTTCCAAAAATTCCATCCATGTCCAATTTTTGTCCATAAACTTAGAAATTGGTAAAATTGCTATTTAAGATCTCCTAATTAATATTTCAAAATAATTTCATACTAGAAACTTCTAGAATGCAAGTTTTTCAAATTATTCGATTTAGTCCCTAATTTCAATTTAAGCACTTTATGCATAAAATTTCTTCACGAAAATTTCACACAATCATGCAATCATATCATAAACATCAAAATAATTATAACATAATTATTTCTTTCTCAGATTTTGTGGTCATGAAACCACTATTCCGATTAGGCCCTAATTCGGGATATTACAGGAAAGACGTTGGAGCTATAACAACCTTTACCTGTGTCCAATGACAGGACAGGATACGAGGCCTTACCGGACTTAAACATGCACATACATGTAAAACTAGGCCATAAAATTTCAATTATATTAGAATCATTTGATTACATGCAAAATGTCCCATACACGAGCCTTCTAGGCTCTATAAATGCATTAAAAGCGATTTGGGACTAAACCGAGAACTCACGAACATTTTTACAACACTTAGAAAATTTTCATGTTTGGAGGTCACACACCCGTGTGGGTAGGCCAGGTGGTCCCACACGCCCATGTCCTCAGCCCGTGTAACTCTTTGTTTATGACGTTAGCTAACATTTAGGGTCACACGGCCAAGTCATATGCCCGTGTGCTAAGGCCGTGTCCTCCACACGGCTGAGACACATGATCGTGTCTCTGCCCGTGTGGTCAACACTTAGGCTATTTTCCAAGCCTTTTTGTCAACCTTTACATGGACACACACAAACAGGGATCCAAAAGCATTCAACATCCTCAATTATGATGCAGACATTTCATTTACCTATCAACATACATGTGTTACACATTCTCACATTAAACCAAGTCTAAACATACTATATCTTATTCATTTGGCTTTGCTAAATACCTTACCACTTATACTTTTATTCCATAATTATCTTCATGCCCATTTAATTCTAACTTATCATCAAGCATACACATTCTAGCCAAGTCATATCTTTATAACATATCCACATTTCACATGCATAAAACAATATGCTTGACTAAGACATTCTACACCAATTCCATATTCAGTTTGACATTATTACTATTTCTCACTTTATACCATTGTGCCATGGTTACCCAACTATCCATCAAACGTCCATGTTCAAGGCATTATCATTTTATTTCCATATTACACATTTAATTCATGGTCATGACCACTTCGATTGGTCATAAAACATGCATTCAACACACATGACATATTACCAACCATGCATGGTGAACAACCATATTCACATCACAATTATTAGACATAACATGAATACCTAGATTTACAAGCCATAATCAATAGCTCAATATAGGCCAATAAATTTAGCCAAATTATAATAACAGATGTTATAAAACTAGGTCCCTATACATGCCACTCACTTGATATTTCTAACTTATGTATCAATACTCCAAAGGTATTGGCTTGATAGTGTGATGCTGCCTCCGACGATCTCCAACCCCAAATCAACCTATGAACACTAAGGAAATGGAAAGAAGGGAGTAAGCTTTACGCTTAGTAAGCTCGTATGAAAATAATAAGCAATGTATTAACATGCTATTTTTCAATTTCTCACTATTTATACGAAGTCTAACTAAGCTATTTTCTTGAGTCATAGTCACTAAATTATTTATATCTGGAGTTGTAGAACTCCAAATTTAGATCCGCTAATTTTCCCAGAAACTAGACTCACATATCTTCTTACCATAAAATTTTCAAAATTTTTGGTTTATCCAATAAGTACAGTTTATTCATTAAAGTCATCCCTGCTTCGCTATCTGACAGCTAAAAATTACTTATCTATTTGTACAAGATTTGGATAATGTTCCCATTTATTTATTTCAAAAATAGACTTATTAAGGATTTTAAGCATATAAATTATAACCCATAATTATATGTGTACAATTATTAATGATTTTCCCAAATCAGAATAGGGGATTCTGAAATCATTCTAACCCTGTCTCACAAAAATTCAAATATCACAGAATATAAAATTCTTATACTTTCACCATTTCTTTTATGTGAAAATAGACTCAATAAGATTTTATTTAATATCTTATTCAACTTTTAATTTGATTTCCACCATTTTTGGTGATTTTTCAAAGTCACACAACTGCTGCTGTCCAAAACTGTTTTATTATAAATTTCACTCTTACATAATCTCACTTACTCCATTCCATCTTATCGAAAGTTCGCTCAACTATCGAGCACATTGCTCATAAATTTTCACGTACATATATTGTAACACCCCAAACCCATCCCGAACGTTATGGCCGAATCTGGTGCATCACATTGAAGTGTTTTAGCGAAAATCGTGTTTTCATTGAAAACCCTTCTTAAAATAAAAGAAACCTTAATTAACTTATAAAAACTCTTTTTAAAACATATGATTTTATGAAAACCTGTTATTTTAAAATTATGTTGCGAAAGCGTAGAAAAACATACTATGATTTATCAAACCCATGTTTAACATTTCGTAATTACAACGCATGAAAATAAAAACCTAAATAATAACAAAATGGAAGCCTTATTACAATCAGGTTTGAAAAGTACTTATTGAAATAGAAACTTATATGCTTAGAAAAAAAAAACAAGTCCAAATTGTCTTGCTAGCTGGCCACCCAGAGTCCCTCCAAACATCGAACCTTTTACTAAGCATCACTTGAAAATAAAATAAAAGAGGGGGTGAGTTTTCGCAAACTCAGTGTGTACAACCCTTGACAAAACAAGCATTCAAAAATCATATGCAATGCAATCCCATCCCAATTATTCAGCCGCTACACACCAGCTCCGTCGCCCGTCACATTATGTGAGGATATAAATATCGACCCACCCAACTGACACATCAATGGTAGCCCGGTTGCGGAACTACCTTCATTTACATATTGGGCTTAAAAGCTGTCAGTGGATCCACGATTGTCAAGCAACCATGCGTTCCTCATATACTTCCTCCGTTCCATGATTCCTAACCCATATGCAACCTAAGTAGAAAATCATATGTATGCATGTCACATCCATAAAACTTACATTCAACACCTAGGGGTATTTTGGTCATTTTCGCCCTGAGGGGCATTTCAATAATTTTCCCTTTCTTTACAGTTTTCACTTACCTTGGCCTGTTAACAAATCCAGTGAGCTAAGATGAACAAATACTATGCACCAGGTAGGATTCTAGAGAAGAGGAGGTGAGTCATTAAGATCGCTTAAGTACCAAGCTCTCCCTAGATCCAATCCTAGACATGTATATACCCGTTGCCACACCTTAACCCTTTGACTTGTCCACAGTCGCAATTAACTAATTAAGTTTTATATAGTCATCATATACTAGGCCCAAAATCCCTTACAAAGCCCAGTCAAATCCACATACCTGCATATGGCCCACTAGGCCCAATCACATTCATATGGCCCATTAGGCCCAAATCACCTATATATGGCCCATTAGGCCCAAATCACATTTATGTGGCCCATTAGGCCCAAATCACATTATACACATGCTCACATACGAATTTCTACCACATAGCATCAATTATCAATTTTTGCCTATTATGGGCCCAACAGCCCGTCAAGCCCATTAAGCCTATTCTGGCCCGGTTGGCCAATTCACAGCCCAAGTCCATGGAATCGCCCATGGGCCTCAAGCAACCTATCGGTTTCCTCCTCATGAGTGTTCGTACACTTACAAGACTACCGTAGCCCAACTTTCAGCTTTTCGACATTATGGTTTTTTGGCTTTTCGACATTTTGGCTTCTGCCGATTCATTGTGTGGTGCAGTGTATGTACACACCTGGTAAGCAAGCGTGCTGCGATTCCCTTAGTCACCAACCTACAAACGATATCACCCTTAAATTAACCACATGCTTAATACATATCTTTACTAAAACTGAAACGTCACTTTAACCTTACCTTGCGCGATAAGTATAACAGCCCCTTATTAAATCACTAACCACGATCAACACCTAGATCAAAGCCCCTTACCTGAAGAGCAAATCGACAGGGATCCAAAAATGAGATTCGATACCTATTCACTAGATTCGGTCAAAGAGTATTCGACCAAGAAAGTTTCTGCCCTTTGCGATTTTGTATGGCGAAAGAGAGTTATTCGGCTCCAAGAAAAAAGAAAGAAAATTTAGCAATGAAGTAGAGGAACAATGGAAATCGGCAACAAGAAAAGAAAGAAAGAAGTAAGGCTTTTTGGCTTTTTGGATCTTGAAGAGAAAAGGGTTTCCGGTAACAAGGTGAAAAAGATTTTGGCATTCGCCTGGCAACCTTGCATTCGGCACCTATTTATAGCCCTTATAGCTGAATTCCTCATGGCTAAATTCCTCATTCAGCTCTATCACTTCCCCCTTCTCATCTCCTCATTTCTCTCCCTGATAACTCCCCAATCTATTTCCTAACTTTTCTCTTCTGAACACTCCTCTTGGAGTCCATCTACTTTCAATCTTCTAGAAGGCCAAAATTAAACTTCTAAAAATACTAAGCTTGGATTCAAACCTTGGATCTCCTTGCTAGCCACTAATGTCACCTCCCTACACTGTAAGTGGCGTCACTTAGCCACTCCCCCATTTGGCTTTTTGATACCCTTTTTCCCTTATATTTATTTAAAAGCCCAACTGCTTGCCATCAGGGTTCCTTTAATAATTATACTATAATTCCTTCTACCCCTAGATTCGAACTCAACCCTTGACCCAGACCTACCATCGCGTAATTAACACTTAACCTGAATTGCTAAGCACAAAAGGAAAAATTCGAGATTTCGGGATTTTTGGGGGGTTACAACTCTACCCCCTAAAAGAAATTTCGTCCTCGATATTATACCTGATTCAAACAGTTGAGGTTATTGACGTCACATCGCTTCCTTAGGTTCCCAAGTAGCCTCCTCGGCCTTGTGATTTCGCCAAAGCACTTTGACTAATGGAACGGTCTTCCTTCTCAGTTTATTTGTATGGGCTCTTCCTCGAAAGTTAGGTCTTGCCTGACCTCGATTTCTTCAATCGCCACGACATGTGAAGGATCCGAGTGATACTTCCTTAGCATGGAAACATGAAACACATCATGGATTTGGCTTAGTTCAGCAGGTAACTCCAGCTGGTAAGCGACTGGCCCAATTCGCCGTACAACCTGATATGGCCCAATGAACCTTGGGCTTAGCTTACCCTTTTGTCCAAACCTTAACCCTTTCTTCTACGGAGGGACCTTCAGAAAAACTAAGTCTCCCACTGCATACTCTATTTCTCGATGTTTAAGGTTAGCATATGACTTTTGCCTATCCGAGGCCTCCTTCAACCGATCCCGAATCAATTTTACCTTATCCTCAGTATCGGCTACTAACTCATGACCGAAAACTCTCCGTTCGCCCAACTCCGTCCAACATGTTGGGGTTCGACACCTTTGCCCATACAGTGCTTCGTATGGAGCCATCCCAATGCTTGCTTGATACCTATTATTGTACGCGAATTCAGCTAATGGTAAATAGTCCTCCCAGCTACCTCGGAACTCAATCACGCATCCCCTCAACATATCTTCCAATACTTGAATCACCCTTTTCGACTGTCCATAAGTTTAAGGGTGGAATGCCGTACTAAAATTCAACCTAGTACCCAACACCTCATGCAGCCTGTTCCAAAATTGCGAAGTGAAACTTGGGTCCCTATGAGATATTATGGATACTGGCACTCCATGCAATCCTACAATCTCTGCCATATATAGCCTAGCCAGCTTTGGTAACGAGTAATCGGTGCAAACCGGTACAAAATAGGCAGACTTGGTTAACCGATCCACTATAACCCATATCAAGTCTTTCTTAGTAAGCGTCAAAGGTAGCCCACTAAAAAAGTCCATAGTGATTCTTTCCCACTTCCAGAGTGGAATCTTCACCGGTTGAAGCAATCCCGAAGGAAACTGATGTTCCGCCTTCACCTTTTGACAAACCAAACATTTTCTTACGAACTCCATAACCTCACGCTTGAGTCCAGGCCACCAATAAAGCTCACGCAAATTCTGATAGATATTGTTTCTGCCAAGATGCATTGTGTAGAGACCGTTGTGTGCTTCCTGCAGAATGGATTACCTTAGATCATCGTCCTTTGGTATACACATCCTCCCACAAAAACACAATACTCCTTCACTATTTATCCCAAAGTCCGATGTCTCCCCACTCTCCACTTGTCTAAAACGAGCCCCTAAGGTCTCATCCACTAGCTACTTACTCCTTATCTGCTCAACCCACACCGACTTTACCTGAAGCTCAGCTAACAAGCTACCATCATCCAACAAGCTTAAACGGGCGAGCATAGCCTTCAATTTCGACTTAGCCCTGCGACTCAACGCGTCGGCTACCACATTCGTTTTGCCAGGGTGGTATTCAATCGTACAATCATAATCCTTCAACAATTCCACCCACCTACGTTGGCTAAGGTTTAGCTCCTTTTGGGTAAGGAGGTACTTCAAACTCTTGTGGTCTGAATAAATTACATACTTCTCCCCGTATAAGTAATGCCTCCATATTTTAAGTGTGAAAACCACCGCAGCTAACTCCAAATCATGGGTTGGGTAGTTCACTTCGTGAGTCTTAAGTTTCCGTGATGCATACGCAACCATCTTTCCTTCTTACATCAATACACATCCCAAACCCACATGCGACGTGTTACTATAAACCGTAAAATCCTTCCCAGGCATTGGCTGAATCAACACAGAGGCCTCAGTTAAAACTTTCTTAAGTTTTCCAAATGCTAGTCTGTCCAAACAAACGATACCCCATTCTTCAACAACTTAGTTCAGGGTGCAGCAATTACTGAAATGCCCTCAACAAATCGCCTATAGTATCCTTCCAAGACCAGAAAACTTCAAATTTCTGACACTGACTTGGGTGTTTTCCAGTCTAACACTGCTTCAATTTTCCAGGGATCTACCTTAATCCCCTCAGCTGACACCACATGTCCAAGAAAATTAACCTCCCTTAGCTAGAATTTGGCATACAACTGTTTCTCCCTTAAAGTCTGCAACACAATCCTTAAGTGTCCATCATGCTCATCCTCATTTCTTGAGTACACCAAAATGTCGTCTATAAAGACTACCACGAACCGATCTAAGTAGGGTTGGAAAACCCGATTCATGAGATCCATGAAAGTGGCAGGTGCATTCATCAACCCGAATGGCATCACCAAGAACTCATAGTGCCCATAACGAGTTCTGAAAGCTGTCTTATGAACATCTGCCTCCTTAACCCTCAATTGGTGATATCCCGAACCCAGGTCAATCTTCGAGAAAACAGAAGCTCTCCCAAATTGATCAAAAAGATCATCGATTCTCTATAGAAGTTACTTGTTTTTAACAGTTAACTTGTTTAACTGTCGATAGTCGATGCACATTCGTAAGGTTCCATCCTTCTTCTTCATGAATAACACCGGTGCTCCTCATGGAGACGCACTTGGTCATATGAATCCTTGATCCAACAATTCCTGACTCTGTGCCTTAAGTTCCACCAACTCCTTTGGTGCCAACCGATAAGGAGCGATGAACACTGGAGCCATCCCAGGTAACAACTTGATTCCAAATTTCACTTCTCTGCTGGGTAGCAACCCAGGCAGCTCCTCGGGAAAGACATCAGGAAAATCCCTAACGGTTCTCAACTCCTTAACAGTAAGGCTTTTAGCCTCTATATTACTAATATAAGCCGAAAAGGCTTCACATCTCTTTCGTACTAACTTTTCAGCCCTTAACACCAAAATCACATTCGACAGATAGTTTTGGTATTCACCAATCACCACTACTTTCTTATCTTCCACCGTTCTTAACACCATTCGCTTTGCAACGTAATCCAAGGTGGCTCGGTGCTTCACCAGACAATCCATACCCAAGATTATGTCAAATTCGCTAAACAGAAGCTCCATCAAATCCGCTAAAAAGGTAACTCCTTGGACTACTAAGGGTACCTCCCTAAACAACTTATTCACTCCTACTGACTGCCTTAACAGACTAATCATAGTCATCTCATTCGCAGTAACCTCAAACATATCACCCAAAGATTCAGTCATATTGCTTGCAACATATGAATACGTCGATTCAATATCAATCAATGTTGTGTAAGGTAACTCATATATAAAGAACATACCGGTTATCACATCTAGGGCATCCCTGTCTTCCCAGTGACGAGTAGTATAAACCAAAGTTGGATGTCTCGCCTCAGCATGGCCTGCATTTTCGCCTGGATCTCTACATCCACGCCCATTGCCGTTACCACCCCTGGCCTGCCCACGACCCCCTGGCGGCAGCTGACCACCCCTTGGTGGCTGAACACCATCTTGGCCCACTACTGGCACTCGACCTAGCATTCGGGGGCAATCCTTGATCCTATGCTCCATAGACCCACAAGCGAAACAAGCTCCCATCCTCTTCCAACACTCGCCTCTATGGCTTCTCCCACAATCAGCACAAGGTGGCACCCTAGATTAGCAGCAAGGGGCACTACTCTAACTGGCCCATTATTTCTGGCCCTAGCCCTAGGCCTCTATCCAACACCGGGAGCCTCAGCCTCCCTCTTATTCCTACCCTTTTCTTTTTCCCGATTTAAGTGCTCAGTGCGCTTTACCTCCTCCGCTATCTTCACTTTTTCCACCAATTCTGAGAAAACTCGCTCCCTTTGTGGAGCTATCAATACCCTAAGGCTATCTCTTAGTCCGTCCTCAAACCTAATGCAATGCTCATATTCTGTTGCCACCATTACTCTTGCATTCCTACTAAGGCGTAGAAACTCTGCTTCATACTCCGCCACCGATTTGTTTCTTTGCGTCAAGTTCAAGAATTCCTTCCTTTTAGCATCCACATAGCTTGCACCCACATACTTCCCTTGGAATGAAGCTTTGAAAAACTCCCAAGTGACCCACTCCGGTTGGGTGCCCTCTTTCACTGTCAACCACCATTGGTAGGCTTCTTCCCTAAGCAGCGATACTGCCCCTTTTAGCTTTTATTCTGGTGAACAATCTAGGTCCTCCATTATCCTTTCATTGGCCTCCAACCAGTATTCCGCCACGTTAGGAGCCACCCCAGCAACGTCCTTAAAGATCTCAGCCCCATTCGATTGAAGTCGCTTCAGAATGGACCCCTGATTTCCAATGCCATTATTGGTCCCAGCGACCCTTTCCAAAATTCTCAGCATTGCTTGCGACAATGCATCTTCTCTCGTGGCCCGATCATATGGTCCATTCCCAGCCACAGGTGAGGCTGGAGCCTCTTCGACTCTAACATCGGGCATATGGCCCGATGCCGACGATTCAGCCCTAACACTTTCACAGCCTCGACCATAGCCTCTTGCACCTCTTCTAGCACTCATCGTCGAGTCGCGTATTATCTGGATTAGAAATTTTATGAAGCTTTAGTTAGTTTAATAATTACACTGATGTTTTATGAAAATATTTAAAGAGAAGATTGTTTTGGAAAATCCTCTACAGTTTCAAGTTCCGACGGGCTTTAGTTCCACTCTAACAAAATCATCTAAAGTAGCCCTCTAAATATCTACTGCATCACAATTTAAACATACTTAAGAATAAAAGTACTTACTTGGTTCGATGTCGGAGGCTCAGTGTGCCACACAGCAAGATTTCCCTTTTTTCCAAAACATTATGATCCAAAATATTTTTTTAAAATCCAAATAATATGTAGAAAAAGAAACCAAATAATAATAAGGCCCACTTCATAGACCGAGTTTTGCAACCTGGGCTTTGATACCACTAAATGTAACACTCAAACCCAGCCCGGACGTTATGGCCGAATTTGGTGCATCACATTGAAGTGTTTTAACAAAAATCGTGTTTTCATTGAAAACCCTTCTTAAAATAAAAGAAACCTTAATTAACTTATAAAAAATATTTTTAAAACATATGATTTTATGAAAACCTGTCATTTAAAAATTCTGTTGCGAAAGCGTAGAAAAACATACTATGATTTAGCCAACCAATGTTTAACATTTCGTAATTACAATGCATGAAAATAAAAACCCAAATAATAACAAAATGGAAGTCTTATTAAATCATGTTTGAAAAGTACTTAATGAAATAGAAACTTATATGCTTAGAAAAAAAACAAGTCCAAATTGTCTTGCTAGTTGGCCACCTAGAGTCCTTCCAAACATCGAACCTTTTACAAAGCATCACCCAAAAATAAAATAAAAGAGGGGGTGAGTTTTCGCAAACTCAGTGTGTACAACCCTCGACAAAACAAGCATTCAAAACTCATCATACATCAAATATGCAATGCAATCCCATCCCAATTATCTAGCCGCTACACACCAACTCCGTCCTCCGTCACATCATGTGGGGATATTATATATAGACCCACCCAACCGACACATCAATGGTAGCCCGGTTGCAGAACTACCTTTATTTACACATTGGGTTTAAAAGCCGTCGGTGGATCCATGATTGTCAAGCAACCATGCGATCCTCATATACTTCCTCCGTTCCGTAATTCCCAACCCATATGCAACCTAAGCAGAAAATCATATGTATGCATGTCAGATCCATAAAACTTACATTCAACACCTAGGGGTATTTTGGTCATTTTCGCCCTTAGGGACATTTCGGTAATTTTCCCTTTCATTACGGTTTTCACTTTCCTTGGCCCATTAACAAATCCCATGAGCTAAGATGAACGAATACTATGCACCAGGTAGGATTCCAGAGAAAAGGAGGTGAGTCATTAAGACCGCTTAAGTACCAAGCTCTCCCTAGATCCAATCCTAGACATGTATATACCCGTTACCACACCTTAACCCTTTGACTTGTCCACGGTCGCAATTAATTAATTAAGTTTTATATAGTCATCTTATACTAGGCCCAAAACCCCTTACAAAGCCCAGTCAAATCCATATACCTACATATGGCCCACTAGGCCCAATCACATTCATATGGCCCATTAGGCCCAAATCACATTTATGTGGCCCATTAGGCCCAAATCACATTATACACATGCTCACATATGAATTTCTACCACATAGCATCAATTATCAATTTTTGCCTATTATGGGCCTAACAGCCCGTCAGGCCCATTAAGCCTATTCTGGCCCGGTTGGCCAATTCACAACCCAAGTCCACGGAATCGCCCATGGGCCTCAGACAACCTATCGATTTCCTCCTCAAGAGTGCTCGTGCACTCGTAAAACTACCATAGCCCAACTTTTGGCTTTTCGGTATTTCGACTTTTTGGCTTTTCTGCATTTCAGCTTTTGCCGATTCATTGTGTGTGTGCAGTTTATGTACACACCTGGTAAGCAAGCATGCTGCGGTTCCCTTAATCACCAACCTACAAATGATATCACCCTTCAATTAACCACATGCTTAATACATATCTTTACTAAAACCGAAACCACACCTTAACCTTACCTTGTGCGATAAGTATAACAACCCCTTCTTAAATCACTAACCACGACCAACTCCTAGATCAAAGCCCCTTACTTGAAGAGCAAATCGGCAGGGATCCAAAACTGAGATTTGATACCTATTCACTAGATTCGGTCAAAGAGTATTAGGCCAAGAAAGTTTCTGCCCTTTGCGATTTTGTATGGCAAAAGAGAGTTATTCGGCTCCAAAAATTCAGCAATGAAGTAGAGGAAGAATAGAAATCGACACAAGAAAAGAAAGAAAGAAGTAAGGCTTTTCGGCTTTTTGGATCTTGAAGAGAAAAGGGTTTTCGGTAACAAGGTGAAAACAATTTCAGCATTCGCCAGGCAACCTTGCATTCGACACCTATTTATAGCCCTTATAGCCGAATTCCTCATGGCTAAATTCCTTATTCGGCTCCATCACTTCCCCCTTCCCATCTCCTCGTTTTTCTCCCTTATAACTCCCCAATCTATTTCCTAACTTTTCTCTTCTGAACACTACCCTTGGAGTCCATCTTCATGCCACTTCCAATCTTCTAGAAGGCTAAAATTAAACTTTTAAAAATACTAAGCTAGGATTCAAACCTTGGATCTCCTTGCTAGCCACTATCGCCAGCTCCCTACACTCTAAGTGGCGTCACTTAGCCACTCCTCCATTTCGCTTTTTGATGCCCTTTTTCTCTTATATTTATTTAAAAGCCCAACTACTTGCCATTAGGGTTCCTTTAATAATTATACTATAATTCCTTCTACCCCTAGATTCGAACTCAACCCTTGACCCAGACCTACCATCGCGTAATTAACACTTAACCTGAATTGCTAAGCACAAAAAGAAAACTTCGGGATTTCAAGATTTTGGGGGCGTTACATATACCTGCACTTATGCATCACATAGTCATATTCAATTATACTAGTCATTACATGATCACATGTATTTTCACTTATTCAATTTTTCATTAAACTCATCGTAATAATAACAGATACACGATGGCTTGCACAAATTACCACCCTTGTTACTGAAGCTATCTGGTGCACATAGTAGCCTGCACTTAGTACTACATCTGTGACCAAAACCATCTCTTGCACATAGTGGTCTGCACTTAGTACCACACATGTGATCGAAGCTATCGGGTATGCATAGTAGCCTGCACTTAGTACTACACATGCGACCTAACTATCTGGTACACATAGTAGCCTACACTTAGTACTACACACATGACCTAAAACCGTCTTAAACACATAGTAGCCTGCACATAGTACTACACATGTATTCTCACAATAGATCATTCATATCTTTTGTATTTCAAAGGTCCAACCAGGAAATTCCTCACTTTTCAACATTTTACGCATTTATCCATAATCAATTTCAATTCATAATTTACATCAAGTGATCATTCCATATACAACCACATCTTATATAATAACAAAATATTATAACATAAGTAAAAATGATATATTATTTACATACAAACTTACTCATTTCAATGGAATCTCTTGTTCCATCAATTTTCCCATGCCCAATAAACACACAATGTGTAATTGACATATTAAGCTTTCGATTTCTTTATGGGGTACATCTCTTTCTCACTCGCAATATCATTAACATAAACTTCAATAAAATCATAGGAAGATAGATTTTATGTATAACAAAAATAACATGAATAACATCCTTATTAAATCACACAAATTTACCTCAAATACGAAAATGGCAAATTTATCAATTTAGTCCATAACCTTGTATTTTTCTTATTTAAGCCTGAATCTCGATTTCCTTGATCTAAAATTTCAAATATAGCTCATTTATTATTTACATTATTCAAATTGACCCAGAAATCATACTTTTACAAATTTTCATTTTTCCCCCTAAACTTTATCATATTCACACTTTTGCCCCTAGGCTCGTAAAATGATTTTTATTCAATTTATTTGCACTTTAAGCCTATTCAAATCATTTTCATAACTATAGTAGCCCATAATTTCCATTAAATTAGACTTTTATGGCAAATTTTATAACTTTTACAATTTAGTCTTTTTTAGCGTTTTCACCGAAAACTACTTAGTAAAAGTTATTTCTCCAACCATAAACATGCATAATCTATCATTAAACATCAAAATGCACAAATTTATAACATGGGTAAAACCCTAGACCTTAATCATAACTCAAATAAATGGTAGAAATAGGTAAATCTTGTTACGAGGATTTCAAAAACGTAAAAATCATTAAAAACGGGTCTAGAACAGACTTACAATGGAGCTTGGAAGCTTGAAAAACCCTAGCTATGTCTTCTCCATGCAAGTTTCGGCCATGGGGTTTAAAATGGACAAAAATTGGCTTTTAATTTTGTTTTTTAATTCATTTTAATTACTAAATGACCAAAATGCCCCTAACTTAAAAATATTCTATTTCACCCATTTCATGTCCATTTTTGTCCAAAAAATTAACCAATGGTCTAATTACCATTTAAGGACCTCCAATTTAAAATTTCATAACAATTGGACACCTTTAGCATGTAGAACTCAACTTTTGCACTTTTTACAATTTAGTCCTTTTGACTAAATTAAGTGCCCAAACGTCAAAATTTTCGGGCGAAATTTTCACAAAACAATTCCATAGAATTTTAGGCCATAAAAATATAATAAAAATGAATTTTCTTACGTCAAATTTGTGGTCTCGAAACCACTGTTTTGACTAGGCCCTAATTTGGGGAGCCCAAGGTGGTTGAGGTTCAGATGAGCCTGTTGTAGCTTAAGACAAAGAGGAAGTTCAACGAAGTGTTGAAACTCCTATTTCACAGAAGTCAAATCAGGTGACCCTTGATGAGGTAAACTCTAAACCAATCAATTTTGATTATCTAACACCCTTGTCAGATGTAGAAAAATTTACACAAAAGAGTTGTCCAGTTAAAGTTAAGATTTCACCACTACTATATCCTCAACGATTCTAGAAGCAGCAATAAGATACTCAATTTAAAGAAGTTTTTGATGAGAGTGACTTTTAATGACTTCGATGTTGCTAAATCCCTAGATGTAGTTGAAGACTGCTCTGTTATTTCCAAGATGGAATTGATAGCTTCTACATAATTGGATCTCAATTCTTTAGACGATCCGTTAGAACATATTCTTTTAGTGAATTTTCCAAGTGAAATTGAAGATAAGGAATGTTTGGCTTTGTCGAAGGAATTCACTCAAGAAGTTCCACTGGAATCATTAGAGTTATTATCTTAGGAGAACACACAGCCAAAAGAGTTAATTGAAGAGCCAATTGAATTGGAACTGAAGACTTTGCTTCCTCATTTGAAATATGGTTGTTTGGGTTTATCTTTAACTTTACTTATCATGATTTCAGTTGAGTTCACCAACAATCAAGAAGAATAGTCACTTGTTATTTCAGAAAAACACAAGAAGGGTGTTGAATGGATTATTGTAGATTTTTGAGTCGCGGGATAGAGGATTTGTAGAAATTACATTAAGTTAGACAAGGCCACCTGTAACACCCCAAACCCGACCTAAACGTTACGACCGAATCTAGCGTGTCACATCGTAATCTTTTCTAAAACAAGACTTATCATTAAAAATCTAATTTTGAGTTAAAGACCTTTCTCTCAATATTATCAAATTATCTCGTTACCATCACTTGCCAAATTACATGCTTTTTGTTATATTAGTTCAACTAAAATCGCGGAAGCATTTTGAAAACTTTGATGTTTAATGCTAGTGTTCTTTTGAAAACCTTGAATAATTTAAAAACCTGTGTTTCCCTAGACCAGCATTTTAATATAAGGAATCAAAACCCCAATTAAAACTTAACCCATAAATGGCCTTATTACATGATCAAACCCAAAATGAAATTTAAAATAAATAAAGTCAAGTTGCTGATCAACTGCATACGTGTGGCCACCTTCGAGTCTATTGCGGCTCCAAATCGTTTAAGGCTGGGAATTTCCTGTGCAATTAAAAGAAAACGGTGAGTTTACAAAAACTCAGTGTGTAATCCCTTATCAGTCAGACAATAAACAGCATGCAGTAACAGTCTAGGCCTTGGCCCTATATAGTAATAGTGCGGGCCTAAGCCCAATTCAGTATCAATACAGTGTAGTCATGTAACCCACCCTAATCCAACCAACACACTATGTGGGGATTAAATTGACCCACCTAGCCAACACACCAATATCGTAGGAAAGCCGCTAACAGTAACACAACAATGTTGCTAATAACAGTAAACGTGGCAAAGCCACCATAACAGTAACTATGAAGCAAAGCCACTAATACAATACTTCCTCCAAATAAAAAACCTAACCCCATGCGATATGTCGTGTCATAAATATTACGAGTACCAGTCATATAAATGTCATACACACATCAATTAACCTACCACTAGAGGTACAATGGTCATTGCGTCGATTAGGGGTTATATAGTAATTTTACTCTTTAGGGGTATTTTGGTTATTTTGACAATTTTAGGGTCTCTATACAGATAACGACCTCTCTGAAGGTCTATAGTCGCTTCGAATGTCACAGATAGCCTGAATAGTCATAACGGTGTAAATGGACCCAAGGCCTATTACTCGGCCCAAGTGGGCCCACATGCTCGTGTGGCCCATTAAGCCCAAATTCAGTTATGACTATGCAATTTACATAGCCCAGTCCAGTTTTTTTTACTTACTGCAAGTTTTATTCGTGTAGGCCCATAAGCCCATTGGGTCCACACAGCCCATTTCGGCCCAACGTGGCCTATAACGGTCCAAGTCCATGAAAAAACTCGTGGTGGCCTTCACCGTCTACCGCCCATGATTTATGGCCTCAGTTTACCCCACGAGTGATCGCACACTCGTGAGGCCTCAAATGCTGAAGTTTCAGCATATCAGCCTTTCGGCTTTTGCCGATTCACAGATAGAGAGGGGTGTGGATACACACCTTTTCGTCTTTTGATAGTACAGAATGGTGTATGGTTACACACCATTTTGTGAAAGCCTACGAACACCCCTTGAGCACCAACCTACAAGCATCAAGATACTACGTTACTCACTTCCCAAAAACAATACTTAACTTATACCAAAACCAACATATCACCATACATTACCTTGGTCGAACAAGAAGAGGTTTCCCACTTGAATTGATACCCAAAACTAGCAATGATTTTCTCTTCTCCAAAACCCTGTATATCCAAATGCCACTAACAGATTATAATATACACACGTGTTGAAGTAAGAGCACAGTCACTTACCGAGATTATAAGATAACTAATCGGCCTTAGATCTCACTCAAAAACCTCTATGACCGAATTTGAGTTATCACCACCGCAATTCTAACAACTGTTGATAGTAAATTAAAATGTTAGAAAACCATTAATCTAAAGATAGAAAGAGAAAGAATACGAAGGATTGCATTAAAATCTTTATTACCTACTAATAGAGGGGAAGGAAAGAAGAATCAGCCAAAGCACTACCAAGCCACAAGAGTGTAATATTCGGCCTAGGTTGGGACAAGGGAGGAAGAAGGGAGATGATCAATAGAAACTCAAAGAATGAAACAGGGAAGGTTAGGCTATAGAGAGGCAAACCGATAGAACAATGGGAAGGAGAAACTGAAAGGTATATTCGTCCCTACAGAGAAAGGAAAAGAGAAGAAGAGTAGTGTGATTCGACAAAAAGTGGAAATAAGGAAGTTGAGAATAGAAGTTTCGACAAGGTAAAAAAAATTTAACTTGAAGAAAAATGTCGATAAATGCAAAAGAGCCCAAATGGTCAAAATACAACTCAGCTAACAAAATTGCACAAAACCAAAAGAAGAAAATGAGCAAATGCCGAAACTAAAATGACTAAATCTCATTCGGCACTAATTGGCATGACCGAATAAGTACCCACAACTCCTAATTTTGGCTACTCTCCTCTCACAGTTCAAACTCCTTGAAAAATCTCTATGAATCTCTCCCCTTATCCCTCCTTGATATCCTCCATAACAAACACCAATACCAGTTCAAACTCTCACACAACAGAGTTCGAAACCACTTCGAACTCTTACCGTCTGAAGTAGCAAAATAATCATCCCTTGCTTGCCATGGGATTCGAACCCAAGCTCTTACAGTTACCAAGTCACGCCACTTGCCACCAAGTTATAAAGTTTTTTGTGTCATTAATCAAACGCAATTATTCATAAAGCCTAGGTGTCAGTGTCTAAAATCATTTAAGAGCAAAAAAACTAAAATTTCTGCAAAAGTCGAAGCTTGAACCCAGGACTTCCCAAACATACCCAAATCACTTAGCCATTAAAGCAAACATACAACTTGTGACAGACAATACAAAATTAAAGACTCTACATTTTTTAGGCGTTACACCACCAGGAAAGATCATTCCGAGTTTTCTTTCCCAAATAAGATGTTGGACATATTTGATGGGAAAGAACGTGATTTTTTCCTAGATACGTATGGTTGGTATGAAAAATGGCCATTTGACACCACCATGGCCAATGACAGTCCTGAATAAAATGGACGGTGTTCTCTTCACTTTCTCTATCGTTATTTTATATTTTTAGTTTTTCTTTTCTTTTTTGAATAAAATAGTCGACTTAGATAAAAATTTCTTTGGTTCATTACATTAATTAAAACTCAGTCTAAGATATTGGGACTTAAGCGGGACCATCTGTGCCCCTCTAGTCTTTCTTGGGAGTTTAATATAACATCTCAAAATAGGGCCTAGTCTGAATAAAGGTTTTGGGACCACAAATCTGACATCAAAATATTTATTTTATGATTATTATAAGGTCTAGAATATGAAATTATACATGAGTTAAAGTTTCATGAAGAAATTCTAAGTATAAAGTTCACAATTGGAAATTAGGAACCAAATTGAATAAATTACAAAACTGGGGTTGTAGAAGCAATTTGTATGAAATTACTTTGGATTATTAATTAGAGGTCCTTAAAGAGCAGTTTGACCGATTTCTATGTTTTTGGACAAAAATGGGCATGCATGGAAAATTTGGAAAAGCTAGTAAGGAAGGGCATTTTGGTCAGTTGGTTAATTAATGAAATAAAAACTAAAAATCAAGCAAAAATTCACTCATTTTCTTCTCCATGCTGCCGAATTTGAAGGGGTCTCCATAGCTAGGGTTTTCCAACATTTCAAGCTTCATAGTAAGTCAATCGTAGCCCTATTTTTAATGTTCTTCGTATTTTTGAGATCCTCGTAACATGCTATTTCTATTTCTACCCATTTCTCAAGCTAGGGTTCATGTTTAGAAAATTACCCATGCATGAGATGCTTGTGTTTTGATGATTTATGGAGGATTATGAAAGTTTAAAGGATGGTAAACAACTTTTACTAAGTAGTTTTTCATGGAAATGGCCTAAAGGACCATTTTGTAAAAGTTGTAAAAATGGGTAGAAAAATGTGAAATGAAGGAAAATTGTAGGCTGCTATAAGCATGAAAAATATTCAGCTAGGCTTGGGTAACCTAGAAATTTCATGCATTTAATTATACGAGCGTTAGAACTAAATTGTAAATGTTGTGAAAGGTTAGGGGCAAATTGGTCATTTTTCCCTAGGGTGAGTTTTAAGCCGAAAATGAATAATGTGAGATGTCAATAATTAATTTTACTAATATAGACCCTGAGGAACCAATTCTGGAGGTCAACAGTGGAAAACGAAAGGTTTCTGAATAACCAAAATACGAATTCGAAACGACTACCAAGTAAGTTCGTATAACTCGAATGTAGACTATTTAAATACATTCAAAATGCATATTCCTATATGATTTTAAATGGTGATTTACAATTTAAATAATTTATGAAAATTGATGATATGATAAAATGTCTCGATTGAATAAAAAGGGTTATCTGATGGATATGCTATTCTTATATGATACGAGATCCTGCATGTGTTGCAGAAAAGGATTTAGCCCAGATGGGTAATCCGTTGATCTCGGTGTAGAAAGAATCTAGCCCAGACGGGTGTTCCTAAAGTGATCAAGCCTCTCGAAGAATATGTGTGCATTATGATTTAGCCCAGACGGGTAATCCGATTAGGGTCTGAATTTAGCTTGCACCGATAATTTAAATTTGAGCTCATTAAAAGTGTTTGTTGTTACAAGGGATTTAGCCTGGGCTGGTAATCCTGCCATAAGATGTGAGGATTACGAGAGTGCGTGCTTAAAAATGATCACTTGTATGATTTAACGGTAAATGGGCTATCCATCAGGTTTTCTAAGAAATTCAACGGGATTAAAATGAGAAATGAGTATGGAAATTCTTGAATTGATGAGCTCATCTAGATTAACGTTATCATATTTTGACATGAGACTAACTTGATGATTTGAGTGCATGTGATAGGAAACTATCCTATAATTGTTGGAATGAATGACTAATATGGTTGTAGGCTAAATAACCGGTAAGTTTACCTTCCCATTATTCGAACTTACTAAGCATGTAAATGCTTGCCCCCTCTCTCTTATCCCTATCTTATAAAGCTCACGGACTCGTAAAGATTGGAAGACGGTTGGAGAAAGTCATCACACTATCAACTTGTTCAGCTTTGGTATATGGAAACTTTTATTTGTTTAATGGCATGTATAGGGTCTTGCTTATTTTGTTATATGTGTCATTTGGCTAGCCAATGTAATGGCTTAAATGATATGATTATTCATTTTGTATATAGCCATGAGATGTGACTCATATTAAAATGGGTTGTAACCCTTCTCATTTAGCATGTTTATGCTTGGGTGTTCCATATGATGTGGTATTATGGATGGATATATATATGGAATGAAGCCTAACAACTTGGGAGTGGATATGGCATAAAATGATACATGGTTATAATATGGCCTAAGTGTAAAAATGTGAAAAGTTGAATGATAATCTTTAATACAATGGATAACCTAGCATGTGCTAAACCAATAAAATGAGGTTAACATGCAAAGAGCCATGCCAAGATAGTTTAAAAGTATATTTAGGCCATGTTAAATATCATTAAAGTCTATAAGTGTTTATGGACGCTAGAGGGTGACCAAAGGCTTCAAAAATAGCCTAAAAAAGTCTACACGGGTAGACACACGGGCATGTGTCTAGGCCGTGTGTGACACACGGTCAGCCCTCATGGGCGTGTTGCCTGGCCGTGTGTTCCCTGCACCTAAAATTTTAGGTCAGTTTGAATGGTAGTAAACACACGGGTAGACACATGGCCATGTGCCTCAAAATGGATGATGACATCATAAATAGAATGTCCAGGTTTTGGACACGGACGATGACATGGGCGTGTCGAGGCCGTGTGAGGGACATGGGCCAGGGACACGGGCTAGGGACACAAGCGTGTGCTCGGTTGTGTGCTCAATCGTGTGAAAGCCCCTGTAGAATCGAAATGAAAATTAAATCCACACAGGTAAAGGGCACGGGCGTGTGCATTGCCTCCACACGGGCGTGTGAGGCTTAAATGTGAAAATTTTTCTAAGACTTCCTTATGTTCTTGGTTTAGTCCCAGATCATTTGTAATGTTTGTTTTGGACGTCATTGGTCCATAATATGGACAATATGATTTTGTTTGATATGTTTGAAAATGGAATGAAATTTATAACCCGCTTTTCTTGAAATGTTCTTGTATATGTACGGTAATGCCCCGTACCTTGCCCCTGTCTCAGGCACGGGTAAGGGGTGTTGCATTTAGTGGTATCAGAGCTACAATTTAGTCAATTCTCAGACTAACATGGCATGTAACGAGTTTAGCTATACATGCCATTATACAAATTTTGATAGTGTGACTTTTCCTAACTTTTAAATTGTATTTGAATATAGTAAATGTCTTCCAAGATGAGACCGAGGGAGCCGAGAGCCATGCTCCAACTTTCGTATAGCGAGCTATTTCCACCGGTAGTAGAAGGCCTATGTCTGAAGGTCGGAAAGAGGCAAGGGTTGCCTTTTTTGACATGATGGATGAATGGTTTGGGGAATTTTTGAGGAATCCCCCCAATATACCACGACCTCCTCCTCCCCCTACTCGACCTGAGGAGGAAATGCCACAAGGTATGGCACCTGTGAGAATTGGTAAGGCCCCTGTGGATAAGCTTAGGAAATATGGAGCCAAATAGTTTAGGGCCATGATTATTGATGACCCGGAACGTGCTAAATTTTGGCTCAAAAATACCATGCGAGTTCTCGACAAATTGTCGTGTACACTTGAGGAGAGCTTGAAATACGCGGTGTCGCTACTTAAGGACACTGCATACCACTGGTGGAAGACCATATCCTCAATGGCACCAAGAGAGAACATTACTTGGGAACTTTTCCAAGCTGAGTTTAGGGGTACATCAGTCAAAGGTTTTTGGACTCGAAGCGAAAAGAGTTCTTAGAACTCAAACAAGGAAATAAAACCGTGTCAGAATATGAAAGAGAGTTCGTAAGGTTAAGTCAATATGCGACAGAATGGGTCGAATTTGAGACAGAAATGTGCAAGCGCTTCGAGGAAGGTCTAAATGAGGAAATTAAGTTCTAAGTGGGATTCTCGAGATACAAGGGTTTGTTGTACTAGCCGGTCGGGCTAAGAAGGCCGAAGAGCTTAATCATGAAAGAAAACAAGCTAAGAGAGAAGCTTAGGTTTTGAGCAAGAGATCTAGCGGTAGAACGCACTCTTTTACCACAAAAAAATTAAGAAGTCAACAAGAACGCTTGGTGTCATCGGCGGGGTATTCAGGTAGAACAGGGAGCTCTAAGCGTCACAACCTAAAGTCTACTTCCCCCAGGGTAACTAGTGTGGGAAGTGTGGATGATCAAAAGCCGAAGTGTAAAAGTTGCAACAAATTTCATTTTAGTAAGTGCCAAATGGTGCATGCTATAGATGTGGGTCTCTTGATCACTTCCTTAGAGACTGCCCGGAGCGAGTTGATAAAGAAGTAGAGTTAACCCTAAAGCCAAATGCTCTTATTTCTCGAGGTAGACCTTTGAGACATCCCGAAAGTGCAAGCAGTAGTCGAATTGTTGCTAAGGATGCTACTACAAAATCAAAGGCTCGAGCCTTGGCGAGAACTTATGCTATACGCGCTAGAGAGGAAGCCTCTAAACTCGATGTCATTGCGGGTACATTTTCTATCTATAATACTCGCATCATTTTCTTAATTGATCCAGGATTGACCCATTCATACATTTGAATGAAATTGGTGTCTAGCATGAATATGTTTGTGGAACCTACGGAATTTAAGGTTAAGGTATCGAATCTTCTAGGCAAGTCCATTTTAATCGATAAAGTTTGTAAGAATTGTCCCTTGACAATTCAAGGTTATTGTTTTCCGGCTAACCTTATGCTTTTGCCCTTCGATGAGTTTAATGTTATACTTGGCATGGATTGGTTAGCTGTGCATGATGTGATTGTAAATTGTGATAGCAATTATATTAAATTGAAATGTCTAGATGGCGAAGTTCTCTGAGTTGATTCAAGTGAGTTGAATATACCACCGGTTGTGATTTCCTCAATGACGGCTCGAAGGTACATGAGAAAAGGGTACAAAGCCTACCTTGCCTTCGTGTTTAATATTAAAGAATTTGAATTGAAGATTGAGTTAGTACCCATAGTATGCGAATATTCAGATGTGTTTCTGGAGGAGTTACACGGATTGCCTCCTGTTAGAGAGGTAGAGTTTGGCATTGAGCTAGCTCCTGGAACAACGACTATTTCTATTGCCCCGTATAGGATGGCACCAAACGAATTGAAAGTGTTAAAGACGCAGTTGCAAGAATTGACAGATAATGGTTTCGTAAGACTAAGCTTTTCACCTTGGGGTGCTTCCGTATTATTCATAAAAAAGAAAGATGGTTTGATGAGGCTGTGTATAGATTACCGACAACTTAACAAGGTAACCATCAAGAATGAGTATCCTTTGCCAAGGATTGACAACTTGTTTGATCAATTGAGGGGAGCCACCATGTTTTCAAAGATAGACGTGCCTAAGACTGCTTTCAGAATGAGGTATGGCCATTACGAATTTCTTGTAATGCCTTTTGGATTGACAAATGCTTCGGCTATGTTTATGGATTTGATGAATAGGATATTTCGGTATACTTAGACAAGTTTGTTGTTGTATTTGTTAATGATATCCTGATTTATTATAAGGATGAGATTGAACATGCGGAACATTTGGGAACTATTTTACAGAATTTATGGGACAAGCAGATGTATGCTAAATTTAGCAAGAGCGAGTTTTGGCTCCAATAGGTAGGATTCTTGGGTCACATTGTTCTGGGTGAAGGCATCCGAGTTGATCCAAGTAAGATATCTGCTATTGTCGAATAGAAACTGCCGAAGAATGTAACTGATGTTAGAAGCTTTTTAGGCTTAGCCGGGTATTATCGGCACTTCGTGAAAGGACTTTTGATGATTGCAACTCCTTTTACAAGGTTGCTACAATAAAGGTGTCAGGTTTGAATGGTTAGAAAAGTGTCAGTAGAGTTTCGAGAAATTAAAGGCATTGTTGATTGAAGCTCCAGTGTTAGTGCAACCTGAATCGGGAAAAGAATTCATGGTCTATAGTGATGCGCCCTTAAATGGATTTGGTTGTGTGCTTATGCAAGAGGGCAAGGTGATAGCCTATGCATCCACCACACGAGAGAGATTATCCAACACATGACTTGGAGCTTCCCGCCATTATCTTTGCCCTGAAAATTTTGAGACACCATTTGTATAATGAGACATACTGTGTATTCACTGATCACAAGAGCTTGAAGTACTTGATGACTCAAAGGGAATTAAATCTGAGACAACGAAGATGGTTAGAGTTGATTAAAGATTATGAGCTAAAAATTGATTATCACCCGGGAAAGGTGAATGTGGTCACCGATGCACTGAGCAGAAAATCTTTATTTGCCTTGAGAGTTTTGAATAAGCAGTTGGCGTTGTCTGAAAATGGTTCTGTCTTGGCAGAGTTAAGGGCTAGGCCGACATTTCTTTAGGAAATTTGTGATGCCCAGATCAATGATAGTGACCTACAAGCTAAGAGAACTCAATGCTAGTCAAGCATTGAATCAGATTTTCGGATCAGTCCCGATGGTTGTTTAATGTTCAGAGACAGGGATGTGTACCGAGAGTTGATGAGCTTCTTCAAAAAATTCTGCAAAAGGCACACGATAGTCATTTTTCTATTCATCCAGGATGTACCAAGATGTATAATGATTTAAAGAAAATGTACTGGTGGAATGGCATGAATCAGATTTTCGCATCAGTGCCCTACAAGCTAAGAGAACTCAATGCTAGTCAAGCATTGAATTAGATTTTCGGATCAGTCCCAATGGTTGTTTAATGTTCAGAGACAGGGATGTGTACCGAGAGTTGATGAGCTTCTTCGAAAAATTCTGCAAAAGGCACACGATAGTCATTTGTCTATTCATCCAGGATGTACCAAGATGTACAACGATTTAAAGAAAATGTACTGGTGGAATGGCATGAAAAGAGACATCTCCGAATTTGTATTGAAATGCTTGATATGTCAGCAAGTGAAGGGTGAACACCAACTACCTTCAGGTTTGTTACAGCTTGTGATGGTCTCCGAGTGGAAATGGGACAAGATGAACATGGATTTCGTGACAGGATTACTGTTAACCCTAAAAAAGAAAGATGTTGTTTGGGTTATAGTTGATAGAATAACGAAGTCGGCTCACTTTATCCCAGTGTGGATCGATTATTCTCTCGACAGATTGGCCGACTTGTACATATCCGAGATTGTGAGATTACACAGGGTACCGTTGATTATTTTAGACAGAGACCTGAGATTCACTTCGAGATTTTGGAAGAAACTACAAGAAGCTTTGGGTACAAAGCTGAGTTTTAGCACAGCCTTTCACCCCCAGACTGATGGTCAGTCTAAACGGATGATTCAGATTCTTGAGGACATGTTACGGTGTTGCGTCCTTGAATTTCAGGGTGGTTGGGAAAAATACTTACCATTAGTGGAATTCGCCTAAAACAATAGTTTCCAGACGAGTTTGAAAATGGCACCCTATAAGGCCTTGTATGGCAGGAAGTGTCAAACTCCATTGTATTACACAAAACTCAAAGAAAACCAGATTCAAGGAGTTGACCTAGTTAAGGAAACTATAGAAAAGGTTAAAGTGATACGAGATTGCTTGAAAGAGGCATCGGATAGGCAAAAGTCGTATGCTGATTTGAAAAGAAAAGAGATTGAGTTTCAAGTCGGAGATAAAGTGCTTTTAAAAGTGTCTCCATGGAAAAAGGTATTGAGATTTGGCTGGAAAGGCAAACTGAGTCCGGGATTTATCTGACAATATGAGATCACTAAAAGACTTGGACCGTTAGCCTACCGTTTAGCATTGCCACCCGAATTGGAAAAGATTCATGATGTATTCCATGTATCCATGTTGCAACGATATTGATCAGACCCCTCCCATGTGATTTCACCTACGGAAGTTGAAATTAGACCAGACATAACTTATGGTGAAGAACCAGTCAAGATTTTAGCTCGAGAAGTCAAACAGTTGAGGAATAAGAATATAGCCTTGGTGAAAATTTTATGGCATCGACACGGAGTGGAAGAAGCTACATGGGAACCTGAAGAAACCATGAAAAGCCAATATCCGAACCTATTTACTGGTAAGACTTTCAAGGATGAAAGTCCCTGAGGGGGGAGAAATGTAACATCCCGAAATAGGGCCTAGTTGGAATAGTAGTTTTGGGACCACAAATCCGACATCAAAATATTTATTTTATGGTTATTATGAGGTCTAGAATATGAAAGTATGCATGAGTTAAAGTTTCATAAAGAAATTCTAAGTATAAAGTTCCCAATTGGAAATTAGAGACCAAATTGAATAAATTGCAAAACTTGGATTTTAGAAGCAATTTGTATGAAATTGCTTTGGATTATTAATTAGAGGTCCTTAAAGAGAAATTTGTCCAATTTCTTAGTTTTTGGACAAAAATGGGCATGCATGGAAAATTTGGAAAAGTTAGTAAGGAAGGGCATTTTGGTCAATTGGTTAATTAATGTAATAAAAAGGGAAAATCAAGCAAAAATTCACTCATTTTCTTCTCCATGCTGTCGAATTTGAAGGGGTCTCCATAGCTAGGGTTTTCCAACATTTCAAGCTTGATAGTAAGTCAATCCTAACCTCATTTTTAATGTTCATATTTTTAGATCCTCGTAGCATTCTCTTTTTATTTCTACCCATATCTTAACCTAAGGTTCATGTTTAGAAAATTACCCATGTATGAGATGCTTGTGTTTTGATGATTTATGGAGGATTATAAAAGTTTAAAGGATGGTAAACAACTTTTACTAAGTAGTTTTTCATGGAAATGGCCTAAAGGACCATTTTGTAAAAGTTGTAAAAATGGTTAGAAAAATGTGAAATGAAGGAAAATTGTGGGCTGCTATAAACATGAAAAATATTCGGCTAGACTTGGGTAACCTAGAAATTTCATGCATTTCATTAAACGAGCCTTAGAACTAAATTGTAAAAGTTGTGAAAGGTTAGGGGCGAATTAGTCCTTTTGCCCTAGGGTGAGTTTTAAGCTTGAAATGAATAATGTGAGATGTTAATAATTTACTTTTACTGATATAGACCCCAAGGAACAGATTTTGGAGGTCGACCGTGGAAAATGGAAGGTTTTGAAATAATTGAAATACGAATCTGAAACGACTACCAAGTAAGTTCGTATAACTCGAATGTAGACTATTTAAATACATTAGAAATGCATATTCCTGTATAATTTTAAATGGTGATTTACAATGTAAATAATTTATGAAAATTGATGGTATGATAAAATTTCTCAGTTGAATAAAAAGGGTTATCTGATGGATACACTATTCTTATATGATACGAGATCCTGCATGTGATGCAGAAAAGGATTTAGCCCGGACGGGTAATCCTTTGATCTCGGTGTAGAAAGGATCTAGCCCGGACGGGTGTTCCTAAAGTGATCTTGCCTCCCGAAGAATATGTGTGCATTATGGATTTAGCTAGGACGGGTAATCTGATTTGGGTCTGAATTTAGCTTGGATTGGTAATTCAAATTCGAGATCATTAAGAGTGTTTGTCGTTACAAGGGATTTAGCCTGGACTGGTAATCCCAACATTACTCTATGAGTTATTATTACGGGGAATTTAGCCTGGACTGGTAATCCTGCCGTAAGATGTGAGGTTCGCGGGAGTGCGTGCTTGAAAATGATCACTTGTATGATATGACGGTAAATGGGCTATCCATCAAGATTTTTAAGAAATTCAACGGGATTAAAATGAGAAATGAGTATTGAAATTCTTGAATTGATGAGCTCATCTAGATTAACGTTATAATATTTTGACATGAGACTAACTTGATAATTTGAGTGTATGTGATAGGAAACTATCCTATACTTGTTGGAATGTATGACTAATATGGTTGTATGCTAAAAAACTGGTAAGTTTACCTTCGCGTTATTCGAACTTACTATGCAGGTAAATGCTTACCCCCTCTCTCTTTTCCCTGTCTTACAGAGCTTGCGGACTCGTAAAGATTGGAAGACAGTTGGAGAAAGTCATCACTCTATCAACTTGTTCAGCTTTGGTATATGGAAACTTTTATTTGTTTAATGGAATGTATAGGGTCTTGCTTATTTTGTTATATGTGTCATTTGGCTAGCCAATGTAATGGCTTAAATGATATGATTATTCATTTTGTATATAGCCATGAGATGTGACTCATATTAAAATGGGTTGTAACCCTACTCATTTAGCATGTTTATGCTTGGGTGTTCCATATGATGTGGTATTATGGATGGATATATATATGGAATGAAGCCTAACAGCTTGGGAGTGGATATGGCATAAAATGGTACATGGTTATAATATGGCCTAAGTGTAAAAATGTGAAAAGTAAAATGATAATCTTTAATACAATGGATAACCTAGCATGTGCTAAACCAATAAAATGAGGTTAACATGCAAAGGACCATGCCAAGATGGCTTAAAAGTATATTTAGGCCATGTTAAATATCATTGAAGTCTATAAGTGTTTATGGATGCTAGAGGGTGACCAAAGGCTTCAAAAATAGCCTAAAAAGGTCTACACGGGTAGACACACGGGCATGTGTCTAGGTCGTGTGTGACACATGGTCAGCCCCCATGGGCGTGTTGCCTGGCCGTGTGTTCCCTGCACCTAAAATTTTAGGTTAGTTTGCATGGTAGTAAACACACGGGTAGACACATGGCCATGTGCCTCAAAATGAATGATGACATCATAAATAGAATGTCCAGGTTTTGGACACGGGCGATGACATGGGCGGGTCGAGGCCGTGTGAAGGACACGAGCATGTGCTCAGCCATCTGAAAACCCCTATAGGTTCGAAATGAAAAATAATTCCACACGGGTAAAGGGCACGGGCGTGTCCTAAGCACACGGGCGTGTGCATTGCCTCCACACAGGCGTGTGAGGCTTAAATGTGAAAATTTTTCCAAGACTTCCTTAAGTTTTCGATTTGGTCTCGGATCATTTGTAATGTTTGTTTTGGACCTCATGGGTCCATAATATGGAAAATATGATTTTGTTTGATCGGTTTGAAAATGGAATGAGATTTTATAACCTGTTTTTCCCGAAATTTTCTTGTATGTGTACAGTAATGCCCCATACCTTGCCCTAGTCTCGGGCACGGGTAAGGGTTTTACATTTAATTTAATGTAATTTTTTAAAAAATATTTTTCTAAGGAGCCTGAAGAATTTAAGTATTTGTTTTGTTAAATAAATGGTCATCTTTAAGCCAAGCACTAATTTCTTTGAGGTTTTTTTTTTTAGCTTACTTTCAGTACAGGAGCTTAGGATCCAAAAAGGATCTCCCATTAGGCTTAAGGCACTGCTAGGAAGGGAAATATTCAACCCCTTTCTGAACAAACCTATAGCCCTTACCTTGCTTCACCACCACTCCCAAGTAGCCCAATAGTGCATCTCACTTAACTCATTAATGTCACAGCCCTTAACTTTCTAAATCACCACCCCGAACACCTTCATTCGAAGTCACCAACTACCGTGCCTAAACTATCCTTAAAATTGCCACCCTCTTTAACTCTAAACCTTACTATCGGCTACTCAACCACCTACCCGAAACTAAAACCACCATTTTCACGTAGTGAACAATTTGATATAATGGCAATGCTGCAACACATGCATTGGCAGCAACAAGCTTATTGGCGATACTAAAAAATGCGGGATGACTAAATCAGAGATACATTTAAAAAATTTATATTTCATAACCCGTTTGTTTTTGTGCTTGAATTTCCAGACTTTATACTCAAACCATGGACTCCAGTGTTGAGGAAGGAATGAGGCAGTTGGATTCTGAGGGGTCTACAAATAAATAAAAAGGGGGGATCTTGTCTCTACTTTATTTTAGTTTATCTCTTAGGATGTTTCTATTTCTCACATAATAAATCAAGAGGTTGAAATCTTTAATAAAATTGAACAATTTATAAAATAAGAAGTGTGGCAATAGATATGTACATGTCTAGGATTGGATCTGTTTAGGAAGAGCTTGGTATTTAAGCAGTCAAACTTGACTTACCTCCTTCTTCTAGGATCCTACCTAGTGTACAGCATCTATTCACTTCTATATTTTCATTTTCTCTATTTTTTTTAACAATGGGGACATTGTTCATCTTAAGTAGGGGACCTAATATTGAAATTTTTTTTCAATATACATTAATCTTATAATTATGATTAAGTTATATTTTTGTCAAAAATTTAAATTTTTGTTAATTATGCTAACTTCTAGTATAAATAAATTTTTATTATCTCAATAATTCCTATGTTAGCTGAACTATGTCATAATGTTACTCTTAATAAAGTTTACAAATCATACCATAAAATTTTTAATTCTTTAGGAGAGTTGGACATGCATGAAAGTTTAAGTCTCTAGAATTGACTTAGTAATTTCTTGAGGCAAAATCCTAGGAAGCATGGAATTTTGAAAATGACTTAGGAAAACTTTTGTTTGAACCGATTGAGCCTTTCAACCCAACCTTAATGAATATTTATCCCTTGAAACCTAACTTTGAGATTATATGGCCTAATTTTATTTGAACCTTTGCAATATTTAGCCATCACTTCTTTCATAATTATTTTTAAATTGTCTGAAACACTAGATTCAGTACTATTTAGAATATTCTTTGAAAATAAGTTTAGGGGAGTTGAAAAGAAGTATCAAATGCTCAAAAAATTGTAGTACATATAGTAAAATTCTCGTGTTCAAAGAAGAAGAAGAAAAAACATATGTACTCGAAAGAAATAGATGTACAAGAGAGCATGTAAAAGCAAAATGAGTTGGTCTACTGAAGGTACTTATTCCGAAGGCCTGATACAAGTTGAGTCTAGGGTTTTTAGCTTAAAATTATCTATCTTTTATGTACCCCTAGCCAGCCACATTACAACCTATTTAAAAGACCTTTCGATTTAGATTTTCCTCCAGCCTACATTAGGGGAGAGAAATTGCTAAGTTCAACATATGAAGACATAAGTTAAACTTGGTGATTGTAGTTTAGTCTTAAATAAGGGAATAAAAATTAAATGGTAAGAATTGGCATGTCTTTATTAAGAAAAAATTTAGTCTATTCTTGCTAGCATGATAACAATTGAGAATAATTCAAACAATATGTATACTTGAGTTGCATATTTTCAAAATTCTTGTTCTTGAGCATAATTACACTAAACTCTTAATTGTGGGGGAAATGTATTTTAAAGACATTTTTCAATGATTACCTCAAGCACTTCCTCTTTTCAATTTGTGCAGTACTCAGAACAAGCAATGAATGAAGTCTGGGGGTGGAAACACAAAAATATATAGACTTTTTCAGCAACTTTTGAGCCCGACTTCATACAGTTTCGTAGTAAATTTGATCGAAATTCACACTTTAATTATAAAATAATTAATTTGAACTTAAATTATTAACATATTGAATTTTAATTATTTTTAAAATAATTTTTCACAAATTTGGTTTATTTTTGACAGTTTTGCACAAAAGGTGAAAATTAGCTTGGCAGACACCTCGAAAGGCTTAAACCGTTGGAGGAATTTTTGCATCAAGTAAACCAGAGGCAAGATTAAATATTTTTTCTAGCAAAATTCGGTCCAAATGATGATAATTTATATAATTTATATTTAATTTTTATCCAAGTTAAATTGGGTTAAATTTTAATATAAAGCATGAATGAGAAAGTGTCCTAGTGTGCTAAGCATTGAAAACTTATCCAATAGGAAAATTTGAAGCCCAAAATCGATCCAATATGTAACACCTCTTACCCATGTCCGACACCGAGATAGGATACGAGGCATTTCTGGACTTAAACAAAAGCAAACATACAAAACCAGGCCATAAAATTTTGTTCAAATTCAATTCATTCATACAAATGCAAATTGTCCCTTATATGGGCCTACAAGGCCCAAAACATACATCGGGAGTAGTTCGGGACTAATCCGAGAACTTTAGAAAACTTTGGGAAAACATAGAGAAATTTTCATGAAACAGGGTCACACGCCTGTATGGGTAGGCTGTGTGGTCACACACGTCCGTGTGGCTTGGGACACGCTCGTTTCCTCAACCCGTGTAACTTTCTATTTATGATGTCACCAATAAAATAGGGTCACACGGCCAGGTTACACGCCCGTGTGCTTAGGTCGTGTGGCAAATTAAATTCCAAAAATTAAGTGTAGACTTCACAAGGCCTAGGCACATGCCAATGTCCTAAGATCGTGTCCTTCATACGACTGAGACACATGGTCGTGTATCTACCCGTGTGTTTACTACTGGGAAATTTGTTTTGCCTAATTAGGGTGCAGGGGACACACGGCCGGATCACACGCCCATGGGGCAGACCATGTGTCACGCACGGCCTAGACACATGCCTGTGTGTCTACCCGTGTGGACAAATTCTAGGCTAATTTCCAAGCCATTTGCCACCCTTAAATGCTCACTCACTTATAAATTTTTTATGGTATGCAACATAGCATATTTAGTCTCTCAAATACTCACAATCATGATTATTCCATGACTTTGTAATGTCAACATATCACATGCTCAAACCATCATTCTTTCATATGGCAGTCCACACCAATTTCATATTTATTCATCCTTATAAACCTACCTTCAACCTACTCAATTATACCATGACCATGGTCATACCTATTAATCCCAATTCATTCATTAAGCATATGTGCCATTTATCACATCCAATACCAACAAGCAACCACCAGCCACATCACAAAGCATAAACACATTGCATGCATGCATAAATAATTTGGGTTACAACCCGAGAAGCAATTATAAGCCACATCTCATGGCATTATACAAAATGAATCGTAATACCATCATGAGCCAACTCATTTCATTTGGCTAATCAGTATGACACATAACAAAATGATAGTGTGATCGATTCTCTGACTTCCTTCGATCCCTGAGCTAGCTTGGTGACACTGTAAAAGATGGAAAGGAAGGGAGGGTAAGCATTAAAGCTTAGTAAGTTCATATGCAAATAACATGCTATTTAAACAAGTATTAAACATACATTTAACATAATGAACATAATTTATAATCCATCAAGTCACTTAACTTACTCATCACATAAATAAATTTGTCATAAGTTCATCACATACCAAGGCGTTGCTCATGAGTTCGGTACACATACTTGTATCAACTCATAATATAATCTCTTACTCATTCTTCCCATTGACTTACCCATTGGGTCTTCTATCAAGTTACTCGATAATTTACTTGTTGAACACTTGGAATACTATTGGATACATGGAAAGCTAACACATAAGTGCCACATATGTAGCTAAAGCTACCTCATATCACATAACGCATAGAAGCTAATTCTCAAGCTACTCACAGGTCTACTCACACAAGCTATCAGTCAGGACATAGTTACACGGGCTGCTCACACAAGCTGTCAAGTATCTGCAACACATGCTGGAATACCCAACCACTGGTAGGACATACAGATCACATGATTCCTAGTGACATGTCACTTGTATCCTAAACTATTCCTAAGGTTCAAACGAGATTTTTTTTATATCACATCACTGTCAAGCTTGCTCGTAATGTCGATCTCAATGTCTATAATACCCATCAATTACTCATGGAGCAATCAAAGCATAACTCATAATAGCATTGAAGAATTTGAATTCACGTAACATTCAAGCATCAAAATATAACAGAACATCACATTATTTGTATATGAACTTACCTCGGTACAAAATGATGAAAACAAGCCTATTCTTCGTAAACCTTATTTTTCCCCCGATCAATACCCGAATCATGTTTTTCTTGATCTATAATGCCAAATTTAACTTATTTAATACACACATTGTTCAAATCGACCCATAACACATATTTTCGTAAAATTACCTTTTTAGCCCTAACTTTTCACGTATTTACAAATTTATCCTTAGGCTCGTAAAATGGAATGCATGCATTTTCTTTATTACTCAAGCCTAGCCAATTCATATTCCTCCTCCTAGCAGCCGACATTTTTCTTTATTTCACATATTTACTACCCATTTTATAACTTTTGCAAATAGGTCCTTTTCATGCATTTCCATAAAAAATCACTTAGTAAAAGATGTTAAACACACATCAAACTTTCATATTCCTCCATTAAACATCAAAACACATGCATGTCACACATGGGTGAGTTTTTGAACATGAACCCTAGCTCAAAATAATGGTAGAAATAGCTAGATCGGTTGATGACAACTTCAAAAATGTAAAGAACATTAAAAACGGGCTAGGATGCACTTACTTTTGAGCTTGAAAATTGAAGAAACCCTAGCCACGTTGAGCATGGAAATTTTGGCTAAAGTAGATGAAGATGGACAAGATTTTTGACTTATTTTTCCCTTTTTCTTCTTTTATTAACCAAATGACAAAAATGCCCTTAAGGACTTTCTTTCAAATTTTTCCTATTCATGCCCATTTTTGTCCAAAATTTTAGAACTTGGGCAAGTTACTATTTAAAGACCTCTAATTAATATTCCATAGTAATTTCATGCTTAAAGCTTCTAGAACTCTAGTTTTGCAACTTATTCAATTTAGTCCCTAACTTCAAATTGGACACTTTAGGCGTAAAATTTCTTCATGGAAAATTTCACACAAGCATGAAATCATATCATAAACCTCATAATAATCATAAAACAACTATTTCTACTTTCAATTTATGGTCTCGAAACCACTATTTTGACTAGACCCTAGTTCGGGATGTTACACAATAAGCTGACCCAATCAGATTATTTAGCTGATTAAATTAATTGAAAAATAGCTCTCAAGTTACCTTGAAATCCTATTCAAACCGCTTCACTTTCTGTGTCTTTAAAGATTTATCCCAAGCTAAATTTAGTAAACTTTAGAACATTCAAACTTTGCTACATGTGCAGCCGGCCAAGGGGAGTGTGTGGCTGCTAATTATTTGCTATTTTTAGCAAACATTCTCACCTATAAATTCCCCCTTTAACCTATTCATTTAGCACACCTTTTCATTCTACACATCTCTCTCCCTTTCACTCACTTTGTAACAACCCATTCTTGGGTCAAATTGAAACATTGGTTTCAAGACCTCAAATTCAAAATAGAAATATTTATTTTACTATTTCTTTAAGGTCTACAGTATGATTTAATGATTGTGTAAAAATTTTGTTAAGGAATTTTATCGTTTGAGTGTCCAATTTGGCTAGAAGGACTAAATTGCAATAGGTGCAAAACTTAAGTTCTCTATGTTAAAAGTGCCTAATTGCTATGAATTCTTAAATTAGAGGTCCTTAAATGATAATTAGACCATTATATTTTAGTATGGACAAAAATGGACATGGTTAGATAAAATTTCAAAGTTTTAAGTGAAGGGCATTTTGGTCATTTGGTAAATAAAGAAAAAGATTATCAAATAAAAAGATGTCCATCTTTTGAATTTCATCCTCCTATGCCAAAAATTCAAGGGAGTCCATAACTAGGGTTTTGGCCACTTTCAAGCTCAATTGTAAGTCCATTCCTGCCCCATTTTTCATGATTTTTATGTTTTAAAGTTGTCTCAACCTAATCTAGCCTTTCCAAGTGCTAATTTGAAGAAGGATTAAAGTCTAAAATTTTATCCATGTTGAATATGTGTGTATTTTGATGTTTAATGGTAGAATATGCATGTTTATTGTGTGTTAAACGACTTTTGTAAAGTGATTTTCGGTAAAAACGTCAAATAGGGACTTATTTGTAAAAGTTTATAAAATGTGTAGAAAAGTGTGAATAAATGAAAAATGTGGGTTGTTATGAGTACTAGTAATGTTTGTCTAGCTTGGGTTGTGATGAAATTGAATGAAATTCATTTTACGAGCCTAGGGACTAAAATATAAAATGTTGAAAAGTTAGGGGCAAAAATGTAAATTTTGCCATAGTGTGTTTTTGGGCTGAATTGAACAATGTGATAATTAAATAAGTTAAATTTGGTATTATAGACCAAGAAAAACGAAGTCCGGGTCAAGATTGGGGGAAAAATAAAGTAATTGACGAATAGCTCCCTTTGGTCATTTTTGTAACTGAGGTAAGTTCGTATATTAAATAAGCTTTAATATAATTCTATTTAAATGCTTTAATATTGCATGAACTATATGATTGATTGTGTGGACGAGTTTAACTCTACGAATGAGTTCGACGATGGTTCGATAAGCAAGAAATCTCGTTTGAACCTTAAGAATATATTAGGATACAAGTGACATGTCACTAGGACTACCATGTGTTATGTGATTATGTGATCCGGGTGCTAGTCTCGTACGTTCTACTGGTGGCTGAGTATATCGACATATGTTGCGATTACTTGACAACTTGTGTGAGCAGCACCGAGTAGCTACGTCTTGATTGTCAGCTTGTGTGAGCAGGCCCAAGTATCTAACTTTATTATTCTGAGTGGTTCACGGGTATGTCAAAGAGGAGAATAAGTGTAAATTCGTTACGAGATGGTACAGGTATGTACTCGAAGCTTATGATTATTAATTCGTGAAATGACAATTTCAAGGTAAGTTGTGATAAAAGTGAATTATGACCATTAGGTTATGGTAAATTATGTCATCATATATTATATTACTTGCATGATTAGTGTATGGTAAGGCTGCTTATTTCTTCATACAAGCTTACTAAGCTATATAGCTTACTCTATTTTATTTTCACTGTTTTTTAGTGTCACCAAGTTAGCTCAGGATTGGAGATCGTCGAAAGTCGCATCACACTATCAAACTATCATTTGGGTACCGATGATTTTAAAATATTTTGAGAGTATGGCATGTATAGGGACTTGGTCATTTGGTTAAATGTGTCATTTTATTTAGCCAAATGTATTGGCTTATATTTGTTTAAAGTGGTTTGGTATTTAGTCATGTAATTGGCTTACTTTGGCTAAAATGGTTGTAAGCCCATTTATATAAGTATATGTGCTAATGCCTTTTGTTTATATGTTTTGTAATGGGTTGCTATATTTTAATTATGGTTAAATGACTTGTTGTGAAATGGATGAGATGGGTCCTTTGATGTGCTAGGAAATTTAAGTAGAATAATGCATGATGAAAGTATTCATGTTGATACTTGTGAATGTGAGTTTGGTCTGAATTGATTTGGTAAATTATGCTGTACTAAATATGTTAAGTGTTGGTAATGAATGATATGATTTTGCCTTGTTTATGAATGTTTTGGTTTCTTAAACATGCCATGAATTATGCTATTTAACTTGTATGAGTGTAGGTGTAAGTGAGGGTGAAAAATGGCTTGGTAGATAGCCTTTATTTTGTCCACACGGGTAGACACACGGACGTGTGTCTAGGCCGTGTGTGACACATGGTCTGCCCGATGGGCATGTGCTCTGGCCGTGTGTCCCCTGCACCTTAATTTTGAGAAACTGAATTCTCAAAACTGAGCATATGGGTAGAGACACGGATGTGTGTCTCAACCTTGTGAGGGACATGGCCTCAGGTATGGGCGTGTGTCTCGACTATGTGAAGTCTGCTCCTATTTTATGAAAATATAATTTACCACACGGCCTGGCACACGGGCGTGTGACTTGGCCGTGTGACATCAATTTGTTCATGTATTGCAAAACAAATAGTTACACAGGTTAGAGACACGGGCATGTGTGACCACACGGCCTGCCCACACGGGTCTGTCCCAAGCCACACGGGCTTGTGACCCCTGTTCATAGCAAAAAAATTTTAAGTGCTTGGTTTTGTCCCAAACCACTTCCAAAGCATGTTTCGGGCCTTGTAGGCTCGTATTAGGGACTTTATGGTTGAATGCGAATGGTTTTAATTTGGATGAAAATTTATGACTCGAAATTGTATGTTTGCTCGCTTTGTAAGTCTGGTAATGCCTCGTATCCTGTTCCAGTGTTGAATATGGGTAAGGGGTGTTACACACATTCTCTCTTCCAAACCTCTCTTTGTTTCCCATTTTTCTCTTCTATTTCTATTACTGATTTCCCTCTTGGAAAAGAGCCCTTCATCCACCTTGGATAGCAGCATTCAAGTTCTTCTAGAAGCCTTGGTTCAACAAAATGAGCAAAGAAGGAGGAGCAGAGCAAACTAGCCAGGCTTGGGAAAGACAACAAATTGATTCTAGTTTCCTATCCTTTAACTTTTATTGTTGTTGTTATGAACATGTCTATGAATATTTGTTATGTTGCTATTCTAAATTTAATTAACATGGCTTAAATTTAATTCGTGTTAGGTTGATTGCATTTCATTTACTTAAGGTATTAAAATCATGTTTGTGTTGTTATAGGTCTTGATAAATTGTTTGATTAAGTAAAATCATGATTATGTTATACTTGCATAATAATTGTAACGTAACTAATGAATTAATTATTAATCATATTAAAATAGTAATTAATTGACACAATACTTAATCAGTGCATGTTTAATCTTCCAAGGTAGCTGAGGATTAAACCAGCGAAGGTATTAAACGGTACATTAGTCTTGCAAAACTTGCAAGATCATTGTGATTAAACTGTTTTCAATATAGAAATATATTGTTACTTCACTTAATCTTTTACTTGCTTATTTAAATTAATTAATTGTTTGAATTGACATAGTGATATGTTCAAGAGATTAGCTAATTTAGTAAGTTTGTATGTGCTATAGTTAACAAATTATCAAGTTGCTGTGAATTTATTCGTAACAACATGAACATTGTTCTGGTAATATTAAGTTAAGAAATGTAATTGATCTAACACAATTATTTCATATTGATTAAACTTATTTTTTAAAAATCGTGCTTTGGAGTTTTTATCTTTTAATTTTTCTTAGTTAATTTACCTAGTTAAAATCTAGTTTTATTAAACCCTTTTTCAAACAAAGGATTTTCCTTCACCAAAGAGTTTTTAATTGCATTTCATAAATATTTCTTTGCACGGTCCTTGTGGGTAGGATAACTCGACATTTACTTGTCACTTTACTACTTGTTGCAATTGTGTACACTTGCACTATTCCATTGTTCCACTAGCCTTATGAGTTTTTGTGCACTAATGAATGAGTTTTTCTTTCTTTTGTGACTTTGTGACTTTTCTCTTTTTTCAGTACATCTCATTCATGAATGTTTTTTTCGCTATTTTAAGACTTTTCCTACTCGTACTAATTTCTTTTTTGGATTTTTCTTTTTGTTCACACATTAGGCTAACTTATAGTTCTCATGTCACACTAATCTTTCCTATTTCACTCTATTTTTACAAACTCCATCATGAAGTATCTACTTAACCTTCATGCGTATGGGCAGACGTCTATGGTCGTGCAGTGCAGGACCAAAAAAAAAGTGTAGGTACAAATTAATATTTAAAGCTCAGTGGTCTGTAATGAGGTTCATCAAGAAGTGTCAACAGGCTCAAAGATCAGTACTAAAGGTGAAATATAAATAGGACAGCTTTTTGGCTCTAGATGTGTTCCAAACAATGTCTTAGGTAATCACTAAATATCTCAACATGCATAAACTTAATCAACCAAACAAACACAAATTCAACCATTTATCATTCATGTAACGCCCTGTACCCGAGACCGTTACCGGAGTCGAACACGAGGTGTTAACAGACTTAATTCATTGCTTAAACAGCTCAAACAATTTAATTTTAGAAATTCCAGACAAGCTGGCTAACTGCATCACAGTCGCTTAAAAATTCATATCTCGAGTTCTGAAACTCAAAATCCAATTCTGTAAATTTTCCCTGAAACTAGACTCATATATCTATTTACTAATTTTTTTCTAGAATTTTTGGATAGGCCAATTAGTATAGTTTATTAGTTAAAGTCTCCCCTGTTTCAGGGTTCGACTGCTCTGACCTCTGTGTATTACGAATCAGATATATCTCTATACAGAATTTCAATAACTATGAAGTTTGTTTCTCTTAAAACTAAACTCAATAATAAATCTATATATATAAAGTATGACTTCTAATTATTTTTATACAATTTATGGTGAATTTCCAAAATCAGAACAGGGGATTCAGAAATCACTCTGGCCCTGTTTCACAAAAATTTAAACATCTCATAAAATATAACTCATATACCTGTTTCGTTTCTTCCATATGAAAATAGACTCATAATTCTTCAATTCCATATTTTATTAATCATCTAATTATAGACTCATATTTTCAATTCCATATTTTATTAATCATTTTCGAGCTGGCTTGTCAACACTACAAGGAATGAAAAGGAGGGAGTAAGCATAAATGCTTATTTAGTTCACATGCAAATAGCAAGTAACATAACCATATAACCAAACATAAAACATCATTTGCATAATCATCACCAAGACATTCATATCATATTTTCATTTATCATCTTACCATATTGTTGTTATATCGATTTTTCAACCCGAGGGTTAAGTACATACCTGTTCAAAGTATCCATTTCACAACACTTACCAATACGTCTCTTTCATCTTGAGTATTCCTCCATTTGAGTAGAACTTTACCCGTTGAACACATCGGAATATAATTCGGATACATGGAAAGTTTGCACATAAGTGCCACATATGTAGCGAAGCTACTATGTAACCCGCCCATAAGCGAACTCAGACTCTACTCAATGAGCTCGGGCGTTCGCATCCATAAGTGAACTCGGACTCAACTCAACGAGCTCAGATGCCTAGTTACATCTCACGAACTCGGACTCAACTCAACGAGTTCGGACATTCGCATCCATAAGTGAACTTGGACTCAACTCAACGAGTTAGGATGCCCAAATATCCCAGTGACATGTCACTTGTATCCTAATCCATTCCTAAGGTTCAACGGGACCTTTTTCCCAATCATGTGTCTCAACCATCTTTTACGGAATACCGATACTCGGTAGTATTTCACATTTTCCAAGTATATCACATAATTTGACATATTATCAAACAATTATCACGAGTATAATATTTCATAATAATTATCATATCATTTAAATAATATAAAAACATTTAAAATAATAACTATGTTACCAACATTTACATATGAACTTACCTAGTATGCGAAAATGGCTACTTTTACTATTTCGTCCACAACTTGGTATTTTCCCCATTTTAGCCCGAATTTCAGTTTTCATTGCTCTATCATTTAAAATATAGTCTAATTAGAACTCACATTATTCAAATTGACCCAAAATCATATTTTGGAAAAATTACAATTTTGCTCCTAAACTTTTTCATATTTACACTTTTGCCCCAAAGCTCGTAAATTAAAATTCAGCCTATTTTCTTATGTTTTATGACATGCTGATCATTTTTCCCTTCTATGGCAACATCAAATTCTCACTCTAACATGTACTTATGACTATTAGGTATTTTTACCGATTAAGCCCTTTTGCTCGTTTTCACCTAAAACCGAGTAGCACAAGTTGTCTAACATAATTTAAAACCTCATATTCTATCATAAAACACCAAAATACACAAATTTCACCTATGGGTATTTTTCCAAATATAAACCCTAGGTTAAATTATTGCTAGCATAAGCTAAATCGAGCTACCGAGACTCCAAAAACGTAAAGAACTTGAAAAAACTAGGGCTAGAATGGACTTACAATCGAGCTTGGAAGCTTGAAAACCCTAGCCATGGTTTCTCCTTGCTATATTCGGCCATGGGGTTGAAGATGAGCAAAATTGGCTTTTAATTTTGTATTTTAATTCATTTTACCCCTAAATGACCAAAATGCCCTTACTACTAAACTTTCCAAAAATCCCTTCCATGTCCTAATTTTTTCCATGAACTTAAAATTGGTCAAATTTCTATTTAATACCTTCTAATTAATATTTCAAAGCAATTTCATACTAAAAACTTCTAGAATGCAAGTTTTGCAACTTATTCAATTTAGTCCCTAATTTCAAATTAAGCACTTTATGCATAGAATTTCGTCACGAAATTTTCACACAATCATGCAATCATATCATAAACCTAATAAAAATTATAAAATAATTATTTCTATCTCGGATTTGTAGTCACGAAACCACTATTCTGATTAGGCCCTAATTCGGGATATTACAACTCTCCTCCCCTTTAGGGATTTTCGTCCCCGAAAATCTTACCAGAAAAGTGGTCTTCACTTTTAATCTCATATTTGGTGCCGAAGAACTTTCACTTAGGCTGTACCTCCAATACATCTCTTTAATTTCTCATATGATCTGAAAGCTTACATCTCAACTCTTAACTGTTCTTAAATTTTCAACCCTTCTCAGTTTCCCATGATATCATGACATAAAACCCGGATCTTAACTTGATTAATGGAGACAGAATTCCAAGAAATCCAACAATCAAAGAGACCTAAATTTCCATGAATCTGATGAGTAGGAATTCATTCAATACATATATGATTTATAGATCTCGCCAAACATTTAACAATAGGATACATCACATTTTCCTCTTTTCTCGCCATGGAAATAATTCGATATGGCCTCAAGAATAATCCTTCTCATTTCCATCCCAATATCAACACTGACAAGGATAATTTTGATAGATCCCAATGCTCGGCTTTAACCCCTTTAACAACTCCGATTTTATGTAACATCGAATGCTCTAAACTATCACATTACCTCACTGTTTTGAAACACATCACAATTCATACCACAGTGCATTACTGAAAGTTAGGAAGTCTTTACTCAATGTAGACTAGTCTAGTTCAGACGCTTCGATTACCAATATTCTTATCTATCCGAACATTGTCAACATGTAATAAACTTTTCAGCTTTCACAAAATGAAAACCTTATCATTCGTAGTGACTTTAACTAATATCAAACTTTTTGTAATAAATATACACTTCTCGTTCAGACATTTACTCTTTTATCCGTACAAAATGAAATTCTATTATCAGACTTGGGAAAAATAATCCTGAAATAATTGTCGCATGAAATCTTTCAAATAGATAATTCACCATACCGACTGAAACTCGCGCTTTTATCACTTATGCCTTTACTGATGTCAAATCCTTACACAAAAATTAGAAAAAAAAACCCCAATACTAAAATCACCACATTATCAAGATCAAATTAGAAGTATAGTCATATTTGACATGATTATCACGAGCTGAAGAATGCACTTCGAACACGAGTCATAATTGACAAATTATGGAACAAAGATAACAAGAAAACCGAATAAAGAAATCCAAAATAGAGAAATCCAGAATAAAGAAATCCAGAATAAAGAAACCCAAGATGCGATACTATGCTGGAGAATCCAAAGCCAAGCCGGAGAATCGAAAACCAAACTCATAGAGAAAATACGGAATACCCCGATAATTCTTCAAAGAAAGAAAGTCCAAAAGAAAACATCATTTAATCCCACTAGAATCAAATATAATAAGAACAATATATCTTCCCATACATATATATCAGATGAAGCATCAAGTAGAAGAAACAAAATCATCATATCATATGTATTCTCTCATCAATTTTTATCAGACGAAATGAAATAGAATACCCGATGAAATAGAGCAATATAAATTATAAACCAGTCAGACTACCAATGCTTTCATCCAACACCATGATTAAAAGACATTCCCATATAACAAGAATTTCTTCAGAAGATAAATAGCCATAGAAATATTTCTAAGAACGGGTAAACACATAGAACATCTCAAAAGAGATCACAATCTGTCCAGAGTCATAACTATCACACTCAGATAGTTCACATTTCAAATATTATTTCCCCAACTAGTTCTGTCGTCATAAATTTCATATTAAACCATTCACTAAAGAAGGCCAGTTCTGAATAAATTTCGATTTAAACTTTTCTTGACCTTGCACTTGAGTAATTCGGTTTACCAAGGAGAATTCCTTTTCTAACTAGCATAGTGCATAATTCCAATAATCTTTATGTCAATCCGATACTTTACTGACTCTGACTTTACTTATCAGCTCATTTTCAATCTCTGATCATACTTATAATTATTCTATCACTGAACTCTTTGGGTTCTCAACCGGAAACTTATTCAATACAAATCTCATGAAATTCCATTATAAGTACCATTTCGGTAAGGGGGTGGGGTTGTAGGACCTTTGACTCGGCTTTCTTATACATACACATATGACACAACTTCCATCATCATAACAACATCATCAAAATCATGTCATTCATTCATGTTGGCTTACACCAATTTTCCTATTGTCTCATTTAGACAATATACTTATGCATACATTCTATGTTTTCTAGATAGCTTTACTTATCCATTCATTTAATTAAATTAAGTCATGCTCATGACATCATATAAGGCCAAACAAACATAGATATTTGCACCACAATCATAACTTTCATTTCGTGCATCATCATGTACATATCATTACAATCATATAATTCAGTCCAACAATTTAACATAGATAAGTTCATTTCATTATAATCCTTTATCTCATAAAAATTATATATCATTAGCATTCATCAACATTCGACGTCTAAATCAAAACAAGGACATTTTCATTCGCATCATAATATTATGACTTTTATTCATACCTTTACTACTTTCTATTTATTCCGTTCATCTTATCAAGTAAGCCATATACACTACATCTACATCATATGAGCATTAAGCAAATATGAATATTTATCACATATGTATCATAAACCTTTATTCATACTTTTCTGAATAGATACTTATCATAATCATAATTTTACTCAAATACCTTCACATAACATTGAACATGGTTGGTGCAGCTCGGTTGGAGAGTACCCTGTCTAAATAAGACGGTACTCATATGCGTCGGAAGACATCACACTATCACAGATCAGTGGTATGTATAGCTAAACTTTTACACATGCTAGGTTAGTCCGAGAACTGACTAAACCTGCTCTGATACCACCAAATGTAACGCCCCGTACCCGAGACCGTTACCGGAGTCGAGCACGAGGTGTTAACAGACTTAATTCATTGCTTAAACAACTCAAACAATTTAATTTTAGAAATTCCAGACAAGCTGGCTAACTGCATCACAGTCGCTTAAAAATTCATATCTCGAGTTTTGAAACTCAAAATCCAATTCTGTAAATTTTCCCTGAAACTAGACTCATATATATATTTACTAATTTTTTTCTAGAATTTTTGGCTAGGTCAATTAGTACAGTTTATTAGTTAAAGTCTCCCCTGTTTCAGGGTTTGACTGCTCTGACCTCTGTGTATTACGAATCAGATATATCTCTGTACAGAATCTCAATAACCATGAAGTTTCTTTCTTTTAAAACTAGACTCAATAATAAATCTATACATATAAAGTATGACTTCTAATTATTTTTATACAATTTATGGTGAATTTCCAAAGTCAGAACAGGGGATTCAGAAATTGCTCTGCCCTGTTTCACAAAAATTTAAACATCTCATAAAATATAACTCATATACCTGTTTCGTTTCTTCCATATGAAAACAGACTCATAATTCTTCAATTCCATATTTTATTAATCATCTAATTATATCTCTACTATTTTTAATGATTTTTCAAATTCACGTCACTACTGCTGTCTAAATCTATTTTATGGTAAATTTTACCTATTTTATGGTTTCCATGGATTAACTAGCAATTTGACATACATAACACCAAATATGATCATAATTAGCCATTCCAATGGCTAATCATTACCAAGCATTTTTATACTACTCAATAACCATATCATAAGACCATATATACAAAATGATTATAATGCTATACATGCCATACTCAAAATATACAAGCCATTATGCCAAGATGGTATACGGATAGTGTGAGCGTGCCTCCGACCGTTCCCGATTTCCGAGCTGACTTGTCAACACTACAAGGAATGAAAAGGAGGGAGTAAGCATAAATGCTTAGTAAGTTCACATGCAAATAGCAAGTAACATAACCATATAAGCAAACATAAAACATCATTTGCATAATCATCACCAAGACATTCATATCATATTTTCATTTATCATCTTACCATATTTTTGTTATATCGATTTTTCAACCCGAGGGTTAAGTACATACCTGTTCAAAGTATCCATTTCACAACACTTACCAATACGTCTCTTTCATCTTGAGTATTCCTCCATTTGAGTAGAACTTTACCCGTTGAACACATCGGAATATAATTCGGATACATGGAAAGTTTGCACATAAGTGCCACATATGTAGCGAAGCTACTATGTAACCCGCCCATAAGCGAACTCAGACTCTACTCAACGAGCTCGGGCGTTCGCATCCATAACTGAACTCGGACTTAACTCAACGAGCTCGGATGCCTAGTTACATCTCACGAACTCGGACTCAACTCAACGAGTTCGGACATTCGCATCCATAAGTGAACTCGGACTCAACTCAACGAGTTCGGATGCCCAAATATCCCAGTGACATGTCACTTGTATCTTAATCCATTCCTAAGGTTCAACGGGACCTTTTTCCCAATCATGTGTCTCAACCATCTTTTACGAAATACCGATACCAATACTCGGTAGTATTTCACATTTTCCAAGTATATCACATAATTTGACATATTATCAAACAATTATCACGAGTATAATATTTCATAATAATTATCATATCATTTAAATAACATAAAAACATTTAAAATAATAACTATGTTACCAACATTTACATATGAACTTACCTAGTATGCGAAAATGGCTACTTTTACCATTTCGTCCACAACCTGGTATTTTCCCCATTTTAGCCCAAATTTCAGTTTTCATTGCTCTATCATTTAAAATATAGTCTAATTAGAACTCACATTATTCAAATTGACCCAAAATCATATTTTGGAAAAATTACAATTTTGCCCTTAAACTTTTTCATATTTACACTTTTGCCCCAAAGCTCGTAAATTAAAATTTAGCCTATTTTCTTATGTTTTATGACATGCTGATCATTTTTCCCTTCTATGGCAACATCAAATTCTCACTCTAACATGTACTTATGACTATTAGGTATTTTTACCGATTAAGCCCTTTTGCTCGTTTTCACTTAAAACTGAGTAGCACAAGTTGTCTAACATAATTTAAAACCTCATATTCTATCATAAAACACCAAAATACACAAATTTCACCTATGGGTATTTTTCCAAATATAAACCCTAGGTTAAATTATTGCTAGCATAAGCTAAATCGAGCTACCGAGACTCCAAAAACGTAAAGAACTTGATAAACGGGGCTAGAATGGACTTACAATCGAGCTTGGAAGCTTGAAAAACCCTAGTAATGGTTTCTCCTTGCTATATTCGGCCATGGGGTTGAAGATGAGCAAAATTGGCTTTTAATTTTGTATTTTAATTCATTTTACCCCTAAATGACCAAAATGCCCTTACTACTAAACTTTCCAAAAATTCCTTCCATGTCCTAATTTTTTCCATGAACTTAAAATTGGTCAAATTGCTAGTTAATACCTTCTAATTAATATTTCAAAGCAATTTCATACTGAAAACTTCTAGAATGCAAGTTTTGCAACTTATTCGATTTAGTCCCTAATTTCAAATTAAGCACTTTATGCATAGAATTTCGTCACGAAATTTTCACACAATCATGCAATCATATCATAAACCTAAAAAAAATTATAAAATAATTATTTCTATCTCAAATTTGTAGTCACGAAACCACTATTCCGATTAGGCCTTAATTCGGGATATTACAATTCATACTAGCATGCTCGTTTCCTTGTATTTTCTATATCACTTGATACAATTGATTACTTAATACCTATTTACAGTGTAGCATATAGAACTTTAATAGTCTAATGCTCAAAAATTTAAAATCACCTACCACCATGCCACACTTATTTATAAACACAAGCAACCGATGTACATGTTCCTACCCAATCACTTGTATTTCAACAAGCTCAAACACACCAAAGACGAGGAAACAAATTAAAGAAAATGCAAAAATTGAAAAATAAACAAGTTTTCTATATTACCTCCCCCCTACAGACACTTTAGTTGACATATTGTTCTCAATGTGTAGCCCATAAATAGATAAGGTAAGAAGTTACCTAATTGATTGTGTTCGTTCCAACTACTAATGGTGGGTGCTTCCTCCTTTGATTGTGTTAACTTGAATTGTTTGTGTCTCCTTCGTGTTGGGTTCCCATAAAGAAAACTTAAATAAGATGCAATAAAAAAACTACTATTAGTCCTACTCCTACAAAGTTAAAATTAAAAATATATACCCAAAAAGTAATACAAGTTTCCAAAAATTAAAATGTTCACTTACCCTCTTCAAAATCCATCTCCTTACTTTCGTCATCCTCATCATCCTCCTCACTATCTTTCCCCTCTTTTTCTTTTTCCATATTTGTCAGCCCAAGCATGTCAAGTGTATAATTAGGGACCTCGATGTTGTTTTACCTAGCGAATTCTTGAAAAAGTGGTTCCAATTCTTGCATCCACTGAATAATCCAATCTAGCTTTGGATGACTACTCTCACCAACTTCTTGTTGAGCTTGTGTCAACCTCTGAGATGAAGCTGGTGTAGCTGTTACTTCTTGTTTTTGCTTGTTCCAATCTTTTATTTGCTTAGCTTGTAGCTCAATGTATTGTTGAAACAAAGTGTCTCTGATGATACTTCTAGAAGGTTTTAACGATTGCTTAATGGATGTCACAGGTACACTTGCCTTTTTGCATAAGGCCATCACTAGATGGGGAAATAAAATTCCCCCTTCTAGCTACTAATGCATCTCTTAATGTTTTAGTGGATTCATTTACCAGTGCAGACCTATTTTTTATGCAAAATAGCATGGAGTAAAATTACTCTAAAAGTATGAACATTGGAAACATTTAAAGTAGGTACTATTCATGTACACACAAATTGAATCCACATCTTAGCCTTAGGAAACATAACTGCTTGATGACAAGATACTGGGATATTGGTGCCTGCACGATATTTTCATTCACCCCTCACCCCTCCCTTCAGTCAAAAAGTTTATAATACTACCCATATATATATCTCAAAAATATTCTAAATCAATTTCATCAATAAAATCATTCTCATAGTATGAAGTATTATAAAAGTCACAAATAATTCGAGGGGTTACTCACATTTCCTTCCCCCGCAGAGGTACCATATCTCGTATATGGCCTTAAGTATTTCTAGACTCTTGGTCCCGTAAAGACGCATAAAACTCTTGAATAATAGGGACCACAACATTCTATTTCGGGATCATTCAAAAATGTTCCCACCTATGATATCTTACTAAAGGACATATTTCCTTACAAAGGATCATCAACGAATCAAATCTCCTCTTTTGAATGAATGTCTTTCCCTAGAGTTCATTAAAATATTTTCAACATTCGGATTTGGGAAGGTAGAAGCATTTTGAACCTTCGATGGCTCCATTTACATAGTGCGCCTAACTTTCCTAAGAGGCATGATATTTCAATCCTAATGAAATACTAAGCAAACAATTCAATAGAACCTTAAAAAGTTGAATTTAGGAACCTTTAACCTTAAATATATAGTCAAAGTTCATTTGAATTCCTTGCTTTCCCACAATGTTCTCATTCCTTATTGTACCGAGGATGACTGAAGAGTTTGTAAAGAGGAAATAGAATGTTTAAGAGACCGAGGGTTTAGGGTTTAAGAGGTTTTGAGAGATTTGAGAGAGTTTGAGGGATTATGGGTTAAGAGGTGTTTTAATTAGAAGTAATTATGGTTTTAGGTTATAAAATAGAGTTTTCAAGGGTTAAAAATAAATTAAATAAAAGGTAGATCACTATGTTACGCGAATGGGTTTGGTTAGCCCAGTAGAAAATTACAGCGATGTCACGACATAGGAGTTTCATGTCGCAGCATCCCTGGCAGATTACCTATGTCGCGACACAGGGGTTCCGTGCCACAACGTATCCATCAGTTTTGAAGTCCTGGGAAAACTAGTTGCTATGTCGCGACCCACTGGTGCCATGTCGTGACATCGTTGTGTTCTTTGTCGATATCTGTATTCTATACATGGTGACATGACATAAGGTTTCTATGTCGTGACACCAACTCTATTTCAGCCAAAAATTCCATCTTGAGGATATCTCGGTCTAAATATATATCAAATAAATGTTAGAATCAAAACTCCACAGTTAGTTAAATATACAATAATTTACAACAGTTAAGCAATTCAAACATTTTTAAGTTTTACTATCGAATTCATTCGGCAATGTCATCAATTCACCAATGGATGAGTTTCATGTTTTGTGGGTATTAGTCCATCTTCCATCGTACCATTCCACTTGTTCCCATTAGTCTCTTTCCTTAAACTTGTTTATTTTTTCTACATGCATAAAAGGAAGTGTGTCCCTTGACTCAGGGACTTTAGAAATAAATCATTTTTTACATTTCTCCCCCAACTTCTTCTTATCTTCCTCACTCAATTGATGGCCACATTTAAAATTTTCAGTCTCACCATTAATTTTCATAGTTAATTTTGTAACGCCCGAATTTTAGGCCTAGAAGTTTTAACCCTTGAGTGGGTGCAGTTAAGAGTCTGCACATAAAAATGTAGTTGTGTAAGAATGTGACACAATTGTGTATCTGATTCATTGGTTAAGTGTTCTGAGTGTTTTGAGAGAGTCTGAGAAGTTTTGGGTTCAAGCCTGGACAGGTCCAAAAAGTTTTTTTTTTTAAGGAATAGGCACTATCTCTAAGCTGTAGGCTTTTAAATAAATATGGATAAAACATGATAGAAAAGAGCCTACTGGCTCAGGGGATAAGCGTCGTGTTACTAATGTTTGAGGTCTGAGGTTCTAATCCCTACTTGTGCAAATGGAGATTATTTTTGTTGGTGGCAGTGGGAGGAAGTTGTGTTTAATCGAAACACCAAGAGTTTGAATAAGTTTGAACAAATTTATTGTTAGCCGAAATTTAGGAGAAGAAAGGGGGATTTGGATAGTATTCAGTTTGAGGGTTTTGTGGAGAGTTCTTAGGAGCAAATCAAGGGAATGGGAAGTGGAGAGCGAGTTGGAGCCGAATTGGGATTGCAAGCACTTGTGAGTTCAGTTTTGGGGAATTTTGAGATTGGTTTTGGTATTTATTGCTATTCAATTAGTTTTTGTCACTCTTTTCTCTGTTCGTGGAGACCATCTAGTGCAAGGGTTATTGGCAGTGTTTTGGTTCGTTTCGGGTTAGCATTTTGAGGTCCACTGCCTTTCTTTTCATTGTTCTTTTTTCTTCCCCTTTGGCCGAATGCCTTCTGTCCCCTCCTCTCAATTTTCTTGAGATCATTATTTTCCCTCTTTTGAGTAGTATACTTTGGCCGATTCGTTCCCTTCTTACTCTCAATATTTATTTTCCTTTCACATTGTTCCTAGACCGAATATCTCATCTTTTCTCTCCATCTCTTTTGTTTCGATTTTTGGGTAAGTGCTCTTGAATACTTTTTCCCTCATTTCTTTCTTTCGACATTCTTGTTTTTTCACTTTATTAGGTTAGCCGAACATTCCATGTCAGGTCTGTCAGGGGTGATTGCACCATTTCGTGCCTCGATTTAGGGTGTACTTTTTGTAGGGCGATTTCTGTTATCCTCCACTCTTAGTTCTACACTTCGTAAGTTGTTTACTGGGTTCAAGTTGTTTATGTTTAGGGTTTTAGTTAACAAAATTAGGTTCTAATGCAAATCTTTACCAAGGATCCTGAAGTTAAGTCCCTAATGATTAAAAGACTAATTGTATGTCATGTATGTATGTAGGTTGTGGTGCTCGTGGACTTTTAGCACTCGTCACAGTCAGGTGTGTAATCACACTGCTATAAACATAGATCGGCAAAAGCTGGAAAGATGTGATTATTGGTGTTACACGAGCGTGCGCACTCTCGTGTGGTAATCCGGTCACCTAAAACGTGGGCGTTTGATCGTAGAGGCCACCATGAGTGTTTTCATGGGCGCAGGCCGTTTTGGGTCATGTTAGGCAGAAATGGGCCATGTGGGCCCCATGGGCTCGTGGGCCTACACAGGTAAATCACACGGACGTGTGGAGATTATTAGGCCAGACTGTGTAGTTCGCACAGTCAAGGCCATTTTTGGCACATGGGCTTGTAATATGAGCTATAGGCCCATTATTACTGATCGACTGTTAGTGTTGCACGGGTCACCCAAGACGATTGTGGACCTACTGTTGGGCCGGTAGGTATACCTGGGCCCTTATTTTGGTAAGATGACTATTTTACCCCTACGTGATGTATGGCTGTTTAAGCATGCCATTTTTATTGTATGTACATTTATATTATGTTGCATTGCATAGGGTGGGTTATATGATTTTGGAGGAAGTGTACTAAAAGGCTATAAGCCTATTACTGGCAGCTCTGCTGCAAATACTATTTTAGTGTCATAATCGATACTAGCCCTAAATCACATAAAGCTCTATTAAAGTGAATACTTCCTATCTCTATGGGAATAGTAAAACTCCCTAGGTCTTTCAAATTTTGAGGTACCTGTCTTGAAATAATCACATCATCTCCTTTAAAAACTTAGTGTACTTTGAAACCTTCTCAATTAATTCGTTTAAAGGTAGGTTAACCTTTAATCTTTTAAACAAGTTTAAGAAACATACAAATTCCTCCTTATCCCACTTTTTTCTTTCTTCTAATCTGGATGGAAATGGGACCTTTGTGATTTCAACATCTTTAGGTGTTTCTTTTACTGCCTCAACTGCTGGTGCATTCTCCTCCTCTGGTTCAGGTTCATTTCCAACCTCAAAGGAGCTATCTTTCGGTTTATTAGTATTGTCCAAAATTACCTCTAGGGTAGGTATTTTCGGGCTGCTTAGTACTTTGCCCAATTGGAGAGCTATAGCCTTCACATGCTCATTACCTTCCCTCTGTGGGTTATTTTCCATGTTACTTGGAATACCTGTTCCAATTTGTCTTTTGATGTCTCCTATCAAGCTCATCAATTAGCCTATCTAATCCTTGAGGTTAGTCAATGTTCTCGTTGTGTTGGTGCACTCAAACTGCACATGCTTGACATTTGTTCTCATTGATTCCATTTCTCCCTCAATCATGTCCAGTCATTGACCACATGCAGTATGGCCACTAGGGTTAGCCCTATCCTAAGGTTTCTGCAAATAAGGAGGTTGATAATTAGTATTTTAACTTGATTTGAATTGTTACCTCCTCCTTAGTTTCCTCCCCATCTTACGTTTAGGTGATCCCTCTAGCTGGGATTATATGTATTCAAATAAAGGTTCCCACCCCTATTCGCAATGTAGTTTCAATCCCCAGTAGGATTATTGATATAATGGAAGAGTGGCTTGTCTCCTCCACGCATAGAAAGTGTAGAAGCAAATTCAATATGGTTAAGTCTATCCACTATTCACTTATACTTACAATCCTCTTGGATAGCTTTGACCATAGCTATCGATAAAACATAGGAAAGAAAGCTACATATGTGACAACCTGAATTAGAGCCTAATCGGAATAGTGGTTTCATGACGACAAATCCGAGATAGAAATAATTATTTTGATGATTATGATATGATTGCATGATTGTGTGAAAATTTCGTGAAGAAATTCTATGCCTAAAGTGCTTAAATTGAAAGTAGGGACTAAATCGAATAAGTTGCAAAATTTGCATTCTAGAAGTTTTTAGTATGAATTTGCATTGAAATATTAATTAGGAGGTCTTAAATAGCAATTTGACCAATTTTAAGTTCATGGACAAAATTAGGACATGGAAGGAATTTTTGGAAAGTTTAGTAGTAAAGGCATTTTGGTCATTTGTATATTAAATGAAATAAAATGGGAAAAATAACACAAAATTGGTTATCATCTTCATTAGTTGCTGCCAAAAATTGCTCTCCTCCATAGCTAGGGTTTCTTCAACTTTCAAGCTTCATAGTAAGTGATTTCAAGCCCCGTTTTTAATGTTCTTCACATTTTTGAAATCCTCGTAGCTCGGTTTACTTATTTCTACCATTATTTTCAGTTAGGGTTTATGTTTAAAAATTTACCCATGAATGATAGGCATGTATTTTGTTGTTTGATGGTAGAATATGAATGTTTGAAGTTAGGGGAACGATCTTTTCTAAGAGATTTTTAACGAAAACGAGCAAAACGGCATAATCGATAAAAGTACCTATTGTTCATAACTATGTGTTAGAGTGAGAATTTGATGTTTCCATAGAAGATAAAAATGATCAGTAGGTCATTAAACATAAGAATAAGGGCTGAAATTAAATTTCCGAGCCTTGGGGAAAAATTGTAATTTTCTAAAAGTTAGGGGGCAAAAATGTAATTTTTGTATAATGTGATTTTTGGATTAAAATAAATAGTTCGAGTTTTAAATGAGCTAAATATGTTGTTATAGATCAAGAAAGACGTGGAATCGACCTCGAACGGGGGAAGGAGAAAGTTTTGGACTAAATTGCAAAATTCCCATATTTTGCACCGGGGTAAGTTTGTATGTAAATAATACATTAATTTCATTTACATTCTTATATTTCAGCCTATTATATATATATATTAGCTGATATTGAAGTATAAATCGACTATTGGAAGAATGAAAATAAGTAATAGAAAGAGAGATCCCAAGTGAACATTCGAAAAGATCGAATAAAATAGAGGGAGTGTAGCTAGGTCACATGTATGGTGCCAAGTGCACATCATGTGTACAAGAAAGCTACGAGATACTATGTAGTAGCTAGGTCACATGTGTGATACAGGATGTATCCCATGCAGGCAAGAGAGCTACGTGAGAGATAAATGTAGCTAGGTCGCATGCGTGATTCCAAGTGAAGGACACCATGTAGACAAGAGAGCTACGAGACAAATCGGCTAGGTCGTATGAGTGGTACTAAGTGTTCACCATGTGTACAAGAGAGCCGAACTAAATGAAATATGATGGTGGGGCTGTGTGCTGAAACCATCAAGTATTGAGGATTAATCCGAATTGTTCAACGGGATGGTTTTGTGATGACATTGTAGTCATGGACCTACACTTGTGATATATGAAATGTGGAGAAAATGATTTGTGATATATATATATGTGTAAGTTAAAATGAGATTAGTATAAAGAATGTGTGAAAGAGTGAAATTAGTATTAAAACTGTTTTGGATAGTAGCAGTGATGTGATTTTGAAAATTTACCAAAAATAGAGGGAATTTAATTAGAGATTGAATGAGATATGAAATTAAAGCTTAATGAGCCTATTTTCATATAAACGAAATAGAGCAAGCAAAGGAATTCCATATTTTGAGATATTTACAATTGTGTGTGACTTGCTCAGGATGACTATGTGATCCCCTGTTCCAATTTTGAAAAATTATTAAAAATTGTACAAAACAAAATAAGAAATATAGTTTACATTTCTAAATTCCTTATTGAGTCTAGTTTTAAATGAAACAGGTTTCATGCTTATTTGAATTGTGTACTGAGAGAAATACATTTCATAGTGAACAGAGGTCAGATCAGTTGAGTTATGTAACAGGGGAAAACTTTAACTAATAAACTGTACTAATTGGTTGAACCAAAAATTCTAAAAACAAATTTGTGAGAATTTTGATGAGTCTATATTCAGGGAAATTTTACGGATTTGAATTTCAAGTTTCGCAACTCGAGTTATGATTTATTTAGTGATCATGACGCAGGAGGGACAGCTTGATCAAATTGGAGTAAACAATAAAATTTGAAAATATGATATAATTGAGTTATGTTGTAAACATGTTAGATTCCTTATTTGTTATTTATATACTTACTTACTAAGCTATATGCTTATCTTCTTTTCTTTTTCTTGTCTTATAGAGTTACTAAGCCAGATCGGGAATTGAAGATTGTCGGAGACCCATCCACACTATCAATAATTTTTGGTACTTTGTAAACACTATTTTGAAATATGGCATGTATAGTAGACTTAGTTATTTTGTTACGTGTCATAAATGTCTAGGTTTAAATTACTACTTATAGTATCAAACTAATCATTTTGTATGAAGCCTTTGAATTTAGTTTGTATTGTTAATAGCATATGTTATAATGATCAAATTGCACGCTATATTTTTGTTGGGTTTTATTTAATAGTATTTACTATAATTTGTTAATACCTCGCACTGCTCCGCGACGGATACGGGTAAGGGGTGTTACATTTAGTGGTATCAGAGCTGTGGTTTAGTCGGTTCTCGGACTAATAAAGTGTATGTAAAAGTCTAGTTATACATGCCATAAAAATATTGTGATAGTGTGGTGACTCCTGATTATTCTAAACTGTGTTTTGTTTTAATATAGTAATGGATCCTGAAAGAATCAAGCACGTGATGATCGCTAGTAATGCGCCAGACTCCCGCACAAGGGACCGCTACTGTGGAAAGTAGACTGAGACATTGAGACAGGGAGATGAGGCTCAGGATGCCTTTCTCCAAATGTTGAACAATTGGTATACTGAATTTATTCGAGCAAATCCAAATGCTTAACCTCCTCCACCCCCTCCTATACCTCAGACGATTCCTGTAGCTACTCAAGGCATAGATTTGGTAAGAATGAACAAGCCTCCGGTTGACAAGATTCGAAAACAAGGGGCCGAAGAGTTTAGAGCAAAGATCGATGATGATCCTGAGAAAGCGGAATTCTGGCTTTAAAATTCTACCCATGTATTTGATGAGCTCTCATGTACACCCGAGGAGTGCTTAAAGTGTGCTGTATCACTTTTGAGAGATTCGGCCTACCACTGGTGGAAGACTTTGGTAGCAGTGGTGCCAAAAGAAAGAGTTACTTGGGATTTCTTCCAGGAGGAATTTAGAAAGAAATACATAAGTCAGCGATTTATTGACCAAAAACGGAAGGAGTTCCTTGAATTGAAGCAGGGCAAGATGTCTGTGGCAGAGTATGAACGCGAATTTGTGAGACTCAGCAAGTATGCCCAGGAATGTATGTCCACCGAGGCCATTATGTGCAGAAGGATTTGAATATGCGACAGCGAAGATGGCTTGAATTATTAAAGGATTATGATCTAGTGATTGATTATCATCCGGGAAAAGCGAATGTAGTTGCTGACGCCTTGAGCAGGAAATTTCTTTTTACTTTGAGAGCCATGAATACGAGGTTAGCATTGTCTGATGATGGGTCAATCTTAGCAGAGATGAGGGCTAAACCATTATTTCTCCAGTTGATTTGCGATGTTCAAAAGAACGATAGTGAGTTACGAACCAAGAGAACTCAATGCGAATCAGGTTACGACTCAGATTTTCGAGTTGGACCAGACGACTGTTTGATGTTTCGAGACAGGATATGTGTACCGAAAAACGATGAATTAATTTAGAAAATATTACATGAAGCGCACAGTTGCTATTTATCAGTTCATCCTGGTAGCACAAAAATGTATAATGATTTAAAGAAGTTGTATTGGTGGCCAGGTATGGAAAGGGACATTTCTGAATTTGTAACCAAGTGTTTGATCTGTCAACAAGTAAAAGCTGAACATCAAGTGCCTTCAGGATTACTTCAACCGGTAATGGTGCCTGAGTGGAAATGGGACAAGATTACCATGGATTTTGTGACCGGTTTGCCTTTGACTCCTAAAAAGAAGGATGCTGTCTGGGTAATGGTTGATAGATTAACAAAGTCAGCCCACTTTATACCAGTACGTATCGATTACTCACTTGATAAATTAGCCGAATTATATATTGCTGAAATTGTGAGGTTCCACGGAGTACCTATGTTAATAATATCAAACAGAGATCCAAGATTTACCTCGAGATTTTGGAAAAAGTTACAAGAAGCTTTGGGTACAAAATTGAATTTTAGTACCGCGTTTCATCCACAAACAGATGGTCAGTCAGAAAGAGTAATCCAGGTACTCGAGGATATGCTTAGATGCTGTGTCTTAGAATTTGGAGGTAGTTGGGAGAACTATCTATCTTTGATTGAATTTGCCTACAATAACAGTTATCAGTCAAGTATACAAATGGCACCATACGAAGTCTTGTATGGTCGTAAGTGTTGGACTCCTTTATATTGGACTAAACTTAGTGAGAAACAGATTCACGGAGTTGATCTAGTTAAAGAAACCGAAGAGAAAATAAAAGTAATTCGGGATTGCTTGAAAGTCGCTCGGATCGACAAAAGTCATATGCGATTTAAAAGAAAAGAGATTGAATTTCAAGTGGGTGATAAAGTGTTCTTAAAGGTGTCACCATGGAAAAAAATTCTGAGATTTAGCCGAAAAGGCAAGTTGAGTCCGCGTTTTATTGGGCCGTATGAGATTACTGAGAGGATTGGACTAGTGGCATATCGGTTGGCCTTACCGACAGAGTTAGAAAGAATTCATAACGTGTTTAATGTATCAATGTTGCAACGTTATCGTTCTGATCCTTCACAAGTGATTTCTCCAACAGAAATTGAGATTCGATCGGATATGACCTATGAGGAGGAACCAATAAGAATTTTGGCTCGAGAAATTAAACAGTTAAGAAATAAAAGTATAACCTTAGTGAAAGTATTGTGGCAAAGACAAGGGATAGAAGAGGCTACATGGGAACCTGAGGAAGCTATAAGGAAACAGTACCCGAACCTCTTTACCGGTAAGATTTTCGGGGATGAAAATCTTTAAAGAGGGGAGAATTGTGCAACACGAATTAGAGCCTAATCGGAATAGTGGTTTCGTGACCACAAATCCGAGATAGAAATAATTATTTTGATGATTATGATATGATTGCATGATTGTGTGAAAATTTCGTGAAGAAATTCTATGCCTAAAGTGCTTAAATTGAAAGTAGGGACTAAATCGAATAAGTTGCAAAATTTGTATTCTAGAAGTTTTTAGTATGAAATTGCATTGAAATATTAATTAGGAGGTCTTAAATAGCAATTTGACCAATTTTAAGTTCATGGAAAAAATTAGGACATGGAAGGAATTTTTGGAAAGTTTAGTAGTAAGGGCATTTTGGTCATTTGTATATTAAATGAAATAAAATGGGAAAAATAACACAAAATTGGTTATCATCATCATTAGTTGCTGCCGAAAATTGCTCTCCTCCATATCTAGGGTTTCTTCAACTTTCAAGCTTCATAGTAAGTGATTTCAAGCCCCGTTTTTAATGTTCTTCACATTTTTGAAATCCTCGTAGCTCGGTTTACTTATTTCTACCATTATTTTGAGTTAGGGTTTATGTTTAAAAATTTACCCATGAATGATAGGCATGTATTTTGTTGTTTGATGGTAGAATATGAATGTTTGAAGTTAGGGGAATGATCTTTTCTAAGCGATTTTTAACGAAACGAGCAAAAAACGGCATAATCGATAAAAATACCTATTGTTCATAACTATGTGTTAGAGTGAGAATTTGATGTTGCCATAGAAGAGAAAAATGATCAGTAGATCATTAAACATAAGAATAAGGGCTGAAATTAAATTTCCGAGCCTTGGGGAAAAATTGTAATTTTCTAAAAGTTAGGGGGCAAAAATGTAATTTTTGTATAATGTGATTTTTGGATTAAAATAAATAGTTCGAGTGTTAAATGAGCTAAATATGTTGTTATAGATCAAGAAAGACGTGGAATCGACCTCGAACGGGGGAAGGAGAAAGTTTTGGACTAAATTGCAAAATTCCCATATTTTGCACCGGGGTAAGTTTGTATGTAAATAATACATTAATTTCATTTACATTCTTATATTTCAGCCTATTATATATATATATATATATATATATATTAGCTGATATTAAAGTATAAATCGACTATTGGAAGAATGGAAATAAGTAATAGAAAGAGAGATCCCAGTTGAACATTCAGAAAGATCGAATAAAATAGAGGGAGTGTAGCTAGGTCACATGTATGGTGTCGAGTGCACATCATGTGTACAAGAAAGCTACGAGATACTATGTAGTAGCTAGGTCACATGTGTGATACGGGATGTATCCCATGCAGACAAGAGAGCTACGTGAGAGATAAATGTAGCTAGGCCGCATGCATGATTCCAAGTGAAGGACACCATGTAGACAAGAGAGCTACGAGACAAATCGGCTAGGTCGCATGAGTGGTACTAAGTGTTCACCATGTGTACAAGAGAGCCGAACTAAATGAAATATGATGGTGGGGTTTGTGTCTTTGAACCATCATCAAGTATTGAGGATTAATCTGAATTGTTCAACGGGATGGTTTTGTGATGACATTGTAGTCATGGACCTACACTTGTAATATATGAAATGTGGTGAAAATGATTTTTGATATATATATATATATATATATGTGTGTGTAAGTTAAAATGAGATTAGTATAAAGAACGTGTGAAAGAGTGAAATTAGTATTAAAACTGTTTTGGACAGTAGCAGTGACGTGATTTTGAAAATTCACCAAAAATAGAAGGAATTTAATAAGAGATTGAATGAGAGATGAAATTAAATCTTAATGAGCCTATTTTCATATAAAAGAAACAGAGCAAGCAAAGGAATTCTATATTTTGAAATATTTACAATTGTGTGTGACTTGCTCAGGATGACTATGTGATCCCCTGTTCCAATTTTGAAAAATTATTAAAAATTGTACAAAAAAAAATAAGAAATATAGTTTACATGCCTAAATTCCTTATTGAGTCTAGTTTTAAATGAAACAGGTTTCATGGTTATTTTAATTGTGTACTGAGAGAAATCCAATTCATAGTGAACAGAGGTCAGATCAGTTGAGCTGTGTAACAGGGAAAAACTTTAACTAATAAACTGTACTAATTGGCTGAACCAAAAATTCTAAAAAAAATTAGTGAGAAGTTTGATGAGTCTAGATTCAGGGAAATTTTACGGATTTGAATTTGGAGTTTCACAACTCGAGTTATGATTTATTTAGTGATCATGACGCAAGAGGGACAACTTCATCAAATTGGAGTAAACAATAAAATTTAAAAATATGATATAATTGAGTTATGTTGTAAACATGTTAGATTCCTTATTTGTTATTTATATACTTACTTACTAAGCTATATGCTTATCTTCTTTTCTTTTTCTTATCTTATAGAGTTACTAAGCCAGATCGGGAATTGAAGATCGTCGGAGACCCATCCACACTATCAATACTTTTTGGTACTTTGTAAACACTATTTTGAAATATGGCATGTATAGCAGACTTAGTTATTTTGTTACGTGTCATAAATGTCTAGGTTCAAATTACTACTTATAGTATCAAACTAATCATTTTGTATGAAGCCTTTGAAATTCGTTTGTATTGTTAATAGCATATGTTATAATGATCAAATTGCACGCTATATTGTTGTTGGGTTTTATTTAATAGTATTTACTATAATTTGTTAATACCTCGTACCCTGTTCCGGCGACGGATACGGGTAAGGGGTGTTACAACATACGCCCTTAATGCTTAGTAAGTTCGTATCAACTTTAAACATAAAATTCCATTTCACTAATGAACTTTGTAGGACAAATATAAACCTATACTAGTGCCATAAGATTTATAAAACTATATAACCATCAACTCACAAATGAGTAAGTCCATCAACACCACATATATTTTTCATTCATAACATAATAGGATTTTATAGGACTATTACACAATCATCAACCTTTTCATAAGATTATTGTAACAGCCGGATTTAGACCCTATTCGAAACGGTGATTCAGGACCACGAATTAGAGTCAGAAAAATATTTTAAAATTATTTTTTGGGTTTATTATGTGTGAATTTATATGTGTGAAATTTTCATGATTTAATTTTGTTGTTTGAGTGCCTGATTAAATAAAAGGACTTAATCATGTAAAATGAAAAATTGATGGTTAAATGTAAAAGGGCTAAATTGTTGTTGTCTTTCTAAATGGAGGCATTTAAGTTGCAATTAGACCAAAATATTAAGTGTTGGATGGTTGTAGACAACCATTATAAAGAAATCATATTATATAATAAAGGTTAAATATGTAATTAAGTAATATGTTAATATATGTTATAATAAAACAAAAATTAAACCAAGTGCTCATAATTTTCTTTCATGACTGAAACCTAAAAGAAAAGAAAAGAATTAAGGTTTTCTTATATTCGACCATTGCTAAGCTCAATCAAGGTATGTAATAACTAGTTCAGTTTTTGATAATTTTTACGTTTTTGATATTGTTGCTATGTTATCTACAAAACCCATGCTTGAATTTTTTATTTTGATGAATCTTTTGAGTTATGTCATTATTGAAAGCTTGTGATTTTTTTTATTTGATGGTAGAAAATAAAAGATATGTGATAGATTAACATGTTTTGTATTGGAATTTTTGATGATTTTGAGTAATTAGGACTAAATTGCAAAAATAATAAATTGAGGGACTAAAATGTGAAATAAATGAAATTGATGGACTTGTACTAAGAACATTCAGCCTAAGCATGATGTGTGCAAATTTTGCATGTTTTGTATTTTGTGCAATTTGGACTAAATTGTAAAAAGTGTAAAATGTCAGGGGTAAAATGGTAATTTGGTCATTTATGTGTTTTTGGACTAAATTGAGTAAAAATATGTTCGAATGAGTTTAAATTGAATATGTTTAGATCAAGAACCAAAGAAATCAGACTTGGATCGGGGGAAAACCAAAGTTGTTGACTAGTTGTTTCATTCTGTTTTTCATCGTACGATGTAAGTTATAAGCAAATAGATGTTGCTAACTTTGAATAAATACTATACTTATATGATGAAATGAATTGTGTCAAAATGTATACATGAAAGTTGAATTTGAATATACTTGGAAGTTATATGTAAAAGTTTGATTGGATTAAGTTACGACGTCCGAAGGCCCCGTTTGAACCATAGGATTCTGATATGTGTTTTCGTGTAAGACCACATCCGGGACGTTGGCATCGATATATGTGTTTTCATGTAAGACCATGTCTGGGACGTTAGCATTGACATTTGTGGTTACGTGTAAGACCATGTCTGGGACATTGGTATCGTATTCGATTCGTGTAAGACCCTGTCTGGGACAATGGCATCGATATAAGATATCATGTAAGACCACATCTGGGATGTTAGCATTGTATTATATATGTGGTTATCCGAGTAACCTATTCAATTCCGAATGGTTCAACAGGCATTATCAAGTTAAGATCGAATGTGATACCAAGCTAAAATGTCAGGTATGTGCTAAGTTAAATGATATAAAAGATAAGGTAAGTATGTATATTTGACATGAACAATAGAATTATGCATTATGGAAATGAGAATTATATACGTTTATGAACTTATGTGTATTTAGCAAAGTTAAAATAATTACATATCGTTCATATGATGGTGAATGAATTTTGAGTGTGAAAATGTACATTGGATTAAAGATTACTTGATTCAGTTTAGTTGATTCAGTATTAATGTTCATTTGATGATTGACTCCTTATGACTTACTATGCTTTAGTAGCTTACTGTGTGTATTATTGTTTACCTCTGTTTTATAGATCTTGGATTCAAGTTACGAGCTCGGGGATCGTCAGCAAATTCTATCACACTATCAACCGTTTTTGGTACATTATAAGTTTGAATTTGATATTATGGCATGTATAACCTAGGTTGTTTTTTATTAAGTTTGAAGTATGTGTATAACTCAAGCCATGGGAAAATGGCTTAACTTCTATGTTTGAATTCAGTTATGTTTGATTATGGTTAATCCATTTTAGTTACAATGCTATGTGTTATGAATGAATAGTATTTGTGATAGGTGTTATATGTTTGGAAATGGTTTAGTAATGATGTTATTTATAATGTGTAATTGGTTATGTAATTAGCTAAATTTGGAAATTATATTCAGGGTATATGTGCATGGTGTGCTTGGTTATATGAATTGGTTTGAGTAGTGCTCAAGTTGGTGTATGTGTGTTTGTTATAAATATATATATATGTATACTTGAATGTGAATTGGTCTTTTTTGTTTTGGTTAAGTGATGAAATAGATATGGAAAATATTTATGAATTACTCATGACTCGAGACTTATGGATATACTATGATGAATTGGTTGGATAAATTAGTTGAATTATATGTTTGTAAGATGAATTGATTGGATTAAAGTGATTGAGAACTTGGTTGTAGTATATGTTCATTGATGAGTATGAGATAAATGCATTTGATTATATGTGTTCAGTTGTAATGTCAAAAGATTCATTTAAGTTAGAAATGGTTAGTTTCATAAGTGAACTATTATATGATATTATAATAAATATGTGTTAGGCATTATTATGTGACTTATGCGGTTATTTTGAAATAGATATTTGGTACTTATTTAATTAGTCACTCTCTCTCTCTCTCTATATATATATATATATTTCTATGGTGTATTGACATGTGACATTAAGTATATGTGCACATATCATAAATATTAATGAATGGAGTTTTGTTAATACAAGATATTTAGATGATGCTTGAATTGAGTAATGAATTCATTTGTTAATATAAAAGTCAATGTATACTCATGCATTATAAGTGGTTTGATATTCATTTAGGTCTATAATTCTTCTTTGTTAAAATCGGTATTTGCTTTTTTGTATAAAATGATATAGTTCATATTTTTGCATATGAATTATGTGACTGTATATATGTACGATATGAAATGATTTGAGATAGAAGAGTTGTGTTAGTTTATGAATTAAATTTTGACTGATTTAAGAGACTCGTTCATGTGTACATATATAATTGTTCAGATATTGTGTTTTGTTTAGTAATACCTCGTAACCCCATTCTGGCGACGGATACGGGTTAGGGGTGTTACAATTATGAACCATTCCATTTACTTACTTTCTATTCCATTCCAAATGCTTAGCATAAGCCTAAACAACATTATCAATAGTGTATTTATCCATGATATAGGTAAATTCGTCCATAATATAAGTAGATTTCTCACATATAAGTACATCATTTAACTCATCAATCCTTTTATATCATCATATTACATTGCAATTATGAACTTACCATTTCATTCAATTTTCTTACCCGTTTCATTTGCGTAGTACAAAGCATAAGCATAAAAATCAACCATAACCACAAGCTTGGCACAAGCTTAAACATCATCATCAATACACAAGTTAGTGCATTTATACATAACTTTTTCGGGATCAACCACATGATAAGCCATTTCATGAGAAAATACATCATTTCATTCTTACAACCTTTTCATGAACATAAGCATATTACCATATGAAAACATACCTTTACAATCTTTTTCATTGCCCGTTGAACCAACTAGAATATCATCAGATACTCAGGAAAGCTCACATGAAGTGTGCTTAAACATATAACAGTAATCTTTCCTTTACATTGTTGTTCACACAAGCCGTGAAATGGGTCTGCTCACATGAGCTATAGGTTAGAATGTAAGCTCACGATGTTGCTCACACAAGCTATGGAGTATTCGTAACAAATGCAAGACCTCAGCCATCTATAGGACATTCAAGACCAGCATCCGAGATGTGAAATCCCTAATGACATGTCATTTGTATCCTATGAATTCCTAAGGTTCAATCAAGACTTGATAACCATCATTAAAATTACCAAAAATCACTTTACAAAATATTCTTATCTAACAACCAAGCTTAAGATTCTATCATAAACTTTCAAAAACATCTCAAAAACGTAAAAATCATTAAAAACTAACCTCAAAATACCAACATGCATGAATTATGCTTAATCAAACCTTCAAAGCACAAAATGGTGCATTTTTCCTCTTCATTTTTGGTGGAGAACATAATTGGGAAAGATGATACAATTGTGGTTTTAATTTTAATTTAATTTAGCAAATTACCATTTTTAACCTTCGTTAATAATTAAACAAAACATCAAATCCATGTCCAAAATTTTCTACTAATTCCTTAAATGGTTTATTTACCATTTAAGTCCATTTACTTTCATTTCCATAGTCATTTAACCCTTTTAACTAATAGAACTCAACTTTTACACTTTTAACGATTTAGTCCTTTTCATTTAATTAACCATTTAAACGTCAAAATTTCTTAATGAAACATTAATACGACCTCAATAACACTTCATAAATATTTAATAAAATACTTACATCTCAATTATAAAAATGAGGTCTCAATACCTCATTTTCTAAAACTACTTGACTTTAGGGTCTTACCACTTGAACTTAATTATTCTTCCATTTAACAAAAATCATTAAATCAAATTTTTAACATTACACTAAATTACTTGTAAATATTAAATAATAATATTTATAGACTCACATGTCAGATTTGTGTCCTCAAAACCACTGATCCAACACTACAGAAATACGGTTTGTTACAACGCCTATGAGTCTAACCAAGAAAAAGCATTATCCATCAAGGAGAAGGGGAACAACTGAAGATGAATAGTGTCATCAGTGACCCCCTTATACTTAAAAGTATCACACGGTTGAAGAAAACATTTTAAATGCTTATTAGAGTCCTCTGTCATAGTGCCCCTAAACTGCATATTGTTCTAGATCATTTGAATCATAGTCAGTTTTATCTTGAAATTATTAGCTGTAAACATCAGCCTTGCTATACTTTCTTGAGCCATATATAGACTTGGTAAGACATAATCCCTTAAAGTTCTTTCGTTACGAGCCATATGAATGTTTGCAGGAAGCTATGGTGCTGGTGGGTTTCCTAAGACGTTATCGTCAGTGTCACCAAATAGTGGATTTTCACGAGGTACGTTACCTACAGCTGTTGGTGGTGGATCTTGCATCTTCTACTACTATTTCTATTACTTTAAGTGGTTTCTTCAGATTATTCTCTCTAGATCAATGGTTGCTAGTGTAACAGCCCGATTTACACCCTAATCGGAATGGTGGTTTTGGGACCATGAATTCGAGTCAGAAAAATATTTTAAAAATATTTTATATGTTTATTTTGTGTGAATTTATATCTGTGAAATTTTCGTGATTTAATTTTGTCGTTTGAGTGTTCGATTAAATAAAAGGACTTAATCGCGTAAATTAAAAATTGGGTAGTTTAATGTATAAGGGCCAAATGCTATTGACTTTTAAAATGAAAGCCTTTATGTTGCAATTAGCCCATAAATTATTAAGTGGACGACAATAGGTTAATATCATAAGGTTTTGATATAAATTAATTAAGGTTATTTTTGTAAAAAACTATTATAATATAACATATATATTATAAAACATAAAATAAAGTTGATATATGTGTTATAATTGTTCTTCATTCTTGAAACTAAACAAAATAAAAATAAAAGAAAGCAAGCTAGGGTTCGGTTGATTCTAAGCTCAATCAAGGTAATTGTTCAGCTTGGTTTTTTATATTTTTTACGTTTTTGAGATCGTTGCTTCGAGTACTACAAAACCCATGCTTTAATTTTTTTTATTTTGATGGATATTTTGAGTTGTGCCAATGTTGATAGCTTGTGATTTTTGTTGTTTGATGATGAAAAATGAAAGATATGTTTTAGATTAACATATTTTGTATTGGAGTTTTTGATAATTTTGAGTAATTAGGACTTAATTGCAAAAATAATAATTTGAGGGACAAAAATAAGAAATAAATTAAATATATGGACTTGTTTGAGAGTGAGTAAAATTCGGCCCAACATAGGTATAGGAATATTTTGCATATTTTGTGTTTTGTGCAGTAGGGACTAAATTGTAAAAAATTGTAAATGTTAGTGGTAAAATGGTAATTTGCCCATTTATGTGTTTTTGGTCTAAATTGAATGAAAATATGTTTTAATGAGCTTAATTTGAATATGTTTAGATCAAGAACCAAAGAAATCGAATTTGGACTGGGGAAAAACGAAAGTTGTCGACTAGCAGCCCCATCCCGTTTTACGATGTCCGAGGCAAGTTTATAAGTAAATAGACATATTTAATTGTAGTTAGATGTTAATATTATATGCTGGTAAGAATTGTATGAACATATATAAGTTATAGCCAAATATGATCAAGCTTGGCTAATATACCTCCGAATTGGTTTTGACCGAGTTACGATGTCCGAAAGCCCCGTATGAACCTTAGGAATAGTTAGGTACATATGTCATGACATAGGATTCTGATACATGTTGGCAAGTAAGACCATGGCATCGATATGTGATTTCTATATGTGTTTACAAGTAAGACCCTGTCTAGGACAATGGCATCGATATGTGACTACATGTAAGACCATGTCTGGGAATTTGGCATTGTACGATTTGTGTAATTATCCGAGTGTCCTATCAAATTCCGAATGGTTCATCGGGCAAAAGGGAAATTGTGATCGGATGAGTTAGGGACAGGTATGATTTAGCTTGTTAGTTATCAATGATAAGGTAAGTATGTGACTTGTTTGATAATATAAGTTATATATGATATAAAGAATAAACTTCCATGATTTAAGTAAGTGTATTCTGTTTTGAACAAATGGTGTGAATATTATGGAAATGATCTTTAGATATGCATTTATATGTAACCATGTATATTCGGCCATGAAAGTAGTTTATGTACGTGATGTTATAATTGGATTCTTAGGAATATATAAATATGTATACTTGTGAATTTGATTACTTAATGGCAATTTAATTTAAAAAGCCAATTGATACTTGGTTAATACGATTATGGGAGCGTTCGGCTAAGGTAGTATTGTGCATGGGAATGTAGTATTTTATCTCATTTGTAGATTTAAGTTTAAGCATTGATAGTGATAATATAATCCAGCAAGCTTTATCAATTTATAAATGTTATCAAGTTGTTTATTTGCTTATGACTTAATAAGCTGTGGTAGCTTACTCTGTGTATTATATTATTCTATTTTATAGATTTTTAAAGTCAAGCTACAAGCTTAGGAACTGTCAGCCAAGCTCATCACACTATCTATTGTTTTGGTACCTTTTTAGCTAAACTTAAATAATGGCATGTATAGGCTGGAATTTACGTTTGAAATGCTAAATGTTGGTTATGTATATAAGCCATACGAAAATGGCTAATCTTTTATTTTTGTATTTAGTCATGGTGAGTATGAGTTATGTTTATTTTAGTTTTATAGTTATATACCGTAAAGGTATAATATTCGTGACAACCTAAATGCTTTGAAATGGTTTGCTTAACATGATTAGGTTTGGTCTTATGTGTTCTTGGCTCGAATGTTAAGTGAGATTGATTGTAGGTAAACTACTAAAGGAAACTTGGATGTGCATGTGGTGTTAGGTAGTAAATTCGGCCATAAAGGAATAAAAGCAATATATGTATTTATCGAAATTGATAATTGGTATGGTTTTGTTTTGGTTATGATTTAAACTATTTCAGTTATAATGTTATATATATTATATTATGCATAGTACATGTGTTTAGTGATGTAAGTGTCTGAAATGGCTTGGAAACGGTCATGATCTATATATATTTTATTTATAGCATGTTAGTTAGTTTGGATAAATTTTGGACAGCCCAGAATAATGTATGATACTAATAGTTAAGTTTTATACATGGTTGTGTTCGAATGAGATTAAGGTAATACCTTCCAGTCATATGATGTACAACATGAATAATATTTATGAGATATAGGTGATTCAGGACTTAAGGAAGTTATATATGCTTATATTGGATTGATTGAAGTTTTTAGTGAATTCTATGTTAGTAGATGAAAATAGTTGCTACAAGGTGATTGGCGAAATGACATTCGATAAATATATTTAAGTAATTGAACATGGCTTGTTTGATGTGGGTTTATATATCTATTCATGTATATATACGTGCTTATAATATGGTTGATATGTACATGTGAATGGCAATGTAAAATTTGTTAGATATTTGTAAACTATTAAATATGTATAAATGTATTGAGTTGGCCAAGTAGACTTAGAATTGAAATGAGATATTTATAACCGAGTGTTTATTCTTAAGTTGTATTAATATGTTAATACATGTATTACAAATAGATTAACACATTAAAGCTGCATACATGATAGAAAAGGTTAGAAATGAAAATTAGTTCAATTGATGAATAATTTATGTTTATACATGAATGACTTAAGAAAAAAAATTATAGATATGATATTCCATAATGAAATTAATGATATGCTATATGTTCTGTATGTATGTTGAATTGTTTTGGATATATATATACTTTGGATTATGTTTCATTTAATCTATGTGATGAATGATAATAAATTATCATTAGATTTTGGATTAAGTCATAAGCATCAATGTGATTTGATTTGTGAATTGAAATGAACGTATGATTCGTATATGTAATACAGTAGTTAAATCTATGTGATTATGACTTGATGTAATATGATAATGTTTGGAACTGTGCTTTCGTTTAGTGATGCCTCGTAATCCTATTCCAGCGACGGATACGGGTTAGGGGTGTTACATTTTATTAGTAGCAGAGCTACGATTTAGTCGGTTCTAGGACTAACGTAGCAGGTGTGAGTTTAACTATACATGCCATAATTATATACTGCGATAGTGTGATGACTTCTGACATTTGAAATGTGTTTTTATATAGTAAATGGATCCCGACAGAGTTGTAGCTGATGATGTCGAGAGTGTAGCGCCTATTCCCGCGCAATGGACAGCGCCGGTTAATTCTCGTCCGATTTCGAGTAATCAAGAAAGTAAGGCTAAACAAGCCTCTATCAAATGATGAATAACTGGTTTACTCAATATATCCGAACTAACTCGGCTTCACAATAACCTCCACCCCTAACTAATCCATCTTCGATGCCTGCTGTACCTCAAGTAAGTGATCCATTGAGATTGTATAAGCCACCTGTTGATAAAATCAGAAAACATGGGGCTGAAGAGGTTAAAGCTACCGATGAGGATGATGTTGAGCGGGCTGAGTTCTGGCTTGATAATACCATCCGTGTGTTTGATGAGCTGCCCTGTACCCCAGATGAGTGCTTGAAATGTGCCATATCTTTACTTCGAGACACAACATATCACTGGTGGAATACCCTAGTATCAGTGGTTCCGAGAGAGCAGGTGACTTGGGAATTCTTTCAGACTGAGTTCTGCAAGAAATATATCAGCCAGAGATTTATTGATCAGAAGCGTAAAGAATTTCTAGAGCTGAAATACGGTCGGATGACCATGATAGAGTACAAGCAAAAATTTGTGAGACTCAGTCGGTATGCTAGAGTGTGTGTTTCCACTAAAGCCATTATGTGTAAAAGATTTGAAGATGGGCTGAATGAAGACATTAAACTGTTAGTTGGCATACTTGAGATAAAAGAGTTCGTGGTACTGGTTGAGCGAGCTTGCAAAGCTGAAGAACTCGGGAAAGAGAAAAGAAAAGTTGATTCTGAAGCTAGAGATGAACGTAAAAGAACATTCGGTAAGTCATTCCAGTCGGCATCAAAGAAGTTTCGAGATGATTTCAGCCATTCCAAAAGCCACTTCAAGTTACTCCAGATGGGATCAGAATAGACCACTAGTGAGCTCGAGAGCTACCTCAGTAGCGAGTATGGGTAATGTCAGATCGAATCAACCTAAGTGTAAACACTGTGGTAAATGACATCTCGACAGTTGTAGATTGTATGATCGGGCTTGCTTTAAATGAGGATCGGTAGATCATTATATTGGAGATTGCGCAGTGTTAGCAGAGGAAAATCCAATGTAAAATACAAGATCGAGTAATACTGCAGCTCGAGGTAGACCACCTAGAAATCCTGATAATGCGAGTGGCAGTCAAAGAGGGACTAAAGAGACAGCAGTCGGATCTGAGGCTCGTGCACTTGCCAGAGCCTACGCTATACGTGCACGAGAGGAGGCTTCATCCCCAGATGTCATTACTGGTATATTCACTCTTTATGGTACTAATGTAATTGCATTGATTGATCCTGGTTCTACTCATTCTTATGGGTGTGAGACAATAGTATTTAGCAAGACTCTGCCTTTTGAGTCTACTGAGTTTGTGATTAAAGTGTCAAACCCCTTGCATCGGTGTGTTATGGTTGACAAAGTGTGTAAGAATTTTCCCTTGATGGTCTGAGATCTGTGCTTTCCGACTAATTTGATGTTGCTGCCATTTGATGAGTTCAACATAATTCTGAGTATGGACTGGTTGACTTTACATGATGCTATCATAAACTGTAAGAGAAACACCATTCATCTTCGGAGTCAGAATGATGAGGTTATTCGAATTGAATCTAGTGATTTATATGGTTTACCTGCAGTAATTTCTTCGATTCTAGCTCAGAAATATGTTAAAAAAGGGTGTGAAGCTTATTTTTCTTGTGTGCTCGACTGTAAAGTGGCTGAAAGAAACATTGAATCAGTACCTGTTGTGTGCGAGTATCCGAATGTGTTTTTTGAAGAATTACCGGGTTTGCCACCTATTCAGGAAGTAGAGTTTGGTATTGAGTTAATGCCTCGGATGACTCCGATATCTATAGCTCCGTATAGAATGGCACTTATAGAATTAAAAGAATTGAAAGCTCAGTTACAAGAATTGACAGATAGAGGTTTTGCGTGACCGAGTTTCTCTCCTTGGGGTGCACCAGTACTGTTTGTGAAAAAGAATGATGGAACTATGAGAATGTGCATTGATTATAGATAGCTCAATAAGGTGACTATAAAGAATAAGTATTCTTTGCCACCAATTGATGATCTGTTTGACCAGCTGAAAGGAGCTACAGTATTTTCGAAGATAGATTTGAGGTCAGGCTACTATCAGTTGCGAGTTAAAGACTCCGATGTACTAAAGACTACTTTCCGAACGAGGTACGGACACTATGAGTTTTTGGTTATGCCATTTGTACTCACTAATGCACATGTTGTTTTCATGGATTTGAGGAATCAAATCTTCAGACCGTATTTGGACTGATTTGTGGTTGTATTTATAGGTGACATTTTGATCTACTCTCGTGATGAAGCTAAACATGTCGAGCATTTGAGGTTTGTGTTACAGACCTTGCAAGATAAGCATTTGTATGCAAAATTCAGTAAATGTGAGTTATGGTTAAGTGAAGTTAGTTTTCTGGGTCATGTGGTATCAGCATCAGGTATTCTGATTGATCCGAGCAAAGTTTCAACTATACTTAATTGGAAACCTCCGAAGAATGTTTCTGAAGTCTGAAGTTTTCTAGGACTTGCTGGTTATTATAGATGGTTCGTGAAAGGTTTCTCTATGATTGCAGCCCCGATGAAAAAGCTATTGCAGAAAGATGTAAAGTTTGAGTGGTCAGAGAAGTGCCAAAAAAGTTTTGATCAGTTGAAAGCCCTGTTGACCGAAGCTCTAGTGCTAGTTCAAACAGAATTGGGTAAAGAGTTTGTTATTTATAGTGATGCATCTTTAAATGGTTTGGGATGTGTTTTGATGTAGGAAGGTAAAGTTATAGCTTATGCCTCGAGACAGTTGAAACCACATGAAAAGAATAATCTGACACACGACTGGAACTGGCAGCCATTGTGTTTGCGTTGAAAATTTGGCGTCACTATTTATTTGGTGAGAAATGTCATGTTTATTCTGATCATAAAAGCCTGAAATACTTGATGACTCAGAAAGATCTAAACTTGAGATAATGCCGATGGTTAGAATTGCTAAAGGATTACGAGCTTGTGATTGACTACCACCCGGGAAAGGCTAATGTTGTTGCTAATGCTTTAAGCCAAAAATCACAGTTTGCTTTGCGTACAATGAATGCGCATATGGCCATGTCTGATGATGGTTTGATAATAGTTGAATTTAAAGCAAGATCGTTATTTGTTCAACAAATTTGTGAAACCCAGAAGGTTGATAATGAATTACCAGCAAAACGAGCTACCTTGATCAACTTGAGGTACCTGTTTTGAAATAATCACACTGCAGGAAGCACTTAAATCAACTTGTTCTCCTACCTTGATTTTCTTACGCCTTGACATCATCTCCTTTAAAAACTTAGTGTACTTTGAAACCTTCTCAATTAATTCGATTAAAGGTAGGTTAACCTTTAATCTTTTAAACAAGTTTAAGAAACTTACAAATTCAACATTATCCCACTTTTTTCTTTTTTTAAATCTGGATGGGAATGGGACCTTTGTGATTTCAACATCTTTAGGTGTTTCTTTTACTGCCTCAGCTGCTGGTGCATTCTCCTCCTCTGGTTCAGGTTCATTTCCAACTTCAAAGGAGCTATCTTTAGGTTTATTAGTATTGTCCACAATTACCTCTGGGGTAGGTATTTCCGAGCTACTTAGTACTTTGCCCAATCGGAGAGCTATAGCCTTCACATGCTTCTTACCTTCCCTCTGTGGGTTATTTTCCATGTTACTGGGAATACCTATTCCAATTTGTCTTTTGATGTCTCCCATCAAGCTCATCAATTAGCCTATCTAATCCTTGAGGTTAGTCAATGTTCTCCTTGAGTTGGTGCACTCAAACTGCACAAGCTTGACATTTGTTCTCATTGATTCCATTTCTCCCTCAATCATGTCCAGTCATTGAGCACATGCAGTATGGCCACTAGGGTTAGCCCTATCCTAAGGTTTCTGCAAATAAGGAGGTTGATAATTAGTATTTTAACTTGATTTGAATTGTTACCTCCTCCTTAGTTTCCTCCCCATCTTACGTTTAGGTGATCCCTCTAGCTGGGATTATATGTATTCAAATAAAGGTTCCCACCCCTATTCGCAATGTAGTTTCAATCCCCAGTAGGATTATTGATATAATGGAAGAGTGGCTTGTCTCCTCCACGCATAGAAAGTGTAGAAGCAAATTCAATATGGTTAAGCCTATCTACTATTTACTGATACTTACAATCCTCTTGGATAGCTTTGACCCTAGTTATCTATAAAACATAGGAAAGAAAGCTACATAAGCCCTTAATGCTTAGTAAGTTCGTATCAACTTTAAACATAAAATTCCATTTCACTAATGAACTTTGTAGGACAAATATAAACCTATACTAGTGCCATAAGATTTATAAAACTATATAACCATCAACTCATAAATGAGTAAGTCCATCAACACCACATATATTTTTCATTCATAACATAATAGGATTTTATAGGACTATTACACAATCATCAACCTTTTCATAAGATTATTGTAACAGCCGGATTTAGACCCTATTCGAAACGGTGATTTTGGGACCACGAATTCGAGTCAGAAAAATATTTTAAAATTACTTTCTGTGTTTATTATGTGTGAATTTATATGTGTGAAATTTTCATGATTTAATTTTTTTGTTTGAGTGCCTGATTAAATAAAAGGACTTAATCATGTAAAATGAAAAATTGATGGTTAATTGTAAAAGGGCTAAATTGTTGTTGTCTTTTTAAATGGAGGCATTTAAGTTGCAATTAGACCAAAATATTAAGTGTTGGACGGTTGTAGACAACCATTATAAAGAAATTATATTATATAATAAAGGTTAAATATGTAATTAAATAATATGTTAATATCTGTTATAATAAAACAAAAATTAAACCAAGTGCTCATAATTTTCTTTCATGACTGAAACCTAAAAGAAAAGAAAAGAAATAAGGTTTTCTTATATTCGGCCAATGCTAAGCTCAATCAATGTATGTAATAACTAGTTCAGTTTTTGATAATTTTTACATTTTTGAGATCGTTGCTATGTTATCTACGAAATCCATGCTTGAATTTTTTATTTTGATGAATTTTTTGAGTTATGTCATTATTGAAAGCTTGTAAAATTTTTTTTTTGTTTGATGGTAGAAAATAAAAGATATGTGATAGATTAACATGTTTTGTATTGGAATTTTTGATGATTTTGAGTAATTAGGACTAAATTGCAAAAATAATAAATTGAGGGACTAAAATGTGAAATAAATGAAATTTATGGACTTGTATGAACACTAGGAACATTCAGCCTAAGCATGATGTGTGCAAAATTTGTATGTTTTGTATTTTGTGCAATTTGGACTAAATTGTAAAAAGTGTAAAATGTCAGGGGTAAAATGGTAATTTGCTCATTTATGTGTTTTTGGACTAAATTGAGTTTAAATTGAATATGTTTAGATCAAGAACCAAAGAAATCAGACTTGGATCAGGGGAAAACCAAAGTTGTCGACTAGTTGTTCCGTTCTGTTTTTCATTGTACGATGTAAGTTTATAAGCAAATAGATGTTGCAAACTTTGAACAAATACTATATATATATGCTGAAATGAATTGTGTCAAAATGTATACATGAAAGCTCAATTTGAATATACTTGGAAGTTATATGTAAAAGTTTGATTGGATTAAGTTACGACATCCAAAAGCCCCGTTTGAACCATAGGATTCTGATATGTGTTTTCGTGTAAGACGACGTCCGGGACGTTGGCATCGATATATGTGTTTTCATGGAAGACCATGTCTGGGACGTTAGCATTGACATTTGTGGTTACGTGTAAGACCATGTCTGGGACATTGGTATCGTATTCGATTCGTGTAAGACCCTGTCTGGGACAATGGCATCGACATAAGATAGCATGTAAGACCACGTTTGGGACGTTAGCATTGTTATAGCATGTAAGACCACGTTTGGGACGTTAGCATTGTATTATATATGTGGTTATCTGAGTAATCTATTCAATTTCGAATGGTTCAACGGGCATTATCAAGTTAAGATCGAATGTGATATCGAGCTAAAATGTCAGGTATGTGCTAAGTTAAATGATATAAAAGATAAGGTAAGTATGTATATTTGACATGAACAATAGAATTATGCATTATGGAAATGAGAATTATATACGTTTATGAACTTATGTGTATTCAACAAAGTTAAAATAATTATATATCGTTCATGTGATGGTGAATGAATTTTGAGTGTGAAAATGTACATTGGATTAAAGATTACTTGATTCGGTTTAGTTGATTCAGTATTAATGTTCATTTGATGATTCACTGCTTATGACTTACTATGCTTTAGTAGCTTATTGTGTGTATTCTTGTTTACCTCTGTTTAATAGATCTTGGATTCAAGTTACGAGCTCGGGGATCGTCAGTAAATTCTATCACACTATCAACCGTTTTTGGTACATTATAAGTTTGAATTTGATATTATGGCATGTATAACCTAGGTTGTTTTTTATTAAGTTTGAAGTATGTGTATAACTCAAGCCTTGGGAAAATGGCTTAACTGCTATGTTTGAAATAAGTTATGTTTGATTATGGTTAATCCATTTTGGTTACAACGCTATGTGTTATGAATGAATAGTATTTGTGATAGGTGTTATATGTTTGGAAATGGTTTAGTAATGATGTTATTTATAATGTGTTATTGGTTATGTAATTAGCTAAATTTGGAAATTATATTCAGGGTATATGTGCGTGGTGTGCTTGGTTATATGAATTGGTTTGAGTAGTGCTCAAGTTGGTGTATGTGTTTTTGTTATAAATATATATGTATACTCGAATGTGAATTGGTCTTTTTTGTTTTGGTTAAGTGATGAAATAGATATGGAAAATATTTATGAATTACTCATTATTCGGAACTTATGAATATACTATGATGAATTGGTTGGATAAATTAGTTGAATTATATGTTTGTAAGACAAATTGATTGGAATAAAGTGATTGAGAACTTGGTTGTAGTACATGTTCATTGATGAGTATGAGATAATTTCATTTGATTATATGTGTTCGGTTGTAATGTCAAAACATTCATTTAAGTCAGAAATGGTTAGTTTCATAAGTGAACTATTATATGATATTAGCATAAATATGTGTTTGGCATTATTATGTGACTTATGCGGTTATTTTGAAATAGATTTTTGGTACTAATTTAATTAGTCACTCTCTCTCTATATATTTATTTGTATGGTGTATTGACATGTGACGTTAAGTATATGCGCACATATCATAAATATTAATGAATGGAGTTTTGTTAATACAAGATATTTAGATGATGCTTGAATTGAGTAATGAATTCATTTGTTAATATAAAAGTCAATGTATACTCATGCATTATAAGTGGTTGGATATTCATTTAGGTCTATAATTCTTCTTTGTTAAAATTAGTATTTGCTTTTATGTAAAAAATGATATAGTTCATATTTTTGCATATGAATTATGTGACTGTATCTATGTACGATATGAAATGATTTGAGATAGAAGAGTTGTGTTAGTTTAGGAATTAAATTTTGATTGATTTAAGAGACTCATTCATGTGTACATATATAATTGTTCAGATATTGTGTTTTGTTTAGTAATACCTCGTAACCCCATTCCGACGACGAATACGGGTTAGGGGTGTTACAATTATGAACCATTCCATTTACTTACTTTCTATTCCATTCCAAATGCTTAGCATAAGCCTAAACAACATTATCAATAGTGTATTTATCCATGATATAGGTAAATTCATCCATAATATAAGTAGATTTCTCACATATAAGTACATCATTTAACTCATCAATCCTTTTATATCATCATATTACATTCCAATTATGAACTTACCGTTTCATTCCCTTTTCTTACCCGTTTCATTTACGTAGTACAAAGCATAAGCATAAAAATCCACCATAACCACAAGCTTGGCACAAGCCTAAACATCATCATCAATACACAAGTTAGTGGATTTATACATAACTTATCTAGCAACCAAGCTTAAGATTCTGTCATAAACTTTCAAAAACATCTCAAAAACGTAAAAATCATTAAAAACTAACCTCAAAATACCAACATGCATGAATTATGCTTAGTCAAACCTTCAAAGCACAAAATGGTGCATTTTTCCTCTTCATTTTTGGTGGAGAACATAATTGGGGAAGATGATACAATTGTGGTTTTAATTTTAATTTAATTTATCAAGTTACCATTTTTGACCTTCGTTAATAATTAAACAAAACATCAAATCCATGTCCAAATTTTTCTACTAATTTCTTAAATGGTTTATTTACCATTTAAGTCCATTTACTTTCATTTCCATAGTCATTTAACCCTTTTAACTAATAGAACTCAACTTTTACACTTTTAACAATTTAGTCCTTTTTATTTAATTAACCATTTAAACGTCAAAATTTCTTAATGAAACATTAATACGACCTCAATAACACTTCATAAATATTTAATAAAATACTTACAGCTCAATTTATAAAAATGAGGTCTCAATACCTCATTTTCTAAAACTACTTGACTTTAGGGTCTTACCACTTGAACTTAATTATTCTTCCATTTAACAAAAATCATTAAATCAAATGTTTATCATTACACTAAATTACTTGTAAATATTAAATAATAATATTCACAGACTCACATGCCAGATTTGTGGCCTTAAAACCATTGATCCAACGCTACAGAAATACGGTTTGTTACAACGCCTATGAGTCTAACCAAGAAAAAGCGTTATCCATCAAGGAGAAGGGGAACAACTGAAGACGAATAGTGTCATCAGTGACCCCGTTATACTTAAAAGTATCACACGGTTGAAGAAACCATTTTAAATGCTTATTAGAGTCCTCTGTCATAGTGCCCCTAAACTGCATATTGTTCTAGATCATTTGAATCATAGTCAGTTTTATCTTGAAATTATTAGCTGTAAACATCAGCCTTGCTATACTTTCTTGAGCCATATCTAGACTTGGTAAGACATAATCCCTTAAATTTATTTCGTTACGAGCCATATGAATGTTTCCAAGAAGCTGTGGTGCTGGTGGGTTTCCTAAGGCGTTATCGTCAGTGTCACCAAATAGTGGATTTTCGCGGGGTACATTACCTACAGCTGTTGGTGGTGGATCTTGCATCTGCTACTACTATTGCTATTACTTTCAGTGGTGTCTTTAGATTATTCTCTCTCGATCAATGGTTGCTACTGTAACAGCCCGATTTAGACCCTAATCGAAATGGTGGTTTTGGGAACACGAATCCAAGTCAGAAAAATATTTTAAAAATATTTTATATTTTTATTTTGTGTGAATTTATATCTGTGAAATTTTTGTGATTTAATTTTGTCTTTTGAGTGTCCGATTAAATAAAAGAACTTAATCGTGTAAATTAAAAATTGGGTAGTTTAATGTATAAGGGCCAAAATGCTATTGGCTTTTAAAATGGAAGCCTTTATGTTGCAATTGGCCCATAAATTATTAAGTGGACGACAATAGGTTTATATCATAAGGTTTTGATATAAATTAATTAAGGTTGTTTTTTGTAAAAAGCTATTAAAATATAACATATATATTATAAAACATAAAATAAAGTTTGTAATGCCCAAATTTCGGGTTTTCTATGTTTCTGTGTTTTTTTTTTAAAATTGGGTGTGTTTTAGTTGGTTAAAATATATATTTTAGTAGGTTAGTAGGCTTTTGGAAGGCCCAAACTAAAGTTAAATCCGTGGTAGTCTTCGGAATTTTGATTTTAAGAACAAGTGATGCAATTGGCGTTTGGGCTTTTAAGAGTAAAGGGTTAAAAGATGACACAAAAAAAGGAGTGCGGTGTAGTGGCAAGGTAGTGCCACTTAGGGGACAAGGAAGTGACGCCATAGAGGAAGCAAGGGGTCCAAGGTTCAAGTCTTGGCTCTTTCAATTTATTTTGGTTTTTCTTTTCAATAAATCTGGAAGCAAGTAGGTGCGCTTTAAAGTTTAATGTGTTGGACTTATGACACAAATGAGTTGATGGCCTAGTGGTGGTGGCGTGATTTGGCATGTGAGAGAACTTTGGTTCGAATCCCTTGGCACGCAAAGGTTGATTATTTTGCTATGTTGGAACGACAAGAGTTGGTGTTGGTTTTAAACTCTGATGATGGAAGGATCCCACATCAGGAAGCTAACATAAGAGTAGATGGAGAGCTGGCTTTAAATAGAGCAAACCATGAGGAGAGTTGGCATACCCTTCTTGGCTAATCCCTTTCGCTTGGTGGCGCTCGTTTGGATTGGGCGTCAGCTAAGAGTGTGGGAGCGCGGATTAACTGTAGTCTCCTAACAGGATTATCGCGTGGGAGATATCGTCACCAATCGTCATCAACCAAGTGTGTAAACAACACCCTCCCTTAGACTGAATCGGTAAAAGCTAAAATACCGAAATGTTGGTATTTTGTGAACTCGCGAGTGTGCGAGCGCTCGTGAGACAGGTGTTAATGAATATGATGCATTTGGATGATTAGAGTGCAGAGTGTACATTTTCGTGCACAACGGTATTTTTGGGCTTAATGGGCCGAAAACGGGCCAATGGGCCAACAGGCCCACTTTGATAAAAAGACAAGGTAAGTATTTCTGATTACTTGGTAAACGTTAGAATGAGCATGAAACCCTAGCAATAGGTAATAATTACTGAAATACCCTTATACATGAAAAATTACGATTTTACCCCTAGGGATATTTTATTTTATCCAAAAGCGAGGATGTTCTGTTTTACGTATGCGTATGCCATGACATATTATTCATTGCATGAGACATGGGTTTATATTGATGGAGGAAGCGTTACGCGGTCTCGGCTTGCAATCGGTGGCCTCGCCACAAATATCTATTCGGTGACTTCGTCACAATATCCGCGACCTCACCGCAATCCTGGTAACCGCCACATATATAAATATATATATGTTCTGGTGGCCTCGCCACAATATCTGTATCTGGTAACTTCATCACAATATCTGGCAGCCACGCTACAATTTCTGTGGTGTGTAGCGGTTGGGTGGGTTGAGTAGTCTCCCCACATGGTGTAAGGCTAGTACGGGGGTGTTATGGATGGATCTGAGTTGGGATTTCTGCATTCATGATATATTTGTTCTATATCTGCTATGGGCCTATGAGTTTCATTCTGATTTTTGTACTGGGCCAAGGCCCAGATAAGTCTGACTCTGAGGTTTGATCTGTTTTGGGCTATGGTTGGGTTATGTTACACACTGAGTTTACCAAACTCACCCTTTATTTTCATCTCTGTAGGAAATCCCCAACCATAGTGGGCTTAGAGCTGTGAGGGATTCGGAGTGGCCACATCATCTGCAAAGTTGGTTTTTGTAAGTTAGTTTATTTTTATTATTTTTATATTCTGATTTAATTTTTGGTTTTAAGTTGTAATAAGGCCGCTATATAAATTTCTCTTTCCGCTATGGTTCTTATTTTCTGATTATATTTATACTATGTCGAAACTGCTAGTGTTAGGTTGCGTGGGTTTTCAAAATTAATGAACGTTTTCAAGACTCAACAAGCACGACAAATGGATAGCCTAAAGATTGATAAATCGGCTTTTCATTCAATTGCTATTTTTACAAAGACCACCCTAATCACTTAAACCAACGAATGCATACTAAATCGTAAGTCCATGTGACACGTCAGATCTGGCCATAACGTCTGGGCTGGGTCTGGGGTGTTACATTTAGTGGTATCAGAGCCAAGTTGCAACAACTCAACTGTGGAACGGGTCTAAAAACGGGAGTTTTAAAGAAACATTGAATAAAGGTTTTTGAAAATTGTTTTTTTAGGAACTTGATTATAAATTGTTTTCGAAAATGTTTCCAATATTTTCTCTTTACAAATAGATGATTTTAAATATTAAAATCAGTTTTCTAAAATTAGTTTTTTTTAGAAGGTGGCACACCGAATCTCTGGCCCAAGTCTGTAAGTTTTCGAAGCCTTTCTGATTATTTCTGAAATATCTGTTATATGCTTGTACAAAACCTTAACATGGTACTTTAGTTAGGGTAACACTGGAACTATAGAAACTCTGATAAGTGGACTGAGACTGTAGCTAGGCTACCGCAAAAGAAAACAAACTCAAACTCTGAATTACTGTTATTCATAAGATATTTGTAATAAACACTGAAATATTAAACTGATTCATAAAATTCTTAATCAGATAATACAAAATGAGTACACGAGCAGCTCATGGAAGAGGCCGTGGACGTGGCCGAGGTAATGCTCCAGCTGAATCTTCGTCTTCAGGACATGTTACGGCAGTAGATGCACCGGTACCACCGGCTACGGAGGTAGAGTCTCATGATCGAGGTGTCAGGGACGATGCTCTGTCCTAGGCGATGCTCCAAGTTTTGGAAAGGGTTGCTGGGGCAAGTACGGAAAATGGAATTCGGGGGTCTATTTCTGAGCGGCTCTGGGCCAATGGAGCAGAGATATTTAGGGGCATATCTGGTGTAGCCCCGAATGTGGCTGAGTATTGGTTAGAAGCCACAGAGCGGATTATGGATGATCTGGACTGCTCTGTGGAGCAGAAGCTGAAGGGAGCCATATCGTTACTCAGGGATGAGGCTTATCAGTGGTGGCTTACGGTGAGAGATGGAACTCTTGCTGATAGTGTGACTTGGGAGCTGTTTAAGACGGCCTTCAAAGGAAAGTATGTTGGGGCTAGTTACGTGGACGCTCGCCAGAAAGAATTTCTGAACCTGGTGCAAGGGAGTAAGTCAGTGGCTGAGTATGAGTCTGAGTTTCTGAGACTGGGCCGGTATGCTTCTAGGATTGTTGCTACAGAGTATGAGCGTAGCGTACGCTTCAAAGATGGTCTGAGAGATGAACTTAGGGTGCTGATTTCTCCGCAGAGGGAGCGTAACTTCGCTGCTTTAATGGAGAAAGCTAAGATAGCTGAGGAAGTGAAGCGTACAGAAAGACAGAATCGTGAGAAAGATCGGAACTATTTTAGAAGAGATTCAGGACTTTCAGGTGGTATGAACAGGAATGTTAAGAGAGCAAGGGTAATGGAGCCAGTTCGAGCAGTACCGATGAATGCGGTTAGACCGCAGGGTTGTAGGAGTTGTGGGAAGATACATATGGGCGAGTGTCGGAAACGTTCTGGTGCTTGTTTCTGATGCGGATCTATGGAGCATAGGGTTAAGGACTATCCCCAGGAACCAGATCAGGTTCAAGTTTTAGAGCAGAGGGTCGCTCAACTAGTGAGGGGTGGGCCACAGTTTCCGAGAGGACGTGGGCAAGGCAGAGGTGGTAATTGAAATGGTCAAGGAAGAGGAGCGCCTGGCAGGGGTGCTAGATTTGCTGAGGCTCGTCAGCCGGCATTGGTGTATGCAGCTCATCGCCGAGAGGAGGGTGATGCACCTGACGTCATAACTGGTATGTTTCTGATTTCTAGTATGCCATACACTGCGTTGATAGATGTTGGATCTACCCATTCGTATGTTGCATGTGCTATATCTGGGTCACTGGGTGTGCGCTCTGAGGTGATCATGAGTGGGGTATCTGTGCTAAGTCCTTTGGGTCACTCGGTTAGGGTAGATAAATTGTATAGAGATGTGCCTATAGAAACTCAAGGAAAAGTTTTCTCTGGAGATCTAATGGAGCTACCTTTCGGAGAATTCGATCTCATTTTGGGAATGGATTGGCTTGTTAAGCATAGGGTTACTTTGGATTGTGCTACTAAGCAAATGATGTTAAAGACTACAAAGGATGAGGAGGTTTTGGTGATAGGCGAGTGTAGGGATTATCTGTCTAATGTGGTGTCGGCATTGAGAGCCGAGAAGTGGATTCGAAAGGGATGTGAGGCTTATTTGGCATTTGTAAGCCAATCGAAAACTGAGGGTCTGACAGTGGATAAAGTTAGAATCGTCAAGGATTTTCAAGATGTTTTTCCAGAGGAGCTTTCGGGTTTGCCCCTGAACCGAGAGGTTGAGTTTGGAATCGACTTGTTGCCTGGAACGGCACCAGTGTCCATTGCACCTTATAGGATGGCACCGAAGGAGTTGGTGGAGCTGAAAGCCCAAATTCAAGAGTTATTGGATAGAGGCTTCATTAGGCCAACTGTGTCTCCGTGGGGAGCACCAGTGTTGTTCGTTAAGAAGAAGGATGGGTCAATGCAGATGTACATCGATTATCGGCAGTTGAACAAACTGACGATTAAGAACAAGTACCCACTGCCGAGAATCAATGATTTATTCGATCAACTTAGAGGAGCTTCAGTATTTTCCAAGATTGACCTTTGATCTGGGTATCATCAGTTGAGGGTTAAGGAGGTGGATATTCACAAGACGACATTGAGAACTCGGTATGGTCACTATGAGTTCTTGGTTATGCCATTTAGGTTGACAAACGCACCTACGACATTTATGGATCTGATGAATCGAGTGTTCCAGCCATACTTGGATCGATTCGTAGTCGTCTTTATCGATGATATTCGGTTTATTACAAACGAGGAGAAGCATGATGAGCATCTTCGTATTGTGCTTTGCAAGTCTTTGAGGAGAATGAGCTTTATGCGAAATTCAGTAAGTGTGAGTTCTGGTTGAGAGAGGTAACATTCTTGGGGCATGTTGTCTCTACTGAAGGGATCAAGGTGGACCCTCGAAAGGTTGATGCGATTCTGGAATGGAAGCCACCGAGGTCAGTGTCAGAAATTTGAAGTTTTCTGGGTTTAGCTGGGTACTATAGAAGGTTTGTGGAAGGATTTTCTGTGATGGCAGTGCCTTTGACAAAGCTTATAAGGAAGGGAGTACCATTTGTTTGGACTGAGAAACAACAGGAATCTTTTGAGAAGTTGAAGAAAGTTCTGACCGAGGCACCTGTACTGATTCAGCCAGAGTCTGAAAAAGATTTTACCATATGCAGTGATGCTTCACATGTAGGGTTGGGCTTTGTGCTGATGCAAGAGGGTAAAGTGGTTACTTATGCATCGCGACAGCTTAAACCACATGAAGTTAACTATCGTACTCATGATTTGGAGTTGGCAGCGGTAATCTTTGCGCTTAAGATTTGGAGACATTACATGTACGGAGAAAGGTGTATTATATACACAGATCATAAGAGTATTAAGTACTTGTTGACTCAGAAGGAGCTGAACCTTAGGCAGCGGAGATGGATAGAGTTGCTTAAGGATTATGATTGCGTGATTGAGTATCATCCAGGCAAAGCTAATGTGGTGGTTTATGCCTTAAGTCGTAGAACTGTATCTGATCTAAGAGCCATGTTTGCTCGTTTGAGTCTGTATGACGATGGTAGTCTGTTAGCAGAACTGCAAGTTAGGCCGACTTGGGTGGATGAGATTAAGGAAAAACAGTCAAGGGATGAGTCCCTGGTTTCTCGATTCCAGCAGGTTAAGAATGGGGATACTTCGAGTTGGACCAAGCAGTGAGGGAGTTCTGTGTTACCGAGGTAGAGTTTGTATTCCGAAGGACTCTGACTTGAGGCAAGCAATTCTGAAAGAAGCTCATGGAGGTCTGTGTGCTATGCATCCTAGAGGGAATAAAATGTATCGCGACTTAAAGGAGTTGTATTGGTGGCCTGGATTGAAGCGAGAGGTAATGGAATTTGTGGGAAAATGTCTGACTTGTCAGCAAGCGAAAGCTGAACATCAATTACCTTCCGGACTTTCGCAGCCAGTGAAAGTACCACTTTGGAAGTGGGAGAGGGTAACCATGGATTTTGTGAGTGGGTTACCCTTGACTCCGTCGAAGAAGGACTCGATTTGGGTAATTGTGGATAGGTTGACCAAATTTGCTCATTTTATACCTGTCCGCACTGATTATTCACTTTAGAAGTTAGCCAAATTGTATGTGGCGAAAATAGTGCAACTTCACGGAGTGCCAATGTCGAATATCTCTGATCAAGATCCTAGATTCACATCTCGATTTTGGAAAAAGTTGCATGAGGCGTTGGGTACGCGGTTGAACTTTAGTACAGCCTTTCATCCTTAGACTGATGGTCAGTCGAAAAAGGTTATTCAGATTCTGGAAGACATGTTGAAGGGATGCGTTATCGACTTTCGAGATAGTTGGAAGGATTACTTACCGTTGGCAGAGTTTGCATACAACAACAGTTATCAGGCAAGTATTCGAATGGCTCCTTATGAGGCACTGTATGGGCAAAGATGTCGTACACCTAGTTGTTGGACTGAGTTGGGTGAACGACAGGTTCTTGGACCTGAACTGGTGGCAGATACTGAGGAGAAGGTCAAGTTGATTAGAGACCGATTGAAGAAAGCATATGATAGACTGAAGTCATATGCAGATTTAAAGCGCAAGGGAATTGAGTACTCTGTGGGTGATATGGTCTTCTTGAAGGTTTCACCTTGGAAGAAAATATTAAGGTTTGGGAGGAAAGGCAAGTTAAGTCCGCGGTTCATTGGGCCTTATCGGATTCTTCAGCGAGTGAGTCCAATGGCTTATCAGTTCTAGCTACCTCCAGAGTTGGATAGGATTCATGATGTCTTTCATGTCTCCATGTTAAGGCGGTATCATTCTGACCCTACTCATGTTGTGCCGGTTGCAGAGATCAAGGTCCAAATAGACTTGACTTTTGAGGAGGAGCCTGTGCAGATTTTGGATCGAGATGTTAAGATTTTGAGGAGGAAATCGTTACGCTAGTAAAGGTCTTTGTGGCGTAATCATGGCAGAGAGGAAGCTACTTGGGAGCCAGAAGTGGCGATGCGTCAACAATATCCTCATCTGTTTGATTCAGGTAAAATTTCGAGGATGAAATTTCTTTAAGGAGGGTAGAGTTGTAACGCCCAATTTTCTAGTTTTCTGTGTTTCTGTATTTTTTTTTAAATTTGAGTGTGTTCTGGTTGGTTAAAATATATATTTTAGTAGGTTAGTGGGCCTTTGGAAGGCCCAAACTTAAGTTAAATCTGTGGTAGTCTTCGAAATTTTCATTTTAAGAAAAAGTGATGCAATTGGCGTTTGGGCTTTTAAGAGTAAAGGGGTAAAAGATGACACAAAAAAGGGAGTACGGTGTAGTGGCAAGGTAGCACCACTTAGGGGACAAGGAATTGACGCCATAGAGAAAGCAAGGGGTCCAAGGTTCAAGTCTTGGCTCTTGCAATTTATTTTGGTTTTTCTTTTCAATAAATCTAGAAGCAAGTAGGTGCACTTTAAAGTTTAATGTGCTGGACTTATGACACAAATGAGTTGATGGCCTAGTGGTGGTGGCGTGATTTGGCATGTGAGAGGACTTTGGTTCGAATCTCTTGGCATGCAAAGGTTGATTATTTTGCTATGTTGGGACGACAAGAGTTGGTGTTGGTTTTAAACTTTGATGATGGAGGGATCCCACATCGGGAAGCTAACATAAGAGTAGATGGAGAGCTGGCTTTAAATAGAGTAAACCATGAGGAGAGTTGGCATACCCTTCTTGGCTGATCCCTTTCGCTTGGTAGCGTGCTCGTTTGGGTTGAGTGTCAGCTAAGAGTGTGGGAGCGCGGATTAACTGCAGTCTCCTAACAGGATTATCGCGTGGGAGATATCGTCATCAATCGTCATCAACTAGGTGTGTAAACAACACCCTCCCTTAGACTGAATGGGTGAAAGCCAAAATACCGAAACGTTGGTATTTTGTGAACTCGCGAGCGTGTGAGCGCTCGTGAGACAGTTGTTAATGAATATGATGCAATTGGATGATTAGAGTGCAGAGTGTGCATTTTCGTGCACAACGGTATTTTTGGGCTTAATGGGCCGAAAACGGGCCAATGGGCCAACAGGCCCACTTTGGTAAAAAGACGAGGTAAGTACTTTTGATTACTTGGTAAACGTTAGAATGAGCATAAAACCCTAGCAATAGGTAATAATTACTGAAATACCCTTATACATGAAAAATTACGATTTTACCCCTAGGGATATTTTATTTTATCTGAAAAGCATGATGTTCGGTTTCTGTGTACGTATGCCATGACATATTATTCTGTTGCATGGGACATGGGTTTATATTGATGGAGGAAGCGTTCTGGCAGCCTCGCTACAATCTGGTGGCCTCGCCATATATATCTGTTCTGGTGACTTCGTCACAATATCTCGCAACCTCGCTGCAATCTGGTGGCTTCGCCACATATATAAATATATATCTGTTCTAGTGGCCTTGCCATAATATCTGTATCTGGTGACTTCGTCACAAAATCTGGCAGCCTCGCTGCAATTTCTGTGGTGTGTAGCGGTTGGGTGGGTTTAGTAATCTCCCCACATGGTGTAAGGCTGGTACGGGGGTGTTATGGATGGCTCTGGGTTGGGATTTCTGCATTCATGATATATTTGCTCTGTATCTGATATGGGCCTATGAGTTTCATTCTGATTTTTGTACTGGGCCAAGGCCCAGATAAGTCTGACTCTGAGGTTTGATCTGTTTTGGGCTATGGTTGGGTTATGTTACACGCTGAGTTTACCAAACTCACCCTTTATTTTCATCTCTACAGGAAATCCCCAACCATAGTGGGCTTGGAGCTGTGAGGGATTCGGAGTGGCCACATCATCTGCAAAGTTGGTTTTTCTAAGTTAGTTTATTTTTATTATTTTTATATTCTAATTTAATATTAGGTTTTAAGTTGTAATAAGGCCGCTATATAAATTTCTCTTTCCGCAATGGTTTTTATTTTCTAATTATATTTATACTATGTCGAAACTGCTAGTGTTAAGCTGCGTGGGTTTTCAAAATTAATGAACGTTTTCAAGACTCAACAAGCACGACAAATGGATAGCCTAAAGATTGATAAACCGGCTTTTCATTCAATTGTTGTTTTTACAAAGACCACCCTAATCACTTAAACCAACGAATGCATACTAAGTCGTAAGTCCATGTGACACGTCAGATCTGGCCATAACGTCTAGGCCAGGTCTGGGGTGTTACAAAGTTGATATATGTGTTATAATTGTTTTTCATTCTCGAAACTAAACAAAATAAAAAGAAAATAAAGCAAGCTAGGGTTCGGTTGATTCTAAGCTTAATCAAGGTAAGTGTTCAGCTCGGTTTTTGATATTTTTTGCGTTTTTGAGATCGTTGCTTTGAGTACTACAAAACCCATGCTTTAATTTTTTATTTTGATGGATATTTTGAGTTGTGTCAATGTTGATAGCTTGTGATTTTTGTTGTTTGATGATGAAAAATGAAAGATATGTTTTAGATTAACATATTTTGTATTGGAGTTTTTGATGATTTTGAGTAATTAGGACTTAATTGCAAAAATAATAATTTGAAGGACAAAAATAAGAAATAAATTGAATATATGGACTTTTTTGAGAGTGAGTAAAATTCGGCCCAACATAGGTATAGGAATATTTTGCATATTTTGTGTTTTGTGCAATAGGGACTAAATTGTTAAAAATTGTAAATGTTAGTGGTAAAATGGTAATTTTCCCATTTATGTGTTTTTGGTCTAAAGTGAATGAAAATATGTTTGAATGAGCTTAATTTGAATATGTTTAGATCAAGAACCAAAGAAATCGGATTTGGACTGGGGAAAAACGAAAGTTGTCGACTAGCAACCCCGTCCTGTTTTACGATGTCCGAGGTAAGTTTATAAGAAAATAGACATATTTAATTGTAGTTAGATGTTAATATTGTATGCTGGTAAGAATTGTATGAACATATATAAGTTATAGCCGAATATGATCAAGCTTGGCTAATATACCTTCGAATTGGTTTTGACCGAGTTACGATGTCTGAAATCCCCGTATGAACCTTAGGAATAGTTAGGGTACATATGTCATGACATAGGATTTTGATACATGTGTGCGAGTAAGACCATGGCATCGATATGTGATTTCGATATGTGTTTACGAGTAAGACCCTATCTGGGACAGTGGCATCAATATGTGACTACATGTAAGACCATGTCTGGGACGTTGGCATTGTACGATTTGTGTAATAATCTGAGTGTCCTATCAAATTCTGAATGGTTCATCGGGCAAAAGGAAAATTGTGATCGGATGAGTTAAATGAGTAAAACGGGACAGGTATGATTTAGCTTGTTAGTTATCAATGGTAAGGTAAGTATGTGACTTGTTTGATAATATAAGTTATATATGATATAAAGAATAAACTTCCATGATTTAAGTAAGTGTATTCTGTTTTGAACAAATGGTGTGAATATTATGGAAATTATCCTTGGATATGCCTTTATATGTAACCATGTATATTCGGTCATGAAAGTAGTTTATGTACGTGATGTTATAATTGGATTCTTAAGCATATATAAATATGTATACTTGTGAATTTGATTACTTAATGGCAATTTAATTTAAAAAGCCAATTGATACTTGGTTAATACGATTATGGGAGCGCTCAGCTAAGGTAGTTTTATGCATGGGAATGTAGTATTTTATCTCATTTGTAGATTTAAGTTTAAGCATTGATAGTGATAATATAATCCAGCAAGCTTAATCAATTTATAAATGTTATCAAGTTGTTTATTTGCTTATGACTTACTAAGTTGTGGTAGCTTACTCTATGTATTATATTATTCTATTTTATAGATTTTTGAAGTCAAGCTACAAGCTCAGGAACTGTCAGCCAAGCTCATCACACTATCTATTGTTTTGGTACCTTTTTAGCTAAACTTAAATTATGGCATGTATAGGCTAGAATTTACGTTTGAAATGCTAAATGTTGGTTATGTATATAAGCCATACGAAAATGGCTAATCTTTTATTTTTGTATTCAGTCATGGTGAGTATGAGTTATGTTTATTTTACTTTTATAGTTATATACCGTGAAGGTATAATATTCGTGACAACCTAAATGCTTTGAAATGGTTTGCTTAACATGATTAGGTTTGGTCTTATGTGTTCTTGGCTTGAATATTAAGTGAGATTGATTGCAAGTAAACTACTAAAGGAAACTTGGATGTGCATGTGGTGTTAGGTAGTAAATTCGGCCATAAAGGAATAAAAGAAATATATGTATTTATCGAAATTGATAATTGGTATGGTTTTGTTTTGGTTATAATTTAAACTGTTTCAGTTATAATGTTATATATATTATATTATGCAGAGTACATGTGTTTAGTGATGTAAGTGTCTGAAATGGCTTGCAAATGGTCATGATCTATATATATTTTATTTATAGCATGTTAGTTACTTCAGATAAATTTTGGACAGCCAAGAATAATGTATGATACTAATAGTTAAGTTTTATACATGGTTGTGTTCGAATGAGATTAAGGTAATAGCTTTCAGTCATATGATGTACCGCATGAATAATATTTATGAGATATAGGTGATTTGGAACTTAAGGAAGTTATATATGCTTATATTGGATTGATTGAAGTTTTTAGTGAATTCTATGTTAGTAGATGAAAATAGTTGCTACAAGGTGACTGGCGAAATGACATTCGATAAATATATTTAAGTAATTGAACATGGCTTGTTTGATGTGAGTTTATATATCTATTCATGTATATATATGTGCTTATAATATGGTTGATATGTACATGTGAATGGCAATGTAAAATTTGTTAGATATTCATAAGCTATTAAATATGTATAAATGTATTGAGTTGGCCAAGTAGACTTAGAATTGAAATGAGATATTTATAACCGAGTGTTTATTCTTAAGTTGTATTAATATGTTAATACATGTATTACAAATAGATTAACACATTAAAGCTGCATACATGATAGAAACGGTTAGAAATGAAAATTAGTTCAATTGATGAATAATTTATATTTATACATGACTGACTTAAGAACAAAAATTATAGATATGGTATTCCATAATGAAATTATTGATATGTTATATGTTCTGTATGTATGTTGAATTGTTTTGGATATATATATATACTTTAGATTATGTTTCATTTAATCTATGTGGTGAATGATAATAAATTATCATTAGATTTTGGATTAAGTCATAAGCATCAATGTGATTTGATTTGTGAATTAAAATGAACGTATGATTCGCATATGTAACACAATAGTTAAATCTATGTGATTATGACTTGATTTAATATGATAATGTTTGGAACTGTGCTTTCGTTTAGTGATGCCTCGTAATCCTATTCCAACGATGGATACGGGTTAGGGATGTTACATTTATTGGTATCAGAGCTACGGTTTAGTCGGTTTTAAGACTAACGTAGCATGTGTGACTTTAGCTATACATGCCCTAATTATATACTGCGATAGTATGATGACTTCTGACATTTGAAATGTGTTTTTATATAGTAAATGGATCCCGACAGAGCTGTAGCTGATGATGTCGAGAGTGTAGCGCCTACTCCCGCGCAATGGACAGCGCCAGTTGATTCTCGACCGATTTTGAGTAATCAAGAAAGTGAGGCTAAACAAGCCTTCTATCAAATGATGAATGACTGGTTTACTCAATATATCCAAACTAACTCGGCTACACAATAACCTCCACCCCTGACTAATCCATTTTCGGTGCCTGTTGTACCTCAAGTAAGTGATCCATTGATATTGTATAAGCCACATGTTGATAAAATCAGAAAACATGGGGCTAAAGAGTTTAAAGCTACCGATGAGAATGATGTTGAGCGGGCTGAGTTGTGGCTTGATAATACCATCCGTGTGTTTGATGAGCTACCCTGTACCCCAGATGAGTGTTTGAAATGTGCCATATCTTTACTTCGAGACACGGCATATCACTGGTGGAATACCCTAGTATCAGTGGTTCCGAGAGAGCAAGTGACCTGGGAATTCTTTCAGACTGAGTTCCGTAAGAAATATATCGGCCAGAGATTTATTGATCAGAAGCATAAAGAATTTCTAGAGCTGAAATAGGGTCGGATGACCGTGATAGAGTACGAGCGAAAATTCATGAGACTCAGTCGGTATGCCAGAGAGTGTGTTTCCACTGAAGCCATTATGTGTAAAAGATTTGAAGATGGGCTAAATGAAGACATTAAGCTGTTAGTTGGCATACTTGAGATAAAATAGTTCGTGGTACTGGTTGAGCGAGCTTGCAAAGATGAAGAGCTCGGGAAAGAGAAAAGAAAAGTTGATTCTGAAGCTAGAGATGAACGTAAAAGAACATTCGGTAAGTCATTCCATTCAGCACCAAAGAAGTTTCGAGATGATTTCAGCCATTCTAAAGCCACGTCAGGTTACTCTAGACGAGATCAGAATAGACCACCAGTGAGCTCGAGAGCTACCTCAGTAGCGAGTATGGGTAATGTCAAATCGAATCAACTCGAGTGTAAACACTGTGGTAAATGACATCTCGACAGCTGCAGATTGCATGATCAGGCTTGCTTTAAATGCGGATCGGTAGATCATTATATTCGAGATTGCCCAGTGTTAGCTGAGGAAAATCCAGTGCAAAATACAAGATCAAGTAATACTGCAGCTCGAGGTAGACCACCTAGAAATCCTGGTAATGCGAGTGGCAGTCAGAGAGGGACTAAATAGACAGCAGTCGAATCTGAGGCTCGTGCACCTGCCAGAGCCTATGTTATACGTGCACCAGAGGAGGCTTCATCCCCAGATGTCATTACTGGTACATTCACTCTTTATGATACTAATGTAATTGCATTGATTGATCCTGGTTCTACTCATTCTTATCTGTGTGAGACATTAGTATTTAGCAAGACTCTGCCTGTTGAGTCTACTGAGTTTGTGATTAAAGTGTCAAACCCCTTGCGTCGGTGTGTTATGGTTGACAAAGTGTGTAAGAATTGTCCCTTGATGGTCCGAGATCCGTGTTTTCTGACTGATTTGATGTTGCTGCCATTTGATGAGTTCAACATAATTCTGAGTATGGACTGGTTGACTTTACATGATGCTATCATAAACTATAAGAGAAAAACCATTCATCTTCGGAGTCAGAATGATGAGGTTATTCGGATTGAATCTAGCGATTTATATGGTTTACCTACAGTAATTTCTTCGATGCTAGCTCAGAAATATGTAAGAAAAGGGTCTGAAGCTTATTTTGCCTGTGTGCTCGACAGTAAAGTGGCTGAAAGAAACATTGAATTGGTACCTGTTGTGTGCGAGTATCCAGATGTGTTTCCTGAAGAATTACCGGGTTTCCCACCTATTCGGGAAGTAGAGTTTGGTATTGAGTTAATACCTGGGATGACTCCGATATCTATAGCACCGTATAGAATGGCACTTATAGAATTAAAAGAATTGAAAGCTCAGTTACAAGAATTGATAGATAGAGGTTTTGTGTGACCGAGTTTCTCTCCTTGGGGTGCACCAGTACTGTTTGTGAAAAAGAATGATGGAACTATTAGAATGTGCATTGATTATAGACAGCTCAATAAGGTGACTATAAAGAATAAGTATTTGTTGCCACGGATTGATGACTTTTTTGACCAGCTTAAAGGAGCTACAGTATTTTCGAAGATAGATTTGAGGTCAGGCTACTATCAGTTGCGAGTTCAAGTCTTCGATGTACTAAAGACTACTTTTCGAACGAGGTACAGACACTGAGTTTTTGGTTATGCCATTCGTACTCACTAATGCACCTGCTATTTTCATGGATTTGATGAATCGAATCTTCAGACCATATTTGGACTGATTTGTGGTTGTATTTATAGATGATATTTTGATCTACTCTCGTGATGAAGCTAAACATGCCGAGCATTTGAGATTTGTGTTGCAGACCTTGTGAGATCAGAATTTGTATGCGAAATTCAGTAATGTGAGTTATGGTTAAGTGAAGTCTGTTTTCTGGGTCATGTGGTATCAGCATCAGGTATTCCGATTGATCCGAGCAAAGTTTCAGCTATACTTAATTGGAAACCTCCGAAGAATGTTTCTGAAGTCCGAAGTTTTCTAGGACTTGCTGGTTATTATAGACGGTTGGTTAAAGGTTTCTCTATGATTGCAGCCCTGATGACAAAGCTATTGCAGAAAGATGTAAAGTTTGAGTGGTCAGAGAAGTGCCAAAAAAGTTTTGATCAGTTGAAAGCCCTGTTGACCAAAGCTCTTGTGCTAGTTCAAACATATTTGGGTAAAGAGTTTGTTATTTATAGTGATGCATCTTTAAATGGTTTAGGCTGTGTTTTGATGCAGGAAGGTAAAGTTATAGCTTATGCCTCGAGACAGTTGAAACCACATGAAAAGAATTATCCGACACACGACTGGAACTGGTAGCCATTGTGTTTACGTTGAAAATTTGGCATCACTATTTATTTGGTAAGAAATGTCATGTTTATTCTGATCATAAAAGCCTAAAATACTTGATGACTCAGAAAGATCTAAACTTGAGACAATGCCAATGGTTAGAATTGCTAAAGGATTACGAGCTTGTGATTGACTACCACCCGGGGAAGGCTAATGTTGTTGCTGATGCTTTAAGCTGAAAATCATTGTTTGCTTTGCGTGCAATGAATGTGCATATGGCTATGTCTGATGATGGTTTGATAATAGTTTAATTGGAAGCAAGACCGTTATTTGTTCAACAAATTTGTGATGCCCAGAAGGTTGATAATGAATTACTAGCAATATGAGCTCAGTGTGATGCGGATGCGAATTCAGAATTTAGAGTTGATGCTGATGATTGTTTGAGATTTAGAGACTGAATTTGCATTCCGAGGAATTCAGAGTGTATTTAGATGATTTTGAAAGAAGCTCATAGCAGTTGATTATCTGTTCATCCAGGAAGTACAAAAATTTATAATGATCTGAAACATCTTTACTGATGGCATGGTATGAAACGAGACATTACTGACTTTGTTGCAAGATGTTTAGTCTATCAACAAGTAAAAGCTGAACATCAGGTGCCTTCAGGATTACTTCAGCCTATCATGATACCTGAGTGGAAGTGGGATAGAGTCACGATGGATTTTGTATCTGGTTTACCGTTGACACCGAGCAAGAAAGATGCAATCTGGGTAGTTGTTGATAGATTGACTAAATCGGTTCATTTTGTTCCAATACGTACAGACTACTCACTTGATAAGCTAGCTGAAATGTATGTTTCTCAAATTCTAAGATTACATGGTGTGCCTATATCTATTGTTTCGGATAGAGATCCGAGGTTTACATCACGATTTTGGAAGAAACTGTAAGATGCACTAGGTACGAAATTACATTTTAGTACTGCTTTCCATCCATAAACAGATGGTCACTCTGAACGAATCATTTAGGTACTTGAGGATATGTTGAGATGTTGCATTCTCGAGTTTAAAGGTACGTGGGAACGATACCTACCTCTGATTGAATTTGCATATAATAATAGCTTTCAATCAAGTATCAAAATGACACCTTATGAGGCTCTGTATGGTCGTAAATGTTGTACACCATTGTACTGGACTGAGCTTAGTGAAAATAAGATACATGGGTTTGACTTGATCAGAGAAACTGAGTAGAAAGTGAAAGTGATTCGTGAAAGTCTGAAGGCAGCATATGATCGTCAGAAATCATATGCAGACTTGAAATGTAAAGATATAGAGTTTTAGATCGGAGATAAAGTTTTCTTAAAAGTCTCTCCGTTGAAGAAAATACTTAGATTTGGTCGCAAAGGCAAATTAAGTTCGAGGTTTATTGGGCCGTATGAGGAAATAAAGCGTATCGGGCCAGTTGCTTACAGATTATCGTTGCCACCTGAGTTAGAAAAGATCCATAATGTATTCCATGTTTCGATGCTCCGTAGATATCAATCTGATCCCTCACATGTGATTAGTCCGTCTGAGATTGAGATTAAGCCCGATATGACATATGAAGAAAAATGAATTCGTATTCTGGCTCACGAGATTAAAGAGTTGCGAAATAAGAATATTCTATTAGTTAAAGTATTGTGGCATAAACACGGTGTTGAGGAAGCAACGTGGGAACCAGAAGATGCAATGAGAGAATGCTATCTGAACCTATTCACCGGTAAGATTTTCAGGGATGAAAATCCCTAAGGGGGAGAGTTGTAACAGCCCGATTGAGACCCTAATCAGAACGGTGGTTTTGAGACCATGAATCCGAGTTAGAAAAAAATTTTAAATTTATTTTCAGTGTTTATTTTGTGTGAATTTATATCTGTGAAATTTTCGTGATTTAATTTTGTCGTTTGAGTGTCCGATTAAATAAAAGGACTTAATCACGTAAATTAAAAATTGGGTAGTTTAATGTATAAGGGCCAAAATGCTATTTGCTTTTAAAATGAAAGCCTTTATGTTCTTATGATGTGAGTTTATATATCTATTCATGTGTATATATGTCCTTATGATATGGTTGATATGTACATGTGCATGGCAATGTAAAATTTGTTAGATATTTATAAACTATTAAATATGTATAAATGTATTGAGTTGGCCAAGTAGACTTAGAATTGAAATGAGATATTTATAACTGAGTGTTTATACTTAAGTTGTATTAATATGTTAATACATGTATTACAAATAGATTAACACATTAAATCTGCATACATGAAAGAAAAGGTTAGAAATGAAATTTAGTTCAATTGATGAATAATTTATGTATATACATGACTGACTTAAGAATAAAAATTATAGATATGATATTCCATAATGAAACCCTGATTGTGCGACTGAAGGTAACATTTTGTGAGTTAGCGTTTGGTCTTTTTCGTTGTTTTCGTTTGAGCACATCTTTAAGTGACTAATTTGTCATTTTATTGGTTTAATGAAGGTTCTAGAGTGCTCGTGGTTGTTTTAGTTTCTAATCAATACCAGGTGTGTACCCGAAAACATAGAAAACGAGAATCGACAAAAGTTGAAAAATGAAACTGTCGACGCCACACGGGCGTGTGGTCGCCCATGTGGTAGGCCGTGTGGCAGTACACGGGTGTGTAATCAAGGAACCAAGTCGTGCGCATATGTCACGGGCGCATGACACGGTCATGTGGGGACTGGTGAGGCCGTGTATGAGACACGGGCTCGACCAATTAGGCCGTGTGGGCTACACTGGAGTGTTGGCTCACACGGGCTGGCCAAATGGGCGCGTGAGCCCAATCTTTTGAAATATTTTGAAAGATTGCTCGGGTCGCTCAAGTCAACTGGGACCTACTGTAGGGTCGGTAAGAGTTACTTGACCCCTAATTACGTGATCTGACTATGTGATATATGTGCTCTAGCATGTTACTCTTAGCATGTAGACCGATTTGTATGTATGATCTATTAATTGCATATTTGCATGTCATGTATTGTATACTAAATTGCATTGGGGTTGGGTTATTGTATATGGAGGAAGTGTTCTAAAAGGCTCTTAAGCTTGATATCTGGCAGCACAGCTGCAAATATCTGATTATGTTCCGCATTTTGGTATAGCATGGTGTGTAGGGATGGGTGGGTCGATTTTATCCTCACATGGTGTGAAAGGTTGGACAAAGTTGGTATATAGAGGATGGTGGGTAGGACTCTATTATCCTGTTCTGTATTTGATTCTCTATCTGAGTGGGCTAAGGTCCACACTGATTCTATAAAAGGGATTAGGCCCGAACTATGTATAAATACATGACTGAGTTCAAATATGTGCTATGTTTATATTTTTTGTGGGGAATACACACTGAGTTTACGAAAACTCACTCTTTTGTATTTAATTTGTTTAGGTAATCCTCAGCATCAGGCGGATCGGTGCAGTGGAGTACTCAGCGATGACCACCACAATTTCCTACTATGTTAATGCAATTTTTTCTGATTTATCTGTTTCCTCTTTTAATTTGAGTTTTACTTTGTAATTCCTTGGACTTTAGACTTTCTGGTTTTAATTCGGTTTTTACTGTTGATGTTTTATTTTATTTTTTTGACAAGCACGATCAAAACTTTGCTTTCACTAAAAACAAACGATTTTTCTTGTGACAACCCGAATTAGGGCCTAATTAGAATAGTGGTTTCATGACCACAAATTCGAGATAGAAATAATTGTTTTATAATTATTTTGAGGTTTATGATATGATTTCATGATTGAGTGAAAAATTCGTGATGAAATTCTATGCATTAAGCGCTTAATTTGAGATTAGGGACTAAATCGAATAATTTGCAAAACTTGTGTTCTAGAAGTTTTTAGTATGAAATTGCTTTGGAATATTAATTAGGAGGTCTTAAATAGAAATTTGACCAATTTCTAAGTTTATGGACAAAAATTGGACATGGATGGAATTTTGGAAAGTTTAGTAGTAAGGACATTTTGGTCATTTGTATATTAAATGAAATAAAATGGGAAAAATAACACAAAAATGGTCATCTTCTCAATTAGTTGCTACCGAATTTTTCTCTCCTCCATAGCTAGGGTGTCTTCAACTTTCAAGCTTCATAGTAAGTGATTTCAAGCCCCGTTTTTAATGATTTTTATGTTTTTGAAATCCCGGAAGCTCGATTTAGCTTATGTTAGCAATAATTCAACCTAGGGTTCATATTTGGAAAAATACCCATAGGTGAAATTTGTGTATTTTAGTGTTTTATGATATAATATGAGGTTTTAAATTATGTTAAACAACTTGTGCTACTCGGTTTTGAGTGAAAACGAGTAAAAGGGCTTAATTAATAAAAATACCTAATGTTCATAAGTACATGTTAGAGTGAGAATTTGATGTTTCCATAGAAGAGAAAAATGTTTAGCATGTCATAAAACATAAGAATAAGGGCTAAAATTAAATTTCTGAGCCTAGGGGAAAAATCATAATTTTGTAAAAGTTAGGGGGCAAAAACATAATTTTTCTATAATGTGATTTTTGGATTGAAATAAATAGTATGAGTGTTAAATGAGCTAAATGTGTTGTTATAGATCAAGAAAGACATGGAATCAATCGTGATCGGGGAAAAGAAAAGCTTTCGGACTAAATTATAATATTTCTAAAGTTTGCACCGAGGTAAGTTCGTACATGAATAATTTATCGATTTTTTTTATGTTATTCTGCGTTGTTATCATATGAATTGGTGACTGTCCATAGAATGATTAAATGATGGAAATTTGCAAATTTAATTAGATTATGAATAAGTGTTAACAGTGAAAAAGGAAAGCATTTTCCGGTTCAACCTTCGGAACAGGAACAATACGAATGACCCATTGTGAATACACGTGTGTAGTACTAAGTGCAAGATACTACATGTACCATACTATTAAGTCGCATGTGTTGTACTAAGTGCAGGCTACTATGCGTACTCAATGACCTCGATCACGTGTGTAGTACTAAGTGCAGGCTACTATGTGTATCAGATAGCGAGGTCACGTGTGTAGTACTAAGTGCAGGCTACTACGTGTACCAGATTGTTGGTCGCATGTGTAGTACTAAGTGCAGGCTACAATGCGTATCAGATAGCTTCGGCTATAAGTGTGGAAAAGGGGAAATATGTGTAAACAATGGTATATTTGTTATTTTTCTGTTGAGTTCAATGTGGAAAAATCGATAAAGTGGTAATATGTGAAAGTTATTATGAGGTGGATATGTGCAAATTTATGTTTATGAAAAGTTAGGAGCTATGTGCTCGATAATTGAGTGGATTCTGGTATAACAAAAAGGACTAGGTGAAATTATGTAAGAGTGAATGTTAGAAATAAAACAGTGTTAGACAGGAGCAGTTATATGATTTTAAAAATTTACTAAAAATCATGGAAGTTTAATAAAAATGCAAATGATATATGAAAATAAAGATTAATGAGTCTATTTTCACATAAAAGAAATAGGGGAAGCAAAAGAATTCCATATTGTGTGATATTTGAATTCTTGTGAAACAGGATCTGAATGAATTTGAGATCCCTTGTTCTGAATTTAGAAATTCACCATAAATTGTAAAAATATTATTAAGACTCATACATTACATGCATGGATTCCTTATTGAGTCTATTTTTAGGGGAAACAAACGGCATGGTCGTTGGAATTCTGTACAGGAAGAAATTTGGTTTGTAGTGCACAGGGGTCAGAGTAGTCATACCCTGAAATAGGGGAGACTTTAACTAATAAACTGTACTAATTGTCCCAACCAAAAATTCTAGAAAAAAATTAGTAAGTAGATATATGAGTCTAGTTTCAGGAAAAATTTATGGAATTGGATTTTGAGTTTTTTAGCTCAAGATATGATTTTTTTTTAAACTGGGACTCCAGAAAACAGTCTGTCCTGAATATGTGATTATATACTAGTATGATTCTTTTACTTTGATAAATTGAATATCAATTTCGTACTTACTTACTAAGCTATATGCTTACATTCTTTTCTTTTTCTTGTCTTATAGAATTATTAAGCCAGCTCGAGATTTGGAGATCGTCGGAGACCCATCCACACTATCAATACTTTTTGGTACTTTGTAAAAACTATTTTGGAATTATGGCATGTAAAGAAGGCTGAATCATTTTGTTATATGTCATAATTAATTTGTTTTAAAATATTACTTTTCAAAATTTGATAATTTACTTGTACTTATGTAGATCTGTTAATGATATCTATTTTGTTCAAGCTAGAGGAATTAATTATGTAAGATCAGGTAAATATGTGATTTCATGTTTTCGTGATCTGTAATATTCCGTACCTTGTTCCGGTTTAGAACATGGGTAAGGGGTGTTACATTTATTGGTATTAGAGCTGAGGTTTAGGCGATTCTCGAATTTATGTACTGTATGTGGAAGTCTATCTATACATGCCATAATTATATTATGATAGTGTGATGACTCCTGACAATTTAGATCGTGTTTTTATATAGTAAATGGATCCCGACCGAGCTGTACCTGATGATGTAGAAGTAATGCCCCGGCTCCCGCACAAGGGACTGTACCAGTTGAGAGCAGGCATGAGACACATGATCAGGGAGATGGGGCCCGAGAAGCCTTTCTCTATATGATAAGTAATTGGTACACAGAATTTGTTCGGGCAAATCCGAACGCTCAGCCTCCTCCACCCCTCCTATTCCTCAACCAGTTCCCGTAGTTCCTCAAGGTGCCGAAATGGTAAGATTGAGCAAACCCCCAGTTGATAAAATTCGAAAGCAAGGGGTTGAAGAATTTAGGGCTAATATAGATGATGATCCCGAGAAAGCAGAGTTCTGGCTTAAAAATTCTATCAGGGTATTTGATGAGCTTTCTTGCACTCTCGAAGAATGTTTGAAATGTGCTATATCTTTATTAAGGGATTCGGTATATCATTGGTGGAAGACACTGGTATCTGTGGTTCTGAAAGAAAGGGTTACATGGGATTTCTTCCAAGAGGAGTTTAGAAAGAAGTATATTAGCCAGCGATTCATTGATCAAAAACGGAAAGAGTTCCTTGAGCTGAAACAAGGTAGAATGTCTGTGGCAGAATATGAACGTGAATTTGTCAGATCAGCAAGTATGCCCAGGAGTGTGTGTCCACCGAAGCTATTATGTGTAAGAGGTTCGAGGATGGGCTAAATGAAGACATCAAGCTACTAGTTAGGATTTTAGAGTTGAAAGAGTTTGTGGTATTGGTCGATCGAGCTTGTAAAGCTGAAGAACTGAGCAACAAGAAGAGAAAAGCTGTGAACGAAGCCAGAGACGCAAGAAAGAGGCCAATGAGTAAGTCATTCCAATCTCAGTCAAAGAAGTCTAAAGAAATGAATCCTCGATTGACCGTTTCAACTGGACATTCGTATCGGGATCATGGGAGATCATATTCAGGTTCTAAAGCTCAAGCTACTTCAATGGCTAGTGTAGGTAATGTGAGATCTAATAGACCCGAGTGTCAGCACTGTGGTAAACAACATTTCGGGGAGTGTTGGACGATTAGCCGGGCTTGTTTCAAATGTGGTTCCCGAGAACATTATATTAAGGATTGTCCAAAAAGGGTTGAAGAAGAAAAATTTCAAAGTGCTAGACAGACTAGTGCTACTAATAGAGGTAGACCTCTGAGAAATACTAGAAGTGGAGCTAGCAGTCGAAGTGTGACAAAGGAATCAACTAGGAGACCGGAAGCTAGAATACCTGCTAGAGCTTATGCCATATGTGCTCGCGAAGAGGCGTCATCTCCTGATATAATCACTGGTATATTTTCTCTTTATGATACAATTGTCATTGCATTGATTGATCCAGATCTACTCATTCTTATGTTTGTGTGAATTTGGTATCTAGTAAGAGTTTGCCTGTAGAATCTACTGAATTTGTGATTAAAGTGTCAAACCCTTTAGGCAAATATGTGTTAGTAGATAAGGTTTGCAAAAATTGCCCTTTGATGATTCAAGGTCACTATTTTCTAGCTAATCTAATGTTGCTACCATTTGACGAGTTTGATGCCATTTTGGGTATGGATTGGTTGATACTATATGATACCAGAATAAATTGCAGACAGAAAACTCTTGAGTTGAAATGTGAAAATGGTGAAATTCTTCGGGTGGAAACAAATGAATCAAATAAATTGCCTATGGTGATTTCGTATATGTCTGCTCAGCGGTATATGCGAAAAGGGTGTGAAGCTTATCTTGCTTATGTATTAAATACTAAAATGTCTGAGTCGAAGCTTGAATTAGTACCGGTAGTCTGCGAGTTCCCAGATGTATTTCTAGAAGAATTGCCGGGGTTGCCTCCGATCAGAGAGGTAGAGTTTGCTATTGATTTATTACCTGGAACTGTACCAATTTCGATCTCTCCATACAGAATGGCTCCGACTGAATTGAAAGAATTAAAAGCTCAGTTGCAAGACTTAATAGATAAGGGGTTTGTGAGACCGAGTTTCTCTCCCTGGGGTGCCCCCGTGTTGTTTGTAAAGAAAAAAGATGGATCTATGAGACTTTGTATTGACTACCGACAGATCAACAAGGTGACCATAAAGAACAGGTATCCGTTACTGAGAATCGATGATTTTTTTGACCAGTTAAAAGGGGCGACACTGTTTGCAAAGATTGATTTGAGATCCGGTTATTATTAGTTGAGAGTTCAAGAGTCAGATGTGCCAAAAACCCCTTTCAGAACCAGGTATGGACATTACAAATTCCTTGTGATGCCTTTTGGTTTAACCAATGCTCCGACTATCTTTATGGATTTGATGAATCGAATCTTTCGGCCATACTTGGATAGGTTTGTGGTTATGTTCATAGATGATATCCTGATTTATTCTCGAAACGAGTCTGAGCATGCTGAACATTTAAGAATGGTATTACAGATTTTAAGAGAAAATAAATTGTTTGCTAAATTCAGTAAAAGTGAATTTTGGCTTCATGAAGTCAGATTTTTGGGACATGTAGTTTCAGGTGATGGTATTCGGGTCGATCCGAGCAAAGTTTTGGCAATTGTTAATTGGAAACTGCCGAAGGATGTATCTGAGGTTAGAAGCTTTTTGGGCTTAGTTAGATATTATCGACACTTTGTCAAGGGATTTTCGATGATCGCCTCTCCTATGACTAAGCTGTTGCAAAAGAATGTTAAGTTTAATTGGACTGAAGAATGTCAACAAAGTTTTGAGAAGTTGAAAGAGCGGTTGACCAAAGCACCAGTGTTAGTGCAACCAGAGTCGGGGAAATAATTTGTGATTTATAGTGACGTGTCATCAATTGGTCTTGGTTGTGTTTTAATGTAAGAAGGTAAAGTAGTAGCTTATGCTTCAAGATAGTTGAAACCGCACGAGAAGAATTACCCCACGCATGATTTAGAGTTGGTCGACATTGTCTTTGCTTCGAAGATTTGGCGTCATTATTTATACGGTGAGAAATGCCGAATCATTACTGAACACAAAAGTTTGAAATATTTGATGAATTAAAAAGATTTGAATTTACGACAACGGAGATGGCTTGAATTATTAAAGGATTATGAATTAATAATTAATTATCATCCCGGGAAAGTGAATGTAGTCGCAGATGCCTTAAGTAGAAAATCTTTGTTTGCTTTGAGAGCTATGGGTACAGACTTGGCTATGTCTGAAGATGGTTTGATTTTGGCCGAGTTAAGAGTTAGGCCGCTATTTCTTCAGCAAATTTGTGAAGCTCAGAAGAATGACAGTGAATTGCGAGCCAAGCGAGCTCAGTGTGAAATGGATTGTAACTCAGATTTTCGAATCAGACCAGAGGATTGCTTAATGTTCCGTGATCGAGTATGTGTACCGAAATATGCTGAGTTGATTCAGAAGATTTTACATGAGGCACACAGTGGTTGTTTGCAAGTTCATCCTGGTAGTACGAAAATGTACAATGATCTGAAGAAAATATATTGGTGGAATGGTATGAAGAGAGATATCTCTGAGTTTGTAGCAAAATGCTTGATTTGCCAGCAAGTGAAAGCTGAACACCAAGTACCTTCAGGTTTACTTCAACCAGTGATGATTCCCGAGTGGAAATGGGATAGAATTACGATGGATTTTGTGACAGGGTTGCCTCTGACTCCAAAAAAGAAAAATGCCATCTAGGTAATAGTTGACAGACTGACTAAATCAACTCATTTTATTCTGGTACGTACGGACTATTTTCTTGATAAGTTGGCTGAATTATATATTTCTGAAATTATGAAATTACACAGAGTACCTATGTCTATTATTTCGGATAGAGATCCGAGATTTACTTCGAGGTTTTAGAAAAAGTTACAAGAAGCTTTGGGTACGAAATTGAATTTCAGTACCGCATTTCATCCACAAACTGACGGTCAACCTGAAAGAGTAATTCAGGTACTCGAGGATATGCTCCAATGTTGTGTTTTAGAATTTTAGGATAGTTGGGAGAAATATTTACCCTTGGTCGAATTTGCCTACAACAACAGCTTTCAATCGAGCATACAGATGGCACCGTACGAAGCATTGTATGGTCGCAAGTGTCGGACTCCTTTGTATTGGACCGAGCTCAGTGAGAAACAGATTCACAGAGTTGATTTGATTAGAGAAACTGAAGAGAAAGTGAAAGTGATTCATGATTTTCTGAAAGCTGCTTCAGATCGACAAAAGTCATATGTGGATTTGAAGAAAAAAGAGATCGAGTTCCAAGTGGGTGATAAAGTTTTTCTAAAGGTATCTCTGTGGAAGAAAATTTTAAGGTTTGGCCGAAAAGGCAAGTTGAGTCCACGTTTCATTGGGCCTTATAAGGTTATTGAAAGAGTTGGACCAGTGTCTTATCGGTTAGCCTTGCCAACTGAGTTGGAAAAGATTCATAATGTATTTCATGTGTCGATGCTGCGATGTTACCGTTCTGATCCTTCACATGTGATTCCTCTAACAGAAATTGAAATTCGACCGCATATGACCTATGAGGAGGAACCAATAAAAATTTTGGCTCGGGAAATTAAACAGTTGAGAAATAAAAGTATAGCCTTAGTGAAAGTAATGTGGCACAGACATGGAATAGAAGAGGTTACGTGGGAACCTGAGGAAGCTATGAGGAAACAGTACCCGAACCTCTTTACCGGTAAGATTTTCGGGGACGAAAATCCCTAAAGGGGGGAGAATTGTGACAACCCGAATTAGGGCCTAATCAGAATAGTGGTTCCGTGACCACAAATCCAAGATAGAAATAATTGTTTTATAATTATTTTGAGGTTTATGATATGATTTCATGATTAAATGGAAATTTCGTCATAAAATTCTATGCATTAAGCGCTTAAGTTGAGATTAGGGACTAAATCAAATAATTTGCAAAACTTGTGTTCTAGAAGTTTTTAGTATGAAATTTCTTTAGAATATTAATTAGGAGGTCTTAAATAGCAAATTTACCAATTTCTAAGTTTATGGACAAAAATTGGACATGGATGGAATTTTTAGAAAGTTTAGTAGTAAGGACATTTTGGTCATTTGTATATTAAATGAAATAAAATGGGAAAAATAACACAAAAATGGTCATCTTCCTAATTAGTTGCTACCGAATTTTTCTCTCCTCCATAGCTAGGGTTTCTTCAACTTTCAAGCTTCATAGTAAGTGATTTCAAGCCCCGTTTTTAATGATTTTTATGTTTTTGAAATCCCGAAAGCTCGATTTAGCTTATGTTAGCAATAATTCAACCTAGGGTTCATATTTGGAAAAATATCCATAGGTAAAATTTGTGTATTTTGGTGTTTTATGATAGAATATGAGGTTTTAAATTATGTTAGACAACTTGTGCTACTCGGTTTTGAGTGAAAACGAGTAAAAGGGCTTAATTGGTAAAAATACCTAATGTTCATAAGTACATGTTAGAGTGAGAATTTGATGTTTCCATAGAAGAGAAAAATGTTTAGCATGTCATAAAACATAAGAATAAGGGCTGAAATTAAATTTCTAAGCCTAGGGGCAAAATCATAATTTGGTAAAAGTTAGGGGGCAAAAACGTAATTTTTCTATAATGTGATTTTTGGATTGAAATAAATAGTATGAATGTTAAATGAGCTAAATGTGTTGTTATAGATCAAGAAAGACGTGAAATCGATCGTGATCGGGGAAAAGAAAAGCTTTCGAACTAAATTATACTATTTCTAAAGTTTGCACCGAGGTAAGTTCGTACATGAATAATTTATCGATTTTTTTTATGTTATTTTGTGTTGTTATCATATGAATTGGTGACTATCCATAGAATGATTAAATGATGGAAATTTGCAAATTTAATTAGATTATGAATAAGTGTTAACAGTGAAAAAGGAAAGAATTTTCCAGTTCAACCTTCGGAACAGGAACAATACGAATGACCCATTGTGAATACACGTGTGTAGTACAAAGTGCAGGCTACTACGTGTACCATACTGTTAAGTCGCATGTGTAGTACTAAGTGCAGGCTACTATGCGTACTCAATGACCTCAATCATGTGTGTAGTACTTAGTGCAGGCTAATACGTGTATCAGATGGTGAGGTCACGTGTGTAGTACTAAGTGCAGGCTACTACGTGTACCAGATTGTTGGTCGCATGTGCAGTACTAAGTGCAGGCTACTATGCGTATCAGATAGCTTCGACCATAAGTGTGGAAAGGGGGAAATATATGTAAACAATGGTATATTTGTTATTTTTCCGTTGAGTTCAATGGGCAAAAATCGATAAAGTGGTAATATGTGAAAGTTATTATAAGGTGGATGGATATGTGCAAATTTATGTTTATGAAAAGTTAGGAGCTATTTGCTCGATAATTGAGTGAATTCTGGTATAACAAAAAGGCCTAGGTGAAATTATGCAAGAGTGAATGTTAGAAATAAAACAGTGTTGGACAGCAACAGTTACATGATTTTAAAAATTTACTAAAAATCATGAAAGTTGAATAAAAATGCAAATGATATATTAAAATAAATCTTAATGAGTCTATTTTCACATAAAAGAAACAGGGGAAGCAAAAGAATTCTATATTGTGTGATATTTGAATTCTTGTGAAACAGGTTCTGAATGAATTTGAGATCCCTTGTTCTAACTTTAGAAATTCACCATAAATTGTACAAAAAATTATTAAGAGTCATACATTACATGCATGGATTACTTATTGAGTCTATTTTTAGGGGAAACAAATGGCATGCTCATTGGAATTCTGTACAGGAAGAAATTTGGTTTGTAGTGCACAGGGGCAAAGTAGTCATACCCTGAAACAGGGGAGACTTTAACTAATACACTGTACTAATTGTCCCAACCAAAAATTCTATAAAAAAATTAGTAAGTATACATATGAGTCTAGTTTCAGGAAAAATTTACGAAATTGGATTTTGAGTTTTGTAGCTCGAGATATGATTTCTTTTAAACCGGGACTCCAGAAAATAGCTTGTCCTGAATATGTGATTATATACTAGTATGAGTGTTTCACTTTGATAAATTGAATATCAATTTCGTACTTACTTACTAAGCTATATGCTTACCTTCTTTTCTTTTTCTTGTCTTATAGAATTATTAAGCCAGCTCAAGATTTGGAGATCGTCGGAGACCCATCCATATTATCAATACTTTTTGGTACTTTGTAAAAACTATTTTGGAATTATGGCATGTAAAGAGGGCTGAATCATTTTGTTATTTGTCATAATTAATTTGTTTTAAAACATTACTTTTCAAATTTTGATAATTTACTTGTACTTATGTAGATCTGTTAATGTTATCTATTTTGTTCAAGCTAGAGGAATTAATTATGTAAGATCAAGTAAATGTGTGATTTCATGTTTTCGTGATCTGTAATATTCCGTACTTGTTCCGGTTTAGAACATGGGTAAGGGGTGTTACATTTCTTATAAACTAAGGTTTCGAAATTAATTACAGGTTTCCCTAAAATAGTATGTTTCCCAAAGCTTCAGCGAAAAAGGGATACGTTTTTAATCCTAATAAAGATTAATTAACTGGAACGATTTTTACTTGTCAAGTATGATTTCAAATGCACTATCATGTGACAATGCCAGATCCGGCCATTACGTGTAGGCAGGATTTGGGTGTTATTTTTAGTGGTATTAGAGCCAGGTTGTAAAACTCAGCTGTGGATTTGAGTTTTAAAGATTGGTTTTAAAGAAATGATTTGTAAATAATTTGAAATATTTTTTGAATAAGTATGTGGCAGACAGAGTCTTCGGCGCCGATCCTGTAAGTTTTCTAAACCTCTATTTATAATTGTCTGAAAGTATGATTAGAATATACTGAAACTACTTTAGTTAGTATATTACACTGAAAACACTCTAGGAAATGTAAACTGAAACCAGTAGTGAGACTACGATTCGCGATAACAAACTCTAAACTCCTGATACTGTTTTGCATAAAATATCTATCAATAATTATTAGAACTGTAACTAATGCATAAAACTATTAACATAGATAAATTCCAAAATTTACGATGAGAACATGTGGTACTCGTGGAGAGGGTACTAGAGGCTGTGGTAGGCACCATAGAGGGATCGAGCTGAGTCCTTGGCATCTGATACTATTTGGAATTTGGATACTAGCGAGACGCCGGTATCACCTTCGACAAAGATTGGGTCAGGGTCTCATGATTGTGCGGCTGGGAACGACGCACTGTCCTAGGCCATGCTACGAATTTTGGAGAGGGTCGCTGGGCCCAATGCTGGATCTGGGGGCTGTGGGTCGGTTACGGGACAACTCCGGTCCAATAGGTCTGAATTATTTAGGGTTGTCGCTGGAGTCGCCCCTAACATGGCTGAGTACTGGATTGAGGCCACGGACAGAATTATGAATGACCTGGATTTTACTGCTGAGCAAAAGCTTAAGGGGGTTGTTTCTCTATTACGTGATGAGACATACCAATGGTGGCTCACGGTTAAGGAGGGCACTCAGCCTGACCGATTGACCTGGGATTATTTTAAGACTACGATCCAAGGTAAGTATGTGGTGGCCAACTACATTGATGCAAGGAGGCGAAAGTCCCTTAATCTTACCTAAGGAGACCGTTCAGTGGCCGAGTATGAGGCCGAGTTCCTGAGGTTGAGCCGTTATGCGCGAGGTAAGGTGGTGACTAAGTATGAGCACTGTGTCTGGTTTGAGGATGGCCTCAGGGACAGTTTGTGAGTTCTGATAGCTCCATAGATGGAGTGTGATTTCTCTATTCTAGTTGAGAAGGCGAAGATCGCCGAGGAGGTTAAGTGCGCTGAGTGCCAAAACTGAGAGAAATGAAAGAATAAGAGGGAATTGGAGCCCTCGAGTTCTGTGATGAGGCCTAAGAAAAGGGCCAGGCCTGATGGGTTAGTCAGAGTTGGGGCCCCTATTGTACCTACTGGGGTGGCGCTTTGTGGGTACTGTGGTAGACGCCATCCGGGCGAATGTTAGAGGACCACTGGGGCATGTTTGAGATGTGGATGTACTGAGCACCGCGCTCATGATTGTCCATAAAGAACCGATCAGATGCAAGCTCCAGGTTCTGTTACTGCACAGCTTCCGAGGGAAGTTCAGCAGCCACCTAGGGGCCATGGTCAGGCTAGGGGTGGTAACGACATGGGCCGAGGATAGAGAGCACCGGGCAGAGGTGCTAGACTGACTGAGACGAGGCAGCCTGCTTTGGTTTATGTTGCTCGTCGCTGTGAGGACAGAGATGCTCCAGACGTCATCACGGGTATGTTTTTAATCTATAATGTACCTTATTTGGCACTGATAGACATAGGCTCTACCCATTCATATGTAGCTAGTACTATGTCTGGAACCTTGGGGATTCCAGTTGAGGGTACTAATTGTGAGGTAACTGTGTTAAGTCCTTTGGGCAATCTGTCTGGGTGAGTAAACTGTTTAAAGACATTCCGCTAGAGGTCCAAAGGACAGTATTTCTGGTTGATTTAATGGAGCTTTTGTTTGGGAAGTTTAATCTAATTTTGGGAATGGACTGGCTGGTTAAACACCAGGTGAGTCTAGATTGTGCGACGAAAAGGGTTGTCTTGAGGATCGAGGAGGACAGTGAGGTAGTGGTGATTGGGGAATGACGAGACTACCTGACTAATGTGATCTCTGCTTTGGTAGCGAATAAATTGGTTCGGAAAGGGTGTGAGGCATTCTTGGCCTACGTCAGTATTTTTTATTCTGGGAACTCTTCGGTTAAAGACATTAGAATAGTGAGGGACTTTCCAGATGTGTTTCCTGAGGAGCTACCGAGATTACCTCCAAGCCGTGAGGTGGAGTTTGGGATTGAGTTGATTACTGGCACAGCTTCGGTGTCTATCGGCCCTTATTGAATGGCACCGAAAGAGCTGAAGGAACTTAAGGCTCAGATTCAGGAGTTGTTGGATAATGGGTTCATTCGTCCCAGTGTGTCTCCATGGGGAGCATCTGTTCTTTTTGTGAAAAAGAAAGATAGGACAATGAGGATGTGTATTGACTACCGTCAGTTGAACAAGTTAACAATCAAGAATAAGTACCCACTTCCGAGGATAGACGACTTATTCAATCAGTTCAAAGGGGCCTCTGTGTTTTTTAAGATCGATTTACGCTCAGGCTATCATCAGTTGAAAGTTAAGGAGGCCGAAGTGCATAAGATGGCATTTAGGACTCGTTATAGATATTATGAGTTTCTAGTTATGCCATTTGGTTTGACTAATGCACCAGCGGCATTTATGGATTTGATGAACCATGTGTTTCAGCCTTATCTAGACCAATTTCTGGTGGTATTTATTGATGACATTTTGGTGTATTCTAAGACAGAAAATCAGCACGATGAGCATCTCAGAGTGGTTATACAGATTCTTCGTGAGAAACAATTGTATGCAACATTCAGCAAGTGTGAATTCTGGCTTCGAGAAGTGACATTTCTGGGACATGCAGTTTCTGCTGAGGGGATACGAGTTGATCCTTATAAGATTGAGGCTGTGTTGAGTTGGAAATAGCTGAAGAATGTGTCTGAAATTCATAGCTTTCTGGGGCTGGCAGGATACTATCGACGATTCGTAGAGAGGTTTTCCTTGATCGCCATACCATTGACTAAGCTTCTGCGTAAGGGAGTTCCTTTCATTTGTACTGATGTACAGCAGGAGAGCTTTGATAAGCTCAAGACTATCTTAACTCAGGCTCCTATTCTGATACAGCCTGAGCCCAGTAAAGACTTTGTGGTATACAGTGATGCGTCGCATATGGGTCTGGGCGGTGTTCTAATGCAAGACGGTAAGGTAGTTGCTTATGCATCGCGACAACTCAAGACTCATGAGGCTAACTATTCGACGCACGATTTGGAGTTGGCAACAGTTGTCTTCGTTTTGAAAATTTGGAGGCACTACCTGTACAGTGAGAAGTGTATTATCTTCACTGATCACAAGAGCCTCAAATATCTTCTCACTCAGAAGGAGTTGAACCTTAGGCAGCGTAGATGAGTTGAATTGCTTAAGGATTACGACTGCACTATCGAGTACCATCCTGGTAAGGCTAATGTGGTGGCCGATGCGTTAAGCCGTAGGGCTATGACTGACCTGAGAGCGATGTTTGCTCAACTTAGTCTCTTTGACGATTAGAGTCTGTTGGCAGAACTTAAGGTTAGACCGACATGGATTGATCAAATCAAAGATAAATAGTTAAGGGATAAGTCTCTAAAGTTGCATTTTCGTCAGCCTGAGAGTGGTTCTACTACAGAATTTGGGATTAATAGGGATGAGGTATTGTGTTTTCGTAGCCCATATGCTATGTATCCCGGAGAAAATAAAATCTACCAAGATCTGCAAGATGTGTACTGGTGGCTAGAGTTGAAGCGTGAGGTTACTGACTTCATTGGCCGCTGTTTGACTTGCCAATAGGTTAAGGCTGAGTATCAGTTACCATCGGGTTTGCTGCAGCCGGTTAAGATCCCGATGTAGAAATGGGAGTGAGTAACGATGGACTTCGTTAGTGGGTTGCCTCCAACACCCACTAAGAAGGATTCTGTCTGGGTCATCGTGGATCAATTGACCAAGTCTGCGCACTTCATCCTAGTCAGGACAAACTTTTCTCTGTAAAAGTTGGCCAAGCTCTATATTTCTGAAATAGTGAGGTTACATGGGGTACCTGTCTCGATCATCTCTGATAGGGATTCTCGTTTTACGTCTCGATTCTAAAAGAAACTTTATGAGGCTTTGGGTTCAAGGTTAGACTTCAGTATTGCTTTCTATCCTCAAACGGATGGTCAGTCGGAGAGGGGATTTAGATACTGGAGGACATGTTAAGGGGTTGTATTATTGATTTCCGAGGTAGTTGGGAGGAGTACTTGTCATTAGCAGAGTTCGCTTACAATAACAGCTACCAATTTAGTATACAGATGGCACCTTACGAGGCACTGTATGGGCGTAAGTGTCGCACTCCCTTATGCTGGACTGAGTTAGGTGAGCGACATATTTTGGGTCTAGAGATGGTTTCTAAGACTGAGGACAAGGTCCATTTAATTTGAGATCGACTGAAAGTGGCTTCTAATAGGCAAAAGTCTTATACAGATCTGAAATATTGAGAGATGGAGTATTCTGTAGGGGACTTCATTTTTCTCAAGGTCTCGCCATGGAAGAAGATTCTGAGGTTCGATCGCAATGGCAAGCTGAGCCCTCAGTTTATTGGGCCATATCAAATTTTGAGACGAGTGGGGCAAGTCGCATATTAGTTAAAGCTACCTCCACAGTTAGATCATATTCATGATGTTTTCCATGTCTCGATGTTGAGACGCTACCACTTTAATCCCACACATATTGTTCTAGTTGAAGAGATTGAGGTTTGACTAGATCTGACCTTTGAAGAGGAGTCGGTTTAGATTCTGGATCGCAATGTAAAGGTTCTAAGGAGGAAGTCTATCCTATTGGTTAAGGTTCTATAGCGTAACCATAGCACTGAGGAGGCTACGTGGGAGCCAAAGGATGCGATACGGCAGCAGTATCCTCATCTGTTCTGATAAGGTAAATTTCAAGGACGAAATTTTCTTTTAAGGGGGTAGAGTTGTAATGCCCCAAGTTTTTAATTATGTTTTTGAAATTCATTGACACAAAATCTGTATCTGCTTCAGTGGTTAAGTGTGTTGGGTGTGTGGGGGAGGTCCCAAGTTCAAGCCACAACATGGGTAAGTTTTGATAATTCTTTTGAATAAAAGCTCAGTTGCTAGTCAGTAGGCTTAAGTTTAAACGTTGGTAAAATTCTGGCAGAATAGGCCTGCTGGTCTGGTGGTTAAGTGGAGTGTTAATATGTTGGAGGTCCTGTGTTCGAATCAAGGTGTAAGTGAGGGTTTTATTTTTTTTACTACAAATTTCGACTAGAGTTTGAGTTTTACTAAAAATCTGAGTAGTGGGTTAGTGGTGAGAGAGTTTCGAGTAGAGTTTAGGGGAAGTGATTAGAATTTTTGCAAAAAATGAATTCTTTCTCAGGCTTTGCTGCCGTTTTTGCTCTCCTCAAACCCCCTTGCTATCGTTTTTTTCTTTCTTCTCCTACATAAGATCGTCCCTTTCTTACTGCTAAGGTTTCGCAATCCGTTACCTCTGTTTTCTCTTTCTGTTGGGTAAGTGCGATTAACATTTTATTGCTAACTTTGGGTTAATGAATCATTGTTAACCGGGTCGACTGGTGTTTAGGAGATACTCAAAGGGCTGGAGATCTCTAATTAACGTGTGAAGTGGGTGAAACCCCAATTGTGCGACTGAAGGTAACGTTTTGTGAGTTAGTGTTTGGTCCTTTTCATACTTTTTCGTTTGAGCACAACTTTAAGTGACTAATTTGGTGTTTTATTGGTTTAATGAAAGTTCTAGAGTGCTTGTAGTCGTTTTAGTTTTGAATCAATGCCAGGTGTGTACCTAGAAACACAAAACGAGAATTGAAAAAAGCTAAAAAAATGAAACTGTCAACGCTACACGGGCGTGTGGTCGCCTGTGTGGTAGGCCGTGTGGCAGCACACGGGCGTGTGATCAACGAACCAGGTCGAGCGCACATGTCGCGGGCGCATGACACTGCCTTGTGGGAACTGGTGAGGCTGTGTATGAAACATGGGCTCGACCAATTAGGCCATGTGAGACACACGAGCGTGTGGACCCACACTGGTGAACCACACGGGCGTGTGGAATTCTGGGCCAGGTTGTGTGATTCACATGGCCAAGGCCAGTTTGGGCCATGTGGGCTACACGGGAGTGTTGGCCCACAAGGGCTGGCCACATGGGCGTGTGAACCCAATTTTTTGAAATATTTTGAAAGATTGCTCGGGTCGCCCAAGTCGACTGGGACCTACTGTAGGGTCGGTAAGAGTTACTTGACCCCTAATTACATGATTTGACTATGTGATATATGTGCTCTAGCATGTAGATCGATTTGTATGTATGATCTGTTAATTGCAAACTTGCATGTCATGTACTGTACGCTAAATTGCATCGGGGTTGGGTTATTGTATATGGAGGAAGTGTTCTAAAAGGCTCTTAAGCTTGATATCTGGCAGCACAGCTGCAAATATCTGATTATGTGTCGCATTTTGGTACAGCATGGTGTGTAAGGATGGGTGGGTCGATTTTATCCTCACATGGTGTGAAGGGTTGGACGGAGTTGGTATGTAGAGGATGATGGGTAGGACTCTGTTATCCTGATCTATATCTGATTCTGTATCTGAGTGGGCTAAGGTCTACACTGATTCTATAAAAGGGCTTAAGCCCGAACTATGTATAAATACATGACTGAGTTCAAATATGTGTTGTGTGTATATTTTCTGTAGGGAATACACACTGAGTTTGCGAAAACTCACTCTTTTGTATTTAATTTGTTTAGGTAATCCCCAACATCAGGTGGATCGGTGCAGTGGAGGACTCGGCGATGACAACCACAATTTCCTACTATGTTAATGCAATTTTTTTCTGATTTATCTGTTTCCTCTTTTAATTTGAGTTTTACTTTGTAATCTCTGGGACTTTGGACTTTCTGGTTTTAATTCGGTTTTTACTGTTGACATTTTATTTTTTTTGACAAGCATGATCAAAACTTTGCTTTCACTAAAAACAAACGATTTTTCTTACAAACTAAGGTTTCGAAATTAATTACAGGTTTCCTTAAAATAGTATGTTTCCCAAAGATTTCGTCAAAAAGAGATACATTTTTAATCAAAATAAAGATTAATTAACTGGAATAATTTTACTTGTCAAGTACAATTTCAAAAGAACTATCATGTGACAACGCCAAATTCGGCCATTATATCTATGCTGGGTTTGGGGTGTTACAATATGAATGAATGATATTGACTGAGTTATGATGTTTCTGGATAAATAATTATTCTGAATTGACTTACAATTCTGGTAATGCCTCTTAACTTATTCCAGCGATAGTTACGGGTTAGGGGTGTTACATTTGATGGTATCAGAGCTATAGTTTAGTCGATTCTAGGACTAACGTAGCGTATGTGAGTCTAGCTATACATGCCATATATAAAACCGTGATAGTGTGATGACTCCAACATTTCCAAATGTGTTTTTATATAGTAATGGATCCTGAACGAGCTATAGCGGACGGCGTAGAAAGTAACGCACCAGCTCCCGCTCAAGGGACAGCGCCTTCTAAATCCAGACCTGTGACGAGTAGTCACGGGGGTGAGGCTAAAGAAGCCTTCTTTCAGATATTAAATGAGTGGTTCATACAGTATATACGTACGAACCCGGCTATTCTGCAACCTCCACCCCCATATGTTCCCCAATCAATCCCTGTAGTTCCTCAAGGTATTGATCCTCTACGATTAAATAAACCACCTATTGACAAGATAAGGAAACACGAAGCCAAGGAATTTAGATGACCCTGAGAGATCTGAATTTTTGCTTGAGAACACGATTCGGGTATTCGATGAATTGTCTTATACACCCAAAGAATACTTAAAGTGTGTAGTATGTAATAGCCCGATTTTGGGCCTAGTCGGAACGGTAGTTTTGGAACCACTATTATTAGGCCGGAGAAATTATTTTTAATGTTATTTTATGTGTTATATCATAATTACATGAGTGCATGAAAATTTTGGTGAATTAATTTTAGCGATTGTGAGCTTAATTACGAAAAAGGACTAAATTGCATAAGGGGAAAAAGTTTTGTTTTGCTAGCCAAATGTGTTAAATAGCTAGAGAACCATAATTTGGGGTCTTTAAAGTGCAAATAGACCCTTAAAAATGGGATGGCCGGCCATAGGGGACAAGAAATAGAGAATAGTCAAAGTTTGGTCGCATTAGGTGACTTTTTTGGTAATAAAATAAAATAAAGAAAAAAGGTTATCATCTTTTTTTCATTCTTTCTTCTTCCCCACCGAAAATGGTAGCAAACAAGGGGGTTTTAAGAGCCTAAACTTTCAGCCACTTAGTTCTCTTGCAAGTAAGTGACTTTGATGACTTTTCTTGATGATTGTTACATTTTTGGGACCCCTAAAGCTTAATCTAGCTATTGAGGGGACTATTCTGCAAAATGGTTGAGAGTCTAGGGTTTTTCCATGAAATCATATGTGTTATTAACTGAAATTTTATGGAAGAATATGAGTTATGGTTGTGAAATAAACAACTTTTGTAAAGTGATTTTCATGGAAAACACCTAAAAGGGCCATTTTGTAAAAGTTATAAAATGGGTTGTACTTGTGTGAAATAGTAGAAATTTGGGGTTGTCATAAGAGTAATAAATGGTTGGTTAGGCTTGGCTAATAAAGAAAGTCGATAAAAATTGATTTTCAGGCCTAAGGGTAAAATGGTCATTTTGTGAAAGTCTAGGGGCAAAATGGTATTTTGATTGTCCAAATTTATTTAGTGATTAAATGAGTGAATTTCATCATCTTAGATGAATAAAAATCAAGATTCGGGCTTAAATCAAGAAAGTACGTGGTTAAGGACAAAAAGAGAATAATTAGCCGAAATTGCATTTGAGGTAAGTCCGTGTGACTAAATAAACGTGTTATCCATGTTATTGTTAATTTACTTGAAATCTATTTTATTATGATTGTATTTAATTATATGTTGATGGAATATGACATTCCATTGAAACAAGTAAGTTCTATGTTAATAATGCAACTACATTGTTATGATGTGTGATTGAATTGATATTGCATAAATTGCTTTGATTGTGAATATGAGGATGCACGTTGATAGATTAATGTAATAAAGACTCCAGGTTGAACATTAGAAATAAATTTGGATATTCATGCCATGACATTGGGAGATATGTGTGCTAGTGTAAGACATGTTTGGGACATGCATCGGCCACATTATGAGAGCCAATGTAAGACATGTCTAGGACATGCATCGGCCTCGAGATATACAAGCCAGTGTAAGACATGTCTGGGACATGCATCGGCATTGAGACGAGAGCTAGTGTAAAACATGTCTAGGAAATGCATCGGCCTCAAGATATACAAGCTAGTGTAAGACCTGTCTGGGACATGGCATCAGCTTGTTGTATGTCAATGTAAGACCTGTCTGGGACATGGCATCGACATCAATAGGTGAGAGCCAGTGTAAGACCTGTCTGGGCACGTCATCGGCCTCGATATATGAAAGTCAGTGTTAACGCCTCCTTACCCGAGACCGTCGCCGGAGTTGAGTATGAGGAGTTACTAGACTTAATTTAACATTTTAAGAACTTCGGATCATTTATTTCTACATTCACAGCTTTCTAGTTACTTGCGTCACAGTTACAAGAAAAATCATATCTCAATTTAAAAAACTCAAAATCAAGATCCGTAAATTTTCCCTGAATCTAGACTCATATACCTATTTACTAATTTTTTTCTAGAATTTTTGGTTGGGCCAATTAGTATAGTTTATTAGTTAAAGTTACCCCTATTTCAGTACTTGACTAGACTGACCTCTGTTTACTATGAACCACATTTCTCTCTGTAAAAAATTCATATCACTATGAGGTTTGTTTCTACTGAAACTAGACTCAATAATTATTCCGATAATATAAAATACACCACTAATTATATCTGTAAAATTTATGGTGAATTTCTAAAGTTGGAACAGGGGATCCAGAAATTGTTCTGGCCCTGTTTCACTAAAATTCAAATATCTTCTAACATATAATTCCTTTACTGTTTAGTTTGTTTTATGTAAAACTAGACATATTTAATACATCACCAAATTCAATTTATATGATTTTTAGTAAATTTTCAAACTCACGTCAGTGTTGCTGCAATGTTCTATTTATGGCAAATTTTATCCTTTTTATGAGTTTTCATGAACTAGATAACCTATTAACCTTCCATGACATCAAACATAATCTAAACTAACCATTTCCATGACTTATCATTATCAAGCATTTTCTTAACCAATCCATCATCATATCATAAGATCATTTACACAAAATAGGTATATTACTATACATGCCATACTTAAATTTTACAAGCCATTTACCAAAAAGTCCTCCGGATAGTGTGATCGAGCCTTTGACCTATCCCAATTCCTGAGCTGGCTTGTCCAAAACTACAATGAATAAGAAGGAGGGAGTAAGCATAAATGCTTAGTAAGTTCATATGCAAATAACAAGTAACATAACAAAGCAATTATACCAAACAACATTAGCATGGTATCACCAAAACATATATCACATTTCTAATCATTATACATCATCTTACTACTTTAACGTTGTTGTATCAATACTCAACCCGAGGGTTAAGTACATACCTGTCCAAAGTATCCATTTCACAACACTTACCAATACGTCCCTTTTCATCTCGAGTATTCCTCTATTTGAGTGGAACTTTACCCGTTGAACACATCGGAATATAATTCGGATACATGGATAATTTGCACATAAGTGCCACATATAAAATCAAGAAATCATGTAACCCGCCCCTAAGTGAACTCGGACTCAACTCAATGAGCTCGGGCGTTCGCATCCATAATTGAACTCGAACTCAACTCAACGAGCTCGGATGCCTAGTTACATCTCACGAACTCGGACTCAACTCAACGAGTTCGGACATCCGCATCCATAAGTGAACTCGGACTCAACTCAATGAGTTCGGATGCTCAACCATCCTAGTGACATGTCACTTGTATCCTAATCTATTCCTAAGGTTCAAACGGGATTTTCCTCGAACACATATCCTTGCCGTCTTCCGTAGAATGCCGAAACAAATACTCGGTAACAATTTATGTTTAACAAGTAGCTCACATAATTTACATTTTATTCGAAAATAACCACAAAGCATATATTTCATGATAAAAATCAGCATATCATATAATTGACATCAATAACTTAAAAATAACAATTATGCTACATTATTTACACATGAACTTACTTTGGTACCAAAATATAAAGATTTTACAATTTCGTCCACAATCTTTTCTTTTCCTCGATTGGGGTCGATTCCACGTCTTTCTTGATCTAAAATAACACATTTAGCTTATTTAATACTCACATTATCAAATTAATCCTTAATTCAAATTTTGGCAAGATTACAATTTTACCCCTAAACTTTTGCATATTTACACTTTTGCCCCTAGGCTCGGGATTAAACTTTATTCCTTATTCTTATGTTTTATGACATGCTGATCACTTTTCTCTTCTATGGAAACATCAAATTCTCACTCTAACATGTACTTGTGACTATTAGGTATTTTTGCCGATTAAGTCCTTTTACTCGTTTTCACTCAAAACCGAGTAGCACAAGTTGTCTAACATAATTTAAAACCTCATATTCTATCATAAAACATCAAAATACACAAATTTCACCTATGGGTATTTTTCCAAATATGAACCCTAGGTTAAATTATTGCTAGCATAAGCTAAATCGAGCTACCGGGATCTCAAAAACGTAAAAATCATTAAAAACGGGGCTTGGAATCACTTACTATGAAGCTTGAAAGTTGAAGAAACCCTAGCTATGGAGAGAGTAAAATTCAGCAGCAACCATATGAAGGAGATGACCATTTTGTGTTATTTTTCCCATTTTATTTCATTTAATATCCAAATGACCAAAATGCCCCTCCTTACTAAACTTTCAAAAATTCCTTCCATGTCCTAATTTTTTCCATGAACTTAAAATTGGTAAAATTGCTATTTAAGACCTCCTAATTAATATTTCAAAGCAATTTCAAACTAAAAACTTCTAGAATGCAAGTTTTGCAACTTATTCGATTTAGTCCCTAACTTTAAATTAAACTCGTTATGCCAAAAATTTCTTCACGTAATCTTCACACAATTATGAAATCATATCATAAATCTCAAAATAATTGTAAAATAATTATTTCTATCTCGAATTTGTGGTCACGAAACCACTATTCCGATTAGGCCCTAATTCGGGATATTACAAGACCTATCTGGGACATGGCATCGACTTCAATGTGCTAGCCAATGTAAGACAATGTTTGGGACATGGCGTCGCCATCTTATCCCATGTTTGGGGCTAGTGAATATCCTATCGTATTCCAAATGGTTCAACGGGAGATTTATGGTTTATATCGAAATGATAGAGCTTATGGCTATGTTGTGAGTGGTACAGGTACTTACATGAAATTTATGAGATGTGAATTCAATTCATGTTGTATGATTAATAAGGAATGAATATGAGTAAGTATATGAGCATGTTGAGTAACACAGGTATGTATGTCCAACTCATGAGAAATGATTTCGGTTTATGATGTATATTTGGTGAGGATGTAAATAGGTAAGTCATGCCTTTCAGAATGATTTTGTGATGACCTTGTGATTATGGGTCTATACTTTTGATGTATAAACATGTATTTTTACCAATGTGGTGAAAATGAATTAATAAGGTGTGATAAACTTAGTATCATTAATTTACACTAAAACTGTTTTGGACAGCAGTAATAATCTAATTTTGAAAATCCACCAAAAATTGTGAAAATTGAGAGAGGCTGAATAAAATATGAAATTGAAGCTTAATGAATCTAGGTTCACGTATAAGAAACTATGTAAGCAAAGAAGTTTCATGTTATGAGATATTTAAATTGTTGTGAGACAGAGTTAGAATGATTTTGAAATCCCCTATTTTGATTTGAGAAAATCATTGAAAATTGTACAAAAATAGTTATGGGTTATAATTTATATTTTTAGAATTATTGATGAGTCTATTCTAAATATAAACATATGGGAACATCATCCGGGTCTTGTATCATGAAATAATTAATTTTAAGTGAAGAGGGGTCAGAACTGTTAGATAGCGAAAAAGAGGTAACTTTAAGGAATAAACTGTACTTATTTGTTGGACCAAAAATTCTGAAAATTTTATGGTAAGAAGATATATGATTCTTTTTTCAATGAAAATTATTGGAACTTAATTTGGAGTTCCGTAGCTCTATATATAAATAATTTAACAACTGTGACTCGAGAAAACAACTTGACCTGAACATAAATAAAAGTGCAAATATGGTTGTATTACCTTGAGAAGAAAGTTGATAAATTGCTTATTATTTTCATATGGTCTTACTAAGCTATAAATCTTACTCCCTTCCTTTCCTTTTCTTTAGTGTTTGTGACAGCCCTAATTTGACCCCAGTCGGAAAGTGGTTTTGGGACCACAAAATCGAGTCATAAAAAAATAATTAGATGTTATATTATGTGTTTATTATATGTGAAAGTGCATGTGAGAAAATTTCATGCTTTAATATTTTCATTTTTGAGTGAAATTATTAAATAGGACTTATGTGAAAATTTGTGAAAATATGATAGGTTATTTTTGTAGTGGCCAAATAATTTATGGTGTAAATAAGTGGATTTGCATGTCAAATTTCCCACTTTAGTTGTAGTGGCCGGCCATGATGATGTTGATAAGCAAATATGTATTATATATTAATATTATAATAGTAATGGTTTAATTTATGAAATAAAAAAATTAATTACTAATAAGAAAAGATGATAGAAAAGCAAAAGAAAAACAAAATGCTTGTTTCATCTTCTTTCTTAGTAGCCGAACCTTAAAGAAGAAAAGGGGTGATAGCATTCGGTCACTTTGAGCTTGAATTAAGGTATGAAATTCATGTTAGTTTTTGAAATTGTAGCATATATTAAGCTAGTTACTAAGTCCCTTACTTAGCCCATGTCAAAATTTTGAATTGAGTAGTGATTTGAGTATTCGGCTATGGAAGATTTTTGAAGGGAATGATTGTTGTCTTTATGTTTTGATGAATAATTGTGAACGGGTGATGATTGGACTAGTTTAATGTTCATATAGGTGGTTTGAATGATAGAAAAATTGGCTTGTGTATTTGCGAAATTGCCGAATGTGAACTTAGGTAATACTTGAGAAATGTTAGTGTTTTAAATGATGGAATGGAGTGGATGCTTTGAATGTGATATGCACAATTATAAGTTAAATTAAGGTTTGCTAAATTACCATTGTCATTGCCGAATATGAGCTTAGTTAAAGAAAAATTTGTTGTTGAATGTTTTAAATGAATTTGATAGTAATAAATTAAGTTTGAGATAGGTATTATACGTTTTGAGAAAGGTTAATGTGTTGGGGTTGAATTTGTGACTAGTTTGGTTATGATATGCATGGATAATAGTATAGGTGTATTAGGTTGTGGTATTTAATCAATGTATTGAAAAAGAATTGATATCTAAGGTTATTTTGTTATACCGAATTTGATAAATAAAATAATAAATAAAATGTTTTAATATGTTTATATCATAGCAAGATTTATGCTTTGATTTTATTACAATTTGTAATTCGGCACTTGTTCCATGATATGATAATTGGATGTGTATGTATATTAATTTATGAAATTCGAATATGCAAGGTAATGAGTTAGGAAAATGTTTCATGATGGTTTTAGTTTATTATTAGGAATAAATGTAATTGTTAAGTGTAGCTTTGAAATCTATGGTAAGAACGCAATATGTATCTAATTTTATAATAGCATATTCGAACATGTCATTATATATATATATATATATCAAGTTGTATGTTTGATTGTTTATCAAATTATATAACAGCCTTATAAGTTTGTGTTTGTGTATGTGAGCTAAATATGAAATGAATATTCGGCTATGAAGGTTATAGGTTAAGTCATAGGAATTTTGGTAATGTTCATATTTGGTCATTAAGGTTATATTGTACTTAGGCTATGTGAATTATGTGTTAAGGCAAGTTACTTATTTAATATATGTATTCGGTCATAAAGATGTACATGAGGAAATGTTAAATAAATGGTATTAAATGGCTTAATGTGATTAAAAATGTGTATGACCATTTTATATTTGAGCTGAGAGTGGCTATATGACTTATTAAGTTTCTTGTCATATTCGGTCATAAGCTAGCATGATGGGACCTTATAAATTAAATTTTTGTTTGAATTAGCTCAAGAGCATAGAGAACCAAGGTTGGACAGAGGAAAAGAGAAAGTAGTTGAGTAGTCGATTTGAGACTGTTCAAATATATTCGAGGTAAGTTTTAAGTAGTTAAATATTTATAATATTTGAAAATGACATGACAAATTATGAGAATTAAGTGTTACTTGTCATATATGTACATGGTCGAATGGCAATTTGTATTGGAAGTAAGAAGTGATATGTTCTCATGATCAAATGATAGTGTTAGATGAAAATGAGTAAGATTTTACATGTAAACAATTATGTATTTAAATGTGAGTGATGAAATGAGATAAAAGTGAATGAAATGTAAGATGATATATTCGAATGATACTTGTACCTAAATTGGTGTGATTGTGTTAAAAAAAAACTTGTTGATTTGAATATTGTACAGTATTATTTGGGCCTTTGAGCCTAGCAGGCTATAATGCCGGTGAGATACTATTCGGGCCTTTGAGCCAAGCAGGCTATAATGCCGGTGAGATACTATTCGGGCCTCGAGCCTAGCCGACAAAATGCCAGTGAATGAATTCGGGTTTTTAAACCTACCAGGCTGAATGCCAGTGATTTGATAAAAGTCTAAAACTAAGATACCTCGTGTTAGAACGACAAATGAATACATTCAATACATTAAGTTGGCCAGGTGCGTATTATATATTTATATGTGAGTATGATTTGAATTGAATCATAAGAGTATAATTTGATACATATGTGAATGCATGATATATTTATATCTATGGTTATGATACATTCGGTCAAGGTGTGAAAGTATATGAAAATGTTCGATTTATTTATGCCATATGAATTCAGATAAAGGGAAATTAGAATGCTAATTGTGTATTATATGCTTCTGTATATTTGGCCAATGGTAATAAATATATAGGAAATGACCTTTTAAGAAATTGGATAATTGATGTATAATTGAGTTTATCTGTTGCATTGCTTAAAACTTGCTAAGCTTATGAAAGCTTACTCCTTTTGTTATATTTCTCTATTTTATAGATTGTTGATTTCAGTTACCTGCTCGGGGAGGGGATTGTCAGCAACTCGTCACACTATCTGTCATTTTGGTACTACATTTTGGAGCTAGTATGGCATGTATAGAATAGACTTAAGTGAATGATATTTTGAGATGTCTTTGTATATATGCCATGTGAATATGGCAACTTTTGAATGGTGATATAAGTTGAATTTCTATCTTTGATTGTGTTTGGCTATAAGTATAATTGCTAATGAAATTATGCAAATGTGTATGTACTAATGTTGAGTTTCGAATTAGTAATTCTTCATAACCCACTCCAACGACGGATATGGGTTATAGAGGTGTTACAGTGTTGACAGGTTAGCTCGGGGTTGGAGAGCGTCGGAGGCAGCATCACACTATCAAGTCACTACCTTTGGAATAATGGAGCTTATATTAGAATTTTCAAGTGAGTGGCATGTGTAGGGATCTAGTTTTATGACATGTGTTCTTATGCTTTGGCCAAATATATTGGCTTATATTGAGTTATAGGTATATGGCCATGAGATGTGGCTCATATTGATTATGGTTTGTAAACCTAGCTATTCATGTTATGTCTAATGTTTGTGATGTAATTATGTTTGTTTGCCATGCATGGTTGGTAAAATGACATGTTGTTTGAATGTATGCTCTATGAACAACTGAGGTGGTCATAGCCATGTAGTAATTGCACGTTATAAAAACAACGTGATAATGGTTGAACATGAGTGCTTGATGGATAAGTTGGTACCGTAGTATAATGGTAAAAGTAATCATCAAAATGACAAGCCTTATGAATTTGAATTAAGGAATCTAGACCTGGTATTGCATAAGTAGGTGCATTGCTTATAAGAGGACATATTAATGTTATGAATATGTCTTAATAAAGAGTGTTTAATCACTAAAATGATGCCATGATTTGTGGTTTTAATATGCATAAGGTTGTAAGGGTTTATGGGTAACATGAAGGCTTGGAAAATAGCCTAAGTGTTGACTACACGGGCTGAGACACGGTGGTGTGTCTCAACTGTGTGAGGGACACGGCCTGAAGATACGGGCGTGTGGCCCGGCTGCGTAGTCCGATTTGCATGCTGACATCATAAACTAAGAGTTACAAGGCTTGAGGATACGGGCATGTCCCTATGTCCACATGGGCATGTGACCCTGTTTCATGGGAAAATTTTCTAAGTCTTTCTAAAACTTCTCAAGTTCTCAGTTTAGTCCCGAATCAATCCCGATGTATGTTTTGGGCTTCGTAGACCCAAATAAGGGACAACATACATATGTTTTAAAAGTTTTAAATTAAAAGAAATTTTATGGTCCGTTTTTTGCGTGTATGTGTATGTTTAAGTCTGGTAATGCCTCGTACCTTGTCCCAGCGTCGGATATGGGTAAGAGGTGTTATATAGTATCACTGTTGAGTGATACTGCGTATCAGTGGTGGAATACCTTGATATTCGTAGTTCTTCCAGAACGAGTCACTTGGGATTTCTTTCAAGTTGAATTTAGAAAGAAATACATCAGTCAAAAGTTCATCGATCAAAGAGAAAAGAATTTCTTAAATTGAAGTAGGAACGTATGTCAGTCACTAAATATGAAAGAGAGTTTGTACGATTGAGCAAATATGCTCGTGAATGCATTTCCTCTGAAGCTATAATGTGTAAAAGATTCGAGGATGGATTGAAGGAAGAAATCAGAGTGTTGGTTGGAATTCTTGAGCTGAAAGATTTTGTTGTTCTATTTGACTGAGCTTGTAAAGCCAAAGAGCTTTGCAAAGAGAAAAGAAAAGCCAATTCTGAGGCTAAAAAGTCTAGAAAAAGATTTACGGGAAAATCACATCAGTCAGCATCAAAGAAATTTAGAGAATATCATCCTCGTTCTACAGCCTCTGCGGGAATTTCTATTAGAGATAGAAATGCGAGACAATCAAGTTCAAAACCTTAGGCGACATCTCTAGCCAGTGTGGGAAGTGTTAGAAATGCTGGATCTGAATGTAAACATTGCAATAAGCGACATTATGGTGCATGCAGATTAGTGAGTGAAGCTTGCTTTAATGTGGATCTTTTGATCATTTTCTCCGTGATTGTCCAGAAAAGTTCACAACTAAAAGAGAACAACTAGTGAAAACAAGTAACATGGCTACTAGAAGGAGACCACCCCGAAACACTGAAAATGTGAGTGGTAGTCGAGATGCTACGAGAGATTCGACTGTGAGATCTGAGGCACGAGCACCTGCCAAGGCTTATGCTATACGTGCATGAGAGGAGGCATCATCACCAGACGTTATTACCAATACTTTTTCTCTTTTTGATACTGATATAGTTGCGTTGATAGATCCTGGATCAACCCATTCATATATCAATATGAATTTAGCATTTAAAAAGAGTTTACATGTTGAGTCTACAGAGTTTGTAATTAAAGTATCAAACCCCTTAGGCAAATTTGTTTTAGTCGATAAAATTTATAAGAATTGTCCTCTGATGATCTGGGGTTACTATTTTCGAGCTGATTTGATGTTTCTACCGTTCGATGAGTTTGATGTGATTCTGGGTATGGATTGGCTGACTATGCACGATGCAATAGTGAATTGCACACAGAAGATTATCGAATTGAAATGTCAAAATGGTGAGATTCTTCGGATTGAGTCTATTGATTTGAGTGAATTATCTACTGTGATATCGTCTATGTTAGCTCAGAAATATTTTTGAGAAAGGACTATGATGCATATCTTGCATATGTATTGGATACGAAAGTGTCAGAATCAAAGATTGAATTTGTACCTGTTGTTTGTGAGTTTTCGGATGTATTTTCAGAAGAATTACTGGGATTGCCTTCGATCAGAGAAGTTGAATTTGGTATTGAGTTAGTACTGGGAACAACACCAATATCGACAGCTCCATACAGAATGGCTCCAACAGAAATAAAAGAGTTGAAAGCTCAGTTATAAGAATTGACAGACAGAGGTTTTGTTCAACCAAGTTATTCTCCCTGGGGTGCACTAGTATTGTTTGTGAAAAAGAAAGATGGCACGATGCGCATGTGTATCGATTATAGAAAGCTGAATAAAGTGACTATAAAGAACAAATACCCTCTACCGTGGATTGATAACTTATTTGATCAATGAAAGGGGCTACACTATTTTCAAAGATTGATTTGAGATCAAGTTACTATCAGTTGCGAGTCAAAGAGTCGGATGTGCCGAAAATCGCGTTTAAAACAAGGTATGGACATTATAAATTCCTTGTCATGCCTTTTGCTCTAAATAATGCTCCTACCATTTTTTATGGACTTGATGAATCGAATATTCAGATCGTATTTAGATAGATTTGTTGTTGTATTCATTGACGATATTCTGATCTATTCACGAGATGAATCTGAGCATACTGAAAATTTGAGAGTTGTGTTACAGACCCTACGTGATAAGCAGTTATTTACAAAGTTCAGTAAATGTGAGTTCTGGCTTAAAGAGGTTGGATTTTTGGTACATATTGTTTTAGTCGACGGTATTAGAGTTGATCCGAGCAAGATTTCTACTATTGTTGATTGGAAACCTCTGAGAAATGTATCTAAAGTCCATAGCTTTTTAGGTTTAGTGGGTTATTATTGAAGATTTGTAAGAGGATTCTCAATGATTGCAACACCAATGACACGACTATTACAAAAAGATGTAAAGTACGAATGGTCAGAAAAGTGTCAGCAGAGTTTCGAACAGTTGAAAACACTGTTAATAGAGGCACAAGTTTTGGTTTAACCTGAATTAGGTAAAGAGTTCATGATCCATAATGATGCATCGTTAAATGTATTGGGTTGTGTTTTGATGCAAGATGGAAAGGTTATAGCTTATTCTTCCCGACAGTTGAAACCGCATGAAAAGAACTATCCGACACATGATTTAGAGTTGGCTTTGATTGTATTTGCATTAAAGATTTAGCGACACTACTTATACGGTGAAAAATGCCACATTTATACAGATCATAAGAGCTTGAAATATCTGATGTCACAGAAGGATTTGAATTTGTGACAACGAACATGGCTTGAGTTATTGAAAGATTATGACTTTTGTGATTGATTATCACCCGGAAAAAGCTAATGTAGTTGAAACAGCCCGATTTTGGGCCTAGTCGGAACAGTGGTTTCGAAACCACTATTCTGAGGTCGGAGAAAATTATTTTGATATTATTTTATGTGATATAGCATGTTTATAAAGGTGCATGAAAATTTTGGTAATTTTATTTTAGCAATTTCTAGCTTAATTTCGAAAAAGGACTAAATCGCGTAAAAGGTAAAAGTTGTATTTTAGTACCTAAATGTGTCTAATAGCTACATAATTAAAATTGGGGGCCTTCGATGTAACTCCCACACGCCCGAAACCGTCATCGGAGTCAAGCTTGAGGTGTTACTAATCTTATTTTACCTTTTTAAACAATTCTAACTACTTATATTAATTTTCGGAATAAACTGTTTTTCTGCGTCATGGTTGCTTAAAAATTCATATCTCGAGTTACGAAACTCGAAATCCAATTCTGTAAATTTTCCCTGAAAATAGACTCATATATATATTTACTAACTTTTTTCAAGAATTTTTGGCTGGGCCAATTAGTACAGTTTATTAGTTAAAATCTCCCCTGTTTCAGTTTTCAACTGCTCTGACCTCTGTGTATTACGAATCAGATATCTCTCTGTACAGAATTTTAATAACTATTAGATTTATTTCTCTTAAAACTAGACTCAATAAGGATTCTAAACATATAAATTATACCACCTAATTATTTTTATAAAATTTAGGGTGAATTTCTAAAGTTGAAATAGGGGATCCAGAAATCGCTCTGGCTCTATTTCACTAAAACTCAGATATCTTATAAAATACAAAACCTTTACCTGCTTTGCTTATTCTATATGAAAATAGACAAAATGAGATTTAATTTCATATATTATTCACTATCAAACCATGTCTCTACAAATTTTTGTGATTTTTCAAAATCACGTTATTTCTGATACTTTAATCTGTTTTTAAGTTACTTTCACATTTTTCATAATTTTCATGTGATAGTTACTACTTAATCATACATACTATTAATCATGTATATCATCAGCCATTCTATTAGCTAATCACTAGCAAATATTTACACATCATTCATTGATCATATCATATCAAAAGAAACCAAGTTCCTATACATGCCATACACAAAACGAAACGTCTAACTATACCAATGTAATTTCTTCGATAGTGTGATCAGGTCTCCGACGTTTCCTTCGATCCCCGAGTGGCTTGATAAAAACTATAAGAAAATGAAAATAAGAGAGTAAGCACTAGGCTTAGTAAGCTTACAAGCAAATAAATTACAACATTCAACATAATGAATAAATATACATCAAGTCACCTAGCCTCATAAACTTTCTTTACTTCTCATTTTCTACCTTCTTCTTTACTCACTTACCTTCTTTCTTACCTGACCTTTCACTATTCATAAATATAATCTACCTTCCCTTTTTGCTGATAATTCACTATGATTTAACATATACAATGACCCGATGAACCACTCGGAATACTAAGGATACTAGGGTCGTTCATGTCTATCAATGTCCTGCCAATGCCATGTCTTCGACATGGACTTACATGAATTATTCCTATCTCCAATGCCATATTTATATATATAATATGGGCTTACATGGCTCATTCCTATCTCCAAAGCCATATATCTGAAATGGACTTACATGGCTCATTTCTATCCTGTCCTGTTAACCCCAATATCCTAATATTCCTAAGGTTCAAACGAGGCTTCCTAATGCTTTTTCTCTGCTACTTCGCCTTTAAATATTCTAAAAAAAATAAGTATATAAATGCTGGAAATTAACAATAGTAATGTAAAATATAAGAATATTGCATTTATTTACTGTAAACTTACCTCGATACAAAATGTGACTAACTTTACAATTTAGTCCTTTACTTTTTCTTTTCCCCGATCTACTCCTGAATTTCGTTCTTCTTGATAATCGAGCTTGGAAGCTTGAAAAACTCTAGACATGGTTTCTCCTTGCTATATTCGGCCATGGTGAAGAAGATGAGCAAAACTGGCTTTTAATTTTGTATTTTAATTCATTTTACCCCTAAGTGACCAAAATGCCCCTCCTTACTAAACTTTTAAAAATTCCTTCCATGTCCTAATTTTGTCCATGAACTTAAAATTGGTCAAATTGCTATTTAAGACCTCCTAATTAATATTCCAAAACAATTTCATACTAAAAACTTCTAGAATGTAAATTTTGCAACTTATTTGATTTAGTCCCTAACTTCAAATTAAGCATTTTATGCATAGAATTTCATCACGAAATTTTTGCACAATCATGTAATCGTATCATGAACCTCAAAATAATAATAAAATAAATTTTTCTACCTCGAATTTGTGGTTTCATAACCACTGTTCCGTTTAGGCCCTATTTCGGGATGTTACATTCGAAAGGCAATTAGACCCTTTTTAATAGAGGTGGCTAGCCAAGGGAGATAAGATTGGTCAAAAAGCCATATTTTATGGGATTTAAATGACTTTTTGGTAATAAAATAGAATAAAGAAAAAATTTTCATTTTCATTCATTTTTCTTCTTCTCTTTCACCGAAAATGGCAGCAAAGAAAGGGTTTTGAAGCTGGAAAATTTCATCAAAGAAACTCCCTTGATAGTAAGTGATTTTAATGCTTTTCCTTGATGATTTTTGTGTTTTTGGAACCCCTAAAGCATGAGCTTTCAAAAGAGGGGACTATTTTGCAAAATGATTAAGAGCCTAGGGTTTTGACATTAAAGCATATGTGTTGTTTGTTGAGTTTTTATGGAAGAATAGGAGTCTTGGTAGTGTTATAAACAACTTTTTGTGAAAGTAGTTTGCATGAAAACACCTAAAAATGGGGTATTTTGCAAAGTTGTAAAACAAGTTGTAAATGTTTGAAATAGTTGAAATTATGAGTTTCTATAGTTATGAAAATGGTTCATCTAGGCTTAAGGAGTAAATAAATTGAATAAAAATCATTTTTCGAGCCTAGGGGCAATTTGGTAATTATGGCAAAATATAGGGGCAAAATTGTAAATTTTGCCAAAGTGTGTCAATGGACTAATTTGATTAGTATATTGTTTTAATAAGTTAAATGTGATGTTATAGATGATGAAATATGAGATTCGGGATAAGAATGAGGAAAAACGAGAAATTGATGTTTATGCCTCTTTTACCAATTTGGTGTCGAGGTAAGTTCATATGATAATAATAATGCAAAGTTATGTTTGAATTACATTCCTTATTAATATTGCATATATTATATGATTTAACATATTGGAAAAGTTGATGGAATGTTGTTTAATGTGAGGAATTATGACATGGAGAATATTACATGAAGTGTAAGAAAATGACAATACATGACATGTGGTATATGAAATATGTGAAATTGAATGCTTTATTGTTACCCTGTGATGTGCTTGATGATACATGCCTTAAATTTCAATTATTGCCATGAAAGTATGAATATGTTATGAACATGGTGAGATGCCATTTACGAGCAAGTATGACAGAGATGCAAAGTATGAGAAAGGAAAATCTCGTTTGAACCTTAGGAATAGTCTAGGATACAAGTGGCATGTCACTAGGAAACTATAAATTCGAGCTCGTTGAGTGGTCCGAGTTCATTATGGATGTGTTACATGTTATGAGGTAGCGTTGGCTACAATTATTACGCGTTATTGAGTGGTCTAGCTGCGTATATAGCACTTATGTGCAATCTTCTGCGTATCCATTAGTATTCCAAGTGTTCAACGGGAAATCCGAGGAAAGAGTTGATAATGGTTTCAATGTGGTAAGTCATTGGTGAGTATGTACTTGAGTTATGTTACAAGTTGCACAAGTATGTATACTAAACTTATGAGTAATGCTTTGATATGTGATAATCTATGATGTATATAGTATTTGGTGAATACTATGAAAATGGCATGATTTGAAATAAGTCTTTGATACTTGATGACATTGAGATTATGGGTCCATGCTTATGGTGCATAGCTATGTGTTCTTACCATGATAGTTGAAATGATGTTGTATTAATTTGGTGAACAGTAATTGTAAATGAGTAAATTAGCCTAGACAGTTTTGGGCTACTGCAGTGGTATAATTTTGAAAATACATTAAAAATAGTGGGAAATGATTTAGAGGCTGAATAAAATATGTAATTAAAGCTTATTAAGTCTAGTTTCTTATAAAAAACCATGTAAGCAAAAGAGTTCTTGTAAGAAGATATTTGAAGTTGTGTGAGACAGAGCCAGAGTGACATCGAAATTCCCTATTCTGATTTGAGAAAATCATTATAAATAGTACAAAAATGGTTATGAGTTATAATTTATATTTTTAGAATCCTTAATGAGTCTATTTTCAAATGAAATAGACGGGAACATTATTCAAGTCCTGTGCTATGATATAATTAAACTTTAGTGCAGAAGGGTCAAAACTATTAGACAGTGAACCTGGGGTAAATTAGAGGAATAAACTGTACAATTTGGCTAAAACAAAAATTCTAGAAATTTTTGATAGAAAGGTACATGAGTCTAGTTTTGAGTAAAATTAACTAAACTTAATTTGGAGTTTTGTACCTCCAGATATAAATATTTTATTGATTGTTGTACAAGAAGACAACTTATCATGAACTTGAGAATATGTTGGGAACATTGATAAAAAATGTTAATGAGTTGCTTATTGTTTCATGTGAACTTACTAAGCGTAAAGCTTACACCCCTTTCCTTTCTCATGTTCTCCAGGTTAGCTCGGGTTGGAGTTCGTCAGAGATATTATCACACTGTCAAGCTATCGCTATTGGTGTAAGTGATTTCAAGTACTTTGAGTCTATGGCATGTATAGGAGTTTAAATATTTGAGTGTGTGACATTTGCTTTAGCCAAATGTATTGGCTTACTTTGATTATGGGGTTTATAAACCTATTCATTTATGATGTGCCTTTAGTGGCTTGGTATGAATGGTTTGTGGGTGTGACCGTGGATGCTTAGTGTTGAAAATGAGGTTTGAAGAACATGTTGATAGCTATAGCATTAAAGTGGTAAAGATAGAGATAAAACCTATAATATTGGTTGCATATTAAATTGCCATGATCATGACATGCTTATGGATGTTTAAGCTCTCATTTATGCTATGTTGTATGCTATTGTATAAGTATTTGTGCATGTGTTGGGAGGGTGACAAAATGGCTTGGAAAATAGCCTTGTGATTGTCTATACGGGTAGGCACACGGGCGTGTGTCTAGGCCGTATGTGACACACGGTCTACCCCTTGGGTGTGTCTTCCAGCCGTGTGTCCCCTGCACCTAAATATTTCAAGTCAGTATGCATGGTCTTAAACACACGGGCAGAGACATGGCCGTGTGTCTCAGCCGTGTAAAGGACACAGCCATAAGACACGGGCGTGAGCCTTGGCCATGTGGCCTCAATTTTTTCATGACCAAATTTGCAGAATGTTGAGGTTCTTAGACATGGGCTAAGACACGGGTGTGTCAAGGCTGTGTGAGGGACACGGGCCATGGCACACGAGAGTGTGCCAGGCCGTGTGAAAAACCACTGTAAGTTGATTTTTGAAATTAATTCTGCACGGGTATGGAACACGGGCTTGTCCCTAGCACACGGGCATGTGCTCTATATCCACACGGGTGTGTGGAGCCTCAAAGCATGAATGTTTTCCAAGTTTTTCTTAAGTTCTTAGTTTAGTCTCGAACTGACCCTAATGCATGTTTTGGGGCTCGTGAGCCCGTTTAAAGGACAAAATGCATGTGAACGAGAAGTTTTAAGTTAAAATAAATTTTATAACCCAATTTTTATATGTGTTTGCTTGAGTTAAGTCCGATAGCACCTCGAACCTTGTCCCGGCGTCAGATACGGGTGAGGGGTGTTACAGTAGTTGCTGATGCCTTGAGCCGAAAATCTTTGTTAGTATTACGAGCAATGAATATCCAGATGATGATTGGTGATGATGGGTCTATTTTAGCTAAATTAAAAGCAAAACTAGTATTTCTACAGCAAATAAGTGAAGCTCAGAAAAATGACAGTGATTTACAAGCTAAATGAATTCAATGTGAGTCTAATTTTGATTCAGAATTTAATATTGGAACTGATGATTGTTTAATGTTCCGAAATAGGATTTGTGTACCGAAAAATACAGAGCTTATTTAGAAAATTCTGTATGAAGCACACAATAGTCGCTTTTCTGCTCATCAGGGTAGTACCAAAATGTATAATGATTTGAAACAGCTGTATTGGTGGTCGGGAATGAAACGAGATATATTGGAGTTTGTATTAAAATGTCTAATTTGTCAGCAAGTAAAAGCTGAACATCAAGTACCATCTGGTTTACTACATCCTATATTGATTTTTGAGTGGAAATGGGATAGAGTCACTATGGACTTCGAGTTGGGACTACCCCTAGCTCCGAAAAATAAAGATGCTATATGGTTTGTCATTGATCGATTAACAAAATCTTCTCATATCATACCGGTACATACAGATTACTCACTTGATAGATTAGCTGAATTGTACATTTCTGAGATTGTTCGATTACACAGTGTGCCACTATCTATCATCTCTAATAGAGATCCGAGATTTACGTCGTGATTCTAGAAGAAATTGTAAGAAGCTTTAGGAACAAAGTTGAATTTCAATACTGCATTTCATCCCCAGACTGACGGTCAGTTCGAAAGAATTATACAGTTACTTGAGGATATGTTGTGCTGTTGCATTCTCGAGTTTGAAGGTAGCTGAGAGAAATACTTACCTTTAATTGAATTTGCTTATAAGAACAGTTTCCAAACGAGTATAAAGATGGCACCGTCTGAAGCTTTATATGGTCGTAAGTGTCAAACTCCACTATACTGGACTGAATTGAGTGAGAAAAAGATTCACGGGGTTGAATTGATTAGAGAAACTAAAGAAAAAGTGAAAACGGTTCGTGACAGTCTAAAAGCAGCTACGGATAGACAGAAATCATACGCGGATTTAAAATGTAAAGAAATTGAATTTCAAGTCAGAGGCAGAGTGCTTTTAAAAGCATCACCATGGAAAAAGGTTGTTCGATTTGACCGTAAAGGAAAATTAAGTCAGCGATTTATCGGGCCGTATGAAATTATCGAGAGAATAGGGCCTATAGCATATCGACTAGCTTTACCTTCTAAACTTGAAAAGATTCATAATTTTTTTCATGTTTCTATGCTATGTTGTTACAGATCCGATCCTTCACATGTAATCTCTCCGATAGATGTTGAAATTCAACCCGATATGTCGTATAATGAAGAACTGATCAGGATTCTGGCTCATGAGATCAAAGAGTTGAGAAATAAACGTATAGCTCTAGTGAAGGATCTTTGGCATAAACACAGAATTGAGGAAGCTACATGGTAACCTGAGGAAGCTATGTGAAAATAGTACCCTAACATATTTACCGGTAAGATTTTCAGGGATGAAAATCCCTAAGGGGGGAGAGTTGTAACAGCTCGTTTTTAGGTCAAATCAGAACAGTGGTTTCAGAACCACAAATTTGAAGTCAAAATATTTATTTTATTATTTTATTAAGGTTTACAGCATGATAGAATTATTATGTGAAAGTTTCTTTAAGAAATTTTACTGTTTAAACTCTTAATTCGATAAAAAGGACTAAATCGCGTAACGCATAAAATTTGAATTCTATTGTTTAAACGTATTAAATAGCTATGGTAATATGGAAGTCCTTAATATATAATTAGTCCATTTATAATGTAAGTGGACATTCATGGACATTGTTTTAATGATGTTTAAATTATATTAACAAGGTTATATTGGTAATTTAGTTAATTAAGTTATTAATAATAAAACAAAATCAAAAATCTTGTTAAATCATTCATCATCTTGCCAAATTTGAGAAACAAAATAAGGGTTTTTTTTAAGCTTCCATGGTTTCGGCAACTTTAATCTTTGATTAAGGTACGGCTTTTTGATCCGTTTTTAATAATTTCTTCGTTTTTTAGCTCGTTGCAGCTTAATTTAGCTAGCCGTATTTTCATTTTTGAATCTGTTATAGATTTTAAATGATACCATTGTTGAATGCTTGAGTATATAAATGTTTAATGATAGATTATGAAGGTTTAATGATAGATGTACAAGTTTTACAAAGTGATTTTTGACAAAAATGCAAAATAGGGATTAAATTATGAAATTGTAAAATACTGTGGTTAAAAGTGTGAAATAATGAAAAATATGGGCTACTAGTAGTATATAGGAAATTCGGCTAGACATGGGTTGATATTAAATTGCATGAATTTGCAATTTTATGTGTTAAGGACTAAATTGCAAAGTACTCCAAAGTCTAGGGGAAAATTTGTAATTTAGCCAAAATGAATGTTTTAGGCTACATTGAATTGAATGAAAGTTTGAATGAGTTAATTTGATATCATATAGATCAAGATAAGCAAATACCGGAATTAGATCGAGAGAAACGAAAGGTAAATGAGTAGACGACGGTTATAAGAGCAAATACGAGGTAAGTTCGTATAATTAGAATCATATTTTTTTATACTTGCAATTGTTGAATTGAATTTATATAATTTAAATGCTTGAAATATAAATGTCTTAATGATATATTGTATTTGTTACTGAGTCCCGTTTGAACTATATGAATTCATTGGATACAAGTGACGTGTTACTGAAATTTTCATATTGGCTGAGCTCCTAAATTTGTTGCGGACTCACCACAGCTCGTAAGAGCTTACTGTTTTAGCTCATTGTAGCTAACCGATTTAGCTCAAAAGAGCTTACTGTTCAGCTCAATAGAGCTTACCATTTTCAGCTCAATAGAGCTTACTGTTTATCAGCTCAGGAGGAGCTTACCGACCATGACTCGAAAGAGCATGTATGATGATGAATTGACGGATTACTGACATTGTTCACTCGACTATCCTTTGAAATTCTAATGGGTTCAACGGGCCTAAATACTATTTATACGGATAAGTTACAGGTTATAAGTGATATTGATGTTATATGTATGATATGTGAATTTTGGAATAATACCGAGTATTGTATTAATGGATGGTTTATGTTTATGTTAAATAACTAACATGTGATGAATATTTTTGGTTAGGTGGTGGTTAAATTAAATTGTTGGCATATGTATTATTGCTTTGATTATTTATAAATGGTAAGTTTAATTCTGTACGGCTTACTATACTATAAAGCTTACTTTGTTTCTTTTTCTATGTTTTATAGAGGCTTGTTGTGTAATAGCCTGATTTAGACCCTATTCGTAACGGTGGTTTCGGGACCACGAATCTGAGTTAGAAAAATATTTAAAAATTATTTTCAGTGTTTATTATGTGTGAATTTATATATGTGAAATTTTCGTGTTTAAATTTTGTCGTTTGAGTGCCCGATTTAATAAAAAGACTTAATCGCGTAAAATAAAAATTTGATGGTTTAATTTGAAAGGGTCGAATTGTAGTTGTCTTTATTGCATGAGGTATTTATGTTGTAATTAGACCATATTTATAAATCATGGATGGTTAAGGACATGAATATAATGTTTGTATGATTATTTTATAAAGGTTAATTTAGTAAAATATGAAATAATATGTATAAAATAAAACATAAAAATTTAAAAGCCATATGTTCATCTTTTTGCTTTGACCGAAACATCAAAGAAAAGAAAAGAAATAAGGTTTTCAAAGGTTTGGACATTGTTAAGCTTAATCAAGGTAGGTAACTAGCTCAGTTTTTATAATTATTACGTTTTTGAGATCATTGCAGTGTAATGTACAAAGCCCACACTTGAATTTTTTATTTTGATGAATATTTTGAGTTATGCCATTTATGAGTATTTGAGTTTTGTGATGTTAGTTGATGAATTATGAAAGATATGTTTTGGATTAATATGTTTTGTATTGGAATTTTTGATGATTTCGAGTAATTAGGGCTAAATTACAAAACTAATAAATTGAGGGACTAAAATGTGAAATAAATGAAATGTATGGACTTGTATGAACATGGGTAGTATTCGGCCTAAGCATGGAGTGTGCAAATTTTGCATGTTTTGTGTTTTGTGCAATTTGGACTAAATTGTAAAAAGTGTAAAATGTCAGGGTTAAAATGGTAATTTTCCCATTTATGTGTTTTTGGACTAAATTGAGTGAAAATATATTTGAATGATTTTAATTTGAATATGTTTAGGTCAAGAACCAAAGAAATCAGATTTAGATCGGGGGAAAGCCAAAGTTGTCGATTAGTCGTTCCGTTCTGATTATCGTTGTCCGAGGTAAGTTTATAAGCAAATAGATGTTATTTATTTGATTAAATACGAACAATATATGCTGAAATGAATAATATGATATTATATATGTGGAAGCCAAATATGCATAATCTTAAAAGCTATGTGTACGAGTTCGATTTGATTGAGTTACGATGTCTGAAAGCCCCGTACGAACCTTAGGAATAGTTAGGATACATATGTCATGACATAGGATTTTCGATATGTGATTACATGTAAGACCACGCCTGGGACGTTGGCATCGATATGTGATTATGTGTAAGACCATGTCTGGGACATCATTATCGTATTTGATTCGTGTAAGACCTTGTCTGAGACAGTGGCATCGATATGTGATAGCATGTAAGACCACGTCTGGGACGTTGGCATTGTATGATATATGTGTGATTATTCAAGCATCCTATTCAATTCCGAATGGTTCAACGGGCAATGATAAGTTGTGATTGAATGTGTAAAAAGAGCTAAAGTGATCAGGTATGTAATAGCTTATTACTTATTTGAAATAAGGTAAGTTGGTTACTTGTTATGTGTTGTAAATCATATACGATGTAAATGAAAAATTATGTGTATATGAAAAGTACATTTGGCCAAAGGTTATGTATAGTGAAATAGTAATGGTGAACTATGTGCAAACATATATGAATGATTATATTCGGCCTTATGAATGTAAAATGGGAATATTTATGAAATGATTCATGAATATATGTATATGAGTTTATGTATATTTATTTATATAATAGTATTATGGTTTGAATTTAATGTTACTTTGATAGTAGGTACATGTATATTCAGCCAAGGTAAAATTTGAATATGGAAGCATATGTTATATATGAAATTGTGAGCTTGAAAATAAATGTGATCATGATAGTACAAATTAGTTTGGTTAAGTTGAGTTGATTTTAACATTGAGATATTTATTTTCTTATGACATACTAAGCTATGATAGCTTATTATGTGTGTTTATGTTTGAATCTGTTTAATAGATTCTGGAGACTAGTTACGAGTTCGGGGATCATCAGCAAAGTCTATCACACTATCGACTATTTTTGGTACTTTATAAGTTTAAACTTGAACCTATGGCATGTATAAGCTAGGCTATATTTGGTTAAGTTTGAAGTTGTGTATATATTAAGCCATACGAAAATGGCTAATATGTTATGTGAGTATATAAAACTTTAGTCAAGTTTTTATGTGTGATATGCATTGAAAATGGTTGGTGATTTTGGATGTGTGTTTGGTTGATCCGGCTATGGTTTATGCATAGATAAAAGTAAATGTGAACTTAGTTGATACGTTTTGTTAAGGTGTTATTATGTGATTTGGTATTAAAGAATATTCGGTTATATCCAAACATGGTTGGAGTTTACTTTTATATGCATATTATATGGTATGTTTTGCCTTTATGAATGGTTTATTGATTTGGTTTAGTAATGGAGTAAAATGATTATGATTTATATATATACTCGAATGTGCATTAGTTACTTTGATTTAGTTTTTAATAGCGATGTATGTGTATATATTATGCTTTAATGGTTGGCTAATTAAGCATGATTGATGAAGACAAGTAATGAGTATGTTATATGACTGTTTTGATTAATATGCTTGGTCTGAGGTACGGTAATAAAAGATCAAAATTTTAGGTTTTATATTGAGTTAAAAAGGTTCCATATTTTGGATTCGGCAAATGTGCTCAAATCATGTCATTATGTGTTATTTATATGTTAACGTTATAATTGTGGTATTGAATATTTGTGGATTAAGTTAGGCTATGAAAATTTGATTAATGAATGTGGTTTTTGTGTAGGTATCAAATGGCATATTACTTAAATGTTCTGGTCAGTTATTTGAGTAGTTTAATTAGTTAAGTTGATGATATATTGGGCATATGCTAAGTACAATAGTATATATATGTATCCACGTTATGCAATTGTTGTAGTTAGGTAAACAATGTTATAATGGTACTTGTTATTTATATGAAATGAAATGATGTATGTTTGCATGTTTTAAAGTATGTGCATATAATATGTAAGATAATTAGTTATTTTATATTTAAATTATTCGAATTCCATAAATGTTAAGTATACATATATGATTGGTATATAAATGAAATATACTTGGTTATGAGTTAAACATTCGATTTCCATGATTTCTTGGTTGTATTGATTGAATATAACTTGGAAATTGTATGAATGATAGAATCGAAGCATGTTAGAGTGGTTTTAAATTTTACTAGATAATTAATATTGAGATGAAAGTTTGTTCTGAGTCATAACCCCATTCTGACGACGGATACGAGTTAGGGGTGTTACACGTTGCTCGCTCGTTCCAGACAAGTCGGGGTTGCACATTACACTATCCAAATTTTGATTGGTCCTTTTGAACTTGTGAATTTGTAAATATGGCATGTATAGGCTAGTTTAAGGGATGATAGTTATACTACTTGATATCTTGAATTTGGCATATTTTTGTGTATATGTTAAGCCATGTGATTTGGCTTATTTTGATGTTATATTTTGGTTGAATTGAAGTGTTCAGTTATGGTATGTTTTAGCAAGGAAAGATGGAATGAAATTATGCAAATGAAATCTTGATATATATATGGATGGATGTTAGATGAATGGATTATACTTGTGGTTAAATAGGTATTTAGATATGTAAATGGTAAGTTTTGATATGACTTATAATATGTATTGAAATGGTTATTTTGGTTGCCAATTGAGTCGTATAAATATGGCCAATTATGTTTGTAAATGCTTGTATTTATAGAGTGGCAAAATGGCTTTGCAAATGGCTTATTTTTTTCCACACAGGCAGAGACACGGGCGTGTGTCTCAGTCGTGTGTGACACATGGTTATGTTACATAGCCATGCGTACCCTGGGATACCGTACAAATTAAGTCAGTACACCCTACAGGTTTGACACAGCTTAGACACACAGGCGTGTCTATTAGCCGTATGTGTCACACGGACGCATACACGGGCATGTGATTGACCGTGTGACATAAGTCATTATACCCCTTAAATGACACAAGGCCTAGCGCACAGGCGTGTGGTCAACCGTGTGACCCAAGTCAATTCCAACCATGGCCAAGGCACACGTGTAACGCCCCGTACCCGAGACCGTTGCCGGAGTCGAACACGAGGTGTTAACAGACTTAATTCATTACTTAAACAGCTCAAACAATTTAATTTTAGAAATTCCAGACAAGTTGGCTAACTGCGTCACATTCGCTTAAAAATTCATATCTCGAGTTACGAAACTCGAAATCCAATTCTGTCAATTTTCTATGAAAATAGACTCATATATCTATTTACTAATTTTTTTCTAGAATTTTTGGCTAGGCCAATTAGTACAGTTTATTAGTTAAAGTCTCCCTGTTTCAAGGTTCGATTGCTCGACCTCTGTATTACTTAATCGAGATATCTCTCTGTACAAAATTTCAATGACTATGAAGTTTGTTTCTCTTAAAACTAGACTCAATAAGAAATCTTTACATATAAATTACGACTTCTAACACCAGGATTAAAAGACATTCCCATATAACAAGAATTTCTTCAGAAGATCAATAGCCATAGAAATATTTCTCGAGAACGGGTAAACACATAGAACATCTCAAAAGAGACTGCTAAATCATCCCATCATAACTATCACACTCGAGATAGTTCACATTTCAAATATCATTTCCCCAACTAGTTCTCATGTCACAAACTTCATATTAAACCATTCACTAAAGAAGGCGATTCTGAATAAATTTCGATTTACACTTTTCTCGACCTTGCACTGAGTAATTCGGTTTACCAAGGAGAATTCCTTTACAAACCTGAATGATTGCATAATTCCAATAATCTTTACGTCAATCCGATACTTTACTGGCTTTGACTTTACTTATCAGCTCATTTTCAATCTCTGATCATACTTATAATTATTCTATCACTGAACTCTTTGGGTTCTTAATCGGAAACTTATTCAATACAAATCTCATGAAATTCCATTATAAGTACCATTTCGGTAAGGGGAGGGGTTGTAGGACCTCGACCCGACTTTCTTATACATACACATATGACACAACTTCCATCATCATAGCAACATCATCAAAATCATGTCATTCATTCATGTTGGCTTACACCAATTTTCCTATTGTCCCATTTAGACAATATACTTATGCATACATTCTATGTTTTCTAGATAGCTTTACTTATCCATTCATTTAATTAAATTAAGTCAAGCTCATGACATCATATAAGGCCAAACAAACATAGATATTTGCACCACAATCATAACTTTCATTTCGTGCATCATCATGTACATATCATTACAATCATATAATTCAGTCCAACAATTTAACACAGATAAGTTCATTTCATTATAATCCTTTATCTCATAAAAATTATATATCATTAGCATTCATCAACATTCAACGTCCAAATCAAAACAAGGACATTTTCATTTGTATCATAATATTATGACCTTTATTCATACCTCTACTACTTTCTATTTATTTCGTTCATCTTATCAAGTAAGCCACATATACTACATCATATGAGCATTAAGCAAATATGAATATTTATCACATATGTATCATAAACCTTTATTCATACTTTTCTGAACCGATACTTATCATAATCATAATTTTACTCAAATACCTTCACATGACGTTGAACATGGTCGGCGCAGCTCGGTTGGAGAGTACCTTGTCTAAATAAGACGGTACTTATATGCGTCGGAAGACATCACACTATCACAGATCAGTGGCATGTATAGCTAAACTTTTACACATGCTAGGTTAGTCCGAGAACCGACTAAACCTGCTCTGATACCACCAAATGTAACGCCCCGTACCCGATACCATTGCCAGAGTCGAACACGAGGTGTTAACAGACTTAATTCATTGCTTAAATAGCTCAAACAATTTAATTTTAGAAATTCCAGACAAGCTGGCTAACTGCATCAAATTTGCCTAAAAATTCATATCTCGAGTTACGAAACTCAAAATCAAATTCTGTGAATTTTCCCTGAAAATAGACTCATATATCTATTTACTAATTTTTTTCTAGAATTTTTGGCTAGGCCAATTAGTAAAGTTTATTAGTTAAAGTCTCCCCTGTTTCAGGGTTCAACTGCTCTGACCTCTGTGTATTTCGAATCAGACATCTCTCTGTACAAAATTTCAATGACTATGAAGTTTGTTTCTCTTAAAACTAGACTCAATAAGAAATCTTTACATATAAATTACGACTTCTAACTATTTTTATACAATTTATGGTGAATTTCCAAAGTCAGAATAGGGGATCCAGAAATCGCTCTGGCCCTGTTTCACAAAAATTTAAACATCTCATAAAATATAACTCATATACCTGTTTCGTTTCTTTCATATGAAAATAGACTTATAATTCTTCAATTCCATATTTTATTCATCATCTAATTATATCTGTACTGTTTTTAATGATTTTTCAAATTCACGTCACTACTACTGTCTGAATCTATTTTATGGTAAATTTTACCTATTTCATGGTTTCCATGGATTAACTAGCAATTTGACATACATAACACCAAATATGATCATAATTAGCCATTCCAATGGCTAATCATTACCAAGCATTTTTATACTACTCAATAACCATATCATAAGACCATATATACAAAATGATTATAATGCTATACATGCCATACTCAAAATATACAAGCCATTATGCCAAGATGGTATACGGATAGTGTGAGCGTGCCTCCGACCGTTCCCGATTTCCGAGCTGGCTTGTCAACACTACAAGGAATGAAAAGGAGGGAGTAAGCATAAATGCTTAGTAAGTTCACATGCAAATAGCAAGTAACATAACCATATAAGCAAACATAAAACATCATTTGCATAATCATCACCAAGATATTCATATCATATTTTCATTTATCATCTTACCATATTGTTGTTATATCGAGTTTTCAACCCGAGGGTTAAGTACATACCTGTCCAAAGTATCCATTTCACAACACTTACCAATACGTCCCTTTTCATCTCGAGTATTCCTCCATTTGAGTGGAACTTTACCCGTTGAACACATCGGAATATATTTCGGATACATGGAAAGTTTGCACATAAGTGCCACATATGTAGCCAAGCTACTATGTAACCCGCCCATAAGCGAACTCGGACTCAACTCAACGAGCTCGGGCGTTCTCATCCATAAGTGAACTCGGACTCAACTCAACGAGCTCGGATGCCTAGTTACATCTCACGAACTCTGACTCAACTCAACGAGTTCGGACATTCACATCCATAAGTGAACTCGGACTCAACTCAACGAGTTCGGATGCCCAAATATCCCAGTGACATGTCACTTGTATCCTAATCCATTCCTAAGGTTCAACGGGACCTTTTTCCCAATCATGTGTCTCAACCATCTTCTACGGAATACCGATACCGATACTCGGTAGTATTTCACATTTTCCAAGTATATCACATAATTTGACATATTATCAAACAATTATCACGAGTATAATATTTCATAATAATTATTATATCATTTAAATAAAATAAAAACATTTAAAATAATAACTATGTTACCAACATTTACATATGAACTTACCTCGTATGCGAAAATGGCTACTTTTACCATTTCGTCCACAACTTGGTATTTTCCCCATTTTAGCCCGAATTTTAGTTTTCTTTGCTCTATCATTTAAAATATAGTCTAATTAGGACTCACATTATTCAAATTGACCCAAAATCATTTTTGGAAAAATTACAATTTTGCCCCTAAACTTTTGCATATTTACACTTTTTCCCCAAAGCTCGTAAATTAAACTTCAACCTATTTTCTTATGTTTTATGACATGCTGATCATTTTTCCCTTCTATGGCAACATCAAATTCTCACTCTAACATGTACTTATGACTATTAGGTATTTTTACCGATTAAGCCCTTTTTGCTCGTTTTCACTTAAAACCGAGTAGCACAAGTTGTCTAACAAAATTTAAAACCTCATATTCTATCATAAAACACCAAAATACACAAATTTCACCTATGGGTATTTTTCCAAATACAAACCCTAGGTTAAATTATTGCTAGCATAAGCTAAATTGAGCTATCGGGACTCCAAAAACATAAAGAACTTGAAAAACGAGGCTAGAATGGACTTACAATCGAGCTTGGAAGCTTGAAAAACCCTAGTCATGGTTTCTCCTTGCTATATTTGGCCATGGGGTTGAAGATGAGCAAAATTGGCTTTTAATTTTGTATTTTAATTCATTTTACCCCTAAATGACCAAAATGCCCTTACTACTAAACTTTCCAAAAATTCCATCCATGTCCAATTTTTGTCCATAAACTTAGAAATTGGTAAAATTGCTATTTAAGATCTCCTAATTAATATTTCAAAACAATTTCATACTAGAAACTTCTAGAATGCAAGTTTTGCAAATTATTCGATTTAGTCCCTAATTTCAATTTAAGCACTTTAGGCATAGATTTCGTCACGAAATTTTCACACAATCATGCAATCATATCATAAACATCAAAATAATTATAAAATAATTATTTCTATCTCGGATTTTGTGGTCACAAAACCACTATTCCGACTAGGCCCAAAATTAGGATATTACAACACGGGCGTGTCTCTGGCCATGTGGTGCAAGTCAGTATGTATGCCCTGTTTTCACACGGGCCGTGTAATTGACCGTGTGACATAAGTCATTATACCCCCTAAATGACACACGGCCTAGCGCACGGGCGTGTGGTCGACTGTGTGACCCAAGTCAATTTTCGACTGTGTGGTGCAAGTCAGTATGTATGCCCTGTTTTCACACGGTCTAAGACACAGGCGTGTCTACTAGCCGTGTGAGGCACACGGCCACACGGCCTGTTCACACAGGCGTGTGACACTTGAAAGGTTGAAAATTTTCTAATTTTTTGAAATTTGTAATATGTTACGATTTAGTCCCAAATGCATGATTAAGGCTTGATATGTTTGTTTTAAAATATATAATGGATATGAATGAATGATATTGACTGAATTATGATGTTTCAGGATAAATAATTGTTTTGAATTGAGTTACAAGTCTGGTAACACCTCTTAACTTATTCCGACGACGGTTACAGGTTAAGGTGTTACACACACGGTCGTGTTCTTCACACGGCCGAGACACATGCTCGTGTGCCAACCCATGCACTAGACTGTGTAACTGCCTAACTTGCATGCAATAAAACCTATAGGAGACACACAACTGTGTCGTCAGGCCGTGTGTGTAACATCCCGAAATAGGGTCTAGTCGGAATAGTGGTTTCAAGACCACAAATTCAACGTTGAAATATTTATTTTATGATTATTATGAGGTCTAGAATATGAGAATATGCATGTGTTAAAGAATCATGAAGAAATTTTATGAGTAAGGTGTCCAATTGGAAAATAAGGACCAAATTGAATAAATTGCAAAACTTGGATTCTAGAAGCAATTTGTATGAAACTATTTTAAATTATTAATTAGAAGGTCTTAAAGAGCAATTTGCCCAATTTTTGAGTTTTTGGACAAAAATTGGCATGTATGGGTAAAATTTGAAAGAAAGGGCCTAAGGGCATTTTGGTCATTTGGCTAATTAATGAAATAAAATGGGAAAAATAAGCTAAAAATCAGCTCATTCTCTTCATGTTGCTGCCGAAATTTTAGGGTTCTCCATAGCTAGGGTTTCTAAGCTTTCCAAGCTCAATAGTAAATGCTCCCAAGCCCCATTTTTAATGTTCTTCGTATTTTTGAAATCCCGATAACTTACTCTCTCTATTTCTACCCATATTTCATGCTAGGGTCCATGTTTAGAAATTTACCCATGCATGAGTCACTTGTATTTTAATGGTTTATGAAGGAATATGAAAGTTTAAAAGATGGTAAACAACTTTTACCAAGTGAGTTTTCATGGAAATGGCTTAGGGACCATTTTGTAAAAGTTGTAAAAATGGGTAGAAAGATGAGAAATAATGGAAAAATGTGGGCTGCCATAAGAGGGAAAAACATTCGGCTAGGCTTGCATAATGTGGAAACTTCATGCATTTCATTATACGAGCCTAAGGACTAAATCGTAAATAATGTGAAAGGTTAGGGGTAAAACGGTCATTTTGTCTGGAGGTGAAATTTAGGCTCGGAAAGTATAATGTGAGATATTGATGATTCATTTTTGTTGTTATAGACCCCGAGGAACAAATTCCATAGGTCGATCGAGGAAAATGAAAGGATTCGGAATAACCAAAACACGATACCAGAACGAGTAACAGGTAAGTTCGGATAACTTAAAGTAAACTCATAATATGCCTAATTGCATTAATTATGAATGTATGATAATTGCATTTGATGATGGCATGAAAATCCATGAAATGCATCCTTAATAATGACATGTTGATAAATTTCCCGGTTGAGGTTAAAAAGGGAAATTCGATGGATAAACCATGATTTACATGTGACTTGAGATCCTGCATGTGTTGAAGAAAGGATTTAGCCCAGACGGGTAATCCGTTGATCTGAAATATAGAAAGGATCTAGCCTGGACGGGTGTTCCTTGAGTGATCGAGCCTCCCGAAGAATATGTGTGTATTGTGGATTTAGCCCGGGCGGGTAATCCGATTTGTAACACCCCTTACCCGTGTTCGACGCCAGAACAGGGTACGAGGCATTACCGGACTTAATCACTAATCATCGTATAAAAATCAATTCATAATTTCACTCTAATTTAAAACTTTTTCAAACACATTCAAGCTGTCCTTTAAAAAGAGCTTACAAGGCCCATATCATGTTTTAATTCAGCCACACACATAGGCAAGCATGCACATTCATAAATTGCATCATTTAATTAATAACATAATCAAGACTATCTACATTAAATGACTTTATACAATAGAGACCTTCAAATAACATAGGTCAGTATTTTAGGCCAATTCCTAGCAACTTAGTAACAATTAAACGAGTCTCCATACATGCCAAAGACTTAAAAATACTTTAAAACCTTTATATATCGATCAATAATTTGATAGTGTGATTTAACCTCCGGCGACCTCCAACTCGAGCTAACATCTGAGACACTATAGGAAAAAGGAAAGGAAGGGAGTAAGCATTATAACTTAGTAAGTAAGTATGTAAATATTAATAAACAATACATTATCATACTTTAAATGAAGTCACAATATGTTCCCGAAATATTACCATCACAAACACACACATACTTTCACTATTACAATCATAAACAGGTTCAAAATAAGCTATCTAGCAGAGTACCAGCAGCAAAATTATTTATTTATGGAGCTAGAGAACTCCAAATTACAAAATGTTAATTTTTCTTGAAACTAGATTCAGGTATATTTTTACCATAAAATTTTCAGAATTTTTGGTCAAGCCAATTAGTACAGTTTATTAATTGAAGTTACCCCTGTTTCACTGCTCAACTGTTCTGACCACTCTTCACTACGAATCAGTTTTCTCCTCGTACAGAATTCAAAGAATGTTCTCGTTTATTTCATTTGAAATTAGACTCATTAAGTATTTTAAGCATATAAATTATATCCCATAATTATTTTTTTTACAATTTTTAATGATTTTTCCAAGTCAGAACAGGGGATCACGTAGTCATTCTGAACCAGTCTCTCAAAAACTTAAATATCTCATAATATAGAATTCCTTTGCTTTCTCTGTTTCTGTTATATGAAAATAGACTCATTAAGCTTTAATTTGATATCTCATTCAGTCTCTGATTCAATTTCAACTATTTTTGGTAAATTTTTAGATTCACATCACTGCAACTATCCATAACAGTTTTATTGTCAATTTTGATCTTTCACACTTCAATTGTATTCATCACTTACCCATAACAATCTTTCCAATTTCCAATCACATATCAAGCATATTGCTCATAAGTTACACACGTATATACTTACAATTATCATCACAAAGCCATACACAATTTCATTTAATCAATTTCCCAGTTGAACGCTTCGGAATAATAACAGATACACGATGGTATCACACACAGCCCACCTTTAAAATCGAAGCTCTCTTATACACATAGTGGCCTTCACTTAGCACCACTCATGTGACCTAGCTCGATTGTACACATAATTTTGGCTCTCTTGTACACATGGTGAACAGTTAGTACCACCCATGTGACCTAGCCAGTTTATCTCGTAGCTCTCTTGTCTACATGGTGTCCTTCATCTGGAACCACGTATGCGACCTAGCTACATATATCCCGTAGCTCTCTTGTCTACATGGTGTACACATAATATCACCCATGCGACCTAGCTACATCATAATGTCTCGTAACTCTCTTGTACACATGATGTGCACTCAGCACCAAACATGTGACCTAGCTACATACCATCTATATCATCCAATCTTTCCGAAGGTTCAACCGGGATTTCTCTCTTTCTAATACTTGATTCCATACTTCCAATAGTCAATTATGATTCAAAAATCGGCTACAATACATAAAATATGCTGAAATATAAAAACATAATAAAGATAATGTATTATTTACATACAAACTTACATACTTTCTCATTTCCATGTCGAATTAATATTGAACATTTAAATCATCATAATTATACTTACTTTCAACACCTCGGCAATCATAGTAAATATACCAATTTTACATTGAAACATGCATAAATTAATGCTTATTATACATATGAACTTACCTCGATACTAAAACGGCCATTTTACCAACTTTCCCGATTTTCGATTTTCCTCCCATTCTAGGCTCAAATCTCATTTTTTGGGATCTAAACCATCATATTTTACTTATTTAATTAATGTAATATTTAAAAAAGTCCTTAACTCAAACTTTGGCAAAATTACAATTTTGCCCCTAAACTTTTACATATTTACACTTTTGCCCCTAGGCTCGGGAATTAAACTTCATCCCTTATTCTTATGTTTTATGTCATGTTGATAATTTTTCCCTTCTATGGCAACATCAAATTCTCACTCTAACACATAGTTATGAACAATAACAACTTTTACCGATTAAGCTGTTTTACTCATTTTTGCTTAAAACCGCTTAGCAAAAGTTGTTTAACATAATATCAGCCTTCATATTCTACCATAAAACATCAAAATAAACACATTTCACCTATGGGTATTTTTCAAAATATGAACCCTAGCTTAAATTATTGCTGGAATAAGCTTAATAAAGTTACCGATATTCCAAAAACGTAAAGAACTTGAAAAAGCAGGGCTAGAAACGGACTTACTATTGAGCTTGGAAAGCTTGAAAACCCTATCCATGGCTTCCCCATGCTAATTTCGGCCTCCATGAAAAGATGAGTCAATTTTGGCTTTATTTTCCCTTTTTATTTCTTTTAATTACCAAATGACTAAAATGCCCTTAAGGCCTTTCTTTAAAATTTTGTCCTATTCATGCCCATTTTTGTCCAAACGAAATATAATGGTCTAATTACCATTTAAGGACCTCCTCTTTAAACCCCCATTTCAATCAAGTACTTATGAATTAAAACACATATTTTGTAACTTTTGCAATTTAGTCCTAAAAGTCCAATTAAGCACTTTATCAAGAAAAATTACTTAACGATATTTTTACACAATATTTTAATCAATAAATAAACCTTAAAACTTAATCGGAATAAATTTTTGACTTCGAATTCGTGGTTCTAAAACTATCGTTCCGTTTAGGCCCTAAATCGGGTCACATTCGACAACTTACGCCAATAAGCCCTAATAGGCAAATTAAACATGCAATCTATAAAATTTCCTATCAATACTCTAACACATGCATCTAATCACTCGGTAAATCATAAAAATTAATCGAAATAAACTTTTCTATCTTAGATTTGTGGTTTCGCAACCACTATTCCATTGAGGCCCTATTTCGAGATGTTACATTTCTTCCCCCTTTAGGGATTTTCGCCCCCTAAAATCTTACCGATAAAAAGATTCAATATCTTTTCTCGAAATTTCTTAAACATCTCCAAACAAATTTTCTTCAAAGCAGTACTTTCAAAATCACCCCACTATCAAATTGAAATCCAATATAACTAAGTTTCAACTCGGTATGACCTCTATATTAATCGAAAACTATTCCCAATTCTCACATTTGCTTTCACCTTCTTCTTTTTTTTTTAACCAAAAACTCTTCATTTAGCTATTAATACAGCTCAATCATTATTCTTCTGTCTAATTTTATCATTACTAAATCCACATTATCTCATTCACAATCAAAAATTTTTTTTTTAAATCCAGCAATCATATACTTTAAGCATCATACCTGGATGAGTTAATTAACTAAGTCTAATTTTTCTTTACCTGTAACATTTCAAAATTCAGAAAATCTTCATATTAACCAGACATCTTTTCTGCAACTGAGTTCATTTATTAAACCATTCTCAAATGCTATCACATTGTCAATTAATCTTTTTGGAAGGGGGTGAGGTTGTAACACCTCTAACTTGCCTCTTATATATTCATGTATATAACTTAACACTCATCAATATATATAATTTGCTTCAAATAACTCAACATGCATATTCATTTTACACAACCCTCCTATCATCTTATACAAACAAATACACTTATACATGCGTTCATAATTCTCAAATAGAATTACTCATAACATTCATTTAATTTCACAAGTTACACTCATAGCATCACACAATTGCCAATCAATATGAACACTTATCATAATATAAATTTTCCCTTCATCTCATCTTTCATATTCCAAGAGAAATTCTTATTCACGACTCATTCATTATCACATAAACATTATGAACTAGTACTCTTACCTTTTACGAGTCTCATTTCATCTTAATATTATCACAGTTATATAATTCACTTTAGACAGACTTGCAAACATATTCATATTTTAAAACAAATTAACTCAAACATACATTCCACAAATTTGAGTAAATCTATTTATCACATTCACTTAGTCAAATAAGTTAGACATATAATATTATGTCAATGACAAACGAACATAGATGAGTTTATAACGAGGTAAACTTTCGTTTCTTTTCACTTTTCTATATTTCTCCACTTATGTCTATTTCATTTTACACATGATCTCACACATATCATCACAAGTCACCAAGATCAATTTAAGTACACCAATATATCCACCAAATTATACGAACTTACTTAACACCTTTTTACACTGTTGATGGTAGCTCGGTTGGAAAACACTTCTGTCTCAACAGAACTATTTCATCGGGATTGGGAGGCATCACACTATCACAGGTAGTAATATGGCATGTATAGCTGAACTCTTACACATACTAGTTAAGTCCGAGAATCGACTAAACCATAGCTCTAATACCACTACATGTAACACCCCTTACACGTGTTCGACGTCAGAATAGGGTACAAGGCATTACCGGACTTAATCACTAATCATCGTATAAAAACTGATTCAAAATTTCACTCTAATTTAAAACTTTTCAAACACATTCAAGCTGTCCCTTAAAAAAAGCTTACAAGGCGCATATCATCTATAATTCAACCACACACATAGGCAAGCATGCACATTCATAAATTGCATCATTTAATTAATAACATAATCAAGACTATCTACATTAAATGACTTTATACAATAGAGACCTTCAAATAACATAGGTCAGTATTTTAGGCCAATTCCTAGCAACTTAGTAACAATTAAATGAGTCTCCATACATGCGAAAGACTTAAAAATACTTTAAAACCTTTATATATCGATCAATAGTTTGATAGTGTGATTTAACCTCCGGCGACTTCCAACTCGAGCTAACATCTGAGACACTATAGGAAAAAGGAAAGGAAGGGAGTAAGCATTATAGCTTAGTAAGTAAGTATGTAAATATTAATAAACAATACATTATCATACTTTAAATGAAGTCACAATATGTTCCCGAAATATTACCATCACAAACACACACATACTTTCACTATTACAATCATAAACAGGTTCAAAATAAGCTATCTAGCAGAGTACTAGCGGCTAAATTATTTATTTCTGGAGCTAGAGAACTCCAAATTACAAAACGTTAATTTTTCTTGAAACTAGATTCATGTATATTCTTACCATAAAATTTTCAGAATTTTTGGTCTAGCCAATTAGTACAGTTTATTAATTGAAGTTACCCCTGTTTCACTGCTCAACTGTTCTGACCACTCTTCACTACGAATCAGTTTTCTCCTCGTACAGAATTCAAAGAATGTTCTCGTTTATTTCATTTGAAATTAGACTCATTAAGTATTTTAAGCATATAAATTATATCCCATAATTATTTTTTGTACAATTTTTAATGATTTTTCCAAGTCAGAACAGGGGATCACGTAGTCATTCTGAACCAGTCTCTCAAAAACTTAAATATCTCATAATATAGAATTCCTTTGCTTTCTCTGTTTCTGTTATATGAAAATAGACTCATTAAGCTTTAATTTGATATCTCATTCAGTCTCTGATTCAATTTCAACTATTTTTGGTAAATTTTTAGATTCACATCACTGCAACTATCCATAACAGTTTTATTGTCAATTTTGATCTTTCACACTTCAATTGTATTCATCACTTACCCATAACAATCTTTCCAATTTCCAATCACATATCAAGCATATTGCTCATAAGTTACACACGTATATACTTACAATTATCATCACAAAGCCATACACAATTTCATTTAATCAATTTCCCAGTTGAACGCTTCGGAATAATAACAGATACACGATGGTATCGCACACAGCCCACCTTTAAAATCGAAGCTCTCTTATACACATAGTGGCCTTCACTTAGCACCACTCATGTGACCTAGCTCGATTGTACACATAATTTTGGCTCTCTTGTACACATGGTGAACAGTTAGTACCACCCATGTGACCTAGCCAGTTTATCTCGTAGCTCTCTTGTCTACATGGTGTCCTTCATCTGGAACTACGTATGCGACCTAGCTACATATATCCCGTAGCTCTCTTGTCTACATGGTGTACACATAATATCACCCATGCGACCTAGCTACATCATAATGTCTCGTAACTCTCTTGTACACATGATGTGCACTCAGCACCAAACATGTGACCTAGCTACATACCATCTATATCATCCAATCTTTCCGAAGGTTCAACCGGGATTTCTCTCTTTCTAATACTTGATTCCATACTTCCAATAGTCAATTATGATTCAAAAATCGGCTACAATACATAAAATATGCTGAAATATAAAAACATAATAAAGATAATGTATTATTTACATACAAACTTACATACTTTCTCATTTCCATGTCGAATTAATATTGAACATTTAAATCATCATAATTATACTTACTTTCAACACCTCGGCAATCATAGTAAATATACCAATTTTACATTGAAACATGCATAAATTAATGCTTATTATACATATGAACTTACCTCGATACTAAAACGGCCATTTTACCAACTTTCCCGATTTTCGATTTTCCTCCCATTCTAGGCTCAAATCTCATTTTTTGGGATCTAAACCATCATATTTTACTTATTTAATTAATGTAATATTTAAAACAGTCCTTAACTCAAACTTTGACAAAATTACAATTTTGCCCCTAAACTTTTACATATTTACACTTTTGCCCCTAGGCTCGGGAATTAAACTTCATCCCTTATTCTTATGTTTTATGTCATGTTGATAATTTTTCCCTTCTATGGCAACATCAAATTCTCACTCTAACACATAGTTATGAACAATAACAACTTTTACCGATTAAGCTGTTTTACTCATTTTTGCTTAAAACCGCTTAGCAAAAGTTGTTTAACATAATATCAGCCTTCATATTCTACCATAAAACATCAAAATAAACACATTTCACCTATGGGTATTTTTCAAAATATGAACCCTAGCTTAAATTATTGCTGGAATAAGCTTAATAAAGTTACCGATATTCCAAAAACGTAAAGAACTTGAAAAACAGGGCTAGAACGGACTTACTATTGAGCTTGGAAAGCTTGAAAACCCTATCCATGGCTTCCCCCATGCTAATTTCGGCCTCCATGAAAAAGATGAGTCAATTTTGGCTTTATTTTCCCTTTTTATTTCTTTTAATTACCAAATGACTAAAATGCCCTTAAGGCCTTTCTTTAAAATTTTGTCCTATTCATGCCCATTTTTGTCCAAACGAAATATAATGGTCTAATTACCATTTAAGGACCTCCTCTTTAAACCCCCATTTCAATCAAGTACTTATGAATTAAAACACATATTTTGTAACTTTTGCAATTTAGTCCTAAAAGTCCAATTAAGCACTTTATCAGTAAAATTACTTAACGATATTTTTACACAATATTTTAATCAATAAATAAACCTTAAAACTTAATCGGAATAAATTTTTTGACTTCGAATTCGTGGTTCTAAAACTATCGTTCCGTTTAGGCCCTAAATCGGGCTGTTACAGCAACTTCTGCCAATAAGCCCTAATAGGCAAATTAAACATGCAATCTATAAAATTTCCTATCAATACTCTAACACATGCATCTAATCACTCGGTAAATCATAAAAATTAATCGAAATAAACTTTTCTATCTTAGATTTGTGGTTTCGCAACCACTATTCCATTGAGGCCCTATTTCGAGATGTTACATTTCTTCCCCCTTTAGGGATTTTCGCCCCCTAAAATCTTACCGATAAAAAGATTCAATATCTTTTCTCGAAATTTCTTAAACATCTCCAAACAAATTTTCTTCAAAGCAGTACTTTCAAAATCACCCCACTATCAAATTGAAATCCAATATAACTAAGTTTCAACTCGGTATGACCTCTATATTAATCGAAAACTATTCCCAATTCTCACATTTGCTTTCACCTTCTTCTTTTTTTTTTAACCAAAAACTCTTCATTTAGCTATTAATACAGCTCAATCATTATTCTTCTGTCTAATTTTATCATTACTAAATCCACATTATCTCATTCACAATCAAAATTTTTTTTTTTTAAATCCAGCAATCATATACTTTAAGCATCATACCTGGATGAGTTAATTAACTAAGTCTAATTTTTCTTTACCTGTAACATTTCAAAATTCAGAAAATCTTCATATTAACCAGACATCTTTTCTGCAACTGAGTTCATTTATTAAACCATTCTCAAATGCTATCACATTGTCAATTAATCTTATTGGAAGGGGGTGAGGTTGTAACACCTCTAACTTGCCTCTTATATATTCATGCATATAACTTAACACTCATCAATATATATATAATTTGCTTCAAATAACTCAACATGCATATTCATTTTACACAACCCTCCTATCATCTTATACAAACAAATACACTTATACATGCGTTCATAATTCTCAAATAGAATTACTCATAACATTCATTTAATTTCACAAGTTACACTCATAGCATCACACAATTGCCAATCAATATGAACACTTATCATAATATAAATTTTCCCTTCATCTCATCTTTCATATTCCAAGAGAAATTCTTATTCACGACTCATTCATTATCACATAAACATTATGAACTAGTACTCTTACCTTTTACGAGTCTCATTTCATCTTAATATTATCACAGTTATATAATTCACTTTAGACAGACTTACAAACATATTCATATTTTAAAACAAATTAACTCAAACATACATTCCACAAATTTGAGTAAATCTATTTATCACATTCACTTAGTCAAATAAGTTAGACATATAATATTATGTCAATGACAAACGAACATAGATGAGTTTATAACGAGGTAAACTTTCGTTTCTTTTCACTTTTCTATATTTCTCCACTTATGTCTATTTCATTTTACACATGATCTCACACATATCATCACAAGTCACCAAGATCAATTTAAGTACACCAATATATCCACCAAATTATACGAACTTACTTAACACCCTTTTACACTGTTGATGGTAGCTCGGTTGGAAAACATACATCTCAACGAGAACTATTTCATCGGGATTGGGAGGCATCACACTATCACAGGTAGTAATATGGCATGTATAGCTGAACTCTTACACATACTAGTTAAGTCCGAGAATCGACTAAACCATAGCTCTAATACCACTACATGTAACACCCCTTACACGTGTTCGACGTCAGAATAGGGTACAAGGCATTACCGGACTTAATCACTAATCATCGTATAAAAACTGATTCATAATTTCACTCTAATTTAAAACTTTTCAAACACATTCAAGCTGTCCCTTAAAAAAAGCTTACAAGGCGCATATCATCTATAATTCAACCACACACATAGGCAAGCATGCACATTCATAAATTGCATCATTTAATTAATAACATAATCAAGACTATCTACATTAAATGACTTTATACAATAGAGACCTTCAAATAACATAGGTCAGTATTTTAGGCCAATTCCTAGCAACTTAGTAACAATTAAATGAGTCTCCATACATGCGAAAGACTTAAAAATACTTTAAAACCTTTATATATCGATCAATAGTTTGATAGTGTGATTTAACCTCCGGCGACTTCCAACTCGAGCTAACATCTGAGACACTATAGGAAAAAGGAAAGGAAGGGAGTAAGCATTATAGCTTAGTAAGTAAGTATGTAAATATTAATAAACAATACATTATCATACTTTAAATGAAGTCACAATATGTTCCCGAAATATTACCATCACAAACACACACATACTTTCACTATTACAATCATAAACAGGTTCAAAATAAGCTATCTAGCAGAGTACTAGCGGCTAAATTATTTATTTCTGGAGCTAGAGAACTCCAAATTACAAAACAATAATTTTTCTTGAAACTAGATTCATGTATATTCTTACCATAAAATTTTCAGAATTTTTGGTCTAGCCAATTAGTACAGTTTATTCATTGAAGTTACCCCTGTTTCACTGCTCAACTGTTCTGACCACTCTTCACTACGAATCAGTTTTCTCCTTGTACATAGTTCAAAGGATGTTCTCGTTTATTTCATTTGAAACTAGACTCATTAAGGATTTTAAGAATATGAATTATATCCCATAATTATTTTTTTTACAATTTTTAATGATTTTTACAAGTCAGAATAGGGAATCACGTAGTCATTCTGAACCAGTCTCTCAAAAACTTAAATATCTCATAATATAGAATTCCTTTCCATACTCTATTTCTGTTATATGAAAATAGACTCATTAAGATTTAATTTTATATCTCATTTAGTCTCTGATTCAATTTATACTATTTTTGGTAAATTTTTCGATTCACGTCACTACAACTATCCATAACAGTTTTATTGTCAATTTTGATCTTTCACACTTCAATTGTATTCATCACTTACCCATAACAATCTTTCCAATTTCCAATCACATATCAAGCATATTGTTCATAAGTTACACACATTTATACTTACACTTATCATCACAAAGTCATACACAATTTCATTTAATCAATTTCCCAGTTGAACGCTTCGGAATAATAACAGATACGTGATGGTATCGCACACAGCCCACCTTTAAAATCGAAGCTCTCTTATACACATAGTGGCCTTCACTTAGCACCACTCATGTGACCTAGCTCGATTGTACACATAATTTTGGCTCTCTTGTACACATGGTGAACAGTTAGTACCACCCATGTGACCTAGCCAGTTTATCTCGTAGCTCTCTTGTCTACATGGTGTCCTTCATCTGGAACCACGCATGCGACCTAGCTACATATATCCCGTAGCACTCTTGTCTACATGGTGTACACATAGTATCACCCATGCGACGCAGCTACATCATAATGTCTCGTAACTCTCTTGTACACATGATGTGCACTCAGCACCATACATGTGACCTAGCTACATATCATCTGTATCATCCAATCTTTCCGAAGGTTCAACCGGGATTTCTCTCTCTTTCTAATACTTGATTTCATACTTCCAATAGTCAATTATGATTCAAAAATCAGCTACAATACATAAAATATGCTGAAATATAAAAACATAATAAAGATAATGTATTATTTACATACAAACTTACATACTTTCTCATTTCCATGTCGAATTAATATTGAACATTTAATCATCATAATTATACTTACTTTCAACACCTCGGAAATCATAGTAAATATATCAATTTTACATTGAAACATGCATAAATTAATGCTTATTATACATATGAACTTACCTCGATACTAAAACGGCCATTTTACCAACTTTCCTGATTTTTTATTTTCCTCCCATTCTAGGTTTAAATCTCGTTTTTCGGAATATAAAACATCATATTTTACTTATTTAATTATTGTAATATTCAAAACAGTCCTTAACTCAAACTTTGGCAAAATTACAATTTTACCCCTAAACTTTTGCATATTTACACTTTTGCCCCTAGGCTCGGGAATTAAAATTCATCCCTTATTCTTATGTTTTATGTCATGCTGATCATGTTTCTCTTCTATGGCAACATCAAATTCTCAATCTAACACATAGTTATGAACAATAACAACTTTTACCGATTAAGTCGTTTTACTCATTTTTGCTTAAAACCGCTTAGCAAAAGTTGTTTAACATAATATCAGCCTTCATATTCTACCATAAAACATCAAAATAAACACATTTCACCTATGGGTATTTTTCCAAATATGAACCCTAGCTTAAATTATTGCTAGAATAAGCTTAATCAAGTTACCGGGATTCCAAAAACGTAAAGAACTTGAAAAACGGGGCTAGAACGTACTTACTATTGAGCTTGGAAAGCTTGAAAACCCTAGCCATGGCTTCCCCCATGCTAATTTCTGCCTCCATGAAAAAGATGAGTCAATTTTGGCTTTATTTTCCCTTTTTATTTCTTTTAATTACCAAATGACTAAAATGCCCTTAGGGCCTTTCTTTAAAATTTTGTCCTATTCATGCCCATTTTTGTCCAAACGAAATATAATGGTCTAATTACCATTTAAGGACCTCCTCTTTAAACCCCCATTTCAATCAAGTACTTATGAATTAGAACACATATTTTGCAACTTTTGCAATTTAGTCCTAAAAGTCCAATTAAGCACTTTATCAGTAAAATTACTTAACGATATTTTTACACAATATTTTAATCAATAAATAAACCTTAAACCTTAATCGGAATAAATTTTTTGACTTCAAATTCGTGGTTCTAAAACCATCATTCCGTTTAGGCCCTAAATCAGGCTGTTACAGCAACTTCTGCAAATAAACCCTAATAGGCAAATTAAACATGCAAGCTATAAAATTTCCTATCAATACTCTAACACATGCATCTAATCACTCGGTAAATCATAAAAATTAATTGAAATAAACTTTTCTATCTTAGATTTGTGGTTTCACAACCACTATTCTATTTAGGCCCTATTTCGAGATGTTGCACGATTAGGGTCTGAATTTAGCCTGGACTGGTAATTCAGATCTGAGCTCATTAAGGGTGTTTGTCGCTAGAAAGGATTTAGCCTGGACTGGTAATCCCGACATCACCTTATGAGTTTATATTACAGGGGATTTAGCCTGGACTGGTAATCCCGCCGTAAGATGTGAGGTTCGCGGGAGTGCATACATGAAATGATCGCTCTTATGACTTGACGGTAAATGGATAATCCATCGAGATTTCTGAAAAACTTAACGGGATAATATGAGATATGTATAAATGAAAATGTTGAATGATGAGCTCATCTAAGATTAATTACATGGTGCATTGTTATGTGACTAACTTGTTGATTTAGTGCATGTGATAGGGAAACCATTCCATTCTTGTTGTTTTTATTGCCTAATATGGTTGTATGCTAATTAATCGGTAAGTTTACTTTCCAGTTATTCGGGCTTACTAAGCATGTAAATGCTTACCCCTCTCTTTTCCCTGTCTTACAGAGCTCGAGGACTCGTAAAGATTGGAAGACGATTGGAGAATCAACACACTATCAACTAGTCCAGCTTTGGTATATAGACACATTTATTTTGTTCAATGGCATGTATAGAGCTTTTGTTTATTTTGTTATATGGATCATTTGATTTGCCAAAATGAAGGCATGTAAAGGTATACATATTTATTTGTATATGGCCATGGGAATTGGCTCATTGTGATGTAGGTTATGACCTACAAATTTGTGCATGTTTATGTCTAAATGTTCTTGTGATATTTAAATGTGGCATATCACAATTAGGCTTAAGTAATGTGACCAAATTACATGGGATTGCTTGGTCATAATTGGCAATGAGTTATAATAATGAGCCAATCTTAAAAGTGTTATAAGGTATAGAAATCCTTAATATAAGGGAAATAACCTAACAAGGTCCACACGGGTAGACACACGGGCGTGTGTCCAGGCTGTGTGTGATACACGGATCGCCCCATGGGCATGTGGTATTATAACATCCCTTACCCGAGACCGTCGCCGGAGTCGAGCACGAGGCGTTACCTGACTTAACTTACTAATTTGGGGCATAAAATTTGCTTTTAAAATTAATTTATTTACATTCATTCAATATGTCCCTAAAAAGGGCCCTCGAGACCCTAAAACATGCAATTGAATTGGTTCAGGACCAAACCTGGAACATTAAAAATTTTCCGAATACTTAGACAAATCAAAACAATTCATTTCATTATTCTTTATAAAACTACCCACCTGCGTCATAGTCACTAAATAAATCATAACTCGAGTCACAAAACTCAAAATTTAAATTTGTGAATTTTCCATGAAGCTAGATTCATATATCTTCTTACTAATTTTTTTCCATAATTTTTGGTCCAGCCAATTAGTACAGTTTATTAGTTAAAGTTTCCCCTGTTGCACTGTTTGACTACTCTGACTTCTCCTCACTATGATTCAATTTTCTCCCTGTACAGAATTCAAATAACCATGTCGTTAGTTTCTCTTGAAAGTATATTCAATAAGGAATCTAGAAATATAAACTATAACTCCTAATTTTTTTGTACAATTTTTGATGATTTTTCAAGATCACATCACTGCTGCTGTTCAATACTGTTTTAATGCTAATTTCACTTTTTCATGATTTCTTTGTATTAACTACCATTTAGGCATACATAACACCGAAACATGTTTTTCATTAGCCATTTCAATAGCTAATCATTATCAAATATTTACATACCATTCTTTAGCCATATCATAAGGATATACACACAAAATGGCTAAGTCCCTATACATGCCATAAACTAGAATGTTTGTAAACGAAGATACCCATTTGGTAACTTGATATTTGATAGTGTGAAGTGATCTCCGACGACCTCCAACCTGAGCTTGCTTTTAAGTACTCTGAAACATGGGAAAGTGAAAGAAGTAAGCTTATAAATCTTAGTAAGTTTACATGTAAAATAATAAGCATTAGCAATCAATTTAGCTTACTACTATGCTGTCATAATTTGCTTAAATAATGTTTAGTTCTTACTTTCCCATATTACTCATCGGTAACCTTACCAAAGGCTCAGAATACAAAAGGCACCTTACTTAATATCTTTCTTACATACCTGCAACATCTCACTTAACACATGAGTACTCTTTCATAATATAGGCATATTGCCAATCATGTCATAAAGTGCCACAAGCATAACTGAAAACTCATCACTTACTTAATACTTGATAATCTCAATTACTTACAATCTCAATATTAAATAAGCCTTAAATGCATACATGTACTCTTTCTTCATGTTATCACCTTGTCGTTTCTTTAACTTACTCTTTGAATTACTCAGAAACCTTTTTTCTTTTTGAACTTACCATTGCCATGTCTTGACATGGTCTTACGTGGTATCCTTGCCTTATGAACTCACCAATGCCATGCCTTGGCATGGTCTTACATGATATCCTTATCTTACCAAATGCCATGTTCCAAACATGGTCTTACATGTTATCATTGTCTTACCAAATGCCATGTTCTAAACATGGTCTTACATGGTATCCTTATCTTAGTGCCAATGCCACATCTTGATGTGGTCTTACATGGAGTCCTTAATCAATGCCGATGCCATGTCTTGACATGGTCTTACAAGGGATTCTTCCTTTTCCAATGCCATGTCTTGACATTGTCTTATATGGTATCCTTAACCGTTAATTCCTCCTTAAATGCCATGTTATGAACATGGACTTTTCCGTCAATTCTTCCTTAATTGCCATGGTACAACCATGGACTTTGAGATATCAATGCCTTGTCAAGTCATAGCTGAAACATACTTGCTCAAATTCTCAAGGTTAGTTGCATAACTCAATAATAACAATACTAATAACAATAATTGCATAATAATAAAATGCTACTTAACTTACATACTTACATTCTCAATCTCATCATATCATCAACTTAACTTATTCTCATCAAACTATGCTATTCAATACTTTCTTGTTATCATACAAAGCCATAATACAAAGTATGGTCTTACATATAAATTATACAAGTTCTCTTTCCAATATCGAATTATCATCAAACATTAATCATTATATCTGAAACTCAATACTAAAGTATTTATGGCAAAAATATGAATTTATCATTCAAATATGCATAATTAAATGCTTATTAAACATATGAACTTACCTTGATACCAAAACGACCATTTTACCAACTTTCTCGATTTTATATTTTTCTCCCGTTCTAGGTCCAAACCTCACTTTACGGGATCTAAAACATCATATTTCACTTATTTAATTAATTTAATATTCAAAACATTCCCTAAGTCAAATTTTGGAGAAATTACAATTTTGCCCCTAAACCTTTGCAGAATTACGATTTTGCCCCTAGGCTCGAAAATTAAAATTTATCCATTTTTCTCATGTTTTATGACACGCTGAACATTTTTTCCTTCTATGGAAACATCAAATTTCCACTCTATCATGTACTTATGAACATTAGGTATTTTTACCGATTATGTTCTTTTACTCATTTTCACTTAAAATCGCTTAGTAAAAGTTGTTTAACATAATTTCAGGCTTCATATTCTACCATAAAACATCAAAATCAACACATTTAACCTATGATTATTTTTCCAAATATGAACCCTAGCATGAATTATTGCTAGAATAAGCTAAATCAAGTTACGGGGACTCTAAAAACGTAAAGAATATTAAAAACGAGGCTAGAACGGACTTATTATTGAGCTTGGAAAGCTTGGAAACCCTAACCATGGCTTCCCCCATGCTATATTTGGCCTCCATGAAGAAGATGGACCAATTTTGACTTTATTTTCCCTTTTTAATTCTTTTAATTACTAAATGACCAAAATGCCCTTAAAGGCTTTTCTTTCAAATTTGTCCTTTTCTTGCCCATTTTTGTCCAAAATTAAATATAATGGTCTAATTCTAAATAAGGAAATCCACTTTAAGAAACCATTTCAATTAAATCCCCTTTATTATCTAGAACACACATTTTGCTAATTTTACAATTTAGTCCTAATTATCCAATTAGGCACTTATACATAAAATTTCTTCACGAAATTTTCACAAAATTGTTCAATCAATGAATAAACCTTAAAACTTAATCGGAATAAATTTTTTTGACCTCAGATTTATGGTTTTGCAACCACTATTCCGTTTAGGCCCTACTTCGGGATGTTACAAGTATGGTCGTGTGTCCCCTGCACCTAAAATTTTGAAGTCAGAATGCATGGTAGTAAACACACGGGTAGAGACATGGCCGTGTGTCTCAACCATGTGGAGGGCACGGCCTAGTACACGGGTGTGTGTCTTGGCCTTGTGCCCCTAAATGCATGCTTACGTTATAAACAGAATGCTCGAGTTTTTGGACATGGGTGACCACACGGGCGTGTCTAGGCCGTGTGAAGGACATGGGCCAGGGACACGGGCATGTGCTTGGCCGTGTGAAAACCCCTGCAGGTTCAAAGTAGAAAATAAATTCAATTAATTCCACACAGGTAGGGGACATGGGCGTGTTCCAAAGCACACAGGTGTTTGCATTGTCTTCACACAGGCGTGTGAGGCTTTACCTAGAAATTTTTTTATAAACTTTCGTAAGTTCTCGGTTTAGTCTCGGATCATTTTCAATGTGTGCTTAGGGCCTCGTGGGCCCATAATAAGAATATTAAGATGAACTTTGATTGGTTTTATATTGGAATGAAATTTTATAACCTGTATTTCCTAAAAATGTTCAAGTACATGTCTGGTAACACATCGTAACTGGTCTCGGTCATGGGTATGGGTAAGGGGTGTTACAGTGTGGACACGAATTTACCAAAAATAAAGCAATTTTCAACACCAAACCATGCATACACCTAAAGGAATTTTGTGCGCATAATCAAGACATAAAAACCTTACCTAAACATGCATATAATGACCAATTCAATAGCCTCAAAACTATCAACCAATATGCCATTACAATGCCCCTCACAAGCAACATCGAAGCTTACCTACACATGGATATTTGTTCACATTTCCATCATCAAACATAATTCAACTTCTAACCAAACTTGCTACAATTATGACCATTAACACTTCTATCACAAAACATGTTGTAACATCCTGAAATAGGGCCTAGTCGGAATAGTGGTTTTCGAACCACAAGTCTGACATTAAAATAATTATTTCATGATTATTATGAGGTCTAGGATATGAAAATAAGCATGTGTTAAAGTTTCATGAAGAAATTCTATACATAAAATGTCTAATTGCATTTTAGGGACCTAATTGAATAAAGTGTAAAACTTGCATTCTAGAAACTTTAAGCATGAAATTGCATTAGATTATGAATTAGAGGGTCATAATTATAAATTTGACCAATTTCTAAAATTTTGGTCAAAAATAGACATGCATAGGAAAAATTAGAAAGAGAAACCCTAAGGGCATTTTGGTCATGAGGTGACTAAAAGAATAAAAAGGGAAAATCAAACCAAAAATGTGTCCATCTTCTTCCTTGGCTGCCAAAAGTCACACAACACCATAGCTAGGGTTTTGTTCAACATTTTCAGGCTCAATAGTAAGTGTTCCCTAGCCCCGTTTTTAATGTTCTTTGTATATTTGAAGTCCTGGTAACATGGTCTACCCATTTCTAGCTATATTTTGAGCTAGGGATCAAGTATAAAAATTGAACCATGCATGAAATGCTTGTATTTTGATGATTAATGGAGGAATATGAATGTTTGATGCATAATGAACATCTTTTATTAGGTGATTTTTAGTGAAAACACCTAAACAAGGGACTTATTTGTAAAAGTGTAAAAGTGAGTAGTAATAATGTGAAATAAAAGAAAATATGGGTTGATGTGAGCATAGTAAAGGTTCGGCTAGGCTTGGGTAATCAAGAAAATGCATACATTTCCTTTTACGAGCCTAGGGGATAAATCGTAAATATATGAAAGATTAGGGGTCAAATTATAAATTTTCAAAAGTATGATTTATGGACCCACTTGAATAATGTGATAAATAGGTTAAATTTGGCATTATAGATCAAGAAAAATGTGAATCAGGACTTGATTGAGGAAAGAATAAAGTATATGACGACTAGGCTCGATTATCATCGTTTTGTACCGAGGTAAGTACATCTGCAAATAATGCGGTGTTGTGGTATGTTTTAATGCTTTAATAAATTGTGATAATTATTTTATTGTAATTATGAGTTTTATGCTTATTGATTTCTATGAAAGCTTGAATGTTATTATGATCATTATCCTCAACGTTTTGAGCGAGTATGACGAAGATGCTATATGCAAGTGAGGAAAATCCCATTTGAACCTTAGGAATAGTTTAGGATACAAGTGACATGTCACTAGGAACTAAGAAGTTCGAACTCGTTGAGTGGTCCAGGTTCGTGAGATATGTGGCGTCCGAGCTCGTTGAGAGGTTCGAGTTCATATTGGATGCGAGCATCCGAGCTCATTGAGAGGTCCGAGAATTGATGTGTTTCATGTAACATCCGAGCTCATTTAGAGGTCCAAGTTCATTGTGGATGTGTTACATGTTATGTGGTAGTTTCGGCTACGTTTGTATATGTGGCACTTATGTGCAAGGTTTTCGCGTATCTAATAGTATTTCGAGTGTTCAACGGTTAATGTAATGATTGTAATGAAGTCCCGAAGAGGGCATACAAAGAGGTATGGCTATCGATACTCTAGTATGAGTATAGGTACGTATGCTAAACCTATGAGTAATGCTTTGATAAAGATCGATTTAAGATGAGCAAGTATGTATGTGCATATGATGAGTAAGAAAAGAGATTTGAATCAAGAATAATCTTTATGTATATGTTATCATGTTTTTGCATTTTAATTGTTTACCACTATTGCATATTATTTGCATGTGGACTTACTAAGCTTTAATGCTTATTCCTCTCTCTTTTCCATCCTTTGTAGTTCCTCCAAGCTAGCTCGGGGATTGGAAGCTTTCGGAGTATTCGATCACACTATCAAAAGACTTTTGGGTATAGTGAAATTATTATTTTGTGTATGGCATGTATAGGAACTTGGTCATTTTGTGATATGTGTCACGCTATTTGGCCAAATTATGAAGGCCTATGATGATGATGATTCTTTTTTGTAATAGCCATGTGATATGGCTCATATTTGATCATTTGAGTTGTAATCTAATTACCCATGCATGCATGTATTAGTGTTTTGATGATAGGATATGTTATTACTTGGTGAGTGCATGGTAATGATGTGATATGTTGTTGATCGATGAATGTATGGTAAAGTGTGGATTAAGTGCTAGAGGTTAAAGGATAACCTAATGACTTAAAATGACTGTGTATGAATACACAATTTGAAGTTGTAACATCCCGAAATAGGGCCTAAACGGAATAGTGGTTGTGAAACCATGAATTCGAGGTCAAAAAAATTTATTCCGGTTAAGTTTTAAGGTTTATTCATTGATTGAATAATTGTGTGAAAATTTTGTGAAGAAATTTTATGTGTAAGTGCCTAATTTGATAATTAGGACTAAATTGTAAAATTAGCAAAATGTGTGTTCTAGATAATAAAGGGGATTTAATTGAAATTGGTTATTAAATTGGAGGCCCTTATTAGTAATTAGACCATTATATTTAAGTTTGGACAAAAATGGGCAAGAATAGGATAAATTTGAAAGAAAAGCCTCTAAGGGCATTTTGGTCATTTAGTAATTAAAAGAATTAAAAAGGGAAAATAAAGCCAAAATTGGTCCATCTTCTTCATGGAGGCCGAATATAGCATGGGGGAAGCCATGGTTAGGATTTCCAAGCTTTCCAAGCTCAATAGTAAGTCCGTTCTAGCCTCGTTTTTAATGTTCTTTACGTTTTTGGAGTCCCGGTAACTTGATTTAGCTTATTCTTGCAATAATTCATGCTAGGGTTCATATTTGGAAAAATACCCATAGGTTAAATGTGTTTATTTTGATGTTTTATGGTAGAATATGAAGCTTGAAATTATGTTAAACAACTTTTGCTAAGCGATTTTAAGTGAAAACGAGTAAAACGACATAATCGGTAAAAATACCTAATGTTCATAAGTACATGATAGAGTGGGAATTTGATGTTTCCATAGAAGGGAAAAATGTTCAGCATATCCTAAAACATAAGAAAAATGGATAAATTTTAATTTCCGAGCCTAGGGGCAAAATCATAATTCTGCAAAGATTTAGGGGCAAATTTGTAATTTTTCCAAAGTTTTAGTTAGGGAATGTTTTGAATATTATATTAATTAAATAAGTGAAATATGATGTTTTAGATCCCGAAAAGTGAGATTTGGACCTAGAACGGGAGAAAAATCGAAAATCGAGAAAGTTGGTAAAATGGTTGTTTTGGTATCGAGGTAAGTTCATATGTTTAATAAGCATTTAATTATTCATATTTGAATGATAAATTGATATTTTTACCATAAATACTTTAGTATTGAGTTTCAGATATAATGATTAATGTTCGATAATAATTCGATATTAGAAAGAGAACTTGTATATTTTATATGTAAGACCATATTTTGTATTATGGCTTTGTATGAGAACAAGAAAGTATTGACTAGCATAGTTTGATGAGAATAAGTTAAGTTGATGATATGATGAGATTGAGAATGTAAGTATGTAAGTTGTGTAGCATTTTATTATTATGCAATTATTGTTATTAGTATTGTTATTATTGAGTTATGTGGCTAACCTTGAGAATTTGAGAAAGTATATTTCAGCTATGACTTGACCAGGCATTGATATCTCAAAGTCCATGGTTGTACCATGGAAATTAAGGAAGAATTGACAGAAAAGTCCATGTTCATAACATGGCATTTAAGGAGGAATTGACGGTTAAGGATACCATGTAAGACCATGTTAAGACATGGCATTGGTAAGGCAAGGATCCTGTGTAAGACCATGTCAAGACATGGCATCGACATTGATTAAGGACTCCATGTAAGACTACATCAAGATATGGCATTGGCACTAAGATAAGGATACCATGTAAGACCATGTTTGGAACATGGCATTTGGTAAGACAAGGATATCATGTAAGACCATGTTTGGAACATGGCATTTGGTAAGACAAGGATACCATGTAAGACCATGTTTGGAACATGGCCTTTGGTAAGATAAGGATATCATATAAGACCATGCCAAGGCATGGCATTGATAAGTTCTATAAGGCAAGGAAATCATGTAAGACCATGCCAAGGCATGGCATTGATAAGTTCTATAAGGCAAGGAAATAATGTAAGACCATGTCAAGACATGGCATTGATGAGTTACTATAAGGCAAAGGTTCCATGTAAGACCATGCCAAGGCATGGCATTGGTGAGTTCATAAGGGAAGGATACCACGTAAGACCATGTCAAGACTTGGAAATGGTAAGTTTAAAAAGGAAAAGGTTCCCGAGTAATCCAAAGAGTAAGTCAAAGAAACGACAAGGTGAGAACATGAAGAAAGAGTACAGGTATGAATTTAGGACTTATTTAATATTGAGATTGTAAGTAATTGAGATTATCAAGTGTTAAGTAAGTGATGAGTTTTTAGTTATGCTTGTTACACTTTATGACATGATTGGCAATATGCCTATATTATGAAAGAGTACTCATGTGTTAAGTGAGATGTTGCAGGTATGTAAGCAAGCTATTAAGTAAGGTGCCTTTTGTATTCTGAGCCTTTGGTAAGGTTACCGATGAGTAAGATGGGAAAGTAAGAACTAAACATTATTTAAGCAAATTATGACAGTATAGTAGTAAGCTAAATTGATTGCTAATGCTTATTATTTTACATGTGAACTTACTAAGGTTTGTAAGCTTACTTCTTTCACTTTTCCATGTTTCAGAGTACTTAAAAGCAAGCTTAGGTTGGAGGTCGTCGGATATCACTTCACACTATCAACTATCAAGTTACCAAATGGGTATCTTCGTTTACAAACGTTCTAGTTTATGGCATGTATAGGGACTTAGCCATTTTGTGTGTATGTCCTCATGATATGGCTAAAGAATGGTATGTAAATATTTTATAGTGATTATCTATTGAAATGGCTAATGAAGAACATGTTTTGGTGTTATGTATGCCTAAATGGTAGTTAATACAAAGAAATCATGAAAAAGTGAAATTAGCATTAAAACAGTATGGAACAGCAGCATTGACGTGATCTTGAAAAATCACCAAGAATATTATAAATGGAATTATGTGATGAATGAGATATAGAATTAAATCTTATTGAGTCTATTTTCATATGAAAGAAACAAAGTAAGTAAAAGAAGTGTATATTAAGATATATTTGAATTTTAGTGAGATAGGGTCAAAGAAATTTTTGAATCCCCTATTCTGAATTTAGAAATTCACTAAAAATTGTACAAAGATAATTAGGAGTTATAGTTTATATGTCTAGATTCCTTAGTGAATCTAATTTCAATATAAACAAACGGCATGGTTATTTGAATTCTGTACAAGAAGAAAACTGATTCGTAGTGAGGAGAGGTCAGAGTAATTGAATAGTGCAACAGGGGAAACTTTAACTAATAAACTGTACTAATTGGCTAGACCAAAAATTCTGGAAAAAAAATTAGTAAGAAGATATATGAGTCTATTTTCAGGGAAAATTCACAAATTTAAATTTTGAGTTTTTTTATTTGAGTTATGATTTATTTAGTGACTATGACGCAGGTTGGCAGTTTTATAAGGTATAATGAAATAAATTGTTTTGATTTGTCTAAGTATTCGAAAAAATTTTAATGTTCCCGGTTTCGTCTTGAACCGTTTCAATTGCATGTTTTAGGGTATCGAGGGCCCTTTTTAGGGACATATTGACTGAATGTAAATAAATTAATTTTAAAAGCAAATTTTATGCCCTGGATTAGTAAGTTAAGTCAGCTAACGCCTCGTGCTCGACTCCGACGACGGTCTTGGGTAAGGGGTGTTACAGAAGTTATGGTAATAAGTTTAATAATGCATGAAATTGGTGTGGAATGCCTCTAAATGGCGTAATAAATGAGTGTGCAATAAGATGACATTATAAAGATGTGAGAGTGCTAAGGTGTGGAGTATTTGAGTGCATAAATATGTCATATTGCATGTTATTAAGTCCGTTAGAATGTATGAGTGATTAAGGGTGACCGTTAGCTTGGAAAATAGCCCCCAAAAAGGTCCACACGGGTAGACACACGAGCATGTGTCTAGGCCGTGTGTGACACAAGGTCTGCCCCATGGGCCGTGTGCTCGGCCGTGTGAAAACCCCTGTAAGTTTGAAATGAAAAGTAAATTCTAGAAATTCCACACGGGTATCGGACACGGGCATGTCCCAATGCACACGATCGTGTGCATTGCCTTCACACGAGCATGTGAGGCTTAAACCTAGAAATTTTTTTAGAATTTTCTTAAGCTCTCAGTTTAGTCTCGGATTACTTTTAATGTATGTTTTGGGCCTCGTAGGTCCATGATAAGGACAATATGAATTTGTTTGATTGGTTTTATTTTGGAATGACCCGTATTTTCTAGAGTTGCCCTGTTTATGTACGATAATGCCTCATACATTGTCCCAGTCTCAGGTACGGGTCAGGGGTGTTACACATGTCATTTAAGCTATTCAAAACATGCAACATGTTATAATCACAATGACACGAACTAGCAAGGCATCGACTGTACCAACATAGTTGACTTACATAAGATATAAATACCAAATCACTTTGAAATAATTTTCAAACTTAATAGCCTAGTTTAAATATGAACTAAAACATGTCACAAGTAACCATTTTCAAACTATCATAAACATGCCAAGTAAATCATATCAAAAGGCACTTTAAAGTAATCAACATCACATAACTTGGTAAGGCATCAAGGTATACCAAACCAATATAGCTTTCCAAAGTTTACTCATACCAAAACATCATTAACACACGCACTATAATACCATTACAAATCGTCCTATACATGCCATTTATAAACCTTATGCAAAATACTCAACAACTACCGAATTTTCCAATGGATAGTGTGATAGATCTTCGACGAACTTTCAACCGATTAAGCTTCCGATAATTTGTAAAGTAAAGGAAAAATAATTGCGTAAGCAATGAATGCTTAGTAAGCTCGTATAAGCTTTAAACATAATATTCCATTTCAATAATAAAATTTACAAAATTATATAAACCTTTACCAATGCCATAGGATTAATAAAGCCTATATAACACCATCAAACTGTCAAGTTAGCATACTTGTTCATGATACATATAAAATTAACCATATATATATAAACATAACATTTGCTTACTTACTGTTTCCAATACCATGAGTTTAATATAAGTCTATTCAAGCATCATCAAACTCGCATGTTAGTAGATTCATTAACAATCATATAAACTCTATTATTACATAATAACTTTCATAGAATACATTACATAAGCATTAACCTTTTCTTATAATTATGAACCTTTCCAATAAGTCACTTAATGTCCATTCCTTTTCTTACTAATTTCATTTGCATAGTACAAAGTATAAACATAAAAATCAACCATATGTGTTCCTGTCATCCACAAACTCAACCGGTGAATTGTAACATTCAATTCAAAACTAAAATATATAAAAAAAATCCATCAAAATCATAAAATAAGACACCTTACTGAGATTTTCAATTTGAAGAACAACTTACGGATAAGAGCACATCGTCAATCCAACCATAACACACCAGATGCTCATACGAGTCAATCCCTTCAAATCACACCAGATGCTCACAAGAGCACGTCCAACCAAAACACGCCAATGCTTATAAGAGAAAGTCCAATCGGTACACACCAATGCTCATAAGAGATCATCCAACCAAAACACGCCAATGCTCATAAGAGCTAGTCTAACTAAAACACACTAATGCTCATACGAGCTAGTCTCTTTGAAACACACCAAACAAATAGTATAACACAAGAGTTCGTAACAAATGTTGAATCTCAATTTACTCGGGTAATATGTATATACATCACTCTATAACCATCTCCACTTCAATCCCCCATAACACACCAAATAACGATTAAACTCTATCCTGCGTTCAATCCAATCTGAACATCAAATTCAATAACATATTTCAAATAATTATTCATTATCAAAAATTGATTATATATATTGTACCATGTTATACTATTAAAAAATTCATATAAATTTTAAATTCTAAACCACACGAACTTACTTGGACTAAATTGTAGTAGTTGCAAAAGTTCAGGGACTATTCCATAAATTTTCCTTTTCCACGAGTACTAGGGGATCTTGATATAAAATGTAAAATTTCTCAATTATCAGCTTACATTTCACATCCAATCCATTTTACAATTAATGTCCTTTTAATTTTCAAATTTACACAATTACCCCAAACTTTTATAATTTTTACAATTTAGTCCCTTAACCTGAAAATCATCAAATTAACCATTTTTCCTCAAATAAAAATTATAACCAAATATCTAATGATTCTAAATAGTCCATAAAAGACCTCATATTCACCTTTAATTCTTGAAACTTTGACTTTTTAACAATTAAATCCTTAAATCAAAAACTAACAAAAATTACTTTATAAAACCATCAAAAATCACAGCCAGTGCTCCAAACATATAATTATCATCACAAACAACCAAAATTCATCAATGGTAACTTTAAAAATTTTTAACAAGTTCAAAAACGAAGGTACGAGCTAACTTAACCTAGTTGCAACGACCTCAAAAACATAAAAATTTATCAAAAACGTGACTCAAAACTTACCCATGCAAGGCTCAAACCAGCCAAATGTGAAGCTTTTAACTTACCCATGCAAGGCTCAAACCAGCCAAATGTGAAACTTTTCTCCCATGGTATATTCGGCCAACCATTAAAAAAATGAAGAAGAAGATGATGTCTTTTCTAATTAATTTGTTTTAATTTTTAGGTTAATTACCATTCTGCCATTAAAACATGTGTTCTTTTACTATTTCTACTTCCATTGCCGTCCAACTATTTTAAATAAGGCTTAATTACCACATAGATCCTCCCTTAATTACTAATTAAGCCATTTATTCATGTAAATGCATTAATTAACAAGTTTTGCATCTTTTTCAATTTAGTCCTTTTTAATTAATTAACTATCTAAACATTAAAATTTCTTAACGAAACTTTAATACAACCTTAATAATACTTCATAAATATTTATTAAAATATTTATGGCTCGGTTTTTAGAAACGAGATCTCGATACCTTATTTTCTAAAACCACTTAACTTTAGGGTCATACCACTTGAACCTAATTACTCTTTCAAATAGTATAAATTACCAATTCTAAATTTATTTTAGCACCATAATTGACTCGTAAATATTAAAAAATAACATTTATGAACTTACTCACCAGATCTGTGGCCTTGTAACCACTCTGTTCGACAGCACTGAAAAACAGGTTGTTACAATAACTTTACCTCAATCACCTCCTACACAAGCTAAAATTAGTTGTTATTGCTCAAAAGCCAAGGTTTGCCTAATTGGTCACAAGGCACACTTAAAATACATAAATTAACTATTTAAAAGGGCATTCAAAAACTAGTAGAAATATTAAAATGACACATAAAATGCTTAATTACAAGCTCTTTAAGTATAAAAAATAAAACTTAATTTGGCATATCAAATTCTGGCAGATCAAAGCCCAAAAGCCTGCTAAAATAGGTCTAGATCAAATTTGATTTTATTTGAACTTACGAAAATAGTAAAATATCCAAGCTCAACAATATGAAAAACCCTAAAGAAATTCAAGCTCAAAAATCATTTTCAAGCTTGTTTCAAAATTTGAAAGGCTTAGTTCTCAATTTTTTTTCAATACGTGAGATAGAGATTATTAAAACACAAGTTTTTTTCCGAATGAGCAATAAGGTTATATTCTATTGATTGATTGATGAAAGGATGAATTGATTTATAAGAAGTGTAACACCCCTCACTTGTATTCATTGCCAGAATAGGGTTACGGAGCATTACCAGACTTATAAATCAATTAAACAAACAGTTCTCACACATTTTCCATTTCAAACATACAACATTCACATACATTCATATCGCCCCTAATACGACCCCACGAAGCCCAAATCATGCTTTAAGAGTGGTTCAGGACTAAACCGATAATTCAGGAAACTTTTTGAAAACTTAGAAAATTTTTCAAATTACAAGGGACACACGCCCGTGTGGCCTAGCCGTGTGTCTCACACGGCCAAAGACACGCCCATGTCACAGGCCGTGTGGACATTTGAATTGCGATCACATGGCCATGTCCCAACCCGTGTTCGACCTCGTGTAACTCCCTGACTTGGGTCACATGGCCAACCACACGCCCTTGTGACTAGCCCGTGTGCCCTTTGAAATGGCCACACACGCCTGTGTGCCAGGCTGTGTGCTAGGTCGTGCCAAACATGTGAGGTATACTGAATTAAGCCACACGGCCAAGTCAGACGCCCGTGTGCTAAGCCATGTGGAGCACACTGACTTGATTTTTAGTTCAACACTAGGAGACACATGACCGTGTAACCTGACCGTGTGTCACACACGGCTGAGACACACGCCCGTGACTCTACTCGTGTGGAAAAAATAGTTTATTTTCTAAGCCATCTTATCACCCAAATTTTCATACACCTATATCAAACCAAATGGCACACAAAATTGCATAAATAAGCATTCAACCAAACATTAACCAAGCACAATTCATGCCATTTCATTACCAACATAAATAAGACATACAAATGCCACAATATGCCATTCAATTTCATACCAAACTTCACTTTCTAAAATCATCAATATAACCACCTTAAAATATGAATTATTTGACTTAGATTCACAAGCATATCAACATTCAAAACTCAACCATTTGATATCTGTAACAACCCGATTAAGGGCCTAGTCGGAACTGTGGTATCGGGACCACAAATTCAAATTTTGGAAAATTATTTTTATTATTACGAGGTTATAACATGATTATATTAGTGTATGAAAAATTTGGTGAGTTAATTTTGATACTTGCGAGCCCGATTGCGAAAAAGGACTAAATCGCAAAAAGGGTAAATGTTGCATTTTAGTACCCAAATGTGTTAAATAGCTAGAGAAATAAAATTGAGGGCCTTTAATGAGCAATTAGACCCCTAGAAACAAGGTGGTCAGCCGTAAGAGACAAGTTTAGTCAAAAAGTCAATATTAGGTGACTTGATGACATAATATTGTGATAAAATAATGGCTAAAAGCTTAGCTATTATTTTCTTTCTTCTCCACACCTTCTCTCCACCGAAAATATCAGCAAAAGAGGGGTTTTTTAAGCTTTGAAATTTCAGCAACTTATCACCTCAACAAGTAAGTGATTTCCATTTCCTTAATTGATGATCTTTGCATTTTTGAAACCCTTGAAGCATGAGCTTCCAAATGAGGGGTCTATTTCGCAAGATGATTAAGAGTTTAGGGTTTTTTCATGAATGGACTTGTGATGTTTGCTGAGTTTTTATGGAAGAATATGAGTCTTAGAAGAGTTCTAAACAACTCTTGTGAAAGGTGTTAGTATGAAAACACCTAAAGGGACTATTTTGCATAAGTTGTAAAATAGGTGATAAGTGTGTGAAATAGTGGAATTTTGGGGTTGCTATAAGAGAAAAAAGGGTTGTATTAGGCCTAAGATAAGAGTAAATTCGATAAAAATTGATTTTCGAGCATAAGGGTAAAATGGTCATTTTGCCAAAGTCTAGGAGCAAAATGGTCATTTTACCAAAGATGTGAATTTATGATTGTATAATTGTAATTATTGACTAAATGAGTGCATTTTGTTATTATAGATCAAGATTTGTCAAATCTTAACCTAGACCGGGGGAAAGCCAAGCAAATCGACTAAACCGACTAGTCGAATATATTTTGTAAACGAGGTAAGTTGTATGTAACTAATACAACTATATTAATAATATATGTGTTAAATTGTCATTGAATGGATATAGCATGAATTGCTTGATTGTGTATTGAGAATGCATAAGGACAAAGAGATCGTAGAATTCCCATTGGAACATAGGAAATAAACCGGATATTCAAGCTATGACATTTGGGTTACTTGAGTGAGCTAGTGTAAGACATGTCTGGGACATGCGTCGGCCACATTATGAGAGCCAGTGTAAGACCATATCTGAGACATGTCATCGGCATTGAGATGAGTGCTAGTGTAAGACATGTCTAGGACACGCATCGGCCTCGATAGTGATAGTCAGTGTAAGACCATGTCTGGGACATGGCATCAACTTGGGATGTGAGCCAATATAAGACTATGTCCGGGCCATAGCATCGGCACCTTACCCCAAGTTTGAGGTCTATAAAATGACCGGTAGCGTTTCGAATGGTTCAACGGTATAAGTATGTTTATGAGTTAATAATGAAAACTTAACCATGTTGTGAGTGGTACAGGTACCTAATTGGTATGTATGAGAAATGAGCTCATTAGAGAGCATATGACTTGAATGGATGGAAATGAGTAAGTCATGCTTATGCTTACCCTTGCGTTATGAGCATGATTATTATTGGTGAATTGTTGTTGTATATTTATTTATATGAAACTTACTAAGCTTTTAAGCTTACCCTCATTTCTTTCCATTTTCTTATAGTGCCATCTAATTAGCTCAAGGGTCACTTGGAGCCAGAGATATTGATCACACTATCGTCTGAACCCTTCGGTATGGTTGGATTTATATTTTTTAATATGGCATGTATAGGGCTTAAACTTGATTATTTTGTGTCCTTAAGCATTGGCCAAAGGTGTAGGCTTGGGATAAGCCCCACACTTTGTATTTAGCCTTGATCTTGACTATTACTCATTTTGATTATATGCAAAGATGATATTTCCTGGGTTGAGTAAATTGCCTTATGAAAGAATGTCTATCGCAGCTGAATTGGTTTTATGGTATAGACTAGAATTGGTGTTGGTTGAGCTTGTGTTAATTGATGTAAATAAGGTTGGCAATTAGGCTTGGTAAATAGCCTTATTTTGTCCACATGGGTAGGCACACAGGCCTGTGTCTAGGCTATTTGTGACACAGGATCAGCCCATGGGCGTGTGATGAGGTCGTATGTCCCCTGCACGTAAAAATTTCAAGTCAGTATGCATGGTAATAAACACATGGGCAGACACACAGCCGTGTGTCTCAGCCATGTGGAGGACATGGCCTAGCACACGGGCGTGTGCATGGCCATGTGACACATTGGGTGTGCTGACGACAGAAATAGAATACTCAAGTTTTCTCACACGGGCTAAGACATGGGCTTGTTAATGTCGTGTGAGCAACACGAGCAAGGGACACGGGCGTGTGTCCAGGCCATGTGAAGTCTGCACTTGAATTATGTGAAATTCTGTAAATAAATTGGCCACACGGGTAAGGGACACGGGCGTGTCCCTAGGTGTTTAGGCCATGTGAGACACATGGGCCATCAACTCGACCATGTCAAGGTGGTCACACGGGCGTGTTACCCTTCTACACGGGCATGTGCCCTATTTTAAATGCAAAGTTTAAATAGATTGGACAATGACCCAAAAGGATTTCGAATGGTTTCCAATGGTCGATTTAGGCCTTGTAGGCCCACATTAAGAGGTTTAAAGTAGAAATTGAAAAAGTTTTAATTTGGGCTGAGTCTCGGTGACTTAAGATGGGTTGCATGCATGAGATCAAGTTAGGTAATGCCTTATATACTGCCCCGACTTGGGTAACGGATATGGGGTGTTACATTTAATGGTATCAGAGCTATGGTTTAGTCAGTTCTAGGACTAACCTAGCGAGATTACGAGACTAGCTATACATGCCATAAAAATATATTGATAGTGTGACGATTCCTGACGATTATGAACTATGTTTTTATATAGTAAATGGATCCTGATAGAGCCACGGCAGATGACGTGGAAATTAGCGCACCGGCTCCTCCCGAAGGGACCGCGCCAGTAGAGAGCGAGCCCGTGAATATGGGCCAAGGTGAAGGGGCTAGGAAAGCCTACCTCCGAATGATGGATGCTTGGTATACGGAGTTTATTCGTGCGAATCCGAACACTCCACCTCCCCCACCTCCTTCGATTCCTCAGTATGCCTCGATAGCTTCGCAAGGTGCGGACATGTTTAGATAAGAGAAGCCTCCGATAGACAAGATTCAGAAACAATGGGCCAAAGAATTTCGAGCTAGTATAGATGATGACCTAGAGAGGGTAGAGTTCTGGCTAGAAAATACCATAAGGGTATTCGATGAACTGTCATGCACACCTGAAGAGTGCGTGAAATGTGCCGTGTCACTTCTACGGAACTCAACTTATTAGTGGTGGAACACTCTCGTGTCCATGGTATCGAGAGAGAGGATTAATTGGGAATTCTTCTAGGAGGAATTTCGAAAAAAGTATATTAGCCAAAGATTCATGGACCAAAAAAGGAAGAAATTCTTAGAGCTAAAGCAAGGTCAATTGTCAGTGACGGAGTACGAGCGTGAATTTGTGAGGCTCAGTAAGTATGCGCGGGAATACGTGTCTTTGGAAGCCACAATGTGTAAAATATTTGAGGGTGGCCTTAATAAAGATATCCGAGTGTTTGTGGGCATCTTAGAATTAAGAGAATTTGTGGTGTTCGTTGAGAGAGCATGTAAGGCAGAGGAGCTGGTAAATGAGAGGAGGAAAGCAGCCTTTGAGTCGCGGGATTCAAAGAAGAGGCAGATGGGGAAGTCACATCAGTCCTCCTCCAAAAGATCAAAGGAATTCTCTACCCAATCGAATGCTTCGATAGGGTATTCAAATAGAAACAAGAACTAGCAGAGCAAGGAATCTAGAGCCCAGACCACATCGGTTACGAGTGTCGGCAGTGCTCAGCCAAATAGGCCAGAGTGTTCACAATGTGGGAAACATCAATTTGAGGAGTGTAGAGGGAATGGAAGGGGCTGCTTCAAATGTGGATCACTAGACCACTTCATCCGTAATTGCCCCGAATCGGATGAGAGAGAGGGAAAATAAGATGTGAAAGCAAGTAATGCTCCCTTGAGGGGTAGACCACAGAAGAACCCGGGTAGTAGGGCCAACAGTAGAAGTGCCCTTAGAGATATTGCAGTGGGGTTTGAAAGTAAGGCTCCTGCAAGGACCTATGCGATACGAGCCCGCGAAGAGGCAGAGTCTCCCGATGTAATCACGGGTACTTTTTCTATCCATGTTATAACTGTTGTCGCTTTAATTGACCTGGGATCTACCCACTCGTATATTTGTATGGAGTTGATATCCCGTATGGGCATGATAGTGGAGTCCACTGATTTTGTGATAAAAGTGTCTAACCCGTTAGGTAAGCATGTATTAATGGACCAAGTATGTAGAAATTATCCTTTGACAATTAGAGGCCATTGTTTTTCAGCCAACTTGATGTTGTTGCCGTTTAATGAATTTGATGTAATCCTCGGGATGGATTGGTTGGCCTCCCATGGTGTTGTAGTAGATTGTGGGCAAAAGGTAATAGAGTTGAGATGTGAAGAGGGGAATGTTCTTTGAGTTGGACCAGATGAGTCAAAAAATTTGCCTATAGTAATATTGTCATTGACTGCTGAGAAATATTTGAAAAAGGGATATGAGGCTTATTTAGCTTTTGTGTTAAATACTCAAGTGTCTGAGTTAAAGATTGAATCAGTGCTAGTAGTCTGTGAGTTTACAGATGTGTTCCCGGAAGAGTTACCCAGATTACCATCAGTGAGGGAACTTGAGTTTGAGATTGAATTAGTTTCTGGAACGGCACCCATCTCGATCGTCCCGTATAGGATGGCTCCAACGAAGTTGAAAGAGTTGAAAGCACAATTGCAAGAGCTAACAAACAAGGGTTTTGTGAGACTGAGCTATTCCCCGTAGGATGCTCCGGTACTCTTTGTAAAGAAGAAAGATGGGTCGATGAGGCCATGCATTGACTATAGATAACTCAACAAGGTAACAGTGAAAAACAAGTATCCTTTGCCAAGGATCGATGATTTGTTCGATCAGTTGAAGGGAGCCACCGTGTTTTCTAAGATCAACCTGAGGTCTGGCTACTATCAGCTAAGGGTTAAAGAGCAAGATGTGCCGAAGACTGCATTTCAGACAAGATACAGGCATTATGAGTTCCTTGTCATGCCTTTTCGCTTGACTAACGCCCCGGCGATTTTTATTTATCTGATGAACCACATTTTTAGGCCATATTTGGATAAGTTTGTCGTCGTCTTCATCGTTGACATATTAATTAATTCGCATGATGAGGGTGAGCACACCGATCATCTGAGAGTTGTATTGCAAACCTTGAGAGACAAGCAATTGTACGCCAAATTCAGTAAGAGTGAATTTTGGCTTAAAGAGGTCTGGTTCCTAGGACACATTGTGTCGGGTGACGGGATCCGAGTGGATCCAAGCAAGATCTCGACTATTGTTGAGTGGAAACTGCCAAGGGATGTGACAAAGGTCCAAAGCTTTTTGGGTTCGGCCAGATATTATAGACAGTTTGTAAACGGATTCTCTATGATAGCTACCCCAATGACTAAACTACTACAAAAAGACGTCAAGTTTGAATGGACAGAAAAATGCTAGCAAAGTTTCAAGAAATTAAAGGCTTTGTTAACGAAAGCCCCGGTGTTAGTGCAATCAGAGTCGGGCAAGGAGTTCGTGATATATAGTGACACCTTCTTGAATAGGTTGGGGTGCGTGCCTATGCAAGAAGGTAAGGTCATAGCTTACGCTTCTAGAAAACTGAAGCCACATGAGAAAAACTACCCGACGCACGATTTAGAGTTGGCCGCCATTGTGTTTACATTGAAAATCTGGAGACATCATCTATATAGCGAGAAATGCCGAGTATTTACTGACCATAAGAGCTTAAGATACTTGATGACTCAGAAGGAGTTGAATATGCGGCAACGCCAATGGCTGGAACTAATAAAGGATTATGAGTTGATTATTGACTACCATCCAGGAAAAGCAAACGTGGTCACCGATGCCTTGAGTAGTAAGTCATTGTTTGCCTTGAGAGCCTTGAATACTCAGTTGACAGTGTCCAACGAGGGTTCGGTTCTAGTAGAGTTGAGGGCTAGATCGACATTTCTACAAGATATTCGTGAAGCTCGAAAAGGTGATAAGAAATTACAAGCTAAGGTGGCTCAGTGTGAATCAAAACTTGAATCAGACTTCAATATTGATGCCGATGCATGTATAATGTACTGGGACAGAGTTTGTGTACCAAAAAACAGTGAACTTATTCAGAAGATCTTGAGAGAGGCACATAGTAGTTGTTTTTCTGTCTATCCGGGAAATGTGAAAATGTACAATGACCTTAAGAAAATGTATTGGTGGTCGGGTATGAAAAGAGACATTTCAGAGTTTGTGTCCAAGTGCCTAGTATGTCAGCAAGTAAAGGCTGAACATCAAGTACCTTCAGGTCTACTTCAGCCTATCATGGTCCTCGAATGGAAATAGGATCGGATCACTATGGATTTTGTGTCGGGTTTACCGGTAACCCCGAAAAAGAAAGATGCAGTATGGGTTGTTATGGATAGACTAACTAAATCAGCACATTTCATACCAGTGCATACCGATTACTCCCTCGAGAAATTAGTTGACTTGTATATTTTCGAGATTGTGAGGCTTCATGGAGTGCCATTATCGATTATCTTAGACTGAGACCCGAGGTTTACCTCAAGGTTCTGGAAGAAGTTACAAGAGGCTTTGGGAACCAAGTTGAGCTTTAGAACGGCATTTCATCTGCAAAATGACGGACAGTCGGAAAGAGTAATTTAGATTTTAGAAGAAATGTTGTGGTGTTGTCTTCTTGAGTTTCAGGGAAGTTGGGAAAGATACTTACCATTAGTTGAATTCGCCTACAACAACAGTTATCAGAAAAGTCTGAAAATGGCACCTTATAAGGCTTTGTACGGACGAAAATGTCAAACGCCCTTATATTGGACTGAGTTAAGAGAAAGTTATATTCACGGGGTCGACTTAATCAAGGAGACAGAAGAAAAATTTAAGGTGATTCGTGATTGTTTAAAGGCCACTTCGAATAGACAGAAATCCTATGCGGATTTAAAACAAAAAGAAATCGAGTTTCAAGTCGGTGATAAGGTATTTTTAAAAGTATCTCCATGGAAAAAGGTCCTCAGATTTGGCAGAAAGGGGAAATTAAGTCTGCATTTTATCGGACCTTATGAGGTGATTGAGAAAATTGGAAAAGATCCATGATGTATTCCATGTATCCATGCTACGCAGATACCGCTCTGACCCTTCGCATGTGATTGAGCCGACAGAGGTTGAGATTCATCCAGACATGACCTGTGGAGAAGAACCGGTCAAGATTTTGGCTCGGGAAATCAAACAATTGAGGAATAAGAGTATAGCACTAGTAAAAGTTTTGTGGCACAGACATGGAGTCAAAGAAGCCACGTGGGAACCTGAGCAGCCTATAAAAGATCAGTACCCGAACTTATTCACCGGTAAGATTTCCGAGGACGAAAATCCCTAAGAAGGAGAATTATAACAGCCCGATTTAGGGCCTAGTTGAAACAATTGTCTCGAGACCACAAATTCAAAGTTTGGAAAATTATTTTTATTATTATGAGGTTATAACATGATTATATTAGTGTATGAAAAATTTAGTGAGTTAATTTCGATATTTGTGAGCCCGATTGTGAAAAAGGACTAAATCGCAAAAAAGGGCAAATGTTGTATTTTAGTACCCCAAATGTGTTAAACAGCTAGAGAACTAAAATTAGAGGCCTTTAATGAGAAATTAGACCCCTAGAAACAAGGTGGCCGGCCATAAGAGACAAGTTTAGTCAAAAAGTCAATATTAGGTGACTCGATGACATAATATTGTGATAAAATAATGGCTAAAAGCTTAGCTATTATTTTCTTTCTTCTCCACACCTTCTCTCCACCGAAAATATCTTCAAAAGAGGGGTTTTTTAAGCTTTGAAATTTCAGCAACTTATCACCTCAACAAGTAAGTGATTTCCATTTCCTTAATTGATGATCTTTGCATTTTTGAAACCCTTGAAGCATGAGCTTCCAAATGAGGGGTCTATTTTGCAAGATGATTAAGAGTTTAGGGTTTTTCCATGAATAGACTTGTGATGTTTGCTGAGTTTTTATGGAAGAATATGAGTCTTAAAAGAGTTCTAAACAACTCTTGTGGAAGGTGTTAGTATGAAAACACCTAAAGGGACTATTTTGCATAAGTTGCAAAATAGGTGATAAGTGTGTGAAATAGTGGAATTTTGGGGTTGCTATAAGAGAAAAAAGGGTTGGATTAGGCCTAAGATAAGAGGAAATTCGATAAAAATCAATTTTCGAGCATAAGGGTAAAATGGTCATTTTGCCAAAGTCTAGGAGTAAAATGGTCATTTTACCAAAGATGTGAATTTATGATTGTATAATTGTAATTAGTGACTAAATGAGTGCATTTTGTTATTATAGATCAAGATTTGTCAAATCTTAACCTAGACCGGGGGAAAGCCAAGCAAATCGACTAAACCGACTAGTCAAGTACATTTTGTAAACGAGATAAGTTGTATGTAAATAATACAACTATATTAATAATATATGTGTTAAATTGTCATTGAATGGATATAGCATGAATTGCTTGATTGTGTATTGAGAATGCATTAGGACAAAGAGATCGTAGAATTCCCATTGGAACATAGGAAATAAACCGGATATTCAAGCTATGACATTTGGGTTACTTGAGTGAGCTAGTGTAAGACATGTCTGGGACATGCGTCGGCCACATTATGAGAGCCAGTGTAAGACCATGTCTGAGACATGTCATCGGCATTGAGATGAGTGCTAGTGTAAGACGTGTCTAGGACACGCATCGGCCTCGATAGTGATAGTCAGTGTAAGACCATGTCTGGGACATGGCATCAACTTGGGATGTGAGCCAATGTAAGACTATGTTCGGGCCATAGCATCGGCACCTTACCCCAAGTTTGAGGTCTATAAAATGACCAGTAGCGTTCTGAATGGTTCAACGGTATAAGTATGTTTGTGAGTTAATAATGAAAACTTAACCATGTTGTGAGTGGTACAGGTACCTAATTGGTATGTATGAGAAATGAGCTCATTAGAGAGCATATGACTTGAATGGATGGTAATGAGTAAGTCATGCTTATGCTTACCCTTGCGTTATGAGCATGATGATTATTGGTGAATTGTTGTTGTATATTTATTTATATGAAACTTACTAAGCTTTTAAGCTTACCCTCATTTCTTTCCATTTTCTTATAGTTCCATCTAATTAGCTCAAGGATCACTTGGAGCCAGAGATATCGATCACACTATCGTCTGAACCCTTCGGTATGGTTGGATTTATATTTTTTAATATGGCATGTATAGGGCTTAGACTTGATTATTTTGTGTCTTTAAGCATTGGCCAGAGCTGTAGGCTTGGGATAAGCCCCGCACTTTGTATTTAGCCTTGATGTTGACTATTACTCATTTTGATTATATGCAAAGATGATATTTCCTGGGTTGAGTAAATTTCCTTATGAAAGAATGCCTATAGTAGCTGAATTGGTTGTATGGTATAGACTAGAATTGGTGTTGGTTGAGCTTGTTTTAATTGATTTAAATAAGGGTGGCAATTAGGCTTGGTAAATAGCCTTATTTTGTCCACACGAGTAGGCACACAGGCGTGTGTCTAGGCCGTGTGTGACACACGGTCAACCCATGGGCATGTGATGAGGCTGTGTGTCCCCTGCACGTAAAAATTTCAAGTCAGTATGCATGGTAATAAACACACGGACAGAGACACAGCTGTGTGTCTCAGCCGTGTGGAGGACATGGCCTAGCACACGGGCGTGTGCTATGGCTGTGTGACATGTTAGGTGTGCTGACGTCAGAAACAGAATACTCAAATTTTCTCATACAGGATAAGTCACGGGCGTGTCAATGCCGTGTGAGCAACACAGGCAAGAGACACTGGCGTGTGTCCAAGCCGTGTGAAGTTTGTACTTGAATTATGTGAAATTGTGTAAATAAATGGGCCACACGGGTAAGGGACACACTTTAGGCTATGTGAGACACACGGGCCATCAACTCGACCATGTCAAGGTGGTCACATGGGCGTGTTACCTTTCCACACGGGCGTGTGCCCTGTTTTAAATGCAAAGTTTGCATAGATTGGATAAGGACCCGGAAGGATTCTGAATGGTTTCCAATGGTCGATTTAGGCCTCGTAGGCCCATATTAAGAGGTTTAAAGTAGAAATTGATTTTTTTATAATTTGGACTGAGTCTTGGTGACTTAAGATAGGTTGCATGCATGAGATCAAGTTAGGTAATGCCTTATATACCGCCCCAGCCTGGTTTAACGGATATGGGGTGTTACAATATCCATAATACCTATTCATAACAAGCATCTACTATCACTAATCAACCACACATCACAAGATCACTTACACATATATACATGAGCAAAACATGCCAAATACAAGCCAAATCACATGGCTAAAATCATAATACATCTATCATCATTTACAAAATAACTCTTAATATTAATTCCATTACTAATATATATATATCAAAATGACCAAACTCCTATACATGCCATATAACCATAAACATAGATTCAAAAATACCAAAGTGATAGCTTGATAGTGTGATAAGGTCTCCGATGATTCCCAAATCTGAGTTAGCTTCGATTTCACTATGAAACACGAAAAATAAACAGAGTAAGCTATAAAGCTTAGTAAGTTTGTATAGTAATAAACTCAACTTACCATATATGCATAATTTAAGCAATTTAAACATATCATAACATTTCTCAAATTGATCCACTAACCTACCACATTATCATTCACAAGATTAGATATGAACTTCAAAAATTTCTTTGATTCAATGCTTGTACGATTTATGTACATACCCGTACCATCTAGTATCAATTTCATACTCATCCACATATTTGATATACCTATTGAACCATTCAGAATACTATCAGATACCCGGGAAACTCGCACCCTAAGTGCCACATATATATAGTCGATGCTATCTCAATCTCATATCACATATAATGCTCCCTCTCGAGCTATCAACGGGTCTGCTCACACAAACTGATGGTCATGACGAATCTACATGATGCTGCTCACACAAGCTGACAAGAATCCATAACACATGCCAGATAACTTAGTCACCGGTAAGACGTATGGACCATTACATAACCCTTAATGACATGTCATTTGTATTCTAATCTATTCCTAAGGTTCAACCAGGATTTCACACTTGCTGAATCGTCTTTGAACATGTCCGTAGTGTTGCGTTCACATTTTATACAATACCAAAGCATTTAAAGCACAAATATAACAATACTTATTACATATGAACTTACCTCGAATGCAAAAATGACGAAACGAGTCGATTAATCTAAAACCTTGTTCTTTCCCCGATCTAAATCCCTATTTCACTTTTCTTGATCTAAATATAATTATCACTCTATTCAATTTAGTCTAGAATACACATTAGGGCAACTTTATACTTTTGCCCCTAACATTTCAACATTTTCACAATTTAGTCCTTATCTCATAAAAATACAAATTCATGCAATTCAACCTATACCCATGCTAGCCAAATTTCAATTAAGCAGCCCACATTTTTCATTTATTTCACAAATTAACCATGAATTTTATACATTTTACAATTTAATCCCTATTTGGACATTTTACTAAAAATCACTTAAGAAATGTTGTTTATCTAGCAACATCCCTACATTTTCTATCATTAAACATCAAAATACACATAGATTCATTAATGGAAAAACCTTAAACATTTAACAGTTTAGCAAAATAGTCCCTAGGCTAGCTAGATTAAGCTGCAACGATCTCAAAAACATAAAAAATCATTAAAAACGTGACAAAAATCATACCTATTTGAACAAAAATGCCTTGGTCGAACCCTAGTTTCAAAAATGGCTATTTGTTCTTTTTGAAAATTGTCTAAGGAAGATGATAACATAAAAAATTGGTTTTTGTTTTATTTATTTTACTTTAAATAACCAAATTACTTATTTAACCTTAATTAAAAACTATTAGAAACACTTAATGCATGTCCATAAATGTCCAATAACATTAAAAATGGGATAATTACTACATAAGGGCCTCCACCATTTAATTTCATAGCCATTTAATACCTTTAGCTAATAGAATTCAAGTTTTACACTTTACGCGATTTAGTCCTTTTTATCGAATTAAACATTCAAACGACAAAATTTCTTAGCGAAATTTTCACACAATCTTATACTTATGATGTAGACATTAAAATAATAATAAAATTATTATTTTGATTTCAGATTTGTGGTCCTAAAACCACTGTTATGACTTAACTAAAAACGGGCTGTTACAAGAAGCATAGAAATTTTGATTAAGGTTTCATAAATAATTTTCCTCGTTTTTATTAAAATGACAACACACTCTTGAGTTTATTTTTTCCACCCAAGGAAAATGTTGTATGTTGTAGTTGGTTGGACTCTGTTGTTTTTGTATTTCCTTTAGTTTTTCTTACCTACAGAGCGTTCCAACTTGTGTATGCCCAATTAGTGTGATTTGTTGACCCTGAGATAAGTTTAATGACTGATAATTGATTTATTGAGATTATCTCAAATAGGATTTTGTTTCTTCAGACCCTTATGCTCTATAATATTGCAACAAAGTTTGTGAATGGCTCTTTGTCTACTCCAACATTGTGTTGGTCCATTCTTGTATTGAGTTTATGCTCAAGCAACATGCCCTTAATCTCAAGTTTGAGCCAAACCATAATGTCCTTGATAAGCTACAGTTAAGAAATAAGTGTTCAATGTCTTCCTTTTCTCTTTGATAGAACGGACATTTTCTATAAAAGGATTAAATTCTATTTTGGATTTTCATTTTCATGTTAATGCATTGCATTGTTAAGAATTTTCTACAAAAAAAATGGTAATTTAAAAGGGTAACTTAAGTGACCACAATAATTTCCAAGCATTTTTAGGACTAGCCTACTATAATGTATCATATATTGTTCATTATGTTATTGAGTTCTTAAAATTATATCAATCTTATCAAAAAAATTACCAAAAGGAAAGAATTTTCATTTCGGTTCCCTATTTCCTTAAAAAAAAAAAGATCTTTCTTCTCTCCATCTGGTTCAAACCATGTTTTGCATTTCGTCTTGGACTTCTTTGTTCCTATAATCTAAAACATTTAAATCTCACATAGTGTTTACCCTTTTTCATGTAATACCTTTCTTGACCATCTCTTTGCCATTAATGATGCTTTCCCACACATGAGTTGCCCAATTTTGCTTGGTATTGGAAGAAGTTCTCATTTTAACAATATTTCTTAACTAAAATTTCTTGAATTAGCCAACTTTGATTGCTAATGATCCTCCATGTTTTCTTGGCAAGGGGAGATTTGTTTATAATTTCCATTCTTCTAATCCCTAGCTCTCTCTGTGATTTTTCGTCACCAAGTCAGTTTTAGTTGAGGTAGTGAATCTTCCTTTTATCCTTGTCTTCTCCCTACTAAATTTGACACATTATACGATCATTTTTTTCACAAATGTACTTAAGGACTTGGAAGCAAGATAATTGGTAAATTGGAACACTTGACAATATCGATTTATTTAAGGTCAATCTTCCACCTTGGCCTAGGGTTTTAGCCTTCCATTGCGCTAACTTTGTTTCCATTTTTTTCAATAAGGGTTGGAAGAATTTACTCTTTTTATTCTACAACCCAAGTTTGACTCGTAAATATTTGCCTCCCTCGGTCGCAGTTTTGACGTGGAGAATACTTTTAAAACATTCTCTTGAAATCGAGTGGCAATTCTTGCTAAGAACTAGCTCTAATTTACAAAAGTTTTTTTGTAGGTCTCAAAAATCTTAGTCATTAAGAATTTGAGCTTGAGGTTGATATTTTTCAAGCAGTTAATAATAAAAAAAATTATGAATATTATAGTTTGTAACACCATAAATTTATGGTATAATAAGTGGCATTGTTCATGGAACCATTACAACGATTTTTTGAGAAAATTTGTTAATGAGATCAATAAAAAGAATTTTTAAAATGAATTATAAATATTTGTTGTTGGAAATCAATGAAGTAAATTTTGGATGTGGAATTGCGGAAAAAGGACTACATTAAAAAGTTAAAAAATGTACGAGGACTAGAATGTAAAGTGACCAATATGAAAAATTATGGATTAATAATGATCTATTAGTATTAAGTTGACATGGGATATGTATTTGTACAAAGAAAAATGTATTCTCAACTATTTGAATAAAATGAAAAGTATAGGGACCAAATTGAATTTTTTTCATTTTTAGCTTAGAAAGGAATTAAAATGCAAATGTTGCATGGTTTAATAGTATAATGGACTTTTATAATGTTATGTTAGGATTTGATGTGTTAAGTGTCACATTTGGTATTAATAAAGTGAAGTGATGTGAGAAAAGGGACTAAAAGTGCAAAATAATCACTAAAAGATATTTTTGTCTTGTCAAGAATATTATATTGAGAAATTTAGAAATAATTAAATATGTGTTGTTATGAGAAATTTAGAATTTAGCATTTATAAAGGTGAACCATGATAGATAAAGCTACATAGAATTATGGGTGACAATGCATACGGATTAATGGAAATTTTCATATAAAGCATAAAAGTAAAAGATGCAAACCCTTGAATTAAAACGTGAATAGTTACTCAATGTAAACCTATTTATGAACATGATATGTGGACCTTATTTTTAGATGAATCAAATGGCAATGTGTATGCAAATGTGTGTATGTGGATATAATTGTGGTGAAATGAAATTGAAATTGCTAATTAAACTTTACGCTGGTAAACTCATATAAGTAGTTAGGATATTGTTGGCATGCCAATATGGATACTATGGATTTTTATTTTAAGTTAGAGTTTTGTTTTGGCTAGGGGTCATGTCACCTTCAAGCTTGGCAATTTGGTGCTTATTAGTGTGGTGGAGGTTTCACATTTATGTGTATCATATATCGCCTTCCAACCTTGCACTTAAGTGCATCTTGGTGTGGTGTAGTTTACACTCTCATAATCCCTTTACTGTGCTAGGAGGAATGTTATATGATGCCTTCGGGCTAGCACTTATATGCTTTCAGAGTCTTCTACTAGTGTTTACTAAGGGCTAAATGTTATAAAAATAAAGAAATATAGATTGTGAGGATAATGAACCAAATATGAATAATGAAATGAATTCTAATGGTTAATATGACTTGTTAGTTTACTCATTCAATTATAAGTTATACAAAGGCATGAGGCTATATGAGATTTGGAAAATGAAGAATAATCTTGTAGATCAATTTATTTAAGTAAAACATAATTCATTAAACATACAAAGATGAGAAATTAAACTATGTTCACCATAATTTCAATTATATTGAAATTTAGTAATGAATGAGTAAGGCTTAAATGTGGACTAACCCCCTCATATAAGAGAAGGTAAGTTGAATACCTTCCTTGTTTACTAACTAAGCAATCATGCTTAATGCATCATTATTTCTTATGCGTAGATATTTTATGGATCATGAGAGCCCTTTATCATACGGGAGGACCATCACCTTAACAAAGCCTTTACAACATGAGAGAAGGTAAGTTGAATACCTTCATTGTTTACTAACTAAGTAATCATGCTTAATGCATCGGTATTTCTTATGCGTAGATAGTTTATGGATCATGAGAGCCCTTTATCATATGAGAGGACCTTCACCTTAACAAAGCCTTTACAACAAGCCTTACTTTATATCTGGGTTCTTCAACTCTTAGAGTACCTTCTCTCCTCTTGAACACCCATTTACAATAAACAGCCTTCTTACCGTTAGGAAGCTTCACAAGATCCCATGTTCTATTCTTGTGTAGTGATTCCATCTCTTCTTGTGTGGCTAACATCCACTTTTCTGGTTCTTCACAGCTAATTACCATAGAATAAGTAGATGGCTCTTGATTTGCATCTATATCTTCAGGCACATTTAAAGCATAAGCAACTAGATCAGCCTAGGCATACCTCTTTAGAGGTTTAATTTCTCTTCTAGTTCTATTTTTAGCAATAGAATGTTGTGGTAAAAAAACGAATCTGTTATGAATTTATGTACTAACTTGAGGGGTCGACTCTGTTGTAGATATTGGATCAATCTAAAGCTTCACATGCTTTTGTTGTTCTTTATTTGAAAAGTCTTTAAGAGATTAAGTTAGGTAACATAGTAGTTTCATCAAAAATAACATCTCTACTAATCACAATTTTTCTATTTTCACGACACCATAACTTATACCCTTTTACACCAGCCCAATAACCAAGAAAAACAGATTTAATAGATCTCAGTTCCAATTTTCCATTATCAACATAAGCATATGTAGAACACCCAAAAATTTTTAAATTAGAATAATCAGCAGGATTACTAGACCATATCTCTTATGGAGTCTTTTTCTCAATGGCAACAGATGGAGATCAGTTGATGTAACACCTCAAACCCGGTCTGGACGCTATGGCCGAATCTGGTGTGTCACATTGAACTGTTCTAGCAAAAACCTTGTTTTCATTGAAATCCCTTCCTAAAATAAAAGAAACCCTAATTAACTTTTAAAAAAAACACATTCAGTTACGAAAGCCTTGTTTAAAACATTTGATTAAAAAAAACTTAGTTCCGGAAACGTAGGAAACATACTATAATTTAAGAAATTCATGTTCAACTTCTCACAATTACATTAAAAATAATAATAATTCAAGTAATAATAACACAATGAAAACCTTATTACAATCTGGTCTGGAACATACTTAAAAAGTAGTAAAAACATAAATGCTAAAATGAAAACCCAAGTCCAAATTATCCTGCTAGCTGGCCACCCAGAGTCCCTCCAAACATCGAACCTTCTACTGAGCATCACTTGAAAATAAATAAAATAGGGGGTGAGTTTTCGCAAACTCAGTGTGTACAACCCTCGAAGAAAACAAGCATTCAAACAAAAAACATCATTCATCATTCATGCAATGCAATCCCATCCAAATTATCCATCCGCTACACACCGGCTCCGTCCCCCGTCACACCATGTGGGGATATAAATATCGACCCACCCAACCCACACACCATGGTAGCCCGGTTGCGGAACTACCTTCATTTACATATTAGGCTTTAAAAGCAGTCGATGGATCCACGATTGTCAAGCAACGATGCAATCCTCATATACTTCCTTCGTTCCATAATTTCCAACCGATATGCAACCAAAGAAGATATCATATGTATGCATGTCGCATCAACAAAACTTACATTCAACACCTAGGGGTATTTTCGTCATTTTTAACCTTAGTGGCATTTCGATAATTTTCTCTTAATTACGGTTTTCACTTATCTTGGCCCATTAACAAGTCTCGTGAGCTAAGATGAACAAATACTATGAACCAGGTAGGATTCCAGAGAAGAGAAGGTGGGTCATTAAGACCGCTTAAGTACCAAGCTCTCCCTAGATCCAATCCTAAACATGCATATACCCGTTGCCACACCTTAACCCTTTGATTTGCCCACGGTCACAATATATTAATTAAGTCTTATGTGGATATCATATACTAGGCCCAAAACCCCTTACAAAGCCCAAACAATTTCACATACCTGTATTTGGCCCATTATGCCCAATCATATTCGTATGGCCCATTAGGCCCAAATCACCTGTATATGGCCCATTAGGCCCAAATCACATTTATATGGCCTGTTAGGCCCAATCACATTCATATTCATGCTCACAAAAAAAATCCTATCACAAAGCATTAATATTCAGTTTTTGCCTATTATGGGCCCAATAGCCCATCGGGCCCATTTAGCCCATTCCGGCCCATATGGCCAAATCACAACCCAAGTCCATGGAATCGCCCGTGGGCCTCAGGCAACCTATCAATTTCCCCCTTACGAGTGTTCGCACACTCGCAAGACTACCGTAGCCAAACTTTCTACTTTTCGGCATTTCAGCTTTTTGGTTTTTCGTCTTTTCGGCTTTTCGGTTTTTCGGCTTTTGCCGATTCATTGTGTGTGTGCAGTGTATTTACACACCTGGTAAGCAAGCGTGCTGCGATTTCTGCAGCCCAAACCTATAATCGATATCACTCAAAGATTAATCTCACATACTTATCGAATACTTTACCAAAAGCTGGAATCTCACCTTAACCTTACCTGAACGCTAAGCCTTTACTAGCTTCTACTTTGTTCACTAATCACTTATATCTCTCAGATCTAAAGAGCAAATCGGTAGGAATCCAAAATCGAGATCTGACACTAATTCCCTACCAAATTCGATTAGAAAGAAGTGAGGAACTGAATACTCGATACTTATCAAAAACCGATTGGGAGAGGAAACACTTACACTAGAATCGACTGGGTGGAAAGAGTAGTGGCGGCACCAAGGGTATTCGGCCAAAGGATATTCGGCTCTTAGAGATTTGAATGGCAACAATTGATTACTCAACACCGAATAAGAGAGGAAGAAGAATTGGCTGAAGTAAAGAATGTATTGAGTAGAGGAGAAATAGAATTCGGCACAAGGAAGAAGAAAAAGAAAAGAAGGCAGAGAGTTTTCAACTTTTAGAGAAAAGAGTTTCTGGCAACAGGGTGGAGGAAATTTGGCATTAGCTTCATACCCTAGCATTCGAAACCCATTTATAAGCTTTATAGCCGAATTTTTCCATGCCTAATTCCCCATTCGGCTCCATCACTTCTCCCTTCTCATCTCATCATTTTTCTCCCTGATAACCCCTTAATCCCTTCCTTAATTTTCTCTCCTGAACACTTCTCTTGGAGTCCTCTTTCACGCCACTTCCATCCTTCTAGATGACTAAAATTAAACTTCTAAAAACACTAAGCTAGGATTCGAACCTTGGACCTCCTTGCTACCTATTAACACCACCTCCCTACACCCTAAGTGGTGTCACTTAGCCACTCCTCTATAGGGCTTTTTGATATTATTTTCCCCTAACTTTATTTAAAAGCCCAACTACTTGCCAACCCTGATTCTTTTAATGATTAAACTATAATTTCATTTACACCTAAGTTTGAATTAAGACCTACTATAATTATCACTGGGCCAGAAATATAAAACACAATTTTTATCAAAACCGAAAACAAAGAAAGTTCAGGATTTCGGGATTTTTGAGTTTCGAGATTTTTGGGGTGTTACAACTCTACCCCTAAAAGAAATTTTGTCCTTGAAATTTACCTTGTTCAAACAGTTGAGGATATTGACGACGCATCACTTCTCCAGGTTCCCAAGTAGCCTCCTCAGCCTTGTGATTCTGCCAAAGTACTTTGACCAATGGAACGGACTTCCTTCTCAGTACTTTGGCATCTCGACCAATTATTTGTATGGGCTCTTCCTCGAAAGTCAGGTCTGGCCTAACCTTAATTTCTTCCACCACCACGACATGTGAAGGATCTGCGTGATACCGCCTTAGCACGGAAACATGAAACACGTCGTGGATCTGGCTTAGTTCAATAGGTAACTCCAGCTGATAAGCAACTGGCCCAATCCGTCTTACCACCCGATATGGCCCAATGAACCTTGGGCTTAGCTTCCCCTTTCCTCCAAACCTTAACACTTTCTTCCACGGAGAGACCTTCAGAAAAACTAAGTCTCCTACTGCATATTCTATTTCTCGACGCTTAAGGTCAGCATACGACTTCTGCCTATCTGAGGCCTCCTTCAAACGATCCTAAATCAATTTTACCTTATCCTCAGTATCGGCTACTAACTCAGGGCCCAAAACTCTCCGTTCGCCCAACTCCATCCAACATGTTGGAGTTTGACACCTTCGCCCATAGAGTGCTTCATACGAAGCCATCTCAATGCTTGCTTGGTAGTTATTATTGTACGCGAATTCGACTAACAGTAAATAGTCCTCCCAACTACCTCAGAACTCAATCACACATCCCCTCAACATATCTTCCAACACTTAGATCACCCTTTCCAATTGTCCATTAGTTTGAGGGTGGAAAGCCGTACTGAAATTCAAACTAGTACCCAACGCCTCATGCAGCTTCTTCCAAAATCGTGAAGTGAAACGTGGGTCCCTATCAGATATTATGGAAAATGGCACTCCATGCAATCGTAAAATCTCCACTACGTATAGCCTAGCCAGCTTTCGCAATGAGTAATCAGTGCGAATCGGTACAAAATGGGCAGACTTGGTTAACCGATCTACTATGACCCATTGTAATATCCCGAATTACAGCCTAATCGAAATAGTGGTTTTGTGACCACAAATCCGAGATACAAATAATTATTTTATAATTATTTTTAGGTATATGATATGATTGCATGATTGTGTGAAAATTTCGTAACGAAATTCTATGCATAAAGTGCTTAATTTGAAATTAGGGACTAAATCGAATAAGTTGCAAAACTTGCATTCTAGAAGTTTCTAGTATGAAATTGTTTTGAAATATTAATTAGGAGGTCTTAAATAGAAATTTTACCAATTTCTAAGTTTATGGACAAAAATTGGACATGGATAGAATTTTTGGAAAGTTTAGTAGTAAGGGCATTTTGGTCATTTAGGGGTAAAATGAATTAAAATACAAAATTAAAAGCCAATTTTGCTCATCTTCAACCCCATGGCCGAATATAGCAAGGAGAAACCATGGATAGGGTTTTTAAAGCTTCCAAGCTCGATTGTAAGTCCATTCTAGCCCCGTTTTTCAAGTTCTTTACTCTTTAGAGTCCCGGTAGCTCGATTTAGCTTATGCTAGCAATAATTTAACCTAGGGTTTATATTTGGAAAAATACCCATAGGTGAAATTTGTGTATTTGGTGTTTTATGATAGAATATGAGGTTTTAAGTTATGTTAGACAACTTGTGCTACTCGGTTTTAAGTGAAAACAAGCAAAAGGGCTTAATCGGTAAAAATACCTAATAGTCATAAGTACATGTTAGAGTGATAATTTGATGTTGCCATAGAAGGGAAAAATGATCAGCATGTCATAAAACATAAGAAAATAGGCTGAAGTTTAATTTACGAGCTTTGGGGCAAAAGTGTAAATATGCAAAAGTTTAGGGGCAAAATTGTAATTTTTCCAAAATATGATTTTGAGTCAATTTGAATAAAGTTCTAATTAGACTATATTTTAAATGATAGAGTAAGGAAAACTAAAATTCGGGCTAAAATGGGGAAAATACCAAGTTGTGGACGAAATGGTAAAGGTAGCCATTTTTGCATACTAGGTAAGTTCATATGTAAATGTTGGTAACATAGTTATTATTTTAAATGTTTTTATGTTATTTAAATGATATGATAATTATTATGAAATATTATACTCGTGATAATTGTTTGATAATATGTGAAATTATGTGATATACTTGGAAAATGTGGAATACTACCGAGTATCGGTATCGGTATTCCGTAGAAGATGGTTGAGACACATGATTGGGAAAAAGGTCCCGTTGATGTAACGTCCCGTACCCGAGACCGTTCCCGGAGTTGAACACGAGGTGTTAACAGACTTAATTCATTGCTTAAACAACTCAAACAATTTAATTTTAGAAATTCCAGACAAGCTGGCTAACTGCATCACAGTTGCTTAAAAATTCATATCTCGAGTTACAAAACTCGAAATCCAATTCTGTCAATTTTCCCTGAAAATAGACTCATATATATATTTACTAAATTTTGTCTAGAATTTTTGGCTATGCCAATTAGTACAGTTTATTAGTTAAAGTCTCCCCTGTTTCAGGGTTCGACTGCTCTGACCTCTGTGTATTACGAATCACATATCTCTCAGTACAGAATTTCAATGACTATGAAGTTTGTTTCTAATTAAACTAGACTCAATAAGAAATCTGTACATATAAATTATGACTTCTAACTATTTTTATAAAATTTATGGTGAATTTCCAAAGCCAGAATAGGGGATCCAGAAATTGCTCTGGCCCTGTTTCACAAAAATTTAAACATCTCATAAAATATAACTCATATACCTGTTTTGTTTCTTCCATATGAAAATAGACTCATAATTATTCAATTTCATATTTTATTCATCATCTAATTATATCTCTACTATTTTTAATGATTTTTCAAATTTAAGTCACTACTGCTATCTAAATCTATTTTATGGTAAATTTTACCTATTTCATGGTTTCTATGGATTAACTAGCAATTTGACATATATAACACCAAATATGATCATAATTAGCCATTCCAATGGCTAATCATTACCAAGCATTTTTATACTACTCAATAACCATATCATAAGACCATATATACAAAATGATTATAATGCTATACATGCCATACTCAAAATATACAAGCCATTATGCCAAGATAGTATACGGATAGTGTGAGCGTGCCTCCGACCGTTCCCGATTTCCGAGCTGGCTTGTCAACACTACAAGGAATGAAAAGGAGGGAGTAAGCATAAATTCTTAGTAAGTTCACATGCAAATAGCAAGTAACATAACCATATAAGCAAACATAAAACATCATTTGCATAATCATCACCAAGACATTCATATCATATTTTCAGTTATCATCTTACCATATTGTTGTTATATCAATTTTTCAACCCGAGGGTTAAGTACATACTTGTCCAAAGTATCCATTTCACAACACTTACCAATACGTCCCTTTTCATCTCGAGTATTCCTCCATTTGAGTGGAACTTTACCCGTTGAACACATCGGAATATAATTCGGATACATGGAAAGTTTGCACATAAGTGCCACATATGTAGCCAAGCTACTATGTAACCCGCCCATAAGCGAACTCGGACTCAACTCAACGAGCTCGGGCGTTCGCATCCATAAGTGAACTCGGACTCAACTCAACGAGCTCGGATGCATAGTTACATCTCACGAACTCGGACTCAACTCAACGAGTTCGGACATTCGCATCCATAAGTGAACTCGGACTCAACTCAACGAGCTCGGATGCTCAACCATCCGAGTGACATGTCACTTGTATCCTAATCCATTCCTAAGGTTCAACGGGACCTTTTTCCCAATCATGTGTCTCAACCATCTTCTACGGAATACCGATACTGATACTCGGTAGTGTTTCACATTTTCCAAGTATATCACATAATTTGACATATTATCAAACAATTATCACGAGTATAATATTTCCTAATAATTATCATATCATTTAAATAATATAAAAACATTTAAAATAATAACTATGTTACCAACATTTACATATGAACTTACCTAGTATGCGAAAATGGCTACTTTTACCATTTCGTCCACAACTTGGTATTTTCCCCATTTTAGCCTGAATTTCAGTTTTCCTTGCTCTATCATTTAAAATATAGTCTAATTAGGACTCACATTATTCAAATTGACCCAAAATCATATTTTGGAAAAATTACAATTTTGCCCCTAAACTTTTGCATATTTACACTTTTGCCCAAAAGCTTGTAAATCAAACTTCAGCCTATTTTCTTATGTTTTGTGACATGCTGATCATTTTTCCCTTCTATGGAAACATCAAATTCTCACTCTAACATGTACTTATGACTATTAGGTATTTTTACCAATTAAGCCCTTTTGCTCGTTTTCACTTAAAACCGAGTAGCACAAGTTGTCTAACATAATTTAAAACCTCATATTCTATCATAAAACACCAAAATACACAAATTTCACCTATGAGTATTTTTCCAAATATAAACCCTAGGTTAAATTATTGCTAGCATAAGCTAAATCGAGCTACCGGGACTCCAAAAACGTAAAGAACTTGAAAAACGGGGCTAGAATGGACTTACAATCGAGCTTGGAAGCTTGAAAAACCCTAGCCATGGTTTCTCCTTGCTATATTCGGCCATGGGGTTGAAGATGAGCAAAATTGGCTTTTAATTTTGTATTTTAATTCATTTTACCCCTAAATGACCAAAATGCCCTTACTACTAAACTTTCCAAAAATTCCATCCATGTCCAATTTTTGTCCATAAACTTAGAAATTGGTAAAATTGCTATTTAAGACCTCCGAATTAATATTTCAAAACAATTTCATACTAGAAACTTCTAGAATGCAAATTTTGCAAATTATTCGATTTAGTCCATAATTTCAATTTAAGCATTTTAGGCATAAAATTTCTCCACGAAAATTTCACACAATCATGCAATCATATCATAGACCTCAAAATAATCATAAAATAATTATTTCTATCTCGAATTTTGTGGTCACGAAACCACTATTCCGATTAGGCCCTAATTTGGGATATTACAACTCTCCCCCCTTTAGGGATTTTCGTCCCCGAAAATCTTACCAGAAAAGTGGTCTTCACTTTTAATCTCATATTCATCTTAGAAGAACTTTCACTTAGACTGTACCTCCAATACATCTCTTTAATTTCTCATATGATCAAAGCTTACATCTCAACTCTCAATCTGTTCTTAAATTTTCAACCCTTCTCGGTTTCCCATGATATCATGACATAAAACCCGAATCTTAACTTGATTAATGGAGACCGTAATTCCAAGAAATCCAACAATCAAAGAGACACGAAATTCCATGAACCTTGATGAGTAGGAATCCATTCAATACGTATATGATTTATAGATCTCGCCAAACATTTAACAATAGGATACATCACATTTTCCTCTTTACTCGCCATGGAAATAATTACGATATGGCCTCAAGAATAATCCTTCTCATTTCCATCCCAATATCAACAACGACAAGGATAATTTTGATAGATCCCAATGCTCGGCTTTAACCCCTTTAACAACTCCGATTTTATGTAACATCGAATGCTCTAAACTATTACATTACCTCACCGTCTTGAAACACATCACAATTCATACCACGAGACATTCTTGAAAGTCGAAAGTCTTTACTCAATGTAGACTAGTCTAGTTCGGGCGCTTGATTACCAATATTCTCATCTATCCGAACTTTGTCAACATGTAATAAACTTTTCAGCTTTCACAAAATGAAAACCTTATCATTCGTAGTGACTTTAACTAATATCAAACTTTTTCTAATAAATATACACTTCTCGTTCAGACTATTTACTCTTTTATCCGTACAAAATGAAATTCTATTATCAAACTTGGGAAAAATAATCCTAAAATAATTGTCGCATGAAATCTTTCAAATAGATAATTCACCATACCGATGAAACTCGCGCTTTTATCACTTATGCCTTTCATCGATGTCAAATCCTTACACGAAATTAGAAAAAAAACCCCAATACTAAAATCACCACATTACCAAGATCAAATTAGAAGTATAGTCATATTTGACATGATTATCACGAGTGAAGAACGCACTTCGAACACGAGTCATAATTGACAAATTATGGAACAAAGATAACAAGAAAACCGAATAAAGAAATCCAAAATAGAGAAATCCAGAATAAAGAAATCCAGAATAAAGAAATCCAGAATAAAGAAACCCAAGATACGATACTATGCTGGAGAATCGAAAACCAAGCCGAAGAATCGAAAACCAAACTCATAGAGAAAATACGGAATACCCCGATAATTCTTCAAAGAAAGAAAGTCCAAAAGAAAACATCATTTAATCCCACTGGAATCAAATATAACAAGGACAATATATCTTCCTATACATATATATAAGATGAAGCATCAAGTAGAAGAAACAGAACCATAATATCATATGTATTCTCTCATCAATTTTTATCAGACGATTTAAATGAAATAGAATACCCGATGAAATAGAGCAATATAAATTATAAACCAGTCGGACTACCAATGCTTTCATCCAACACCGTGATTAAAAGACATTCCCATATAACAAGAATTTCTTCAGAAGATCAATAGCCATAGAAATATTTCTAAGAACGGGTAAACACATAGAACATCTCAAAAGAGACTGCTAAATCTGTCCAGTCATAACTATCACACTCAGATAGTTCACATTTCAAATATCATTTCCCCAACTAGTTACAAGCGTCACAAATTTCATATTAAACCATTCACTAAAGAAGGCCATTCTGAATAAATTTCGATTTACACTTTTCTCGACCTTGCACCTGAGTAATTCGGTTTACCAAGGAGAATTCCTTTTCTAACTGGGACAATGCATAATTCCAATAATCTTTACGTCAATCCGATACTTTACTGGCTCTAACTTTACTTATCAGCTCATTTTTAATCTCTGATCATACTTATAATTATTCTATCACTGAACTCTTTGGGTTCTCAACCGGAAACTTATTCAATACAAATCTCATGAAATTCCATTATAAGTACCATTTCGGTAAGGTGGAAGGTTTGTAGGACCTCTGACTCGACTTTCTTATACATACACATATGACACAAATTCCATCATCATAGCAACATCATCAAAATCATGTCATTCATTCATGTTGGCTTACACCAATTTTCCTATTGTCCCATTTAGACAATATACTTATGCATACATTCTATGTTTTCTAGATAGCTTTACTTATCCAATCATTTAATTAAATTAAGTCATGCTCATGACATCATATAAGGCCAAACAAACATAGATATTTGCACCACAATCATAACTTTCATTTCGTGCATCATCATGTACATATCATTACAATCATATAATTCAGTCCAACAATTTAACATAGATAAGTTCATTCCATTATAATCCTTTATCTCATAAAAATTATGTATCATTAGCATTCATCAACATTCGACGTCCAAATCAAAACAAGGACATTTTCATTCATATCATAATATTATGACCTTTATTCATACCTCTACTACTTTCTATTTATTCCGTTCATCTTATCAAGTAAGCCATATACACTACATCATATGAGCATTAAGCAAATATGAATATTTATCACATATGTATCATAAACCTTTATTCATTCTTTTCTGAACCGATACTTATCATAATCATAATTTTACTCAAATACCTTCACATAACGTTGAACATGGTCAGCGCAGCTCGGTTGGAGAGTACCCTGTCTAAATAAGACGGTACTCATACGCGTCGGAAGACATCACACTATCACAGATCAGTGGCATGTATAGCTAAACTTTTACACATGCTAGGTTAGTCCGAGAATCGACTAAACCTGCTCTGATACCACCAAATGTAACGTCCCGTACCCGAGACCATTGCCGGAGTTGAACACGAGGTGTTAATAGACTTAATTCATTGCTTAAACAACTCAAACAATTTAATTTTAGAAATTCCAAACAAGCTGGCTAACTGCGTCATAGTTTCTTAAAAATTCATATCTCGAGTTACGAAACTCGAAATCCAATTTTGTCAATTTTCCCTGAAAATAGACTCATATATCTATTTACTAAATGTTTTCTAGAATTTTTGGCTAGGCCAATTAGTACAGTTTATTAGTTAAATCTCCCCTATTTCAGGGTTCGACTGCTCTGACCTCTGTGTATTACGAATCACATATCTCTCTGTACAGAATTTTAATGACTATGAAGTTTCTTTCTCATTAAACTAGACTCAATAAGAAATCTGTACATATAAATTATGACTTCTAACTATTTTTATACAATTTATGGTGAATTTCTAAAGTCAGAACAGGGGATCCAGAAATCGCTCTGGCCCTGTTTCACAAAAATTTAAACATCTCATAAAATATAACTCATATACCTGTTTCGTTTCTTCCATATGAAAATAGACTCACAATTATTCAATTTCATATTTTATTAATCATCTAATTATATCTCTACTATTTTTAATTATTTTTCAAATTTAAGTCACTACTGCTGTCTGAATCTATTTTATGTTAAATTTTACCTATTTCATGGTTTCTATGGATTAACTAGCAATTTGACATATATAACACCAAATATGATCATAATTAGCCATTCCAATGGCTAATCATTACCAAGCATTTTTATACTACTCAATAACCATATCATAAGACCATATATACAAAATGATTATAATGCTATACATGCCATACTCAAAATATACAAGCCATTATGCCAAGATGGTATACGGATAGTGTGAGCGTGCCTCCGACCGTTCCCGATTTCCAAGCTGGCTTGTCAACACTACAAGGAATGAAAAGGAGGGAGTAAGCATAAATTCTTAGTAAGTTCACATGCAAATAGCAAGTAACATAACCATATAAGCAAACATAAAACATCATTTGCATAATCATCACCAAGACATTCATATCATATTTTCATTTGTCATCTTACCATATTGTTGTTATATCAATTTTTCAACCCGAGGGTTAAGTACATACCTGTCCAAAGTATTCATTTCACAACACTTACCAATACGTCCATTCTCATCTCGAGTATTCCTCCATTTGAGTGGAACTTTACCCGTTGAACACATCGAAATATAATTCGGATACATGGAAAGTTTGCACATAAGTGCCACATATGTAGCCAAGCTACTATGTAACCCGCCCATAAGCGAACTCGGACTCAACTCAATGAGCTCGGGCGTTCGCATCCATAAGTGAACTCGGACTCAACTCAACGAGCTCGGATGCATAGTTACATCTCACGAACTCGGACTCAACTCAACAAGTTCGGACATTCGCATCCATAAGTGAACTCGGACTCAACTCAACGAGCTCGGATGCTCAACCATCCTGGTGACATGTCACTTGTATCCTAATCCATTCCTAAGGTTCAACGGGACCTTTTTCCCAATCATGTGTCTCAACCATCTTCTACGGAATACCGATACCGATACTCGGTAGTGTTTCACATTTTCCAAGTATATCACATAATTTGACATATTATCAAACAATTATCACGAGTATAATATTTCCTAATAATTATCATATCATTTAAATAATATAAAAACATTTAAAATAATAACTATGTTACCAACATTTACATATGAACTTACCTAGTATGCGAAAATGGCTACTTTTACCATTTCGTCCACAACTTGGTATTTTCCCCATTTTAGCCTGAATTTCAGTTTTCCTTGCTCTATCATTTAAAATATAGTCTAATTAGGACTCACATTATTCAAATTGCCCCAAAATCATATTTTGGAAAAATTACAATTTTGCCCCTAAACTTTTGCATATTTACACTTTTTCCCCAAAGCTCGTAAATCAAACTTCAGCCTATTTTCTTATGTTTTATGATATGCTGATCATTTTTCCCTTCTATGGCAACATCAAATTCTCACTCTAACATGTACTTATGACTATTAGGTATTTTTACCGATTAAGCCCTTTTGCTCGTTTTCACTTAAAACCGAGTAGCACAAGTTGTCTAACATAATTTAAAACCTTATATTCTATCATAAAAAACCAAAATACACAAATTTCACCTATGGGTACTTTTCCAAATATAAACCCTAGGTTAAATTATTGCTAGCATAAGCTAAATCGAGCTACCGAGACTCCAAAAACGTAAAGAACTTGAAAAACGGGGCTAGAATGGACTTACAATCGAGCTTGGAAGCTTGAAAAACCCTAGCCATGGTTTCTCCTTGCTATATTCGGCCATGGGGTTGAAGATGAGCAAAATTGGCTTTTAATTTTTTATTTTAATTCATTTTACCCCTAAATGACCAAAATGCCATTACTACTAAACTTTCCAAAAATTCCATCCATGTCCAATTTTTGTCCATAAACTTAGAAATTGGTAAAATTGCTATTTAATACCTCCTAATTAATATTTCAAAACAATTTCATACTAGAAACTTCTAGAATGCAAATTTTGCAAATTATTCGATTTAGTCCCTAATTTCAATTTAAGCATTTTAGGCATAAAATTTCTTCACGAAAATTTCACACAATCATGCAATCATATCATAGACCTCAAAATAATCATAAAATAATAATTTCTATCTCGAATTCTGTGGTCACGAAACCACTATTCCGATTAGGCCCTAATTTGGGATATTATAGTTGAACCTTAGGAATGGATTAGGATACAAGTGACATGTCACTGGGATAATTGGGCATCCGAACTCATTGAGTTGAGTCCGATTTCACTTATGGATGCGAATGTCCAAACTCGTTGAGTTGAGTCCGAGTTCGTGAAATGTAACTAGGCATCCGAGCTCGTTGAGTTGAGTCCGAGTTCACTTATTGATGCGAACGCCCGAGCTCGTTGAGTTGAGTCCGAGTTCACTTATGGGCGGGTTACATAGTAGCTTGGCTACATATGTGGCACTTATGTACAAACTTTCCATGTATCCGAATTATATTCCGATGTGTTCAACGGGTAAAGTTCTACTCAAATGGAGGAATACTCAAGATGAAAGGGACGTATTGGTAAGTTTTGTGAAATGGATACTTTGACCAGGTATGTAGTTAACCCTCGGGTTGAAAAATCGATATAACCACAATATGGTAAGATGATAAATGAAAATATGATATGAATGTCTTGGTGATGATTATGCAAATGATGTTTTATGTTTGCTTATATGGTTATATTACTTTCTATTTGCATGTGAACTTACTAAGCATTTATGTTTACTCCCTCCTTGTCATTCCTTGTAGTGTTGACAAGCCAGCTCAAAAATCGGGAACGGTCGGAGGCACGCTCACACTATCCGTATACCATCTTGGCATAATGGCTTGTATATTTTGAGTATGACATGTATAGCATTATAATCATTTTGTATATATGGTCTTATGATATGGTTATTGAGTAGTATAAAAATGCTTGGTAATGATTAGCCATTGGAATGGCTAATTATGATCATTTTTGGTGTTATGTATGTCAAATTGCTAGTTAATCCATGAAAATCATGAAATAGGTAAAATTTACCATAAAATATATTCAGACAGCAGTAGTGACGTGAATTTGAAAAATCATTAAAAATAGTAGAAATATAATTAGATGAAAAAATAAAACATGGAATTGAATAATTATGAGTCTATTTTCATATGGAAGAAACAAAACAAGTATATGAGTTATATTTTATGAGATGTTTGAATTTTTGTGAAATAGGGCCAGAGCGATTTCTGGATCCCTTGTTCTGATTTTGGAAATTCACCATAAATTGTATAAAAATAATTAGAAGTCATAATTTATATGTACAGATTTTTTTTTGAGTCTAGTTTTAATAGAAACAAACTTCATAGTCATTGAAATTCTTTACAGAGAGATATCTGATTCGTAATACACAGAGGTCAGAGTAGTTGAACCCTGAAACAGGGGAGACTTTAACTAATAAACTGTACTAATTGGCCTAGAAAAAAATTCTAGAAAAAAATTAGTAAATAGATATATGAGTATAGTTTCAGGGAAAATTTACAGAATTGGATTTTGAGTTTCAGAACTCGAGATATGAATTTTTAAGAGACTGTGATGTAGTTAGCCAGCTTGTCTAGAATTTCTAAAATTAAATTGTTTGAGCTGTTTAAGTAATGAATTAAGTCTGTTAACACCTCGTATTCGACTCCAGTGACGGTCTTGGGTACGGGGCATTACATTTGGTGGTATCAGAGCAGGTTTAGTCGGTTCTCGGACTAACCTAGCATGTGTAAAAGTTTAGCTATACATGCCACTGATCTGTGATAGTGTGATGTCTTCCGACGCGTATGAGTACCATCTTATTTAGACAGGGTACTCTCCAACCGAGCTGCGCCGACCATGTTCAATGTTATGTGAAGGTATTTGAGTAAAATTATGATTATGATAAGTATCGGTTCAGAAAAGTATGAATAAAGGTTTATAATACATATGTGATAAATATTCATATTTGCTTAATGCTCATTTGATGTAGTGTATATGGCTTACTTGATAAGATGAACAGAATAAATAGAAAGTAGTAGAGGCATGAATAAAAGTCATAATATTTTGATGACGTTGTTATGATGTTGGAAGTTGTGTCATATGTGTATGTATAAGAAAGTCGAGTCAGAGGTCCTACAACCCCTCCCCCTTACCGAAATGGTACTTATAATGGAATTTCATGAGATTTGTATTGAATAAGTTTCCGGTTGAGAACCCAAAGAGTTCAGTGATAGAATAATTAGAAGTATGATCAGATATTGAAAATGAGCTGATAAGTAAAGTTAGAGCCAGTAAAGTATCGGATTGGCATAAAGATTATTGGAATTATGCATTGTTCCAGTTAGAAAAGGAATTCTCCTTGGTAAACCGAATTACTCAGGTGCAAGGTCGAGAAAAGTGTAAATCGAAATTTATTCAGAGCTGGCCTTCTTTAGTGAATGGTTTAATATGAAATTTGTGACGCCAGAACTAGTTGGGGAAATGATATTTGAAATGTGAACTATCTGAGTGTGATAGTTATGATTTGGACAGATTTAGCGATCTCTTTTGAGATGTTCTATGTGTTTACCCATTCTCGAAAATATTTCTATGGCTATTGATCTTACTCAAGAAATTCTTGTTATATGGGAATGTCTTTTAATCCTGGTGTTGGATGAAAGCATTGGTAGTCCGATTGGTTTATAATTTATATTGCTCTATTTCATCGGGTATTCTATTTCATTTAAATCGATAAGAATTGATGAGAGAATACATATGATATTATGATTCTGCTTTCTTCTACTTGATGCTTCATCCGATATATATGTATGGGAAGATATATTGTTCTTATTATATTTGATTCTAGTGGGATTAAATGATGTTTTCTTTTGGACTTTATTTCTTTGAAGAATTATCGGGGTATTCCGTATTTTCTCTATGAGTTTGGTTTTCGATTCTCCGGCTTGTTTTTTGATTCTCCAGCATAGTATCATATCTTGGGTTTCTTTATTCTGGATTTCTTTATTCTGGATTTCTCTATTTTGGATTTCTTTATTTGGTTTTCTTGTTATCTTTGTTCCATAATTTGTTAATTATGACTCGTGTTCGAAGTACGTTCTTCAGCCCGTGATAACCATGTCAAATATGACTATACTTCTAATTTGATCTTGGTAATGTGGTGATTTTAGTATTGGGGTTTTTTTTTTCTTTTTTCTAATTTCTGTGCAAGGATTTGACATCAGAAAAGGCATAAGTGATAAAAGCGCGAGTTTCAATCGGTATGGTGAATTATCTATTTGAAAGATTTCATGTGACAATTATTTCAGGATTATTTTTCCCAAGTCTGATAATAGAATTTCATTTTGTACGGATAAAAGAGTAAATAGTCTGAACGAGAAGTGTATATTTAATAGAAAAAGTTTGATATTAGTTAAAGTCACTACGAATGATAAGGTTTTCATTTTGTGAAAGCTGAAAAGTTTATTACATGTTGACAAAGTTCGGATAGATGAGAATATTGGTAACCGAAGCGTCTGAACTAGACTAGTCTACATTGAGTAAAGACTTCCGACTTTCAAGAATGTGTCTTGTTGTATGAATTGTGATGTGTTTCAAGACGGTGAGGTAATGTGATAGTTTAGAGCATTCGATGTTACATAAAATCGGAGTTGTTAAAGGGGTTAAAGCCGAGCATTGGGATCTATCAAAATTATCCTTGTCAGTGTTGATATTGGATGGAAATGAGAAGGATTATTCTTGAGGCCATATCAAAATTATTTCCATGGCAGAAAGAGGAAAATGTGATGTATCCTATTGTTAAATGTTTGACGAGATCTATAAATCATATCTGTATTGAATGAATTCCTACTCATCAGATTCATGGAAATTCAGGTCTCTTTGATTGTTGGATTTCTTAGAATTTCGGTCTTCATTAATCAAGTTAAGATCCGGGTTTTATGTCATGATATCATGGGAAACTGAGAAGGGTTGAAAATTTAAGAACAGTTGAGAGTTGAGATGTAAGCTTTCAGATCATATGAGAAATTAAAGAGATGTATTGGAGGTACAGTCTAAGTGAAAGTTCTTCGGCACCGAATATGAGATTAAAAGTGAAGACCACTTTTCTGGTAAGATTTTCGGGGACTAAAATCCCTAAAGGGGGGGAGACTTGTAATATCTCGAATTAGGGCCTAATCGGAATAGTGGTTTTGTGACCACAAATCCGAGATAGAAATAATCATTTTATAATTATTTTTAGGTTTATGATATGATTGCATGATTGTGTGAAAATTTCGTGACAAAATTCTATGCATAAAGTGCTTAATTTGAAATTAGGGACTAAATCGAATAAGTTGGAAAACTTGCATTCTAGAAGTTTCTAGTATAAAATTGTTTTGAAATATTAATTAGGAGGTCTTAAATAGCAATTTTACCAATTTCTAAGTTTATGGACAAAAATTGGACATGGATGGAATTTTTGGAAAGTTTAGTAGTAAGGGCATTTTGGTCATTTAGGGGTAAAATGAATTAAAATACAAAATTAAAAGCCAATTTTGCTCATCTTCAACCCCATGGCCGAATTTAGCAAGGAGAAACCATGGCTAGGGTTTTTCAAGCTTCCAAGCTCGATTGTAAGTCCATTCTAGCCCCGTTTTTCAAGTTCTTTACTCTTTGGAGTCCCGGTAGCTCGATTTAGCTTATGCTAGCAATAATTTAACCTAGGGTTTATATTTGGAAAAATACCCATAGGTGAAATTTGTGTATTTTGGTATTTCATGATAGAATATGAGGTTTTAAATTATGTTAGACAACTTGTGCTACTCGGTTTCAAGTGAAAACGAGCAAAAGGGCTTAATCGGTAAAAATACCTAATAGTCATAAGTACATGTTAGAGTGAGAATTTGATGTTGCCATAGAAGGGAAAAATGATCAGCATGTCATAAAACATAAGAAAATAGGCTGAAGTTTAATTTACGAGCTTTGGGGCAAAAGTATAAATATGCAAAATTTTAGGGGCAAAATTGTAATTTTTCCAAAATATGATTTTGGGTCAATTTGAATAATGTGAGTTCTAATTAGACTATATTTTAAATGATAGAGCAAGGAAAACTGAAATTCGGGCTAAAATGGGGAAAATACCAAGTTGTGGACGAAATGGTAAAGGTAGCCATTTTTGCATACTAGGTAAGTTCATATGTAAATGTTGGTAACATAGTTATTATTTTAAATGTTTTTATGTTATTTAAATGATATGATAATTATTATGAAATATTATACTCGTGATAATTGTTTGATAATATGTGAAATTATGTGATATACTTGGAAAATGTGAAATACTACCGAGTATCGGTATCGGTATTCCGTAGAAGATGGTTGAGACACATGATTGGGAAAAACGTCCCGTTGAACCTTAGGAATGGATTAGGATACAAGTGACATGTCACTGGGATATTTGGGCATCCGAACTCGTTGAGTTGAGTCCGAGTTCACTTATGGATGCGAATGTCCAAACTCGTTGAGTTGAGTCCGAGTTCGTGAAATGTAACTAGGCATCCGAGCTCGTTGAGTTGAGTCCGAGTTCACTTATTGATGCGAACACCCGAGCTCGTTGAGTTGAGTTCGAGTTCGCTTATGGGCGGGTTACATAGTAGCTTGGCTACATATGTGGCACTTATGTGCAAACTTTCCATGTATCCGAATTATATTTCGATGTGTTCAACGGGTAAAGTTCTACTCAAATGGAGGAATACTCAAGATGAAAGGGACGTATTGGTAAGTTTTGTGAAATGGATACTTTGACCAGGTATGTAGTTAACCCTCGGGTTGAAAAATCGATATAACCACAATATGGTAAGATGATAAATGAAAATATGATATGAATGTCTTGGTGATGATTATGCAAATGATGTTTTATGTTTGCTTATATGGTTATATTACTTTCTATTTGCATGTGAACTTACTAAGCATTTATGCTTACTCCCTCCTTGTCATTCCTTGTAGTGTTGACAAGCCAGCTCGAAAATCGGGAACGGTCGGAGGCACGCTCACACTATCCGTATACCATCTTGGCATAATGGCTTGTATATTTTGAGTATGACATGTATAGCATTATAATCATTTTGTATATATGGTCTTATGATATGGTTATTGAGTAGTATAAAAATGCTTGGTAATGATTAGCCATTGGAATGGCTAATTATGATCATTTTTGGTGTTATGTATGTCAAATTGCTAGTTAATCCATGAAAACCATGAAATAGGTAAAATTTACCATAAAATAGATTCAGACAGCAGTAGTGACGTGAATTTGAAAATTCATTAAAAATATTAGAGATATAATTAGATAACGAATAAAACATGGAATTGAATAATTATGAGTCTATTTTCATATGGAAGAAACGAAACAGGTATATGAGTTATATTTTATGAGATGTTTAAATTTTTGTGAAACAGGGCCAGAGCGATTTCTGGATCCCCTGTTCTGAATTTGGAAATTCACCATAAATTGTATAAAAATAATTAGAAGTCATAATTTATTTGTACAGATTTATTATTGAGTATAGTTTTAAGAGAAACAAACTTCATAGTCATTGAAATTCTGTACAGAGAGATATCTGATTCGTAATACACAGAGGTCAGAGCAGTTGAACCCTGAAACAGGGGAGACTTTAACTAATAAACTGTACTAATTTGCCCAGCAAAAATTCTAGAAAAAAAATTAGTAAATAGATATATGAGTTTAGTTTCAGGGAAAATTTACAGAATTGGATTTTGAGTTTTATAACTCGAGATATGAATTTTTAAGCCACTGTGACGCAGTTAACCAGCTTGTCTGGAATTTCTAAAATTAAATTATTTGATCTGTTTAAGTAATGAATTAAGTCTGTTAACACCTCGTATTCGACTCCAGCGACGGTCTCGGGTACGGGCCGTTACACCCATATCGAGTCTTTCTTAGTAGGCGTCAAGGGTATCCCACTAACAAAGTCCATAGTGATCCTTTCCCACTTCTAGAGTGGAATCTTCACTGGCTAAAGTAATCCTAAAGGCAACTGATGTTCCGCCTTCACCTTTTGACAGAGCAAACATTTGCCTACGAACTCCATAACCTCACGCTTAAGTCCAGGCCACCTATAAAGCTCACGCAAATTCTGATAAATCTTTTTTTCGCCAGGATGCATTGTGTAGAGACCACTATGTGCTTCTCGCAGAATAGACTGCCTTAGATCATCGTCCTTTGGTATACACATTCTCCCACAGAAACACAATACCCCTTCACCATTTATCCCAAAGTCCGATGTCTCCCCACTCTCCACTTGTTTAAAGCGAGCACTCAAAGTTTCATCCATTAATTGCTTACTCCTTATCTGCTCGACCCACACCGGCTTTACTTAAAGCTCAACTAACAAGCTACCATCATCCAACAAGCTTAAACGGGCGAGCATAGCTCTCAAGTCTGACTTAGCCCTACGACTCAATGCATCGGCTACCACATTCGCTTTGCCATGGTGGTATTCAATCGTACAATCATAATCCTTCAATAATTCCACCCTCCTATGTTGCCTAAGGTTTAGTTCCTTTTGGGTAAGGAGGTACTTCAAACTCTTGTGGTCTGAATAGATTAGGCACTTCTCCCCGTATAAGTAATGCCTCCATATTTTGAGCACGAACACCACCGCAGCTAGCTCCAAATCATGGGTTGGGTAATTCACCTCGTGAGTCTTAAGTTGTCGACGCAACCACCTTTCCTTCTTGCATCAATACGCAACCTAAGCCTACATGCGACGCGTCACTATAAACCGTAAACTCTTTCCCAGGCACTAGCTGAATCAACACAGGGGCCTCAGTTAAAACTTTCTTAAGCTTTCTAAAACTCTTTTGCTGCTTGTCCGTCCAAACAAACGGTACCCCTTTCCTCAACAACTTAGTTAAGGGTGCAGCACTTATGGAAAAGCCCTCAACAAACTGCCTATAGTATCCTGCCAAGCCCAGAAAACTTCAGATTTCTGATACCGTCTTGGGTGTTTTCCAGTCTAACACCGCTTCAATTTTCCGAGGATCCACCTTAATCCCCTCGGCTGACACCACATGTCCTAGAAAAGTAACCTCCCTTAGCCAAAATTCACACTTACTGAATTTGGCATACAACTACTTCTCCCTCAAAGTCTGTAACACAATCCTTAAGTGTGCATCATGCTCATCCTCATCTTTTGAGTACACCAAAATGTCATCTATAAAGACTACCACGAACCAATCCAAGTAGGGTTGGAAAACCTGATTCATGAGATCCATGAAAGCAGCAGGTGCGTTCGTTAGCCCGAATGGTATCACAAAGAACTCGTACTGCCCCTAACAAGTTCTGAAAGCTGTCTTATGAACATCTACCTCCTTAACCCTTAGTTGGTGATACCCCGAATGTAGGTCAATCTTCAAGAACACCGAAGCTCCCCTAAACTGATCAAAAAGATCATCGATTCTCGGTAGAGGGTACTTGTTCTTAATAGTTAACTTGTTTCACTGTCGATAATCGATGCACATTCGCAAGGTTCCATCCTTCTTCTTTACGAATAACACCGGTGCTCCCTATGGAGACACACTTGGTCGGATGAACCCTCGATCCAGCAATTCCTGAATTTGTGCCTTAAGTTCTACCAACTCCTTTGGTGCCATCTGATAAGGAGCGATAGACACCAGAGCCGTCTCAGGTGACAACTCGATTCCAAATTCCACTTCTCTACTGGGTGGCAACCCAGGCAGCTCCTCGGGAAAGACATCCGAAAATTCCTTAACTGTTCTCAACTCCTTAACAGTAAGGCTCTTAGCCTCCGTATCACTAATATAACCCAAAAAGGCTTCACATCCGTTTCGTACTAACTTCTCGGCCCTTAATGCCGAAATCACGTTCGACAGATAGTTTCGGCGTTCACCAATCACTATTACTTCCTTATCCTCTGCTGTTCTTAACACCATTCACTTTGCAGCACAGTCCAAGGTGGCTGGTGCTTCACCAGCCAATCCATACCTAAGATTAAGTCGAATTCGCTAAACGGCACTTCCATCAAATTCGCTAAAAAGGTAACCCCTTGGACTACTAAGGGTACCTCCCTAAACATCTTATTCACTCCTACAGACTGCCCTAACGAACTTATCACAGTCATCTCATTCGCAATAATCTCAAACATATCACCCAAAGGCTCAGTCTTATTGCATGCAACATATGAATGCGTCGATCCAATATCAATCAAGGTTGTGTAAGAAAACTCATATATAAAGAACATACCAGTTATCACATTTGGGGCATTCCCATCTTCTCGACGACGAGCAGCATAAATCAAAGCTGGCTGTCTCGCCTCAACATGGCCCGCATTTTCACCTGGTGCTCCGCGTCCACGTCCATTGCCGTTACTGCCCCTGGCCTGTCCATGACCCCTTGGCGGTAGCTGTCCACCCTTTAGTGGCTAAGCACCTCCTTGACCCACTACTAGCTCTCGACCTAGCGTTCGAGGGCAATCCTTGATCCTATGCTCCATAGACCCATAAGCGAAACAAGTTCCTATTCTCTTCCAACACTCGCCTCCATGCCTTCTCCCACAATCAGCACAAGGTGGAACCCCTAGATTAGCAGCAAGGGGCCCTGCTCTAACTGGCCCATTATTTCTAGCCCTAGCCCTAGCCTCTGTCCAACACCTGGGGTCTCAGCCTCCCTCTGTCCAACACCCCTCAGTGCACTTTACCTCCTCCGCTATATTTGCTTTCTCCATAAACTCTGAGAAAACTCATTCCCTTTACGGAGCTATCAGTACCCTGAGGCTATCTCTAAGCCCATCCTCAAACCTAATGCAACGCTCATACTCCGTTGGCACCATTACCCTTGCATACCTACTAAGGCATAGAAACTCCGCCTCATACTCCGCCACCGATTTATTGCCTTGGATCAAGTTCAGGAACTCCTTCCTCCTAGCATCCACATAGCTTGCACCCACATACTTCCCTTGGAATTCAGCTTTGAAAAACTCCCAGGTGACCCGCTTCGGTTTGGTGCCCTCTTTCACTATCAACCACCACTAATAGGCTTCCTCCCTAAGCAATGACACCGCCCCTTTCAACTTTTGCTCAAGTGAGTAGTCCAAATCCTCCATTATCCTTTTAGTGGCCTCCAACCAATATTCTGCCACATTAGGAGCCACACCAGCCACTCCCTTGAAGATCTCATCCCCGTTCGACCGAAGTTGTTCCAGAACGGACCCCTGATTTCCACTGCCATTATTGGGCCCAGCGACCCTTTCCAAAATCTTAGCATTGCTTGCGACAATGCATTTTCTCCCGCAGCCCGATCATATGATCTATTCCTAGCCACCGGTGAGGCCGGAGCCTCTTCTACTCTAACATCGGGCATATGGCCTGATTCGACGATTCAGCCCTAACGCTTCCGCGGCCTCGGCCACAGCCTCATACACCTCTTCTAGACCTCATCGTTGATTCACGTATTATCTGGATTAGAAATTTTATGAAGCTTTAGTTAGTTTAATAATTATACCGATGTTTTATTAAAATATTTAAAGAGAAGATCGTTTTCAAAAATCCTCTACAGTTTCCAAATCCTCTACAGTTTCCAGATCCTAGGGCTTTAGTTCCCTTCTAACAATCATCTAAAGTAGCCCTCTAACTATCCACTGTATAACAATTTAAACAAAGTTAAAGATAAAATCACTTACTTGGTTCGACATCGGAGACTCGATGTGCCGCTCAGCAAGATTTCCCTTTTTCCAAAGCATTGTGATCCAAAATATTTTTAAAATCTGAAAAGAAACCAAATAATAAGGCCCACTTTACAGCCCGAGTTTTGCAACCAGGGCTCAGATACCACTAAATGTAACACCCCAAAGCCGGCCTGGACACTATGGCTGAATCTGGTGTGTCACATTGAAGTGTTTTAGCGAAAACCGTTTTTTCATTGAAAACCCTTCCTAAAATAAAAGAAACCCTAATTAACTTAAAAAAAACACATTCAGTTACGAAAGTCTTGTTTAAAACATTTGATTAAAAAAAACTTAGTTGCGAAAACGTAGGAAACATACTATAATTTAAGAAATCCATGTTCAACTCCTCGCAATTACATTGAAAATAATAATAATTCAAGTAATAATAACACAATGAAAACCTTATTACAATTTGCTCTAGAACATACTTAAAAAGTAGTAAAAACTTAAATGCTAAAAAAGAAAACCCAAGTCCAAATCCTCTTGCTAGCTGGCCACCACGAGTCCCTCCAAACATTGAACCTTCTACTAAGCATCACCTGAAAATAAAATAAAAGAGGGGGTGAGCTTTCGCAAACTCAGTGTGTACAACCCTTGAAAAAAACAAGCATTCAAAAAAAACATCATTCATCATTCATGCAAAGCAATCCCATCCAAATTATCCATCCGCTACACACTAGCTCCGTCCCCCGTCACACCATGTGGGGATATAAATATCGACCCACCCAACCCACACACCATTGTAGCCCGGTTGCGGAACTACCATCAATTACATATTAGGCTTTAATAGCCGTCGATGGATCCACGATTGTCAAGCAACCATGCGATCCTCATATACTTCCTCCGTTCCATAATTCCAAACTGAAATGTAACCTAAGCAGAATATCATATGTATGCATGTCGCATCCACAAAACTTTCATTCAACACCTAGGGGTATCATTTTTTCCCTTAGCGACATTTCGGTAATTTTCCCTTAATTACGATTTTCACTTATCTTGGCCCGTTAAAAAGTCCCGTGAGCTAAGATGAACAAATACCATGCACAAGGTATGATTTCAGAGAAGATGAGGTGGGTCATTAAGACCGCTTAAGTACCAAGCTCTCCCTAGATCCAATCCTAAACATGCATATACCCGTTGCCACACCTTAGCCCTTTGACTTACCCACAGTCGCAATATATTAATTAAGTCTTATGTGGATATCATATACTAGGCCCAAAACCCCATACAAAGCCCAAACAATTTCACATACCTGTATCTGGCCCATTAAGCCCAATCATATTCGTATGGCCCGTTAGGCCCAAATCACAATTATATGGCCCGTTAGGCCCAGTCACATTCATATTCATGCTCACATACAAAATCCTATCACAAAGCATCAATTTTCAATTTTTGCCTATCATGGGCCAAACAGCCCATCGGGCCCATTTAACCCATTCCGGCCCATATGGCCAAATCACAACCCAAGTCCACAGAATCGTTCGTGGGCCTCAAGAAACCTATCGGTTTCCCCCTTACGAGTGTTCGCACACTCGCAAGACTACCGTATCCAAACTTTCAGCTTTTGGGTATTTTGACTTTTCGGCTTTTTGGCTTTTCGGCTTTTGCCAATTCATTGCGTGTGTACAGTGTATGTACACAACTGGTAAGCAAATGTGCTACGATTTTTGTAGACCAAACCTACAATCGATATCACTCAAAGATTAATCTCACATACTTATCGAATACTTTACCAAAAGCAAGAATCTCACCTTAACCTTACCTGAATGCTAAGCCTTTACTAGCTTCTACTTTGGTCACTAATCACGTATATCTCTCAGATCTGAAGAGAAAATCTGCAGGAATCCAAAACTGAGATCTAACACTAATTCCCTACCAAATTCGATTAGAAAGAAGTGAGGAACTGAATACTCGATACTTATCAAAAACTGATTGGGAGAGCGAACACTTACACTAAAATCGACTGGGTGGAAAGAGTAGTGGCAGCACCAAGGGTATTCAGCCAAAGGATATTCGGCTCTTAGAGATTTGAATGGAAATAATTGATTACTTGGCACCAAAGAAGAGAGGAAGAAGAATCGGCTATAGTAAAGAAAATATTGAGTAGGGGAGAAATAGAATTCGGCACAAGGAAGAAGAAAAAGAAAAGAAGGCAGAGAGTTTTCAGCTTTTAGATAAAAGAGTTTCTGGCAACAGGGTAGAGGAAATTCAGCATTAGCTTCATACCCTAGCATTCGACACCGATTTATAAGCCTTATAGCTGAATTTTCCCACGCCCAATTCCAAATTCGGCTCCATCACTTCTCCCTTCTCATCTCCTCATTTTCCTCCCTGATAACCCCTTAATCCCTTCTTTAATTTTCTCTCCTGAACGCTTCCCTTGGAGTCCACTTTCATGCCACTTCCATCCTTCTAGAAGGCTAAAATTAAACTTCTAAAAACACTAAGCTAGGATTCGAACCTTGGACCTCTTTCCTAGCTATTAACGCCACCTCCATACTCCCTAAATGGCGTCACTTAGCCGCTCTTCCACAGGGCTTTTTTATGCTATTTTCCCCTAACTTTATTTAAAAGCCCAACTACTTGCCAGCCCTGATTCTTTTAATAATTAAACTATAATTTCATTTACCCCTAAGTTTGAATTAAGACCTATTATAATTATCACTGGGCCAGAAATATAAAACACAATTTTTATCAAAACCGAAAACAAAGAAAGTTCAGGATTTCGAGATTTTTGGGTTTCGGGATTTTTAGGGCGTTACAGTTGATCAAAAGACATGCAGTAGAGGTTGCTTCAGCCCAAAACGACTTCAATAGATTAGCATTTGAAAACATATATCGAATCTTCTCCATGATCGTCTTGTCCATTCGTTCTACAATGTCGTTTTGTTGTGGAGTATGATGAACTGTCAAGTGTCTCACGATCCCTTCTGATTTGCACAATTCGTTAAACTCATCATGACAAAATTCCAAGTCATTATCTGTGCGGAGGTGTTTTATCTATTTTCCTGTATGTTTCTCAACCATAGTTTTCCAAGACTTGAATGCAGAAAACACATCACTTTTTTGCTTCAAGAAGAACGTCCAAACTTTTCTGGAAAAATTATTAATAAGTTTTAATATATAATTAGATCTATCTCTCGAAGGCACTCCAGATGGTCCCCAAAGATTAGAATGAATATAATCCAACATTCCCTTCGTGTTATGGATTCCTCTGGTGAATCAAACTCTCTTTTGCTTTCCAAAAATGCAGTGCTCATAGAACTTCAGTTTGCAAATTCCTTACCCATCAAGAAGTCCTCTTTTGCTCGAATTTTCCATGTTGTTCTCACTTATATGTCCTAGACGCATATGCCAAATTCTAGTAACATCATCATTTGATAAGAAAGTGGAAGAAAAAGCGGCGGCTACAACACCAATAATAGTAGAACCGTGTAAAACATATAACTTAGTAGTTTTTCTCTGCCCTTTCGTCATAATGAGGGAATAACCCCACTTTCAGCTGTGTATTTGTGTCCTTTTGAATCAAGAGTACTTAACAAAATCAATTTCCTCTTCAATTCTGGTACATGTCGTACGTCACTAAGTGTTCTAACGACTTCATCAAACTTCTTAATTTTGATTGTGCCAACACCTATGATTTTACATAAAGCAATCAAAGCAACACCTTTAGACACTATTTCATAAATTCTAAACCAATCCAGATTGGGACTCATATGGAAGGTGTAGCCAGAATCAAGAATCTACTCCTCACTCACTTTAGAATTGTTGGCAGAAGCAACTAAGAGTTCACCATCACTGTAGTCTTCTACAACATCAACTTCACTAGTTTTCACTAGTTATTTTCCCTTTTGATTCGCAACCTCTTTTTTTATCTTGTTCTGCAACTTATAGCACTCAGATTTAATGTGCCCTTACTTATTGGAGAAGTTACAGGTTTTACCATTATTTGAAGATCTTGATCTACCCTTAGATTTATTTTAAGGATTTCGATCCTTTGTCCTCCCAATATCATCATCGGTATTTCGTTTTTGTCTCCCACGAATAGTGAGACCCTCTCCATGAAAGTTAGGTCCTACCACAAGATGTTTCATCTTATCATACGAGATTACAGAAGCATAAACCTCATCAACTGTGAGAGATTCGTAGCTATACAAAGCTGTCACTCTAAAGGTTGAATAAAGTAGGGGTAACGAGCAAAGTAGAATCAACAATAAATCTTCTTTATCATACTAAACCTCCATTGCCTCCAAATCTGAGACAATTTCTTTAAACATAAGTAAGTGTTCATGCACAGAAGCACCTTCCTCCAAACGATTAGCATAAAGATGTTGCTTCATACGTAACTAACTAGTCAGGGTTTTCGACATGCAAAGCTGCTATAGTTTCGCCCATAATGCGACGACAGTCTTCTTCTTTATCACATCCTGCAAAATTTTGTTAGACAAATGCAATGTAATTGCATCAAAGCTTTTCAATCTTTACGCTTCTTTTTCTTCCTCTATCAACGTTGAAGGCATCTTATCTATCCCTAGTAAGGCAATCTCTAAGTCCATTTGCACAAGAACTACCTACATCTTTATTTGCCACAACGTGAATTTGGTGCTCTGATCCAATAGCAAAATTTCATACTTCAGTGACACCATTATCGTGATTAAGATAAGTAACCTAAAAAGCTCTGATACCAATTTATGAAAATTGAACGTTGATAATGATAATAAATCGCAAAGAAAAAGAGAAAAGAACATATAAAATTTTACGTGGAAACCCTTTCGAGAAAAAGCCACTGGTTGAGGAAAAGAAAATTCACTATGTCAAATTCAAATGATACAAAAGGAGTATAGACTATGTCTATTTATAAGTTTGTAAAACCATATTCTAATGTTCGTAAAACCATATTCTAATCAAAGTCAAATAGAAGTAATGTAGCAAGGTTAAAACACCTTATTCTAATCAACATCAAATAGAGGAAGCAAACTTCTATACGAATTTCACTTGTGTAGCCTATACCATACCACGGGGCCCTAGTCCAGTATTTTGCTTATTAGGGATCTATGATGGGTTTCTGCCATCACCCTCGTAGATCCTTCTATCTTGCCACATTTATTTTATTTTAATAGGAATTTGGGTCACACAACTTCTAATAGTTATGTAACGCCCTGAATTCTGAGCCTAGAAGAATTGGGCCTTGGGTATGGGAGCGTTAAAATTTTTGGGAACATGGAAACAGCTTATATGCATGTTAGAACTGTGGGGTTAGTGATTTTAGAATGTTAGGAGGGTCTCTAAAAAGTCTGGGGTTCAAGTTTTGGTATAGGAAAAATTTTGGCTTTTAGCCTTAAGGGAACCCTAACTCCTGGTGTAAAGACTTTTAAATAATTGAGGCTAAATGGTGACATAAAGAGCCTTGTGGTGTAGTGGCAAGATGGCGTCACAAGGGTGGCAAGGAGGTCCAGGGTTCGAGCGTTGGCATGGGATATTGAGGAGTATTTATTTTACACTTGTGGATGGCAAGTGGTTGAATTGGAGTAGAATTCTATGTGGTGAAAGGTTGATTTGGTCTTGGAATTTGAATGTGAGGTGGGAGTAAGTTGAGGAGGGGATTATGGAGAGAATTAAGGATTGAATCAAGGAGATTTTAGTTGTTTGGAGGATGGAATCGAAATAGGACTCTTGTTGTGCATAGAATTTCGATAAGAGGGAAATTTGGGTTCACTTTTCGGCTTTAGAGAATATTTTGTCTTCCTTTTCATTTTTTCCTAGTTTGCATTGGTGGGAGCTGATATTTTTACCACTCAGGTCTTAGTTTTTTGCCTTTCAATTTATGTCAGGGCATTTTCTTTCTCTCCATTCTCTGTGTGCCGAATTTATTTTGAAAGTGACCTCTCAGGTTTTTGGTTGTCTTCTTTGTTGTTTGGTCGATTTCACCTCTCTTATTTTTCTTCTTTCTTGTACCAATTCTATTCTTCTTTTCTCTTTTAAATCATGACCTTGATTTTCTACTTTATTTCTCTACGTGGGCAAGACACCCTCTTCTTTTATTTTTCCTATTAGCTTCTCATAGCCGAATACCCTGCTCTTTCTCTGTCAACTACTGTTTTCTTCATAAAGTTGTGGTTTCTTCTCCTCCTTTTTGTCGATATTAATTGTAAGTGATGGTGTTTGCTCTTAATGGTATTTTCGTTGCTGTTAATGTTCATTTTCTCTTCTGTCGAATCTCCTCTTCCCTTTCTTAAACGATTTGCTTCTTGACCCCATACGTCTTCTTTCCCTTTTCTATACTTTTTGGTGGTCACGGTTCCTCTTTTTTCATATTTCAATATTGGTTGATACCTAGGTTCTCTCGGGGTTGATAGAGGGACAAGCTACTTGAAGTAATCGACTCTCTACTCTCAATTCTTGAACAAGGTGAGCGTTCTTGCCTTGTTTGGTTGAGGCCGAATATTCTTGATGGTGTGTAAACTTTTAAGTGTGATTTTAATCACATGATTACTCAACTTCTTTTAATAAGGTTCATTGTGATGCAAAATTCATCTAGGGGTTTAACTTTTGCTAACGATTAGAGAGGGTTTGACAAGGTGTGACCGATTAAGGTCAGTGAAGTATGGTTTCGGCTTTTGATTGGATAAAGGAGTTTTTTTTGTGCTGATCTAGTGACTAACTGTTAGTCCTGATTGCGATAAGTTTGGTGCTAGGGATTCATCGCACACTTCGTATCAAGGTGTGTACACACACCACTCAAACCATAGACCGGCAAAAAGCCAAAATCCCGAAATGCCGAAATGTCGAAAAGCCAAAAATTGAGTTTATGGCCACATGGGCATGCAAACGTACATGTGATTATCCGATCTCACGGAGTGTGGGCCTACATCGAGGAACGGCCACCATGAGCGAGTTCATGGGCTTGGGCCGAAAAGGGCCATAAGGGCCTAATGGGCCCATGGGCCCCGCACGTGTAAAACTTACCGTTAAGTGGGTATTACTATTCTAGCTGAGACGTACACATGGCTGAGGCCAATTTTGGGCTTCGTGGGCCACACGGTCGTGTTGGCCCATATGGGCCTACTTAGTAGGCTTTGGCCCATTCTACAATTTCTATATTGTTTTCGGTTGCACGTGTCGCTAAACGACCTTGGGCTTACTGATGGGCCTAAAAGTACTTAGGCCTAAACTGGTAAAAATGTTTGTTTTGACCCTATAGGATATATGGATGACTATGTATGCCATAAGATAATTTGTATATGTATACTTGTCCTGTTTATATGCATGATAAAATTTAATAGCATGCCACTGATGTATGTTGCACAACATGGGGTTGGGGTACGTGATTGGAGGAAGTATCATGTTCTGGCAGCACTGCTGCATATCTCTGATGGCTTTTAGCCTACCATTTTGGCAGCTCTACTGCAAATTCTGTTTAGTGTCGCATCGGTACTTAATGTAGTATGTAGGGATGCGTGGGTCGATATTATATCCCCACATGGTGTGTAGGGTTGGACGGAGCTAGTGTGTAGAGGTTGGATGAACAGGGTTTTTGCATGCTTGATTATTCTGATTCTATTCTGTTTAGGGCTAAGGCCCACACTACAACTGTTCTGTAATGGGTTTAGGCCCAATTGGACACTACTTCTGAAATGGGCCTAGTACCCAGACTATTCTAGTTGATCACTGTTTTGATCTGGGGCGCACACTGAGTTTTCACAAACTCACTCAACTATTTTAATTGTGCAGGTAATCCCTAGACATAGATGGTTCGGTGCTGCGAGGGACTTGGAGCTAGCCACACACTTAAATTTGCTTTGGATTTTATTTACCTTATTTATTATTTTTGGGTTGTAATAAGGCCTTTATAATTTATGGATTTTAAATTTTGGAATTTTATTTATTGTTCTATAATTGCTAGAATTAGAACACGGTTTTTTTTTTCAAAACAACAACTGATTTTCAAAATATCACGTTTCCGCAACTATTTTTAATTAAGCTTTCGCAACAAATAAGCTTTTAAGGGTAGTAACATTTTACAAGAGATTGACTTTTAATAAACCGTGTTTTAAAAATAAGTAAATGAAATCTAGGGTTTTAAATGGCGAAAAGTTTTGAATGGTAAGAAGAGTTTTCAATGAAAACACGATTTTCAAAAAACACTTCAATGTGACACGCCAGATTCAGTCATAACATCTGGGTCGGGTTTGGGGTGTTACAAGTTATACTTGAAAGGTCGATATGTGTTAGTATGAAATGAATTGATATTATAATGTGGTTCCGTTAGATATAATGGCAATGTACCTTGATACCTTATGACGTAGCTTGATGTTGGGAGTTCTCAATTTGGAAGAAATTTAAATTTTGGGGTCATCCAAGTATTTTCATTATTGTTGTATCTCAATGAATGACCTTTGTATTTTCCAATCTGGCAATTTATTATAGTTTGGTTATTTTCAGTTTGGCCAAAGACCTTTTAAGTTGCTAAGGAATTTGGTTAATGAAAATGTATATATGTTTTGAATTTCTAAGGTGTAATTTACTATGTTGTATCTGAGATGTAAGTAGAATATGATATTTAGCTAAGGTAGGTTCTCTGACCTTATATTCACCCTACATTTGCTTCATACTCAATCACATTATTAAAAATGCTAATGAGAAAGTTAGCTTGTATTTCCATTCATTCTTCTTTAGGTCTATCAATAATATACTTGTTTTAGATCCATTTTTACTAGTAAACTTGTCAACATTTAATGTTCGCATTTCCTTTGACAGGATTTTTACTAGTTGAAAGCCTAGTTGAATGAACTTCTAGATCAAGGACTTATTTAACCCAGTGTATTGTCAAGGGGAGCCACGATCCTGTTTGTGAAGAAAGACTGTGTATAGGTGAAAACATTTTTAAACATGGATAGGTGAAAGAGACTTTGAACATGATTGAACATTAAGTAATTAGATGCTTGAATTGTTTGTCACGATGTTGGTTTCATGGTTACATTCTTGTATAAGGTTGATGAATGAAATTGAGAATGTTTTAAAGTTCACTGAATTAGGTGCCAAATGTGGATTTTTCAAAAACAAGGTTAATGCCACGATGAGGAATCCTTATGTCACAATTTCATTCGGCAGTAAGTGATGTCGCGACGTGGGAATACATGTCGTCGTGACATGACCCTCTAAGATGAATTCACAATGATGAGGAGACTTTGAGGTCATGACATTGGCTCGAGACTTTTAAAACTTTACGTTTAGGTCCTAGTTCATACTCAGATTAATAAAAGAGCTTTCTTAAGCTCGTGTGGGACCCAAAAATGATTGTGTGACATGTTATGAATGTGTTTAATGTTTATTTATAATTTTTAAATGATCAAGAAGTGTATGATTGTACATAATTGTTGACATTAATCGTAGCATCTGGTGGCTTAGACCCGAAGATCTAATTAGGCAAGGGGTGTTACACTTTGTCTCAAGAAACCTAGTTCAAAAGGTATGCACAAAAATCATTGAGAGGTGTATATCCCTAGAATCTTTTGCATAGGAGACCATTCTTTCTAGAAGATTCACCATTTCACCTCCAAAAATTGTTTCTGTATATGATATTACCCTAGGAACAATTTCCATCCGATATTAATTCTTAGGCACAGGTTCATTTGGCCGTCAAAGTGGATCCTTCTATATGCCTCTATTATCTTGGTTATTGATTCTTGGTTTCCTTCTTATCTTGTCGACACAAAACCTTGGCTGGAAGAACTTAGTTCTTTCGCCTCTGCATAGCGATGTGCTTTTTTATAAAGGGCATACAACTTCTCTAAATGGTGTTATATTAATGCATGTTTCATATTTTGTAGGTTACCAAACTCCAAAGGCATGAATCCTCGAATCATTTGTTAGGCCTTTAATTTCTTTTGTAGGCATGTTAAACTATTAAATGTATTTTCACAACCTTTCTCATTCTTTTGGCCTCATACTAAACAAATAGGTGAGGTTTTTCAATACATCCGACAACTTCTACCTAAACAAAATCGTATAAAAACAAGTTTCCTAAGACCCAAAAACTCACCTAGTTTGGTCTAAAACAATACCAAATCATTTTTAAACATTAAAGGACATTATAAGAAAGTTCTAAACACCATTTTAAGCATATATAGACACATTCAAACACATGATCTCAACTAAGAACACAACATCACCAATTCATATGTAAAAATCGTTTACTTGGTATGCAAACAACACCTCAAATATGACATAAACATGGCAATATGAGCGTGCATGCTTTCGTAAGCATAGAATTACCTATTTACACATCATTAACATATAAGATCACATACTATTTACAAGATTCCAATATTGTAGATACCAAAATGATAACAAGGACTCCAAAATCAAGTTATGACACTAGGTACATGCCAACTTGTTACAAAATATACCAAAAGCTATACAAATTTTGTTAAGCCAAGAATTGAGTCTTGAATGTTCTGCTTTTCAAAACCTCAAGTTTAATCAATACTTGTGTACGTAAATAAACAAAATCGTACGTTGATCCATAAAGCTCAATTGTGCTAGCATGATTTGAAAACAAGGTAAAAAGTATAATTAAGTTAAACAAGTACACAAAATATGTAATTCACATATATATAAATCATGTTAACATTTCTTGTCTCATGCCTTTTTTATTATCATACTTTCATGCTTGTTTAACATGTCACATATTCACAATTGAATTCAAACATCATACAATTACCATATCATCTAGATTACATGTATCATAAAGCATTTCACATACACATATTCATTTTCTCATTTCACAATTGAATCCATTGATTCGTTTTATAACCTTATTGTAACAGCCCGATTTTGGGCCTAGTCAAAACAGTGTTTTCGTAACCACTATTCTGAGGCCAAAGAAATTATTTGAATTATTATTTTATGTGCTATAATGTGATTTTATAAGTGCATGAAAATTTTGGTGAATTTATTTTAGCGATTTCTAGTCTAATTTTGAAAAAGGACTAAATCGCGTAAATAGTAAAAGTTGTGTTTTAATGCCTAAAGATGTTAAATAGCTAGAGAACTAAAATTGGGGGTCTTTAAAGTGAAATTGTACCCCTAAATATGGCTTGGCTGGCCATGAGACAAGAATTTTCAAATGGTCAATGTGTTAGGTAAGTGATGTCATTTTATGTGATAACATAATACCCTAAATGCCTAGCCTTCATCTTTTCCATCTATTCTTTTCTTCTTGACCAATTATACCAGCAAAAGAAAGGGTTTTGAGAGATTAAAACTTTCATCCATTTATTCCCTCTACAAGTAAGTGATTTTAATGAGTTTTCTTAAAGATTTTTACATTTTTGGAACCCCTAAAGCATGAGCTTTCATATGAGAGGACTATTTTGCAAAATGATTAAGAGTATAGGGTTTTGCCATGAAATGGTTTGTAAATTTTTTTGAGTTTTTATGGAAAAATATGAGTCTTGGTACTGTTATAAACAACTTTTGTGAAAGAGGTTTGCATGAAACAACCTAAAAATAGGGTATTTTGTAAAGTTGTAAAACAAGTTGTAAATGTGTGAAGTAGTTGAAATTATGAGTTGCTATAGTTATGAAAATGGTTCATCTAGGCTTAATGAGTAAATAAATGGAATAAAAATCATTTTTTGAGCCTAGGGGCAATTTTGTAATTATGGCAAAATATCGGGGCAAAATTGTAAATTTTTCTAAAATGTGTCAATGGACTAATTTGATTAGTATATTGTTTTAATAAGTTAAATGTGATGTTATAGATGATGAAAATCGAGATTTGGACCTAGAACGGGAAAAATCGATTAAGGGACGATTAGTTCTTTTCCACATTTGTGGTATCGAGGTAAGTTCATATGAAAATAATGCCATGCTATGCATGTATTTAAATGTTTTACTATTACATGAATTGTACAAATATTAATGTGTATATGATTAATAAAGATGTGATATGACAAAGTCTTGATAAGCGAGGAAAATCATGTTTGAACCTTAGGAATAGAATAGGATACGAGTGCCATGTCACTAGGAATTATGTGTACACGTGATTAGCTCGAGAGCGATTTTTTAAATGTCATAAGATATGAGGTAGCTTTGGCTACATAAATGGCACTCATGTGCAAGGGTTTTTTCGAGTATCCGATTAGTATTCCAAGTGTTCAACGGGTATGACAAAGATATGAACGGAAAGGATTATGTTACAAATTGGTACAGGTATGTGCATAAAACTCATGAGTGATGAGCTCGATTTATAAGAATGAGAATGAGTATGTATTGCTTGTGAGGCATAAATGTCATTGTGATGGTGATGATTCAATGCCTTCATGGTATATGTGTATTCGTGTTGCTTATTATTTACTTATGGACTTACTAAGCATAAAGCTTACCCCCCTTCCTTTCCAATGTTCTCTAGTGTCGACAAATTAGCTCAGGTTGGAATTCGTCAGAGATATTATCACACTATCAAGCTATCGCGTCGGTATAAGTGATTTCATGTACTTCGAGTCTATGGCATGTATAGGGGATTAAATATTTGAGATATGATGATAGTTATGGCATGAATGTGTTAAAGAGGTGAGTGAAATCTATGATATCTATTGCATGAGAAAATGACATGATCATAACATGATTATGGATGTTTAAGGGTTCATTTATGCCATGTTGTATGCTATTGAATAAGTATGTGTGCATGTGTTGGGAGGGTGACAAAATGGCTTGGAAAATAGCCTTGTGATTGTCCACACGGGTGTGTGTCTAGGCCGTGTGTGACACACGGTCTGCCCCTTGGGTGTGTGGCCCGGCCGTGTGTCCCCTGCACCTTGGAAATTCAAGTCAGTATGCATGGTAGTAAACACACGGGAAGAGACACAGCTGTGTGTCTCAATCGTGTGGAGGACACGACTTAGTACATGGGCGTGTGCCATGGCCATGTGACATTCTGGGGATGCTGACGTCAGAAACAGAATACTCAAGTTTTTGCACACGAGCTAAGACACGGGTGCATCGTGGCCGTGTGAGGGACACGGGCCAATGACACGGGTGTGTGTCTGGCCGTGTGAAAACATCTGTTGGTGTGAATTAGAAATAAATTCTACACAAGTGAGGGACATGGGCATGTGCCCTATATCCACACGGGCGTGTGGTGCCTTAAAGCATAAAATTTTCCAAGTTGTTCTTAAGTTCTCGGTTTGGTCTCGAACCACCCCGAATGTATGTTTTAGGTCTCGTAAGCCCATATAAGGGACAGTATGCATGTGATTGAAAAGTTTTAAATTGATTGAATTTTTTTATGGCTGATTTTGTGCGATTGGTTGAGCTCAAGTCCGGTAGCACCTCGAACCCTGTCCCGGTATCGAATACGGGTGAGGGGTGTTACATTTAATGGTATCAGAGCTATGGTGTAACACCCCTTACCCGTATCTAAGGCCGGAACAGAGTACGAGGCATTACCAGACTTAACAATACACATAGATGAAAGCTGGGCTATAAAATTTCATTTAATTCAAAACTTTTCGAACACATGCATAACAAAAAAAGCTAACTATATCATCACATCAAAACATAGGACATGGCACGATTAATTAAACTTATAAAACATAATGGATAAGGACCACATCTCATGGTTATATACGATAACTCAATGCAGACTGATACGTATGGTCAAAATCATAATAAAAATACATAACACAAACCAACTTCCTATACATGCCACTCACTTGATATTTCTAATATTTAAATTAATTCTCCCAAAAATGATTATTTGATAGTGTGATTTTGCCTCCGACGATCTCCAACCCTGAGCCGACCTGCCAATAATAAAGAAATGGAGAGGATGGGTAAGCTTTACGCTTAGTAAGTTAATATGAAAATAATAAACAATTACTACCATGTTTTTCAAGATAAAACACTATAATTGTACAATTACACATATTTAGGTTAAACTGTGTTATCGAGTTACAGTTACTAAATCATTCATATCTGAAGCTACAAAACTCCAAATTTGGTTTCGTTAATTTTTCTTGAAACTATATTCATATATCTTTCTTCCACAAAATTTCCAGAATTTTTGGTTTATCCAATTAGTACAGTTTATTAGTTAAAGTCTCTCCTGTTTCAGAGTACGACTACTCTGACCTCTATGCACTACGAACCAAATTTCTCCCGGTAAAGAATTCCAAAAACCATGCCGTTTGTTTACCTTAAAAATAGACTCAATAAGGAATCCATTAATGTAAGTTATGACTCTTAATAATATTTTTACAATTTATGCTGAATTTCTAAAGTCAAAACAGGGGATCTCGAATTCATTCAGACCCTGTTTCACAAGGATTCAAATATCACACAATATATAACTATTTTGCTTCCCCTATTTCTTTTATATGAATATAGACTCATTAATATTTATTTTCATATATCATTTGTATTTTTATTCAACTTACACAATTTTTAGTGAATTTTCAAAGTCACGCAACTGCTGCTGTCCAGCACTGTTTTACTACTAAAATTCATTCTTACATAATTCCACTTAATCCCTTGTCTTATCAAAGTTCACCCAACTATCGAGCACATTGCTTAAAATTTTCATAAACATACACCTGCACTTATTCATCATATAATCATGTTCATATATATTTTTACTTAATCGATTTTCCCGTTGAACTCTTCGGAATAATAACTGATACTCAATTGCTTGCACATATTTTCACACTTGTAGTCAAAGCTATCTGGTACGCATAGTAGCCTGCACATAGTACTTCACATGCGACCAATTATTCGGTACACGTAGTAGCCTGCACTTAGTACTACACACGTGACCTAACCATCTGATACACGTAGTAGCCTGCACTTAGTACTACACACGTGATCGAAGTTATCGGGTACGCATAGTAGCCTGCACTTAGTACTACACATGCGACCTCACAATAGATCATTCGTATCGTTTCTATTCCGAAGGTTCAACCGGGAAATTCCTCACTTTCCATCATGTTACAAATTTGTTCATAGTCCTTTTTCAATTTTCAATTTACAACAAATAGTCAATCTATAGATAGCCACATTTCATATGATAACAAAATATAATAAAATAAAAAGAATCGATAAATTATTTACGTACAAACTTGTCGAAATCTCATTAGGTACAACCATGCAGCAATTCATACAACCCAGGTAATAGTAATTTAACACTCAATTCATTTAACAATAATTTTCCATTCAATTTCACATGACACAACAAGCATTACATTTTTCCATATCATACATACCATCCATCAATTTCTCTTAAACATATTAAATCATACAATTTATGCCATATCAATAGAGAATTACAATTCATGCATGGTATTGCATTATTATTAACACACGAACTTACCTCGATCTAGAAACGACAATTTACTATTTTAGTCCATAACCTTGTATTTTCCCGATTTAAGCCCGAATCTCGATTTCCTTCATCTATAATATCACATTTAGCCTAATAATTAGTCACACTATTCATACGGTTCCAAAAATCATATTTTTAAAAATTTTCATTTTGACCGCTAAACTTTTGCATATTTGCACTTTTGCCCCAAGGTTTAGAAATTAAACTTCATCCTACTTTATTATGTTTTATGACATGCTGATCATTTTTCCATTCTATGGCAACATCAAATTCTCACTCTAACATGTACTTATGACTATTAGGTATTTTTACCGATTAAGCCCTTTTACTCGTTTTCACTTAAAACCGAGTAGCACAAGTTGTCTAACATAATTTAAAACCTCATATTCTATCATAAAACACCAAAATACACAAATTTCACCTATGGGTATTTTTCCAAATATGAACCCTAGCTTAAATTATTGCTAGAATAAACTTAATCAAGTTACCGGGATTCCAAAAACGTAAAAATCATTAAAAACGAGGCTAGAACGGACTTACAATCGAGCTTGGAAGCTTGAAAACCCTAGCCATGGAGTCTCCCTTGGTAACACGTCCATGGTGAAGAAGATGAGCAAAATTGGCTTTTAATTTTGTATTTTAATTCATTTTACCCCTAAATGACCAAAATGCCCTTACTACTAAACTTTCCAAAAATTCCATCCATGTCCAATTTTTGTCCATAGACTTAGAAATTGGTCAAATTTCTATTTAAGACCTCCTAATTAATATTTCAAAGCAATTTCATACTAGAAACTTCTAGAATGCAAATTTTACAACTTATTCAATTTAGTCCCTATCTTTAAATTAAGCACTTTATGCATAGAATTTCTTCACGAAATTTTCACACAATCATGAAATCATATCATAGACCTCAAAATAATCATAAAATAATTATTTCTATCTCGAATTTGTGGTCACAAAACCACTATTTCGATTAGGCCCTAATTCGGGATATTACAATTCTCCCCCCTTTAGGGATTTTCGTCCCCGAAAATCTTACTGGAAAAGTGGTCTTCACTTAGATTCCTCAATTTCATATTCAGTGTTGACGAACTTTCACTCAGGCGGTGCCTCCAATATATCTCTTTAATTGCTCATATATTCTGAAAGCTTACGGACTCATCTCTTAATTATTCTTAAAATTTCCACCCTTCTCCGTTTCCCTTGTCATCTTGACATAAAACTAGATCTCAATTTGGTTAATAGAGACTAGAATTCCAAGAAATCCAACAATCAAAGGGACCTGCACTCTTCCAAAATAATCATACAGATTTTCGTCATCAATAAATCACAATCCAATAACATCTGAATCAAATTACAGTACACGTCATTACTCTCTGAATGAATAGACAAATTTTCACTGTGAGCTTCATACAATTCTTTCTGTATAAGCCTCGGGATAATAATACCATGAATCGGATCAAATCTAAAATTCAACATCAGAAGTCGATCCTCACTATACTCTTTTAGTTTATTACTCACTATCACATTTTCCTCTTTCCGCTACGAAAATAATTCTGATATAACCTCGAAAATAATCCTTTCTTCTAGTTACAAAACAATTCATCATGCCATCCTTTACTATTCATTCATTATGTTAATCAAAACCATCTCAATTGCATTAGCTCAAATATCAAAATATCTCAATTGAAGACATTAACTATAATTGACTTACTTGAGAGAAGTAATCCACCATACCGATTGGAACTCGCACTTTTATCACTTATACCTTTACTATTGTCAAACCTTACACGAAAATTAGAAAAATCCCAATACTAAAATCACCACATTACTCAAATCAAATCAGAAGTATAGTCATACTTAACATGATTATCACGAGCTGAAGAATGCACTCCAAACATAAGTCATAATTGACAAATTACAGAATAAAGATAACAAGAAAACCGAATAAAGAAATCTAAGATAGAAAAACCCAGAATAAAGAAATCTAGAATAAAGAAATCCAAGATACGGTACTATGCCAAAAAATTGAAAACCAAACTCATAGGGAAATATAAAAGATCCCGATAATTCCTCAGAGAAAAGAAATCTAGTAGAAAACATCATTTAATCTCACTGGAATCAAATACAACAAGAACAATGTACTCCCATATATATATACATATCAAATGGAGCATCAAGTAGAAAAAAATAGAATCATAGTATCATACATATTCTCTCATCAATTTTTTTTTTATCAGGAAGGAATAAAACAATACAAATTATAAACCAGTCAGGCTACCAGTGCTTTCGTCTAACATCAAGATTAGAAAACATCCCCATATAACAAGATTTCTTCAAAAGATCAATAACCATAGAAATATTTCTGGGAACGGATAAACACATAGAACATCTTAGAAGAAATTGCTAAAATCATCCAAATGAATCACACACTCAGATATTACACATTTCAGATATCATTTCCCCAGCTATTTCTGCCATCACAAATTTCATATTACTTTTCATTAAAGAAGACTAGTTCTGAATAAATTTCGATTTGTACTTTTCTCGACCTTATACCTTAGTAATTCGATTTATCAAAATAAATTTCTTCTCTAATTGGAACAGTGCATAACTCCAATAATCCTTATGCCAATCTGATACTTTTCTAGCTTTGACTTTACTTATCAACTCATTCTTCAATCTCTAATCATATTTATAATTATTCTAGCACTGAACTCTTTGGTTTCTCAACCAGAAACTTATTCAGTACAAATCTCATGAAATTCCATTATAAAACACCACATTGGTAAGGGGGAAGGGGTCGTAGGGCCTCTGACTCAACTCTCATATACATATACATGTAACACAGTTTTCATCATAGCAATCATATCTCAATCATGTCATTCATTTCGAGTAACTAACATTCATATTGGTTTAATGCCCACTTTCCAGTTATCTCATTTAGTCAGGTATAATTATGCATGCATCCTATGTTTTCTGGATAGCTAGACTTATCCATTCATCTACTCGAACAAATCATACTCCTGACATCATATAAGGGTTAAACAAACATAGATATTTGCATCACAATCGCAACTTTCATTTCGTGCATCATCATATACATATCATTACAATCACATAATTCAGTCCAAATAATTTAACATAGATAAATTCATTTCATTATAATCATTTATCTTATAAAAAAAATATCATTGACATTCATCAACATTCAACGTTCAATCAAGGCAATGACATTTTTATTCATATCATAATATTAGGAACTTTTACTCATACCTCTATGAATTTTTATTTATCCCGTTCATCTTATCAAGTAAGTCAAATACACTACATCATATGAGCATCAAGCATGTATGGATATTTATTACAACATGACCTTTCATCTCACGTGTTATCACTTATATATATATCATAAATTTTTATTCATACTTTTCTAAATCGAGACTCATCATAATCGTAATTTTATTCAAACACCTTCGCATCACATTGAACATGGTCAGTGCAGCTCGGTTGGAGAGTACCTCTGCCTAAACAAGACGGTGCTCATACGCGTCGGAAGACATCACACTATCTTGGATCAGTGGCATGTATAATTGGACTTTTACACATGCTAGGTTAGTCCGAGAACCGACTAAACCATAGCTCTGATACCACTAAATGTAACACCCCTTACCCGTATCCAAGGCCGAAACAGAATACGAGGCATTACCAAACTTAACAATACACATAAACGAAAGCTGGGCTATAAAATTTCATTTAATTCAAAACTTTTCGAACACATGCATAACAAACAAAGCTAATTATATCATCACATCAAAACATAGGACATGGCACGATTAATTAAACTTATAAAACATAATGGATAAGGACCACATCTCATGATTATATACGATAACTCAATGCAGACTGATACGTATGGTCAAAATCATAATAAAAATACATAACACAAACCAACTTCCTATACATGCCACTCACTTGATATTTCTAATATTTAAATTAATTCTCCCAAAAATGATAATTTGATAGTGTGATTTTGCCTCCGACGATCTCCAACCCCGAGCCGACCTGCCAATACTAAAGAAATGGAGAGGATGGGTAAGCTTTACGCTTAGTATGTTCATATGAAAATAATAAGCAATTACTACCATGCTATTCAAGATAAAACACTATAATTGTACAATTACACATATTCAGGTTAAACTGTGTTATCGAGTTACAGTTACTAAATCATTCATATCTGAAGCTACAAAACTCCAAATTTGGTTTCGTTAATTTTTCTTGAAACTAGATTCATATATCTTTCTCCCACGAAATTTCCAGAATTTTTGGTTTATCCAATTAGTACAGTTTATTAGTTAAAGTCTCTCCTGTTTCAGAGTACAACTACTCTGACCTCTGTGCACTACGAACCAAATTTCTCCCAGTAAAGAATTCCAAAAACCATTCCGTTTGTTTACCTTAAAAATAGACTCAATAAGGAATCCATTAATGTAAGTTATGACTCTTAATAATATTTTTACAATTTATGGTGAATTTCTAAATTCAGAACAGGGGATCTCGAATTCATTCAGACCCTGTTTCACAAGGATTCAAATATCACACAATATAGAATTCTTTTGCTTCCCCTGTTTCTTTTATATGAAAATAGACTCATTAAGCTTTATTTTCATATATCATTTGCATTTTTATTCAACTTACACAATTTTTAGTGAATTTTCAAAGTCACGCAACTGCTGCTGTCCAACACTGTTTTACTACTAAAATTCATTCTTACATAATTCCACTTAATCCCTTGTCTTATCAAAGTTCACCCAACTATCGAGCACATTGCTCAAAATTTTCATAAACATACACCTGCACTTATTCATCATATAATCATGTTCATATATATTTTTACTTAATCGATTTTCCCGTTGAACTCTTCGGAATAATAACTGATACTCAATTGCTTGCACATATTTTCACACTTGTAGTCAAAGCTATCTGGTACACATAGCAGCCTGCACATAGTACTACACATGCGACCAATTATCCGGTATACGTAGTAGCCTGCACTTAGTACTACACACGTGACCTAACCATCTGATACACGTAGTAGCCTGCACTTAGTACTACACACGTGATCGAAGTTATCGGGTACGCATAGTAGCCTGCACTTAGTACTACACATGCGACCTCACAATAGATCATTCGTATCGTTTCTATTCCGAAGGTTTAACCGGGAAATTCCTCACTTTCCATCATGTTACAAATTTGTTCATAGTCCTTTTTCAATTTTCAATTTACAACAAATAGTCAATCTATAGATAGCCACATTTCATATGATAACAAAATATAATAAAATAAAAAGAATCGATAAATTACTTACGTACAAACTTGTCGAAATCTCATCAGGTACAACCATGCAGCAATTCATACAACCCAGGTAATAGTAATTTAACACTCAATTCATGTAACAATAATTTTCCATTCAATTTCACATGACACAACAAGCATTACATTTTTCCATATCATACATACCATCCATCAATTTCTCTTAAACATATTAAATCATACAATTTATGTCATATCAATAGAGAATTACAATTCATGCATGGTATTGCATTATTATTAACACACGAACTTACCTCGATCCAGAAACGGCAATTTACTATTTTAGTCCATAACCTTGTATTTTCCCGATTTAAGCCCGAATCTCGATTTCCTTCATCTATAATATCACATTTAGCCTAATAATTAGTCACACTATTCATACGGGTCCAAAAATCATATTTTTAAAAATATTCATTTTGACCCCTAAACTTTTGCATATTTGCACTTTTTCCCCAAGGTTTAGAAATTAAACTTCATCCTATTTTCTTATGTTTTATGACATGTTGATCATTTTTCCCTTCTATGGCAACATCAAATTCTCACTCTAACATGTACTTATGACTATTAGGTATTTTTACCGATTAAGCCCTTTTACTCATTTTCACTTAAAACCGAGTAGCACAAGTTGTCTAACATAATTTAAAACCTCATATTCTATCATAAAACACCAAAATACACAAATTTCACCTATGGGTATTTTTCCAAATATGAACCCTAGCTTAAATTATTGCTAGAATAAGCTTAATCAAGTTACCGGGATTCCAAAAACGTAAAAATCATTAAAAACGTCCATGGTGAAGAAGATGAGCAAAATTGGCTTTTAATTTTGTATTTTAATTCATTTTACCCCTAAATGACCAAAATGCCCTTACTACTAAACTTTCCAAAAATTCCATCCATGTCCAATTTTTGTCCATAGACTTAGAAATTGGTAAAATTGCTATTTAAGACCTCATAATTAATATTTCAAAGCAATTTCATACTAGAAACTTCTAGAATGCAAGTTTTGCAACTTATTCAATTTAGTCCCTATTTTTAAATTAAGCACTTTATGCATAGAATTTCTTCACGAAATTTTCACACAATCATGAAATCATACCATAGACCTCAAAATAATCATAAAATAATTATTTCTATCTCGTATATGTGGTCACAAAACCACTATTTCGATTAGGCCCTAATTCGGGATATTACATATGGTTTAGTCAGTTCTCAGGTTAACCTGGCGTATGTGAGTCTAGCTATACATGCCATAGTACTACACGTGATAGTGTGATATCTCCCAGCTCTAACGAAATTGTTTGTTGAGACAGGAAGGGCTTCCAACCGAGCGAATCTTGTTAGTGATAGAAGTAATGGTGAGATGATTGAATCATGCTTGTGATATGTCGAAATTAGGAAAGGTATGAAAAGAAAATTTATTCAAAATGATGAAATATGTGTATAAGTATTCCTATCGAACGATGTGTAATCAGTATGTACATGTGATTGACATTTATGTTTAAATTTCTGAATTAAAGATGTCATAATTGTTATAATAGCATGAAAGCTAAAATGAAAGATCAAATTGAGTAGAACGCAGGAAATGAGTACGATCGTTCAATGATGAATTAACAGATAAGACCATGGTTGTACCATGGCAATGCATGTGATATGTGCTCCAGTGTAAGACATGTTTGGGACATGCATCGGCCTCGAGATATATGTGCTAGTGTAAGACATGTCTGGGACATGCATCAACCACATCGTGGGAGCTAGTGTAAGCCCATGTCTGGGACATGGCATCGGCTTGATATGTGTTAGTGTAAGACCTGTCTGGGACATGGCATCGACAAAGATGGACGAGAGCTAGTATAAGACCATAGTTGGACTGGCATCAAGTAAACAATGTACTCAAAACCTTAAAATGTTCTCTAATTTGATAAAGGTTGGTAAGTAAAGTTAAGGCTAAGTGTTGAAACTTGATTAGACATTAATGGTAGTTCGAGTAAAGGAAATGAAAATTTGTATTGTGATAAATTCACTGATGTTTGGCTAGTATTCATATGAAATAAAGCTGCATGTGTTACTAAGATGTTTAAAAATGTGTTCATAACAAGTGGAAATTTGAAATGTTTGAATCAGATGTGCATGATGCTGTGATGTTGTTAAATGTGTATTTGTGTAAGAGTCAAAATGTTTGAGGCTTTACAATCTTCACCCCCTTACTAGAATAGAGTTATATGACGAAATTCACAAGAGATACGTTGCATAAGCTTGCAAATGTGAAACTAAATAGTGTAATAATAGAATATTATGGGATTAGTGAGGACAGAATTAATCAAAGGAATGATGTCGGACTTGCAAAGATGTCTGAGTATGATGGATTCAATTAAGTAAAATTTATGGCTATCTCTCCCTTCTAAGTATTCTGTGTTTCCTCTATTCTTGGGAATATGTATGGTTATACATTTCTAGTGAAAAAAAAATTTATGAGGATGTTAGCAACTGTAATATTAGACGAAAGCTCTAATGATCCGGTTAGTTATGATCGACATTTCTTTATCTCTTCGAAATTCTATTCTAATATGTTGGAATGAAGTCAATGGTAAAAATCTATGTGAGACTATTCTTATGTTCTTACTAATTATGGTTTTGTTTTATACATGTGAGAAATATGTTATCTCTGTTATGAAGAAAGTCCAGAGTCGGTAAGTAGTGTTTTTCTTCTAGCTTTCTCTGAGGAATTATCAAGGTCTTTATTATCTTCTTGTAAGTTATGTTCTCGGACTTCTGGTATGGTATCGTATTTGGGTTTTTTATCATCCTTATTGTGTAAATTAGCGGACATGGCTCATCATTAAAGTATATTCTTTGGTATGTGATGCTTATGTTTATTATGATTGTATTTTTGGATTCGATAATAGGAATGTGGTGATTCTAGTATCAAGATTTCTCTAATCTTCATGTAAAGAAATGTTATCAGCAAGGGTAAATTAAGTTATGTGCATTTAAGTTTATTCTCTGGTCCAGGAATAATGTTGTACATTTACGGGTAGGTAGACGTGCAGTCTGAAATGAAGAAATTTTATTCTTGAAAGCATAATATAAAAACATATTAGTTGGATTTCTCTTATTCGAGAAATGTTGTTATAGCAAAGTTTCTAAATAGTCGATGGCCTGAGCATAGAGATGTGGCTATAAATGATAAATTAGGCTAGTACAGCATGATCTTGACTTTTAACCTGGAATTTCAGGGAGGATCTGATTTCTGGTTTCTATTATTATTATTTCCGAGTAAGATATGATTACCGAGAAACTCCGGGTTATGCAGAGAATTGAGTACATAGTTCACAGTAGTATCTTGTTTATTCTTCCAAAGGATGTTGAATTGTCTACAGGGTAAAGCCGAATATCGAATGTATTCAAGATTATTATTGTTGGTGATGACATTGAAAAGAAAATAAGAAAAGACTTTTATGAATTTTGTATCGGGATATCTCTCATCTCCGGGAAAAGGAGAGATGCCAATTGGTTTGTGTTAGATTGATGATGGTAGACTACATGACTATTATAGTATGTACAGATATATTATTCGACAGATGTAACTAAGTTGTATGTTTTTGAGTTTATAGCTCCTAGAATGTTAGCCTCCAATATTTCGAATTGAGCCCAAGGTTTATACCGCAACTATGGAATGGCTACAGAAAATCCTGAGTATGAGACTGAGTTGAATTGTAAGTTGTGAGAAAAAGGTGAAAGTAACTCGTGAAAGTTGAAAGCAACTTCTTCTGGTAAGATTTTCGAGGACGAAAATCCCTAAAGGGGGAAGAAATGTAATAGCTTGATTTTGGGCCTAATCGAAACAGTAGTTTTAGAACCACTATTTCGAGGCCGAAGAAATTATTTTAATGATTATTTTATGTGTTATAATGTGATTTTATAAGTGTATGAAAATTTTGGTGAATTTATTTTAGCGATTTCTAGTCTAATTTCGAAAAAGGACTAAATCGCGTAAATAGTAAAAGTTGTGTTTTAATGGCTAAAGATGTTAAATAGCTAGAGAACTAAAATTGGGGGTCTTTAAATTGAAATTAGACACTTAAATATGTCTTGGCCGGCCATGAGACAAGAATTTTCAAATGGTCAATGTGTTAGGTAAGTGATGTCATTTTATGTGATAAAATAATACCCTAAATGCCTAGCCTTCATCTTTTCCATCTAATCTTTTCTTCTTGACCGATTATACCAGCAAAAGAAAGGGTTTTGAGAGCTTAAAACTTTCAGCCATTTAGTCCCTCTACAAGTAAGTGATTTTAATGAGTTTTCTTAAGATTTTTACATTTCTGGAACCCCTAAAGCATGAGCTTTCATATAAGAGGACTATTTTGCAAAGTGATTAAGAGTCTAGGGTTTTTCCATGAAAGGGTTTGTAAAGTTTTCTAAGTTTTTTTATGGAATAATATGAGTCTTGGTAGTGTTATAAACAACTTTTGTGAAAGAGGTTTGCATGAAAACACCTAAAAATGGGGTATTTTATAAAGTTGTAAAAAAAAGTTGTAAATGTGTGAAGTAGTTGAAATTATGAGTTGCTAATCATTTTTCGAGCCTAGGGGCAATTTGGTAATTATGGTAAAATATTGGGGAAAAATTGTAAATTTTTCCAAAGTGTGTCAATGGACTAATTTGATTAGTATATTATTTTCATAAGTTAAATGTGATGTTATAGATGATGAAAATCGAGATTTGGACCTAGAACGGGAAAAATCGATTAAGGGACGATTAGTTCTTTTCTACCTTTGTGGTATCGAGGTAAGTTCATATATAAATAATGCCATGCTATGCATGTATTTAAATGTTTTACTTTTACATGAATTGTACAAATATTAATGTGTATATGATTAATAAAGATGTGATGAGACAAAGTCTTAATAAGCGAGGAAAATCCTGTTTGACGCTTAGGAATAAAATAGGATACAAGTGACAGGTCACTAGGAATTATGTGTACACGTGATTAGCTCGAGAGAGAGTTTTTAAATGTCATAAGATATGAGGTAGCTTTGGCTACATAAATGGCACTCATGTGCAAGGGTTTTTCCGAGTATCCGATTAGTATTCCAAGCGTTCAACGGGTATGACAAAGATATGAACGGAAAGGATTATGTTACAAATTGGTACAGGTATGTGCATATAACTCATGAGTGATGAGCTCGATATATGATGATTGACTTATAAGAATGAGAATGAGTATGTATTGCTTGTGAGGCATGAATGTCATTGTGATGGTGATAATTCAATGCCTTCATGGTATATGTGTATTCATGTTGCTTATTATTTACTTATGGACTTACTAAGCATAAAGCTTACCCCCTTCCTTTCCAATGTTCTCTAGTGTCGACAGATTAGTTCAGGTTGGAGTTCATCAGAGATATTATCACACTGTCAAGCTATCGCGATCGGTATAAGTGATTTCATGTACTTTGAGTCTATGGCATGTATAGGGGATTAAATATTTGAGATATGATGATAGTTATGGCATGAATGTGTTAAAGAGGTGAGTGAAATCTATGATATCTATTGCATGAGAAATTGACATGATCATAACATGATTATGGATGTTTAAGTGTTCATTTATGTCATGTTGTATACTATTGTATAAGTATGTGTGCATGTGTTGGGAGGGCGACAAAATGGCTTGGAAAATAGCCTTGTGATTGTCCACACGGGTAGGCACACGGGCATGTGTCTAGGCCATGTGTGACACACGGTCTGTCCCTTGGGCATGTGGCCCGGCCATGTGTCCCCTGCACCTTGGAAATTCAAGTCAGTATGCATGGTAGTAAACACACGAATAGAGACACGGCCATGTGTCTTAGCCGTGTGGAGGACATGGCCTAGTACATGGGTGTGTTCCATGGCCGTGTGACATTTTGGGGATGCTGACGTCAGAAACAGAATACTCAGGTTTTTGCACACGAGCTAAGACACGTGCGTGTCGTGGCCGTGTGAGGGACACGGGCCAATGACACGAGCGTGTGTCTGGTCGTATGAAAACCTCTGTTGGTGTGAATTAGAAATAAATTCTACACAGGTGAGGGACGCTAGCGTGTGCCCTATATCCACACGGGCATGTGGAGCCTTAAAGCATGAAATTTTCCAAGTTGTTCTTAAGTTTTCGGTTTGGTCCTGAACCTCCCCGAATGTATGTTTTGGTTCTCGTAAGCCCCGTATAAGGGACAGTATACATGTGATTGAAAAGTTTTAAATTGATTGATTTTTTTATGGCCAGTTTTGTGCAATTGGTTGAGTTCAAGTCCGGTAGCACCTCGAACCCTGTCCCGGTGTCGGATATGGGCGAGGGGTGTTACACTTAATGTAACACCCCAAACCCGGCCTAGAAGTTAGGCCCGACTCGCTTTGTCATATTGAAGCGTTCATCAGTAAAGTCATGTTTTAACTAACATCTCTCTTAGTGTTTAAAGAGTATTTTTGTTATAGATTAAAGTGAATGGAAGTCGTGCCCCTGTGTAGGATGCCTAAAAGAGGAGGTGAGTCAATTAGACTGCTTAAGTACCAAGCTCTCCATGGATCCACTCCTAGACATGCACACAACCATTGCCACACTTTAACTGAATGATTGTTCAGGAAAAACCATTTCATTTTTAGCCATTGAAAGCACTTGCTAATTTTTTTTAAAACGTTTTCGTTGCGGAAGCTTTGTCTTGTTTCACGATGTTTTGATATCAGATAATTTCTTTTAAAAATGCGCCCTAGAGATATTCAATCTGAACCCTTTAAATCCATATCATGCCTAAGCTAATAATCATACTAAAGCAATTAAAAATAATTAAAGCGGCCTTATTACAAATTAAAAACCCAAAAACATAAAGGAAATAATCTCAAATAAAAGTGAAGGTATTAACACTTATTTTAAATAGTCCACATGGCCACTCTGAATCCCCTCCGGCTCCAAGTCTCCACACCAAGACTCACCTGCAAAGAAAAGGAAAGGGGGTGAGTTTGGAAACTCTGTAATATCCTGATTTTGGGCCTAGTCGAAATAGTGGTTTTGTGACCACAAAATCTGATATAGAAATAATTATTTTATAATTATTTTGATGTTTATGATATGATTGCATGATTGTGTGAAAATTTCGGGAAGAAATTTTATGCATAAAGTGCTTAAATTGAAATTAGGGACTAAATCGAATAATTTGCAAAACTTGCATTCTAGAAGTTTCTAGTATGAAATTGTTTTGAAATACTAATTAGGAGGTCTTAAATAGAAATTTTACCAATTTCTAAGTTTATGGACAAAAATTGGACATGGATGGAATTTTTGGAAAGTTTAGTAGTAAGGGCATTTTGGTCATTTAGGGGTAAAATGAATTAAAATACAAAATTAAAAGCCAATTTTGCTCATCTTCTTCACCATGGCCGAATATAGCAAGGAGAAACCATGGCTAGGGTTTTTCAAGCTTCCAAGCTCGATTGTAAGTCCATTCTAGCCCCGTTTTTCAAGTTCTTTACGTTTTTGGAGTCCCGGTAGCTCGATTTAGTTTATGCTAGCAATAATTTAACCTAGGGTTTATATTTGGAAAAATACCCATAGGTGAAATTTGTGTATTTTGGTGTTTTATGATAGAATATGAGGTTTTAAATTATGTTAGACAACTTGTGCTACTCGGTTTTGAGTGAAAACGAGTAAAAGGACTTAATCGGCAAAAATACCTAATAGTCACAAGTACATGTTAGAGTGAGAATTTGATGTTGCCATAGAAGGGAAAAGTGATCAGCATGTTATAAAACATAAGAATAAGGAATAAATTTTAATCCCGAGCCTAGGGGCAAAAGTGTAAATATGCAAAAGTTTAGGGGTAAAATTGTAATTTTGTTAAAATTTGAATTAAGGATTAATTTGATAATGTGAGTATTAAATAAGCTAAATGTGTTATTTTAGATCAAGAAAGACGTGGAATCGACCCCATTCGAGGAAAAGAAAAGATTGTGGACTAAATTGCAAAATCTTTATATTTTGGTGCCAAGGTAAGTTCATGTGTAAATAATGTAGCATAATTGTTATTTTTAAGTTATTGATGTTAATTATATGATATGCTGATTTTTATCATGAAATATATGCTTTGTGGTTATTTTTGAATAAAATGTAAATTATGTGAGCTACTTGTTAAATATAAATTGTTACCGAGTATTGGTTTCGGTATTCTACTAAGACTAAGCAAGGATATATGTTCGAGGAAAATCTCGTTTGAACCTTAGGAATAGATTAGGATACAAGTGACCTGTCACTAGGATGGTTGAGCATCCGAACTCGTTGAGTTGAGTCCGAGTTCGTGAAATGTAACTAGGCATCCGAGCTCGTTGAGTTGAGTCCGAGTTCGTGAAATGTAACTAGGCATCCGAATTCATTGAGTTGAGTCCGAGTTCACTTATGGATGCGAACGCCCGAGCTTGTTGAGTTGAGTCCGAGTTCGCTTATGGGCGGGTTACATAGTAGCTTGGCTACATATGTGGCACTTATGTGCAAATTTTCCATGTATCCGAATTATATTCCGATGTGTTCAACGGGTAAAGTTCTACTCAAATGGAGGAATACTCAATATGAAAGGGATGTATTGGTAAGTGTTATGAAATGGATACTTTGAACAGGTATGTACTTAACCCTCGGGTTGAAAAATCGATATAACAACAATATGGTAAGATGATAAATGAAAATATGATATGAATGTCTTGGTGAGGATTATGCAAATGATGTTTTATGTTTGCTTATATGGTTATGTTACTTGCTATTTGCATGTGAACTTACTAAGCATTTATGCTTACTCCCTCGTTTTCATTCCTTGTAGTGTTGACAAGCCAGCTCGGAAATCGGGAACGGTCGGAGGCAAGCTCACACTATCCGTATACCATCTTAGCATAATGGCTTGTATATTTTGAGTATGGCATGTATAGCATTACAATCATTTTGTATATATGGTCTTATGATATGGTTATTGAGTAGTATAAAAATGCTTGGTAATGATTAGCCATTGGAATGGCTAATTATGATCATATTTGGTGTTATGTATGTCAAATTGCTAGTTAATCCATGGAAACCATGAAATAGGTAAAATTTACCATAAAATAGATTCAAACAGCAGTAGTGACGTGAATTTGAAAAATCATTAAAAATAGTAGAGATATAATTAGATGATGAATAAAATATGGAATTGAATAATTATGAGTCCATTTTCATATGGAAGAAACGAAACAGGTATATGAGTTATATTTTATGAGATGTTTAAATTTTTGTGAAACAGGGCCAGAGCGATTTTTGGATCCCCTGTTCTGATTTTGGAAATTCACCATAAATTTTATAAAAATAATTAGAAGTCATTCTTTCTATGTAAAGGTTTCTTATAGAGTATAGTTTTAATAGAAATAAACGTCATAGTCATTGAAATTCTGTACAGAGAGATATCTGATTCGTAATACGCAGAGGTCAGAGCAGTCGAACCCTGAAACAGGGAAGACTTTAACTAATAAACTGTACTAATTGGCCTAGCTAAAAATTCTAGAAAAAAACTAGTAAATAGATATATGAGTCTATTTTCAGGGAAAATTGACGGAATTGGATTTTGAGTTTCGTAACTCGAGATATGAATTTTTAAGAGACTGTGATGCAGATTGCCAGCTTGTCTGGAATTTCTAAAATTAAATTGTTTGAGCTGTTTAAGCAATGAATTAAGTCTGTTAACACCTCGTGTTCGACTCCGGCAATGGTCTCGGGTACGGGGCGTTACAAACTCAGTGTGCAACAAGCCCCTTTCAGAGCCCAAACTAATACCAGCATACTGGGCCGAAGCCTTTCGTTTAACGGTTACTGGGCCGAAGCCTTCTCATTAACCATGTCATTTGGGCAAGCCTTTCTTCAGACCTCGGTATGGCCCATAGGCCCATTTCAATATCACATATAATACCAATGAATGTATGCAAGCCCATTTGGGGAGACTACTCAACCCACCATCTGCTACTCCCCACCCGTACCAACCAAGCTCTCCATGTGGGGAATAACTCAACCCACCCAACCAAACTCTCCACTGGCAGCATAGCTGCTTTATCATATAACTGGAGGCCTAGCCTCTTTTAATAATTGGGGCAAAGCCCTTTTTTGATAAACTGGGGCAAAGCCCTTTTCGGTAAACTGGGGCAAAGCCCTTTTTGCACTTCCTCCATTTATATCAAACCAAGCCCATGCATATAATAAGTATATCATGTGCATCTCATAACATATCATGTGCATATCATGTCATATCATGTATATCAAAATCTCATGCATCATATTCATAATTAAAACCTAGGGGTATAATGGTCATTTTTACCTAAAGGCAAAACAGTCATTTACCATATTTTAGGGGTAATTTCGTAAATTTACCAAATATTATGGGTTTTTCACGTTCATTAACAATTATCAACATTCTCAAGTGTTTAAACAGTGATTTTAACGCACTTTATCAAATTAGGGTTTTTGGGCCCAAAACCCCTAATGGGTCCTACGAATGCCGATTTAGCCCATCAAGCCCACATAATCCAAATTTTACAACAGTACTAACCGTGTTAACATGCAATCTTTCCAAATTCCGTTTTCTAGCAATTTTACCCAAATGGGCCCCAAAGCCTATTGGGCCCAATTTCAGCCCATTGAGGCCCAACTTACCGTCGTGCATAGAATTGCGCTCTTACTTGTTCCATCGATCCAAACACCGATCATATCGTTTTTATCGCATCTAAAACCGTATGCAAAATCTCAAGTTCCTGGAATACCCGAATTTTGGCATTTCGGCTTTTCTGCGAATATTAACCTAAGCTATTACGAGGGTTTGTTACACACCTGTTTTGTGACGACTGCCACTGAGATCCCTTACGATGTCCTAAAATTGATTACGACAATTCTTAGATTGCAAACCAAAATAAACAATCCCAATATTCACCTACCATATTCGAACCATGCCCCTAAAGCCTTTAGAATCTTACCTTTTTGCCGAAAACCGATGACTAGATCTAAGTCTAGTTGTTCCAAAGATCCAAGCCTTCGATCCAACCTCTAGAAGACACTAAACACCAAAAGAAATCATCGGTTAAAGACCCTTAAAGCCTTATGCCCAAATCGACAGCCTCCCTAGATTTTAAGGACTTCGGCTTTTTCTAAATTGTAAAATAAGACTAGATCTGAGGTGATGAGCACTTACCACCTATTCCTCTTTGATTTCGACGCAAATATGATGTAGATCTATCCTCTAAACGATAGTAGAACTCGAATCCAGGAGATCTGAAGTTTCGGCTATAAGTCCCTAAATCTATGGTACTTCGGCTTTTTAAGTGATGAAGAAGATGACGATTTGAGGCTATAACTTTGAAGTAATGTTGCCGACAGATACTAAGGGTTTATAGAATATCAAAGTTAATCAAAAGGAACAAAAATAACTGAAGGATTTTGGCTTGGAGAAATCGGCACAAGAAGTGAGTTTTCGGGATTTCGGCTTTTATGGCGATCGGCTATGAAGGTTTTGTGGAGGATGGGATCGATAGAGGAGGTAAGTAAGGTGACCAGAAGGTTTCAGCTAGAAAAAAAGCAAAAAGGAAGAAATAAAATGGAGGAAAAAGAGAGGAAGAAAAACCCGGCACCAAGGAGAAGGAATTTGCGTTTTCGGCTTTTATGAGAACTCAAAAGGGATGAATGACAGTGAAAGCTTTCAGGTGGCTAACCCTAATTCTCCAAGACAGAAAAAGAAAAGAACCTAACCCTAATATCAACTAAAACAATCGGCCCAACCTCCCTAAGGCCCTTTTTGAAATTCACTTAAGTGATCACATGCCCGGCACATGCCTAAAATTAAAAAGTAACAGTATGCCTACCTTGCAACTTGAACCCTGGACCTTTAATTCCTTCCCAGGCGCCAGTTTTTAGGAACTTAATGGCGCCACCTTGCCACTTTACCAAGGCCTTATTTGTATCATAATTTACCACCTCAATTTTAAAAGCCCATATCGCCAGAACCCTCTTTCTCCAAAATTAAAATTTCAGGAATTGCCTCGAATTAAATTTACTCTTGGGCCTTTTTCCCACACCATAACCCTTCGTAATTTATTTAATTACATACTAAATAGTAATAATAATAATTAAAACATCCAAATTGTTCGGGCCATCTTCTACCCGAACCTAGACTCAAGGCCCATTACTCCTAGGTCTAAAAATCGGGGTGTTACACTTATCAGCCCTTAAGGCTCATAATTTCTGAATCGCATGGTCTTTTACATACCACTTGTCACTCCATTAATAATCATATGCAATACTCAATCAACATTTAACATTAAATATCAAATGTCAATTAGCATATCACATATTTTATAATCCTTATTACACGGATACAAACTCAAGATGGATTCACAAATAGACCAACCATCACACCAATGTAATTTGCACCCAGTGCGTCATCAGTACGTCTGAAGTAATATGTGCTTCGTGCTTCATTGGTATAATTCGAAGTAACATATATATATGTGCCAAGAACCTTATCGGTATGTCCGAAATGCATTCCGCGCCTCATCAGTATAAACTAAAGTAAACCCCCCATACTAATCCTATGGCATGCCAACTATACTTAACTCTAATCGAACCCATAATAAGGTATTCAATGTTTCAAACCATACGTGTTTCACATGTTATAAGCCATTGCATAGCAAATTTATAACATACTCAAATCATTTGCATATCATTACTTGACATTATCATGATTTCTCATATTATCTAAAACATTCATTCCATACTCATATTTTTGCATCAAAAGACCATATGCATATCATCATGTAGTCTTTCATCACATTTCCATAATTTAACCATAGCACAAGTATACTCACCTATCATGAGACAAAGCATTTAAACATTATCTTAGTCAGTTTAACACCTAGCAGACTATGTATTGAAATCAAATCATGAAAGCACAAATCGAAATAAGGCTAGTCCTCTATGGCCCTCGCCTTTCCCTTGTCTCACGACATCCCAATGTTGTCTTTAGCTACACATGATAAATTCAATTGTAGAAACAATATTTGTTTCACACAAACATGTGGAAACACATCAATTAAATATGAATTGTATTTTATTCATTTTAGTCCCTATAAGCCTTAATATCTAAAATGCTTGTATCTTTTGTTATTTAACATCGAATCAAAATGTAATTTCATATCTATACACTAGGAACCTCTAGCATTCAGTCCATGACAAAACCTTCTAATAGCTTTCAATCTATTCAATTTAGTCTCTAATACCAAAAATCAACTATAAGGCTAAATTCAAATTCTAGCTTAATCCATTACTTTCTAAAATGGTCCAAATATAATCTAACCTATTTATTCAACTATTCATCTCTTTTAAGCTTTGAATCTAACAAAACACTTAATGTACACTTGATAATTAAGAAATTCAACACGAGTTAGCTTAATCAAAATCCTATAATCAAGAATTCATAAAAATTTAAATAAAAAGACAAGTTTACATAAGGAAATGTTGGACCGAATGACTAAGAAAATGAAAGAAAGTTTTCTTCATTCTTCAAGCTTTGTACAACAACAAGGAGAAAAAGATGGCCTTATGCTTCTCTCTCCCACTCACTTAACTATATATAAAATGATTAATGATTTAATTAATCCTTAATTAACTTACTAATCTAATGGTTAACTATACTTTAATGATAGTGGAAAATGATGACATAATTGGTACTTAAGTAATAACATGAATTACAAGTGGTTTAATTACTCCAATATCCTTAGTTAATTTCTATCTAAGCACTGTTGCATTTTCTAAATTAAAACTCAATAGCAATTAAACTTTTGCTATTTAGTCCATGTACTATAATTAACGGTTTTCTCGATTAATTACTCGATCACTCAATAATATATTCTCATACTAAATACGTAACTCTTTCCATTCATAATACCACTACTCGATTTACGAAATTCATTTTTGAAACGACATTTTTTTATACCGACTAAAATTGAGTTATCGCAACATATGTTAGACGAGTGTTGGCCTTCAAAGTGGTGAGTCAATTCATCAAAGCTACTTTTGAGCCTTGCAAAGAGCATTAAGTACTAGTTTCTAGCGTGCTCCCACAAATTCAAGTAAAACAACTTACACTTGAGGGCATTAGAGGCTCCCATTATCCTCATGTAATTGTTATGTTTAGGGGTGAGCAAAACTTGATTCAATTCAAAAAAACCGAAAAAAATTTTGAGTTAAATTAATCGAGTTATTCGAGTCAACTCGAATTTTTTTTTTTGAATTTTGAGTTCGAATTAAGTTTCGTTTTTGAATTCGAATAACTCAAATAATTCGAATAAACTGAATACCAAACTATAATATTTTACATTTTTACCCCAAACTCCCAAACCTCTTTACTTTCCCCCAAAAACTTTTACTCAATCTCACTTTCCCCCCAAAACTTTTACTCCCCTCCCATCCCACCCCCCTTCTACCCCAAACCCATCCCCCCCCCCCACGACAAATTTTTTTAGTATTCCTTACCCATCTTCTTTCCCCCCAAAATTTTACTCCGTCAACCCTTAAAACTTTTTATTTTTCCCTTAAATTTTTACTTCTCACCCTTTACCCCCAAATCAAAAATTAAAATCATTAAAAAAATCTCTAAACCTAAATAGTAATAATTTTATTTATATCTACTATTTATATTATTAAATTAAATTTCACATTTTGTACTATTTATATTATTGAATTGTTTAATCATATTGAATCTTTATAAATTTTTGTTAAAATTGAATAATTGATTATGTCATTAAATATCCGTGTTAAAATTTTATATTGGTATCAATTTCAAATTTTATCTTTAAGATAACTTTTATTAAAAAATCACATTTGTAACACCTCGAATTGTGGGCCTAGAAGTATTAGGTCTTTAGCATGGAAACAGTTAGGAGGCTACACATAAATATTTAGTTGTGCAAGAAAGTGACATGACTGTGTATCTCGCTCAGTGGTTAAGTGTTCTGAGTGTTTTGGGAGTGTCTAAGAAGTCTTGGGTTCAAGCATTGGCTTGTGCAAAAGTTTTGTTTTTATGTGAATAAAAAACTGTCTCTAGGCAGAGGCTCTTAAATAAAAGTGGGTATTTTATGTCAGAAAGGGCCTGCTGGTCTAGGGGATAAGTGGCGTGTTGTTGTTGCCTGAGGACTGAGGTTCGAATCCTGGTGGCGCAGTGGAGTGTTTTATTTTGCAGCTATGCTGTGAGAGTGTTGTGGTTTGACTGAAACACTAAATTATTTGAGTGGAATTCAAATTAGTAGGTGGAGAGATTGGAGGAGAGTTTTGAGGAGTGGATCAAGGGATTGGTGGACGGTTTGAGTGATTTGGGGAGGGAAATTTGGGTTTTTGAAGGAGCAGGAGTGTTGGTGCTTATTTTGGACTCCACACTTAGAATTCGGCTTTGGGTTGTCTATTGCTCTCTATTTCGACTACTGTGAGCATTTTGGGTTCTTTTATTTTCTTTGGAGGCTGAATTGTGCTTGGGGAATTTCAGCAGTATCTTGTTTCGGGTTTGCATTTCACACTCTTCCCCTTTTCTCCTTGGACGAATGCTCTTCTTTCTCCTCTCTTATTTCTTTTAGGTCTAACAACTCCCCTCTTTTACATCTTTGTTTTGGCTGATTCCCTTTTCTACTCCCTTTTCTTTCCCTCTCGATTTTTCCCCTTTTCACCTTGTTATCTTGGTCGAATATTTCATCCCTCCCTCTCTATTTTTTATTTCAATTTTGGCAAGTGTTCTTTGATAAATTAGGTTCGGGTGCACGGTTCTTCTCTCCCTCTCTCTCAATTGTTTTTTTCGTTGGCCGAATATTGGTAGGTAAGCCTCTGCCTTACTTTTTTCCCCCTTTTCGGCTTTTCACTTTGCTGAGCACCATCTCTTTATTTTTTTGCTCTTCCTATCGATTACCCCTCTTTTTACCTTTCAGATCAATCCTCATTCTTGGTTCTTTGTATGCTACATCACTGATCAACAATCTGCTCTGTCATTGTTAGTAAGTGGTTTAGAGTTTGTTGTAAGTAATCATAGGTTACTATATGGAAGATGGTGTTGGGCGGTAAGTGTGGTGCAGTTGAGATTGTATTATACTTCAAGTATAGGTTTAATAAAAGGTTGTGACTTTTGTGTAGGTGGTGATCGAGGTTGATTGGCATGTCTCCTAAGAACCAAGGGTGCGATTACGATTGATTTTTGGTAAGGAGATTATGATCGATTTGGAACTCCGTTAGATCCCATTTGAAACATGAGTGAGTAACAGATTAGATGTCATTTTGATTTAGCTCAGGTATAAGAGTATTCGGAGTGCGGATTACCTTCAAATCGCATCAGGTGTGTAAAAACGCTGCCCCTAAGCGTAAATCGACAAAAGCCAAAATAAGTGACCGTTGACGCTACACGAGCATACGCTCACTCGTGTGGTAGTCCGTATGCCTAAACATGGGCGTATAATCGTTGAGGCCGGCCATGAGCGATTTCATGGAATGAGGCCGTTTTGGGCCATTTTGGGCCGAATTGAGCCGTGTGGTGAATATTAGGCCAGGCTGTGTAATCCACACGGCCAAGGCCATTTCTGGGCTATGTGGCCACACGAGCGTGTGAGCCCATATGGGCCGCAATATGGGTCGTCAGCCCATTTTCACTGTTTGACTATTAAGGTTGCACGGGTTACTTGAGACGACTATGGACCTACTGTTGGGTCGGTAAGTGTACCTAGACCCCCTAATTGGTAAAATGACTGAAATTCCCCTACATGGTAAAATGACTGTTATGCCCCTATGAGATGTATAACTATGTTTGAGCATGCCATTTTATATAAATTGATCACACGTATGATATTATGACATGATGCATGACATGTTGCATGGGAATGGGTTTATTATGATTGGAGGAAGTGTACTTTACTGGCAGCTCTGCCGCAAATACTGTTTAGTGCCGCAACTGGTACCACCTGGAGTGTAGGGATGGGTGGGTTTATTTTATCCCCACATGGAGTGTAGGGTTGGACGGAGATGGAGTGTAGAAGTTGGTTGGGTAGGATCTATTGGTTGCATATTTGTACTGTACTGTCACTGAGATTGGCTCAGGCCCACACTAATACTGATACTGTAATGGGCTAAGGCCCCAACTGAAACTGAACTGTTACTGAATTGGGCTTAGGCCCAAACTGTATATACTCACTGATTGGTTATTTTATATGCGATTACACATTGAGTTTTCATAATTCACCCATCTGTTTATATGTACAGGTAATCCTCAGGCTTAGGCAGGTCGGTGCTATGAGGGACTCAAAGGTGGCCACACAACTACACAGACTTTCTTATTAGGTTTTAAATTATAAATAGTTTATTTTGGGTGTTTTTAATGTAATAAGGCCTCTATAATTTTTAATCTTTAAGTTTGGGGTTTTATTTATTTTGATTTATACATGCTAGTAGTAGGATGCGGGTTTTCAAAAAGATAAATGTTTTTCAAAACACCACGTTTACACAACATGTTTTCAAAGCTACCTCAAGAAATAATGTTTTACAATTAATAACAACTAAATATGATTAACATTTCGACAACGACTTGTTTTTGGAAACTAAATAACATGTTTTAAAATTATCATTAAGAATCCACAATAAAGTTAAATAAGGAAAAGGTTTTTCGACAATATCACCCTTTTTGCGAAAAACTCTTCAATGTGACATTGTCAGATTCGACCATAACGTCTAGGCCAGGTTTGGTGTGTTACAACATTTTTTATATTTAATATATTTTTTAATTTCAAAATATATAGTGACAAGAATCGGAAGATAATTGAAGCAAATAAGCAAGCAAAGAAGCTAACTTGAATATGAAAGATTAGTAGATAAATTATGAGGCAATGAAAGCTAATAATAAATTTGATTACGGTGCGCAAATTTTGTAACACCCCTAACCCGTATCCACCATCGAAGTAGGGTTACAAGGTATTACAGATCAATACACATCATTTAACATACATAACTCATACATTTATGCATTCATACTCAAATACGATTTAATCACAAACACATTGTCCCTTATAAGGGCCACGAGGCCTTAAACATGCTCTAGAAATGGTTCGAGACTAAACCGATCACATATGAAATTTTTGGAAACTTAGAAAAATTTAAACCATACAGGGGTCACACGTCCATGTGAACAGGCCGTGTGTCCAAAATGGCTCCAAACACGCTCGTGTCTCAGGCCGTGTGGAAACAGGGCATACATACTGACTTGTATCACACAGTCGAGGACACACCTGTGTGCCAAGCCGTGTGAAAACTGGAGGGTATACTGACTTGGTCACACGGCCGACCACATGCCCGTGTGTCTAGGCCGTGTAACTTACTGACTTGATTTCTAAGCATCATTAGGGGGCATACAACCGTATATCATGATTGTGTGTCGCACACGGCTGAGACACATGCCCGTGTCTCTGCCTGTGCAGACAAAAATAGGCCATTTGCAAGGCCAATTTGTCACCCTAACTTCAACGTACCTACACAAGGCAAAATGTAAAATTTCTATACACAAAGGGCAGCCAAATCAATTCCAATTCATGCACAATTCATGCTATACAAATACAACCATTTCACTTACTCAAATATATACCAAAACAACATAATCTTTAACCTTAATTCATACAATATGTATATATATACCAACTTAATATTCACAATCGAAAACCATCCTCAACACAATCAATTCATTCATTATAATACATACCATTTAACTACCAATTTGACATGTAAATTCATGCCACAATAAGACCTTTCTCAAGCTTTCATCCACCATAATTCAAATAACCATTTTAACTTCTATAATGTCTTGGTTACAACTATGCCAAAGCAAACCATCTTACAAGGCATTATAAACATCTTACAAAAGTCATTAACAACCATTTCTAATAGCCAAACATACATCAATATTAATATCATTTACAAGCCAAATTTCATAGCTATAATCACAACCAAATTACCACATCTAACCTATACATGCCATATACCATAATTGTATATTTCAAAAGTACCAACTTAGATGTTTGATAGTGCGATGATATTCCCGACGACTCCTGGATCCGAGCTAGCCTTGTTTCACTATAAAACATAGAAAACTAACATGAAGTAAGCTTCATAGCTTAGTAAGCTCGTATGTGAATAACTTAATTCATCGTATAAATGCAAATCAACCAATTACACATGACAAAACCATATACACATTAACTACAAACCTTTCACATGTCTCAAAACATGATCAAATACAAACTCATCGAACTTTCACTATTTAATACTCGAATAGGTTCTGCACATACCTGTATTGCCTCGTACTAACTCTTCTCAACCACATATTCGTTTACCCGTTGAACTATTCAGAATAGAAATCGGATACTCAGGAGTCTCGTACGATAAGTACCTATATCATGGCCCGTAGCCAAATCAAGGTAACTTATACAAAGAACTATTATCATGGCCCGAAGCCAAATCATCCGATATGCATGGCCCGAAGCCAAATCGGTAAAATACGCACCCGAAGTGCTAATATCACGTCTTGAAGCCAACTCAACGTATCACTTACTGACGTGTCAATAGTACCCACAATTATTCTTAAGGTTCAACCGGGCTTTTACACTTTTTGTTTCTATCATCGAATGCATTTGTAGAGTCGTTTTCACAATTCATACATTATCCATAATCTCATTTTAAAAAATTATGCAATATTAAATCATTTTAACATACATTTATAATGTAATCATCACATACGAACTTACCTCGTATTCGAAATTGACAGATCGGGTCGACTACTCGATAACCTTATTTTTCCCCCGATCTAAATCTGAATTCTTTCTTTCTTGATCTATATGAATTCAAAATTAACTTATTTATTCATCTACTCATTCAATTAATCCAAAAATACACATTTGGGTATTTTTACACATTAGCCCCTAAACTTTCGCAATTATTCAATTTAGTCCTATTTCACAAATACATAAAACTCACACAATTCAACAAAACCCATGCTTGGCCAAATTATATATAGGTCCCTAGCAGCCCAAAACTTCCATTTATTTCACATTTCAACCACACAATTTGCACATTTCACAATTTAATCTCTATTATGCATTTTCACTAAAAATCACTTAACAAAACTTGTTTAAACTACCAATAACTATTCAAAATATATCATAAAACATCAAAAATCATACATATTCATTAATGGAAACTTTCAAAATCTTTAACAATTTTGCAAAATAGTCCCTAGGCTAGTTAGACCTAACTGCAACGATCTCAAAAACGTAGAAATTATTAAAAACGAGGCAAAAATCGTACTTTAATTGAGCCTTGAAGTAGACAAAATTTTCAAACCCTAAATTAGCTTTTCTTCATGCTTCATTCGACCAAATATTATAATAATAAGATAAATTTTATGTTTTTTTTATTAACCAATTTACAAAAATAACCTTAATGAACATTAATTATTTCACTACATGTCAAACCATTATCATCCATTAAATCTCTAATGGGTAAATTATCACTTAAGAACCTTAACTTAAGGTTTTATAGCTAATAGATACCTTTAACTATTAAAACAACACTTTTGCACTTTACGCGATTTAGTCCTTTTTTATCAAATTGACCAATTAAACAATAAAATTTCTGAACAAAATTTTCACACAATCACTCAATCATGCTGTAAACATTAAAAATATAATAAAATAAATATTTTTACTTCGAATTTGTGGTTCTAAAACCACTGTTCCGATTTGACCAAAAACAGGCTGTTACAAATTTGATTACGGTGGGTAACAGTGATTATAAGGACCCAAAATCATTTTTTTTAAAATTTAAATCAAACAAATATATACGATTCGATTTGATTTGAATTCCATCTCACACGACTCGATTCGAGAAAATTTCAAATCGAGTTAGGATGGTAAAATAGGATTCGTCAACTCGATTAACTCAAAATTTTTTTATTCAATTCGATTGAACACTCGCCCCTAGTTATGTCAATGTATGTTGTCCCTTGGGTATTCCATTCCCTTATATCTCTCCTTTGGCAATTTAAAGACAACCGAGACCGGTATCATAACAACATGGTTGATTAATGGATCATTTGCATATTAGACTAATGAAGCCTCTCTCGACTTGTCCAATTCTTTTAGTAAGTCCATTTCTCTTCTATGTGCCTCCATTTTTTGTTCTAGAAGAGAATTAATTGGTGCCATGCCTTCCCTTTCTTAGTGACGCTCCACTTCTCTTCTTCTAGTCATAGCAGGGTGATCCCTATGCCTAGCAATTGATGAAGCTACAACTTCATGTCTAACTCTACGTTCATCGTTCCTAGATGACCTCGCTTTATCATTAGCTCTCAAATAAGTTAGGCATTATATTGTATCATTTCTTGTTGTTGGTTGTATTTCTCCACTAAGAGCCTAGACTATTCTTGGAGCTCAATGTATTGGTTGCATTTTGACTTTCATGCAAAATTTATAATTCAACTGACTACCCCCCAAAAAAAAAAATCTGGCTGAGCCACTGTTTGTATGGTTGGGGTCTCATTTTCTCAATGTTGCAATTGTTGGTTGCCTCTAACAGGGTACTTTTGATAGTGTACCTAAGTGGTTGCTGTTGTTGATGTTGCTAGGAGTAATAATGTCCTTGTCCCCCTAGTTAGCCATACTAGTTGGAACCAATGTATTCTTGATATTCCTCTCCTTGCTTATAATATTGCTAATGATTTAACCCTACTAGTATTGATCTCCTTGGTCATATTGATTATCTCCATATTCACACTAATTACCCTTCTCATAGCTGACCTCAATAACTTAAAACACTTTTGGGATATTTTGAGATGGTTAAGTCGTAGTTTTTAATTTAATTTCCATAAACGGCAAATGTTTTCACAAGGATGATGGCTCACATTGTAAATAGTGCGAAGAGCAACTAAAATGGTAATGGATCACACTTTAAATGGTGCGAAAAGCAATTAAAGATGGTGATTTATATGAGCCCATAGTGTGTTTAAGCAAAGTGTTGGCCATATAGATTTTCTTGTCCTTTTTCCTTTCTTAAGTGAACGAGTACCTAGAGTGAATCTGACGTGCGACGATACTTTATTCGTAGTGGCGTAGGAAATTCATGTATAATAGAAATAGGATGTACTCAGGCTTACAGCATAACATTTATAAATGAATACACTAATATCACATTTTTAATGAAATTATTTAAATCAAAACAAAATATATTGTTCATAAATTTTTAGGCCTGCTGAAGATCAGAAACTAAAAAACAAGGACAGGGAAAGAATATTTATCTTAAAAGATTAGATTTCCTACAGGTATTCAAAACATGCAGGGAATTCATTCTTATCTGTCATAACTTCATTACTGACTCCAAAGGAAAATCAAAATCAATAAAAAGCTTAACTTCCAAGAGTTCCACATGTAAATTACGATCAAAATCCATTCTGGAACTAATGTGCAACAACATAACAGGGCAAAACAAGCTTCAATCTAAACCAAAAATTGTTTAAAAAAGAAACTCCAAGCATATTGGAGGAGCAGCAACAGTGAGCAACAGATAAGAAGCAAAGAATTACAGCCTTCTTCCACGTCTGCCTCCCTTTCTACGGGTACTGTCAGTGGGAATGGGGGTAACATCCTCTGAGGTGAATACGGTACATGTAAGCTTACAAGAGTTGAAATTATGGGACCCAATGAATTGTGGAGAAATGAAAGGGTGAAAGAATCTTACCTATGCGTCCAATTTTCATGCCTGAACGAGCAAGGGCTCTAAGTGCTGACTGTGCACCAGGACCTGGTGTCTTGGTCTTATTCCCTCCAGTAGCTCTAAGCTTTATATGAAGGGCAGTAATACCCAACTCCTGCAAGACAACAAACAGTAACTGCCATAAGTTCACCACACATAAACCATGTATTGCAACACAAGTCAGAGAAGGATATAAGACCTTGCAGCGTTGAGAAACATCTTGGGCTGCAAGCATGGCTGCATAAGGGGAAGACTCATCCCTATCAGCTTTCACCTTCATGCCACCTACATTTGAAAAATGAAAGGAACAAGTTAGTGAAATATTACTCAGAAAAATAACCTGACTGTCAGACATGAATATCATCAAAACGTGTAATATTGACCCCAAAAACCCAAGAAAGCAAAAGCACAGAGGTGGTAATAATAAAATCAAAAGCCAAGATAGCAAAAGAAACCAATTTTCTAAAGAAAATCATAAACCATACCAGTAATGCGAACCATTGTTTCCCTTCCAGACAAATCAGTCACATGCTGGAAATTCAAAATAGCATGTTAAAAGGAATGAACTACCAAACAAAATCAATGAAAACGGAGTATCGTATTGCTTACAATGAATGTGTCATTAAATGAAGCAAAGATGTGAGCCACCCCAAAAACATGCTCGCCCTCTCGAACAGCAGGTCCTAGGTTAGTATTCTCCTCCTTGGGCTCTCTAACCTTTCTCCTCGACTACAAAGCACCACAAATCAATGAATAAATCAGTTCATCTTATTTGCACGCTGTAAATCTATGAATCTGCTATAGCAACAATGCCTAAAAGGGAAGCACCAATGCTCCATTTGAATCCCAAAAACACCGTCGAAAGAGAATGCAAGGTTAAATGTAATCTACTTAGTAAATGGTTCCGATTTGAACTTTTCCATTTCAAGACTAAGACAAAGAATTGCACATTTATATTCATATTTTGATTCAGTTTTTCAAGCAATGAAACATAACAAAAGCTAGTGTACAGTAAAAAAAATGCCATTCTAAAATATAAACCCCATAACGTCAAGAAAGTTTATTACTAAATTGAATTTAGTCTGTAAAACTCACTCTTTTCTATAGTCAAATAGCAAACTTTTTTTTTCTCAGAAGCCAAACAAGATTTAGCTTATCAACGAGAAAATAGATAAATGCAAAGAGATACTCACCATGGCTTAGGCAAAACGAAGAAGTAGTTAGAGACTAGGGTTTTGTGAAAGCTTTCGTTGATGCTTTGGCCTCCGACGACTCTAGCCTTCGAAGAGAGGCTATTAAATCAGCTGCTACAATTTTATAGCTAGGTTTTCGACCCCTGGCCTTAAATGACGAAAAGGTCCTTGTCTTTATTCAATATTTGCAAATGGGTTAATGCCTCCTTTTATATTTTTAGGTAAATTAGCTTAGTCTTAAAATAAAATTCTTGCAATTTTATCATTTAACTTTTAGGGTATTTTCATTTTAGTCATTTAATTGTTAAATCTTTAATCAGTGGTAAATTTGGAGGAGATTGGCCTTGGCCCAGCTTAAAATTATAAAAATAAATATTTATTATTTAGCCCCTCAATATTTGAAAACTTTGGCCCTCCCTTACATTGTTTTGCCCCCCTTTCCAACTTTGAACATTAAAAAAAGTCTTTCTTTTTTTAATTTTTCATAATATCTATTTTAAATTTTTAAATTTAAATATTTATATAATATATTACAACTTTCTTTTTTTAGATGATAGTTGTTCACTTTTTTAATATAACATTAAATGTGAATTTAGGTTAAAATTCAATTTGTTAACTAGTGAAAAAGAAGTCCCTTTTTCCTATTGCTATTAACAACTATTGTCATCAACGTTTGTCCTTCAAATGTGGCATCGAGTTCATCTTCTAAGGTTTTCTTTCAATCTTTTTACAATTTTACTATTGTTTTTATTATGTTTTAAAGTTTATAGTTTAATTTTATTTTATAGTTATTAATTTTTTTATCTTTCAAGATATTGTAGTTATGAAGTCGAAAACAATTAATTCATTTTTTAAAAAGAAAAGTACAAAGACACACAATCACCTTCAGAAGCGTCACAAATTGAGGTAGCACCTTCATCGTTTTGCTCATTTAAACTCTGATGCTTGTCCTTCTAAAATTCCTAGAGTTGAAGATGAGGCACTTGATTTGTCTAACTTAGAACGTGAACCTGGGTTACATAAGTAAATATATGAGTATCTGGTTAATATGCGCGATGAAATTCTAAGAGCTTATATTAAGGATGGACCATATCAACCTATTCTTTCAGAATATCCTGCTTCCAATTCAAAAAAAAAAAACATCCTCGTTATTTTCAACCATCATAGTTTAAACAATTTTCTTGGTTAGAATATTCACATTCTAAAGATACAGTATTTTGTTTGCCTTATTTTCCTTTTAATAGCAATCCAAGTAGTCGTTTTGGATCAACTGCATTTACTCATAGTGGCTTTAGTAATCGGAAAAAGGTATACGATGGATGCAATTGTGCTTTTTTGACACATATGGGAAAAGATCTGAATTCACTGCATAACAATGCACAACGAGCTTATGTAGATTTAATGAATAAAGCTTAACATATTGAAGTATCACTTGATAGACAACTAACACAACAAATTGCAGCTAATCGTCTACGTCTAAAAACTAGTATAGATGTTGTTCAATGGTTGTCATTTCAAAGGTGTGCTTTTAGAGGTCATGATGAAAGCTCGAGATCAAAAAATCGTGGGAACTTTCTTGAATTGTTATCACTATTAGCATCGTATGATAAGAAAGTTAAAGATGTTTTGAAAAGTGCTCTACAAAATGCTAGTTATACTTCTGCAACAATACAAAAAGAGATATTGCAAATTTATGCTAGTAGAGTTCGTAATGTAATTTGTCAAAAAATTGGTGACAGAAAGTTCAACATTATTGTGGATGAAGCAAGAGATGAGTAAAAAAAAAGAGCAATAAGCAATTATTTTGAGATTTGTTTATAAACAAGGACAGGTAAAAGAATGGTTTTTTGATATAGTCCATGTTAAAGATACTGCGTCATTGACTTTGAAGAATGTGATTTTTAATGTTCTCTTGCAACATATTTTTGACATACAAAATATCCGAGGTCAAGGCTATGATGGAGCAAGCAATATGTGTGGGGAATTTAATGGCTTGCAAGCTTTGATTTTGAATGATTGTCAATATACTTATTATGTTCACTATATTGCTCATTGTCTTTAGTTAACATTAGTTGCATCAGTTAGAGAAGTGGTTGAAGTCCATCAATTCTTTAAAGACTTGTCTAATATTGTTAATATTGCTTTAGCTTTCTCCAAATGGCACGATGAATTAAAAAAATCCCAAGCAGCTAAAATAACTTGTTTGGTATCCATCAATGAGTTAGCAACTGGAACAAGAATGAATCAGATTGGCACTCTACAACCTTCTAATGAGACTTGAAGGAGTTCTCATTTTAATTCAGTTACTAGTTTACTAAAGATGTACAATGCCACTAGCATGGTTCTTGAAAATCTAAAAAATACCGCTTCTAACTATTCTTAGCGAGGAGATACTCATAACACATATAATAGATTGAGATCTTTTTAGTTTATTTTTATTTTGAATATGATGAAGGAAGTTTTAGGGATTACTGATAACCTTTGTCAAGCTTTGCAACGTCGTTCTCAAGATATATTAAATGCCATGAGTTTAGTTTTGACAATGAAAGATTTAATTCAAAAGTTGAGATATGATGGATGGAATGAATTGTTAAAAAATGTGATATATTTTTGTGAAACTTGGGAGCTGGATTTTCCAGATATGAATGCTCAATACTGTAACACCCCTAACCCGTAACCGTCGCTGGAATAAGTTTACAGAGAATTTCCAAAGTTTACAGAACTAATACAGATAATTCATATCATTTACTATTCACATCTGAAACTAATCATATCATCCATTGAATGGACCCTCACCCAATTTAAGCATTAGAAACAAGTAGGGACTAAATCGAGATCTTAGAGAATTTTTTGTAAAATTTCAAAAAAAAAAATTCTTATATACAAGAGTCACACGCTTGTGTGAGTAGGCCAATTGGCTTCCACTGTAACGCCTCGTACCTGAGACCATTTCCGGAGTCGAATACGAGGTGTTAACAGACTTAATTCATTGCTTAAACAGCTCAAACAATTTAATTTTAAAATTTTCAGTCAAGCTAGCAATCTGCGTCACAGTCGATTAAAAATTCATATCTCGAGTTCCAAAACTCAAAATCAAATTTTGTAAATTTTTCCTGAAACTAGACTCATATATCTATTTACTAATTTTTTTCTAGAATTTTTGGCTAGGCCAATTAGTACAGTTTATTAGTTAAAGTCTCCCCTATTTCAGGGTTCGACTACTCTGACCTCTGTGTATTACAAATCAGATATCTCTCTGTATAGAATTTCAATGACTATGAAGTTTATTTCTCTTAAAACTAGACTCAATAAAAAATCTGTACATATAAAGAATGACTTCTAATTATTTTTATACAATTTATGGTGAATTTTCAAATTCAGAACAGGGGATCCAGAAATCACTCTGAACCTGTTTCACAAAAATTCAAATGTCTCATAAATTATAATTCATATACCTGTTTTGTTCAATCCATAGGAAAATAGACTCATTAAGCTTAAATTTCATAACTTACTTATCATTTAATTACATTTCTACTATTTTTAGTGATTTTTCAAATTTACATCACTACTGCTGTCAGATTCTGTTTTATGGCAAATTTCACTTTACTAAGGATTTTCATGGAATAAATATCATTTTAAACATACATAACATCAAATATGACTTAGATTAGCCATTCCAATGGCTAATCATTTACAAACCCTTTTCTTTCCAAACCATAGCCATATCATAAGATCAATTACACAAAGTGAGTATTTTGTCATACTTGCCACATTCAAAATATATAAGCCATTTTACCGATTTAAGCCTTCGGATAGTGTGAGCGAGCCTTCGACCTATCCCGATTCTCAAGCTGGCTTGTCAAAACTACAATGAATGAAAAGGAAGGAGTAAGCATAAATGCTTAGTAAGTTCACATGCAAATAGTAAGTAACATAATCATGCAATTCCTCATAAAAACATCATTTGCATTTAATATCATGCTACGATTTCATCATACCAAGTTCTCAACCCAAGGATTTAAGCACATACCTGTCAAATTTTCTCATTTACCACACTTACCAACATATCACCTTCGTTTTAGGCATTCTCCTTATTCTCTTAAGATTCACCCGTTGAACACATCGAAATATAATTCGAATACACGGAAAGTTTATACATAAGTGCCACATATGTAGCCAAGCTACCATGTAACCCGCCCATAAGCGAACTCGAACTCAACTCAACGAGCTCGGGCGTTTGCATCCATAAGTGAACTCGGACTCAACTCAACGAGCTCGGATGCCTAGTTACATCTCACGAACTCGGACTCAACTCAACGAGTTCAGACATTTGCATCCATAAGTGAACTCGGACTCAACTCAACGAGTTCGGATGCCCAACCATCCTAGTGACATGTCACTTGTATTCTAATCTATTCCCAAGGTTCAAACAGTCTTTTTCCTCGATTACACATGTTTGCCGTCTTCCACGGAACATCAAAACCGATACTCGGTAGCAATTCATAATTTACATATTATACAATAATAACCATAAAGCATAATATTTCATGATATTAATCATCATATCACATAAATAACATTAAATTACTTAAAATGACAATTATGTTACTACATTTACACATGAACTTACCTGGGTATAAAATTATTAGCAATCAAGCCTATTCTTCGTAAACTTTATTTTTCCCTCGATCACGACTTGAATCTCATTTCTCTTGATCTATAATGCCAAATTAATCTTATTTAATACATACATTCATCAAAACAGCATTTAATACGAACTTTGGAAAAATTACATTTTTGCCCCTAAACTTTTGCATAATTACACTTTTGCCCCTAGGCTCGGGAATTAAACTTCATCCCTTATTCTTATGTTTTATAACATGCTGATCATTTTTTTTCTTCTATGGCAGCATCAAATTCACACTCTAACATGTACTTATGACTATTAGGTATTTTTACCGATTAAGCCCTTTTACTCGTTTTCGCTTAAAACCGAGTAGTACAAGTTGTCTGACATAATTTAAAACCTCATATTCTATCATAAAACACCAAAATACACAAATTTTACCTATGGGTATTTTTCCAAATATGAACCCTAGGTTAAATTATTGCTAGCATAAGCTAAATCGAGCTACCGGGATTTCAAAAACGTAAAGAACATTAAAAACGGGGCTTGGAATCACTTACTATGGAGCTTGGAAGCTTGAAACAAACCCTAGCTATGGAGAACCCTTTAATTTTTGTCCTAATGAAGAAGACGGACATATTTTGCCATCTTTTTCCATTTTTTAGTCTTTTAATTACCAAATGACCAAAATACCCTTAATACCTTTCTTTGAAAATTTTCATGTACAAGCCCATTTTTGTCCAAAATTTTAGAAATTGGTCAAATTGCTATTTAAGACCTCGTCATTAATATTCCAAAGTAATTTCATACTAAAAACTTCTAGAATGCAAGTTTTGCAAGTTATTCGATTTAGTCCCTAATTTCAACTTAAGCACTTTATGCATAGAATTTCGTCACGAAATTTTCACATAATCATGCAATCATATCATAAACATCAAAATAATTATTTTTATCTCTGATTTGTGGCCACGAAACCACTATTTCGATTAGGCCCTAATTCAGGGTATTACAACTCTCCCCCCTTTAAGGATTTTCGTCCTCGAAAATCTTACCGGTAAATAGGTGTGGGTATTGATTTCTCATAGATTCCTCAGGTTCCCATGTAGTCTCTTCTGCCCCGTGCTTTTGCCATAATACTTTCACGGGAGTGACACTTTTATTTCTTAGTTGTTTGACTTCTCGAGCTAAAATCTTAATCAGTTCTTCTTCGTAAGTCATATCTGGTCGTAGCTCGATTTCTGTCGGTGAAATTATATGTGAAGGATCCGAACGATACCGACGTAGCATAGATACATAGAACACTTCATGAATCTTCTCTAATTCCGGTGGTAATGCTAGCCGATATGCTATCGGTCCAACTTTTTCAATTATTTCATACGGCCCAATAAAATGCGGACTTAACTTGCCCTTCCGTCCAAATCTAATGACTTTCTTCCATGGAGACACTTTTAAAAATACCTTATCACCAACTTGAAACTCAATTTCCTTTCATTTCAAATCCGCATAAGATTTACTCTATCCCGGCGACTTTCAAACAATCTTGAATCACTTTCACCTGTTCTTCGGTTTCTTTTATTAGATCAACTCCATAAATCTGATTTTCCTTGAGTTCAGTCCAATACAATGGCGTCCGGCATTTACGACCATACAATGCTTCATAAGGTGCCATCTTCAAACTCGTCTGATAACTATTATTATAAGCAAATTCTACCAATGGTAAGTATCTTTCCCAACTACCTTGAAATTCCAATATGCAACATCTGAGCATGTCTTCAAGAATCTAAATTACTCTCTCTAACTGTCCATCAGTTTGTGGATGAAAAGTAGTGCTGAAATTTAACTTTGTACCTAATGCCTCTTGCAATTTTTGCCAAAACCGCGAAGTAAATCTCGGATCTCTATTCAAAATGATTGACAAAGGTATTCTGTGAAGTCTAACAATCTCACTGATATACAATTCAGCCAACTTATTAAGAGAATAATCCGCACGTACCGGAATAAAATTAGCTGATTTAGTCAGTCTGTCAACAATTACCCAGATGGCATCTTTCTTCCCCAGAGTTAACGGCAACCCTGATACAAAATCCATAGTAATCCGATCCCATTTCCATTTAGGAACCATGATAGGCTGAAGTAGACCCGATGGTACTTGGTGTTCAGCTTTCACTTGTTGACAAACTAAGCACTTTGATACAAACTCGGAGATATCTCTTTTCATTCCGTTCCACCAATACATTTTCTTCAAATCATTATACATTTTCGTACTGCCCGGGTGAACCGCCAAACAACCATTATGTGCTTCATGCAAAATCTTTTGAATCAACTCATTATTTTTCGGTACACAAATTCGATTTTTAAGCATCAAGCAACCATCAAAATTGATTCTGAAATCTGACCCCATATCAACTTCACACTATTTTTTCTTGGCTTACAAATCTTCATCGCTTTTCTGAGCTTCAGAAATCTCTTGTAAAAACATCGGTTTTGCTCTTAACTCTGCTAAAATCGAACCATCATTTGATATCTTTAACCGAGTGTTCATAGCTCTCAAAGCAAATAGTAATATTCTGCTTAAAGCATCGGCAACCACATTCGCTTTTCCCGGATGGTAATCAATAACAAGCTCGTAATCTTTCAATAACTCCAATCATCTTCGCTGTCTCAAATTCAAGTCTTTTTGTGACATCAAGTACTTAAGACTTTTGTGGTCGGTATATACTCGACATTTTTCACCATACAGATAATGTTGCCAAATCTTCAAAGCAAATACTATAGCAGCCAATTCCAAATCATGAGTCGGATAATTTCTTTCGTGAGATTTTAACTGCCTCGAAGCATAAGCCACCACTTTTCCTTCTTGCATAAGTACACATCCTAAGCCATTTCGAGAAGCATCACTATACACCACAAATTTTTACTGATTTGGTTGTACCAACACTGGTGCTTCAGTTAATAACTTTTTCAATTCTTCAAAACTCTGTTGACATTCTTCCGTCCACTCAAACTTAACATCATTTCGGAGTAATCTAGTCATAGGAGCAGCAATTATAGAAAATCCATTTACAAACCGCCGATAATACCCAGCTAGCCCCAAGAAACTTCTAACCTCAGTTACATTTTTCGGTGGTTTCCAATCAACAATGGCCAAAATTTTACTAGGATCAACCCGTATACCATCACCTGAAACAATATGATCCAAAAATCCAACTTTCCGAAGCCAAAATTCACTTTTACTAAACTTGGCATATAACTGCTTATCTCTCAAAGTTTGCAAAACTATCCTCAAATGCTCAGCATGCTCTGTCTCATCTTTTGAATAAATTAAGATATCACCAATAAACACCACAACAAATTTGTCCAAGTATGGCCGAAATATACGATTCATCAAATCCATAAACACAGCAAGAGCATTTGTTAACCCGAATGGCATAACTAAAAATTCATAATGACCGTACCTTGTTCTAAAAGCAGTTTTAGGCACATCCGACTCTTTTACTCGCAGCTGATAGTATCCAGATCTCAAGTCAATCTTTAAAAACCATGTTGCTCCTTTTAGCTGATCAAACAAATCATCAATTCTCGACAACGGATACTTGTTCTTGATTGTCACCTTGTTTAATTGCCGATAGTCAATACACAATCTCATAGAACCATCCTTCTTTTTAACAAATAACACGGGAGCACCCCAAGGTGAAAAACTCGGTCTTACAAAGCCTTTATCAGTCAACTCTTGCAACTGCGACTTTAATTCTTTCAACTCTGCTGGTGCCATTCTATATGGAGCAATCGAGATCGGAGCTGTTCCCTGTATCAAATCAATACCAAATTCTACTTCCCTGACTGGAGGCAAACTCGGCAATTCTTCTGGAAATACGTCCGCAAATTCACACACAACCGGCACTGATTCAACTTTCCTTTCAACTTCTTTTGTATTAATTACATACACCAAATAAGCTTCATAACCCTTTCTCAAATATCTCTGAGCCGACATTGAAGAAATCATACTAGATAATGCCTCCGATTTGTCTGATTCAACCCGCAGAATTTCACCACTTTCACACTTTAATTCTATAACCTTTTCTTTGCAATTTATTATAGCATCATGCAATGTCAACCAATCCATACCCAAAATAACATCAAATTCATCAAACGGCAACAACATCAAGTCGGCCGAAAAGTAATGACCCCGAATCATTAAAGGGCATTTCTTGCATACTTTTTCAACTATCACACATTTGCCTAATGGATTCGACACTCTAATCATAAATTCTGTGTACTCAACAGGCATATTCATACTAGACACCAATTTCATGCACACATATAAATGAGTAGAACCGGGATCAATCAAAGCAATAACATTAACATCATAAAAAAAATATACTAGTAATTACGTCGGGTGATGAAGCATCTTCACATGCCTTTATGGCATAAGTTCTAGCTGGAGCTCTTGCTTCAGGTTTAACTGCTGAATCTCTGACTACATTCTTGCTACTTGCTTCATTTTTAGCTTTTCTCCAATATCTTCCCCTCGAGTCTGCACCACTAGCTTTTACACTCTGAAAATTTTCTTTCTCATTCAGCTCCAGACAATTTTTAATGAAATGATCTGGAGAACCATACCGGTAACAAGATCTATCATTAATTCTACATCGACCAAAATGACTTCTACCACATCTTTGGCACTCGGGTCCAATAAGTCTAGAATTTCCCAAGTCACTTTCTCTTTCAGAACCACTAAAATTAATGTCTTCCACCAATGATAAGTTGAATCCCTCAACAATGATATAGCACATTTCAAGCATTCCTCAGGTGTACAAGACAATTCATCAAATACCCGAATAGAATTCTCAAGCCAAAACTCTGCTTTCTCAGCATCATCATCAACATTTGCCCTGAATTCTTCGGCCCCTTGCTTACGGATTCTGTCAACTGGAGTTCTATGAAATTTCATCAGATCCACACTTTGAGGCATCGGGGGTACAGGTTGAGGAATCAGGGGAGGTGGGGGAGGTTGTGCATTCGGGTTCGTACGAACGAACTCTGTATACCAAGCATTCATCATTTGAAGAAAGGCTTCTCGAGCACCTTCTCCTCCTCCTTGACCAACAGTAGGAGGTGGATTTTCGGTTGGCACCGCCCCGTCAGCCGGAGCCAGTGCACTACTTTCTACATCATCAGCCACACCTGGATCGGGATCCATTTACTATAAAAAAATCATTTAAAAAGGTCAGAAGTGGTCACACTATCACAATATATATATGGCATGTATAGCAAAATCTATACATACAACACGTTAGTCCGAGAACCGACTAAACCTGCTCTAATACCATCAAATGTAATGCCCCGTACCCGATACCATTGCCGGAGTCGAATACGAGGTGTTAACAGACTTAATTCATTGCTTAAACAGCTCAAACAATTTAATTTTAAAATTTTCAGTTAAGCTAGCAATCTGTGTCACAGTCGCTTAAAAATTCATATCTCGAGTTCCAAAACTCAAAATCAAATTCCGTAAATTTTACCTAAAACTAGACTCATATATCTATTTACTAATTTTTTTCTAGAATTTTTGGCTGGGCCAATTACTACAGTTTATTAGTTAAAGTCTCCCCTATTTCAGGGTTCGACTGCTCTGACCTCTGTGTATTACGAATCAGATATCTCTCTGTACAGAATTTCAATGACTATGACATTTGTTACTCCTAAAAATAGACTCAATAAAAAATCTGTACATATAAAGAATGACTTCTAATTATTTTTATACAATTTATGGTGAATTTCCAAATTCAAAACAGGGGATCTAGAAATCACTCTGGCCCTATTTCACAAAAATTCAAATGTCTCATAAATTATAATTCATATACCTGTTTTGTTCAATCCATATAAAAATAGACTCATTGAGCTTCAATTTCATAACTTACTCATCATTTAATTACATTTCTACTATTTTTAGCGATTTTTCAATTTTACATCACTGCTGCTGTCAGATTCTGTTTTATGGCAAATTTCACTTTACTAAGGATTTTCATGGACTAAATATTATTTTAAACATACATAACATCAAATATGACTTAGTTTGGCCATTCCAATGGCTAATCATTTACAAACTATTTTCTTGCCAAACCATAGCCATATCATAAGATCAATTACACAAAGTGAGCATTTTGCCATACATGCCACATTCAAAATATATAAGCCATTTTACCGATTTAAGCCTTCGGATAGTGTGAGCGAGCCTTCGACCTATCCCGATTCTCAAGCCGGCTTGTCAAAACTACAATGAATGAAAAGGAAGGAGTAAGCATAAATGCTTAGTAAGTTCACAAGCAAATAGTAAGTAACATAATCATGCAATTCCTCATAAAAACATCATTTGCATTTAATATCATGCTACGATTTCATCATACCAAATTCTCAACCCAAGGATTTAAGCACATACCTGTCAAATTTTCTCATTTACCACACTTACCAACATATCACCTTCGTTTTAGGCATTCTCCTTATTCTCTTAAGATTCACCCGTTGAACACATCGAAATATAATTCGAATACACGGAAAGTTTATACATAAGTGCCACATATGTAGCCAAGCTACCATGTAACCCGCCCATAAGCGAACTCGGACTCAACTCAACGAGCTCGGGCGTTCGCATCCATAAGTGAACTCGGACTCAACTCAACGAGCTCGGATGCCTAGTTACATCTCACGAACTCGGACTCAATTCAACGAGTTCGGACATTTACATCCATAAGTGAACTCGGACTCAACTCAACGAGTTCGGATGCCCAACCATCCTAGTGACATGTCACTTGTATTCTAATCTATTCCCAAGGTTCAAACGGGCTTTTTCCTCGATTACACATCTTTGCTGTCGTCCACGGAACATCAAAACCGATACTCAGTAGCAATTCATAATTTACATATTATTCAATAATAACCATAAAGCATAATATTTCATGATATTAATCATCATATCACATAAATAACATTAAATTACTTAAAATGACAATTATGTTACTACATTTACACATGAACTTACCTCGGTATAAAATTATTAGCAATCGAGCCTATTCTTTGTAAACTTTATTTTTCCCTCGATTGCGACTTGAATCTCATTTCTCTTGATCTATAATGCCAAATTAATCGTATTTAATACACACATTCATCAAAACAGCATTTAATACGAACTTTGGCAAAATTACATTTTTGCCCCTAAACTTTTGCATAATAACACTTTTGCTCCTAGGCTCGGGAATTAAACTTCATCCATTATTCTTATGTTTTATAACATGCTGATCATTTATCCCTTCTATGATAGCATCAAATTCACACTCTAACATGTACTTATGACTATTAGGTATTTTTACCGATTAAGCCCTTTTACTTGTTTTCGCTTAAAACCGAGTAGTACAAGTTGTCTGACATAATTTAAAACCTCATATTCTATCATAAAACACCAAAATACACAAATTTCACCTATGGGTATTTTTCCAAATATGAACCCTAGGTTAAATTATTGCTAGCATAAGCTAAATCGAGCTACCGGGATTTCAAAAACGTAAAGAACATTAAAAACGGGGCTTGGAATCACTTACTATGGAGCTTGGAAGCTTGAAACAAACCCTAGCTATGGAGAACCCTTTAATTTTTGTCCTAATGAAGAAGACGGACATATTTTGCCATCTTTTTCCATGTTTTAGTCTTTTAATTACCAAATGACCAAATTACCCTTAATACCTTTCTTTGAAAATTTTCATGTACAAGCCCATTTTTGTCCAAAATTTTACAAATTGGTCAAATTGCTATTTAAGACCTCCTCATTAATATTCCAAAGTAATTTCATACTAAAAACTTCTAGAATGCAAGTTTTGCAAGTTATTCGATTTAGTCCCTAATTTCAACTTAAGCACTTTATGCATAGAATTTCGTCACGAAATTTTTACACAATCATGCAATCATATCATAAACATCAAAATAATTATAAAATAATTATTTCTATCTCGGATTTGTGGTCACAAAACCACTATTCCGATTAGGCCCTAATTCAGGGTATTACATACACGGCCAAGTGACATGTGTAACGGCCTAATTTTCAGTGGTGTCGAAAATAGTGATTTGAGATCACTAAATCTGACAAGTAAGATAGTAATTTAATATTTATGAGTCAAGTAAAAATTTAGAAGAATTTGTGAATTGATGAATTTGGTGAATTAAAAGAATTTATTAGGTCAAACGGGTCAAAATGAGGTATCGAGACCTCAAATTTGAAAATCGAGCCATAAATATTTTTAAAAATACTTATGGAGTGTCATTAAGTTAGTATTAAAGTTTGGTTGAGAAATTTTAACGTTTGGGTAGTCAATTAAATAAAAAGAACTAAATTGTAACAAATGCAAAATTTGCTAGAAGGATTAAATAGCTCAAGTGTTAAAACAAAAAGGATTTAAAGGGAAATTAAGCCTAAAATTGAATAGGTTGGACGGCAAGGGCAAGAAAATCAGCAGAAAATAAGGGAAATAAGGGCAAAATTAGAAATTTTACAATTTTAACATAGAAAATAAAGACAAAATTGAAAAATCTAGAGATCTCTTCATATTTTCTAAGAAAAAATGCCATATAAGGTCTCTAGAAAGCTAGTTTTTCATATTTTTACATCATGTGAGTTTAATTTTTGCTTTTTCTTGATAATTTTTATGTTTTCATGACTTTTACAATTAGGTCCACTTATAGAATTCATTAGTTTTTGATTTGGTGGGTGAAATTGGAAGTTACCCTAGCTGAGTAAGGGAAGTTTATGATGAATTATTATGTTCTAATTTTATATTAAGGTGGTTTTATTAAGTGATTTTGATAGAAAAAGGTATTTAGGACCTAATTGTGAAAAAGTTGAGAATTAGAGGTTGGTGTTGAAATTCAGAATATCAAAGGTTGTGAAATAGTTTATAATGATAAAATAAAGTGTTAATTGAGAAAAATTAGTTCAATTGATGGGTGAATTGAGCAGGGACTAAATTATAAAAATTGTAAATTTTGGGGTAAAAGTGTAATTTTAAAAGTTGAAGAGCATAAATTGTGAAGTGAAATAGAAATGAAATAAATACTAATGAGTGGAAATATTTTATATTATAGATCAAGAATCCAAAGAAAAACGAGGAAAAGAAAAAGTTGCGGAATAATCCCTAGATTTCAATATCTTCTACAAATCAGTCGGGTAAGTTCATATGGTTGAATTTACATGTTTATGTGTGAATGAATGAATGATATAATGTGTTATTATATATGAGTTTGTTGTGGAATTATGAAAATTATGTTAATGAAAGAATAAATGTGAAATTTAAATTAGGAAAAAAACGCAGGATTAAGTACGTTCGTATCGTGACATGTGATGAATTGACGGATAATACCATGGTTGATCCATAGAAAAGTTGTGAAACGTAGGTATGGTATCATCCATACTGAGTTGTGAAACGTAGGTATGGTATTAACCATACTGAGTTGTGAAGCGTAAGTATGGTATTATCCATACTGAGTTAAGAAATGTAGGTATGGTATTTCCCATACCGAGTTGTAAAATGTAGGTATGGTATTTCAATGAGGAAAACCATACTGAGTTGTGAATCGAGATACTGAGCAACGACATGCTCAATTTCTTAAGCCGTTTCCTAATTTGATAATAAGTAACACAAGAGAAGTGAACCAAATGAAAGAAATTGAGTAGTTGTTAATGTTGAGCTCAATCATGTGAAGTATTATAACAGTGGTTGTTAATGGAAAGAAACTTTAGTAAATGTTTTTTTATTGTTTGAAATATTATGTTTGGTAAGCATTATTTTTAAACCTATGAACTTACTAAGCTTCAATAAGCTTACTTGTGTGTGTTTGATATTTTTATGTAGATTGAATTGAAGTGAAGTTGGTAGATCGGATCATCACAACAAAGCACACTACCCAGATCAATTCCGGTAGCTTTTGTTTTATGTTTAAATATTTATATGGCATGTATAGAGTTTAAATGAAATGAAGTAATGATGTTTTAAACTAGTTAACAATAATTTGTACTAAAATAGTTTTTGGTTAGTAGCAGTAGTTTGACTTTGAAAATTCACCATAAATTATGAAAATTGAATTAGAGGTTGAATAAGATATGAAATTAAATCCTATTGAATCTAGTTTCACATAGAAGAAACGGTGTAAGCAAAAGACTTTCATATAAGGAGATATTTGAAATTTTGTGAGACAAGTTTAGAGTGATTTCGAGCTCCCCTGTTCTGACTTTTAGAAATCATTAAAAATTGTACAAAAATAATTGTGGAACATAATTTATATGGTTATATTCCTTAATGAGTATATTTTCAGGAGAAACAATTGATAACATTATTTGAATTCTTTACAGAGAGATAATTAAATTTTAGTGAAGAGTGGTTAGAACTGTCGAGCAGTGAAACAAGGGAGACTTTAAAGAATAAAATGTACTTATTGGCTAAACCAAAAATTCTGAAAATTTTATGGTAGGAAGATACATGAGTTTAGTTTCAGGTAAAATTAGTGGATCTTAATTTGGAGTTCTGTAGCTCTAGATATAAATAATTAAGTGACTATAACTCGAGTGGACAACTTTGATGTAAATATAAGTAAATAATGGAATTTTTGTGTAATTATTCCATAAACTTCGGTAACATCTCGTAACCCTGTTCTGATGACGAATGTGGGTTAGGGGTATTACATTTATTGGTATCAGAGCTTTGGTTTAGTCGATTCTCGGAACGAATGTGATGTGTAAAATGTTTAGAAATACATGCCATATAAATCTGTGATAGTGTGATGTGAATGATCCGATCTAACTACTAATTTTTGTTATAGATTGTAAAGATGTTTGATAGACCCGAGGGTGTTGGTCAAGAAGAGGAAGTTAATAGTAGAATACAAACTTCTGAGCAGGGAACAAGTAGTAATGTTCTGATTTCTTTGATGAGGGAGGAAGAACTTAAAAATATGATTTACGGGTTAATGAATCAGTGGTATTGTGAAACAATACAAGGAAGAAGTCAGGCACAACAACCTCCTCCTCCCCCTACTGTACCACCAGTTACAACCCCAGTTGCACCTCTTTTAATAGATGAATCTAGCAAAAGAACACCGATTGAGAAACTCAGAAAGTTCGGAGCTGAAGAATTTCGAGGGAGATTAGACGATGATCCAATTAAAGCAGAGTATTGGTTAAAGAGTTTGGAGAGAGTTTTTAAACAGATGATGTGTTCTTAGGAGGACTATCTGAGGTGTGCAGTTTCACTATTGAAAGAAGAAGCGTATAATTGGTGGGAAACCATTGAGGTAGTGGTACCTGCAAATAAACTTACCTGAGAATTCTTCCAAAATGAGTTTAAAAAGAAGTATGTGGGAAAGAGATATTTAGATAAGAAGAAGAGAGAATTTCTTGATCTACAACAAGGGAATAAAACAGTGGCCGAATATGAAAGAGAATTTGTGTATCTCAGTAGATATGCTCGGGATGTTGTACCGACAGAGGAAGAAATATGCATTAGATTCAAAGAAGGGCTTAATGATGAAATCAGAATGATGATTGGAGGCACAGAGATTCGAGAATTTGTGGTTCTGTTTGATCGAGCTCAAAAGATGGAAGAAGTGTATAACAGAAAGATGCAAAGAGAAAGAAGAGGTAAAGAAGTATATAAAAGAAGTTTCTCTAGACCAATTTCAACTTTTCCGGCTAAAAAGTTCAGAGGTGATTCTAGTCGACCTGTTACAATTCTGGAATGATCAAATAAAAGTAAAACAGTTCAACGAGATATCGGAGTAACTAATAAACCAGCAGCTAGTGCTAGTAGTGTGCAAAATATTCCAAGACCTAGATGCAAAATTTGTGGTAGATTTCATATTGGTGAATGTTAGGGAAGAACCGGAGCTTGCTATAAATGTGGTAATTTGTGCTATAAATGTTCGGGTCAAAGTAGTGCTGCTGGGATTGCTCGTTCGGGAACGAGAGGTAATGCAGCCCGATCAAAAACAAGAGCATCTGCACATACATATGCTATCCGAGCAAGGGAAGAAACTTCTACTCCAGATGTGATAGCTGGTAATTTCTATCTTTTTGATGATTCTATGTATGCTTTAATTGATCCTGGATCTACGCATTCATATATTTTCACAGCATTAGTGTTAGAAAAGAAAATGACTATTGAGTCTACTGACCTTGATGTGCAAGTCACTAATCCGCTAGGGCAAAGTGTGTTAGTTAATTTAATATGTCGAAATTGTCCACTGAAAATAAAAGGCTGTGAATTCTGAAAATTTTATGGTAGGAAGATACATGAGTCTAGTTTTAGGGAAAATTAGCGGATCTTAATTTGGAGTTCCGTAGCTCTAGATATAAATAATTAAGTGACTATAACTCGAGTGGACAGCTTTGATGTGAATATAAGTAAATAATGGAATTTTTGTGTAATTATTCCATAAACTTCGGTAACATCTCGTAACCCTGTTTTGATGATAGATGTGGGTTAGGGGTGTTGCAATATGCCCATGTCTCAGGCCGTATGGGCATTCGATATGAGGCACACGACTGTGTCCCAGCCAATGTCCTTAACCATGTAACTCTCTAACTTGAGTCAGATGGCCAGCCATACGCTCGTGTGCTAGGCCGTGTGGTTAATTTTAAAATTTGAAATTTAGGTGCAAGTTTCACACGGCCAAGATACACGCCCGTGTTCTAGGCCATGTGTCACACACGGCAGAGACATACGCCCGTGTCTCTGCTCGTGTGCCTAATTCTGAGCATTTTGTTTCTAAATTTTAAGATGCAGGGGACACACGGCCAAACCACCTGCCTATATGCTAGACCGTGTGTTACACACGGTCAAGACACACACTCTTGTGTCTACTCGTGTGGACAAAATAAAGCCATTTCCTAGCTTTATTTCTCACCCAAATTTTGCCTTTTACCTACAACAACACTTGTACATATATACCAAGCAATCATTATTAACATACATAATAAAATCATATACATTCATATACACAACTTAGCTTTTTAGTAAAAACATATATTTTACCCTAATTCAATCTATCCATAAGCATGATATAACCTTATAATAATATATCAAAATATACCATCACTAGCCATTCCAATAGCTAGATTACAAACATCCATTTATATGTCAAGCATTGGCAAAGTTAGCCTATACATGTCATTATACTAAACAAGTTTACTATTTATACCAAAACAAGCTGATGGATAGTGTGATGATATTCCGACTGATCTCCAACCTTTACGAGCTTCCGAGCACTATAGCACATTTCAAGCATTCGTCGTGTGTGCATGATAACTCATCAAATACCCTGATAGTAGTTTCAAGCTAGAACTCAGCTCTCTCGGGGTCATCATCTACATTAGCCCTGAATTCCTCAGCTCATTGCTTTCGAATTTTATCAACCAGAGGTTTATTCTGTCTTACCAAATTCACACCTTGAAGAACTACGAGAATCGATTGGGGATAAGAAGGGGGTGGAGGATGTGGAACATTCGGATTTGTTCGAACAAACTCCAAATACCACTCATTCATCATGTAGAGGAAGGCTTCCCTAGCCCCTCCTCCTTAACTGACCATGGGAGGTCTATTTTCAAATGACGCAGCCCCTTGAGCAAGAGCTGGCGCATTACTTTCTACATCGTCAGCTAAAGCTCGGTCAGGATCCATTTACTATATGAAAACACAATTTCAAATTGTCAGGAGTCATCACACTATCACAGTTCATATATGGCATGTATAGCTAGACTCTTACACACGCTACGCTAGTTTGAGAATCGACTAAATCATAGCTCTGATACTACTAAATGTAACACCCCTTACTCGTATTCGACGCCAGAACGAGGTACAAGGTATTAGCGGACTTATCACACAAACTTTCATACAATTTTGAGTCGTCAATTTGCGTCCAAATTAAAACCATTCACATTTAATCATAAAGTCCCTAATACAATCCTACAAGGCCCAAAACACGATTTGGAAATGATTTGGGACTAAACCAAGAACTTTAGAAAATTTTACAAAAACTTAAAAAAACTTTCACTAAACAAGGTTCACACGCCCATGTAGATAAGGGACATGCCCGTATGGGCAGGCCATGCGGTCACACACGCCCGTGTCCTGAACCCGTGTAACTCTCTGTTTGTCACCCAAGAACAAATTGAAGATACACGGCCAAGTCACACACTCGTGTGCTAGGCCATGTGGTCAATTTAAAATTTATGATTTTTCACAAAATATGTGCAGACTTCACACGCTTGTGACTGAGGCCGTGTCATCCACACTGCTGAGACACACGCCCGTGTCTCTGCCCATGTGCTCAATTCTGAGCATTCTGTTTCTCAAAATTAAGATGTAGGGGACACACGGCCGGAAGACATGCCTATGGGGCAGACCGTGTGTCAAACAAGGCCTAGACACACGTCCGTGTGTCTACCTGTGTGGACAAAAATAAGGCTATTTATCAAGCCTTTTTGCCACCCTTCTATGCACACACCTACATAACATGACATAGCACCATTCCAAGCATATACATACAACCAAATCAGCCACAACTAAGACATCAACACATCATTCACGTGCTAACATCTATCATTCACAAACATCACATACTCATCAACTCAATTCATGTAAATTCTTATATCCATGAAAGGCATCATTATATAAATTACTTATACCAATAGTAGTCATAATGCCTTATACAAAATGAATTTTCAACTAATATAAGCCAACACATTTGGCCAAATCAATTATGACACATAACAAAATGACCAAGTCCCTTATACATGCTATAACTCAAAATGTTGAAATCGTTGGTACCAAAATAATTATTGATAGTGTGAATGGATCTCCAACGGTCTCCGGTCCCGAGCTAGCTTGGTGACACTATAAGATAAGGGAAAGGAAGGGGAGTAAACTATATAGCTTTGTAAGATCCTATGCAAATAATAAGCATCATAACCACACATTTAACATACAGTTAACATAATGAAAATTGGCATGAATGTTATTAAAATCTTATAGTCATAACTTACTCAAATCACAACCTTACCAAGGGTTCATCACATATCGAGCTCATTTCGAATGAGTTTTACGTACATTCCTGTACCAATTCGCAACATAACCATAGTATTTCACAACTTTGACATTCTCATTCAACACTTGAAATATTAATGGATACTAGGAAATCTTGCACATAAGTGTCATATATGTAGCCAAAGCTACCTCACATCTCATAATACATATAGGCTCGTTTTCGAGCTATTCGCGTGCCTGCTCACACAAGCTGTCAATCAGGACGTAGCTACACAATGCTACTTACACAAGCTGTCAGGTATCCGCAACACATGCCAAATTACCCAGCCACTAGTAGGACATATGAGACCAGCACCCGGATTACATAATCACATATACACATGGGTTCCTAGTGACATGTCACTCGTATCCTATTTTATTCCTAAGGTTCAACCGGGATTTCTCACTTGTTGGAACTTTTGTCGAATGTGTCCAAAGAGTCAATCACAATTCATACAATATTAAAGCATCTAGAACATAATTATAACAATGCATTATTTACATATGAACTTACCTCGGTACAAAAATAGTAGAATTTGACCTAATCGTCAAACACTTTGTTTTTCTCCTGATCTAAGTCCGAACCTCATTTTTCTTGATCTATAATAAAAAATTTAACTCATTTAATACTCACATTATTCAATTCAGTCCAAGAATCATATTATGGAAAAATTACATTTTTGCCCCTAATGTTTCATATTTTTACTATTTAGTCCCTAGGCTCGTAAAATGAAAGGTATTCAATTTCTTTAAAACCCAAGCCTAGCTGAACCATATTCATACTCATACTAGCCCACATTTTTCATTTAATCACACTTTTACTATTCATTTTTGTAACTTTTACAAATAGGTCCTTTTTAACATTTCCATCAAAAATCACCTAACAAAAGTTGTTTATCTTACATCTAACATATATTTTATCCCATTAGGCATAAAAATACAGAAATATCTATCATGGGTAAAAATTTAGACTTTTATTATTTCTTAAATTAGTGGTAGAAATAGGTAGATCGAGTTACAACAACTTCAAAAATGTAAAGAGCATTAAAAACAGGGCAAGAATGGACTTAAAATCAAGCTTGAAAGATGAAAAAACCCTAGCTATGTCCTCTCTTGAGAATTTTGGCCATGGGGTAGAAGATGAGCAAAAATTGACTTTTATTTTGCTTATTAATTAATTTATTATCTAAATGACCAAAATGCCCCAAACTTAAAACATAAAATTTTTCTTACTTCATGTCCATTTTTGTCAATTAACTTAACAAATGGTCTAATTACCATCTAAGGATCTTCAATTTAAAATTTCATAGTAATTAGATACCTCTAGCTTCTAGAACACACATTTTGTATCTATTGCAATTTAGTCCTTTTTACCAAATTGAGTGCTCAAACGTCAAAATTTTCGAACAAAATTTTCACAGAATCATTTCATAAAACTGTATACCATAAAATATAATAAAAGTAAATCTTTCTACGTCAGATTCGTGGTCCCGAAACCACTGTTCCAACTAGACCCAAAATCAGGATGTTGCAGTTTAATCGAGAGTTATAACTAATTTTGGAGGGTTTGTTGTGACAGCCCTAACTTGACCCTAGTCGGAAAGTGGTTTCAGGACCACAAAACCGAGTCTTAAAAATAATTAACCGTCATATTCTATGTTTATTATATGTGAATATGCATGTGTGAAAGTTTCATACTTTAATTTTGTCATTTGTAAGTGAAATTTATTAGTTGGTACTTATGTGAGACAATTGTGAAATGTGTTAGGCAAATGTAAAAGTGGCCTATTAATGCATGTTGTTAAAAAAAGTGGACTTGCATGTCTAATTAGCCATTTAGAGATAGTGGCCGGCCATGATAGTGATTAACTCATATAATATGCATTTTCTTTTAATTTGTTTATTAGCATTTTAGTATACAAAATGAATTAATGAATAAAGAAATAAGTGAAAATTTGGGTGAAGAAAACAAAGCTTTATCTTTCTCTTCTTGGTCGAATTGAAAGAAGGAATTGGGGCAAAAACATTCGGTCACTTGAAGCTTGAAGAAGGTTAGTAAATTATGTTAGTTTTTGAAATTTTAAGCTTAGTTTAAGTTAATTAACTAGTTTCATATTTAGCCTATTTGAAAACTTTGAAATTTGGATGTTGGGTTGAGATTTCAGTTGTGGTCGTCAAGGGAGGAGATGAGATTTTGTTTGTCTTGAACAATTGTTTGGTATATAAGTGTTAAATGTGAGCAAATGCCGTTTGGGTGATTGAAATAAATAATTAGAGGTTTAATTATCAAAACGTTCGGCTATGTATATGATTTTTAAGGTATAATTTTGAATAATATAAGTAATGTTATGCATAGGTTTCGGCTTGATATTATCTTTATAAGTATAATTAATTCATTTTGATAATAAAGTATGAGGTGATAGGTAAAAAAAATTTTATGGTGGCCTAGGTTTAATGACATTCGGCTATGGATTATAAGTGTTAGCTAATTCGGCATAAGAGTATAAATGTTCATTTCTTTGTATTTGAAGTCTTGAAAAATAAGTTGTGGTTAATTAAAGTGATGAAGGTTAAATCTTTAAGTTTGGTTAAATTAGGCATTCGGCATTTCTTATGACATTAGATATAAGTGTATGAAAGGTTAAGTTTAAGTAGTTGGTGCGTTAAAATGTTGGTGATTTGGGTGCTACCTATGGTTGATTTAGGTACGGTCTTTACATGAGTAAAAATATACTTATGGAGATGGTTATTATATTTTACTAAAGTATCACAATATGCATTTATATTTTGGAATATTCAGCTATGTTATATATATATATATTGAAATGATTATAATGGATAATATGTAAGAGTAGTTTCGGTTTGTCAAATATGCGGTATGTGTATGGCAAATTGTATAACTATGATGCATTGAAGTTACCCTATATGATCGAGTACATAATTAGATTACTAGTAGTATATATATATGTAATTTTTTTTATTCATGGTAACTTGGCATGTGGATTGGGTATATGTTAGTCAATATATGCATTGGAGGTGATATGTTAAAATAATTAGGTATACGGTTTGGTTTCATTATTGAGTATAAGGGTTAAATGCTTTAAATTAACTTTGATGTTCGAAATGATTAAACAAATTTATTGGTTTAAATTAAGCTCAAGAGCAAAGAGGAGCTAGATCCGATAAGGGAAAGGAGAAAGCAATCGAATAGCCTATTCACAACTATTCAAAAATATCCGAGGTAAGTTTTGAGTAATTACAATTATTAGATAATTGATATAATGAAATAAGTATGATAAATAGATTGAGTATATGGCATATAACCGAATGGATAGTAGAAGTTAAGTTGAGACAAAGAGATGGTTATGTGTTCTTGCGTATAAGCGTTGAACCTATGTTATATTGAAAGTATGTTTTAGTTGTGTGCTCATACATGAATAAAGAAAGTGAAATACAAATTTTATATGTTATATGAGCCAAATTATCATGTAGGTAAATATGCTTAGCTCTTGATATAATATAAATATATATCCGGGTTAAATCCTGCAGGCTTCGTGCTGGTAATATATATATCCGGGTTAAATCCCGCAGGCTTCGTGCTGGTAATATATATCCGGGTTAAATCCCGCAGGCTTCGTGCTGGTAATATATATATCCGAGTTAAATCCCGCAGGCTTAGTGCTGGTACTATATCCGGATTTAGAGTTCCGCAGGCTTTGAGCTAGTAACTGGATTCGGGTTTTGAAACCTAGTAGGCTTAACGCCGGTGATTCGAATAAGATTACAAACTCAAATGTTCAAAGTAAACTATTATCGAATATGTATGATACATGGTAATGACCAGGTACGTATTATATACAGTTATGTGAATTAATTGCAAAGTGAGTTATTAGTATCAAACAACGATATAATTATGTGAATGATTAATATATCTATGAAATAGAGAAATGACCTATTCGATCGGTGTCTGTCATTATATGAAAATATGTGAATTAAATTAGTTGTATGAGCCATATAGTAAAGTGAGGCATGTGATAAAAAAATTTCTTTGGGTATTATATTCGGCCAATAGTCTTTATGTGTGGTATACTTGTGCATATTTGGCCTACTGATTGTATTAGAATATGAATTTGGTAATATTCATTGTTTGATTTAAATGATATGTTTTAAATTGTTGAAATGCTAAAAACTTACTAAGCCTCAAAAGCTTACTATGTTTCTTATCTCTCTGTTTTATAGATTGTTGATTTTGGCCACCGACTCGGGGATCGTCAGCAGTTCATCGTACTATCAAACTTGTTGGTACAGTTATATTTTGGTCTCGATATGGCATGTATAGTTTGGACTGTTGACAAAATACGTTTTGTAATTGTAAATATCTTGGCCGTATGAAAATGGCATTTTATAACTTATAAATCTGTATGTATTCAGTTTGATTTCTGCTTTTGTGTTTAGCTCGGTAATACCTCATAGCCTAAACCGGAGATCGGACTCGGGCTAGGGGTGTTACATTTGTGGTATCGATTTTAGTGCTTGTCTATTCGAGAGTGTTTTTTCATAGAAACAATACCAAGTGTGTACCCGAAATACAAAAAAATGAGATTCAGTAAAAGCTGAAAAACCCCACTGTCGACACCACACGACCGTGTGGTAGGTCGTGTGGTAAGCTATGTGCGACGACACGGTCGTGTGATCGACAAAGGCCAGGCCGTGTGTAAGACACAGTCATGTGATGGCTGAAATGTGGCCGTATGAACTACACGAGATAGGCCAAAATGGGTGTGTGGGCGCACACGCACCACACGGGCGTGGGGTATTTTGGCTAGGTCGTGTGATCTACATGGGCAAGGCCAATCTGGGCATGTGGGCCCACATAGGCGTGTGGGCCCATTTATCTGAATTTTCCCCTAGGGTTGCACAGGTTATCCAAACGACTGTAGGCCTACTTGAGGGTCAGTAAGAGCTAATTAAACCCTTAACTGTATGAAATGTCTGTTTGATATTTTGATCTGATTAGAATTCAGTTGCATGTCTACTTGCACTATTATCTGCTATCTATACAAGATCATGAGCATGTAAGCATGTTAGATTATTTTTTTGCACATGTATATATCTGTATTTGATATTGGGGTTGGGATGATGTATATTGGAGGAAGTGTTCTGAAAGGCAATTTACGCCTATTTTTTGGTAGCATGGCTACATTATATTTGTTATGTGTCGCATCAGTATAACATGGTGTGTAGGGCTGGGTAGGTGTTTTAAACTCCACATGGTGTGTAGGGATAGTCGGAGATGGTATGTAGAGGATAGGGGTAGGATATCTATTTGCTGATTCTGGTTTATACATCCGTATCTGTATCTGTAATAGGTTTAGGCCCAAATCTATATCTGACTAATTTTGACTTTCTGGTTGTCTGCATACTTAATTTTGTGGGGTTACACACTGAGTTTACGAAAACTCACCCTTTTCTGTTTATTTTGTACAAGTAATCCACAGAGTTAGGTGGATCAGTGCAGCGGAAGACTCAACGGTGACCACTCACTAGTACCGTTTTACTTTGTTTCATAGTTTTATTTAATTTTGGCATTAAGGCTTGAGATTTTGTATTTTCTAAGACTCTCTGGACTCTTTTAAACTGTCTGGTTTTGGTTTGGGTTTTTGGATTTAACTTGCTTATCACTTTGATGATTACCTAAAACATGAGTATCTAAAAATGTGAACTGTTTTCCTTAAAAATAACGGTTTTTCCTAAGCTTCCACTAAAAAGAAATGTTTTAAGGCAAGTTGACTAATTGAACATATGTTTTGAAATAGATGAAAGTAATTAAAGGTTTATAAGCTTAAGGTTTTATCAAGTTAGCTCCGTTTTTAAAATCCCTTCCATATGACATGGCTAGATTCGGCCATAACGTCTAGGCTGAGTTTAGGGTGTTACAGTATTGGTGTCCATTGCACCTTATCGCATGGCACCGAAAGAACTCAATAAGCTGAAGATCCAGTTACAAAAGTTGTTGGATCGAAAGTTTATTCAACCGAGCGTATCACCTTGGGGTGTGTTAGTGTTGTTTGTAAGGAAGAAAAATGGTACATTGAGGTTGTGTATTAATTATCGACAAATGAACAAGTTAACCATCAAGAACAAGTACCCGTTGCCTTGAATTGATGACCTATTTGATCAATTCAAGGGAGTAATGATTTTTCTGAAGATCGATTTGAGGTCTGGGTATTATCAGCTCAAAGTGAAAGAAGATGATATGCTAAAGACTGCATTCATAACTCGGTATGGGCATTATGTGTTTCTGGTTATGCTGTTTGGGTTGACGAACGCACCTGTAGAGTTCATGGAGCTGACGAACACACCTGTAGAGTTCATGGGTTGCGTAACAAGACCATACCATTACTAAAGGTTTTATGGCGTAATCACAAGACTGAAAAGGCTACTTGGGAAATCAAGGATGTGATGAGACGTTAGTATCCTTATCTATTTGATTCAGGTAATTTCGAGAACAAAATTCTTTTTAAAGGGGGGATTTGTCACATCCCAAAAATTGAGTTAGTAGAAATGAGTATTAGATTGTGGCTCGAGAGAAAAATCGAGTTTTGTGTCATAAAAACTGAAATAAGATAAAATAAATAATTAGTTAATAATAGTAAAAATAATAATTAAATAAAATAATAATGGTATTAATAATTGGGGTATTAGTAAAAAGTAATAGAGACTAATTTGGAATAATGGTTAAAGTATAGGTTAATGTGTAAATTAATGCTAGTTGTTAAAAATGGAGTTATTAGAATAAGGGAGAAATAGGAGAGGACTTAGAGGGTAAATAACCCATTTTAAAAAAAATAGTTGGTAAACGACACTCGCCTTTCCAATTTCTCTCCATGCTTTTTCATTTTTTTTTTAAAATTATTAGATCTAGATGGAAAAGTTTTCTTTCAGAAATTTCTGCATCTCTCATATTTTCTTGACATCCAAACACTCTCTATTCTTTTAATTTTGCAAGAAAATCACTTTTTCTTCACTAATTTCTCACCTAAATTTAGCTCATTTTTGCTCAATGGTGCAAATTCATGGAGGTTTTCGAACTAAAGGTAAATCTATTATTTTCTTATGTATTAATTTTTTATTAGGTGTTTTTAATTTGAATTTTCATAGATTTAAGTAAGAAAATTAAATATCCATAGTTTTAAAGCTATCTTTTGCATAAAAAATGGTGAATATAAGAATAAAGAGCTAAGACATGTTTTTAAAATGATTTTTAGTATATTTTGACAAGATTATGAGGTTTACAAATTCAATTTATCAAAATCTTTAAATAATTACATGAATTAAATTGTTTTCTTTTGAGAATGAGGATGAACAGTGGTTTTTCGAGAAAAGTAGTGTCTAGTAAAATTGAGTTGAATTATTGGCCTCGATCTATAATTAGGCACAAGTTAAGGGCTTAGAAGGTAGACATTAAGGATATAATTAAGTTAAAAAGAAGAAATTAAGCAAAATAGATTATACAAAATAAGTTGAATAAGTATGTGTGAGTGGAGAGTCGTTGTATAAACACAAAGAGAGTAAGCTAGATTGTTTTTGAATGCCTAGTAATTTGAATATTTTTGCGCAAAGCTAAACACGTTAGTGGAGCCTCAACAAATCGGGATAAAAGCAAACATAAAGTTGTCTAGTTCGATGAGCCGTGGTGAGCTACAAGTGAGTGCATTTGTATGCCATATTTTAGCGTGAATTATGAGATCTAGAGAGTCGAAGTGAGGCTTGCGAACCCTCACTTATGGTATGTGAGCCTAGAATTTTTCCTAGTGCAAATTCTTGCAATTTTATTTGAATTGTTGAGTATCCATATTGTGCAAATTGAAAAGGTATGTGTATATATAATATATATGTATAGGAGTTTTGTTATTTATATCTAATATATATAAGTTTTGGTGTTATTAATATAATAATATATATACATGCATGGGTGTTATATATATAATATATTTGAGTGGGTCTGTATATACATAGTACATATATATGTGTGGGTTTTAGTATATATAATATATATATGATTATTGGTTTTGTATTATCAATATATATAAATGTAGATAGGTCTTTTAATATATGCCGAAGTTGATGTGACAAAGGTCACTAAATAGGTGTGTAATATATATTTGTATATGGTTATGTAGTACTTGCAAATGGACATAAAAAAAATAATATAATGTGGACTTTTATAACATGCAAATTCTATTGATAGTGCACATTTATACATGCATGAACTCGTAAGTGAATTATTTAATTTTTTATGTTATTGCAAGTTCTAATTAGTGAAAAATTATATTATTCTGAAATACTAAGTGGGAGCTCAACAGTAGTGCGAGCCAATTATATTGTGTAATAAAATGTGGTTAACTAGATATGTTGGCAGTGTGAACACTTGAAACCATTAGATATCATTGGCATGTTATAGGATTGTGAGTACTCACCCTTTTGTTATGTGTTAGCATTGTGGCCCGGAGATAATGTTGGAGAGATAAGAGAATGTCGAGCATAGCTCCATTCACCGTAGATAGCGTGGTGTGTTTGGAGAGTGTGAGCATACGTGCTACTCTTACATGGAGATAGCGTACGATTTTATGAGTCATATGGTGTGTTTTGGAGATCCGTTTATCTAATGAGTATATAATTTGATTATGTTTCATATTCTTGAATTGCTAATATATCACTGTGTTGAGTATGTAATTTGTGTTATATGTGAATTGTTAAAGTATGTTTAAATCCTAAAATGTCTGGTGTGTATATTTGTGTTGTATGCATGTGTACTCATTGAGCTTCTCCAATCTCACATTTGCTACTTTACCTTGCAAATAAATAGTTCGTGAGTTAGCAAGGAGGGTAGCAAATCGATGATCCATCACAAGACATTTTTTTAGAGTATATGTGTTAAGCTTTTAAACTCCGAAGTTAAGGCAATGTGGGTCGTTCCAAGGGTTTAGTACTAGAATTAGACTTAGACTTTTTAAATAAAATTTTCAAATGTTGTATATGGACATTACGAACTGTTTGATTATTGGGATTTTTTTAACGTTTTAATTTCTTGCTTGATTTTTTTTTGTTTGGATGGTTTTATTACTTGATTAATGTGATGATAATTAAATGAACTAATAAATTTTTGCAGCTAAGGGAGACCGCCGAGTATTAAGTTACGCCTTATACCTTTTATTTGTATAAATGGAACGATTAATTTAGAAAAGCATGCACTTAAGATTAATTTCCTATATGAAATATTCTACAAATGCGTGGTGTGTACAATTGGTTGGTGTAGTTCGTAAAGTTTTAAATGGAGTCATCTCAATGGTTAATGTGATGCTTGAAATTCAGGTTGGACCGTCCCGGTCGGGTTTGGGACGTCATAATTTCACTTATATTATTTCTGTAATGGCCTAAATTCAAGGTTATCGGAACAGTGGTTTCGTAACCACAAATCTGATTTAAAGAGAAATTTATTTTAATATTTTTGCATGAATATTTATATAATAGGAAAATCGTATGAAAATATCGATAAATTTTTTTACCGATTTAGTGGTTAGTTAGAAAAAGAAATTATTGAAGAAATTGGGTAAAAACAAAGTATCGAGACCTCGATATCATAAAACCAAATCGAAAATAATTTTATAAATATTTATGAAATGTTAGTAATGTGGTATTAAAATTTCGTTAGGAAATTTTAATGTTTGGGTAGTTAATTAAATGAAAAGGACTAAATTGTAAAAGGTGTAAAAGTGGATGGGATGATTAAATAGCTTAAGTGTCTAATGAGAGAATATTTAAAAGGCAATTAGACTCAAAATTTATTTGGGCTGAACAGCAAGAGCATGAAATCAGCAGGAAAATTGATAAATTAAGGGCAAAATTGGAATATTGCAAAATTAACTAAATAAAGCTAGGACTAAATAGGAAATATCTAGATTTCTCTTCAATTCCAGCAGCTAAAAATGCCATAGGAGGGTTTTCTAAGCTGGTATTTCATAATTTTTGCACCAAGTGAATTAATCCTTGCCTATTTCTTGTAATTTTTGTGTTTCTAAGACTTTTACAACTAGGTCCTACTATTAAATTCATTAATTTTTGATTTCATGGATGAAATTGAAAGTCACCATGGTTGAGTTCTGTAAGTTTATGATGAAATAGAATGAAATTGAAGCTTTAATTTGTTTATGAGATGATTTTACTAGGTAATTTCAATAGAAATTGATTTTTAGGACCTAATTGTGAAAATGTTTGGAATTCAAGTTTATTGCTGAAATTCTGATTCCTAAAGGTTATAAAGTAGTTTAAAGTAATAGAATAAAGTGTTAATTGAGAAAAATCAGCTCAATTGAGAGGCTAATTGAGTAGGGACGAAATTATTATTTATTAAAAGCTTAGGGAAAAATGGTAATAAATAGCTTGTACTAAAGCAGTTTTAGACAGCAGCAGTAGACTAATTTTGAAAATTCACTATAAATTGTAGAAATCGAATTAGAAGATGAAAAAAATATTAAATTAAAGCTTATTGAGTATAGTTTCTCATAAAAGAAACAGTGTAAGCAATGAATTTGTAAATCATGAGATATAATGAATTTTGTGAGATAAAGTCAGAATGGATTTGGCTTCCCCTTTCTGACTTTGAAAAATCATAAAAAAATTAATAAAAATAATTATGGGCTTAAATTTATATTTTTAGAATCCTTAATGAGTCTATTTTCAAGAGAAACAAATGGAAACATCAACTTAATCCTGTATGAAAAGATAATTAATTTTTAGTGAAGAAGGGTCAGAACTGTCAGACAGCAGAACAGGGGTGATTTTAAAGAATAAACTGTATTTATTGGCTAAACAAAAAATTATGAAAATTTTATGGTAATAATATATATGAGTCTAGTTTCAGGTAAAATTAAAGGATCTTAATTTTGAGTTCTGTAGCTCGAGTTATAAATGATTTAGTGACTATGACTCAAATAGACAACTTTGAATAAACTATAAATAATAATAATGAAATTATAGAAATTGTTGCATATGAACATGAAATGTATTAAATTGATAATTAAATTTATTTACTTAGATCCAGAAGATTCAAATACAAAGCTAGATCGAGGAAAGGAAAAAGTTCAGGATTAGTAGATTTTTGTACACGAACAAGTATCAAGGTAAGTTCATGTAACTTGAATTATATTCTTAAATGCTTGAAATGCATGTTTTTGATATGAACATGATTTGAATGTTCATTATATGGAAATTTATGAAACATTGATATATTTGATAAAAAGGGGAAGAAATCCCGGTTGAATGAAAGGAAATTTCGATGAATCTCTGAAAAGGAATTGACGATAAAAAGGATTTAGTCCGGACGGGTGATCCTATCCTGATATAGCCCTCCCGAAGAATATGTGGAAAATGGATTTAGCCCGGACGGGCAATCCGAATTAGGGTCTGAATTTAGCCTGGACTGGTAATTCAGATCCAAGCTCATTAGAGTAATTGTCGTTGCAAGGGATTGAGCCTGGACTGGCAATCCTAACAATACTCTATGAGTTTATATTACAGGGGATTTAGCTTGGACTGGTAATCCTGCTGTAAGGATGAGGTTCGCGGGAGTGTGCTCTCTGAAATGGAAATGTGCGCACATGAATATGAATTGGCGGACCCGAAAATGTACACTAAAAGTGTACCTCTGAAAATCCATCGAAAATTCCAAGAAATTCAACGGGATAAATATGGAAAAATAATAAGGGAATGGTAATCATGGTATTGATGAGTTCATCAATCATGGTATATATTATTGACACATGAAAATTATTAGATTAACTTGAAAGTTGAGTTGTGCATGTTAGGGTAATAATGCATTGTATGGATATATGAATGTTTATTACATTGTATTGAAAATATTAGGTAAGTATAATTCTTGTTACATGGGCTTACTAAGCACAAAGTGCTTACCCTGTTTCATTTTCCCCTGTTTTGTAGTGTTAAGAGCTCGGAGGTTGGATTTGGTCAGAGACACATCACACTATCAACCTAAGGATTTCGGTATATAAAGAAACTTTATTTTGGAAATCAATGGCATGTATAAGCTAATAAAGTAAATGATTCTGTGAAATGAATGTAAAGTTAGCCATTGGTATGGTTAACAAACCTGGTTTGGGTATGTGATGACGTTATCTTATAAATATGCATGAATTTATCTTAAAAATATGTTGAATTGGTTTGGTTGATGTGGATTGGTCTCGGTTTAAAATTTGCAGGGAATGTTAGATATCTATAAAAGGGGATATATCGAGTAAAAAAAATTATTATTATTATTAAAAAAAATCGTAAACTCCGGTAGTGCCTCGTACCCTATTCCGGCAATGAGTACGGGTAGAGGGTATTACAATTTCCACCATATATAATTTTTAAGTCTTTCAATTTAGTCATTGTTTATATAAAAATATTATATTTTTCATAGTTTCACTTATTCAATACTTTGTGTATTTTCACTATTACATAACACATCTATTATATTTTTTTTATTATAATTTCCTATTTCATATGTTAAATTATTTCACATCTTGTTTCATTAACTTACTACATTTTTCAATAAGTTCACATTATAATCCTTAAATGTCAAGAAAGTCTATGGGTACTTTCCTCTTTCTATCAAAATCTCTTGTTTTTCTCTTCTCCTAACACTTGATTCACTTTCTCAACTTCTCTCTTCATCAACATGTCAAAAACACAATATTTCCTCATGAGAAATGTTTACTTTAACACCATATTTATGCTTTTCTATCATTATTAAACTTGAAAATAACATAAAACCTTAACATCCATACCTTATGCTGTTGAGATCAAACTTCAAATTGATTTTCTCTCTCCTCCAACTTCTATTTTCTTGAATCTAACTTGATATTTTAGCTCCCTATAGTCTCCTTATCATTTTTCTCTCTTGGTAGCTATGAAAATTCTTTTGGTTTCTAGATAAAAATGGTGGATTTTTTTATAAAAGGACTAAGCTGCAAAAATAAAGATAGTTTTTCTCTTCTCTTCTCCTCATTCACATTGTAAAGATGGAAGGATGTAGAATTCTCTTCATCTTTCCTTCCTTATAGATTAAGTAAAAATTAATAAAATATAAACAAATATCAAATCAAAATATTAATAAAATAATATTTACCTATATAATTAATCTAAAATATCACCAACATCATCATTATTCGTCAAAATTATCTTTCTTGCTAAATGATCATTTCATCCCTTATGATCCTTCAAAATTCCTACATAGAATCATCAATCTTGATAAAATTATGATTTAACCGTCCTACTTTTTCCACTTAGTCAATTTAGTCCCAACTCATCCATTTTCCTTAGTTTCTAGATCCCTACTTCCTTAAAATATTTATACAATTGGCCCTTCAAATTTTCCATATTTATACTTTAACTCTTCAAATTCTGAGTATTTACTCTTAGGCCATAAAACTTTTCTCACATATGCGATTTAGTCCTTACTTGAATCAATACATCATAATATACTTCTTAATCAATTTTTTAATTGATATAACTCAACTTTACCTCCTTTTTATTGCTTTTATTTCCTTATTTTTCCTTTATTTCATTTTATTGAGGGCAAAATCTCGATTTCCCACTAGTTTCATACTCTAGCAACTTTTGGAGTGTTACACCCCATACGAGTTTGAAACAAATACAACATCTACGCTTCACCATTGAAAACCTTAAAAATCCACACCGAACTACAAAATAACTCACTTTTAGTGGCATTTATAGGCGTCAATAAAAGAAAAAAAACTGATGATATTGACTTTACCGGTAAAAAATTTTTGGCAGGCCGACTATTAGTACTGGTAAAGTGCAAGCATTTTTCGACAGGATTTTTCCTAGCACTTTTAACCTCCGTTATAAGTAAGATACATTTTTAAGATATTTTAAACTGCCAACAAAAATCATATTTACCATTAAATTTACATATATTCACATAAACATTTTGAGGCATTTATAAGTGCAGAAAAAAAATCATATTTACATTATATTAATATTTTAATTTACGTATTTATTTATTAAACTCCATGTTAACAAAATTGTTGTTCTAGTTCTACATTCCTCAAAATGGTAACATTTTGCAATTAAAAGAATCTGATGCATCTATAAAGAGATCTAACGAATAGGAGATAAATATACAGATCACATTATTATAAATTATTACAAACAAATAGTTCAATAACCTACCAAGTTTAACTTTTCACAAGATTTATGGTCTATGATAACTCAACAGAGGCAGGCTTCATAGTTTGGGGGGAGGGGGTCAAAGGATTTCTAATTGAACAATTTCAAAAGTGTAATGAGGTAGTAAGCAATAACTTAATAAAATGATTAAAAGAAAACCTTTGGTATATGTGCTTTATTTTTATTGACTGCCATAAACGCTAACATCTACAACAACTTGGTATAAGCATTTTTGCAATTGACCTCAATAAGTAAGAATCTTAGGGTACTAGCAAGACATTAAGATACGGTTCTTGAAGAATAATTGTGTAATTCTTAAAAGAGCAATGAGTAGAATCTGGAACTAAGACTTGAAAAATGCAGAAAGTGTATCATCCAATGCCTTTCTATCATAAACTCACCTGTGATAACTCAGTTGTTAAGAGGACTTTTGAAAAGGATAAGCCTTAGCAACCCATCAACTACCTTCTTATCTACCTGCCATTGCAAAATAATACATATTTGTCAAGTGTCAAAGAAAGCAATTTCAAGATTTACAGAACCAGGGAAACTTGGCTCTCTTACCTCTCCGACAGACTTGAACATTTCCAGAGTCATGGTTTTGGGAGGAGCAATAGGTAACTTAGCACGCAGTAAAATGTCATTAACTTGCTTGACACCTGAACTATCAATCCAACCAAAGCGATATGACATGTAAACGACCATGACCTAGGGCAATACTATGCCAGCTGCAACAACTCCTCCATGAAGCCACTATCCATACCCAAACCCAGTTTATGAAGATGAATCGAGGAGCATTATTTAGCACAATGATTAAAATTATGCAAAATGTCGATGTAGTAAGGGATAGTTATCTATCTAGTAATAAATCTTATTTAAATTAAAATATTATAGATATTTTTATTTAAATTATCCAAATATATCCTTGGAATTTTTTTTGAAGTTTATCAAAATTTGAACATTTTCAATTCATTCATTAACATATTTAAATTTAGGTAAATTTGAAAAAATATTTTGAGAAATATATTGGAATAATTTAAATAAGAATTTTATATAATTTTTTAATTTTATTGTTTTTAAAAAATATAAAAAAATATAAAAATTTATTTTTATTATTCTTATATTTTTTATAGGTTATTTAAATTTAATTTAAAAAAGGACAGATATGTAAATAGACAAAAAGTTCAAAACCATTTAATTTAGTGTTGTCATTATGTGCGGTGAGAGTCCTTTTTTTCAACTAATCTAAAAAAGGTAATTGCTTCATCTGGTCTCTGAATGTTTTATATAATTACCCTTCGGTCCGATGCCAACACTGTGTCAGATAGCACGATTAAATTTTTTTTTTAAATACTGATGATTAAGTCATGATTAGAGAGAAAATGGAGGTAATGCTGCTAGTTGATCAAGCGGCACCAACAAATATTATGATAAATGAGTCATTTTTGTATATAATATTTCTTCCAAATTATTTTCATAATTAATTAATATTTTCAAATTATTTATATAAAAAAAGCCTTGAGATTTTTGGACAACCACTAACTGCGGTGACCTTTTTCTTGTGCAAGAAGACTTGTCTTATTTGGATTATGAATAGGTGATTCGCTAAGGAGTTGGTTTTAATGTTGTTTTTCTACTGAGCTTCAACCTCCGTTTGTTTTTTAACACATTTTGTATTCATGCAATGTTGGTGCTTCATTTTATCTCATTTCAATTTTAATTATTTTTCACGTGTTTATACAATTTTTCAATTCAGTATAAATTATTATAATAATTTAATTTTAATTTTAATTTCATTGTTAATTCAATATCATATTAAAAAAATTCCAGACAATCGTTAAGTCCAATATGATTTAGTTATACCAACTTTTCAAACTTATTAACCCCCAAAAAATCGCATCAACTTTTCTGCACCCCAAATACAACGTGCTGTTCAAAATCATGTATAACCTTAATGCTATAAATGTTATAGCAAATACATTTTGATCTTCCATCATCATTTGGATTTATATATTGCTTAGCTTCGGAACATCGAATAACTTTAGAAAATTAACACCATCATAATTTTTTTCTCAAATCACATGCAGTTTTTCATCTAATATTAAACTTATATAAGCATTAAATTAAATTAGTCGGTTTTGTAATAGACTTAGTTGCACTTTTTTTTTTAACCATATAGTACAAGAACTATCTAAATTCTATAACCTAAAACACAGTAATTATTCAAGAGACTTTCAGATGAGAAATGTCAACGTTACAACTTAACTAGATAGACACCACTACCCATCCCTTTCAATTCATCTTCGCCTTATTCATGCTCCAGGCGTTAAGGTTCTTGACAATAATAGTCTCGTCACCATTGTTGAATGCATACAAGTGAGCATTGTCAAGCACTGCTAATGTAGGATAAACCCTGGATGTGATGCATGTTTTTCCTCCACCTCCAAAACTTTCCACAACTGAATGATCAATCTGTAAGCAGGAAAAAAAAAAAAAACACCATGATAACATCCCTTAACTAAAATATATGCATGCATGTAGCGAGGGGTGAATTCAAGAACTTTGTTTCGAGGTGAAATTAAAAAAAAAAAATAGAACATCCAAAGCTAAAAGAATTATGTTAAAATATCTTAAATTAAGTTATTAATTTTTAGGAGGGACCAAAAATGCAATTTTCCCCAGCTATGCCACTTGTATGTATGTATGTATACCAGAATCCTAAGAGAGAGCTTCTTATCAGCCAAGTCAACATCAACGAAGCCAGCAAATGATGGTTTATATATTCCATCTTCCAGTGAGGAACTGCAAAAAAGTTTATTGAGTTAGAAGAGAAAAGACATGAACAATTATTTGTTTTTATAAAGAAAGATAAAACAGACCTCCTTGCATCAGAGCACAACAAAACCACATGTTTTTTTGATGTTTTGAAAACCCTGAAGAAGACAGCAGTATACTCTTCAAGGTTTTTTGAAGCTAAGGTTAAGAGTCCGAATGGACCAACTCCACCTTCAACCTTTGATCCTTTGTTGGCACAGAGACGTTGGGCATCTTCCCAGGTAGGATTAAATTCCTCAGCTTTATCTAAACTTGGAATATAGAAGGTAACATCAATATCCGCCTGTGAAAAAGTACCCACATAAGAATACAATGAGTAGAGCTATTAACTTATAATATATATATATAAACAATTTTGGAAGTGAACCTGGGCAGCTGTTATTCCTTGTATTTCAATATGGTGGCCTTTTTTAAGCTTTTGATGGCTCATTTTGACATTTTCCCCTCTTAGAGTATTCAACTCTTCCACTGGCCATTGCTTCAATTGCCTTTGATTAGTGTCAAGCCATACTATTCTAGGAATTGCCTGGGGATATATCTATAGGTCATCAGTTTTGACATAATAGGCATTAGTGTACATATATATTAATATACAAATTTATATCGACATATACCTGTATTCCAGCCCATCCCTTTTTAACATCATCTTGAGTAAAATCAGATTCATTAACCCAACCCCACAAAATCCTCCTCCTTTTTGCAGGATCAAAGAATGTCTTTGAAGCATAGAAATTTCCATAGTCATATCTAAGGCCAGCCCAACCATCAACTGATGCATTATCAGGTACATATTTATCCTCATTAGTTAAATATGTTCCAAGTGTGTAGTAATCGTATCTTGCATCATCCAAGCTCACTTTTAGAACATGCTTAACATGTTTTCCCATGTAAGATGGATCCAAACCCTCTTTACTAGATAATGAAACAGGATAAAAATCAGGACATTCCCACATGCCTGTATTGGGCGCTGAATGGAAAGGGTGTTTAGCCTTAGTCCAGTGAATGAAATCTCTACTTCTATACAGATAAGCAATCCCTCTACTGCTCCTTTCGCTTCCAACTAAGACTCTCCACCGCCCATTTAGCCACCAGGCGGTGGAGGGGTCACGGAAAGCAGTGGCGTTGACACCATTTTCAGGATCAATCAGTGGATTGTTTCCAGGTTTGATCCATTTACGCAAATATGGATCAGATAAATTTGCTGGCACTGCATAGTTTTGGGTTTGGATGCCATTGGAATCAACTCCGGTATATAAAATGATTGGCTTATTGCTAGGAAGAATGGTGGTTGAACCAGACCAAGCACCATCGATATCAAAATGTTTTGAAGGACAAATTGCAGGCTCAAGTTCTTTCCAATTGATCAAATCCTTTGAAATTGAATGGCCCCAAACAATGTTACCCCACACAGCACCTTTGGGATTGTATTGATAGAAAATATGGTATATTCCATTATAGTACATAGGACCTGCAAAAGCAAAAGCAAAACCAAAACCAAAAAGGAAATGAAGAAAATTGCATAGGAAAAGGAAAGAATAACGAAGGATATCAATTAGTAAACTGACCGTTTGGATCTGTTGTTGAATTTGTTCATCATTGAACAACACATAGGATGAAACCAAAGCAAAGAAGGAAGAAAAAGTTAAATAGTCATGAAAAGAAAAACTAGGCGTTACGAGCAATGGAAAGAAAATATACCATTGATCCAATTTTTGGGAGGCTGAAAGTGAAAGGCAGTATGATGGAGTTGGCGGATGTTAACTGCACTTAAAGACTGAAATTGTGGATAAACCTTGTGAGACGCTTCCATTCTGCCATTGTTAACATAAAGAATTAATGTGTAAAGCCATAGGAGATTCCAAATTGCCATCCTTTTTAATCACAAAAGGGAAGCTTAATAATACACTAATTGATTTGGGTGTTGTAAGATGATGGGTTTTGTTGGATATTTATAACAAGGGAAGCTTACTTATTACACTTTTAATTCTTAAATTTTATGGTGTTGGAATTTGATACTTTAAAAAGCTTTCAATTATTCACAATTATTACTACTTAAAATCTTAAATAAAATTTATTACAAGTAACTATTTACAAATAGCCTGTTCTACTTAATGATTGTTTCTTTTTCCACTTCATTTTGTCCTTATTTTATATTTTGCTGAAACAGACGTAATTTCACAGTTGATAGTTTTTTTGGTAATAAAAGAAAAGCACAACCTGTTCAAAGTACAGGGGCTCCTAGAAGCAACTTCTAGGAGGCATAAAACCTCTGCTGATGGCTCTCTCGTGCCAATGCCGCTATACGGTCCGCCAATTTTTAACTAATTTTATTATCATATATAAAATTGATAAAATAGGTTCCAGCGCTTGAGTACTTATAAAAAAAATAGATTTATAATAATTTAAATTTTTTAAATTTAAATTTAAACTCGACATAAATCCAATTCAAAATCTAAAAGTATTTAAATCTGAAACACTTTTTTCTCATAACGTGGCACTGGTAAATAATTGACAACTCAACTATAATTATGTTTGGAATTTTTTTAATAATACTTTTTCAATCAAATCACCATCACTTGGTTCTTTATAAATTTTATTCCACATATTTAATATTCTAATTAAAACAAAATTTACCAAAATTAAATGGAAGGCCCCTTAAAACTAACATTTCTTATGATAAAATATATACTATATTTAATATATATTATTAAATGCCGTTTTTATTAAAAGCCATAATTAGAGAGCATTAAAATATTTTATGATATAAAGTAATTCAATCAATTAAATTAATTTCTTGGTAAATATTTATTCATTTTTATTTGCATTTTGTATGTTATACTGATTAAATTCTCAATCAAAAATCAATTAATGCCAATTGTACTATTTAAAATTTCTACCTTCTATATTTGTATACTTTCGCATAATATAAATTACAATAATTTCACTTACACCCTAAACGAAAGACAATATTTTGAAGAAATGTTTGAAAGTAAATATTATTAGGTATGATTATTCTTTTTTAAGAAAATATTATCATTAATAGGAATCATGAACAATAATAATATAAAGATATGACATATGATACAAATAATAAATAAATTACTATAACTTAATATACAGATGTTATATCTGCAGAATAATCTCAAAAAAGAGAGAGGATAAATTAATATTAACTACAACACAAATAATTCAAAAATAAACTAGAGATGCATTAACTTGACCAAATCATTAAAGTTTGCATCCTAGCCTCGTTATCATCAAATCAACCTAATGATAAACACCGATCAACTAAGAAAAAACTACCAAAAGCACTAAGAGATCTACCGCATCAGTGAAGCATATAATGGCAAGTGTTAAATGGCATCTCCTCCTCCTCCTCCTCCTCCTCCTCATTATCTCGAATTTATTACCATCACTATGCCATATCATGACAAAACCCTTCAAAAATGGTTCCTAATAAATATGGCGACTACTTTATAGTGACAAATCTCACATATACACCAGAAAATAACTAAAAATTAAAGGTAAAAATAAAATTACATATGCTTTCAAAGAAAATAGACGGGACAAAATAAAATTATGAAACCGTATATAAAATAAAACCACAAAATTGTAGACAAACTATGATAATAAAGATTGAAATTAAAAACAAAACAAAATTTAAAAAAATGTTTAAAAAAAGCTAGATTGGTAATCAACCCGAAAATTGACGCTACCACCGAATAAGCAAAGATTAAAGTATGATTAAATTAAGTGAATTATTTTTTAATATAAATTTATAATTATTTAAATATTTAATTTTCAATTCATTTTTTCTTTAATATCTGTTACTACATTTGCGAATTCTTTGTTTTTAATAAGTTTTTTCTTTTATTTGATTAATAAAATTAATTGTCAACATACCTTAATTAAAGTAATGAAAACGAAGCAGTAATAAAGTTTTGTATCAACAGTAATTAAGTTGATATTAGCTACGAAATTGCGTTTAGGGTTAAAATATGATTAATAGAATAAAATCAGAATACTCAATCCCTTAATTTTTAATGAAGGTTTCACATAATATTTACTTGCCTTTACTAACATCCTTGAATTGTTCTCTCAAGCAGATAAACAGGACACTTGCACACAGCATAAATTAGCATTAAAATATCATATGAATGAGTTGCTAATATGCATTGAAGATTTTCTATTTCATTTCAATTAAATTAAAATTTTTAATTATTTTTTTATTTTAAATGTTCAGATCACTGTTATTATAAAAATATGGTTTAACTTTTTTCAGATTTTTTTACTTTTTTTAATGATTAAATTTTAATTTTAATTCTTCTAATATGTTTGAATTTAAAATTTAATTTTTATATTTCAATTTTTAACATAAATTGGTTATTATAGTTTTATAATATTATTAACTAATTCAAAATTTAATACCATTAACTTTTTGGTTAAAATTTTTTAGAATTATATATAATTTGAATATCCTAAAAGTACTAGAGATTCACACATGGTTTCTTATTTCTTTTAAGTTTGCATAGGACTTACCTTTTTCAATTTACTTTTATTTTGCAATTTTAGAAGAATGATTAAATCTCAATTTTAGACCCTCTATTATGCCTAAATTTCATACTTAACCACTAACTTTAATTTCTAATGTAATTTGGTTCCTATATTTTTATAAGGTTGTTAATTAGTCTAAATAGTTAACATCATTAATTTTTCAATTAAAATATTATATAGTTACATATAATTTGAATGTCCTAACGGTCTTACGATGGGCTTAGATGGACGGTGTGTTTAGCTGCAGTTAGAGTAAAAACAACGGTAGCGGTGAGATTAAATATTGTATCGATACTGTAGCCTGAGACAAAAAATAAGTTAAACACATTGCACCGCACTCCACCGCCCATTTAAACCCACCCTTAGAGACAGATACATAGCTTTCTATTTCTTTTAGGCTTGCCTTGCGTTTTTTTTTTTTTTTAGTTTTAGTTTAATCTAAATATTTAATATTTTTAAATATTTCAATTAAAATATTGACGTCAATTTTTCTTAGGAATAATGTTTCAAAAAAAAGAAATTATTTTATCATGACGAGTTCGAATGAATATTTTTAAGAAAAAAATTCATATAAACATTTTTCAATGTTATTTTTTATTGTTACGTGATTATTTTTTTTAATTTAAAAAATATCATATTAGTGACTTTAATAGAAGAATTTTAACCGTAATAACAATTGGATTTAAATTTTTAAATCTAAAAAGTAAAGAATCTATATTTCTAAAACTATAAATAGGATTAGAATATATTTTAACCGTTAAATTTTACTCCACAACTTGAAACAAGCAAACAATAACTCAACAAGAAGCGAAAGAATGAACCTAGTAAAATTTATTTGAGGTTGGCAATATACTTATCAAAATCCTCCATTTTTTTAACATAATAATGCTTGACAGGTTAACTATATTCTTCTAGCAAGAAATTGAAGTCTGAATTTAACGAAAAATCTTTGGAACAACTTGGTAGGATGATCAAGATGTTGGATATTATTTATAATTTTTTACTATTATGATTGTAAATGCCCAAATTTGACCGGGTCTTACTAACAATAGCCCAAACTTTAAACAGCTCAAAACAAAATTAAACCATTAAGCCCAAATTACAACAAGCCCAACCCTATGGCCCACTAAACCTAAACTCATTCAGTCGAAAGAAACCCTAGGCGACGTTTCCCCCCTTTGCATGCCTCGAGTGTGCCGTACCCCTTCTATGTGCGCCATCAGCGCACACATCGCCCGAGAGTCAGCTCCCTTGACACCGCTTGCACCAAAATGGCAAGCTTCTGCTCCATTGACCCCTTTTCACTCCTGCAAAAAGAACGAAAGAATAAAGAACCAAAACGAAAAGCAAGACAGAGACAACACAACAAAAACAGTAGGTAGAAACAGTAGAAAGCAAATAGTAACAAACACCTATTGTAAACAGCTATAAAGCCACGAATGAAAAGATTGTATTACACACAATATCAATCGAAAACAGACTTAAAAACAAAAAAAGGTGATTTTTCTATTTTTTTACTGATTTATTTTACAAATAAAAAAGAGAAAGGAAAAGAGATTGACTCACCCGCTTCTTCGCCTCGCGTCACCGTCGAAGGTTCCCTCCATTCGTGAAAGTCTCAAAAACCCTTAGGGGTTTTATTCGGGTTTTGGAAAAAGGGGCATCGAGAGGCTATAAACTAAGAAAGGCCAGATTTTTTTTCTTTTTTGGAGCTTTTCCCCTTAGATCTAACCCTAGGTTGAAAAAGGGGATAAAAAAGGGGACTTTCGACATTTTTCGACCACTGGGAGTGGCAGAGCCCGTTGCCAGCGACTGGTGGCCACCGTGGGACTCGCCGGAACCCTAGGCCGGAGTGATGAGAGAGTTGAGAGGTTTCTCTCTCATTTTTTTTTGAAGGAATATGAAAAAATGAAATTAAAAAAAAAACTTATCTTTTATAGGAGGGTAAAACGGCACCGTTTTGTGCCTAGGGTCTGAACGCCAAAACGACGTCGTTTCACTTGACCCGCGCGCGACCCGACTCGATACCTGATGATCTGTGTGTTTTGTTGTGAATGGGATAATTGCGCGCATGGTCCTTCCACATTTCTATTATGTTTTAATCCAGTCTTTTCCTTTTTTTAATTTCTGTCTTTTAATTTTAACTTTGTTTCAATTCGGTCCTTACATGAACGACGCCGTTTTGGAGGAAGAGGGAAAATTTTCCTTTTAGCCCCTCTATGTCATTCGCGTGTTCAGACCAATCCCCCTTTTCCTTTTATTTATTTGCCCCAAACTTTGATTTTAAATTCAATGTAGCCCTTTCCTATTTATTTTCGCTATTCTATTCTATTTTTAAATAGTTTAATATTTTTCTCATTATACTTTCTTTTTGTATTAATTTATTTGTTTTATTATTATTACTAAATTAACTAGTTTTCGTAGTACTATTGTTATCATAATTATATATATACATATATTTGTTCACCTAAAGTTATATATACATATTTATATCTTATTTTTACTATCTATCTACTTATATATTTTGATACAAATTTTAAAACTATTTTACTTTTCTTTAGTCCTTTTTTAGTCATTTTGCTATTTTATTTTTAAAGTTATTATTATTATTATTATTTGTATTATTGTTGTTATTATTATTCTTGATTTTATTATTAATACACTATTATTCTTCATTTTTTTATATTATTATTATCCTTGTTAACATTTTATTATTTTTATTTTTATTTTCTATTATCGTTATCATTAATATATTATTATTATTCCTATTACTATCGACATCATTTTATTTTGCCTTAAACTGATTCATATAGTATCTATTTTAAATAGTTTTATTATATACTATTCTTAAATTGTTTATCTATTATTTGCTCTAAGCTGTCATGTGTATATTATTATTTTAAATTATTTTCTTATGTTACCTGCTTTGAATTGCTTCATGATTTTTATTTTGTCTCTCATTGATTATCAATATTGAAATGCTACATGTTACGTGTTTATTGCTATAATCCATTTATTCCATGCTTCATTATAATTGCCCCACCTCATTTTATTTTATAATCACATTATTTTTATCATCACATTTTAGACGTATATCTTTTTAAATACCTCATTAAGTTTGCCCTGAACTCATAAACAAGGGAAACTTTCAAAAAGGAGCATTGTCTGATATTTGGGAGATTCGAGAAAATGTATCCCAACTTATGGGGTTTCAATTTTCTCGTTAAACCTAGATATCTAAATATTCTTCAAATTATTAAAAAACATGATATTTTTATAATGAAGGCAATATTCTGTGTTTGGAGATTCTAGAGATTGTGCCCTAACGTGCTGGGTTTCGATTTTCTTCGCTTGACCCAAATGACCGAATAACCTTTTGAAATTAAAACGCATGAATTTTGAAAATCAAAAGACAAGCTTATTCTCAAGGTTTTAAAATGCTGTGTCCTAACATACTGGATGTGACATTTTATTACTTCGGGACAAGAAGGTCTTTAACATTCATTTCGATTTACGCAAGCAAATTCTTTTTAAAAAAATCAACATTAAAAACAGAAGATCGTATTTTTAATTCTTTTCGAGTTTTTAAATTTCGACATCAAGACATTAATTAATCAATTAGGTACCAATTTTGGGCGTTATGAGGGTGCTAATCCTTTCTCGTACGTAACCGACTCCCGAACCCGTTCTCTCAAATTTCGTAGACCAAAATCATTATTTTAGTAAATCGAAATATTTTATTAAAATGACCAAATTTCTAAATGATCCGATCACACCTAAATAAAAAGGATTGGTGACGACTCCATTTTCGTTTTTTTTAAATTGACCTCTTTCGTTTTTCAAAAAAATAATTTCGACAATGATAATCATTAAAATGAGATTAATTAAATTTTACTACTATAAATATAAATATTGAATTTTAGTAAACTCATGAAAAGTATTTTTTGATTCCGTAATTATTATATTGTATAACTCGTTACTAACTTTATAATTGGAATAAACTTACTAAAAAATTAAACAAATTTGATTCTATTTATTGTACAAATAGAGTTATTCCCTAATTTTGTTTCCTTGATTTCTTACCACAAATTTAAAATAATTAAATAATATAAAGGGTTGTTTAGTGGAAAGAAGTAACATCGCAGACAAATAAATGAGATATACTAAAAAAAGAAGAAGATTAAAATTAAATTAACCTTTTTACGTTGGTCATTTTACCAGAAAAAGTCCATTTCAAAATTTATTTATAGAAATAGACTAATTTATTGATTATTTACCGAAAAAAGACGAAAAGCATTTCCCTGGAGAAGCGTTTTTGTCATATCAGGCACAAATTGCACCCTCGTGGACGCACTTTACTGATGTGGCAAAAACACTCCCCTAAGGACGCGTTTTAACCCAGGTTTAAATTTCTAAAAAAAAGGTCATTTTTTTAAATATTATAAAAATAGATCAATTTTTTTAAAAATTTACAAGAATAAACCTTAAAAAAGGCTAGAAGTGACAAACTGACAACGTCATTTTTTTAATGTGTCACCAATTAATATAAAAATAAAACTTACAAAGTAAATCTTTATATAGACCCAAAGTCTCATTTCTCTTGTTTTCTTAAGCAATATGGGATATGAGATATATGTATATAAAGACTCATGAATAGGTTTGCAGTTTGTTCCTAAATAATGTGAGATTCCTTCCTCTTTTAACTAACAACATGAGACAAAATGCTACACTATATTTTATAATTTTTTTACAAAACAATTTCTATTTTTTATATTTTGTTAATATTTTCTCATATTATAAAATTATCTTTTGAGATATTTAATATTATTGCATTTTAGAATTGTTAACATATATAAAAGAGCTATTAAAAAAAGAGAACAAATTGCACATATGAAACTTGCACATGCAATAATCTTCTATTCAACTTTAAATGTTTGAAGTTAATATCAATGCATTTCTAATTTTTAAAATAATTTTCCAGTATTTAAATTTAGAAGTTATACTTTTAATTTTTTAATTTTAATTTTAATTTTCTATTATGAATGTTTGATTAATAAATAAATGGTGAGTATTTGGCACTCAAATAGTATTTTTTTGTAATTTTAAAAAATTGATATATCTTTTTTAAATATTTACTTATTTTTAATATTTTACTATACTAATTAATTTTTTTAATTCTAATTTTAATTTAATTTTCATCACCTAATGAATGCTGATAAATTTATTTTAGATGTATTTTGACTAGATAGATAATTTATTTAAACATAGTATATGATTATGTTAAATAAGTTTTTTTTTTTTAGAAATATATAATATACATAAAATATAATAATTATTTTTCATATTTTTATATCTAGATTAAATTACATTAGTAGTTACTTAACTATGATTTTTTAGCTATCGAATTATAAAAACTTACAAAATGATCACTCAACTATTAGTAATTTTTTAAATATTTATTTTTAAATATTTTACCATACTCATTTTATATTTGATAATTTTTTTTACTTATAGAGTTTAAAATTTTTATTTATAATGTAACAAATGTTAACTTTTTGCAAAAAAAATTAAACTCTAAGAAAAAAAATATAAAATATAGTGTAGCTTTTAATCTGATGTTGTTAGTTAAAAGAGGAATGAATCCCACATTGTTTAAGAACAAGCTGTAAACCTATTTATGAGTCTATATATACACATATCTCATATCCCACATTGCTTAAGAAAATAAGGGAAATGAGACTTTGAGTCTATATAAAGATTTGCTTTGTAAGTTTAGTTTCCATATTAATTGGTGACACATTAAAAAAAGTGGTGTTATCATTTTGAGTCTTTTTTAAAGTTTATTCTTGTAAAAATTTAAACCCGGGCTAAAACATGTCCCTGGGAAGCTTTTTTATCACATTAGCAAAGCGCGTGTAGACGCAAATACATTTTCGTGGAATTTGACCCTTTCCAATAAATAATTAAAAAGTTAACTTATTTTCATAAATAAATTTTGAAATGTGCTTTTTCTGATAAAATGGCCTTCTACCATTTTTATTTTTCTCCTAATCCATACACTCTTTCAACTTTTAAAATTTAATTTTGTACTTGTATAATTTAAAATTTATTATTAATTTCTATTAAATATAAATATGCGTTATGAAGTGGATTTTACTTATTTTTAATCAAAACTTCGAATATTAAATGCTCCATATTCAAATTGTAGTAAAGTGGTATCAATTTGCAGGTTTTAAATTCCAAATCAAACAAGCAAAAAAGAAAAAAAGTAGAAAGATTAGTGGCATAATTATACCACCTACTCTAAGAGTATCGAAGAACGACTTTATAATTATAATTAATTTTAAGTAGAAATTAATTGAGGTGGTTATAGGGGGGGAAAAGTGTGTACCTTAGGCATATTGACGATTTTAATTATTTTCATGTCCATTTCATTTAATCAACGCTTTATATATGTGGTGAAAATTTAGTTATATTAATTATAAGATAACGTGAACCTTTTCAACTTACCTTTCTTTTCTCTTAATACATTTTATTTTATACTAGTTTCTCTGTAATTTTACATATTTAATTTTTTAAATGTATTTTTAATTATTTTTATATATAATTGATAATACTAATTTCTTTTTGTTTTTAAATAATATGTTAATTTAGAACTTAAGCTATAATATTAATTTTAAAAAATAATAAGATAATAGGTAAAATAACATGCAACAATTATAATAGTGATTCATGATAAATAAGAAAAATATTTACACTAAATTAATAAACACATTTTATAACATTTATTAAAGATAATTGTTGGATTTTGAATTTTAAAACGAACCCACAAAACAACTTTTTACTTATAACGAACAAATAATGGATAGATTTTAAAAAAATAGTCTTAAGATTGCTTGCTTCATATAAGTTTAAAAAAAATAAAAATAAAATAAATCATAATATTATATTATATTATCATCAATTAAAATAATCTTCTATCACTCTCTTTTGCCATTTTCATTCAAATTAATTCGATATTACTTCCTTGAAGAACCATTGCTTTATTGTTCTATTTTTAAAAAATATAATTTTAACTTATTAATGCTAATCATCTCCCTTTTTTTACTAATAATTTTTCTTAGATTCTAACTACTGGATGCTAATTTATGAAGCTAAACTTAAACATTGACATATAATTAAGATGCTTAGATTTATATTCAAGTAATAATTCTATTTTATATCAATAAAATTAGCAAAATTTTTAAAAAAAAATTAGCACAATTATTTTCCTCAAATTTTTAACTAATAATTGGAAATTAAATTATATTTATAACTATCCCAATTTTTTCCTATATTTTATACTTAGAGTTCTATCCAAGTAATAACTCTAGTTTAAAATTAGCACAACTTTTTTAAACTAATAATTCTAAATTAAATTATAATTATTTTAAAATTAATTTAGAAATATGATGAAAACCAAAGAATATTTTTGTTAATTCAAAAGTTTTGTAACACCTCAAATCCGACCTAGAAGTTATGACCAAATTTGGAGAAATTATATCAACTAGTTTGGAAAACTGATCTCAGTAACTATTTAGCAAATACAACTTTCGCAAAACAGTCATTAGAAAGCTATCTGTTCACTTTCAAAAAACACTTAAGAAATTACTTAATTTGCAGTAGAAAACCTTTTCCGGAGTTTTAGTTTTGAAAACCAAAGTTCGTTTTGTCGACTTAAGTGATTTTGCATCTCACATTAGAAAATATCAATTACTAACGAATTAAGCAAAAACCTAGAACAAATTTAGAAATAGATTCCAAACTCAAAAGATCAAAACCAATAGTTACGAAATTCACCATATTTACATTAAATGCAAAAATAATCCGAGCTTCCACACGTTGTTCGGTCTTAAGTTATATGTTTACCTAAACAGACAAAAATAAAACAAAGGGGTGAGCTATGAAGCTCAGTGTATAACTAAACTCAAACGGAGATCAAACAAAACACAATATACAAGTCAGAGAGCGTAGAGAATTTCGTATCAATCATATAACTAGAGTGGAACAAATCAGAGTCTCATAGAGATTTTCATAACAATCATATAACAGAACAAAAGATGTATAATTATGCTAATGCGATATTTTTTGAAAAATTAAAATGCAGATTATTAGAAAATATCCTACCCAACTCCGTACACATCAAAATAAAGTTTCCCAGAACTCATCCAACCAAATCACACTAACAATAATTGTGGACAGTGCCATCAGAATTGCAAACAATCTGCTAAACAAAATTGTGAATAAACCACCAGAAAATGTAAATCATTAAACTGCTAGAAACTTTCTTTGTTCGCATCATCCCAAACCTCATGCAATATGACATAGCATGCATACTCAGAATCAAAATGATAAGCATGTATGACATGCCGTAGTACAATATCCGAAACAAAAAGGCATGAGATTCCACGCTTTGCAGGACCAATTGGTCAAATTTTAATGAATCATATCAGATTTGCCATGAAGTCACATGCATGGTTACATATCAGAATCAGTATCAGACACAACAACATATTTGGATATCACATGTTATCATCCAACTCAGTAACACAGAAACGAATCATCATAATTAACAAAGCACGGATCATACCTGAATAAATCACATACCTTAAATGTCCCAAATGAAAGTACATCATACATTAACAGTTCATACTTAGCTTATATCATGTCTGACATATATACGGATAATGGATTATACATAAACTGATCATCAAATATCAAGTTTTATAGCTTATTTTAGATCATACGGGCCCTACGGTAGGCCTACGTTCGATTTGAATGTCGATTACGACCCTATAGAACAAATCTTAATTTTTGGTCCACATGTCTGTGTGGATTCACTCGGCCTAGGTGGTTGGCTTGTGTGGTACCCATGGCCTAGTACACTCCTATGTCTCTGGCCCGTGTGACTCTAATTACAAAACAATGAGTTACACGGCCTGGACAGACGCCCGTGTCTTTGGCCCATGTAATTCTAATTCCAAAACAATGAGTTACATAGCTTGGACACACGCTCGTGTTTCTAACTCGTGTGACTGTAATTCCAAAATAGCGGGTTACACGGCCTACCACACGGCCTGGCGCACGCTCATGTGGCATCGACAGCCATGGATTCTAACTTTTTGCATTCGCAGAAATTTGGGTTTTTGTTACACACCTGATACGGATTCGATGTAGAAGCAACAAAGATGAGTTCCTGGCCCTATAACGATAATCAAACCTCAATCAAACGATTTTCGTAACCATTTCAATAACTAACATTTTTACTACCAAAGTTTCATCGAAAAGCTTTTGATGGAAAGCCCAAATCAAACTTAAACATTTACCCTCGCTTTTATCTAGCAATACAAGTACTTAAACTGATGGAGAATCTTGATATGCAATCCCTTCTCCTAAGAAAAGAACCAACTGAACCCTCAAAAACAAAATTGAACAAAACGAGCAGAACAATTTCAGTTTTAACAAATAACAAACGAGAGCAAACATTAATAGAAATTCGACAACAAACTTACGCCGTTAACCTTTCTGTCGAAACAACGAAATATGCAATCTCTTCGACAAAGCCAATTGCGGACTTATCAAAAAGAAAAAGAACCAAAAGAGGAAGAAGAAGAATAGACGTTTTAAGAAAAAAAAAAGTTTTTGAAAATGAGTTTAGTTATTTTAAGATAAAATAACTAAAATAAAATAGAACAATTTCACAAGGCAACATAAAAAAACATTTTTCTTATTGCTTTTGTAGGGACTCGAACACTAGAGTAGAAAGTACTCAAAAATTTAACCATAAAACCATTAAGCTCATTATAAATATTAATTGGTCAAAAATATTATTTATGCCAGACGATCAAGGATAGAGGATAAGATAAAATTAACAAAAATTCAAAGAAGAGATTTGAACACAAAACCTCAAACACACATCTAAAGCACTTAACCACTAAACTAAATCAATTTACTTTGTTAAATTTTCAAAATCTTAACTCAAAATCAAGACATAACCACTCTTATTTTCATTAACCCAATTTCTTTTAACTTGATTTTTTGGATGTTACAAGTTTATTCAAACCCGTACTTTTGTATATATTATAGATTATTGTAACTTTCTAAATCAATTATAAAATTTAACTAGTTTCTTTCTCTTGTCGTACATGGATTGACTATATTTAACATTAGATATATTTTAATTAATTATTCTAATTTAAAATTAATAAATGATAATATTAATTTTTAAATAATATTTAATTTTCTTCAGTAATTCAGAATTAAGTTTTTCATAAAGTAATATTTTTAAAATTATTTGATAAAATGAATGTAAAGAGTTATTAACTACAAATGACATAACTATTGTGTAACAAATTTAAAAAAAAAAATTATTAAAGTAAAATTAGTACAATAACGTCATTTTTTCCTAAAATTTTGCACCAAATTTTATTTTCAAAAATAAAATTTAAAATGTTTTAAGGAAAACATTTCAATTTGAAAAAAAAACTATTTTTTAATTATAAAAATAATATTTAATGTATTATTAATTTATAAAACATATTTTTAGAAAAAAATAGAAAACATTTTATACTAATTTTAAAAGTGATGAGGTAAAATAGAAAATGTTTTTTAGGCTAAATAAGGCCTATAGGCCGATTTTGAAATTTATTTAGGCCTTTAGGCCGGTTTTGAGGGAAAGTGAGCTTTCTGGAAAACGCATCTAGCTGGGTGAGCTTTTCATACACGTGTCAAGAAAGCTCGTCTAGTTGGATACGCTTTCTCTTTAAGTTGTAATTTTTTTACTTTTTTAAATTCAATTAATTTCTTTGGTTGGATGGCTAAATGTTGGTGGTTTTGTCTTTGAGCCCCAGATTCGATTTCTTTTCCACATACATTTATATTTTTTTATTTCATGTTGTTTTAAGTTTCTTTATTTTAGCTTCCTTAGTTAAATGATTAAATAATAATTATTTCATCCTTGTGGCCCAATTTCAATGCCCCTCTTCTAAACACATTTGTAATTTTTATTTCATACTGTTTCAATTTTTTATTTTTAATTAATAAATATTTTTTTATTTTTATATTTTAATTCATCATTTTAATTAATAACTATTTTATTCATAAAATCAAATAATAAATATGTAATTATATAATAAAAATATATACTTTACATATATCGTTATGTTAAAAATATTTGAAATTAATAACTCCTTTATATATAATATAAACATCAACTAATTTTTTTGATATGTTTTTCTTTATATATAATATTTATATGTCAAATATTTATTTTCTCCACGTATATTGTGGGTATGGTGATTTCTGAAATTATAAAATGAAATAATTATTTCAAATATAATAATTATTTATTAATTAAAAAAAAACTTGAAGCCGTATGAAATAAAAATTATAAATGTGTTCAAAAAAGAGAAATTGAACCTAAGTTTCAAGGATAAAATCATTATTATTTAACCATTTAACTAAGGAAGCTAACATATTAAAAACATTCATTAAAAAAAAAAAAGAAAAAGCTTAAAACAACATGAAATAAAAAATATAAACGTGAGTGGGAGAGGAATCAAATCATAAGACTCAAGGACAAAACTATCAGCATTTAACCATTTGACTAAAGAATTAATTGTATTAAAAAAGTCCAAAATTGCAACTTGAAGGGAAAACGCGTCAAGCTAGGCGAGCTTTTTGTCCAGCTGAATGCGCTTTCCAAAAAGCTCACCCAGTTGGACGAGTTTTCCTTCAAAATTGACTTATTTCCTTAAATAATTTTAAAACCGGCCTAAAAACCTAAATAAATTTCATAATTAGCCTATAAGCCTTATTTAGCCTAATTTTTAAACTGATTTTATATAAATGGTAATAGATTAATAATTAAAAAGTTTTATTAAATGTGCTAGTGTAAAATATTTAATTTTTTTATAGAAAATTGTTTTTTAAATTGATTTTGTAAAATTAATAGTGGTGGATCTCATCTAATTTTAATATTAAAAGTGCTAATGTGTCAACCATTCGAAGTATCCATTTATTGTTATTTTAGATATATCGCCTAAGATATTTTCTTAAATTGCTTTAATATCTTATTATAGAATATATATATGAGCATTATTGTAACAACTCGATTTTAGGCGGTGTCAGAAACCACAGTTTCAAAATTTTATTTTCGTAAACTTAGTCTGTAAAAGTAAAATAGGAAGACTTACAGAGGTAATGTGAAATACATTAAAGATCAGTTAGGTAATGTAATAGAGAAAATCATTAATTAAATATCATGGACTAAATTGTAAAAGTCCAATCAATATTGAATTTTAATTTAAAAAATACTTGGGAACCTATATAACAATTATTCAAAAGACCAAAATGATAATAAAGCATTGTTGTTTTAAAGTTAGTGGAGAATGATGATAATTATCATTTATGTAACACTTTAAACCCGACCTAGAAGTTTAGACCGAATCCCGGATGTTACATTGATCACCGAATTGATCATAGGTAAATCTTGCAAAATAATTGACAAGTTGAATCGTAATATTTTGTCGTTTAAAATCCAGTTGGAAAAATTACAGTTAAGGTATTATAAATAAGCGGAGTAAAAACGAATAAAACTTAAATCAGAATTTGTACCACATTTTTTATAAAACCTTACACTTCAAAACGGAATAACAAAGCAGAAATTGAAAACACAACTAATAGCTTATTTCCCGCTGAGACTGTCTGAGACCTCCGTATATCGAGTCCAGCGTCAAAATTCTGAAAAAGGTACCTGAAAGGGAAACACTAAGAGAGGGTGAGCTACATGAGCTCAGTGTGAGTTCGAATCAAAACTAAGAACAGAAATACAATATCCAATTCAATATCGATCAACTACAGATACATACTAAAGTAGAAGATAATTTTGAGATCAACGTCCCAATGGAACGTAACATTTCAAACATACACCACATCACAACCAGAACACTCAGTCATATGTGTTTTCAGTTAGATAAAACACAATCAGATAATCAAGCACCCAGAATGCTCAAACAGATGCGTATGAAAACCAGTCAAGCAATAAAATCCACCCATCCAACCAACACACCTCTTCGTCCCCCGATCACACCCCATAAGAGCTGATTAAGCTCATCCAACCAAAACACACCACATAGGACCTCGGAAGGCCCATCCAACCCTACACACCATGTAAAGTCATTTTGGGTTGCTCGAAAACAATGACTTGCCACCCCGGGTTGCCCGGCAATGATGGCTTATCAACATGCAGTTACACTACCAAATCATATAACGGTACGCAGCCCGTGTGCCCACCAAACACGACCGTGTGTCCAAAACACATGCCCGTGTGGGATCCCTAGATTCCCAAATTAGCCATACGACTGCGTGGCACCAAATCGCTCAATCCCTAATTTCCAATCATACATGCCCTTGTGCCTGAGAGACACGACCGTGTGAAAATCGACAATATCCCCAAATCAGCCACACGGCCATGTAGCCAGGCCGTGTGGCATCAAATCTTGTCGAAAAACTCTAATTTCTAAAAGCACACAGCCGTGTGAACCGACACACACCCGTGTGGAAACCCCTGTGGCCACGAAACCACTTCGGAACAAGCCAAAATTACCGATTTAGCCATTGAAATAGCCCCCATCCCTTGCAATGACAAGAGTATATCAGTAATTCCCACACTATTTCAACAACTATTACCCAAACCGACAGTTTAGAGAACACTCAAGAGAGTGTCAAAACATTAATTTGCAAAAAAAAAAGAAGAAATAGTCAATGTTTGAATTCCACACCTGTTTGCGATCTAAGACATTTAGACTTTGACTTGTCGATGAGGAAACGATTCTCCAAAGTCCACAAGCAACCCGTTTTTGAAAAAAAAAGAAAATAGAGAAAAACCAGAGAAGAAGAAGGGAAAAACGTCTAGAACCAAAACAAAAATAAAAATAAAAGTCAAAATTACAAATAAATAATAAATAATTATTATTTCTAACTAAAAAAAAACAGAATAAAAAGGCTCTCCAAAGACTTGAATCCAGCACCTAGCGATTCACTGACACTCTCTCAACCACCAAACCAGCAGGCCCATTCTGACATTTAAACATGTGACTAAACACAATAGCACACCCCTGTCTTTGACCCTAACCGTAAAACCCAAAACTTCTAGCCCCAAAATTCGGGGTGTTACAATTTATTTAGTAAATTACAATTAAATAAATGTAAATAAGATTAACTAAATAAGTAATCAAGATTAACTAAGTTCAATTACTTTTTAATCTAACTATTTATATAAGTTTGAGTAGATGGAAAGATGAATTCATTCATCTTCTTCCACGATGTTTTCCATTGAAGAAAGAAGGAAAGAAAACTTACGCTTTCTTCAACATTCGGTCATCCAATTATGTAAGGTAATCAAGCCATTTCTTTGATTTTTTTATTATAAATTTATGATTATTGGAGTCTGATTTAGTTAGCTCATTTATCAAATTTGTAACGACTCAATTTCCAATGGAGTCAGAAAATTTGGTTTCGGAACCCCATTACCGTAAATAGAGTCCATAAATATAAAATGGAATATTTATGAAATTAATATGAAAACATAATAAAGTTCATTTAAGAAATTTAACTAAGAAATTAGTTAATTAAAACTCAGGGATTAAACTGTAAAAGTCCAATCGCTAATGAGTTTTAATTAAGAAAATGCTTGAGGACCTAGATAGAAATTATCCAAAGGACTAAAATGGTTAATTAACCAAATTTAAATAGTAGGTAGTGGATGAATATGGTGGAATCCACTTAATTTATTTAAAAATTAATTAAACTATAATAATACTTAAGTTAACTAATTAAACCAAGTTAATTAAGTTAATTAAGGTATATATAATATGTAGTGGAAAGAAAGATGATAAGTTATCATCTTCTTTACCATTCTTTAGAAAAAAAAACAAAGAAAAACTCCATTTTTTAAGCTTGGCACTCGACCAAGCTATTATCTAAGGTAACCATGTTTTTTTTATGTAATTTTTATAGATTTATGATCATGAGAACTTTATTTAGCTAGCTCATGTATCAATTTTTCGATTGTTAAGTTTTTAGAAAGTTACCATTGTTGAGATATTGATGAATTAGACTTTAATTTGATAGATATTAACCTTAGATCATGATAAGGACTAAATTGTAAAGCAAAATAAGTAAGATAGTTAACTTTTTAATATTAAAGACCAGTTGAATAAATGAAAAACATATCATGAAATTATGCTATGAATAGAAAGTATAGGGTCCCTAATGAAAGAGTGTGAAGTCGGATTTTGATCCAATGCTAGATATCGAAAAATATACAAATCTTAAGTATAAAGACTAAATTGAATAAAATGCAAAATATGAGTAACTATGTATTTAGATGTGATTTGCATTAACTCTAATATTGTTTCATTTATTGAATTATCAAATGTAGCTAAATATGATGCCTGGTTGTCGCGAGAGAAGGGAAAAGTGAGAGTCCTTGAAGAGTGGCGAGAAATTTGGTTTGTACTTTTATGATTAGAGATCATTATATTTATATGCATATACTTGATGATTTGCATAATTAACTATCAATGTAAGCTTATATTGTTATATGAATTGACTCGTTTTGAATTATACTGAATATGAGGTATTGAACTGAACTGAAATAGTAAAAAAAGTATGATATAAATGATAGATAATTTGTGATACAAAATGATGATGAAATTGGTATAATTTATGCTATGTGGTATTATATATGTGAATTAATGATGAGATGAAATGTGATTATGGTATATAAACGAGTTTATATAATGCAATTAGATATTGGATACTTTAGTAATTGTCTAGAGTAGAGTCAAGTTATTTGGCATGCCCTTAGATAAAAACCATCGTTCTTGGGCCATCTAGGATGTTAGGATATGTAAATAGTGGAAACGATTGTTGTCAAACCATTCGGAATGGTAAAAATGAAAATAGTGAAAACCATCATTGCTGGGCCATCCAGGATGGTAGAATATCGAAATAGTGTGAACCATCATTGCCGGCCTACCTAAGATGGTAAAGTATGTATATAGTGAAAACCATCATTGCGCAGACTATCTGAGATGGTAGAATAAATAGTTGGTAAAAGCTATCATTTTCGAGCCATCTGAGATGGTAGAACATTCAGATTCTAAATGTCATCGTTGTCAGGCAACCTGAGATGACAAAGCAAAGTAAGAATCGTTAAGTATTGATATGTTCAAATGGAATCAATTGTAATGGAAATGCACTTATTTTTATGGTTAAAAGTTGGCATGGCATATTTATATTAAGTTAATGATTATAATATAATATGACTGGTATATATGTTTATACATGTTATGAAAAGGTTGAAATTTGAATTATGCTTTGATTTCATCTGTATTATGTAAATGTTTTTATTTTTATGATTTGAATAATGAAAGTACCATTGAGCTTTAGATTGTTATTCTGTGCACATGTATAGGTGAATCCTGAGGTTATGAAAAGTGATCCAACATCCAGAATGCGACACTCAACTCAACAATGTTTGTATAGTTCCTTTTGTTACAATAAATGGCATGTACCTAGATTTTGAGTCAGTTTCGCATAATATGAAATCTTGTTGATATTTAAAGATAGAAATGGTAAATTTTGATATGGCCAAATGGTTGGTTTATATAATTGAGATTGGTATATATATATGAACTGAATGAGATGATGTGTAACTTGTGGCATATATGTGTACTTCTATCAAATGGTTAAATGTTAGAATTATAGAACTTATCATATGAGTTTAAGTTGAAAGGATGAATTTTATGTAATGTTTATGTATATAAGATGTTAAAGTTAGAAGTAAGCATAATTGACATGTATCCTTGTTGAAATGGTTCAATTGGATCATAAGTTTGATTGTTTAGGTGTTGCAGAATTTGTACCATTTGAAAAAAAATGGCCATGTTGTGGCGTCGAGCCCCTTAATGTTGCAACGAGACCAAGTTAGTGAGTTGCGTTGCAACAAGGAACACCCAAAGTCGCGACGTCAACCCAATAGTTTCCAAATTCTACAACTTGGTCCTTGTTCAATCCTGAGTCATCTTAAAAGCTTTCATAAGCTTGTATAAGACCTGAAAATGATTGTATAGTATATTTTAAATGAGTAATATAATTATTAGAATATATTCATGGTTAAATTGAATTGTACTTTATCGTAGTTGTTCCGGCAAAGAATATGGCATCCTATAACTCAAACCTGACGATCGGATCGAGTATAGAGTGTTACAATTATATAAATGAATGTTGTATAAATCTCACCAAATCAATTTTTAGACAAAATTTAGTTTAATTCAAACAATTATCATTTAACTTACCTGTGTTGATAAATGGTAGCCCTATCGAGCCTTTTAAATCTAATCATGAACAAAGGCAAGGAGATCCTCTCTCACTGTAACCTCCCAAACCCGGCCTAAATGTTATGGCCGTATCATGGAGCTCACATTGGTCACCTATATGACACAACTACCCTATCGTACGTTGAAAGCCTTAAAAACCCTCTATTTTAGGAAAAATCGTGGTTTATCTTTGTTAATTTTGAAAAACGTTCATTACTTAAATCTACCATTCTTAGGTCATATTATTAGCTCTGGTGTTATTTGAAAAACAATTACTCAACGTTCTTATAGAAAAATTTGTTATCTTTTATTGCGTATTAGTTAATTGTTTAAGCCATATATCATGCTTTGTCCATTTTCAAATAATCCTATAAAAATCCAATCTATATGTCAAGTATGCATGCATGAAAATCCTAAAGCAAGAAAAAAAAAACCAATTATAGTTCAAATAGCTTTACAGTCCAAAAACTGAATGAATTTAATTAAAATACAAACAAAATTTTAAAAATGTCCGAAGTCTGTCGTATGTCCATATGCCATGTCCGATCCTAATCACGTTAGTTACCTGAGAAACTTGAAATCGTAGGGTGAGCTAACTAGCTCAGTGTGAGTCAAATCGATGTGAAAATTCAATCATACAGGAAAATATCATTCACCACTATTACATTTGCAACACATACATATCATAAGTTCAATCATTCATAAATGTCATGGACATATCATAATGCATAATGAAATCCTATCCATACTATCTGCTACACATAAGTTCCCTAGAACTCGTCTGCCAAACTTTGAACATTGCAAGTAAAGCTCGATATGGTTAAACCACCATATAACGTATTGCAAAATTACTACCATTTATCATAAAATGTGATATAACCACCGTTTTCCTCATTACTCCCGGTGCAGTGCACTAATAATATAAATGTGGTCTTAATATGCCGCCATTACTCCACGAAACTCCTCCATCAACAACAATATCCCACCCCATGCATATGCGATGTGGCATACAAATTCCAATCAAATACACGTTTCATACATTTTCATTTAGTAGCATAATTTATATGCCCTATTATAACGTTAACTTATCAAGTCTTCAATTTCACCATAAGCTCGGTGACATTTTATCATACCATCATTCATTAACACATTAGGAAAATATTTCCAGTGTATGTATAACAGTCTTTAATTCAATACTTTTCATGGAATTTTACCCAATAAGATTTTAGGCATTCAGTATTTATTTCCAAATTAATACATGCTATACATACAAGGTACCAATGAAAAAACAATTCAGTCAACCATACAACTTTGCAAACATGCCATTTAGTTAAGGCTAGTAATGTACTTGATTTAGCCACTTTAAAACATTCACTTAGTCAGTCAACTAAGCCTAACTAGAAAGCTTAATCCACATTTATATCATTTAAAATATTATTAAAACATTCAGGTTAACGAGTTAGGACCCACAACTTATTTTCACACTGTTGTAGTACTACTTGCGAAGCACACAATTTCTCTTTAAAATCTTAAATCAAACCTAAATTATAACACCCCATACCCGGCCTAGACGACAAGGCCAAGTCTGGGAAGCTACCTCGGATATTTCTCAAAGCACATTTTTTCGAAATTTATTTTTAAGCAAAACCAAAAGAGTTTAATAACTGTAAAGCATAATACGAAAATTTTTATCTTAATACATCACATGTCTTGAAATTACTGAAAATAAGCTAATGGTTCTAATAATAATAAAGCGGGTAAACAGTATACCAAGTTTCCGATCCGTTGACCCGATCAAGCCTGTGAGTTACCTATAATTTGGTCAACAGAAGAAATGAATCAGTAATCCTAAAAAGAAATAATTATATATTCAATAGTTTTAAGAGAACACCAGTAAAGTCTCAAATTCGAGTTCAGAATTAGATCCAGAAGGTAAATCATTCAGTTCAACCGATCAAAACAGCTCAGACAAATAGTAAGTCAGCAGCCATAAAATGATCATTCAATAACTAATTAAACGATAATTCATAATAAACATTGAGATTAGTATATAACCAAGTTCATCAAAATTTTTCAACACAAAACCTTAATTCAAACAACATTTACCTTGCGCCAACCACAATTCACAAATCTAAAGTGTTAAGGGGAACGTTATCCTCGAGACCCTCTCCTAAAGAACAACAATCAAAATTTTAAACAAAGGATTCGAACAATTTAACTAAGAAGTCAATTTTTGCAACAGTGCCAACAATTAACAACAATTTCAAAAATTGGACAAGGGAACATACGAAATTAAGGAAAATGAACTTACCTGATAAGAATAACAAATAAGAAGTACGAATCTAAGCCGACAACAAAGAGGAAAAAGAAAAGAAGAGAAGAAGGATAAGAACGAATAAGAGGAAAAGGAAAAAAGGAAAGAAAATGAAAAGAGGAAGGAAAGAAGAACCTTAATTCCTGTTTTAAAACTACCAATAAGAATTCTGAAAATTAGCAAAGATATTTTTGTACCGTGTGCATTGCGACTCGAACATAGGACTAGTAACGGAACAGATACTTAACCATTGAACCAGCAGGCTCATTCTTAACACAGATTTACACAGAATTAAGCTTAAGCCAACAATTCAAGGATAGAGGTTAGCTTAGAATAAAATAGAAAAACTTTCTAAAAATACGATTCAAACTCTTGACCTCGAACACAAAAATATAGCACATAACCACAGATACAGAGACTTAATTATTACAAAATTCCACAATAAAAAAAAATCAAATTTTGGGGCATTACAAAATTAAGATAAATAGGAATTTATTGAGTTAGGTCACTATAAAAATCAATATTAGAACATACCCATAAAAATTTAATCGAATTAACGTTTCCATAAAAATTCCCGACCAGAAGCGACTAAGTTACTTACACTGATTTAATGCGAAACGTATGCTCAAACATTTAAAGGCTTCATTGTTGGTTCAAGGCATTGAATTCGACACCTAACACAATTAAATACTAAAAAAATCAGTAGCTATTCAATCATTAAAAACCTTAATTCAATCAATTATGTTTTCCCAAACATTTAAGTTGAAACTAGCATTAACAAGCAATACTTACGCTTCCCAAATTGTTAGATTTGAGTTGTCGAACGATCAAGATTGAATTTTCCTAAGTCACACATGATTATAGGCTGATTAGGAAGGGTTTATTAGACCAAGATTTTCTGGAAATAGATGGTAAAAATTAAAGAAAACATCGATCCCCTTTTTGGTTCCTCTAGGTGCAGCGCACCACCACCTATGGTGGCAGATTGGGGCTGATTTTTAAGCCAATTAAAATAACTTTTGAAGGCTGGAAAATTACCCATAAAATTGTTAAAAATAACCCCAATTCTAGATCTGGAAGATTGGTTATTTTCTTGAAAGATTTGTCATGAAAACAATAGAAAAATGTCACTTACACTTACTAGAAGGAAGTGACGATAATGGAGCTTCTTGGGCGGCAATAGAGATCATTCTTAGGGGTTAAAAAATTCAGGTTTAAGGCTGGAAATATATGGAAAAATAAAAGTAAGAAGAAGAGAAGAATGATACGAGAACCCACTACAAAAGAAAGGAAAAAGGGATGGTGGATCTTGGTGGTTTTAGAGGGGAGACACAATGGAAAAAAATTGTAATGAGGAGAGGAAGAGGGAAGGGCGGCTAGGGTGAAACGAAAGTTGCTAAAAGTTGAAAAAAATAAATAAAATTGATATTTATACCTAGATTTACTAGGTAGGGGTGGCACAAAAATAGGGAGAAGGAAAATTTTAGCAAAATTTTAGCTATTTGTAAGGGAAATGATTCGAACTTTAAAGCTTGTTCTAATTTCCATGCTTCCTTATTACCTTTTAACCACTAAAAAAATTACTCATCTTTGAGATAATTTCACAATACTTTTAAGCTCAATTTTGGGATGTTACAACTCTACTCCCTTAAAGAAATTTCGGCCTTAAAATTTACTTGTTTCAAAAAGGTGAGGATACTAAAGCCAAATCGAATCCTCCATTCCCAAGGAGCCTCTTTGATGCAATGGTTCCTCCAAAGCACCTTAACTAAAGGAATTTTCTTTTCCCAACTACCATGAAAGTTAACACACAACTTATTAACATATCTTTTAGAATTTGAATAACCTTCTTTGACTGACCATTGGGCCGTGGATGAAAAGTTATACTGAAGCCCAACCGAGTACCCAAAGCCTAGTGCGACTTCTTCCAGAACCGAGATGTAAAGCGAGGATCCCAATCTGAAATAATTGACACTAACACACCATACAGTCTCTCTATCTTTGAAATGTAGAGCTTAGCTAGCTTCTAAAGAGAAAAATTAGTGCGGGCGGAAATAAAATGAGTGGACATGGTTAAATAATCCACTATGAACCAAATTAAATCTTTCTTAGTAGGTGTTAAGGGCAACCCACTAATAAAGTCCATTGTCACTCTTTCTCATTTCTACTGCAGAATACGAATCGACTGTAATAACCCCGATGGAAACTGATTCTTAGCCTTAACTTGTTGGCAAGTCAAACATTTCGACACCCACTCCGTTACTTCCCATTTAAGACCCGGCTACCAATGCACTTCCCTTAAGTCACGGTACATTTTAGTACTTCCAAGATGCATACAATAAGGGCTGCTATGTGCTTCCTGAAGTATAGATTGTCTCAAACTCTAATAATTAGGTACACAGTATCTACCTCTGAAGCACAAGATCTCATCTGAATTGATCCCAAAATCCTCAATCAATCCATCCTTAACCTATTTAAATTGAGATGCTAAATATTCATCCAAACAGGCTTTACTTACAACTCAACCAAGATACCCCAATCGTCAAATAGACTCAAGCAAGAAAACTAGCCCTCAAATAAGACATTTCCCTTCTACTTAAAATGTCGACCACTACATTAGCTTTTCTAGGGTGATACTCAATCGTGCAATCATAGTATTTTAACAATTCAATCAACTAGTGTTGCCTTAAATTAAGCTTCTTAATCATAAGGAGGTATTTAAGACTCTTATGATCCGTGTAAATAATACATTTCTCACAATATAAGTACTGCCTCAAGATTTTAATAGCAAAAATGACAGCCACCAAATCCAAATTATGAGTAAGATAATTGTACTCATGTGGCCTAAGCTGTCTCGAGGCATAAGTTACTACCTTAGCATATTGCATTAAAACACACCCAAGCCCAACATGCGAGCATCACTGTAAACTACGTAACTTTACCAGATTTTAGATAAATTAAAATGGGAGCTTCAATCAACACATATTTTAATTTCTCAAAACTGGGCTGTTATTCTTTTTTCCACTTAAATTGAGTATTCCTTCTCAACAACTTAGTCAATGGGGTTGTTATCAGGGGAAAACCCTCAGCAAACCTTCAATAATACCCAGTAAGACCCAAAATATTCCAAATCTTTAAGACACTCTTCTATTTTCTTCCAATCCAAGATAGCCTCTACCTTTCTAGGATCTACACGGATGCCCTTACCTAATACCACGTGACCTAAAAATATAACTTCCTTCAACCAGAATTCACACTTACTGAGTTTGGAAAATAGTTACTTTTCACGAAGTATCTATAAGACCACCCTTAGATGCTCATTATGCTCAGATTCTATCGTGGAATAAACCAGGATGTCATTCATAAACACAATGAAAAATTAATCTAAGAAAGGCTGAAAGACATGATTCATAAGATCCATTAAGGCAGCCAGTGCATTAGTCAGTCCAAAGGGCATGACAAGGGACTCGTAATGTCCATAACGAGTCTTAAAAGTAGTTTGGGAACATCAGATTCTTTCACTTTTAGTTGGTAATACCCAGATCTTAGGTAAATTTTAGAAAAGAGAGTTGCACCTCTGAACTGATCGAATAGGTTGCCAACCTTGGTAGAGGATATTTATTCTTTATGGTTAGCTTGTTCAACTATCTGTAATCAATGCATAATTGAAGTGCACCATCCTTTTTCTTTACAAACAATACTGATGCATCCTATGGTGAAACACTAGGTTTAATGAAGCCCCTATCTAACAGTACTTGCAACTGAACTTTCAGCTCCTTAAGTTCTTTAGGTGCCATGTGGTAGGGAGAAAAGAGCACTGGTGACATTCTTAGTAGCAACTCAATAACAAATTCCACCTCCCGATTTGGAGGTAACCTTGATAGTTCTTTGGGAAAAACATTAGGAAATTCACTTACTAAACGAATATTATCTATAGAAGGATCAATTGTTTATCTCATACGTAAGCTAGAAATCCTTCACATCCCTTTCGAACAATATTTCCCACTACCATAGCAGAGATCACATTGGATAAATAATTTCATCTTTCCCCAACCATACCAACCTCATTTCCAGACTTAGACATCAAAGTTACCCTTTTCAGTGTACAATCCAAGCGAACTTAGTGTTCAACTAACCAGCCCATTCCTAGAATCATATCAAATTCGTTGAAACCCAATTCCATAAAGCTGTCAGGAAAAATATTCTATTTACAAGTATAGATGATCCTAAAAGGCTGAGTATAGTAACAGTGTTTTCAGTTTTCTCTACCCCACTAAAGCGGAGCATCTCAGCAATCGTCCCACAACTAACACCACTAATTAGGGCCCTAAGGACCCTCTATAAGGCCCTTAACAAAGCCTGCATTACCGAATCATCCTCATTGTATTCATTATCATAATCTCTATTACCCTCATTTTCACCCTTAGTAGTGGGTTCACTAACGACCTCATTGGGCTCAACATTCTGTACGGGCTCTTGAGACGCAGACGACTCAGTTACAGCCATTGGAGGTTACCCCCTATGACCCCTCCTACCACGAGTTATTATTCCACAGGTATTCATTTCGATGTTTTATTATATCTACAATTTACAAGTAAGAATACCTTTAGTATCTTGTTTAATCTGTTAGTGCACTCATAATCAAAGTTTTATTTAAAATTTTATGCAATAGTTTCTAGTGCTTATCTAGAGTTTTATTACTGTTTCTATGTGCACGACATCGGACCTTCAAACTTCGTCATTTCTTAAAAGTAAAATATTTTTCAAAATACTGTGGTTGTTTTCCCCAAAATTTTCCCCTTTTAATGTATGCATGTATGCAGACTCGTTTTTGGAAAGAATAAAAATTTAGTTCGAGATTTTAAACCTAAGCTCTGATACCACTAAATGTAATCTCCCAAACCTGGCCTAGACATTATGGCCGAATCATGGAGCTCACATTGGTATCCTATGTAACACAGCTACCCTATCGTATGTTGAAAGACTTAAGTACCCTCACTTTTAGGAAAAACCATGGTGTATTTTTGTTAATTTTGGAAAACGTCCATTAATTAAATCTACCATTCTTAAGTCATATTATTAGCTCTAGCATTTTTTGAAAAATAGTTACTCAATGTTCTTATCGAAAATTTTATCATTTATTATTGCAGTGGAAAATTCAGTATTAATTAATTATTTAAGCCAGATATCATGCTATGTCCAATTTTAAATAATCCCTAAAGATTCAACTTGTTTGCTGCTTTGATCAAGTTTATATGGTATTCGTTTATATATTGTAACATCCCGAATTAGGGCCTAGTCAGAATAGTGGTCTCGAGACCACAAATTCGAGATAGAAATAATTATTTTATGATTCTTATAAGGTTTATGTTATGAATGCATGCTTGTGTGAAAGTCTGATAAAGAAATTCTATGCATAAAATGTCTAATTGCATTTTAGGGACCAAATTGAATAAAGGGCAAAACTTACATTCTAGAAGCTTTAAGCATGAAATTGCATTAGATTATGAATTAGAGGGTCTTAATTAACAATTTGACCAATTTTTAGAATTTTGGACAAAATGGATACACATAGGAAAAATTGAAAAGAGAAACCCTAAGGGCATTTTGGTCATTAGGTAATTAAAAGAATAAAAAGGGAAAATCAAACCAAAAATGTGTCCATCTTCCTTCTTGGCTGCCAAAAATCACACAACACCATAGCTAGGGTTTTGTTCAACATTTCCAAGCTCAATAGTAAGTGTTCTCTAGCCCTATTTTTAATGTTCTTTGTATTTTTGAAGTCCCGATAACATGGTATACCCATTTCTAGCTATATTTTGAGCTAGGGTTCACGTATGAAAATTTACCCATGCATGACATGCTTGTATTTTGATTATTAATGAAGGAATATGTATGTTTGATGCATGATAAACATCTTTTATTAGGTGATTTTTAGTGAAAACACCTAAACAGGGGACTTGTTTGTAAAAGTGTAAAAGTGAGTAGTAATAATATGAAATAAAAGAAAATATGGGCTGATATGAGCATAGTAAAGGTCCGGCTAAGCTTGGGTAATCAAGAAAATGCATACATTTCATTTTATGAGCCTAAGGGCTAAATCGTAAAAATGTGAAAGATTATGGTCAAAATATAAATTTGCAAAAGTATGATTTATGGACCCATTTGAATAATGTGAATAATAAATAAGTTAAATTTGACATTATAGATCAAGAAAAATGTGAATCAGGACTTGATTGAGGAAAGAATAAAGTATACGACGAATAGGCTCGATTATCATCGTTTTGTACCGAGGTAAGTACATATGCAAATAATGTGGTGTTGTAGTATGTTTTAATGCTTTAATGTATTGTGATAAATGTTTTATTGTAATTATGAGTTATATGCTTATTGATGGTTATGAAAGCATTAATGTTATCATGGTCATTAATCACGACAATACGAGCAAGTACGATGGAGATAATATATGTAAGTGAAGAAAATCCCATTTGAACCTTAGGAATGTTAGGATACAAGTGACATGTCACTAGGAAATAAGAGATCCGAGCTCGTTGAGTTGGTCCGAGTTCGTGAGAAATCCGAACTTGTTGAGTTGGTCTAAATTCGTAATATATGTGAGGCATCCAAGCTCGTTGAGTTGGTCCGAGTTCACTATGGATGTCTACATATTATGAGGTAGCTTTGGCTACGTATGTACATGAGGCACTTATGTGTAATTTTTTCACGGATCCAATAGTATTCCAATGTGTTTAATGGGTAATGTAATGATTGTAATGAAGTCCCGAAGAGGGTATATGAAAGAGGTATAGTTATCGATACTCTACTATGAGTACAGGTACGTATGCTGAACCTATGAGTAATGCTTTGATAAAGATCAATTTGAGATGAGCAAGTATGTATGTGCATATGATGAGTAAGCAAAGAGGTTTGAATAAAGAATAATCTTTATGTATATGTTATCATGTTTTTGCATGTTAATTGTTTACCACTATTGCATATTACTTGCATGTGGACTTACTAAGCTTTAATGCTTACTCCCCTCTCTTTTCCATCCTTTGTAGTTCCGCCAAGCTAGCTCAGGGATCGGAAGCTGTCGGAGTATTCGATCGCACTATCAAATGGCTTTTGGGTATAGTGAAATTATTATTTTGAGTATGACATGTATAAGAACTTCGTCATTTTGTGATATGTGTCATGCTATTTGGCCAAATTGTGAAGGCCTATGATGGTGATGATTCTTTTTGTAATGGCCATGTTATATAGCTCATATTTGATCATTTGGGTTGTAATCTAATTACCTATGCATGCATGTGTTAGTGTTTTGATGGTAGGATATGTTATTGCTTGGTGAGTGCATGCTAATGATGTGATATGTTGTTGATTGATGAGTGTATGGTAAAGTGTGGATTAAGTGCTAAAGGTTAAAGGATGACCTAATGACTTAAAATGATTGTGTATGAATGCACAATTTGAAGTTATGGTAACAAGTTTAATAATGCATGAAATTAGTGTGGAATGCCTCTACATGGTGAAATAAATGAGTGTGCAATAAGATGACATTATGAAGATGTGGGAGTGCTATGGTGTGGAGTATTTGAGTGCATAAATATGTCATGTTTAATGTTATAAAGTGTGTTTGAATGTATGAGTGATTGAGGGCGACCATTGGCTTAGAAAATAGCCTCCAGAAAGGTCCACACAGGTAGACACACGAGCATGTGTCTAGGCCGTGTGTGACACACGGTCTGCCCATAGGCGTGTTAAATGGCCGTGTGTCCCTTGCACTAAAAATCTCCAAGTCAGTATGGATGGTAGTAAGCACACGGGCAGAGACATGGTCGTGTGTCTCAACCGTGTGAAGGACACGACCTAGCACATGGGCGTGTGCCTTGGCCATGTGCGCCTAAATGAATGATGATGTCAAAAATAGAATGTCTAGGTTTTTGGACACAAACGATAACACGGGCGTGTCTAGGCCGTGTGAGGGACACGTGCCAGGGACATGGGCGTGTGCTTGGCTGTGTGAAAACCCCTGTAGGTTTGAAACAAAAAATAAATTCTAGAAATTCCACACCGGTTTGGGACACAAGCGTGTCCCAAAGCACACGGGCGTGTGCATTGCCTCCACACAGGCATGTGAGGCTTAAACCTAGAAATTTTCTTAGAATTTTCTTAAGCTCTCAGTTTAGTCTCAAATTACTTTTAATGTATGTTTTGGGCCTTATAGGTCCATGATAAGGACAATATGAATTTATTTGATTGGTTTTAATTTGGAGTGAAATTTTATGACCCATATTTTCCAGAGATGCCCTGTTTATGTACAGTAATGCCTCGTACCTTGTCCCGGTCTCGGATATGGGTAAGGGGTGTTACATATATGTTGTATATTTTATTTGTAACTATATATGTGTTTGGTTGTGAATTGGTTTAAAAGGCTAGAACTAGACTAAATTGAAAAGAAATATTTATATGTGTTATAGATGCCAGTGTGAACCTAGTAAAGGGTTAGGATACGATTGGCATGCCAATAGTGTTTTGTGCACGCTTGTACGGGATTGAATATAGTTCAGACGAGTAACCTGATGTCATTTTAAAGGTTTAGCCTGGGTGAGTAACCTGACATGTTTATATCAAGCTTAGACGAGCAACTGATATGGTGTAGATACCTATGTATCTGACTCCGTTTACTAGGGTTCATTGGGTGAAATAGTTTATGTGAAAATGAAAAATTTAAATGGAATGATATGAGCTTGATGTTTCAAATGGACAATTGTTGAATTCAGCATGAGCAATGCATTAGAATATTAATTTTGATATATATATATATGTGATTGTATCATCTCTTGATTGAATAAATTTTGAAATTGGTTATGTAAAATGTCATGAATTGGCATGATAAGTGAATATGGTATCATATGGTATTAATCATAAGTTAAAGCTCACCTTGTTGTTGTTTTGAATTTCCATGTCTAGCCAAACTATACTAAGTGATGGTAGCTTATTGTATTTAATTGAAAGATAAGTTAAGTTTTGTTTAATGCCTATGAACTTACTAAGCATCTTATACGCTTACCTAGTTTTTTTCCCTTTTCCTTGTAGATCATCACCTTAATGGCTATGGACTTATTAAGCATCTTATATGCTTACCTAGTTTATGTTCCCTTTTCCTTATAGATCGTCACCTTGTAGAACTTGTCAACCCGAATCATTTTGAAGCTCACGCTATCCTATCACTGAATTAGTAATAATATTGTCATTTTGAGTCAAGAGTTGTGACATGTATATAGGAGTTTTGGAGTAATCTTTAATGTGTAAAAATCTTGATGAGTTGAAAATGGTAATAAATTCGGTATATAATGATTTTGAATATTGATCATGGCATGTGAAAGAAACAAGTAAATGCCTAATTGTGATGGTATACTTGATTTTCATGCTTGAGCTATGTGTTGGTAAATGGTTAAGTTAGTTCATTGCCAAGATCATGGAGGTTTGATGATTGAATGTTATATGTATGCAACAATTTAGTTTGGCTAAAGATGGTTGATATAATTGGATTGAATTTGGAACCAAGTAGTTTTAAATGTTCAATAGATAAGAGGTGTGATATATTCTTGATTTTTGAAGCTTATGCTTAAGACATATAAGCTATGGATGTTGAATTGGTTTATTAGATATGGATAAATAACTTGATTTGGTATGAAATGTTATGTGTTTGGTATGTTTTTAGGTAATTATATCGAGTGGTTTGGTTGGAAACTTTGAACTGGGTACCAAATGGTTCATTTTTAACAAAAATAGCAGCCACATTCCGACGACCAGCCCTCCTCGTTGCAACATTAGCCGACAGTATGTCATTACATTGAGTGGCCTGAGGTTGTGATGTGACATGCTATTTTTGCCACGTCATGACGTCAGCCCTGAACTTCTAAAACTTTGCAATTTCATTTTGGTTTCATGTTTGGGTTAACAAAAGAGGTTCTGTATGATCGATTAAGACTCGAAATTGATTGTTTAACATAATTTTGAATGTGGTTAACTTTTGGTTACATGTATAAATGATTATATGTTGTTCGACTGAATGTAGTTATTCTGAAAACAAATATAAGATCCTGTAGCTAAAACCGGACGATCGGGTTGGGCAAGGGGTGTTACATCTATGCTCTATTAGAATTGTACATTCCATTTTCTTTTCTTTAACTAATGCTATACATGATTTATCAATTTCCTTAATAACTTTTATTGTATGTTCGACTCATTTAGTTACAATAAACACATTATCATATAAAATTCTCATTTTAGCTTTACCTATTCATTTACTTTCCTTTCAACTCATTTATTTAGAAATCCTTTAGTTCACAAAATTGTCTTTTACTTTTAGCCATCTATATTCCCATTTAAAGTATGTTATCCACATTTTCAATTCATTTTCTCCGATAGTAAAGTCTAGTAAAATCAACTAAGATACATGGGAACTTCATCCCATACAACCAAATGTGTATATAAAAGTTGCACTAAATTTGCATTCCAACCTACACAACAAAGATATAGCACTAAGAGTGCTCTAACCCACGCAATTAAGGTTCTCAAATGAGAATGTCCCTTTAGACCACAAAGAAATGTCAAGCCAAGGGTGTTGGGGAAAACTTTCGATTCTAAAACGATTTTCTTGCACAACGAAAAAAATAAGATTTTGAAAACTAAGTCAGTTTGTGATATTTATAACAATAAACTTTTCTCGAACAATACAAAAAGTACCTAGAAATAATTTTCTTACTTTCAGTAGGAAAGTAGATCTCTTTCTCTTATAGAAACCAATAGAATTGTTATTCCTAGAAAATAGAATTTATACTTAAAAATAAATTCTCACTATTTTTGGGAAAAATAACAAATCTCAAAGTTGTATTTTTAGCTCTACTAGTGCTATCTATTTATAGGGAGAGGTAATGAAACCCTAGTTGAATTAGGAGAGTGAGGGGTAGCTTACCCTAGTTATTTTACTGGGGTTGATGCCCTTAATACTTGTTATGAGGGGGTTTGGGCCTTCCTATATTAGGTTCAATTATGTGTGCTTATTGGACTTTTAACCCATCACTTTATAATTTAATCTAACCCAATACATATTTTTCTATTTCCAAAAATAAATACCATTTATTAAATTAATTTAGATAATTTAATTTTCTAATTAAATAAATTTCTCAAGCCAATTTTAATTTCCCTAAAGTAATGACAACTTTACCGTAAAAGAATCTATGAGAAAATATATTTAATTTTTACATTCAACGGATTCACAATGATCAATCGATTTAATTTATTTTTTGAACTTCAATTAATTAAATAATAATTCGAAAAACATAAATTAATTCTTAATTGATTTCTATACTTAGTAAGAAACCAAATTCAGTTTCGAATATAACCCATTTTTCTAACTTTATAATTTCTATCCATTTTTGTTCATTTGATTCCACATGCAATTCTTTTCTGGTTTCAATGAGCTAGTGGAGGAATCGATTGGACATATGTACTCAAGTCTCAAATGTTTTAAAATTAAGTTCCAGTTTTCTCTTATTAATTATAAACTCATTAAGTCACAAAGTTATTCCACTATAGTATTGTGGCTTAGATGTCCTTAATAACATACTATTACGAAAGCTACTTGATCAATGCTCGTTTAATGACCTTTTCATAAGTGTGTTACCCTCATAGGGTATCCTTAATCTCTTTGGGATAAATTCGTTCTCCCAATATGATCCTATTTTATCTCATGACAACCATTACATCTTCCTTCATGAAAAGTTAATTACTATTAAATAGTAATTTAGTCATTCATCATAACGACAAACATCACAATGACAAATGACCTATCGTTACGTTTACTTTTCATCTATCTTGTAATGCCAATAAGAGGATATCATTTACCCATGTCTTGGGCTATGAATTCCACTATTATGAATGGTGCTACATGCTGCATAAGTTGTATACCCAACGCACCAGCTTTTGGTTCCTTATCCATTTGAACTCAGGCTTTTTCTTACATCAAAGTGTATGAGTCACGCATACATAGTCCATCATCCAGTCAAGATTAAGGTATGCCACAAAATGGACATCACAAGTGAATAAATCCATAAACAGATTCAATATGCATTCTATTTGGGTCCTATCTTGTAAGACCCCCAAACCCGACCTAGACGCTATGGCCGAATCTGGCGACGTCACATGTGAGTGCTCTTTAGAAAAGCCTTAGCAAGTTAAAATCGTCCAATTTGTTATCTTTACTTAAGTCATGAAATCTCTATTCCAAATATTATATGAAAACATTTCAGTAACGCGGAAGCTTAAACATTGTTTGGAAAACAATTATACAAACTCATAAGTTAAGTTTTTAAAATGTATTTATCGTGTTGCCGTTTAAAAAATCAACAAACTTAACAACTTAAAATCCCAAGATAAGCCCAGAAACAGTTCGAGTCCGAATACATAATCAACCCAAAAATAAATTTTAAAGTAAAACAGGTAAAATAAGTGTTACTTATAAAACCATTAAATGTCTACTAGTGGTCACCATCGAGCCCTCCATCGCACTGATCCATCTACTGCTAAGGATTACCTGACAGACAAAATAAACAAAGGGGTGAGTTTTCACAAACTCAGTGTGTACATCCCCACAAACAGCATGCATACAAATAGATAATAGAATACAGATATTTTGGCCTTAGCCATACATATATCACATGCATAACAGATCAGATATTAGAAAACATGCCCACCAACCCTGCACATCATGTGGGGATAGAATCGACCCACCTAACCCTACACACCAAGTATGGGGATTTAATCAACCTATCCAACCCTACACACCAACTGGTATCGTAAAATAGTACATATAAGTTATATATGTATATACAACAACGCTACCAGATAACAGGCTAAACGCCTCTCAGACTTCCTTCTCTTCACAACAATCCCAACCCAATACAATGCATCATAAATATCATGGCATGCTATTATGTAGATAGCAGATCATATCAACATCATGTCAGAGCAGATATACAGAATCAGACAGATACACATGCTCATATTAACATACTTTTCAGTAACCAATAAGAGTATGGGGACTAGGTAACACTTACAGCCCCTACAGTCAGGTCACAGTCGACTCAGGCGACCCGTGCAACCTTACAGAACATTTTCACAAAATTGGGCTCACATGCCCGTGTGCTCTGCCTATGTGGGCCCACACGCCCGTGTGGCCCACACGGTCCAAATTGGTTTTGCCCGAGTGGATCACACGGCTTGGCCCAGAATACCACATGCCTGTGTGATTCACCCATGTGACACACACACCCGTGTGGCCTACACGGCCCTAATGGTCGAGCCTGTGCCTTGCACACGGCCTCACCAGCTTACACACTCGTGTTCATCGCGCCTGTGTAGTGAGCGCACTGCCTGGCTTGTCAGCCACATGCCTGTGTCTCGCGACGCAGTCTACCACATGGGCAGACCACACGCCCGTGTGGCATCGACAGACTATGCGATCGAAGAACACACTTGGTCTGCTTTCGCTGCTAATCCAACCACGAGCACTCCAAAGCCTAAAATTGACAATACTGAGCCCAACTCAGTCTCTTAAGTTAGATTATTAAGAATAGGCTAATCCTGAAATAAGATCTACTTACCTTCAACGAAGAACGGTGTTTCCTTGCTATTTAGAACTCGATTATTGATCTACAGCCTTGTATATTCCCTAAACAGTAACCAAAATCCCTCTTAAACAATCTCTAAAGGAAATCACATAACTTAATTAAAGTGGTACTTACCAAAACGATAGAACCGCTAGCAATACGCCTAAGCTTATCGAAAAAAAAGACGAAAAATGAAGGGAATGAGGAAAAAGAGAAGGGAATTTTTGGCAGTAAGGGAAAATTGGGAAAAAGAAACGATAGAGAAAAACTTTTGTTAAAAAGAAGGGAATAAGCCCTAATTGTCCCTAAACCCCAACTCAGATTTTTGATAAAGCCCAATTCTTAGCCAAAACTTGTAGCAAAAATAATCCCAACGCTACTGCAGGGAATCGAACTCCAGACCCTAAGCGTAATCCCTTGCCACTTAACCACTAGACCAGTAGGCCCATTCTGTTAGGTTTTTACCAACAATTCCTTATAAGCCCACTGACCTAAAGTCAGGCTTTATTCAAATAAAAACCCAAAATTTAGCCCAAGTTAAAGCTTAAACTTAGGACCTCCCAAAGACACCAAAGAGCACAAAACCACTTAAACCAACACGTTTAAAGCCAAAAATAACACAGACCCAGTTGTTCAGATATTTCCATGCTCAACAATCACGAAAAGCTGAATTTACAAAAATTTGGGGCATTACAACTCTACCCCCTTAAAAAAAATTCGTTCTCGAATTTTTACCTGATCAGAAAAGGTGAGGATACTGCTGATGCATCGAATCCTCTGGCTCCCAAGTAGCCTCTTCCTTGCTATGATTCTGCCACAGCACCTTCACCAAAGGAATAGATTTCCTACGCAAAACCTTGACGTCGCGATCCAAAATCTGAACTGGCTCCTCCTCGAACGTAAGATCTGGTTGAACCTCAATCTCCTCCATGGGCACAATGTGCGTAGGATCAGAGCGGTATCGTCTCAACATCGAGACATGGAACACATCATGTATGCGGTCTAACTCTGGAGGTAGCTCTAATTGATATGCGACTGGCGCTACTCACTTCAGGATCTGGTACGGCCCAATAAACCGAGGACTCAGCTTACCCTTACGACCGAACCTCAGAACCTTCTTCCATGACGAGTCTTAAGAAAAACCACGTCTCCCACAGAATACTCGTTGTCCTTCCTTTTTAAATCCGCATAGGACTTCTGTCTATCGAAAGCTGCTTTCAGTCGATCACGAAACAAGTGGACCTTATTCTCAGTCTCTGATACTAACTCTAGACCCAGAATACATTGCTCACCTAACTCAGTCTAGCACAAAGGAGTGTGACACTTACGACCATAATGTGCCTCATACGGTGCCATCTGAATACTACACTGATAGCTGTTATTGTAAGCAAACTCTGCCAACGACAAGTACTCCTCCCAACTACCTCGAAAATCCATGACACAACCCCTCAACATATCCTCCAATATCTAAATCACCCTCTCTGACTGACCATTTGTCTGAGGATGAAAAGCAATACTGAAGTCAAGACGAGAACCCAAAGCCTCATGAAGTTTTTGCCAAAACCGAGATGTAAAACGAGGATCCCTATTAGAAATGATCGAATTAGGAACCCCATGCAACCTCACTATCTCGGAGATGTAGAGCTTAGCTAGCTTTTGTAAGGAGAAGTCTGTCCTAACCGGAATGAAATGTGTAGACTTGGTCAATCGGTCCACGACGACCCAAACATAATCCTTCTTAGTGGGTGTTAAAGGCAACCCACTAACGAAGTCCATCGTTACTCGCTCCCATTTCCACATCGGTATCTTAACCGACTGCAGCAAACCTGAAGGTAACTGATGCTCAGCCTTAACCTGCTGACAAGTCATACAACGAGCAACAAAGTTGGTAACCTCACGTTTTAACCCTGGCCACCAATACAACTCTCAAAGATCCTTATACATCTTGTTTCCACCAGGATGCATAGCGTAAGGACTATTATGCGCTTCCTTCAGAATCGATAGTCGCAAATCCTCATCATTAGGTACACAGATCCTACCTCAAAAACACAATACCCCATCACTATTAATCCCAAAGTCAGTAGTAATCCCAGTTTCAACTTGACGAAATCGTAACTGAAGAGACTCATCTCCTAACTACTTATCCTTAATCTGAACCAGCCACGTCGTCCAAACCTGCAACTCAGCCAGGAGACTCCCATCGTTAAAAAGGCTCAGTCGAGTGAACATTGCTCTCAGATCGGTCATATCCCTACGGCTTAACGCATCGGCCACCACATTGGCTTTACCAGGGTGATACTCAATATTGCAGTCGTAGTCCTTAAGCAACTCAACCCACCGCCGCTGCCTAAGATTTAACTCCCTCTGGATGAGGAGATACTTGAGGCTCTTCTGATCAGTGTAGATGGTACACTTCTCTCCATACAGATAATGCCTCCAAATCTTCAATGCAAAGATCACCGCAGCCAACTCCAAATCATGCGTCGGATAATTAGCCTTGTGAGTCTTAAGTTGTCGAGACGCATAGGCAACTACCTTGCCGTCTTGCATCAAGACGCAACCCAAACCCACATGTGACGCATCATTGTAAACCACGAAGTCTCTACCAGGCTTAAGCTGTATCAGAATTAGAGCCTGAGTCAGAACTATCTTGAGCTTCACGAAGCTCTCCTGCTGCGCGTCAGTCCAACCGAAAGGAACTCCTTTATGCAACAGCTTAGTCAACGGTGCTATGATCAACAAGAACCCCTCTACAGAATACCGGTAATACCCTACCAGTCCTAGAAAACTACGAATTTCTGACACACTCTTTGGCTGTTTCCAATCCAACACAGCCTCAATCTTACGAGGATCCACATGAATCCCTTCAGTAGAAACTACATGACCCAAAAATGTCACTTCCTAAAGCCAGAACTCACACTTGTTGAACTTCACATACAACTGTTTCTCAAGGAGGATCTGCAGAACCACTCTTAAATGCTTGTCGTGCTCTTCCTCAGACTTAGAATACACCAAAATGTCATCGATGACCATCACCACAAATTGATCTAAGTATGGCTGAAACACACGGTTCATCAAGTCCATGAATGCTGCTGGTGCATTAGTCAACCCAAAAGGCATGACTAGAAACTCGTAATGCCCATAACGAGTCCTAAATGTCGTCTTATGCACATCGGCCACCTTGACACTTAACTAATGATAACCTGATCGCAGATCGATCTTTGAGAACTCAGAAGCCCCTCTGAACTGATCGAATAAATCGTCTATCCTCGGAAGTAGGTATTTATTCTTAATCGTCAACTTATTCAACTGACGGTAATCGATACACATCCTCATTGTACCGTCCTTCTTCTTTACGAACAAACCCACGATCCAACAGCTCTTGAATCTGAGCCTTAAGTTTCGCCAACTCCTTCGGTGCCATTCGGTGAGGAGCGATAGATAATGGAGCTGTGCCCGGAAGCAACTCAATCCCGAATTCTACCTCACGATTCAGAGGTAATCCTGGTAGTTCCTCTGGAAAGACATTTGAAAAGTTTCTCACTGTTCGGATATCCTTAACCGAAGAGTTCTCAGAATCAACAACACTGATATACGCCAAGTACACCTCGTACCCCTTCCTCACCAACTTTTCTGCCACCAATGCAGATATCACATTAGTCAGATAATCTCGTCGTTCCCCAATCACGACTATCTCATTATCCTCATCTGTCCTTAGAACAACCTTTTTCTCTGCACAATCCAGACTTACACGATGCTTCACCAACCAGTCCATACCTAGAATTAAGTCGAACTCCCCAAACAGAAGTTCCATCAGATCAGCCAGAAATATCGTCCCTGTTGGAAGTCTCTAAATAGTTTACTAACCCTAATAGACTGCCTCAATAGAATCACCACTGAATTCTCACTAGAAGCGCTCTCATACCGTATTCCCAAAGTCTCAGACACAAAACATGCAACGTAGGAATGTGTAGAGCCTATGTCTATCAGTGCAACATAAGGTACATTAAGGATTAAGAATGTACCCGTGATGACGTCTGAAGCATCTCCATTCTTACGACGACGTGTAACATACACAAGTGCAGGCTGCCTCGCCTCAATCGTCCCAGCACCTCGGCCCGGTGCTCTTTGTCCTCGGCCCATACCATTACCACCCCTAGCTTGGCCTTGGCCCCTAGGTGGCTGCTGAACTACCCTCGGCGGTTATGCAGTCTCAGTAGCCGGAGCTTGCATCTGATTAGTCCCTAATGAATAGTCCTTAACACGATGCTCAGAACACCCACATCTAAGACAAGCTCCAGTAGCTCTCCAACTATCGCCCGGATGTCGTCTATTACAAAGTTGATAAATTGCCACCCCAAGAGGTGCAGCTGTAGGCCCAACTCTTACGGGTCCATCAGATCTGGCCTTTTTCCTAGACCTCACCCCAACATTCGAAGACTCAACATCCCTCTTAGCCTTCCCTCTATCGTGGTTCTAGCGCTCAGCGCGCTTAACCTCCTCCGCAATCTTGGCCTTCTTTACCAACACGGTAAACTCACGCTCCATCTGCGGAGCTATCAGGACCCTCAAGTTATCCCTCAGACCGTCTTCAAAATGGACACAACACTCATACTCAGTAGCCACCATGCTTCGCGCATAACGGCTCAGCCTCAGAAAGTCAGCCTCATACTCGGCCACCGAACGGTCTCCTTGAGTAAGATTTAAGAACTCACACCTCGTAGTGTCGATATAACTGGCCCTCACATGCTTGCTCTAAAAAGCTGTCTTAAACAAATCCCACGTCGGGCTGTCAGGCTGAGTGCCATCCCTAACCGTCAGCTACCACTGATATGCTTCATCTCGAAGCAACGAGACAGCCCCCTTGAGCTGCTGCTCAGCAGTAAAATCTAGGTTATCCATAACTTGCTCCGTGGCTTCCATCCAGTACTCAGCCACATTAGGAGCAACTCCGGCGATGCCCCTGAATACCTCAACCTCATTAGACCGGAGTCGTTCTGTAATCGACCCACGGCCTCTAGATCTAGCATTAGCCCCAACGACCCTCTCTAAGATTCGCAGCATGGCCTAGGACAATTCGTCGTCCCCAGCTGCACGATCCTGAGACTCAGCACCAGTCTCAGAAATAGGTGACACCGGTGTCTCGCTAGTGTCCAAATTAGGGATTGTATCAGATGCAAATGACTCAGCTCAAATCCCTCTACGGCTTCTACCTCGGCCTCTAGTACCCCGTTCACGAGTACTACGGGTGCTCATCGTAACTATAGAATTAATTTGTATTAAAAATTTTATGCAAGTGAGTTTACAGTTTCGATCGTTGTTATCGGGTATTTTATGCAGAAGAGTCAACAGAGTACTTAGAGTCTGTTACCGCAAATCGTAGTTTACTGCGATTTTCAGCTTACACTACCTAGAGTGTTTCGATAAGCATATTGCCTACAGTAGTTTCACAGCAAACATTAGTATTTTCAAACAGAAATTCAGTATATTCTAAGCATGCTTTCAAACAATTTCATACAAAGTTTCAGAAACTTACAGGATCGGCGCCGGAGACTCGGTGAACCACATGCTTAATCAGAGTATTTGAAAACATTCAGAAGTGTTTCTTTAAAGCCAATTTTGGAACCCAAAATTCACAGCTGAGTTTTGAATCCGTACTCTGATACCACTAAATGTAATATCCCCAAACCCAACCTAGACGCTATGGCCAAATCTGGCGGCGTCATATATGAGTGCTCTTTAGAAAAGCCTTAGCAAGTTAAAATTGTCCAATTTGTTATCTTTACTTAAGTCGTGAAATCTCTATTCCAAATATTATGTGAAAACATTTCAGTAACGCGGAAGCTTAAAAATCATTTGGAAAATAATTATACAAACTCATAAGTTAAGTTTTTAAAATGTATTTATCGTGTCGCCGTTTAAAAAATCAACAAACTTAACAATTTAAAATTCCAAGATAAGCCCAGAAACAGTTCGAGTCCGAATACATAATCAATCCCAAAAACAACTTTTAAAGTAAAACAGGTAAAATAAGTGTTACTCATAAAACCATTAAATGTCTACCAGTGGTCACCATCGAGCCCTCCATCGCACCGATACATCTACTGCTAAGGATTACCTGACAGACAAAATAAACAAAGGGGTGAGTTTTCGTAAACTTAGTGTGTACATCCCTACAAACAACATGCATACAAATAGATAACAGAATACAGATATTTCAGCCTTAGCCATACAAATATCACATGCATAACAAATCAGATATCAGAAAACATGCCCACCAACCCTACACACGATGTGGGGATAGAATCGACCCACCCAACCTTACACACCAAGTATGGGGATTTAATCAACCCATCCAACCCTCCACACCAACTGGTACCGTAAAACAGTACATAGCAGTTATATATGTATATACAGCATCACTGCCAGATAACAGGCTAAACGCCTCTCAGACTTCCTTCTCTTCACAACAATTCAAACCCAATGTAATGCATCATAAATATCATGGCATGCTATTATACAGATAGCAGATCATATCAACATCATGTCAGAGCGGATATACAAAATCAAACAGATACACATACTCATATTAACATACTTTTTAGTAACCAATCAGAGTATGGGGACTAGGTAACGCTTACCACCCCTACAGTCAAGTCACAGTTGACTTAGGTGACCCGTGCAACCTTACAGAACATTTTAACAAAATTGGGCTCACACGCCCGTGTGCTCTGCCCGTGTGGGTCTACATGTTCCTGTGGCCCACACGGTCCAAATTGGCTTTTCTCGAGTGGATCACACCGCCTGACCCAAAATACCACACACCCGTGTGATTCACCCATGTGACCCATACTCTCGTGTGGCCTACACGACCCTAATGGTCGAGCTCGTGCCTCCCATACGGCCTCAGTAGCTCACACGCTCGTGCCCGTCATGACTGTGTGGCGCATGCACGGCCTGGCTCATCAGTCATACGCTCATGTCTCGTGACGCAGGCTACCACACGGGTATACCATACGCCTGTGTGGCGTCGACAGACTGCATTTTGACTTTCTTCAAAACTCATTTTCTACGCGATCGAAGTACACACCTGGTCTACTTTCACTGCTAATCCAACCAGGAGCACTCTAAAGCCTAAAATCGACAATACTGAGCCCAACTCAGTCTCTTAAATCAGATTATTAAGAATAGGCTAATCCTGAAATAAGAGATCTACTTACCTTCAATGAAGATCAGTGTTTCCTTGCTGTTTAGAACTCGATTACTGATCTACAGCCTTGGATATTCCCTAAACAGCAACCAAAATCCCTTTTAAATAATATCTAAAGGAAATCATGTAACTTAATTAAAGCGATACTTACCGAAATGACAGAACCACTAGCAATACGCCTAAGCTTATAAAAAAAAAGAAGAAAAATGAAGGGAAGGAGGAAAAAGAGAAGGGAATTTTCGGCAGCAAGGGAAAATTGGGAAAAAGAATCGACAGAGAAAAACTTTTGTTAAAAATAAGGGAATAAGCCCTAATTTTCCCTAAATCCCAACTCAAATTTCTGATAAAGCCCAACTCTTAGCCAAATCTTGTAGCAAAAATAATCCCAACGCTACTGCAGGGAATCGAACTCCAGACCCTAAGCGTAATCCCTTGCCACTTAACCACTAGACCAGCAGGCCCATTCTGTTAGTTTTTTTACCAACAATTTTTTATAAGCGCATTGACATAAAGTCAGACTTTATTCAAATAAAACCCAAAATTTAGCCCAAGTTAAAGCTTAAACTTAGGACCTCCCAAACATGCCCCAGAGCACAAAACCACTTAAACCAACACGTTTAAAGCCAAAAATAACACAGACCCAGTTGTTCAGATGTTTTCATGCTCAACAATCATGAAAAGCCGAATTTACAGAAATTTAGGGCGTTACATATCTGATGTACTGTCAGTCTAGTCAGTCACATCTATGTCTTTATCTTTTGATGTTCAAGACAAAACATCTCCCTAGTTGGACTTGATAGATAACATATTATTCTTTTAATCGGTTTGGTCATTTTTAGTTAGACTAAGGACATGTTTAGGTTTATCTACTAATATAAGTTGTCTTTCCGTATTATGATCCGACCACATAATATCGCTTAGAATTAGTTATGTATTAGATAACCAGTGAGCTAATATTTGTTTCCATTTTGCTTTGCATGCAAAAACTATTGAGAATAATATACAAAGGGTATTAATGTAATTCATAAATAAATTTATTAAACAGTCTATTAAAAAAATGTAAGTTTACAAATGAATATATTACACTTAGGGCACGAAATCCAATAAAGGAAGCATAACAGAGCTCCAAATATCCACATAACCTATACAAGCACTAATAGTCCCTATTATCATGCCAACTATATCCTAAAATTTCATTAAGTCTACTCGGGCACTTTACAAATATAATTAGCATATATCCGTTAAGGCCATTAAAACATATTTACAAATATCATATAAGGGAACTTCAAGTACTTTCACATGCTTATGATCAAATCCATATTAATAAAGGTCTTATGAGTATGTTCATTTTTCACATGTAAGCATCATAGGTACTTAAATTTACATACACATTTGCACATTTCTTTAAGCCTTATACACTTGTCCATTTTATATAACAAATCTCATGGCAAAAATTAACCAATAGGTCCTATCATGGCCATAATGACAATTATTCACATTTTTTACATTAATAACATAAATCCTCCATATCAAAACATGCTTACTAACACTTCCTTGGCAAGTAACATTCCATATCATATATATAGTTAACATAATATTTCATGACTAACGATTTCAACACAACACATTATCGACTTATTTCATATCTTTTAAGCCATGGAGTTGTATTCATTTTACAATTACACCATATTTATCACATAAAGATGATCTATTTCATAAAGTTTGAAATAGGATAAGTAAGCATGTCTGAAGTACTTACATTTGGATCCTCTACAACATAATCATGCTTCCATAAGCTTAAATCCTACACTCGTCAAGCTTGAAATTCCATTTCTCATAATTTCCCCCATTTATTATATACAAAAATATAATCCAAAAATCAATATATATTTTTTCTAAGCTTTATCAAAATATCTAAATTCAATTAATAAGTTAAGAAGGGAGAAAATCACTATAAATTACCTTTTTTTGAAGCTCTTTCTCACAAATTTCAACTTCTCTCATTAAAATCACATAAGCCCTAGGTTGAAAATGATGGAAATGATGGTAGAATCCATACAAGATGGTTGATTTCTAAGTGATTTCAACAAAACTCAAGGTTGGTGTAACAACCTATTTTTCAGTGGTGTTAGAAATAGTGATTTTGAAACCCATTTTCGATGTTCAAGTCTATAAATCTTATTATTTAATATTTAAAAAGTTAGTATAGAGGTTAATTAAAGTTTTGTCCCTTAATTTTGTCAAATTGATAGTTAATTAAGGTACAAAGACTAAATTGTAAAAGTGGTAAAAGTTAATCACTATGAATTTTTAATTAATTGGAGGACCAATTGAGCAATTGGGACATTTGTACATAGACAAATGATGGTGGGTCTTTTATTGAATCCACCAACTTGGTTAAATTTGCTTATAATTTAATTAATTAAATGTTAGGTAAGTTAATTATGGTTTGTTAATTACTGATCTAGGTATTCCTCCCCAAAATTGAAAAGAAAAATAGGGTTTCAAAAGCTTCAATATTTTGGGCTAAAATTGGTATGTTCAACCAAGTCATTTTTTTTTGTAATTTTTATGTTTTTGAAGTCGTAGGAGCTTGACTTAGCTAGCCTATGTACCAATTTGTAAAATTGTTAAAGTTTTCAAAAGTTTTCATGGTTGATTTCTTGAAGTTTTTGGTACTAAATTATTATATTTTAAGCTTAGAAATGAAAAAGGACTAGTTTGTAAAGTTTAATTGATAGTTTTTGAACATAGGGACTAAAGTGTATAAATTTAAAAATTGATGTAAGATTTTTGTAATTATTTATAATAGAGAGTTATAGAAGGATTAATTGAGATCAATTTCAAAATCAAAGCTCAAATTTGAAAGTAATAATAATTATTATTTTAGGGACTAAATTGAAGAAAATGTAAAATTTTAGAGGCATTGGAAAATGAAATTTTGACTCGTTAATGCATTTATAAGGATGTTATATATTGTTTGAAATTAATAAATTGAAATGAATTATCGTATAGATCAGGAATTAAACCAAATTGAGGATAACCGGGGAAAAGGTAAAATTATCGATTAGTCCTTGTAATTCAACTTATTTGCTTATTTAATCATGTAAGTTCATATGGCATGATTGTATTTAAATTTTTATGTATTTGAAATATTAATTTGTGAATGATGGGTTGTAATTTGAATTGTTTGCGATTTAATACAAAAGGTGAGGTGCGAACGAAATTGTAAAAAAATGATTATATGAATTTTATATACCCTAGCGAACGTAATAAATGATAGGATACAATTGACATGCCAATATCCTATTGACATGCCAATAAGGTTAGTTGTGCATTGGTACAAGATATATGTGATGATATGAAATAGGTGATTGTATAGAGTTTCTTACTGATTATATTGGAATCCAACAGTTGTTGTGGATTATCGAGTTTTATATGTCTCTATAGAGACCTTGGTGTGGTGGAAGAACATATTGTTATATGATTATATATGTTTTTCAATGAGCTTTGCACTTCTATGCCTTGATGTGGTGTAGTTATTGCTCTGACGAGCAACTTGGTGTGGTGTAGTTACCCATGTATTCAAATCTGTTCACTAGAGTTCATCAGGCTAAATGGTTAATGAAAAATGAAAAATGCCAAAAGAATGATATGAGTTTTATTTAAAAATGGTTAAATGTGGATTGAATTAGCAAATTATATTGAATTTTGATTACACGTGAATGGTAATGAATCAAATAGAAATGTTAAATGTTTCAATTACTATATGGATTAGTTATATGATGAACTCGCATTGTTGATATGTGGTTACCATGTTTAGGAAACTTTGTCAAGTTGAATAGCTTGTTGAATTAAATTGTAAAATGAGGTAATTTTTTGTTTAATGCCTATGGACTTACTAAGCATATAACATGCTTACTCAATTATTTTTCGCTTTTCCTGTAGATTTCCAACTTGTGAAATGTGTTAATCAGATCGTCTAGAAGCTCACACTACCCTTCTATTGATTCAGTAGCCTTTGAGTGTTTTAAGTCTGATTTTGTGGCATGTACATAAGTGTAAATATATGTGTTAACTTTAGTTTGATAGTTTGGCTTAAATTTGGCTAATGTTTGAATAATGAAATATTAATGTTTATATATGTATTTATGCATGATTTAGTTATGTGTTGAGACCAAATGAATAGTATTGAAATAACATTTTTTTAGTGTGAAATGGTATGGAATGGTTAATTGTATGTTTGAATGGGTTGAGTTGTATAAGTTGAATTGATATGAAATGGTGCCAAACTGAGTCATATTGGATTGATTAATTTTTGAAATGGTCAAATGAACGATTTGGTATGTGTTTTGGTTGGTTTTGTGTAGGTACAAGTGTGCAAATTTGCACCAAATATGTAAATAGTTTAGTTGGTTTGAAATAGGAATCAAAAGGCCTAGTTTGTATAAAAATTAGAGTCCATGTCATGACGTCAAGCAATGGTCGTCGCGACGAGATGTGGATGTCAAGCCACGACATGATAAAGAACCCCGTCATCACAACGAGCCAACTCAGTGTATCACATCACGACGAGGCACTCCTTCACGTCGTGAGATCGACATGAAATTTTGAAAATCTTGCAATTTGATCATTGTTCAATCTTGGGCTTACTTTAGAGCATATGTAGGCTCATATAAGACTCAAAAAATGATTATTTATGATATCCCATGTTTTTAATGCGTTTGTTTGCATGCTTAATTTTTTAAAATGATTATTTTACTGTGAATTTGATGGTAGTTGTTTCAAAAATGACTGTAGCATCCTGTAACTTGTATTCAACGATTGGGTTGGGTGAGGGGTGTTATATTTGGGTGTTGAGATTCTTGAAAAATCTCAAGAAAAAAGTATGAAGAGTGAAGAAAAAAGAGAGAGGCTCCTTGGAGAAGAAAGTTAGTCAGCAACAACAATTAAGAGCTGATAGGGGTTCATTTTCCTCTTTTCTTTCCTTTAAAAATCTCACAAATGAGCCTCCTAACCAGTAAACAAAAATTTCAAGGCCAAGTTCACTAATTGAAACCAAATTTCTGAATGATCCCAATAAACTTGTTATGTCAAATATATCATCAAAGTGATATTTACATCATGAAATACTTGAGAAATGACCAAATTACCTTTTATGGAAAATTTATCATTTTGCCTTTTTTTTTTTTACTATTTGTACAATTTCTTCTTGATAATAGACAATTTTTACTCCCAAATCTCATAATTCACTTATAGTATTTAATATAAATCCATAGATGGTTAGAATTACATATTTTCCCTTCCACTCAATAAAATCAAGAAATTTATAATTTAGTCTCTGTACTGCTCGATCTTTTTGATTTAGTCCCAAAATTGATTTTCAACCATTCAAATTTATTCCCATTCCAAATAGTCAATAAAAACTATTATTTTTCTTTTTGGTTGAATTTGCATTTTAATCTTTGAACTTTCTAAATTTTGTGATTTAGTCGTCTTATCACATTTTCACTTTTAAATTTTTTCATATTTCTTATATCCGAAATCACTTTACTTCCATAAAAAGTACTTTATCTGACAAATTTTCTTCAAAATTCACTATATCCTCTATCGGAATATTGCTATGTGTTTTGTTGGAAATTTTAGGATGTTACACTAGGGCATTTAGTATCAAGGACTATCGTATTTCTTTTTTGCAACAACTTAGAACAATGTGAATAGTCCTCTTATATTTTATGTAGTTGTTTTCGTTCAGTTTTTTATTAGTTAGTGTACCGATTAATGGAGTTTGTGTCATTTTTCCAACTATAAAATATATTGTTATCCATTAATTATCTTTGTATTAAGCTTGTAACACCGCAAAATATATAGGGTTAGATGAAATAAATAACAAAGAAATGACTTAGGCCTAATGTTTAAGTAGTTAAGACACTCTCTAAAGCTCCTAGGTTCTATCCACTCCACTCCACTCCTCTCCCATTTCTTTTCTTATTACTTTCAACAAACCATGACAAAAACCATACCAAAACAGATAATATTTGGAGTAGAAACCTAATGAGGATGGGCAACAGCCCAAATGGTTAAACATTCTCTTTTTCCCCTTATATTCCTAAGTTCAAACCATTCCATTCTCTCCCATTCTCCTTTTAATTTCGGTAGCATGGGTAAATTACCATGCAATCCTTTTAAAATTTGTAAAACCTAGATATTTAGTTCAATCTTTCCCATTTAGACATAGTTTTTTGTTTCTTGTCAAACTAGATTCTTTTTCCCTTTCCTTATTTATTCTCATATTTTTCTTCATCCTCTTCTTTTCATTAAATATTTTTCTCTATTACTGATAATTATTTTGTTCTTGAATTGAATCATCTTCCACACCATCATGTTTTTTATTTGCTTAGGGAGTAGCCGTCGAACACATCTCTAAATTCTCCAAGAATGGGTAAGTTCCCTTACTTCGTCAAATGAATTTATTATTTTTTAATAGACACTAATCATTAATTCGATTAATCAATCTTTTACGGTTTCTTCCCAAAACTCCTGACAATCTTGATAAATCTTGAGAACAAACCTTAACCCATGTATAAAAGTCGTTTGTAGGACTCATTCACGTGCATTGGACCAAATTTGATTGTGAGGGACATCGTTCGAGATCCCGGTGAAAGATGTGTGTTGTTTTACAAGTGATTTTGTAACATCCCAAAAACTGGGCTAGAAGAAATTGAGTTGTGAAACCAAGGGTGGTTATCTTTCGATTTGTGAATTAAGATTTCAAAAATTTTGACAAGTTAATCTTGTTCACTGGTAAGGTGTTGTGTTTGAGTATGCGAGGTTCTGGGTTCAAACCTTGTTTCTTGAAATTTTACTATTTTTTATTACACTCTTACCTTTGAACATTTGGTTTATAGGTTAATTGTATGCAATTGATATCAAGAATGAGCCTGTCGGTTCAGTGATTAACTGTCTGTATACCCTTTGGTATTATGTTCGAATTCCGGTAAAAACAATGGAAATGTTTTTACTAAACAATCTTGTGGGGTAGTTTCATTTTATTAGTTAATCAAACTTTTCCCAGAAACTTCCCTTGCTTGGACTTTAATTTCTATTTTTTTATTTCTATTGTTGTTCTCTGTTTCTTTTTTTTCCTCATTTTGATTTCGTTTCTTCAAGTTAACTTTCTTTTTGCTATGTTACGTTAAACTAATTTCGTGCGGGGTGGGACTTCTCCTTTCTGGTTCCATTTTTTTGCTGGTAAGTTACGATTTAAGTTTTTGTGTCGAAAGTTCTTCGATGTAAGTTCAATTTTGGATGCTAACCTTAGTGATTTTATTGCGAATAAGTTTTCTAATTTGTCATTGTAATGTCATGTTAGGGAAGAAAATTCATCCATGTTGCTTCTGAATCGAATCTATATCAGGTGGGTACCAGAAACTCGAATTTCTATGATTTGTGAATATTGGAAAACAGGGCCTTCGACGCCACACGATCGTGTGCCAGGTCGTGTGGTAGACCGTGTAAGGCACTGTTTAGGGTCACATGGGTTAGGGATACAAGTATGTGTCCAGGCCATGTAACTAATTGTTTTGGGTCACACAGCCGTGTACTAGGTCGTGTTGGGCCATGTGTGATAATAAAAGGGCCACATGGGCATGTGCCCAGCCATGTGGACCGCATGGACCAACCAACCAAGCTATGTGGATCTGTGGGGTGCGTGGCTAAAGATTCTAAAATTTTTCTTAGGGTCATGATCGTCGTTCGCATTTAACATAGGCCTTTGTAGGGTCTATATGATCTGTATTAAGCTATAAACCTTGGTATTTGTTAACCCGTTAGTGTATAATCTGCTATCTATATGTATGTCTATTCTAATATAATTTAAGTAATGATAAGTTGCTAATGCATAATGTGCCTCTATTTAGATGCGTTAAGGTATGTGCCTTACCCAAGTACGTTTCGTATTCTGTTAAGTTTGTTGGTACAACTCTGCTTCGTTCTGTTGATTAACAATATGTGATATCAGAATATGTTAAATTGATTGATACTAATTTCAATTATGATTCATAGCCATGCATGTGATTCATGGAAAATTTGATATGATTTGTTGAGGTTTAATAAGTCTGTCTTACAAAACATGGTCTCTCATGTCTACTGATTCTATTATTGAATGATAGCATAACTTACATGCTTATCACTATGATTTTGTATATGCATGCCATGACACATTGCATGGGTTTTGGGTTGGTGTGAAAGGAGGAAGTTTCTAGCAGTTTAATGATCTGCATTATTTGGTGGTTTATCTACAATTCTGTTCTAGCAGCTTGGTTGTAATATAGTGGTTGGACCACATTTATCTTGTCTGGCAGTTGTGACTGCAAATTTAGATGGCACTGTCTGTAGCTATCTGTTGGTTTGATTCGGTTGGACGAGCTTTGGGGAACTCTATTTTAGTGTGTAGCGGAGTTGGGTGAGATGTTTCTAAAAAATCTACATTCTGAATTGTTTTAAAAATACTGCATCGACATAAACATAGATATTCTATTCTGCGCTATTCCGTTCTGCTTTGTTCTATTCTATCCTATTTTGGTGGTGTTCTATTGTACTATCATTATGAAAATCTCTATGATATTCTGATCCATTCTGTTTTGGATATACGATCTGTGCCATTCTAGTTATGTGATCTGTGTTGTTCTAGTTATATGATCACTATTAAGTTCTCTGCGTTATTTCAATTTATATGTTTTTGTTCTATTGATTTGTATTTGGGGTTGGTTTTACACTATGCTTTGTAACTCACCCCTTAGTCTTATATCTGTCTGTTTAGGTAAACCTTTTATTTAGGACCAGATGACGTGTGGAGCTCGGATTGTTTTGCACTGATATAAAAAAGTTTTGGTCCTTTCAATTTGTAATCTGTTTCTGAACTTGTCTTGGTTTTGATAGTCTCGTCGGTAACTGATAATCTCTAACGTGAAACTAAAAAATCACTTAAGTCGATTTAACGGATTTTAGTTTTAAAAATTAAACCCCAAAAAGATTTTCCATTACCAATCAAGTAAAAGTTTAAGTGTTTTCTAAATATTTATTGAAATCAATTTTCAATATGTTGGGGTAACTCTTCATGATTCGACTAAAACTTCTATGTTGGGTTTGGGATGTTATAGATTTGGGCAAATCGAGCCTCAAAATAGGGCCACACAGCTAGCCACATGGGTCTATGGGTCACACGACCTCCTCACACCACCATGTCCGCCTAAAACCCTATAATATTCAATTCTCACACGGCATATGACCCTCCACATGGTTGTGTCTTCCCTGTACCTTGATTTTACAATTTTCACATTGCATAAGTTTGTTACACAACCTAACCAAACGACCGTGTAACCCCTTTGTACGGTCTATTTCATCCTACATGCCCGCACCACACGACCATGTGCCTCTATTTTTTAGATTTTACAGTTTTACCCAAAATTTATGTTTTGCTCATTTTAGTCCTTGAATGATTCCTAAACTATTTTGGTGCTTAATTTGATTCAATTGAGACTATGATGATATGAATAATGTTAGAATCCATAACTTGATTAACTAAATTATTAATACGTACATGCATGTACTGTGAAATATGTATATATACCTATCGTATCTCTGTTTGTGATTATATGTACAACATGCCTTATTCTTAGAGTTAATTCGAATCAATGATAAGCATGCTTTGTTTCTGTAGTGATTAAATGAAGAATACATTTATTATTGACATGATGTTCTATTGAAAGCATATTATTCGTTCCACTTTATCTGTTATAAGCATTGCATGGGGAGGGACATTTGGAAAATAAGGAAGTTTTAGCAGACTGATATCTACAAACTCTGGTGGTTTACCCACAAACTTTGTTATAAGCATTGCATAGGGAGGGACGTTATGTATATGTGCATTATGTTGATCTGATATTCTGAAAGTACTATTGTGAATTATTCTATGTAATGTGATTTTGTATATCAGTCGGTTGCATTGATTTTCTTGTGATGGAACTCACAGTAAGTTTCAAAGCTCACTCCTTTAATTTTCATCCTTACAAACAACCTATCAAGTTAGGACGCAGACTCAGCATCCGAAGGGTCTCGACTCAGCTTTACTTTTTAAAAAATAATTTAGACTTATTACTTGATATTTTATTATTTAAATATTGTAATTGCTTTAAATTTCGAATTGTGGCATAGAACTTAAAATTTGGGTTTTGTGTTTATATTTCATGACATTTAATATAAAATTTTAGGATGTTTAGATATGATTATTAAGTAAGTTATTGATGAACCTCGGTTTTTATTAAAAATATTAATAGATATCACTTTTTCCACTACTAAACTATAATTAGAATTTTGAATAATAGGTAATTCAGTGATTAACCAAGTTTTCTTCTAAGATAATCAAATGTTTTAAAATAATTGTTTTCAAAACTCCGATAGCTTACAAGGCCATTTCAAGGGCTAATGTATTCTTTTGAATTTTGTTTAACGTCTAGGCTGGGTTGAGGAGGTTACATTTGGTGGTATCAAAGTTTAGATTTTCTAAACTAAGATCGTAAAAATTTAAATGAGTTTGCATGCATGCATTAAAGGGGTGTTTTAGGAAAAAAAGGCAATGCCACAATATTTTTGAAAATAAATGTTTTTTGTAGGAAACTAAACTCGAGACTCCGATGCCGGTCCTACTTTAGTTATTGCTGCTTTTAAAAACTTTAGACAAACTTTAAATTTTATATTGTGAACATTTAGGAGGATAACTAATGCTTGAACTATTTGAAAACTATTGATACACTTCAAGATCTTACATTTTTGCAAATAGAATGAACACCTAAGGTAGACGGGGTAGGGGTAAGCTCTGTAAGGCAGCACTTGTTGAGTCATCCACTGTCCAAGGTTAGAACCCTATCCTTGAAGAGGACTATATCAAGAACTCCACCGCCAATGATGGTAGAGTGTAACACCCCTAACTTGTCTTCGCCGCCGTATTAGGGTTACAAGGTGTTACAGTATAACCTTATTCTTGCCTCTCTCATGATCTCAGTTTCAACTCTCAATGCGCTTAACCTCCTCGGCAATCTTCACCTTGTCCACTAGAACGACGAACTCTCGCTCCCTCTACTGAGCTATCAAAACCTTCAGTCTGTCTCTCAAACCATCTTCGAAGCGTACACACTTCTCATATTCTAAAGCCACCATGCCTCGAGCGTAGCAGCTTAATCTAAAAAATTCAGCCTTATACTCGGCAATGGTCCTATCCCCTTGTGTGAGATTCATGAAATCACGTCTGAGAGCATCCACATAACTCACTCCCACACATTTCCTCTGAAAAGTAGTCTTGAAATAGTCCCAATTAAGACGATCTAGTTGAATACCCTCCTCAACCGTTAACCACCATTGATATGCCTAATCGTGAAGTAAAGAAATTACACCTTTTAGTTTCTGCTTAGGAGTGCAATTGATGTCATTCATTATTCTCTCGTTGGCCTCCAACCAGTACTCAACCATGGTAGGGGCGAGTCCAGTGACACCCCTAAACAGTTCAGCACCATTGGAACAGAGTCGTTCAGTTACTGACCCACAACCCCTAGATCTAGAATAGGGTCTAGCGACCCTCTCCAAAACTCTCAGCATAGCTTGGGACAATGTGTCATCCCCAACCGAGCGGCTTTGAGACCTAGTCTCGGTAGTAGGTGAAACTAGTGTCTCACTCATATCCAGATTTGGCATACTCCCCAAAGAAGAAGAATCAACTTGATTCCCCCTACGGCACCAGTCGCGCCCACAAATACCACAACTGTGAGTTCCACGAGCGCTCATCGTTTTTCAAGTTTTGTCAACATTACGAAATTTTATGCATCAATTTCAGTGTTTATTAGCAAATATTTTATGCTTCAGATATTTATTAGAAGTTTTAAAAATATTTTAGAACTCTCAGTTTCTAACTAAATTAGTATAGTTCCAAACAATTCTAACTATAGTATTTATAAGTTTAGAAGTACTTACAGGATCGGCGCCGGAGACTCAGTGTACCACGTACTTTACTAAAAAAGAAATAAATTTTGTTTGCAAACCAGTCCTTTTTCAAATACAATTTTGGAACCCAAAATTCACAGCCTGAGTTTTGTAACCTGACTCTAATACCATTAAATGTAACACCCCAAACTCGACCTAGACGTTATGGTCGAATCAGATAGTGTTATGTAGAAGGGTTTTGAAACTAATTTAACTTCAATGAAAACCTTGTATAGTTACTTGTTAAGAAAAGTTTGAGTTCTGAAAAATTTATTTATTTCTATATTCATTTCTGAAACCGTCATTATTTCATTCCTTCACCAAAACATAATTTGTAGCGGAAGTCTTAAAAACAGTTATATCTCGAAAAAACTAGTTCATGTTTTTAGAAAGCATATGTTTGCGTAAAATTGAGTTTTTGTCAATCATCACAAATTAGAAATCATAAGCGCATCCAATAATTAAAAGATAGTTTATATACTAGTGGTCACCGCTGAGCCTCCGTCGCACCGGCTCGCTTATGTTTGAGGATTACCTGATAAGAACAGACAAATAGATTGTGAGTTTTCAGAACAGAAGGGGACATAAGTCCCTAGCAGAGTCAGATCATATCGGAACCATATTTTCATAATATAAAGATATACAAATTCCTACCCCCATCAACTACAGACCATCTCCATCCATCCCAACACTCCATGTAGGGTATAAAACATGCACCCATCCCTACACACCACATAGTGACTGTACGACACTTATCAGAATAGTTTGCAGACAAGCTGCCAATATATTGGCGATATGTTGCCTCACAGAACACTTCATCCACATATACAAATCCCACCTTATATACAGATACATATGATAATTACAGATAACAGATGCAGATATACAGAATTAACATGTCTCGCATGTTCACATACATAATCATACATGCTTTTACAAAATAGACAAATCATACATATCAATTCTTAATCTCAAATCAGTTTATTAGACTAGGGAGGTATCATGCATTGGGGTTTGTTTTCCTTTATCGACCTTATAGAAGGCCCACGGCTGATCGAAATGACTTATGCGGTCCTAGAGAAAATTTTAGACCTTTGGGACAACATACTAGTGTGGGCCCCACACACCCAAATTGGCCTTGTCCGTCTGGCCCACACGGTTTGGGCCAAAGCTCACACGCCCGTGTGGTATAACCGTGTAACCCATACGCCTAACTTGGCCTAGCTCTTGTGGCCCACAAGACCACACACTTGTCCATCACACCTTATGTAGCATCGATAAACCACTTTTTTTGCTTTCACCGAACCTCGTTTTCTCGTGTTCTCATTACACACCTAGTTTGTTTTTTTACGCAGAAGCAATCCTGAGACCTTCGAAACCTAAAAATGATACCCCAAACACCGATTTAGCAATCAATTTACGAATCTAACATGATTTAACCAAAAACACATATACCGACTTAACACTAACAAAGATGACCACAACCTCGAATCAAGCCGTTGGTGCAAAGTCTGCTGTTTCAACCCCTTCACCTACGCCATAGTTTTGTAGAAAGAAAAATACTACACCACTACGCAAATTTAGAAGAAAAGAAAAGCGACCCAAAACGAATCTTGAAAACTTACCCGAATGAAAGAGGAAGTACCAAAAAACCACAATGAAAGGATTGGCACAATTTATTGTCAAACAAAGTATAGAGAAAATATCAGAAGAAAAAACAAAAAGGAAAAGAAAAGGGAGAGAAGAACTAATGTTAGAATTTTTTTGAGAAAGGGAAAATAAAATAAAATAAAATAAAATAAAATAAAATTACACATAATCCTCACTCCCCAAGTAAATCCTAACCACTAACCACCTTATCCCACCAAATCTGACACACTAATCACAACCAACTATCTCAGACTCCCAATTTCACTGAACCTCTATCAGACAACTGAAGCAAAAATATCATCTACGCTCTCACAGGGAATCGAACATGAGACTTTAAGGTAAGCTAACACCTTACCACTTAAACCAGTAGACTCATTCTGATATGAGTTTGCTAAAGATAAAATATAACCCAACCCACCACAGATAAGGCTAGGATCAAAATGACAGAATTTTCTAGAGAGTGGGACTTGAACCCAAGACCTCATACACACACTTAGAACACTTAAACACTGAAGCAAATACATATTTGTGTCACAATTCACAGAAACAAAATTAAAAAATTTAAGGTGTTACACTGAGTCTACGGGGCCTTAAAAATAGGTTGGAACCATTTGGGGATCAATTCAAAACATTTTAGAAAAATTAGGAAAAAGTTGAAAATTTTAGAAATAGAGGTCACATGGCTGTGTGGCAGAGCCCAGACTGTGTGGCTTAGAAATATGGTCATGTATGCAAACCGTGTAACTTACTCTACCCATGTAACATAAAATCACACAACCGTGTAGCTCAGGGTTACACGGCCATGTAACTCTCTATGCCCATGTGGCTTAGGGTCACAGGGCCGTGTAATTCTCTGTGCTTGTGTGGACCAACCTGTAGTGAAAACCAATAAGACACAGGACCATGTGGATAGGCTGTGTGTGACACACAACCGTGTGACAGCCTGTGTCCCAAATCATGTGCACCAAAATTTGCTTATAAAATAAGGCATATTTTACACCTATCTTGGGTATCCAGCCAAGCCTAAAACCACCCTTTGAATATTACCAAAAACACCTTCAAACAAGTCAAAACATGCTAATTGTCTACAACTTATGTGCCTAACCAATGTGCCCTAATTAACACCACAGTTTAAACATCATATAACTTGCATTCAACTTATGAAGCCATACATTTCATTCTTTCAACATCAAGAAAGATTATCCTTAGCTACCACATTATACCATACATCAACCTAAACCAAAATAACTTATAACATACGCTTCCCAAAATAACCAAATTCATAAAAGACATACCATCAATGTAAACACAAGAATTTGCAACTAAGTGCATATGTGTCTGTGTATTGTGTTGATTCGATATTCCGAAAATGCTAGTGCGAATTACTCTAAGTGTTGTGATTTTGTATATCAGTCAGTTGTGCTGATTTTCTTGTGATAGAACTTAGACTAAGCTTCATAGTTCACTCCTTTAATTTTCATCCTTATAGGTAACCCACCAAGTTAGGACGCTAACTTGGCATCTGGAGGGTCTCGGTCTTTATTTTTATTAAAATATTTTAGACTTATTTTTTTTATATTTTATTATTCAGAGACTGTAATTGCATTAAATTTTGAATTGTGGCATGAGAATTATAATTAGAGTTTTGTTTTATATTGCATGACATTTAATTTAAAATTTTAGGAGCTTAAATATGATTATTAAGTAAGTTATGCATGAACCTCAATTTTTATTAAAAACATTAATAGATATAATTTTTTTTGTTGCTAAACCATAATTATAATTTTGAGTAATAGGTAATTCAATGATTAACTAAGTTTTCTTCTAAAATAATCAATTTTTTAAAAATTAATGTTTACAAAACTCCGATAGCTTATTGGGTCATTTTGGTGACTAACGAATTTTTTGAATTCAAATCTAATGTCTAGGCTAGGTTGAGGAAGGTACAAAACTAATATATGAAAAACTTATTTTGCAACATACGATATGCATTAAAGATGATGCATGCGTTTTATATTAACTCTTGAAAACATTCTAAATCGTTGCAACGATAATTCCTACGCCCTTTGAATTAAGTTTTTATGGAGATAATCTTAAAGAGCTAGTAAGAACATAAACTTTTTTCCAATTAATACATGAACTTAATTACTTAAGATTTAGGATTTAGCATAAATCTAGTTTGAATAACATGAATTAGATCTTATAGTTCCCTATATAATATGATTGTAAGACATAGAAAAAACATGTGAGAATAATTAAAAAAATAATAAGACATGAAAATAACATGTGAAAGTCTATATGAAATAATTATGAATGTGTAAAAATTTATATAAAAATTTAATACCTTAAATATTATTGTGACGTGGAAAAGTAACATGAGATCACAAATACGACATGTGACACAAAATCGAAAGTTATTTGAGTATTAATGTCAAATATATCTAATAATTCCGAATGTATGATTTTATGTAAGACAAACACAACAGTTAAAACAATTAATATATGATTCAACATAAAAATAAGGTACAAACTTTTTTTTTTTTTTTTTACAAGTGATACTTTAAGTATAGTTTATTATCTAAATTATTCTAAAAAGTTAATTGTTAAAAAACAATCTCTTAATCAATAATTTTATGATACATGTCACGTTTAAATTAAAATATAAATAAAAAATTTTAAATTAAATTAAATTATAAAAATCAAATTTATTAAATTAATTTTTTTTTATATATTTTTACACTCTCTCCTTCCACTACGATTTTTTTCTTCTCTTTCAATGCATTTAAAAAAAAATAATTTGTTAGATACCTTTGATACATCAATATCTTAAAGAATGGGGAAAGTTATTTTTAAGAAAATAATACATAGATTTTGAATTTGGGTAAGAAAGGGATTGAAATTGAGGTGAAAGTGGAAAATAAGCTTACTAAATTTTAGGTTTTATTGTCAGAAACTAGATTTGGATGAGGTTTACGACGGGTTCTTGAATTTATTATCACTTTATTGTGTGACGAATAAAATAGATGAATATGTTTTTAAGTAATTATGTAAGGAAATAATATTTAACCTTTTTAGATTTTTAATTTAAAAGTGTTCGTGTCACAAAATAATTGGTTAAGAAATTGTTTTAAGAATGGTTAACTTTTTAGGTAATTTAGGTAACAAAATTTAGTTTAAATATTACTTATGCTAAAAAGGGTTTCGATACCAATTTGAAAAAAGGTATAGTTTAAGTAACCTTTTATTATTTAAGCCAGTTAAGAATTTGACAAGTCTATTATAGGCTGTAGTACAAAAATTTAAAAAATATATAAATAAATGTAACACTTGTCATATCCTTAACTTATTTGTAGAGTTTTAAAAACTTCAAAACTGTGTATCAAATAATGACCTTAATATAATAGATTGAATAAAAAATAAAAAAAAAGTTACCAAAAACCTTGTGTGGATCCTATTTCAATTGAAACTTGATGAGACGATCCGCCTACACGTCTTGCTTTTACTGTTATATTGGGAGTTACTCCACGTATTGCTTGACGTAAAACAAATAGTGGATTTGGTTCTGTCTTTTGTTGAATTTTTTTCAAGGCTCGATAGATAATTTGATAAGCCAATGATTTTTTTTTTTTGTGTTTCAGAATATAGTTAACCAACACGTTAACTAATCAATTACGATAAATTGGATCGGGTTTTATAGATTTTTCTTTTGCAGTACCTCGACGTGACATGAGCATGAAAGGGGTTTAAGAATCCATTTTATTTTTATAAGGGCTAAAATAATTTATTTTGGCTTTTTGACCCCATATTGTAGGGTGGATCTCAAAAGATATGAAAGATCTCCCTTCAAACTGTACATACGACTTTCATCAAATACAGTTTTTCACAAAATTCCATATGTATCTATGAGATCGAGTATGGAATTTGGTTTACTCACTTTAAATTGAGTATTCTTTCCCTCCCTTTCCTGCTAGGATTGGAAATCTTGTATTTTACATATCCATATGATTGAGTTCTTGGGTTTCCGAAATAATGTAATCCGAAAAAGGATTCATAAGTAGTTGTTAATGGAGTTGAAGTTACCAAATTCTGAGGAGCCGGTATTAAATTATGCCTAATTGCTCCGCATATAATTCCTCTGACTACATTTTCTAAACGAACCAATGGCAATCTGAATTGATCTTGTAAGAGAACCGCTACAGAACGATTACGCTTATTTTTCAAATGATTCATATCGTCAAGTGTACCCATTCCAAATTCCATTCTAATCAAACGATCCGCTATTGTCAGTATATCTCACGATGACAAAAATGTATTGTTTTGAAGTATATTAAGATTCAACCTTTGGTTCATATTTTATCGACCAATCCTTTCTAATTCATATCTTTGTTGAAAGAATTTCTTTTGTAATTTTTTACACAAGAATTCAAAAAATACTGAATCCCCACCTACATAAGAAAATTGTTGATAAAACTCCAAAATGACATTTTCTTTTGACCAAAATATTCAATTTTCCCTCTTTCTTTCCTCTAGTGTTTTTCTTTTTTTTCTCTCTTCACTAAAATTTGAAAATATGTACTTTTAGCACGTGAGAGTTAATTTTTATTTTTTTTATTCAATTCCCTCAACTGATTGGATTACTTTAATGTAATAATATGATTTACCACGTGACAAGTAGTATTAAGGCAATTCCCCTAATTAAGGGTCATTGCTAGTGCTATAGACAACTGTGTAATAAATGAAAAATGAAAATTGATTATTAGGAACATCTTACTTTAAATGTCTTATATATGATTAATTTCGTTGCTAGTTAGATTAATAATAACCCCATGACTAATTGCAAAAGCCAAGCTAGTGAGGTAGAAATTATTATAGGTACTACTCCTTCCGATTCCGAAATCTTCTATAGCATTCGGCTATATTTAGGATTACAACCAGATTAGGTTATGTAAAACTAAAAGAAACTATGGGATTATTTTTGGTTCACATATTTTTAAATTTGAACTTTTTCATGCAACGATTTTCTTAGATTCAAACAATTTTGAATTTAAATTTTTAGTTTCGAAATTTCTTAAAATTTGATCCCTTTGATTGGGTGGGCTTAAATGAATTCAAATAATTTTAATGTTTTGTAAGTTATAAATATTTTTATCTTCAACTTAATCATTAATTTAGTTTTACACAATGATCTATTTCATGTAAAGCAAAAATTACATAATGATCTGTTTCATGTAAAGCAAAAATTTGATATAGATATTTTGTTTTAATAGAAATATTGTAGATAACATAACTGAATTAATATATTATATCACTATATATTTTATATAATCATTAAATTTAAATTTTATAAATTTCAATAATTATTAACTTTGTATGTTTATTATACACGTACTAATTATTAAATTTGAATAATAGCGGTTGTATTAGAATTTATTTTTATATACTTTCAAAAAAGTATTTTTATACTCATAATTAATTTTTGAAAATAAATTTTAATTTAAACTTTAACAAAAAAATTATTATCAATTTATAAAATTTTAATATAATTATATAATATTTAAAATACATTTTCATAAATTAAAGAATTATTATTTTTAATTTATATTTCAATATTATGGTATAATTATATTAATTATTAATGTCTATTTAATTATAAATTAATTGTTTTACCCTGCATCAATGTATCAATTTAATTACATTAAATTATTTCTTATAATTTATTAAAAAAAAATTATAAGGTTTCACAACTATTATGATTACAAAGTTTAAACATAATAGTGTATCCATTTAATTTTACAAAGTTTAAACATAATACTATATCAATTTAATTTTAAAAAATGATAGTTGATATTAAATAGACTCAGTTTAAAAAAACATAATACTTGATAAATAAAAATAAGCATAAACTAATAAATAATATCAATCGAACATATTGAAGTTTACATTTCATAAACCAAACTTCCGATTTCAGTGTGCAACAATTTCATTTTGCCTTGCAAGTTTTTTCAAGTGTTAGTATAAAATTGTGTGTAGAAATCGATGCCAATTAAAACATAACACTTAAAATCTAACAGTAAAGTCATTAGTAAAAATTGAAAAAAAATCAATTCAACTTAAAAAAAAGTGTACTTTATTGAGTGTTTAATGAATAAAAAAATTAATTAGGTCTTTTTATTATCGGAAACTATTAGTTGACTTGTTTGATCGTCAATAAAGACAATTACCAGGAAACAAAACGCGATATGTCATGTCAGTAAAATTTTAAAAAAATATTTTTTAAAAATAATAAAAATATACATTTGGAAATAATGTGGACACATGGTTGCCCATTTTTATTGAATTAGGATAACCATTTGTCTAAATTCATTTTAGATTAATGCAAAATTATAATTTTAAAAATTATGAAAAGATAAATAATTGTAAAAAAAAAATTATAAACTCATTTCACTTTTAAATATTGTAAAACTTAAATGATATCTTTATGTTAATATCATTGAAACTAGAATAAAAATATTTTTTAAAATTTTAATTTTCTCATATTTGAATTTTTTTTTGCAATTTTTTAGATTTTTAAAATAATTGTTAACAAGTTTTAAGATTTATATATATATATATATATATATATATATATATATATATTATAGTTTTACACTCATATAGAATAAATCTAGACAAATGATATCTGAACAATCATTTGTCGAAGTTTATTACAAGTATATATTTTTATCAATATTTTTATTTTTGCTGAGGAGGCATGCCTCGTCAGCAACCTTCCAAGTGACATACCATGTGTCATCTTCTAATAATTACCACCAATCTCGTCAGCACCATTAATTGTCATATCAATCAATGAATAGTTTTTATTAACAGAATCATCTAATTAATTTTTTTCATCATTAAAACCTGTTTTTAAGGGTTCAATTATTACTTTTTATTTTTTACTAAGGGTGTCCTTGAAGCCTTTTCAAGAAAAAAAAGTTAAATTATTAAAAGGTAGCAAATCTTCTTTGAATATACAAGAAGGAATCGATCAAATTGATGCTTTCTAAATTGTTAGACAGAAATAGGGAAAGAGTTCATTTGTACGATGATTATAATATAATTAATCTAATTTTTTTTTGGTAGAGAACACCCAAATAATTCCATCATTATTTCAGCATCATCATGCATAAAATAACTATCTGTCCTTAAATGATCAAGAATCTCTTCCGGGGGTTCTTGGCAAACTATAGGGATATAAGGGTATGCTTTCATCCTCCCTGTCAGCATATGAGCAGCTACATTAACTTCTCTTGGAATCTATTGAATGATTACCCTCTATGGCCTTCCATAAAGTTCGAGAAGAATTCTCGAAGTGAGGTCCCTATACAATTGCCCACATGACCTATTTAATGATTATCTTTCTGAAGCCCCCTAGAGGGGTTTCCAACCTTGATCTCATCTCTGCGTCTTAGAACCACTCACGGGGGTTTCAAAAATATGTTTAATAGAGCTTTCCCAACACCACGCTAAATGAAGAATATGAGTGCTATTAAAACTTTCCCCTTAAAACACCCATAGATTCCTTTGCTTCAAAAGATTCCAACAAATAATTCCATAAAAAGGACTGCCAGTCAACTTCTGTAATCACCAAGCTCAATTCATTTTTCAAGTTCATCAAAATCCATTCCACCAAATGAGCGACAAAAAATTACCCCCAAAATCTTGAAGAGACTACCTATTTCCATACTTCTTGTGCATTGGCACAATCCCGTTGAACATGAGTAATAGATTCTTCAACATTTTTACAACTTGCACATTATGGGTCAATTGCAAGCCCTCTCCTACATCGTTCAACATTGGTCATTAGCTGCTCCTTAAGATCTAACCATAAAAAAATGTCTTACTCTTTGGGGTCCAATAAAAGGCCAAATGAGCTTCCATTTGCTATCTTTCGAATTGAGATAATTTTGCTTGAGAAAAATATAAGTAGATTTAACAAAAGCTTACCATGGTTAGACCATGTAGATATCAACTCATTATTACCAATTAAAGGGTTTGGTGGTTGAACTGCTGTTGTAACATCCCAAATTAGGACCTGGTCAGAATAGTGGTTTCGGGACCACAAATTCGACGTAAGAAAATTTATTTTTATTATATTTTTATGGTATGCAATTTCACGGAATGATTTTGTGAAAATTTCATTCTAAAATTTCGACGTTTGGGCACTCAATTTGGTCAAAAGGATTAAATTGTAAAAAGTACAAAACTTGAGTTCTACATGTTAGAGGTGTCTAATTGTTATGAAATTTTAAATGGGAGGTCCTTAAATGGTAATTAGACCATTAGTTAATTTTTGGAAAAAAATAGACATGAAATGGGTGTAATAAAATATTTTTATGTTAGGGGTATTTTGGTAAACTAATAATTAAAAGAATTAAAAAGCAAAAATATCCAAAATTTGGTCATCTTCTCCATGTACCAGCCGAAATCTCCATGGAATCCATGGCTAGGGTTTGGTTCAAGCTTCCAAGCTCATTTGTAAGTGATCCCAAGCCCCGTTTTTAATGTTCGTTACATTTTTGAAGCCTCGGTAACATGTTCTAGCTATTTTTACCATTTATTTGAGCTAGGGTTTATGTTTAAAAATTTAACCATGATTGAAATGCTTGTATTTTGATGTATAATGGTAGAAAATGAGTGTTGGGTGTTAAATAAATGACTTTTACTAAGCGGTTTTCGATGAAAACGTCCAAAAGGACCGTTTTGTAAAAGTTGTAAAATTGGCCATAAAAGGGTGATTTAGTGGAAATTGAGGGCTTCCATAGTTATGAAATTGATTCAGCTAGGCTTAAAATGTAAGGAAATTGAATAAAAATCATTTTACGAGTATTGAGGTAAAAGTGAAAATATGCAAAAGTTTAGGGGTCAAAATGCAAATTTATAAAAATATGATTTTTAGACCCATATGAATAGTGTGACTAATTAGTAGGCTAAATGTGATATTATAGATCAAGGAAATCGATATTCGGGCTTAAATCAGGAAAATACAAGGTTATGGACTAAAATGGTAAATTACTGTTTCTGGATCGAGGTAAGTTCGTGTGTTAATAATAATGCAATACCATGCTTGTATTGTAATTCTCTATTGATATGGCATAAATTTTATGATTCAATATGTTTAGGAGAAGTTGATGGATGGTGTGTATGATATGGAAAATGTGATGTTTGTTGTGTCATGTGAAATTGAATGGCAAATTATTGTTACATGAATTGAATGTTAAATTAATATTACATGAGTTGTATGAGTTTCTACACGGTTGTACCTGACGAGATTTCGACAAGTAAGTTCGGATAACTTAAAGTGAACTCATAATATGCCTACTTGCATGATTTATGAATGTATGACCATTGCATTTGATAATGGCCTGAAATTACATGAGGTGTATCTTTTAAAATGACATGTTGAAAAATGTTCCGGTTAAGGGTAGAAAGGAAACTCGATGGATAAACCATGATTTATATGTGACTGGAGATCCTGCATGTGTTGTAGAAAGGATTTAGCCCGGATGGGTAGTTCGTTGATCTCAGTATAACAAGGATCTAGCCCAGACGGGTGTTTCTTGAGTGATCTAAGCTCCCCAAGAATATATGTCCATTAAGGGTTTTTCCCGGACGGGTAATTCGATTAGGGTTTGAATTTAGCCTCTGGTAATTCAGATCCGAGCTCATTAAGAGTGCTTATCGTTACAAGGGATTTAGCCTAGACTGGTAATCCCGAAATGACTCCATGAGTTTATATTACGAGGGATTTAGCCTGGATTGGTAATCCCGCCGTAAGATGTGAGGTTTGCAGGAGTGCGTTTTGAGATGATCACTTGTATGACTTGACAGTAAATGGATTTTCTATTGAGATTTCTGAGAAATTCAACGGGTATTATAATGAATAATACAATGAAAGTCCCGAGATAGGCGTGGTGATAAAGGTAAAGTTAATTGTTTTGCTATGGGTATGTACAGGTACGTACATTATACTCAAAAGTAATACCTTATTGAAATGTGATAAATGATGAGTAAGCGAATTCATGCATATTTATGTGTGTACATGATGAACATGAAAGGATTTGAAAGACGAACCATCCTTATGCTTATGATTATGAATTGTGTTGCAATATCATGTTAACTTACAGTGTGTAATTGAATATGGGATTTATGAAATAATGAGTCCATGATCAATGTGACAATGAAATTATGATAGCTATTGTGATTTTTGCACCGAAACAGTGTTGAACAGCAGCAGTAGCCCGACTTTGAAAAATCACCATCAATAGTGGAAGTCAAATTAAAGGTTGAATAATATATTAAATTAAATCCTAATGAGTCTAGTTTCACGTAAAGGAAACGGTGTAAGCAAAAAAATTTTATTATGAGATATTTGAGTTCTTGTGATACAGAGTCGGAGTGATTCCAGACTCCCCTGTCTCAACTTTGGAAAATAACTAGAATTTTTACAAAAATAATTATGAGTTTAAATTCATATGAATGAAATCCTTAATGAGTCTATTTTCAAGAGAAAGAGATGAGAAGATTATCCGAGTCTCGTACTATGAGATATTTGATTTTTAGTAGATAGAGGTTGAAACTGTTAGACAACGAAATAAGGGAGAGTTTAAAGAATAAACTGTACTTATTGGCTACACCAAAAATTATGAAAATTTTATGGTAAGAAGGGATATGAGTCTAGTTTTTGGGAAAATTAACGGATCTTAATTTGAAGTTCTGTAGCTCTGGATATAAATAATTTAATTACTATAACTCGGAAAAATAGCTTAGCTGGAATTTGAATAAATAGAAAGAATATGAAAATAGCATGTTATCGCATTGCTTATTATTTTCATGCGAGCTTACTAAGCATAAAGCTTACTCCCTCCTTTCCATTTCTTTTAGTTTTGTCAGGTCAGCTTAGGGTTGGAGATCGTTGGAGGCAGCATCACACTATCGAGCCATTATCCTTGGAGTATTGGCATGTGTATGTTAAATGTTTTCTTGTGAGTGGCATGTATAGGGACTTAGTTTTTCTATGATGATTATTGTTGTGATTAGCCAAAGGTATTGGCTTATATTGATTTGTTGATTATAGCCATGAGATGTGGCTTATAATGATTTTGACTTGCAAGCCTATTTATCCATGATATGTGTTAATGTTTTGTGATATAGCTAAACTAGTTTATCATGAGTAAGTGGACCTAATGCATAATAACGAGCTAATGATGAATGCCATTGAAATCATGTATGTGTGTGCTTGTAAAGATGACAAAAAGGCTTGGACATTAGCCTAAATCTTGACCACACGGGTATAGACATGACCGTGTGTCTCAGCCGTGTGGAGAACACGGCCTCTGGCCATGGGCATGTGCCTTGGCTGTGTGGCCTTGAACTATTGCTGATGTCATAAATAGAGAGTTACATGGGCTGAGGACACAAGCGTGTCCCAAGCCACACGGGCGTGTGTAACCACACGGCCCCACCCACACGGGCGTCTAACTCTCTAAAGCTAGAAAATTGTTAAGTTGCCCAAAGTTTATCGAATGTTTTCGGTTTTGTCCCGAACCGCCCCAATATATGTTTTAGGTCTCGAAGGCCTGTATAAGGAACGATATGCATGTGTTTGAAAAGTTTTAATTTTGGGCAAAATTTGGTGACCCGATTTTGTATGTTTGTGAACGTTTAAGTCCGGTAACGCCTCGAGCCTTGTCCCGGCGTTGGATACGGTGAGAGGTGTTATATTTAGTGGTATCAGAGCTATGGCTTAGTTGATTCTCGAACTAACCTAGCATGCATGAGAGTCTAGATATGCATGCTACAAACTCTAATAGTGTAATGTCTCTCGACGCGAATGAGAATCAACCTTTTTGGACAATGGTGCCCTCCAACCGAGCTATACCGACTATGTTTGATGAGAAGCTAAGGCATTTGGGTAAAGTAAAATTATGATGAGCTTAAAATTAGAATGGTATGAATAAAAGTTCATGATATGTACACGATAACATATGAGATGAAAGTTTAAACTGTGATGCATTTGTCCATGTTTGTTTGGCCTTTATAAAAAGTTATATGCATGATTTGTTTGATTGAATGAATGAGATTAGTAAGCTGTCCAAAATTCATAGAATGCATACATAAATATACTTGTTTAAATAAGATAATTGAAAAGTTCTTGTCATACGAACATGAATAAAAGTTTGCCTGAAGTGAATGATATGCTTATGAAAATGTTACTTTGATAATGAATTAGTGATATATGCATATGAGTATGAGAAATGAGTTAGGGATCTTACAACCCCACCCCTTACCAGAGTGGTGTTTTGTGAAGGAATTTCACGAGAATCGTATGGAATAAGTTCACAAATATGAATCCAAAGGGTTCAGCTACAGAATGATTATGAACGTGATCAGAGATTAAATTGGATTGATAAGTAACGACAGGACTAGTAAGGTAAGATGTTGGGAAATGTATTAACTGAAAAGTTCTTTAGAACTGAACTTCTTTAATGAAAAGCATAATGTGAGATTTACAATGGCAGAAATAATTGAAGGAATAATGTTGAAAGGTAAGATACCAAATTATGGTAGTCTTTTCTGAGGTATTCTGTATATTTAACTGTCCCTAAAAATATTTTTATAGTTACTGCCCTACTGATAAAATCCTTGTTTTATGGGAGTGCTTTCTAATCATGATGTATAGACAAAAGTATTGATAGCCTGACTGGTACATAATCTGTATTGCTCTATGTCTCTCTTGCATTCCATCACATTCCATCTAATGGGACTTTATGAAATAATACGCATGATGATATAAATTTGTTTCTCCTAATTGATGCTCTATTCAATATACATATATGGGAAAGTATATTACCCTTATTGCATTTAATCCCAGTGGGTTGGATTGATGTATTCTTCTGAACTTCTTTTCTCTGAAGAATTATCAAGATCCTTCATATTTTTCTTACAAACATTTTTCTAGGTCTTTCATTATGATATGGCATCTTGGATTTCTGTACCCTGGATATCTTTATCTTGGATTCCTCTGTCTTGGATTTCTTTATTCTGGTTTTCTTATTATCTTTATCTCGTAAATTACCAATGATCACTCGTATCCAAGGTATGTTCTTCAACCTATGATGACTATGTCGATTATGAATGCTTTTGGCTTGATTATAGTAATGTGATGACCCCCGTATCCGGATTTCTCTAAATCTTCGTGTAAAGAACTGATATCAATAAAGGCATAAATGATGAAATTACAGTTTCAGTTGTATGGTGGATTCCTTTCCTCGAGTAAGTTAATCAAATTTAATGCATTCAATTGAGGCATTTTTGTTATCTTGAGCTAATGCAATTGAAATGGACTTTGGTTAGTATGATAAGTGAGTTTGAATGGTTTCATGTCAAACTGTCCTATCAACTGAAAAAGAGGATCTCTTGAAATGTCATTTATTGATGATTAATATCGACTCAGTGGTTCAAGTGGTATTGATTATTATTTGAAAGATTAAATAAGATATTCGTGTCTGGGAACAAGATTTTACCTCTCTCTAGGTAAAAGATAGATAGTCTGAATGAAAAGTGTATATATCTTAGAAGACCTTGATACGATTTAAAGCTGTTCTGAATGATAAAGTTTTCGTCTTGTAAAAGTTGAATGGTCTATTATATGTCATTAAAGCTTTGAATGAACGAGAATGTTATTGACCAAAGTCTTTGAACCGATAGGGTATGTGCTGAAAAAAAACTTCTTGAATTTCAATAATGTGTTATTGAATAAATTGTGATGTGCTCTAAGTCAATAAAGTAATGGGATGGCTAATGTAACTACTGTCATAAAGGGAATTGAGTGTGAGATTGTGCAAATGACTTAAGTTAGTTATTGCTTGATCCTTGAGAAGGGAAAAATGTGGTTATAAGTACTTGAAATAAAAATTCCGGGCTTATGTAGAGAGTTTGCAAGAAAAATCACAGGAGTAATACATTGATGATCGAGTTTAGAACTCGTTAATTCTGATCTTTGTAATTGAATACATGAAAGGTTATCAAGACTACTACTGAACATCGGGTGATATCAGAACGATCTTTGTTAGTAGTGATATTAGAATGGAAATGAGAACGAGATGATTACGGATTTCTTGTCAAGATTATTCTTATATTTGAAAGAGAAAAAAGATATATGGATTTCTGGTTGACATATAATGAAATTTGCAAATCGTTTTGGTAAATGTTAAATCTGCCCAACGGGTTAATGGAATCATGTATTTATGAGATTGTCAGATTTCTCAGAAAGCTAGTCTTGGTTAATTGGATTGAGATCCAGACTTTTATATATTATAAGTTATTGGGAAAGCTAAATAAAACCCTGGATTTTAATGAAGGCTAAAGAAAAAGTTCTTTAGGTGTAATTATATGATAGCAAAGATTATGAGGAACTAAACCACTCTTCTGGTAAGATTTTCGGGGACGAAAATCCTTAAAGGGGGAGAAATGTAACATCCCGAATTAGGGCCTAGTCGGAACAGTGGTTTCGGGACCACAAATTTGACATAAGAAAATTTATTTTTATTATATTTTTATGGTCTACGATTTCACGGAATGATTTCATGAAAATTTCGTTTGAAAATTTCAACGTTTGGGCACTCAATTTGGTCAAAAGGACTAAATTGTAAAAAGTGCAAAAGTTGAGTTCTACATGTTAGAGGCGTCTAATTGTTATGAAATTTTACATGGGAGGTCATTAAATGGTAATTAGACCATTAGTTAATTTTTGAAAAAAATAGACATGAAATGGGTGTAATAAAATATTTTTAAGTTAGGGGCATTTTGGTAAACTAATAATTAAAAGAATTCAAAAGCCAAATTAGCCAAAATTTGGTCATCTTCTCCATGTGCCAGCCGAAACCCCCATGGAAGCCATGGCTAGGGTTTGGCTCAAGCTTCAAAGCTCATTTGTAAGTGATCCCAAGCCCCATTTTTAATGTTCTTTACATTTTTGAAGCCCCAGTAACAAGTTTTAGCTATTTCTACCATTTATTTAAGCTAGGGTTTATGTTTAAAAATTTACCCATGAGTGACATGCTTTTATTTTGATGTCTAATGGTATAAAATGAGTGTTGGGTGTTAAATGAATGACTTTTACTAAGCGGTTTTCGATGAAAATGTCTGAAAGGACCGTTTTGTAAAAGTTGTAAAATTGGCCATAAAAGGGTGATTTAGTGGAAATTGGGGGTAGTCATAGTTATGAAAATGAATCAGCTAGGCTTAAAATGTAAGGATATTAAATAAAAATTATTTTACGAGCATTGAGGCAAAAGTGCAAATATGCAAAAGTTTTGGGGTCAAAATGCAAATTTGTAAAAATATGATTTTTAGACCCATATGAATAATGTGACTAATTAGTAGGCTAAATGTGATATTATAGATCAAGGAAATCGAGATTCTGGCTTAAATTAGGAAAATACAAGGTTATGGACTAAAATGGTAAATTGCCGTTTCTAGATCGAGGTAAGTTCGTGTGTTAACAATAATGCAATACCATGCTTGTATTGTAATTCTCTATATGGAATAAATTGTATGATTCAATATGTTTAGGAGAAGTTGATGGATGGTGTGTATGATATGGAAACTTTAATGTTTGTTGTGTCATGTGAAATTGAATGGCAAATTATTGTTACATGAATTGAATGTTAAATTAATATTACATGGGTTGTATGAGTTACTACACGGTGTACTTGACGAGATTTCGACAAGTAAGTTTGGATAACTTAAAGTGAACTCATAATATGCCTAATTGCACGATTTATGAATGTATGACCATTGCATTTGATAATGGCATGAAATTTCATGAGGTGTATCTTTTAAAATGACATGTTGAAAAATGTTCCGGTTGAGGGTAGAAAGAAAACTCGATGGATAAACCATGATTTATTTGTGACTGGAGATCCTACATGTGTTGCTAAAGGATTTAGCCCAGACTGGTAGTTCGTTGATCTCAGTATAATAAGGATCTAGCCCGGACGGGTGTTTCTTGAGTGATCTAACCTCCCGAAGAATATATGTGCATTAAGGATTTAGCCCGGATGAGTAATCTGATTAGGGTCTGAATTTAGCCTAGACTGGTAATTTAGATCTGAGTTCATTGAGAGTGCTTGTCGTTACAAGGGATTTAGACTGGACTGGTAATCCCGCTGTCAGATGTGAGGTTCGAGGAAGTGCGTATTTGAGGTGATCACTTGTATGACTTGACGGTAAATGGATTATCCATCGAGATTTCTGAGAAATTCAACGGGCATTATAATGAATAATGCGATGAAAGTCCCAAGATAGGCGTGGTGATAAAGGTAAAGTTAATTGTTATGCTATGGGTATGTACAGGTACATACATTTTACTCAAAAGTGATACGTTATTGAAATGTGATAAATGATGAGTAAGCGAATTCATGCATATTTATGTGTATACATGATGAACAACTGAAAGGATTTGAAAGACGAACCATCTTTATGCTTATGATTATGAATTGTGTTGCAATATCATGTTAACTTACATTGTGTAATTGAATATGGGATTTATGAAATAATGAGTCCATGATCAATGTGACAATGAAATTATGATAGTTATTGTGATTTTTGCACCGAAACAGTGTTGAACAGTAACAGTAGCCCGACTTTGAAAAATCACCATAAATAGTGGAAGTTGAATTAGAGATTGAATAATACATTAAATTAAATCCTAATAAGTCTAGTTTTACATAAAAGAAATGGTGTAAGAAAATTTTTTTTGTATTATGAGATATTTGAGTTCTTGTGATACAGAGTCGGAGTGATTCCAGACTCCCCTGTCTCAACTTTGAAAAATTGCTAGAATTTTTACAAAAATAATTATGAGTTTAAATTCATATGAATGAAATCCTTAATGAGTGTATTTTCAAGATAAAGAGACGGAAACATTATATTAGTCTCGTACTATGAGATATTTGATTTTTAGTAGATAGAGATTGAAACTGTCAGAGAGCAAAATAGGGGAGAGTTTAAAGAATAAACTGTACTTATTGGATAGGCCAAAAATTATGAAAATTTTATGGCAAGAAGGGATATGAGTGTAGTTTTTTGGAAAATTAATATGTCTTAATTTTAAATTCCGTAGCTCTGGATATAAATAATTTAATGACTATATCTCGGGAAAACAGCTTAGCTAGAATTTGAATAAATAGAAAGAATATGAAAATAGCATGTTATCGCATTGCTTATTATTTTCATGCGAGCTTACTAAGCGTAAAGCTTACTCCTTACTTTTCATTTCTTTTAGTTTTGTTAGGTCAGCTCGGGGTTGGAGATCGTCGGAGGCAGCATCACACTATCGAGCCATTATCCTTGGAGTATTGACATGTGTATGTTAAATGTTTTCTTGTGAGTGGCATGTATAGGGACTCAGTTTTTCTATGATGATTGTTGTTGTGATTAGCCAAAGGTATTAGCTTATATTGATTTGTTGATTATAGCCATGAGATGTGGCTTATAATGATTTTGACTTGCAAGCCTATTTATCCATGATATGTGTTAATGTTTTGTGATATAGCTAGACTAGTTTATCATGAGTAAGTGGAACTAATGCATAATAACGAGCTAATGATGAATGCCATTGAAATCATGAATGTGTGTGCTTGTAAAGATGACAAAAAGGCTTGGAAATTAGCCTAAGTCTTGACCACACAGGTATAGACACGACTGTGTGTCTCAGTCATGTGGAGGACACGACCTCTGGCCATGGGCGTGTGCCTTGGCGGTGTGCCCTTGAACGGTTGCTGATGTCATAAATAGGGAATTACACAGGTTGAGGATACGGGCGTGTCCCAAGCCACACGGGCATGTGTGACCAAACGGCCCCACCCACACAGGCGTGTGACTCTCCAAAGCTAGAAAGTTGTTAAGTTGCCCAAAGGTTATCGAATGTTTTCGGTTTTGTCCTGAACTGCCCCAATATATGTTTTAGGTGTAGAGGGCCTGTATAAGGGACGATATGTATATGTTTGAAAAGTTTTAATTTTAGGCGAAATTTGGTGACCAAATTTTTTATGTTTGTGAACGTTTAAGTCCGGTAACATCTCGAGCCCTATCCTGGTGTTGGATACGGGTAAGGGGTGTTACAGCCGCAATATAAGGCAAGATACTGTTATCCACAAACAGGCTAAGAAAATTCCAATCCCAGCTACAATTAGTTAAAAAAGATCTCCTCCAATGCTGTGACAGAAATTAATTAAGGGCCTTATCTCTGGGACCCAATTGTCGGTCAAAACCTTTATAAGACTACCATCTCCCACTGGCCAAGCAAGGTTCTGGCGAATGATTGGCTAGACTTTGGATAAGGATCTCAAAACAAAGGAACATGATCTTCTTGATATATCATTAGGGCAAACCTCCATAACTTTATATTTGGTTCTAAGGATCTTAACCTACAGTGCTTACTTATTAGTAAGCAAATTAAAACCCAACTTAAGCAAAAATGATTCATTTTGTTCCTTAAGATTCCGACGTCCAAGACTCCATTATTGTGGGGTTGAAAATAATGTGGCCATTTTACTAAGGATATCCCATACCTTTCTAGATCTTTTCCCCAAATAAAGACCCTTGCAATTCTTTCAATCGCAGCATAAATACTAACAAGGATTCTAATAGTTTAGAAAAACTAGTTAGGGATTGCCATGAGGACTGGCCTTGCCAGAGTGACTCTCCCTGCCATGGACAACATTTACGTATTCCAACTGTCTAACTTTCTCCTGATTTTATCAACTATAAACTTAAAAGTGCTAGTTGTAACCCTTTGATGTAGCAATGGCATGCCCAAGTAAGATTTTAAGTCATTCGTCTCTGCAAAACCAAGAGTTCTTTACACTTGGCCAAATTAGCATGACACATATCACAAAATAACCAAGTCCCCTATACATGCCATACTTAAGTTATCAAATTCACTATACCAAATATTCTTTTCACAGTGTGATCGAATACTTTGCCAGCTTCCGATCCCCAAGCTAGCTTGGCGGAACACAAATGATGGAAAGGAAAGGGGGTAAGCATTAAAGCTTAGTGAGCCCACATGCAAATATTATGCAATGATAGTAAGCAATTATCATACAAAGACATAATAATAGAACCATAAAGATCACTCATCATTCAAGCATTTTGACTTATTTATCAAGTGTTCATATATATACTTCCTCATCACAATTCATCCTTTATAAAGGCATTGCTTGATAGTTTAGCTTACATATCTATACTTACCCGTAATATATCATATGATCATACCTTCTTTAACATGCCTTCATTGGGACTTTCATCACCTCATCCATTGCATTACCCGTTGAACACTCGAAATACTATTGGATACACAAAAAACTTACACATAAGTGCCGTATATACATACGTTGCCAAAGCTACCTCATAACATGTAACGCTCGCAATAGAGCTACTCATAGGATTACTTACATAAGCTATTGGTCAAGGTGTAACTACACGCACTACTCACATAAGCTGTTAGGTATCTGGCGCACTCAGGACTACCTAGCCACCGGTAGAACACCCACAAGACCAGCACCTGGAACCCAATTACATGTATCGCATCCATCATGAACTCAGACCAACTCAATGAGTTCAGATGCCACATATATATCACGAACCCAGACCAAATCAATGAGTTCGAATTTCTAAATTCCTAGTGACATGTCACTTGTATCCTAAACTATTCTTAAGGTTCAAACGAGATTCTTTCTCACGTGTACATAACGTCTCCATTACACTTGCTCGTGATGTCGTAGATAACGACCTTAATATCATTCGTGCTTACAACACCATCATTAGGCATAACATGCATAATAATAAAAAAATATTTTCCACATAATATCAACACATCAAAACATACTATTTTGTCACATTATTTACACATGTACTTACGTCGATACAAAATGATGATAAACGAGCCTATTCGTCGAAAACTTTATTCTTCCCTCGGTCAAGACTCGAATCACGTTTTTCTTGATCTATAATGCCAAATTTAACTTGTTTAATAATCACATTGTTCTAATCGATTCATAATTCATACTTTCGCGAAATTACTCTTTTACCCTTAAATTTTCACTTATTTACAATTTACTCCCTAGACTCATAAAATGAAATGCATGCATTTTTTTTGTTACCCAAACCTAGCTGAATTTTCATTATACTCATAACAACCCATATTTTCATCAAAATCAGATTTTTATCACCTATTCTACACCTTTTTGAATTTAGTCCTTTTTAGTGGTTTTCATGAAAAATCATCTTGTAAAAGATGTTTATCACACACCAAACTCTCATATTCCTCCATAAATCATCAAAATACATGCATGTCATACATGGGTATATTTTCATACATAAACCCTACTTCAAAATAAGGGCAGAAATAGGTAAATCAAGCTACAAGGACTTTAAAAACGTAAAGAACATTAAAAATAGGCTAGGGAACACTTACTATTGAGCTTGAAAAGATGAACAAAACCCTAGCTATGGCTCCTTGAAATTTTCGGCAATGGGGGAGGAAGATGTACACAAATTTTGACTTATTTTCGCTTTTTATTCTTTTATTTACCAAATGACCAAAATGCCCTTAAGGCCTTTCTTTCAAAATTTTCCTATATATGTCCATTTTTGTCCAAACTTTTAGAAATTGGTCAAATTGCTAATTATGACCTTCTAATTTATAATCTAAAGCAATTTCATGCTAAAATCTTCTAGAACACAAGTTTTGCATCTTATTCAATTTGGTCCCTAAAGTTCAATTAGATGTTTTATGCATAAAATTTTTTCATGAAACTTTCACACAAGCATGCATACATATCATGGACCTCATAATAATCATAAAATCATTATTTATATCTCAAATTTGTGGTCTTAAAATCACTGTTCCGACTAGGCCCTAATTCAGGATGTTACATATGGCCTTTATGGATGCCCTTTTATATATACATGAATAGTTACCACGAATTGCCAAGTTCCAGCAAAGTCTAACTTGGTCCCTCATAAATTTTCAATTCTTCATCTAAACTACATTCAATAAACCACTTTATAAGTTTGGGAAATCTTAATAAGATCTGTACACAAAATGTGGGTGATAATACATAAAACTTAAGAAATTTTAATTTCTGTCTCAAAATTTAACTCCCTGATACTTGTGTCATTACTTCTGGTTGGTGTCGTTTGGCATTTACCCAGCATTTTCCATAACTATGACACCAAAATGACCACGCTTTCAGCCTGTTTCTCTAGGATAGTTTTGTAGAGATGTAGTACCTAATGTATTGACCAATGTAATTCTTGAAGGTTTTAACCTTTAATAGATCAATAAGATCTTTACTATATTTCACGATCTTAATAGCTTATAATTATTCACTATTCTCTGGAAGACTCTATTAAACATTTTTCCTTGGGCTAACATTCCCTTTTCACGAGGACTCTGGTCGAGGTACTCAAACTTTTGGTTACCCCCTTTGTTGACTTATGAATTAAATTTGTGTATTGATTTAGCTACACCATATCTATTCAAATAGTATAGGATACATAAATCCCTTAACAGACTCGTTTGAGGTACGATATGTATACCTTCTTATCTAAGGAGCCTTTTCCTCTTTTCACTCTAACTGGCCTCAGCGCCGTTCATCCTTGCCTATGGTGAATTCCTTCCTTTTTTCCGCTAGATTGAGTTTTCCAATCGTACTAGGTCCATTTGGTTTAGTGGCTTACTACCCAATCAAATCGCAATTTATGCTTTCTATCTCAGTAGTTCTTCTCGTACCCTGGTCTGTGGACTCCACACTTACCTCCCAATGTCTAATGTCCTGGAAATCATCCTAGGTTTAAGGTCTTGGTGGACCTTCTTTATTACCATGGCTGAGCCATGGTCTTACACAACATTCCCCATGATCATTATATTAGTAGACTGCCTTGTGCGTATTGTCTCAACAGACTATCCCATGTTTACTGTCCTAGCACACTACCCCATATTTACTATTCCAGTCGATTGCCCCATGTTTACTGTCCCAACGGACTGCCCTATGTTTTGAGATGTCGCCCCGTAAGACCTGATCGTTGTTGCGGTGTCACCCCATAGAGCCTTTTGACCGCGATTGCGATTTTGCTCTATGAAACCTAATAGTTATCCTCACAGTGTCGTCCCGAAGTACATGTTTCGCATTTCAGCTTAATGCTCAAACACCAAAGTGTTCCCCCCACAAGTCCCAGAGCTTTGCACATCAAAGTTTGCTCCCAGCAATCTCGAATGGTGAAACCTTAGTGAAATTCCAATTTCCCTATTCCTCTGCCCATTCCTCCACTTTACAATTGCTAACCTTGATGCTCGAACACCATAGTTTCCCCTTCGCAAGGCCTGAAGCTTTACACATCATGGTTTGCACTCAACAATATCGTATGGAGGTATCTAACAGAGTCACCCTATTCCTATTGTAACTTCATCTAACCCACCAATAATTTTTTCCTTCACAACATGCATAAAATACTCAAGTATATCATACAGTTTATTATTTAGAAAACATTACGCAAGATTACCTAACATCCAAATGTAAGGTACAAAAACTCACATTGCTTTCTTATTCTTAACAACTTAGCTTGTCCAAACGCCACAGCCTCTTTCTTCCTAGCAGCAGTTCCCAATTTCTCTACTTCCGAATTCAAAATTACACGATGATTGTAACATGTAGAGCTTCCTATAGCTACATCCTCTTCTTCTTCGGAGCGACTGAAGAAGATGATGCTTAGAGAGAAATATTTGGGAAATAGAATTGAGAGGATTTCTGTTTCCACACACACCTATATATAGATTCCATCGGCACGGTCTCTATAGATTATTGCTACCACTCAATGCTAATCATTTTGTCTATCATTATGGAACTAGTCAGTTCCATCCTAACCGAACTAGGATTGGGATCAAACTAATTTAAATTTAGCCACTAAGATTTCTAACTTTCCTATTGGTGTCCAATAATTCACTAATTCTTTAAATTCAATCCTAACTTTTCCTAGATTTTGGGTCAATAAGATACCCAAGTGTTACAACTCCCTCACCGTTAAAGAAAATTTCGTCCCCAAAATTTCCTTTCTTACCTTAGCTTAGGGTGATGTTTAATAAAAAAATTTTCCCTTTTCCTTGATAGCTCTTTGCATATCTAGAGACGGATACTTTTACTTTCTCCAAGTTTTATAACACTGCTCAAAATCTTATAAATTTATCGTAGTGAAGTTTTGTCTACTCCATCGGCTAGGCGTTGGCTCAACCCAAGGCTAAATGGTGATTTCTAAATTAGCATGGGTCATTTGACGATTAGCATATAAACATCTAGCTTTGGTGTACACTCCACTGTTCTGGTTATTGAGGGGTTTAAGAAAAACCCCCTTTTGACTAAACAAGTGTAAAATACAAATTTTAGAATTTGAATCGTTTACTTTAACTCACCCAAACTTCCCTTGGATACTTGGCTACTTAAATAAAAATATTAGGAAGGGAGGTTTTTCTTCTGAAATTACTCCTCATTGATTAAGTTCGTCCCAAATCCCAAGTTTTTCTCTTAGCCTCCTCTAATTTTTTCGTTTAAGTTCCTTTTCCTTCCTTTGACCTCTTCTTAACAAGTTTTTCAAGTAATTTCTTAAGTCCCTTTTTTTTCTTTCATTATCCATTTTCCCACCAAAGTGGCCAGAGTGAAAACATAGTCAACACGAGGGTAGCAGCCATTGCGGCAGTAATAGGATGGTCAGGGTGGTGATAGAGAGGGCGATGGGGCTAGACCCAATGGTCGCGGGTAAGCACCCTAGTGCAAAACTCTATTTTTTTGTTCCACCACATCCCAAGAAGAAATAGTTTGCTTCCTAGGTGTTAGAGGACTACAACTACCCAACTTTGCCTATGAATTCAGACTCATTCAGGGCGAGTGTTGGTTGAGTGACGATTTCGACAAAATTATTCTTCTTCTATCATGTTTAAAGTTGGGTTTCATCACCACTTCATCCTTTCTTCTGTCATGTTTTTAATGAGTACGGAATCGCACTAATGCAACTCATTGGCTCATCTTGGTAGACCTTAGTCACTTACTTCATCGACTATTTCCTGAAGGGTGAGCCGCCCATCTTTTGGTTTTTCCAAAAAAAATTATCAATTAAAAGTGACCACTCGAGGGACTTCTACTGGGCTGGCCAATTTTAGTACTCGCCAGGGGCATGAATCCATAATAAAAAACTGGGCTTCAAGCCTCCACTTTAACAGAAACAAGTTTATTTGGATGAGGTGCAATCTAAGGGATGGATTCGGGTTCCCTACCCAATGGCCTATTCCTGTCAAATTTATTTGTACTTACAAACAACCTCTAAATAATGAAGCCGTAGAGGGTTAGTTCAACCGCTTAAGGTTGGGCAACTCTCTCATGCTGGAGAGTCTTATCACCGTTAGGATTGTTTTCTTTTTCTACCTGAACAACCACAACCCAAATTGTTATAGACCCTCGAATACTACTACTGGGGTCAATCCCTAGGTCGTACACTCCTCTTACACAATGTGTCCTTACAGCGCCACTGATAACCTATCCACTATCATAGTTAAAAGAAAAGAGGAACCCCCATACTACTTTTACATTCACTACAAGTAACGCCTGCACCGCTAGTCTATTCCACCAGCAATGGTGGCTGATGAGTCTCCTTGTTAAGAATTTCATTGCTCATTTTTTAACCCTAACTCTTTTTTTACAGGTTTCGCCCAATCATCCACTCTATCTCAAATTTCAAGTAGCATGGACATGAATGCAATCATGGAGAGGGCTAGAAAGGTCATTGTTGACGTTGATGCAAGGCTGTAGGTGGGTGGTAGTGGTCGTAAGAGGTTGAGGACTAAAGAGGGCTCTCGAAGTACTGAAGAGAGTAGTGGTAGTAGGTTGGTCCATCATAAACGGCGCAAAAAATCAGTCACTTCTGAGAGAGAGCTTGCTCCACCTATCCTCTCCTTTCGCACTGGGACTCCAATTAAGGCAACCACTCTTGAGGATGTTCTCCCCTCGTACAGAGTTTGCTTAACAGCTCTGCTCTCGAAACTACCCCTTTTGGATCGTCGATCTTCTTCTAGTGGGTCACTATGTTTACTCTTATAGAGGAATCGCTTGGCTACAAGTTAGCCTTCGTTCTCCCTAATAGAAATTAGCCAATGATGGGAGAGGGACCTACCCTAAGAATTGAAAGAATGTACTCTTCCCTCCTCCGATGTTGGTAAACCATCTTTCTTAGAGTTAATGGACTCTTATCAGATCATGGTGGAGGAATCTGGTTTGCTTGGTTGGGCCCTTTGTTATCGATATCACGAAAATGAAACTAAACAGGCTCAATTAGAGGTGGCCTTAGCCTCTCAAAATCAAGAACTGGTTCAACTCCACCAAGCATAGGAGATCGTAGCCCGTTCAGTTTAGGAGTTCGCTGAGTCTGCCTCTGGTTAGGAGTTTAAGTACAACTCCCTAAAAATGGAGTCTGAGAGTAGGGTTGGCTAGTTAGAGTACCTGATCAAAGCATAAGAGGAACACCACTTGGCAGACTTAGAGAGGATCCGAAAGGAAAATAATGAATCCTTGGAGTGATAAAAAGTAGAGACTGTGGTGGGGATCGCGGATTATCTTCCCAAGCTGAGGCCCAATTACATTCTTCATGCCCATGTTATCGTGGGCCCCTTTGATGTGAATCGAATGGATTTCAGTTGTCTACACCAATACATTAATGATAATCCAGGCTTTAATGCAATGAACCCTTCTTGGTGCTGAGTAAGAAGAGTTTTAGAAGAAATTGAAAGGTTCTGACATTTTCTTTTTCCCACCCGAGCCTGACCCCATCACTCATAATCTTATAGAGAAAGGTAATTATGAGGGGGAGGAAACAACATAGGAAATGACAGAATTCATAATAGTAATGAAAAGTCTTATATTTTTCATTCCTTTTATTTCTCGCATCATATTTGTCACCAATCTTTTTATGATCCGTCATTCCAACACTTATTCTTAGTACACTTACTATCTTATAATAATCTCGATGGACTAAGCCAGATCTAAGATAATAAGTAATAGAGGCTATCCCATGACTTCTTACATCTAAAGGATCAGCTAAATCGAAGCTCTAATACCACTAAATTTGTAGCACCCTATACCCAACCCAATCGCCAAAACCGAGTATCGAATTCTACAATAATTTGAACTAATTAACGTACATGTAGTCTACTCTAATTACATCTATAGAAAGTTTGTGCCATTAAATTTTCTTCCTGAAATCTATGCACCAATTATATTAGTACCAATTTCTTACAATCCAACACTCTTAAATTTTCTAACAATTATTTACATTTTACAAATTAATTTCCATCTAATTTCAAACAAATTTCCACCCTGAGGTGTAGCCTCTGTGAATGCCCCTATATATATACATGACTAGTTACCATGCATCACCAAATTCTGGCAAAGTCTGGCTTAGTCCCTCTTGAATTTTTTATTCTTTATCTAACTTGTATTCAAGCAGCCAATTTATAAGTTTGAGAAAACTTAATGAGATCTATACACAAATTACAGGTAAGACTGCATAAAACTTAAGAAATGTAGAAACTCTTTGATACTCGTGTCATTACTTTCGGTTGGCACTTACCTAGTAGTTTCCATAACTAGGGCACCAAAATGACTGACCTTTCAGCTTGTTTATATAAGATAGTCCTTTAGAGATGTAGTGCCCAATATATTGGTTCTGACCTAGGTAATTCTTGAAGGTTTTCACCTTTAATAGATCAAAAAGATGTTTAATGAATTTCACGATCCTAACAGCCTCCCATACTTCACTATTTTTTGGATGAATCTACTAAACATTCTCTTTTTATGAGGACTTTGATCGATGTGCCCAAACTTTTGATTACCCCTTTTGTTGACTTATGAATTAAATTTGTGTATTGATTTAGCCATATCGTATCTTTTCAAACAATGTGAGATATATAGCTCCCCTGAAAAACTCATTTGAGGTACGATACGTATACCTCATTATCTTTGGAGCTTCTTTCTCTTTTCATTCTAACTAGCTTGAGGCATTTCCTTAACCTCGTTCTTTCTCGCCTATGGTGAATTCCCTTCTTTTTATGCTAGATTGAGTTTTCCAGTCATATCAGGTCCATTTGGTCTAGTAGCTCACTGCCCAATCATAGTGCAATTTCCACTTTATACCTTGGTGGCTCTCCTTGTACCCTGACTTATGGACTCCACACTTACCTCTCCTTGTCTAACATCCTAGTGGTCATCCCGTGTTTAAGTTTCCAATGGACCCTCTTTGTTACCACGGTCGAGCCATGGTCTTGCACATCATTTCCTATGATCATTGTCCTATCGGACTACCCCGTGTGTACTATCATGGTGGACTACCCCATGTTTTCTATCTCGATAGGCTACCCTGTGTTTACTGTAACGATAGATTACCCCATTTTTACTGTCTCAATGGACTGCCCCATGCTTATTATCCTAGAGGACTACTCTGTGTTTACTATCTCACCAAGCTATACTGGTTGCCATAGCAAAGCTATGGTCTTACACATTAGACCTTTTTTGAGGTGAGCCCCATAGATCCTGTTGACCGTCATCGTAGTGTTGCTTTATGAAACCTAATAACCATTGTCATGGTGTCATCTCGAAGGACTTGTTTTGCATTTCACCTTGATGCTCGAACACCAAAGTGTCCACTCTACAAGGCTCAAATTTCACACATCACAGTTTGGTCCCACCAATCCTGGATGGCAAAATCCTAATAGAATTCCAATTTCTCCATTCTTCCACCTATTCCTCAATTTCACCATTCCTAACCTTGATGCTTTAACATCATAGTGTTCCTACTATAAGGCTAGGAGCTTTACACATCACGGTTTTCTCTCAACAATACCGTATGATGGAATCTAACAGAGTCACGCTATTCCTATCATAACTAATTTAACCTGCCAATAAATTTTTGCCATTGCAACATGTATACAATACTCAAGCATGTTATAAAATTTATCATTTAGCAAACATTACGCCAGATTATCTAACATCCAAAGGTAAGGTACAGAAACAAACCTTGCTTTCTTATCCTTGACAGCTTAGTTTTTCCAAATACCATAGGCTCTTTCATTTTGGCAGTAGTTGCAAATTTCTCTACTTCCATGTTGGAAATCACACAATGATTGCAACATACAGTGCTTCTTTTAGCTACATCGTCTTCTTTTTCGTAGCAAATGAAGAAGATGATGCTTAGAAGGAATGATTAGGTAAACAAAATTAAGAGGATTTCCATTTCCACACACATTCCTATATACAAACTCCATTGACACGTTCTCCACAAATCATTGTCGCCTCTCAATCCTAATTATTTTGTCTCCCACTATGGAACTAGTCGTTTCCATCCTAACTGAAATATGATTGGAATCCAACTAACCAAAATTTGACCACTAAGATTTCTAAATTTCCCATTGGGGTCAGATAATTCACTAATCCCTTCAATTTGTACCTAACTTTTCCCTAGATTTCGGGTCAATAAGATACCTGAGTGTTACATTATTCAAAAATATAATTTTATAATAATAGTAAAATTTCAATTTTGATCTTTTATTATACTTGAATTTAAGATTCAATCTTTATACTTCTGTTATATACTATCTCACAAACCCAAAATTCAGTCCGTTTATGTAACATCCCATTTTTCAGTGAAATCGGAACAGTGGTTTCGGGACTACAAATCCGACCCAAAATATATTTTATTTTATTTTTATTTTTATTTTATCACATGGCCCGTAATATGTTAGAAATGACTTGTGAAAATTTTGATATGAAAATTTTATCGAAGGACTAAATCGCATAAAATGCGAAAGTTGAATTCTAGTAGCTATAACAATCAAATAGCTATGGAATTCAAAACTTAAGGTCCTTATATGGTAATTAGACCATTAATAAAAGTATGTAGATTTTTATGGTGACTCATCCATGGAATTATAAAAAAAGGGCAATGACTAAATTGGAAATAGAAAAATATTAATTAATTAAAAGATGAAAAGAATTATATCATCTTATTTTGTCATCTTCAACCTTAAAAATATATGAAAACTCTAGGAGAGAGAAAATAAGATTTCAAGGCCTAATTGGGTAAGTTTCCTTGTCTCGTTTTTAGTAATTTTGGAATTTTTGAAACTGGAATATTTTAATCTCTCTATTTGAGGGATTAGTTTGAAAATTTGTCAAGGTATGAAAATGGGTCATGGATGTATTATGCTGGAAATTAGAAATTTATGGTGTAAAATGAGAGATTATTGATAGATAAACAACTTTTACAAAGTAATTTTTGATGAAAACATGATTTAGGGACTAAAATGAAAATTTGAAAAATTTGATGAAATTTTTTTGAAATTTTATGAATACATGTCCTGAAAATTTTGTAACAGGGCTTTGGTTAGGCTTGGAATAGGGAGTAATTTGTACAAGTTTCATTTTTCGGGCCTAGGGAAAAATCAAAATTTTTGGAAAGGTTATGGGCAAAATGGTAATTTTTCCTAAGACGTAAATTGAGTCCGTCTAAGTATGAAATGTATGAAATGAATAATTAAATTAATTTGTATAGATCCAGATAACACTAATTTGAGGTTAGATTGAGGAAAAGGAAAGATTTCAAATTAGTAGACTTTTACGCAAACAAGTGTCGAGGTAAGTTCGTGTAACTTAATCGGACATGTAATTATGTTAATTAATTGTTGTGTTGTATGTAATGTGATTTATGTTGATGTGCTTCACTTATATGCTATGATGAAAAAAATGAAAAAAAGCTTGAAATAGTGATAAATGGTTAGTCTCGATTGGATGTTGAATTTCGATGATTGTGTGCGCTTTCCCAAAATAAGTAGGGTCCTGCTTTTGTTGCAGACGGGATTTAGCTCGGACGAGTAATCCCAATGACCTTGTTATAAAATGGATTTAGCCCGGACAGGTAATCCTGATATAATACCTCTCGAACATACGTTATGATTAGGGTTTAGTATAAAGTAGTAACCCTAATTGAGTTCTTGTGAGCATACACGATAAAAAGGATTTAGCTTGGACTGGTAATCCTATTATACAAAATGTGACTCGTGAGTGTGTTCCTTGGTTAAGTACTCAAAGGGGTAACCTTGATAAGAATTGTCGAATTAATGAATCGTACACCTCGAGTGTACTATTTGAGCCTTCATCAGAATTTCAACGATTCAACGGTCATATTACTCTTGACATGGCACAAGAACTTTGAGATGAATTGATAATGACCTGAAAGAATATTGCTTGATGAGCTCATCTATGTTACTTGATTTATACGAATAGTTCGGTGACTAACATGTTTGATGGAATGTATATGATTAGGCCATTTAGCCAATGGATGGAAACATAACCTTGTATGCCTAGATTTTAATAAACAAGATTTGTAAGTTTAGTTTCTGTTATATGAACTTACTAAGCAAATAATGCTTACTCCTTTTATCTTTCCCCCTATTTTATAGTGCCATCGTCACACTATCGTCTAGCATTTTGGGTATATTTAGTAAAATTATTTTGGTACAATGACGTGTGTAGGGGAACTTGGCCAATAGTAGCTTGAAAATATTATTTTGTAACCTAGCCATTGGGATGGCTAGTAATGGCTTATTTTGGTATGATTAAGTAGATTATGATGTTATATTCGTATGTGATATGTTATGAATATGTTACCAAAGGTTGCTATAGCCTAAGTTAATCCAAGGTAAATTTATAATCACTTATGCATGTAGTGGTATGCTTTGTTAAATGATGAATTTGCCTACTTTAAATACTTGAATTGGTTGGTATTGGTTGTGTATCTCAAGTGCAGGTCTTGGATGGAAACTTGGGTGAAAGATGAAGTTAGGAATGGCTTCATTTTGTCCACATAGGTAGACATACAAGCGTGTGTCTAGACTATATGTGACACACAACCTAGTAACACGGGCATGGGGTTAGGCCGTGTGTCCCCTTCACCTAAATTTTGAGAAACAGAATGCTCTGAAACGGGTAGAGACACGGGCGTGTGCCTCAGCTGTGTGTACCATATGGCCTGGAACACGGACGTGTATCTTGGCCATGTGAAACTCGTACCTAATTCGAAATAAATTAATTAACCACACTGCCTAGCACACGGGCGTGTGGCATGGCCGTGTGTGCGAGTCAGAGAGTTACACGGGGTCGAACACGGCCTCTAGCATGGGTGTATCCCTTGGACTGTAACACTTTTAACCATATCCATCGCCAGATTAGGGTTATGAGGTATTACCAATTAAACTATTATTCATACAAACGTTATTTATAAATTTTAAATCAAAATTCAGATCACATATAAGCTCATAACTCAACTTATTATCAAATCTTAAAATAAATTGAGATACACAATACATCACAAATAATGTATAATATAAAATGTACATACAAATTTAAATATTTATTTCATACACGAAACATGGAACACATCTATGGCATCGATATTAATCATTTAACTTAAGGAATACATATGTCACGTGTATGCACAGGTTGCACTAAATTTAATATATATATATTTCATTATTATTTCTTTGTTTTATCTATTTGTATGGCATTACAACTTTAAGTATTAAAGTATTCATAAGTAATACATTAAGGCAGTTTGTTTCACTCTTTATATACTTGTAAACATATAAGTAGTTATAACTGACCATGACTAGACAAACCTAAAAAGCAAATTTAAACGTCCAATTAATGTCAGTAAAGATTATTCATACCTACTATAATCATTACAATATAAATATTTGATTTAGCAAATTTAATCAATTTATGCACACACCATTAAAAATACACTTATATATATATATATACCTAAAGTTACATATTAAATGACAAAGTAGTAGTCAATATTTGGATAACTTAATTATTGATCATTTAATGTCATCCATGGTTTAACATTAAAAGCAGATTCTTGGTAACTATGTCTAATCATATAATTACATTATATAATTTAATAAGTAATCACATCTAAATGTTTAATACATTGCACTATGGTCAAATATACTAATAATAAACATGTATATATTGTGCAGCCAACTAAGCTAATATATATCTATCCACACTTTTTATTCGTTCCACATTTTACATTTCTATCACCAATTATTATATAATACACTAAATACATATTATTCTTTTATTCTCATAACTGAATTTATTCACCTAACACCACATACCCATCCATGTTCCCACTGGCAATTTTATCATCCATCAAGCTCATTAAATCTTTTAACCAGGAACATGTAAGACCAAATTTAGACATAATAAGCAAATCGTTTTGAAGCATATAATGCCTATAGTAACATTTTAAATATTCTAACACGTAACTATAAAATCAAGATAGACACAAACCCATACTTAACATAACCCAATTCAACTTAAAGGTTTAGCCATTTTCGCATGGCTTTTATACAAAACCAAAATTCATCAAGTCAAGCACACTTTAGTCTATACATGCCATAATTTGCATGTAATTTATAAAGGTACCCAAAATAGTAGATAGTCTGATAAGCCTCGCTGACAATCCCCGAGCTGATAACTCGATTTCCAAAATCTAAAAAAAAAATAAAAACAAATAGACACACAGTAAGCTATTATAGCTTAGCAAGTCATAAGCAAATAATTGACCTAACAAAGTGTTCCACTCAATTAGGCTAATACATTGTAAATAAAAACTATATACTAATTAATCTCAACTTTAAACCTGTATATAAATCCCATGTATACATTCGCACATGGACATTAACTAGGCCGAATGGTCAAAAGGCCAAATTGTCTTATTATCTTACAACTTTCCAAACAACTAATCATATTATAATCAAACCTGCATATACTTTTTACATAAGCTAGTAAATTACAATATAATATCGCATAAATATTTATATATATGTATATCACCAACAGGGCCATTTATATATATAATCACACACTTGCATATAATTATGAATCATTTCTTGATGGTCAACTTTTAAAATCACAAAGCCGAATTCACATACCAACATCACTTAAATTTATTAATATCAACTTCACATGAACAAACAAATATTAAGTATAAACTTATATTATCATTAATAGCCAACAAACTAATTCATACCTGGTCATTTAACTCGTAATACACACTCGTATCCAATTTACCTTTGCCCGATGAAACATTCGGAATTGGATAGGACACTTGGATAATCACACAAGTCGTACAATGCCAACATCCCAGACGTGGTCTTACATGTAGTCACATATCGATGCCCCTGTCCCGGACAGGGTCTTACTCGTAAACACATATCGGAATCACATAACGATGCCATGGTCTTACTCGCACACATATATCGGAATCCTATGTCATGACATATGTATCCTAACTATTCCTAAGGTTCTTACGGAACTTTCAGGCGTCGTAACTCGGTCGAGTCGAACTCGGAAGTGTAGTAGTCAAATTTAATCATTTTCGGCCATAGCATATTAAAAATTCTACATTTCATAACAGAATATAAAAATAACATTTAATTACCAAATAAACACGTCTATTTGCTTATAAACTTACCTCGGACGGTACAAAATGAAATCGGGTAGCTAGTCGACAACTTTCGTTTTTCTCCGATCCAAATCCGATTTCTTTAGTTCTTGATCTAAAAATTTTCAAATTAAGCTCATTCAAACATATTTTCATTCAATTTAGTCTAAAAGCACATAAATAGGCAAACTACCATTTTACCCCTGACATTTACAATTTTTACAATATAATCCCTATTGCACAAAATACAAAATACACCAAATTTCTCTATACTTATGTTGGGCCGAATTTTACCCACTCTCAAACAAGTCCATATATTTGATTTATTTTGGATTTTAGTCCCTCAAATTATTATTTTTGCAATTTTACTCCTAATTACTCAAAATCATCAAAAACTCCAATACAAAATATGTTAATCTAAAACATATCTTTCATTTTTCGTCATCAAACAAAAAAAAATCACAAGCTATCAACAATGGCACAACTCAAAATATTCATCAAAATCAAAAATTCAAGCATGGGCTTTGTAGTACTCGAAGCAACGATCTCAAAAACGTAAAAATTATAAAAAACCGACAAGAAAACGAACCTTGATTGAGCTTCCAAATAGGCTGAACCCTAGCTTATTCTTTCTTCTTTTCTTTTAACTTATATTCGACAATGAAAAAAATAACTAAGACAAATATGTAAACTTTATTTTATGTTTATATTATATATGTTATAATAATTGAATTACTTTTATAACTTTTTTTTAATATAAAAATCACATGATATAAGTCTTAACCGTCCCACTAATATAATTATGGGTTATTTACAACATAAATCCTTCACTTTTAAAAGCCACTAACAATTCGGCCCCTTTATATATTAAACTACCAAAATTTTCAATTTACGCGATTAAGCCCTTTTATTTAATCGGATACCCAAACGATAAAATTAAATCACGAAAATTTCACAGATATAAATTCACATAAAATAAACATAGAAAATAATTTTTAAATATTTTTTGACTCGGATTCGTGGTCCCGAAACCACCGTTTCGATTAGGGTCTAAATCGGGCTGTTACCATTCTCCTCCCTTAGGGATTTTCGTCCCTGAAAATCTTACCAGTGAATAGGTTTGGATAACGTTCTTTCATTGTATCTTCTAGCTCCCATGTTGCTTCCTCAACTCCATGCTTATGCCATAATACTTTAACTAACGAGATCTTTTTATTCCGTAACTCTTTAGTCTCATGAGTTAAAATACAAATCGGTTCTTCTTCGTAGGTCATATCAGGCTGAATTTCAATATCAGACGGACTGATCACATGAGAAGGATCAGATCGATAGCTCCGAAGCATCAAAACATGGAATACATTGTTAATCTTTTCTAACTCAGGTGGCAACGATAATCTGTAAGCAACTGGTCCAATACGCTTTATTACCTCATACGGCCCAATAAATCTTGGACTCAATTTGCCTTTACGACCAAATCTGAGTATTTTCTTCCACGGTTAGACTTTCAAGAAAACTTTGTCTCCAATCTAAAGCTCTATATCTTTATGTTTAAAGTCCGCATAAGATTTCTGACGATCCGATGCTGCTTTCAAACTTTCACTGATCACTTTCACTTTCTGTTCAGTCTCTCTGATCAAGTCAACCTTGTGTATCTTATTTTCACCGAGCTCAGTCCAGTATAATAGTGTACGACATTTATGACCGTACAAAGCCTCGTAAGGTGCCATTTTGATGCTCGATTGGTAGCTATTATTATATGCAAATTCAATCAGAGGTAAGTATCGTTCCCACGTACCTTCAAACTCGAGAATGCAACATCTTAACATATCCTTAAGTATCTGAATGATTCGCTCAGACTGGCCATCTGTTTGTGGATGGAAAGCAGTGCTGAAATGTAATTTCGTACCTAGTGCATCTTGCAGTTTCTTCCAAAACCGCGATGTAAACCTCGGATCTCAATTTGAAACAATGGATATAGGAACACCATGTAGTCTCACAATCTGAGAAACATACAATTCAACCAGCTTATCAAGTGAATAGTCTATACATATCGGAACAAAATGAGCTGACTTAGTCAATCTATCAACAACAACCCAGATTGCATCTTTCTTGCTCGGTGTCAACGGTAAACTAGATACAAAATCCATCGTGACTCTGCCCCACTTCCATTCTGGTATCAAAATCAGCTTAAGTAACCCTGAAGGTACCTGATGCTCGGCTTTTACCTGTTGAAAGACTAAACATCTTGTAACAAAGTCAAAGATGTCTCGCTACCATGCCACCAGTAAAGCTGTTTCAGATCATTATACATCTTTGTACTACCTGAGTGGACAGATAACTGACTACTATGTGCTTCATTCAAAATCATCTGGATCAACATTATATTCCTCAAAACACATATCCGGTCCCTGAATCTCAAACAGTCATCAGCATCAACCCTGAACTCTGAATCAACATCCGTCTCACACTAAGCTCGTTTTGCGATCAATTCATTATCAACCTTCTGGGCATCACATATTTGTTGAACAAATAACGGTCTAGCTTTCAATTAGGCTACTATCGAACCACCATCTGACATAGCCATATGCATATTCATTGTTCGCAAGGAAAACAATGACTTTCGGCTTAAAACATCAGCAACAATGTTAGCCTTTCCTGGGTAATAGTCAATCACAAGTTTGTAGTCTTTTAGCAATTCCAACCATCGACGTTGTCTCAAATTCAGATCTTTCTGAGTCATCAAATATTTTAGGCTTTTATGGTCAGAATAAATATGACATTTCTCACTGAGCAGATAGTGACGCCAAATTTTTAATGCGAACACAATGGTCGCTAGTTCCAAGTCATGTGTGGGATAGTTCTTTTCATGTGGCTTTAACTGTCTCGAGGCATAAGCTATCACTCTGCCTTCCTACATCAAAACACAGCCCAAACCGTTTAATGATGCATCATTATAAATAACAAATTATTTACCTGATTCTGGCTGAACTAGCACTGGAGCTTCTGTCAAAAGGGCTTTCAACTGATCGAAGCTTTTCTGGCACTTCTCTGACCACTCGAACTTAACTTCTTTTTGTAATAGTTTGTCATCGGGGCTGCAATCATAGAGAAACCTTTCACGAACCGTCTATAATAACCAGTAAGCCCCAGAAAGCTTCGAACTTCAGAAACATTCTTCAGAGGGTTCCAATCCAATATAGTTGAAATTTTGCTCGGATCAACCCGAATACCCAATGATGATACTACATGACCCAGAAAACTAACTTCACTTAACCAAAACTCACATTTACTGAATTTCACATACAACTGCTTATCTCGCAACGTCTGAAATACAAGTCTCAAATGTTCGGCATGTTCACCTTCTCTATAAGAGTAGATCAGAATGTCATCTATAAATACAACCACAAATCGGTCCAGATACGGTCTGAAGCTCCGATTCATCAAATCCATGAAAGCAGCAGATGCAGTAGTGAGTCTAAAAGGCATAACCAAAAACTCATAGTGTCCATACCTCGTTCTGAAAGTAGTCTTTGGCACATCTGAATCCTTAACTCGTAACTGATAGTAGCCTGATCTCAAATCTATCTTTGAAAATACTGTGGCCCCTTTTAGTTGATCAAACAGATCATCAATCAGTGGCAACGGATGCTTATTCTTTATAGTCACCTTATTAAGCTGTCTGTAATCAATGCACATTCTCATAGTTCCATCTTTCTTTTTCACAAACAACACAGGTGCACCCCACGGAGAGAAACTCGGTCGCGCGAAACCTTTATCTGTCAATTCTTGCAATTGAGTTTTCAATTCCTTTAATTCTGTAGGTGTCATTCTGTACGGAGCTATGGATATCGGAGTCATCCCAGGTATTAACTCAATACCAAATTCTATTTCCCGAATAGGTGGCAAACCCGATAATTCTTCTGGAAACACATCTGGATACTCACATAGAACAGGTACTGATTCAATGTTTCTTTCAACCACTTTACTGTTGAGCACATAAGCTAAATAAGCTTCACACCCTTTTCTCACATATTTTTGAGCTAGCATCGAAGATATCACTGCTGGTAAACCATACAAATCACTAGATTCAATCCGGATAACTTCATCATTCTGGCTCCGTAGATCAATGGTCTTTCCTTTGCAATTCACAACAGCATCATGTAAAGTTAGCTAATCCATTCCCAGAATTATATCAAACTCATCAAATGGCAGCAATATCAAATTAGCCGAAAAGCACAGATCTCGAACCATTAAAGGACAATTCTTACACACTTTATCAACCATAACACACCGGCCCAAGGGGTTTGACACTCTAATCACAAACTCAGTAGACTCAATAGGTAGAGTCTTACTGAATACTAATGTCTCACACACATAAGAATAAGTAGAACCAGGATCAATCAATGTAATTACATTAGTATCATAGAGAGTAAATGTACCAGTAATAACATTCGAGGATGAAGCCTCCTCCCGTGCACGTATAACATAGGCTCTGGCAGCTGCGCGAGCCTGAAATCTGATTGTCGTATCTTTAGTCCCTCTCTGACTACCACTAGTATTACCAGCATTTCTGGGTGGTCTACCTCGGGCTGCAGTGTTACCCGATCTCGTATTCCATACTGGATTTTCTTCAACTAACATTGGACAATCTCGAATGTAATGATCTGTCGATCCACATTTAAAACAGACCCGATCATGCAACCTGCAACTGCTGGGGTGTCGTTTACCATAGTGTTTACACTCAGGCTGATTGGATCTGACATTAGCCACACTCACTACAGAGGTAGCTCTCGAACTCATCGGTGGTTTATTTTGATCCGGTCTGGAGTAACCTGAAGTGGCTTTAAAACGACTAAAATCATCTCGAAACTTATTTGGTTTCGACTGAACTAACCTGCTGAATGATCTCTTACGCAAGTCTCTAGCTTCAAAATTAGCTTTCTTTTTCTCTTTCCCGAGTTCCTCAGCTTTACAGGCTCGCTCAACAAGTACCACAAATTTTTTTATCTCAAGTATGCCAACCAATAGCTTAATGTCTTCATTCAGCCCATCTTCAAATCTTTTACACATTATGGCCTCAGTAGAAACACTCCCAGGCATACCGACTGAGTCTCACAAATTTTCACTCGTATTCTGTCACAGTCATCTGACCCTGTTTCAGCTCCAGAAATTCTTTACGCTTTTGGTCAATAAATCTCTGACTGATATATTTCTTACGGAACTCAGTCTGAAAGAATTCCCAAGTCACCTGCTCTCTCGAAATTACTAATACTAGGGTATTCCACCAGTGGTATACTGTGTCTCGAAGTAGGGATATAGCACATTTCAAACATTCATCAGAAGTACAAGACAGCTCATCAAACACATGAATGGTATTATCAAGCCAAAACTCAGCTCGCTCAGCGTCATCTTCATCAGTGGCTTTAAACTCTCTAGCCCCACATTTTCTAATTTTATCAACAGGTGGTCTACTCAATCGTAACGGATCACTTACTTGAGGTATAGCAGGCATCGAAGATGGATTAGTCGGGGGTGGAGGTTGTTGTGCAGCCGGGTTAGTCCGAATATATTGAGTGAACCAGTCATTCATCATCTGATAAAAGGCTTGTTTAGCCTCACTTTCTTGATTACTCGAAGTCGGTCGAGAATCAGCCTGCGTTGTCCCTTGCGCGGGAGCAGTCGCAACACTTTCGACATCATCAGCTACAGCTCTGTCGGGATCCATTTACTATATGAAAACACGTTTCAAATGTCAGAAGTTATCATACTATCACAGTATATAATTATGGCATGTATAGCTAAACTCACACATGCTACGTTAGTATTAGAACCGACTAAACCGTAGCTCTGATACCATTAAAATGTAAGACCTTTAACCCATATCCGTCGCCAGATTAGGGTTATGAGGTATTACCAATTAAACTATTATTTATACAAACGTTGTTTATAAATTTTAAATCAAAATTCAGATCACATATAAGCTCATAACTCAACTCATTATCAAATCTTAAAATAAATTGAGATACACAATACATCACAAATAATGTATAATACAAAATGTACATACAAATTTAAATATTTATTTCATACACGAAACATGGAACACATCTATGGCATCAATATTAATCATTTAACTTAAGGAATACATATGTCACGTGTATGCACAGGTTGCACTAAATTTAATATATATATTTCATTATTATTTCTTTGTTTTATCTATTTGTATGACATTACAACTTTAAGTATTAAGGTATTCATAAGTAATACATTAAGGCAGTTTGTTTCACTCTTTATATACTTGTAAACATATAAGTAGTTATAACTGACCATGACCACACAAACCTATAAAGCAAATTTAAACATCCAATTAATGTCAGTAAAGATTATTCATACCTACTATAATCATTACAATATAAATATTTGATCTAGCAAATTTAATCAATTTATGCACACACCATTAAAAATACACTTATATATATATACCTAAAGTTACGTATTAAATGGCAAAGTAGTAGTCAATATTTGGATAACTTAATTATTGATCATTTAATGTCATCCATGGTTTAACATTAAAAGCAGATTCTTGGTAACTATGTCTAATCATATAATTACATTATATAATTTAATAAGTAATCACATCTAAATGTTTAATACATTGCACTATGGCCAAATATACTAATAATAAACATGTATATATTGCGCAGCCAACTAAGCTAATATATATCTATCCACACTTTTTATTCGTTCCACATTTTACATTTCTATCACCAATTATTATATAATACACTAAATACATATTATTCTTTTATTCCTATAACTGAATTTATTCACCTAACACCACATACCCATCCAAGTTCCCACTGGCAATTTTATCATCAATCAAGCTCATTAAAACTTTTAACCAAGAACATGTAAGACCAAATTTAGACATAATAAGCAAACCGTTTTCAAGCATATAATACCTATAGTAACATTTTAAATATTCTAACACGTAACTATAAAATCAAGATAGACACAGCCCATACTTAACATAACTCAATTCAAGTTAAAGGTTTAGCCATTTTCGCATGGCTTTTATACAAAACCAAAATTCATCAAGTCAAGCACAATTTAGTCTATACATGCCATAATTTGCATTGAATTTACAAAGGTACCCAAAATAGTAAATAGTCTGATAAGCCTCGCTGACGATCCCTGAGCTGATAACTCGATTTCCAAAATCTAAAAAAAAAAAAACAAATATACACACAGTAAGCTATTATAGCTTAGCAAGTCATAAGCAAATAATTGACCTAACAAAGTGTTCCACTCAATTAGGCTAATACATTGTAAATAAAACCTATATACTAATTAATCTCAACTTTAAACCTGTATATAAATCCCATGTATACATTCGCACATGGACATTAACTAGGCCGAATGGTCAAAAGGCCAAATTGTCTTCTTATCTTACAACTTTCCAAACAACTAATCATATTATAATCAAACCTACATATGCTTTTTACATAAGCTAGTAAATTACAATATAATATCGCATAAATATTTATATATATATGTATATCACCAACAAGGCCATTTATATATATAATCACACACTTGCATATAATTATGAATCATTTCTTAATGGTCAACTTTTAAAATCACAAAGCCGAATTCACATACCAACAGCAGTTAAATTTATTAATATCAACTTCACATGAACAAACAAATATTAAGTATAAACTTATATTATCATTAATAGCCAACAATCTAATTCATACTTGGCCATTTAACTCGTAATACACACTCGTATCCAATTTACCTTTGCCCGATGAACCATTCGAAATTGGATAGGACACTCGGATAATCACACAAGTCGTACAATGCCAACGTCCCAGACGTGGTCTTACATGTAGTCACATATCGATGCCACTGTCCCGGATAGGGTCTTACTCGTAAACACATATTGGAATCACATAACGATGCCATGGTCTTACTCGCACACATATATCGGAATCCTATGTCATGACATATGTATCCTAACTATTCCTAAGGTTCATACGAAACTTTCAGACGTCGCAACTTGGTCGAGTCGAACTCGGAAGTGTAGTAGTCAAATTTAATCATTTTCGGCCATAGCATATTAAAAATTCTACACTTCATAAAAGCATATAAAAATAACATTTAATTACCAAATAAACACGTCTATTTGCTTATAAACTTACCTCGGACGGTACAAAATGAAATCGGGCAGCTAGTCGACAACTTTCGTTTTCCCCCGATCCAAATCCAATTTCTTTAGTTCTTGATCTAAAAATATTCAAATTAAACTCATTCAAATATATTTTCATTCAATTTAGTCTAAAAGCACATAAATAGGCAAACTACCATTTTACCCCTGACATTTACAATTTTTACAATTTAATCCCTATTGCACAAAATACAAAATACACCAAATTTCTCTATACTTATGCTGGGCCAAATTTTACCCACTCTCAAACAAGTCCATATATTTGATTTATTTCAGATTTTAGTCCCTCAAATTATTATTTTTGCAATTTTACTCCTAATTACTCAAAATCATCAAAAACTCCAATACAAAATATGTTAATTTAAAACATATCTTTCATTTTTCATCATCTAACAACAAAAATCACAAGCTATCAAAAATGGCACAACTCAAAATATTCATCAAAATAAAAAATTCAAGCATGGGCTTTGTAGTACTCGAAGCAACGATCTCAAAAACGTAAAAATTTTAAAAAAAGTGACAAGAAAACGGACCTTGATTGAGCTTCCAAATAGGCCGAACTCTCGCTTATTCTTTCTTCTTTTCTTTTAACTTATATTCGGCAATGAAAAAAATAACTAAGACAAATATGTAAACTTTATTTTATGCTTATATTATATATGTTATAATAATTGAATTACTTTTATAACTTTTTTTTAATATAAAAATCACATGATATAAGTCTTAACCGTCCCACTAATATAATTATGGGTTATTTACAACATAAATCCTTCACTTTTAAAAGACACTAACAATTCGGCCCCTTTATATATTAAACTACCAAAATTTTCAATTTACGCGATTAAGCCCTTTTATTTAATCGGATACCCAAACGATAAAATTAAATCACGAAAATTTCACAGATATAAATTCACATAAAATAAATATAGAAAATAATTTTTAAATATTTTTTTGACTCGGATTCGTAGTCCCGAAACCACCGTTCCAATTAGGGTCTAAATCGGGCTGTTACATGGACCACATGGGCGTGTGAGCCCTGTACCTTGGAAGAATTTTGTAATTTCGTGAAAATTTCTTAGAGGTCCCGATTAATTCCTGATTCAATTCTAATTCTTGTATTGGGCTGATCAAGGGATGTTATGGACGATCTCGGTAAATGAATAGAAATTTACGAATTTAAATGGAAAAATGTTTTGAATGTTTTGATAATGCTCTGAAACCCTATTCCGACAACGGGTATGGGTTAGGGTGTTGCAGTCTAGGTGATCAAACCTATCCCGATCAAGGAAGAGATGTTATCAGCTCATCACCTTCGCTAACCTTCTCTAGCTCACCACTCCCCAACTTGCCAGTTAGTAACACCCTAGCTTGCCACCTTCCTATTCATACATCTACCAGGATAGCTCTCCGAGGAACCATTAAAAAGATACATGTCAGGTCTAGGGGGATAATGTGTCTTCCTACATGGCACCTAGTTATCCCCAAACACGTTCCATCAAAGAACCATGTCTTATAAATATGAGGAGTAATCCCATGATAGGTGGAAAAAAGGAAGCATCAACAATTGGTGTGGTGAGAGTTGACCTACTTCCAAATGTGGTGGCAGTTCTAGTAGATTTCAACATTTAGGAGGCTTGTTCTTTAGTCATTTTATGTTTAAGTATAGCATTTTCTGCTTTCATATTTTAGGTTCAATTATTTGCAAAATAAACATTTTTACACAAGAATTGATGTTAGTTGACCTATTAGGCCAATTTTGGCCTTAGATAGTTTTAATATGTTGAACTAAGTGTGTAGGATATATATTTAGCAGAAGGACACCCAAGTGTAGCACAAGTTTCCCAAGACACAACACATGAAACCTAAACTCCAAGATCAGGAAATCAGTGTCGTGTCGTGACACACCTTGGCTATGTTGCGACACAGGTTTGAACGCGGGGCACAAGACTCGACAAGGCTAAAACTGTCACACCCTCCACCTGACTCGAACAATTGGATCTGAGTATTTGGTGTTACTTCCTAAAATAGATGTAACCTAGACTTTTCTATCTGCCTATGTACTAGGCGAGAAATGACTTAATAAAGTTTTCTACTTTCATTTATTGAATTACTTCATGTATTCTTATTACGAATGTTTTTAGATACGTTGTACTTTTACATTTTGAATTACTACCACTATTGTATTTGCCTTACTTCTATCACTATACAAAGTATTACATCTTATAAACAGACTTAAATTTCACCATAAGGCTTCTTGCATAAACTTGTGTGTTTTATTACTTCTAACAAGTCGTATGACTCTTTTAGTTTTTCCCTTGGTGTGGAATGTAACTCCGCCGCAATTGTTTCTCCTCTTTATAAATATTAGCATGAACAACCACTCCTATGGCATAGCCTTGGCATTGTCTTTTGTCCCCCATCTTTCTAATAGCTCCTATAATTAGAGGCATCCATAATACGTTTAGAAGAATTGAGTGAGGCATTATCATACATTTATTCCTCATTTCACATTAAAAGTAAACATTGTACTTTACTCTAGTGAACCGGATAGATACTTACTAGGATCAACATCCCACATATTAAACATCTACTTACCTCATCTTCCTTCATATTCTGTAAGCATTCTTACCTTAGTCGGAACTGTTCAACTTACTTGTAGTCCTGAACTCTTGAAATACTTCTATTTCACCTTTCATTCTATTGGCAAGGCAGGCTTTGTTCTTTTCTCAGCATAAAATGTTCCTTGCCAATCTTTCATTACCACATGCTCCAGAGTTCACCAATTTGATGTTGCCTTTGAATCATTATCCTGAGGTTATTTAATAGACTACGCCACTATGGCAAATTCTTGACTTCAGATGTCTTCCCTTGTCTCTTGAAGGTTTAGACACTCGCTTGGTCAACAGATAGCCATGAAAACATCTAAACACATTAGATAGCCACAAGGGTGTCTGAGCACATACATAAGATAGCCGCGAAGGCGTCGATACAAATAGATAGCCACAAAGGTGTCCAAACACATACATAAGATAGTCAAAAAGCCGTCCTCATATAACAAACTTTGCCACGAAATTGGATTTAATAGAATCAATCACAAAGGCTCTCTTATATCAGAATCAACCACAAAGGCTCTCATATAATAGAATCAGCCAGAAAGGCATCCACTTTAACATACTTCGCCATGAAGGCGCATTCACAGAGTCAACCACTAAGGCTCCATATAACAGATATCACTGTAAAGGCTCACGTATAACAAAGAACAACCACAAAGGCTGTAACAGCCCAAAATTGGTCTAGTCGGAACAGTGGTTTTGGGACCACAAACCCGATGAGAAAAAAATATTTTTATTATATTTTTATAGCCTATAAATTTATGGAAGCATTTCGAAAAAATTTCGTTCGAAAATTTTGACGTTTGGGCACTCAATTTAGTCAAAAGGACTAAATTGTAAAAAGTGCAAAAGTTGAGTTCTTTATATTTGAGGTGCCTAATTGTTATGAGTTTTAAATTGAAAGTCCTTATGTGATAATTAGTCCTTTAATAAGTCAGTGGATGGATATTTGTTTGGTATTTTTGAAATTTGGTTGAAATAAAAAGGGTAATTTTGTAAATTAATTAAAATTACCTAATAAGACAAAAATGATAAAAGCTATCATTTTTTTTTATTCTTTCTTCTTCAACCGTGGGAAAGAACCAAAAATGGCAGCCATGGATGAGCTCCATTCGGCCAAGCTTCTATGGCTTATATAGGTACGATTTTTGTCCCGTTTTTAATGATTTTCGTATTTTTTGAGATCCCCGAAGCTTAAATTTTCTATTTCTACCAATTTATTGAAGAGAAATTAGAGTTTAAAAATTTACCCATTCATGATATGGTTGTGTTTTGATGATTTATAGTAGATAATGAATGTTTGATGTGTTAAATACGGAGTTTTATTCGATGAATTTTGGTAAAAATGTCAAAAGGGGTTAAATTGTAAAAGTTATAAATTGGTCATAAGTGTGTGAATTAGTGAAAATTTGGAGTTGTCATAGAATAGAAAAATGTTCAGCATGTCTTAAACCTTATAGAAATTGAATAAAAAATTATTTTACGAGCCAAAGGGTAAAAGCGTAATTTTTGAAAAGTTAGGGGGCATAATTGTAAATTTTCTAAAATTTGATATATGAATTGAATTGGTTAGTGTGTTGATAAAATGTGTTAAATAAGTGTTATTTGACATGTTAGATCAAGAAAACATGAAATTTTGGATTAAGATCGGGAAGAACAAAAAGTTGTGTGCTAAGTCGGGAAAGTTAGCCGTTTCGGCATTTGAGGTAAGTTGGTATGATAATAATACTGCAATAATGTTGTAATTTATATTTGAAAGTTAAATTTAGTGAATTAATTGAATTATGTTAAATTAAATGTTTATGGTGCCAAGTTTATGAATTGATTTAAAAATATGTCTATGGTACATGAAGTGCATTGAATTATCATACATAAATGTGATTTCTATGATTATGGATATTATGAGCAATTGTAAGTTCATATGATTTTTAATAATGCAATGTGTAATTTAATGCTATTGCCTTGATATTAAATGAGTTGTAAGTTTATATGTAAGTAATACATCAATTTTACTTGTATTATGATATTTTATAATAATATTGGAAATATGTTTGTTGATAATTACTTGACTGGTGAAATTGTTGGAAAAGAGAGAGAAATCCCGATTGAACCTTCGGAAAGATTGGATGATACAAATGGTATGTAGCTAGGTCACATGTATGGTGCTGAGTGCACGTCATGTGTACAAGAGAGCTACGAGACATTATGATGTAGCTAGGTTGCATGGGTGATACTATGTGTACACCATGTAGACAAGAGAGCTACGGGATATATGTAGCTAGGTTGCATGCGTGGTTCCAGGTGAAGGACACCATGTAGACAAGAGAGCTACGAGATAAACTGGCTGGGTCACATGGGTGGTACTAAGTGTTCACCATGTGTACAAGAGAGCCGAACTATATGATGGGTGGAGCTATGTGTTGAAACCACCAAGTATCGAGGATTGATTCGAAGTGTTCAACAGGAGACTTATTATGTACTACTTTGTGAGTTTTGTGATGAATAAGTGCAGGAACTTGGTTATGTGAATGATGTGTTCATTAAGTGACCGGGATGTGGTAATGTTATAAACAAGTAAGTTATACATGAGGATGCTTTTATGGTGACCTTGTAATCATGGGCCTATACTTGTGATGTATGAAATGTGGTGAAAATGATTTGTGATATGTATGTTAAAATGAGGTTAATACAAAGAAAGTGTGAAAGAGTGAATTAGCAAAAAAACTGTCTTGGACAGTAGCAGTGACGTGACTTTGAATAATCAACAAAAATAGTAGGAATTTAATTAGAGGCAGAATGAGATATAAAATTAAATCTTAATGAGTCTATTTTCATATAAAAGAAACAGAGTAAGTAAAGGAATTCTATATTTTGAGATATTTATATTTTTGTGAGACTGGTTCAGAATGATTACGTGATCCCCTGTTCTGATTTGGTAAAATCATCATAAATTGTACAAAAATAATTATGGGGCATGGTTTATATGCTTAGAAACCTTAATGAGTCTATATTTGATTGGAATAATCAAAAACATTATTTGAAGTCTGTAAAATTAGATAACTGAGTTTTTATATAGAGAGGTCAGAATTGTCAGACAGTGAAATAGAGGAAACTTTAAGAAAAATCTGGTATTGATTGGAAAAACCAAAAATTCTGAAAATTTTATGGTAGAAATTTATATGAGTCTAGTTTCAAGAAAAATTTATGAAACTTAATTTTGAGTTCTGTAGCTTAAGAAATAATTAAATTATTAACTATGATTCAGGAAAACAACCTTAGCTGATCTTGTGTAAGAAGATGAAATCATGCGATTAATGATTCTATTTTCTTGAGCATATTTATTGAGAAATGAGATAATATTATTAATTAAATTGCTTATTATTATTAATATGCCAACTTACTAAGCTTTTAAACTTACACCATTTTCCCATTTCTCTTAGTGTTGTCAGGTTGGCTCGGGGTTGGAGATCGTCGGAAGTATCATCACACCATTAGTTTATCAAATTACAATAATGGTAATTCTTATTTATTGTCAAATAAGATGCATGTATAGATAATTAGTTATTGATATTAAGTAATATTATGATTTAGCCAAATGTATAGGCTCATTTTGCTTCATTGTATATAGCCATAAGATTTGGCTCATAATGGTTAAAGTTATGTAAACCTATTTTATGTATGCATAGATAAATGTCTTGGTGTGGCTAAGTTAAGAACACAAAAAATGACTTGGAAAATAGCCTAATGTGATACACATGGGCTTGAGAAACGACCGTGTGTCTCAGCTATGTGAAGAACACGGCCACCACACGGGTGTGTGGTCTAGCCGTGTGAGCAAGTCAGTAGCTAGCTAATCTTTACACGGGGTCCAGACATGGGTGTGTGGAGACCACACGGTCTACTCACACGATCGTGTCACATGCCACATGGAAGTGTGACCCTGATTTGGTGAAATTTTTTTTTCTAAGTGTCTGGAAGATTTTGGTTTGTTCCTGAACCAATTTCAATGATTGTTTTGGGCCTGGTAGGCCCTTTTAAGGGACAAATTATATATGTTTGAAAAGTTTAAAATTTGATGAAATTTTATGTCTTGGTTTTAAATGATTACAAGTACTTAAGTTCGATAATACCTCGTGCCCTGTTCCAGCGTCAGATACGGGTAAGGGGTGTTATAAAGGCTTCCACTTAACATAGTACAACCATAAAGGCTTTAACATTTTGGTAAATGACATTTCTGACGATAGATATTTGCCTAAAATCAACATCTTGAGGTTTGCCCCTCATCGCTTAGTACTCACCCAACCGTCCTTTATCTTATTTCCCCATATGGATGCCATAGTCCCAGACTAGGTCTTACATTATGTGGTCTTTGTATCCCTATATGATGCCATAGCAAACAACTAGGCCTTACACTATATGGTCTTCTTGCCATGGCCATGGTCTTTCCTTATTAGAATTCGTGTTTACTGTTCTAATGGACTCACATGCAAGCAGACTTAACATCCTTACTTATGCAACTCATGCAACTTATGCGCAGACTCCTCAGGTAGAGACTCCATCATGCTTTCAGGGATGTTTATGCTTGTACATACTTATAGCGAACAAAAACATACTTTTAGGTGCATTTTTTATGCTTACACTTTCTTCTATGGAGTAGAAACATATCATCAGTACAAATTCATCATACACACATTTCTTTTTCTTAACAGAGGCGTATAACACTATGCAAGCATCAAATGCAAGTTTATTGAGCATTAATCATCACAAAATCAACATAATACATTTGCATGACTTTTTTTCCCATTTCACACAACAATCATTAACACAAAGAGAAGAACATATAAACATACAAACATACATGCATACACAAAAAGATCAATAAGAGATCTACGAGGTGCTTACAAGACCCTTACGATATCCTCACCAAACCTTACATAATCCTCACCTTTTGTAGCTTTAAATATTAGCCCTGGGCTTCATTCGAGAAGACTAACATCCCTTAATCATTAAACCACAGAAAAATCATCAAGATCTATCATGTGACTTAGTTTTCCTTTTACTTTGAACAATAAAATCACATAGCAAAGCTCTACCAAGCTTGCTCTATCAGGCTAACAAAACTGCTCTCTGGCAGTATAGTATGTAAGGTCATGAATCTTACCTTCACAGGGGCATCTTAGAGCTTACCCTCTCATTCTTATCTTATCCTAAAGGATGAGAGAGTTTTCACCCTTAGCTTACCTTTTTATAGACGGAGAATACTTCTTGGATAAGGAATGAATAGTCCTCAACACTTACCCTGTAACACCCCTAACCCGTATTCGTCGTTGGAACAAGGTTTCAGAGCATTACCAGAACATTCAGAAACATTTACAATAACTTATGTAAAATACTATTCATTTACCAAGATTATTCATAACGCCCCTTGATTGGGACCTCGAGGCCCAATACGAGTATTAAAATCAAGTCGAGACTTGATCAGGACCTCTAAGAATTTTTCGCGACTTTTCAAAAATTTTCCAAGGTGCAAGGCTCCCACGCCCGTGTGGTCCAAGGGACACGCTCGTGTGACCCTGGGACACACCCATGTTGGAGGTCGTGTTCGAACTCATGTAACTCTCTAACTTGCACACATAGCAATGCCACACACCCACGACCATGCCATACGCCCGTGCACTAGGCCATGTGGTTAATTAATTCAATTCGAAATTAGGTGCAGGTTTCACATGGCCAAGGCACACGCTCATGTTCTAGGCCATGTGGCACACATGGCTGAGACACATGCTCGTGTCTCTGTCCGTGTGCCCAATTCTGAGCATTCAGTTTCTCAAAATTAAGGTGCAAGGGACACACAGCCTAATCACATGCCCATGTTACCAGGTCGTGTGTCATAGAGGGTCTAAACACATGCCCGTGTGGACAAAATGAAGCCATTTCTATCTTCATTTTTCTCTCAAAATTTCACCCAAGACCTGCACTTGAAACACACAACCAATACCAACCATTCCAAGCATTTAAAATAGACAAATTCATAATTTAACAAGGCATACCATTATATGCATAGGCGGTTATAAAATTACCTTGGATTAACTTAGACAATAGCAACCTTTGATAACATATTCATAACATAACACATGTGTATTTGTATATCATAGTCTGCTTAGGCATACCAAAATGAACCATTACTAGCCATTCCAATGGCTAGGTTATAAAATAACATTTCAAGCCACTGTTGGCTAAGTTGTCCTATACATGCCATTATACCAAAATGATTTTACTAAGTATACCTAAAATGACTAGTTGATAGTGTGACGATGCTCTAGTGGTCTTCCAACCTTCACAAGCTTCCGAGCACTATAAAACAGGGAAAAATAAATGGGGTAAGCATTAGATGCTTAGTAAGTTCGTATAACAAAAACTAAACTTACCAATCCTGTTTATTAAATCTAAACATACAATGCTATGATTCCATCCATTTGGCTAAATTGCCTAATCACATACATTCAATCAAACATTTTAGTCACCAAAATCTTCATATCAATCAACTAACATAGATGAGCTCATCAAGCAATGTTCTTTCAAGTCATTACCATTTCATCTCAAGATTTTCATGCCATGTCAAGAGTTTTATGTCCGTTGAATCATTGAATTCTAACGAAGTCTCAAGTAGTACACTTAAAGTGTATGATTCAATAATCCGTCAATTTCTTATTCAAGGGTACCCATTAGGGCACTTAACAAAAAAACACTCTCTCGAGCCACATATCGTACAACAGGATTACCAGTCTAGGCTACATCCCTTATATAACGTATGCTCAGAGGTGCTCGATTAGGATTACCAGTCCAGGCTAAACCCTAATCATAATGTATGCTCGAGAGGTATTATATTAGGATTACCCGTCTGAGCTAAATCCTTTCTATAACAAGGTCAACGAGATTACTCGTTCAAGCTATATCCCGTCTGCAACAAATGCAAGACCTTATTAGTTTTTGGAAAGCGCATTTAATCATCAGAATTCAACATTCAATCGGGACTTAACCTTTTATCACCATCTCAAGCATGTATCAACTTTTCCATCATAGTATACAAGTAAAGCACATCAATATAAATCACATTACATACAAACACAACATTCAATTAACATAATTACATGCTCGATTAAGTTACACGAACTTACCTCGACACTTGTTCGCGTAAAAAGTCTACTAATCCGAAACCTTTTCTTTTCCTCGATCTAACCTCGAATTAGTGCTGTCTGGATCTATATAAATGGATTTAACTATCAATTTCACAAATTTCATATTTAAATGGACTCAATTTATGTCCTAGGCAAAATTACTATTTTGCCCTTAACTTTTCCATAAATTCTGATTTTGTCCCTAGGCCCGGAAAATGAAACTTGTGCAAATTACTCCCTATTCCAAGCCTAACCAAAGCCCCATTACAAATTTTCCAGTACATGTATTCATAAAATTTCAAAATTTTTCATCAAATTTTACAACTTTTCATTTTAGTCCCTAAATCATATTTTCATAAAAAATCACTTTGTAAAAGTTGTTTATCTATCAACAATCTTTCATTTTCTACCATTAATTTCTAATTTCCAGCATAATACATCCATGACCCATTTTCATACCTTGATAAATTTTCAAATTAATCCCTCAAATAGAAAGATTAAGCTATCGCAGTTTCAAAAATACCAAAATTACTAAAAACGAGACAAGAGAACTTACCTAATTAAGTCTTGAAAGTTTTTTTCTCTCTCCTAGGGTTTCCATGTGTTTTAGGTTGAAGATGACAATAATAAGATGATATTTTCTTTTATCATCGTTTAATTAATTTAATTATTTCAAATTCCAATTTAGTCCTTGACCTTTTCTAATTTTTCCATGGATGAGTCACCAAGAATCTACATACTTTTCTTTAATGGTCTAATTACCATATAAGGACCTCTAGATTTGAATTCCATAGCTATTTAATCCTTATAGCTACTAGAATTTAACCTTATAGCTACTAGAATTCAACTTTCATATTTTATGCGATTTAGTCCTTCTCGTAATTAAACACTTAATCGATAAAATTTTCGTTTCAAATTTTTCATACGACATGTCTATTATAATACGAACCATATAATGAAATAAAAATAAACCTTATTTTTGGGTTGGATTTTTGGTCCCAAAACTGAAAAATGGGCTGTTACATACCCGGTCAACTAGATATTTTCCTTTGTTGTAGTGGATGTTCAACACATGTATTAATCCATGTGATCACCAGTTAGATGCATGACAATTGTAAAAGAAACATGTATGGGCAAACTCACTCTTAGGTCTTAAGCCATCCTACATTATGGCATAGCTGATAGCTCGACTGATCACGTGTTCGCACATCATGCCTTCTTGGCAGCGACTCTATTTCTTAAGTACACTATGTGTTTTACTAGGTGTCCTTTCCTAATGGTGTCTCACATCATTTTTTGTTAAAGACCGCGAGCCCATATATACGTTAAAAGTCCTAGTAGGGCAGATAATATTTTAATTTCCTATAGACTATGGGGCTCGCCATTCGTCAAGCCTCATACTTAACTTAGAGGACCTTTCCTATCTTCCCTTGGTTCTACTCTCTCGAGGAGAGAGAGAAAAGATATCTTTCTTGTCGTATATGCTTTAACTTGTCCCTTGAATTTATTGGGACTCAACAAACATCACATCAATCATTTAGTAGTCTTATCCAAATATTCCCAAATCCAAGAATACTAATCAAGTGTTTTCCTTTGGTTCTTAATTATTTTAGTTCATATTCAGTTAAACTTTAGCGATTGTCTCCTTATAACTTAATTGGCTCAAGGACATCGTTAGGGGGTGTTCTTCATTATTGTCATATGCTTTTTGTCACAATTTTCATTTACCTATAACAGATTCCGCCCATCCTATGCTCACCAATAAAGGCTTCTAGGGTGAATCTTTCATTAACGACCTACTTATTTTTTGCTTCGTGCTAACCCAATGTTTTCCGAATCCAAAGGCATCATAGGTACACCAAAATGGCTCTTATCTGTAGACTATCTTTAATACCATTCACTCCTAACTCATTTTATCCAACCCATTCTCTGAAAAATATTCGAATACTAAGATTCCATTGGACTAGATGTTACAAAAATCATCCACGCAATCAATATTTTTCAAGATTATGGCTTGTAATAGACCTAATTAGGGTTTCTAAACATCATTATAAATAGAAATGTTATTTATAATATGTAAACAAGCCTTTAGGAGCCGTAGTTAGTAGATTTAGGTTTTAGTTCAGTTTATTTTCGTAAAAACTTTGCTCGTTTCAACTAGGCTCAGTTTGAACCTAAGCGTTTTCTATTAAAGTATTCAGTAGTTTATTTTGTTGTTCTTTCACAAACATTAAGATTAGTTAATGATCAAGCTATTACGTAATATCTATCACATCTGATTCAATCAATTGAGTAATTTCTTAACCCTTTCTCTTACTTTAATTTACTTGTGTTTTTCTGCATGTTTAAATTAATTTTAAGAGTTATGTCATCTAGATCCATGAGAGGCTAAGTCTCTAGAAAGAATAACGAGTGGATGTGGGAGTACTTAAATGAGGAATGTGGGTTTCCCATAGAAATTAATTGGTTTTAAATTATGTGTGCCTAAACCTTAGGATTGATGACCTTAGGAACTAATCTGGTTTAAACAAGGTTCGGAGATAAGTTTGTCGAGTAAATCATAATATATCCTAATGGGGAAAGTGAAGTCAGCAGATAAGCGAGTACCCATTGATTAGTTTTTTTTATATAAAATGGGCCCGAAAGCCATTACTTCGTATTAACAAGAATCAACAATTACAAAGTCATGGATATCACAAGGATACTCCATGTTGAAGGAAAGGGTACAACGTTTATTTAACGCAAGCTTACAAAGGTAATCCTCAACACTATTACTCATACGACCGACCCATACAATTTTAAAATCTGTAAAGGAATCCAACAAACCAAAGATCTCCTTCAATCGATAACCGATGATTCTTATAATGATTCACTAAGCCTGCACAATCGGTCTCAAAAATTACCGTCGTTATATTGTTATTACGTGCCCATACAATCCCATCCTTTAAAGCCTTTGCCTCTACCCACTCCATGTTCATCCGAGTCTCTCTATACCTCACAAGACCACTTAAAACAAACTCATCATAGTTTTGGGCAATAACCCCAAGACCTACTGAATTATCAATAATAGTCATATCCACATTGATATTAATAAAGGAACTTGGGGGCTTGTTCCACTTTTGGGGCCACAAGTCTTGGGGATTAGAGGCACATTTGTGAGATTATAAATCTTGAAATCATCCCCTAAAGCTCTAGCTCATTCCCACATAATCCGAGCATCATCTTCCTTGCCCAGATACATGGCATTATTGCAACTATTCCAGACGTTCCATAAAACTGTGATGAAGCTCTCATAAGCCTTTAAATGCAAGAGACAGGTAACATCCTCTAACCAATCAATACTCACATAATCATTATCAAGTAAGCGACCATCAAGCCCGCCTAGGAAGATAACCTCACACCCTAAGGCAATCTCTTAAGGCATCGATAGTAGATTCTTCCCCCATCCTGCATCGAAGGCACCCACTTCTAGATACTTGAAAAATTGAGGCAACTCTGACATTTTTCAGAAGTAAGACATGTTCAACCCTCCATGCGAAGATGTAGATTTTAGGGAGAACACGGAGCTTCCAAATAGTGTGCCAAAAGGGATGATGTAGACTATACCTCATCTTACTAAGGATAAGCCACGAATAACCCGATTTTGAAGAGTGGCATCTGGACTTGTTGTGAAAACAAACAATTCTATCCAGCGGACCATTCTAAATAAGTGGCAAGGCACAAATTTGGTCACTTAACATGTTGCCATAAAAGTTCCCCCATCTGACCTCTATCCCACTCACAAGAATTTGGCATCCACAACTCGTTCAACCTATCCTGATTGTCATTAAAAGAAGTCTACAAATATTTTACATCAAGACCTTTAAAACCCTATTTATCAAGCCCGAACCTTGCTTTCATGTCATCACCAATTTTCCACCTAAAGCCACTTTTAAGGGCTTTAACTGCATGTAAGATACTCTTCCAAGAATATGAGGGTTTATCGTCCGCCTTAGGGTGGAACACATCACCTTTTGGGAAGTATTTAGAGCTGAGAACATGATAGCATAAAGTGTTTTTGTGATTAATAAGCCAACACACATTTCTTCCTAGAAGCGCTATGTTGAAGAGCCTAAGATCCCTGAATCCGAGCCCACCCATGCCTTTTGGTTTACATAAAGAATCCCACGCCATCATCGCCCATCCACAACCTTTGTTGTTGTTTGCCCACCAAAAGCTCCTCATTCTTTAGAGCATCTCATCAAGTGTGCCTCTAGGAACAAGAAAAAATTGAAAGAGCATAAGTAGGTAAGGACTATAAAACATATTTAATAAAAATGTCATTACCACTATAGGATAAAAGCCTTTTTGACCAACCTTTTATCCTAATGGAGAACCGATCAATAATATGTTGAAAAGCCTTCATTTTGTTCTTGCCAATCATTCAAGGCAAACCAAAGTAATTATTCACGGTTTCAAGTAACCACATGCCCAAGATAACATTTAGCTGCAATCTTTGATTCCTCAGAGTATTAGGGCTGAAGTAGATGATGGATTTGGATGAATTAACCTTCTAACCTGAAATCTTTTCGAAATACTTTAAGATATCCTTAATGGTCTTAACCTCCTATTTTTTTATTCCTTATGAATAGAAGAGCATCATCAGAAAAAAAAAGATGGTTAATACTGGGCCAATCTTGACTTGCCCGAATGCCCCGGTATTTACCCTTAATTTGGGCCCCCTGGCAACCTGGATAGAGCTTCCAAACAAAATAAGAAAAGATAGGGTGAGAGTGGATCTCCATGACAAAGTCCTTTCTCCGGGACGATCTCCTTAATAAGGGTCCTGTTAGACTTAATGACATAACTCACCGTGCGAACACAACGCATCACCAAAGCCACCTAGATAGCCGAGGACCCCATTTTTCACATCACCTTCTCTAAAAAATCCCACTAGACCTGATCATAAGCATTACTCATATGAAGCTTGATGAAAAAACCTTTTTTCAGGCCATTTTTAGAGCTCTAAAGGTAATGCATAAGTTCATGAGCGATGAGGAAATTATAATGAATCATGCGACCCGGAACAAACGCACTCTGGTTATGGCTTGTACAAACTGGAACAATAGTCTTTTACAGTGCTTGCACTCGGGCCAAACATCTTTAACACTACCCACACTTGCTATAGGTGTAGCCTGAGGTTTAGGACTCGAACGCCGATTGCTTCTGTCTCTACTGGAGTACCCCACTGAATATATAGAAATGTTGTGATGTTATTTTGATCTCTTTGATGCTAACTAATATGACTTCCTAGTTGATCTTTTTCTTGAGTCTCTAGCTTCAAAATCAGCATGTCTTTTCTCTTTACTCAGCTCATCGGCTTTATGTGCTCGGTCAACCAATACAATGAATTCTTTCAGCTCAGGAATTCCAACTAGAAGCTTAATGTCTTCATTTAACCCTTCTTCGAATCTTTTACACATAGCAGTCTCAGTCAAAATACATTCTCGAGCATATTTTCTAAGTCTGACAAATTCCCGATCTTATTCTGACACAGTCATATGACCCTATTTAAGCTCGAGGAATTCTTTACATTTCTAATCCAGAAACCTCTAACTAATGTATTTCTTTCGAAACACGATTTGAAAGAATTCCTAGGTGGTCCGCTATCTCGGCACAATAGAAATCAATGTATTCTGATAAGTTGAATCTTTCAACAAAGATACAGCACACTTAACACATTCAGCCGGAGAATAGGATAGTTCGTCAAAAACCCTGATTGTATTCTCTAACCAGAATTCTGCCCTCTTAGGATCATCTTTAATAGTAGCTTGAAATTCTTCAGCCCCGTATTTACGGATCTTATCAACTGGTCGCTTACTGACTCGTATAGGTTCCATACCTTAAGGAATAGCGAGAACCGGTTGGGGAGCAGGAGGGGGTGGAGGTTGTTGAGCAGGTGAATCATTCATGGTGAATCATTCATTCATCATCTGGAAGAAGGCTTCCTTAGCCTCTCCTCCCCAAACCTCAGATATGAGCCTTATTCCTCTCGATGCTACTCCGTGAACGGAGGCTTGAGCATTACTCTCTACTTCATCGGAGTCAACTCGGTTAGACGTCATTGCTATATGAAAACATGTTTTAAAATGATCAGAAGATATCATACTATCACAGGTTATATAATGGCATGTATAACTAGACTCGTACACACTACGTTCAGTTTGAGAATCGACTAAACCGTAGCTCTAATACCAATAATTGTAACACCACAGGGTTACGAAGCATTACCAGAGTTTACAATTCAAACGGACAGAAATTTCAAACATTTCATATCATTTCAATACACATATTAAAACTAAGTCAAAACATTCATATTGTCCCTTAAACGAGCCCTCGAGGCCCTAAATACACATTAGAAATAAGTCGGGACTAAATCAGAAACTTAGAGAATTTTTAAGAAAATAGTGAAAATTTTTAACACTATAACGGTCACACACCAAATGGGAACTGGAAGTAGAGACACAAGACCGTGTCCAAGCCGGTGTCCGTGCCCGTGTGCCAGGCCTTGTGCTAGGTTGTGTAACAGTCAGACTTGCAACCCTTTGAAAGCTACAAGGGATACGATCGTATCACCTAGCCGTGTGTCACACACACACCTGTGTCTTTTCTTGTGTGGACGAAAATAGGTCATTTTACAAGCCATTTTTCTCACCTAATTTGGCATGTACCTACACTCAACATTGCACATACTTACAAGCCATAACAAGGCATCTAAATCAAGCATAAACAAGTCATATACACATGGTACAACATTATACAACCAATATGTCCTTAGGAACCTCAAATGACAACATCAAAACATATATAAACATGTACTCTATTTGGCCAAATAATCAACTAACTACTAAGCATATTTGTATCAATTCATGCCATTTAGTTTACTTATCAAACTTCTCAATTGGTACCAAATATACCATTCTAAACTGGCACCAAGTCACCATACAAGTCATGTATACTATAGTACCAATTCACCACAATTTCATCATATTACAAAAGACATTTAACTATCATTTTACCTTTCATTAATTAAACACAAAACAAGCCACACATCAACCATGTCAATGCTACTTATATACATATCAAAATATGTCAAACACAAGCCAAATCAAATGGTCATATATACAACAAAACATATAGGCCAGCATTAGCCACAATACCTATACATGTCATAACCAAAATTAAACAGCCGAATGTACCAAAAGAGCCAGGATAGTGTGATATAGCTCCAAGAAGCTTCCAACCCGAATGAGCTTCCGATTAACTATAAAGCATGAAAAATAACAAGAGTAAGCATTTAAGCTTAGTAAGTTCGTATAACATTGAACATAACTTACCATTTAATCACATAATAGGTAAATAAACATAGCATATCCCAACACAATTTGGCCAAATTCCTAAGCACATATATACCAACCATGTTAGCCATGTAAATACATATATAAACCAATAATCATGGATGAGCACAACAATTGATTAAATTTCATATACATATATTCTCCAATTTAATTTTCCATATACCGTGTAATAATATTTCCATATAATTCATATGTACCCCTATAATATTCTGTAATAAACCCTTACCATTTAATATCAGAATAATGACCGTTGCACCATTTATAATATCATTAGATACCCGGGATAGCTCACACATAGTGTGCTAAACCATATAACTGTAATCTGTCAAATCTTGTACATGTATGCTCATACGAGCTATAAATTGATATGCTCACATGAGCTGTAAATCGGTATACACTCATAAGCTGTAGGTCAAAAAGTAGCTACATGATGCTGCTCACACGAGCTATGGAGTATCCGCAATACATGCCAAACCTCAGCCATCGGTAGGACGTTCAGGACCAACAACTAAATCATGTAATGTAACATCCCGAAATAGGGCCTAGTCAGAATAGTGATTTTGGGACCACAAATCTGACACCAAAATATTTATTTTATGATTAGTATGAGGTCTATAATATGAGAATATGTATGTGTTAAGATTTCATGAAGAAATTCTTTGAGTAAAGTGTCCAATTGGAAATTAGGGACTAAATTGAATAAATTGTAAAACTTGGGTTCTAGAAGCAATTTGTATGAAATTACTTTAGATTATAAATTAGAAGGCTCTGGAGAGCAATTTTCCCAATTTCTAAATTTTTGGACAAAAATGGGCTTGGATGGATGAAATCTTAAAGAAAGGGCTTAAGGGCATTTTGGTCATTTGGCATTTTAATGAAATAAAATGGGAAAAAGAAGGCACAAATCAGCCATCTTCTCCCTTGTACCAGCTAAAATTCTCAAGTCCTCCATATCTAGGGTTTTCAACATTTTCAAGCTCAATAGTAAGTGCTCCCAAGCCCCTTTTTAATGTTCTTCGTATTTTTGAAATCCCGTAGCTTACTCTCTCTATTTCTACCCATATTTCATACTAGGGTTCATGTTTAGAAATTTACCGATGCTTGAGTTACTTGTATTTTGATGGTTTATGGAGGGATATGAAAGTTAAAGGTGTGTTAAACATCTTTTCCTAGGTGATTTTCATGAAAAACCCCTAAAGGGACCTTTTTGCAAAAGTTATCAAATATGTGGTAGAAATGTGAAAATAATGGAAAATGTGGGCTGCCATAAGAAGGAAAAGTGTACAGCTAGGCTTGGGTAAGATAGAACATATGTATCATTATACGAGCCTAGGGACTAAATCGTAAAAATGTGAAAGGTTATGGGAAAAATGGTTATTTGGACCGGGGGTGAAATTTAACCTCATATTACAATGTGAGGTGTTAATGGTTTAATTTATTGTTATAGACCCCGAGGAACAAATTCTGGAGGTCAACCGAGGAAAGCGAAAGGTATTGGAATAACGGAAACACAACATCAAAACGAGTACCAGGTAAGTTCGGATAACTTAAAGTAAACTCATAATATGCATAATTGTATGATTTATGAATGCATGATAATTGCATTGCTGATGACATGAAAATGCATAGAATGCATCCTTGACAATGATTTGTTGGGAAATGTCTCGGTTGAAGTTAAAAAGGGAATTCAATGGATAAACCATGAATTATATGTGACTTGAGATCCTGCATGTGTTGTAGAAAGGATTTAGCCAGGACGGGCAATCCGATGATCTCAAGTATGAAAAGAATCTAGCCCGGACGGGTGTTCCTTGAGTGATCGAGCCTCTCGAAGAATATGTGTGCATTGTGGATTAGTCCGGATGGGTAATCCGAATAGGGTCTGAATGTAGCCTGGACTAGTAATTCAGATCCGAGCTCACTAAGGGTGTTTGTCGTTATAAGGGATTTAGCCTTGACTAGTAATCCCGACATCACCTTATGAGTTTACGATACGGGGGATTTAGCCTGGACTGGTAATCCCACCATAAGATGTGAGGTTCGCGGGAGTGCGTACATGAAAAAATCATTTGTATGAATTGCCGGTGATTGGATAATCCATCGAGATTTCCTAAAAACTCAACGAGAATAACACGAGATATATGTTCAAATGACATGTTGAATGATGAGCTCATCTAATATATGTAGTACATGATGTTTTGTTATATGACTAACTCATTGATTGAGTGCATGTGATAGGGAAACCACTTCCATATTTGTTGGTTTCATTATCTAATAAGGATGTATGCTAAATAGTCAATAAGTTTACTTTCTAGTTATTTGAGCTTACTAAGCATGTAAATGCTTACCCCTCTCTTTTCCCTATCTTACAGAGCTCGAGGACTCGTATAGATTGGAAGATGGTTGGAGAATCAACATACTATCAACTATTTCAGCTTTGGTATATAAACACTTATGTTTGTTCAATGGCATGTATAGAGCTTTTCAATATTTTGTTATATGTGTCATTTGATTTGCCAAGATGAAGGCATGTAAAGTTATAATTATCTTTTTGTATATGGCCATGGAAATTGGCTTATTTTGAAGTGGGCTATGACCTACAAATCTATACATGTTTATGTTCACATATGATGGTTTGGTTATAATTGACAATGAGTTATATAAACGAGCAAACCTTAAATATGTCGAGTAGACATAGAAATCCTTAAGTGCAAGATGAGAATTAACTTAGCATGTATGAAACCAATGACATGAGGTTCACATGCAATGAGGTAAATCAAAGTTTCATATTTAGAAATGTATAATTTGGCCTAAACATGCACTATAGTAATCTATAACCATAATTGGTTAGTAGAGGGTGACTTAAGGCTTGGAAAATAGCCTAATAAGGTCCACATGGGTAGACACACGGGCGTGTATCTAGGCCGTGTGTGACACACGGCTCACCCCCATTAGTGTGTGGTATGGCCGTGCGTCCCCTGCGCCTGAATTTTTAAGTCAGTATAGAACACGGGCTAAGCACACGGGCTTGTGCCTTGGCCATGTGTTTTTAACAGAATGTTGAGGTTGAAGTCAGTGTTGCACATGGGCTGAGGGCATGGGCATGTCCTAAGCCCCACGGGCGTGTGTGACGACACGGCCCCACCACACGGGCGTATCACAATTCAAAATAAGGGAAAATTCTCTAAAGTACTCAAAGTTTATCGAAAGTTCTCGGTTCTGTCCCTAACCACCCCCAGTTATGACTTAGGCCTCGATGGCCTGTCAAAGGGATGATGTGTACCTATTTGAAAGGTTTTAAATTTTGGGCAAAGGCCAATGACCCGACCTAGTAAGTTTGTAAGGATAGAATACCGGTAATCCCTCGAACCCTATCCCGGTATCGGATACAGGTGAGGGGTGTTACATGTAAACCCTAATGACATGTCATTTGTATCCTACATATTCTTAAGGTTCAAACGGGACTCAGTAATAGTCGTACTTCATTGGATATGCGATCGGTATGTACGAATAACAATTCACAGTATAATTATAATTTGATTTAAACATATATAGACGATTTAATTACACGAACTTAACTCGATGAGTTTATGTAGATACAGAGGCGATTAATCCGAGATTTCTTCTTTGCCCGATGTAACTTCCTACGAGGTCTTTCTTGATTTATATGGATAAATTTAACTCAATTTAATATATAACTCATTCAATTTAGCCCAAAATCATATTTTAGCAAAATTACAATTTTGCTCATATACTTTTAATTTCTTTGTAATTTAGTGCCTATCTCATAAAAATGGAAATTTATGCAATTTTACCATAACCCACTATAGCCGAATATCAACTAGGTCCCTATCATGCCCTCTATTACATTTATATTATAATTTCACCATGTATAATTTTCTCTTTTTCAATTTAGTCCCTAATTGAAAGTTTCACCAAAAATTTCTTTACAAAGGTTGTTTATCTAACAACAACCATCCATTTTCTAACATCAAACTTCAAAACTCATGTACATGCATCAATGTAAAACTCTAATAGTTTAACAGTTTCACAAATCCCCGGGCTAGCTAGATTAAGCTACAATAATACAGAAAACGTAGAAATCATTAAAAATGGGACAACAATCATTTACATAAGAGCAAATGAAGCTTGGCTGAATCCTAGCTATGGCATCCTTAGCAAAACCAGTTGAAAACTCAAAATGAAGAAGATGGATAAAATTTTACTTAAGTTATTTTGTCATTATTAATTAATTTACTTATATAACCTTTAAAAATTTTAAAAATTACGCAAATTCTAAGCCATGTATATCTGCTATCACTATTTATGGTTTAATTACCATATAAGGACTCTCTTACTTTAAAGTTCTATAGCTATTTAATACTTTTAGCTACTAGAACTCAACTTTTTCACTTTACGCGATTTAGTCCTTTTTATCAAATTGAGCATGTAAACAGTAAAATTTATTAACGAATTTTTTATACAGTATTTGTGGTCCTGAAACCACTATTCTGATTTCACTGAAAATGGGCTACTAAATTTGTAACATGGTTATCCAACACAGAGTTCATTACAGGAGTAATGCACGTCAAAATCAGATCTAAATCTCTCTCAAGAGTGCCACTAGCCTCAGTTTTAAATAAAGAACACGAGTAATCCTAAGCCACCTCACGAGTACCTCTAGAATCGGTAATCCAATTACCCTTGGTATTATGCAATCCCTCAATCCTATTTCTCTTGTTTCTTCGCTTTAGCCTAATAGGCCGCAAACCTAAATAAAAGCCTTAGGTCCTTCATATCCTCCCTCGGCTTCCTCCCTAAAGTGTCTATGGTCTGAGCTAGCCTGACGAATCACAGTCGAAGATAAGAATGACACACAATTTAACCAATTAGCCGAAACCAAAAACCTACTAAGCCTTTCCTTAACCAACCTGCTCCATCACGGTTGCTTGTCCACATAAACCACCCTTTGTCTAGCTTAATATCAACCAACGCTAATTCATCCATAACCTCTCAAAAGTTATTCATTACCACCCTAGGACTACGTCCCCCTACACTTCTCTTCATCATCCATAACTTCATTAAAATCTCCCTCAATGATCCAATCACCTCTCACAAGACTTCTAACTTTTTGAAGGGTTTCACATGACCTATGTCTCTAATTGGGTTCGGGATAGCCATAGAAGCCCATGAGCCGAATATGAACATTCCTCTCATTTTTAACCAAAGAGTCAACTTGATGCAATCGATAATTCTGAATAGTTACACTTACCCTATCCCTCCATAATAATGCCAACCTACTATTGCGACCATCAAGATCAACAACAAAGCATCCGTCCATTTTGCATCGAACACGGATATTCTCAAATTCATGAGCCCAAAATTTAGTTTCACTCAAGAACAAGATGCCAGGGTTTTTAATAGCGAGGAGCTGTCTCAACTCACGAACTATTGTAGGGCTCCCACAATCACGACTATTCCAACAAAGGATTTTCATGGCTCCGGGCAGGGCGATCGCCAGCCGCTGCCTTGAAAGGAGAAGCTCCCTTTGACAATTTCCTACGGACCATTCTCAATGGGCTCTTATCAAGACCTTCCTTATTCCCGGCCTTATTCTTTTTGCATTTGATCCTCGTTCTTCCAAGATTCTACCTCACGGCTAGATTAGCCTCCTTACCTATTGGTGAGCACGAATTTGATACCTCATGCCTTATTTTTGCCTTTTCTTTCCCCCTTTATATCATTACAAAACCCCTTCCATACTTTTGGACCTCCCACCCTCTTATTTTTGTTTTCTCTAATTTCTAGGGTTTTGATTCTGTTTCACCAAAAACCCGCACCCTAATTTAGCTGTCCCAATTTAACCCTTATCCAATTACCATATTGGAATTTCAAATTATCAATTCTTTTGATACTTTCAACCTGCCCGCATTTTTAACTGTGATGTCCTATACAACTGCATATATAGCAAAATGTAAAAAGTCGTTCATACTTGATGGCACACATGATCTTATCTTCATCAGTCCCAACCATATGTACAACCCATCTCAAGGGTTTAAAGATATCCAATTTAACCCTTACCCAAATATAATCAATCTAGCAGCCGTCTCTGTCTCTCCAATCAATAGCCAAGACCTCTCCTATCGCTCCCCTAACATTAATGGCCATTTGACAGTCCATTCTTTCAAAGGGGATGTTATAAATTCAGACCTAAAATGGCACATGGTGAAAATTATAGCAGCTCATTTCTTGTCCTTTCACAAATGGAACCATGGAAAAAAAACACTGATCAAAGCTCCAAGGGGCCAAATTAAAGATCCTTTCCTTATCTTCCTTTGACCCAAATTTCACCAAGAATGGACCATCCACCATTTCACCATAGAAATTTTAGAACCCGATACATCGCTTCCCTATTGATTTTTTCCTCAGCCATAATTTTTCCCACCACCCATACCTCAAAACCCTACATGTCAGATTCTGTTGTATTTTGGCACACCACTATTTCCTTCTCAAACTATGAAAATTTTAGATTTGCAAGCATCTCATTCAGTTCATCGTCCATAGTGATCACCCAAAAGCACCCCAACAGCCCCAAACACCAATAGCTAGACAAACACACTGCACAAGCACCAGGCCTTTTAAACGCGTGACAAAGCCAAAGACAACTACCCATCGAGAACTAAATATTCCACTGCCCCCAACGCAACCACAAGAGAACCACAAGAAGCGAAAAAATAAAGAAGGATAACTAGATAAAGGAATAATAGAAAAACCATAGAGTAAAAAAAATGATAACTAAAACGAGTAGAAAGGACAATCCTAAGATGATGTGACAAGAATAAATCACAAACAGGCTTATCAACGATCAAGAAAAACACAAAGGAGTGAAAACCACCCAAAATTAACCTTATTAGACAGTCCCTTTCAATTACATAAAATGGAAAAGAATACATGGAATTAAGGAGAAATGAAAAGAAGGCGAGATGATATAAGGAAAATAAGGAGAAGAACTGTAACGTCCCAAAAATCTCGAAACCCAAAAATCCCGAAATCTCAAATTTTTCTTTTTGTGCTTAGCAATTCAGGTTAAGTGTTAATTACGCGATGGTAGGTCTAGGTTAAGGGTTGAGTTCGAATCTAAGGGTAGAATAAATTATAGTATAATTATTAAAGGACCCTGATGGCAAGCAGTTGGGCTTTTAAATAAATATAAGGGAAAAAGAGCATAAAAAAGCCTTGTGGAGGAGTGGTTAAGTGAAGCCACTTAGGGGGTAGGGAGGTGGCGTTAGTGGCTAGCAAGAAGATCCAAGGTTCGAATCCTAGCTTAGTATTTTTAGAAGTATAATTTTAGCCTTCTAGAAGAGTGGAAGTGGCGTGAAGATGAACTCCAAGGGGAGTGTTCAGAAGAGAAAAGTTAGGAAATAGATTAGGGAGTTATCAAGAGAAAAACGAGACAATGAGAAGGGGGAAGTGATGGAGTCGAATGGGGAATTTAGCCATGAGGAATTCGGCTATAGGGGCTATAAATAGGTGCCGAATGTAAGGTTGCCAGGCTAATGCCGAAATCTTTTTCACCTTGTTACCAGAAACCCTTTTCTCTTCAAGATCCAAAAAGTCGAAAAGCCTTACTTCTTTCTTTCTTTTCTTGTGCCGATTTCCATTCTTCCTCTACTTCATTGCTGACTTTTATTTCTTTTTCCTTGAAGCCAAATAACTCTCTTTTGCCATACAAAATCGCAAAGGGTAGAAACTTTCTTGGCCGAATACTCTTTGACCAAATCTAGTGTAAGTGTTTCCTCTTCCAATCTATTTTTGCTAAAGTATCGATTATTATTCCTCACTTCTTCTAATCGGTTTTGGGTAGGAATAAGTATCGAATTCAGTTTTGGATCCCTGTCGATTTGCTCTTCGGGTAAGGGGCTTTGGTAAGTACTCTTAATCTTAGTTGGCCGAATAGTTAGAGTTAAGGTAAGGGGACTTGTGTTGGATATGAGTCACCTATTATTCTGGTTTCTAATAGTTAAGATTGATGCAGATCTAGGAGTTGATCGTGGTTAGTGATTTAAGAAGGGGTTGTTATACTTATCGCGCAAGGTAAGGTTAAGGTGAGGTTTCAGTTTTAGTAAAGATATGTATTAAGCATGTGGTTAATTGAAGGGTGATATTGTTTGTAGTTTGGTGACTAGGGGAATCACAGCATGCTTGCTTACTAGGTGTGTACACACACTACACACACACAATGAATCGGCAAAAGCCAAAATGCTGAATAGTAGAAAAGTCGAAATGTCGAAAAGCCGAAAGTTGGGCTACGGTAGTCTTGCAAGTGCGTGAACACTCGTGAGGAGGAAACTGATAGGTTGTCTGAGGCCGTGGGTGATTCCATGGACTTGGGCTGTGAATTGGCCAACTGGGCTAGAATAGGCTTAATGAGACTGCCCAAAATAGGCAAAAATTGATAATTGATACTATGTGATGGAAATCGTATGAGTACATGACTGTAAATGTGATTTGGGCCTAATGGGCCATATACAGGTGATTTGGGCCAAATGGACCATATACAGGTGATTTGGGCCGAATGGGCCATGTGAATGTGAGTGGGCTTAGTGGGCCATATGTAGGTATGTGGGTTTGACTGGGCTTTGTAAGGGGTTTTGGTCCTAGTATATGATGACTACATAAAACTTAATTAATTAATTGCGACCATGGACAAGTCAAAGGGTTAAAGTGTGGCAACGAGTATATGCATGTCTAGGATTGGATCTAGGGAGAGCTTAGTACTTAAGCGGTCTTAATGACTCACCTCCTCTTCTCTGGAATCCTACCTAGTGCATAGTATTCATTCATCTTAGCTCACAAGATTTGTTAACGGGCCAAGGTAAGTGAAAATCGTAAAGAAAGGGAAAATTACTGAAATGCCCCTAAGGGCAAAAATGACCAAAATATCCCTAGATGTTGAATGTAAGTTTTATGGATGTGACATGCACACATATGATATTCTGCTTAGGTTGCATAGGGGTTGGGAATCATGGAACGGAGGAAGTATATGAGGGTCGCATGGTTGCTTAACAATCGTGGATCTACCGATGACTTTTAAGCCCAATGTGTAAATGCAGGTAGTTCCGCAACTGGGCTACCATAGATGTGCTGGATGGGTGGGTCGATATTTATATCCCCACATGGTGTGACGGGGGATGGAGCTGGTGTGTAGCAGATGGATTATTGGAATGGGATTGCATTGCATGTGATGTATGGTGTTTATTGAATGCTTGTTGCTCGTCGAGGGTTGTACACACTAAGTTTGTGAAAACTCACCCCCTCTTTTATTTTATTTTTAGGTGATGCTCAGTAAAAGGTTCGATGTTTGGAAGGACTCTGGGTGGCCAGCTAGTAAGGCAACATGGACGTGTTTTTTTTTTCTTAAAAGCATACAAGTGTCTGTTTTATTAGGTACTTTTCCAGCCAGATTGTAATAGGGCTTCTATTTTGTTATTATTTGGGTTTTTATTTTCATGCGTTGTAATTACGAAATGTTGAACATGGGTTTGCTAAATCATAGTATGTTTTTCTATGCTTCCGCAACAAAATTTTAAAATGATAGGTTTTCATAAAATCATATGTTTTAAACAGGTTTTTGTAATTGAAAAATAAAATGAGTTTTTATAAGTTAATTAAGGTTTCTTTTATTTTAAGAAGGGTTTTCAATGAAAACACGTTTTTCATTAAAACACTTCAATACGATACGCCAGATTCGGTCTTAACGTCCGGGTCAAGTTTGGGTGTTACATTTAGTGGTATCAGAGTCCAGGTTGCAAAACTCGGGCTGTGAAGTGGGACTTATTACTATTTGGTTTCTTTTTCTACTTATTATTTTGATTTTAAAAAAATATTTTGGACCACAATGTTTTGGAAAAAGGAAAATCTTGCTGTGCAGCACACCGAGCCTCCAACGTTGAACCAAGTAAGTACTTTTATTCTTAAGTATGTTTAAATTATGATACAATAGAAAGTTAGAGGGCTACTTTAGATGATTTTGTTAGAGTGGAATTCAAGCCCGTAGGAACTTGAAACTGTAGAAGATTTTCGAAAACAATCTTCTCTTCAAATATTTTCATAAAACATCAGTGTAATTATTAAAATAACTTAAACTTCATAAAATTTCTAATCCAGATAATATGCGAATCGATGATGAGTGCTAGAAAAGGTGCAAGAGGCCGTGGCTGAGGCTGCGGAAGTGTTAGGGTTGAATCGTTTGCATCGGGCCATATGCCCGATGTTGGAGTAGAAGGGGCTCCGGCCTCACCTGTGGCTTGGAATGAACCGTATGATCGGGCCGCGGGAGAAGATGCATTGTCGCAGGCAATGCTAAGGATTTTGGAAAGGGTCGTTGGGCCCAATAATGACACTAGAAATCGGGGGTCCATTCTGGAGTGACTTCGTTCGAATGGGGCTGAGATATTTAAAGGCGTGGCTGGCATGGCTCCTAACATGACAGAATACTAGTTGGAGACCACTGAAAGGATAATGGAGGACCTGGACTATTCACCACAACAAAAGTTGAAAGGGCCAGTGTCACTGCTTAGGGAAGAAGCCTACCAGTGGTGGTTGACAGTGAAAGAGGGCACCCAACCGGAGCGGGTCACTTGGGAGTTTTTCAAAGCTGCATTCCAAGGGATGTATGTGGGTGTAAGCTATGTGGATGCTAGAATGAAGGAGTTCCTGAATTTGACCCAAGGAAACAAATCGGTGGCAGAGTATGAAGCGGAGTTTCTACGCCTTAGTAGTTATGCAAGAGTAGTGGTGGCAACGGAATATGAGCGTTGCATTAGGTTTGAGGACGGACTAAGAAATAGCCTTAGGGTATTGATAGCTCCACAAAGGGAGCGAGTTTTCTCAGAATTGGTGGAAAAAGCGAAGATAGCGAAGGAGGTAAAGCGCACTAAACGCTTAAATCGGGAAAAGAAAAGAGTAGGAATAAGAAGGAGGCTGAGGCTCCCGGTGTTGGACAGAGGCCTAGGGCTAGGGCCAAAAATAATGGGCCAGTTAGAGTAGGGCCCCCTGCTGCTAATCCAGGGGTGCCACCTTATGCTGATTGTGGGAGAAGCCATAGAGGCGAGTGTTGAAAGAGGATGGGAGCTTTCTTCGCTTGTGGGTCTATAGAGCATAGGATCAAGGATTGCCCCCGAATGCTAGGTCGAGTGCCAGTTGTGGTCCAAGGTGGTGCTCAGCCACTAAGGGAAGGTTAGCTGCCGCTAAAGGGTTGTGGGCAGGCTAGGGGCGGTAACAGCAATGGGCGTGGACGTAGAGCAGCAGGTAGAAATACAGGCCCTGCTGAGGCGAGACAGCCAGCTTTGGTTTATGCTTCTCGTCGCCGAGAAGATGGGGATGCCCCAAATGTGATAACGGGTATCTTCCTTATATATGAGTTACCTTACACAACATTGATTGATATTGGATCAATGCATTCATATGTTGCATGCAATATGACTAAATATTTGGGTGATATGTTTGGAGTTACTGCGAATGAGATGACTGTGATTAGTCCATTAGGGCAGTCAGTAGGAGTGAATAAGTTGTTTAGGAAGGTACCCTTAGTAGTCCAAGGGGTCACCTTTTTAGCAGATTTGATGGAGCTGTCGCTTAGTGAATTCAACTTAATCTTAGGAATGAATTGGCTGGTAAAGCACCGAGCCACCTTGGATTGCGCTGCAAAGCGAATGGTGTTAAGAACGGCGGAAGATAAAGAAGTAGTGGTGATTGGTGAACGCTAGAACTATCTGTCGAACGTGATTTCGGCGTTAAGGGCTGAGAAGTTTGTACGAAAGGGATGCAAAGCCTTTTTGGCTTATATTAGTAATACGGAGGCTAAGAACCTTACTGTTAAGGAGTTGAAAACCGTAAGGAAATTTCTGATGTCTTTCCCGAGGAGCTGCTTAGGTTGCCACCCAGCAGGGAAGTAGAATTTGGAATCGAGTTGTTTCTTGGGATGGCTCCGGTGTCTATCGCTCTTTATCAGATGGCACCAAAGGAGTTGGTAGAACTTAAGGCACAAATTTAGGAATTGTTGGATCGAGGATTCATACGACCAAGTGTGTCTCCATCGGGAGCACCGGTGTTATTCGTGAAGAAGAACGATGGAACCTTGCGAATGTGTATCGACTATCGACAGTTAAACAAGTTAACTGTTAAAAACAAGTACCCTCTATCGAGAATCGATGATCTTTTTGATCAGTTTTGGGGAGCTTCTATTTTCTCAAAAATTGACCTGTGTTCGGGATATCACCAATTGAGGGTTAAGAAGGTGGATGTTCATAAGACAGCTTTCAGAACTCGTTATGGGCACTATGAGTTCTTGGTGATGCCATTCGGGCTGACGAACGCACCTGCCGGTTTCATGGATCTCATGAATCAGGTTTTCCAACCCTACTTGGAGCGGTTCGTTGTTGTCTTTATAAATAACATTTTCGTGTACTCAAGAAATAAGGATGAGCATGATGCACATTTAAGGATTGTGTTGCAGATTTTGAGGGAGAAGTAGCAGTATGCCAAATTCAGTAAGTGTGAATTCTAGCTAAGGAAGGTTACTTTTCTTAGACATGTGGTGTCGGCTGAGGGGATTAAGGTGGATCCCCGAAAAATTGAAGCGGTGTTAGACTGGAAAACACCCAAGTCGGTATCAGAAATTTGAAGTTTTCTGGGCTTGGCAGGATGCTATAGGCAGTTTGTTGAGGGCTTTTCAGTAATTGCTGCACCCTTAACTAAGTTGTTGAGGAAGGAGGTACCATTTGTTTAGACAGACAAACAACAAGAGAGTTTTGGAAAACTTAAGAAATTTTTAACTGAGGCTCCTGTGTTGATTCAGCTAGTGCCTGGGAAGGAGTTTACGGATTATAGTGACGTGTCGCATGTGGGCTTGGGATGTGTATTGATGCAAGAAGGAAAGGTGGTTGCGTATGCATCACGATAACTTAAAACTTATAAAGTGAACTACCCAACCCATGATTTGAAGTTAGCTGCGGTGGTTTTCGCACTTAAAATATAGAGGCATTACTTATACGGGGAAAAGTGCGTAATTTATTCAGACCACAAGAGTTTGAAATACCTCCTTATCCAAAAGGAGCTTAACCTTAGGTAGCGTAGGTGGATGGAATTATTGAAGGATTACGATTGTACGATTGAATACCACCCTGGCAAAGTGAATGTGGTAGCCAAAGCGTTGAGTCGCAGGGCTAAGTTGGACTTGAAGGCTATGCTCGCCCGTTTAAGCTTGTTGGATGATGGTAACTTGTTAGTTGAGCTTCTGGTAAAGCCGGTGTAGGTCGAGCAGATAAGGAGTAAGAAACTAGTGGATGAGACCTAGGTGCTCATTTTAAACAAGTGGAGAGTGGGGAGACATCGGATTTTGGGATAAATAGTGAAGGAGTATTGTGTTTCTGTGGAAGAATGTGTATACCAAAGGACGATGATCTACGATAGTCTATTTTGCGGGAAGCGCATAGCAGCCTCTATGCTATGCATCCTGGCAGAAACAAGATGTATCAAAATTTGCGTGAGCTTTATTGGTGGCCTGGACTTAAGCACGAGGTTATGGAGTTTGTAAACAAATGTTTGGTTTGTCAAAAGGTGAAGGCGGAACATTAGTTGCCTTCGGGATTGCTTCAGCCAGTGAAGATTCCACTCTAGAAGTGGGAAAGGATCACTATGGACTTTGTTAGTGGGCTACCCTTGACGCCTACTAAGAAAGACTCGAAATGGGTTATAGTGGATCGGTTAACCAAGTCTGCCCATTTTGTACCGGTTCACACCAATTACTCATTACAAAAGCGGGATAGGCTATATGTGGCAGAGATTGTAAGATTGCATGGAGTGCCAGTATCCATAATATCTTATAGGAACCACGTTTCACTTCATGATTTTGGAACAAGTTGCATGAGACGTTAGGTACTAGGTTGAATTTCAGTACGGCATTCTACCCTCAAACTGATGGACAGTCAGAAAGGGTGATTCAAGTATTGGAAGATATGTTGAGGGGATGAGTGATTGAGTTTCGAGGTAAATGGGAGGACTATTTTCCATTAGCCGAATTCGCGTACAATAATAGTTACCAAGCAAGCATTGGGATGCTCCATACGAAGCACTGTATGGGCGACGGTGTCAAACCCTAACATATTGGATGGAGATGCGCGAACGGAGAGTTTTTGGCCCTGAGTTAGTAGCTGATACTGAGGATAAGGTAAAATTGATTCGGGATCGGTTGAAGGAGGCCTCGGATAGGCAATAGTCATATGCTGACCTTAAGTATTGAGAAATAGAGTATGCAGTGGGAGACTTAGTTTTTCTGAAGGTCTCTCCGTGGAAGAAAGTGTTAAGGTTTGGACGAAAGGGTAAGCTAAGCCGAAGGTTCATTGGGTCATATCGGGTTGTAAGGCGGATTGGGCCAGTCGCTTACCAGCTGGAGTTACCTCTTGAGCTAAGCCAAATCCACGACGTGTTTCATGTTTCCATGCTAAGGCAGTATCACTCGGATCCTTCACATGTCGTGACGATTGAAGAAATCGAGGTCAGGCCAGACCTAACTTTCAAGGAAGAGCCCATACAAATAATTGGTTAAGATGTCAAAGAACTAAGAAGGAAGTCCGTTCCATTAGTCAAAGTGCTTTGGTGGAATCACAAGGCCGAGGAGGCTATTTGGGAACCTGAGGAAGCGATGTGACGTCAATATCCTGAACTGTTTGAATCAGGTAAAATTTCAAGGATAAAATTTCTTTTAGGGGGGTAGAGTTGTAACGTCCCAAAAATCTCGAAACCCAAAAATCTCGAAATCTCAAAATTTTCTTTTTGTGCTTAGCAATTCAGTTTAAGTGTTAATTACGCGATGGTAGGTCTAGGTCAAGGGTTGAGTTCGAATCTAGGGTATAAAAAATTATAGTATAATTATTAAAGGAAACCTGATGGCAAGCAGTTGGGCTTTTAAATAAATATAAGGGAAAAAAGGGCATCAAAAAACCTTGTGGAGGAATGGTTAAGTGACACCACTTAGGGAGTAGGGAGGTGGTGTTAGTGGCTAGCAAGAAGATCCACGGTTCGAATCCTAGCTTAGTATTTTTAGAAGTTTAATTTTGGCCTTCTAGAAGAGTGGAAGTGGCGTGAAGATTGACTCCAAGGGAGTATTTAGAAGGGAAAGTTAGGAAATAGATTGGAGAGTTATCAGAGAGAAAAACGAGGAGATGAGAAGGGGGAAGTGATGGAGCCGAATGGGGAATTTAGCCATGAGGAATTCGGCTATAAGAGCTATAAATAGGTGCCGAATGTAAGGTTGCCAGGCTAATGCCGAAATCTTTTTCACCTTGTTACCGAAAACCCTTTTCTCTTCAAGATCCAAAAAGCCGAAAAGCCTTACTTCTTTCTTTCTTTTCTTGTGTCGATTTCCATTCTTCCTCTACTTCATTCCCGACTTTTCTTTCTTTTTTCTTGAAGCCGAATAACTCTCTTTTGCCATACAAAATCGCAAAGGGCAGAAACTTTCTTAGCTGAATACTCTTTGATCGAATCTAGTGTAAGTGTTTTCTCTTCCAATCGGTTTTTGCTAAAGTATCGATTATTGTTCCTCACTTCTTCTAATCAGTTTTGGGTAGGAATAGGTATCGAATCTCAGTTTTGGATCCCTTCCGATTTGCTCTTTGGGTAAGGGGCTTTGGTAAGTACTCTTAATCTTAGTTGGTCGAATAGTCAGAGTTAAGGTAAGGGGACTTGTGTTGGATACGAGTCACCTATTATTCTGGTTTCTAATAGTTAAGATTGATGCAGATCTAGGAGTTGATCGTGGTTAGTGATTTAAGAAGGGGCTATTGTACTTATCGCGCAAGGTAAGGTTAAGGTGAGGTTTCGGTTTTAGTAAAGATATGTATTAAGCATGTGGTTAATTGAAGGGTGATATCGATTGTAGGATGGTGACTAAGGGAATTGCAGTAGCTTGCTTGCCAGGTGTGTACATACACTGCACACACACAACGAATAGGCAAAAGCCAAAATGCCGAAAAGCTGAAAAACTGAAATGCCAAAAAGCTGAAAAACTGAAATGCTGAAAAGCCGAAAGTTGGGCAACGGTAGTCTTGCAAGTGCGCGAACACTCGTGATGAGGAAACCGATAGGTTGTCTGAGGCCATAGGTGATTCCATGGACTTGGGCTGTGAATTGGCCAACCGGGCAAAAATAAGCTTAATGTGCCTGACGGGCTATTGGGCCCATAATAGGCAAAAATTGATAATTAATGCTATGTGATGGAAATCGTATGAGTACATGACTGTAAATGTGATTTGGGCCTAATGGGCCATATATAGGTGATTTAGGCCTAATGGGCCATATACAGGTGATTTGGGCCTAATGGGCCTTATGAATGTGAGTGGGCCTAGTGGGCCATATGTAGGTATGTGGATTTGACTGGGCTTTGTAAGGGGTTTTGGGCCTAGTATATGATGACTACATAAAACTTAATTAATTAATTGCGACTGTGGACAAGTCAAAGGGTTAAGGTGTGGCAACGAGTATATGCATGTCTAGGATTGGATCTAGGGAGAGCTTGGTACTTAAGCGGTTTTAATGACTCGCCTCCTCTTCTCTAGAATCCTACCTAGTGCATAGTATTTGTTCATCTTAGCTCACGGGATTTGTTAACGGGCCAAGGTAAGTGAAAACCGTAAAGAAAGGGAAAATTACCGAAATGCCCGTAAGGGCAAAAATGACCAAAATACCCCTAGGTGTTGAATGTAAGTTTTATGGATATGACATGCATACATATGATTTTCTGCTTAGGTTACATAGGGGTTGGGAATCATGGAATGCAGGAAGTATATGAGGATCGCATGGTTGCTTGACAATCATGGATCCACTGACGGCTTTTAAACCCAATGTGTAAATGCAGGTAGTTCCGTAACCGGGTTACCATAGATGTGTCGGATGGGTGGGTCGATATTTATATCCCCACATGGTGTGACGGGGGACGGAGCTAGTGTGTAGTGGATGGATTATTGGAATAGGTTTGCATTGCATGTGATGTATGGTGTTTATTGAATGCTTGTTGCTCGTCGAGGGTTGTACACACTAAGTTTGCGAAAACTCACCCTCTCTTTTATTTTATTTTCAGGTGATGCTCAGTAGAAGGTTTGATGTTTGGAGGGACTCTCGGTGGCCAGCTCGCAAGGCAACATGGACGTGTTTTTTTCTTAAAAGCATACAAGTGTATATTTTATTAAGTACTTTTCCAGCCAGATTGTAATAAGGCTTCCATTTTGTTATTATTTGGGTTTTTATTTTCATGCGTTGTAATTATGAAATGACAGGTTTTCATAAAATCATATGTTTTAAATAGGTTTTCGTGATTGAAAAATAAAAAGGGTTTTTATAAGTTAATTAAGGTTTCTTCTATTTTAAGAAGGGTTTTCAATTAAAACACGGTTTTCGTTAAAACACTTCAATGTGATACGCCAGATTCGGCCATAATGTCCGGGTCAGGTTTGGGGTGTTACAAAAACTAAGAGATTTAGCCACTGAGCCCGACGTCGAGGCAGCATAACCCACTAAGCGCAAGCGACCAAGAGAGGACTATCCTGACAGTGTGCCCCCAGAATGATCAAGGACGTCTCCTCCTTACGCTTCGAGAGATCAAAACCCCTCCTCCACCAATGCTGAACTTATCGAACATACAAACAACAAACCCCTTTTTCGCATGACAATGCCAATGTCATCACCCACCAAGGACCCAAGCCGCTACCCCCACCGCATCCACAAAAGAACCACAAGGAACCACTAAATAAAGAAAATAACTAGCACTACAACAAAATAGGTTTTTAGCGGCGCTTGAAACGCCGCTAAAGACAATGTCGCTAACATTTTGCGATGTTTATGTAAAAAAACACCGCTAAAGAACATGAATTTTAGCGGCATTTTTTAGAAAGCGTTACTAAAAAACGTGACCTTTAGCGGTGCTTTTCTCAAAAACACCACTAAAGAACATGACCTTTAGCAGCACTTTTCATACAAACGTAGCTAAAGAACGTTAGCTTTAGTGGCGCTTTTCTCAAAAACCTGCTAAGAATGTCACCTTTAGCGGCACTTTTCATGCAAATGCCACTAAAGAACATGACCTTTAGCAGCGCTTTTCTAAAAAATGCCACTAAAGGTAATGTTCTTTTGCGGCGTTTTTAGTAAGAACGTCATTAATTTTAGCAGATTTCTAATATCCTATTTTCATTCATATACAATCCTACTTGTAACATCAAATCCAACCAATAACAACAAATCTAAATGATACTTCAAAAATCCAACAAAAGATATATTATCTAAATTAATAAATGAAATAACAAAATATTCTTACAGTAATGTTAAAAGTTATATTGTTAAAACATTCTTACAATAAGAAAATAAATGTCTAAGATGGTGGATTCTACAACTGCTGGAACATCTTCATCATATTCTGAAGCTATAGTTGGAGTTCGTTGTATTTTCTATTTTGCTCTGCTTCCCACACTGTTTCCTCCACTTTAAGTTGTAGCTGGAGTTCTTCATATTTTTTTGAACCTCAGCTTCTCTCGATGCTGCCTCCGCTTTAAGTTGAGCAACTTGCTCAACTATGCTCGCTTGCATCTGAGTCATTTGATCTCTTAATATCTAAACTTCAGCTTGAGCTTGACTCTCCAAAGGCATGTATTGCTACGAGTTGGATCTAAAATATTGGGTTGGGTTAACACCATATCCTTGAAATCAGACCCGACCATATCTTTCAGGACCCAAAACTTTAGTAATAATTCTATTATCAATGTCCTCAAGATTAATAGAACTATCACTCAAAGCAATCGCTTCATACTCCGCCTTTTTATCCTTTAGTTTCACCTAATAAATCAATCAAAAAATTAGAAACGAAATATATAATAAAAATAAATGCAACATAACTTAACATTATTTAAAAATACTAACAATGAATTAAACCATTATAATTAAAACATTATGATTAAAAATTATAAATATTTAAAATAAATCAAATTTTATTAAGTAAATATACCATAATTTCTCCAACTTCAGAAGTCATTAAAGATCTATCTTTCTTCCTATGTGTAATGTCAAAAAGCTGAAGGCGTCTAACTTTTTGACCAGATGAGAATTCCTACAATATAGTAGTAAAAATATTATTTAATAGAAAGAATTAATATTTGACATAATTAGTAAATTCAAAATACCTTGGCCTCAGCTACACAAGCAAAAGTTTTCGACCCTGCTGTGTGCGTGAATTTTTGTTTTTGCCTGTTGCTTGTTCCAACTCACTTACGGTCATACATTTTGAAATTATTATTATGTATATAGTAAATACTATAAACCAAAATAATTATAAGAGTTTGGAAGTACGTAATACCTCTCCTTTCTTTGAATTCCAAAATCTAACTGCATCTTCCCATTGGTACCTCAGCATTCCCGGTGGGACATTTCTCAATTTCTCTTTGAGGCTTATATCTTAAAATTTTCTTTTTTAAAGTGCTTTTATGGTCTCTCCATTTTTTCCCAATGCCTTTGTGATATAAGTATCCGAGACCTCTAAAGCAAATCTCTCTTAAAAAAACACAAGTTTAGAAAGTAAATATAAATGAAACTTAAACCAAAGTATTAAATTACATTAATGTTTTGTTACCTTAATATTACCGAGAGCTTGATTTTTGTTACTATCAGGCATTTGATGCCATGATTCGTAGTTGATAGGCAACATATTGGCATTTCGTGCTATAATGCCCAAATATCTTGCTAAACGTCGAGCTTCTGATCCAACAGGCTAACCAATATTGTTTCTAGATACTTTGACACGCTCGACAGGATTTAACTTGTATAAATCTTTTAGTAGTGCATGTCCTCTAGTTCTGCGCGACCCACTGCTTTCAGTTGAAAAATGGTATATTATAATATAAAACTTTGAAAAAGAAATCAATAATATTACTTTGAATTTCTGCAGGCTCGTTGGGTGTTTCCAGAACATTCGAAGATCCAATAGCAGTCTGTTTTTCACTATTTGTTTCTTCCGAATTTGAAGTATTCTGAAAAATACTTAGATCTCGTAATCTTCTTCTAGGCATTTTTCTGCAATACACATAAAATAGTTGAAATTTTAGTAACTAATTACAACAATAATAGTACATATAAAATAGTTGAAATATTTAACAAGACGAAGATTTAAATTATAATATTACACATAATTAAAAAATCGTAAAATCTTACTACATCATAATTCGTAAATATCTTCATCCACATCCTGGCGAACCCATTGAAATTGTGTACTGGTACTTGGGATATTTTCATTTAAGTTTTGTTCTGGAAATGGAAAAGTTTCTGATCTTTCGACGATGTCATGTCTACTTCCGTTACTTATGTCAAACAAGTCTCTAGGGGTGTTTCGGAGTACAACGTATCAACCCTCATCAGTTGGATGTTTCAAATAAAAAACTTGTTTCACTTAAGAAGAAACTACATACGGCTCGTCTATCAATTGTTGTCCAATGTGAATCAAGCGAGAGAAATTCACTATTGCAAAACCAAATTGATCATTTTTAATTACGTGAGCAGTATTAATATCAGCCCAATCACATCGAAATAAGATAACTTTCCATTTTCCATAGTAATCCAACTCAATAATATTAGTAAGAAGTCTGTAATACTTCACATTTCCCTCAACAGGATTACTGTCCCTAGCAATAGCATAACTTGTAATTGAAGAATTAACAACAATTCCACAATTTTTAGTTCTCCTCAATCTCTCGTGATATTTTTTTATGAAATCTAAATCCATTGATGAGAAAGGTACTATATCTTTTTACTACTCTATCCGGACCTTGGGAAAGCCATTTAACTTCGTCATTGACGTCCTTCCCACTCAAAACCTATTGAATAGAAAGTAAATTGAGTAATTATAAATGTTATGAGAAAACATTATTATTTGATACAAAATATTGCAATTATGTGTAACTTATTAACTTCAGTTGCATACCGTTTGGCTTAACCATTCATGAAAAGATTCTGTGAATAATTTATTAATCTCTTGATGTTGTAATCTTCGGGAGCGTGAACGAGATCTCAAGATTTGTTTGTACTCACTATGTTAAAAAGAGGTTTAATTGGTTAGAATATAAACAAATAAAAAAGATGAATATTTATCAAATTCTAGAACTTACTTGCGTAATGGTTCAATTGAATCGTGGTGGAAAAGAACATATCGATGTGCTTGTATCCAAGATCTATCATCTAATTCTGCAATTTCAACTTTACCATTGGTTCTCCGTAACTTTAAAATAAATAAGTTTCGGCCAAGTTATGATTATTGAGCCCAACATTTCTACCTAGTCTATTCAGTCTTGTTTCAACATCTTCTAAATATCTAGAACAGAAATTCATACACTCCTCTGCCAATTAACATTCAGCAATTGATCCTTCTGGATAATGCTTATTAAGACAATAAGACTTCAATTTGAATAGGAACCTAAACACGATATACAACATTACCAAAAGTTGTAACTAAAGGTATAGAGGTGAATGAATAAATACTATACAAATAAATTAGCATATTTCTATAGGATACATCCATCGATAGAAAACTAGTCCACAAAGTATTCTTCACGAGGGAGATGGATTAGCAAGTGCACCATAGTAGTGAAGAAGGAAGGTGGAAATATCTTCTCCAAATTGCATAAAGTCAAAGTGGCTCGATCTTGTACTTTCTCAAGTTCTTCAACATTCAAAACTTTGCCACAAATAGCTTTCATTATATTGGATAGTTCAATTATACTGGACGTCACCTTTTTTGACATACAACACCGTAAAGCAACTGGCAGTAAATCTTGCATCAAGATGTGATAATCATGTGATTTTAAAGAATATAGTCTTCGATATTTAAGACTCATACATCGAGATATATTTGATGCATACGCATCTGGGACCTTTATATCCTTCAACATCATGCAGAACACTTCTTTCTCTTCCTTTGACATTGCAAAAATAGAAGGCGACAGCCGATATTTCCCATTCGAAAGTACTTGAGGATGAAGATCATGCCGAATTCCCATGTCAACTAAATCAAGTCGACTCTGTAGATTGTCTTTCGATTTTCCATCAACATTCAAAATTGTCTCAATGATGTTCTCACAAACATTCTTCTCAATATGCATGACATCAAGATTGCAGCGTAAAATGTGGTGCTACCAATAAAGCAACTAAAAAAAATACTTCCTTTTTTCCACAAGTCTGCCTCATTAAGATCATCCTCTTCATCAGATTCATCATTAGATTCATCTCTCGATCTTCTCTTTGTTTGCATGTTGGATGGTTGATTTATCTTCTCATAACTAAAATTGATATCTTTTAACAAAAACAAGATTTTAGATCCAATGGTCTACTCAAGAGTTCCTTTGAACTCTTCAGTACCGTCAAATAGAGTCCTCTGAAATCTAAATTTATGATTTCCATCTAACCACCGACGATGCCCCATATAAGAATACTTCTTCCCATTATATAACCACTTCGAACATGTTTGCGCAGCACAACAAGGATAAGCATAACGTCCTTTGGTACTCCAACAAGATAAATTGGCATAAGCCGGGAAATCATTAATAGTCCACAACAAAACTGCACGTAAATAAAATTTCTCATTTCTCAATACATCATAAGTCTCAACACCTGCCCATAACTATTTTAACTTTTCAATAAGTGGCTGCAAATAAATATCAATATCATTTTCGGGACCTTTCTCTCCAGGGATAATCATAGACAAGATAAAAGAAGATTGATTCATGCAAAGCCATGGAGGCAAATTGTAAGGAACATGCACTACATGCCAAGTACTGTACGAAGTGCTCATGATTTTATAAGGATTAAATCCATCAAATGTAACACCCCAACCCACATCCGTCTTCGAAATAGGGTTATAAGGTATTGCCGACCAAAATAACTCAGATCAACTTTGATTATTAAATATCTAAAAAAATTCGTATAACATAATTATCATACTACGATTCCATGTTACAAATAATCCCTGGGATTTATATACAACAATGCTAATAAGAACATATGAATATTAAACATTAATATCTAATCAAGAACATATATTTATTTACAAACTTATCAAATATGTACATCCTAACTTTTATGACGTTTAAATAATGCTAATGAAAAATATCTTAAAATCACGTAAATGTCATGCGCATGTCTTATGCAACCAAATACACATCATTTCATTTCATAAAATAAATATCGCATGGTAACATTTTGTTCGCTAATTTACAACACTTACAAATCATGAATACATATTTGAAATACAACTTCCAGTTCAAACATTTGTACTAATTGAATAACCCAACCAAAATGTTACATTGATGCACCATTTAAGTCCAGTACATAAACATATCCAACTTTCCTTAATTCGGTCAACACAATTATCCTTTGCTGAAATACAAATTTAAAAACAACTTAATATTTATATATGCTTCTTAGACTCATGTACATACATATTACAAATCACATTATTACCCAAAGTATATTAACAAGGACAAGTACCATATCACAGACAAGTCAATTCATTAAATACACAAATAGATACATAAACATATACTTATAATCAAGTTGATTATAAACATCTCATTCATTCTTGTCTTATCACCGATCATGCTTATACATTATCCATTATAATCACCTCATAAACATATAACATAGTTCCCAAAATAATTTAAGTATCAAGGCCGAATACATACCAACCTAGACATTTTTTTAATTCAACTCAGACGCCAAATTATTTGTCAAAAATATAAATCGTTAATAAACCATACCAAACAACCAAACATAACATATATTACATGTAATAGAATCAATCCCAATCACATTAGAACATAGCTGAATATTCCTTGGCACCAATGCATATAATAACACTTTAACAAAATATAACAACCGTTTCCATTTATATATTTATACTCATGCAAAAACTATAACCGAATCAACCATAGGTACTACCCAAATCATCAACTATTTTGACCCACATATCACACATAAGCTTAACTAAAGTTTCATTCACTCACAACATATTAACTCTAATGAGCTCATACCATGATCATACATATCCGAATTCAAGTAGAGAAATAACCACAACCAAAACCAACTTAAGAATTTAGCCATTTTCGCATGGCTTGTATATACAATCATTTCTAAAATAACTAACTCCAAAAACCAACCTATACATGTCATAATTTAAGTTTAGCTTAAAGGTACCAAAGTAGTAGACAATGTGATGAACTTGTCTGATGATCCCCGAGCTTGTAGCTTGACTTGAAAATCTATAAAACAGAGTAAACATAACATAGGGAGTAAGCTATCAAGGCTTAGTAAGTCATAAGCAAATAAACAACTCAATGACTTATTCAACTTAACTAAATTAAACTAGATTATTATATTAATTCACATTTAAATCCAGGCACTTATATATTCATGTTACATACTTATAATCATGTAATGCCCCCATACCCGAGACCATCGCCGGAGTCGAGCACGAGGTGTTAACAGGTTTAATTCATTAATTAAACAACTCAAACAATTTATTTTAGAAATTCCAGACAAGCTGGCTAACTGCGTCATAGTCGCTTAAAAATTCATATCTCGAGTTCCGAAACTCAAAATCCAATTCCGTAAATTTTCCCTGAAACTAGACTCATATATATATACTAATTTTTTTCTAGAATTTTTGGCTGGGCCAATTAGTACAGTTTATTAGTTAAAGTTTACCCTGTTTCAGCATTCGACTACTTTGACCTCTGTTCACTACGAACCACTTTTCTCTTTGTACAGAACGCAAAAGACTATGCCCTTTCTTTCTATTAAAACTATACTAAAAAATAAATCTATACATATAAAGTATGACTTCATTATTTTTATACAATTTATGGTTAATTTCCAAAGTCAGAACAGGGGATCCAGAAATCACTCTAGCCCTGTTTCACAAAAATTTAAATGTCTCTTAAATTATAATTCATACACCTGTTTTGTTCAATCCATATGAAAATAGACTCATTAAGCTTCAATTTCATAACTTACTCATCATTTAATTCCATTTCTACTATTTTTAGTGATTTTTCAAATTTACATCACTTCTTCTGCTGTCGATTCTGTTTTTTATGGCAAATTTCACTTTACTAAGGATTTTCATGGACTAAATATCATTTTAAACATACATAACATCAAATATGACTTAGATTGGCCATTCCAATGGCTAATTATTTACAAACCCTTTTCTTTCCAAACCATAGTCATATCATAAGATCAATTACACAAAGTGAGTATCTTGCCATACATGCCACATTCAAGATACACAAGCCATTTTACCAATTTAGGCCTTCGGATAGTGTGAGCGAGCCTTCGACCTATCCCGATTCTCAAGCCGGCTTGTCAAAACGACAATGAATGAAAAGGAAGGAGTAAGCATAAATGCTTAGTAAGTTTACATGCAAATAGCAAGTAACATAATCACACAATCCCACATAAAACATCATTTACATTTAATATCTTTCTACGATTTCATCTTACCAAGTTTTCAACCCGAGGGTTTAGGTACATACCTATCAAATTTTCTCATTTACCACACTTACCAACATATCACCTTCGTTTTAGGCATTCTCCTTATTCTCTTAAGATTCACCCGTTGAACACATCAGAATATAATTCGAATACACGGAAAGTTTGTACGTAAGTGCCACATATGTAGCCAAGCTACCATGTAACCCGCCCATATGCAAACTCGGACTCAACTCAATGAGCTCAGGCATTCGCATCCATAAGTGAACTCGGACTCAACTCAACGAGCTCAGATGCCTAGTTACATCTCACAAACTCGGACTCAACTCAACGAGTTCAGACATTTGCATGCATAAGTGAACTCGGACTCAACTCAACGAGTTCGGATGCCCAACCATCCTAGTGACATGTCACTTGTATTCTAATCTATTCCCAAGGTTCAAACTGGCTTTTTCCTCGATTACACATCTTTGCCGTCTTCCACGGAACATCGAAACCCATACTCGGTAGCAATTCATAATTTACATATTATTCAATAATAACCATATAGCATAATATTTCATAATATTAATCATCATATCACATAAATAATATTAAATTACTTAGAATGACAATTATGTTACTACATTTACACATGAACTTACCTCGATACAAAATATTAGCAATTAAGCCTATTCCTCGTAAACTTTGTTTTTCCCTCGATCACGACTTGAATCTCGTTTCTCTTGATCTATAATGCCAAATTAATCTTATTTAATACATACATTCATCAAAACAGCCATTAGTACAAACTTTGACAAAATTACCATTTTGCCCCTAAACTTTCACATATTTACACTTTTGCTCCAAGGCTCGTAAGTTAAACCTCATCCTATTTTCTTATGTTTTATGACATTCTGATAATATTTCCCTTCTATAGCAACATCAAATTCACACTCTAACATGTACTTATGAATATTAGGTATTTTTACCGATTAAGCCCTTTTACTCGTTTTTACTTAAAACCGAGTAGCACAAGTTGTATAGCATAATTTAAAACCTCATATTCTATCATAAAACACCAAAATACACAAATTTCACCTATGGGTATTTTTCCAAATATGAATCCTAGGTTGAATTATTGCTAGCATAAGCTAAATCAAGTTACCGGGACTCCAAAAACGTAAAGAACATTAACAACGGGGCTTGGAATCACTTACTATGGAGCTTGGAAGCTTGAAACAAACCCTAGCTATGGAGAACCCTTTAATTTTCATCCTAATGAAGAAGATGGACATATTTTGCCATCTTTTTCCTTTTTTTAATCTTTTAATCTTTTAATCTTTTTTTAATCTTTGAAAATTTTCATGTACAAGCCCATTTTTGTCCAAAATTTTAGAAATTGGTCAAATTGCTATTTAAGACCTCCTCATTAATATTCCAAAGTAATTTCATACTAAAAACTTCTAGAATGCAAGTTTTGCAGCTTATTCGATTTAGTCCCTAATTTCAAATTAAGCACTTTATGCACAGAATTTCGTCACGAAATTTTCACACAATCATGCAATCATATCATAAACCACAAAATAATTATAAAATAATTATTTCTATCTCGGATTTGTGGTCACGAAACCTCTATTCCAATTAGGCCCTAATTCGGGATATTACAACTCTCCCCCCTTTAAGGATTTTCGTCTTCGAAAATCTTACCGGTAAACAGGTGTGGGTATTGATTTCTCATAGTTTCCTCAGGTTCCCATGTAGTCTCTTCTACCCCGTGCTTTTGCCACAATACTTTCACGAGAGCGACACTTTTATTTCTTAGTTGCTTGACCTCTCGAGCTAAAATCTTAATTGGTTCTTCTTCGTAAGTCATATCCAGTCGTAGCTCAATTTCTGTCGGTGAAATTATATGTGAAGGGTCCGAACGATAACGACGTAGCATAGATACGTGGAACACATCATGCATCTTCTGTAATTCAGATGGCAATGCTAACCGATAAGCTACTGGTCCAACTTTTTCAATTATTTCATACGGCCCAATAAAATGCGGACTCAACTTGCCCTTCCGTCCAAATCTAAGAACTTTCTTCCATGGAGACACTTTTAAAAATACCGTATCACCAACTTGAAACTCGATTTCCTTTCGTTTCAAATCCGCATAAGATTTTTGTCTATCCGAAGCAGCTTTCAAACAATCTCGAATCACTTTCACTTTTTCTTCGGTTTCTTTTATTAGATCAACTCCATAAATTTGATTTTCCTTGAGTTCGGTCCAATACAATGGCGTTCAACATTTACGACCATACAATGCTTCATAAGGTTCCATCTTCAAACTCGTCTGATAACTATTATTATAATCAAATTCTACCAACGGTAAGTATCTTTCTTAACTACCTTGAAATTCCAATACACAACATCTGAGCATGTCTTCAAGAATCTGAATCACTCTCTCTGACTGTCCATTAGTTCATGGATGAAAAGCAGTGCTGAAATTTAACTTTGTACCTAATGCCTCTTGCAACTTTTTCCAAAACTGCGAAGTAAATCTTGGATCTCTATCCGAAATAATCGACAAAGGTATCCCATGAAGTCTAACAATCTCACTGATATACAATTCAGCCAACTTATTAAGAGAATAATCCGTACGTACTGGAATAAAATGAGCCGATTTAGTCAGTCTGTCAACTATTATCCAGATGGCATTTTTTTTCCCCGGAGTTAACGACAACCCTGATATAAAATCCATAGTAATCCGACCCCATTTCCATTCAGGAACCATGATCGGCTGGAGTAGTCCTGAAGGTACTTGGTGTTCAGCTTTCACTTATTGACAAATTAAGCACTTTGATACAAAGTCAGATATTTCTCTTTTCATTCCATTCCACCAATACATTTTCTTCAAGTCATTATACATTTTCGTACTGCCTGGGTGAACCGCCAAACAACCATTATGTGCTTCATGCAAAATCTTTTGAATCAACTCATCATTTTTCGGTACACAAATCCGATCTTTAAACATCAAGCAACCATTAGAACCGATTCTGAAATCTGACCTTGTATCAACCTCACATTGTTTTCTTTTGGCTTGCAAATCTTGATCATTTTTCTGAGCTTCACAAATCTCTTGTAAAAACATCGATCTTGCTCTTAACTCTGCTAAAATCGAGCCATCATCTGATACCTTTAACTGAGTGTTCATAGTTCTCAAAGAAAATAGCAACTTTCTGCTCAAAGCATCGGCAACCACATTCGCTTTTCCCGGATGGTAGTCAATAACAAGCTCGTAATCTTTCAATAACTCCAACCATCTTCTTTGTCTCAAATTCAAGTCTTTTTGTGACATCAAGTACTAAAGACTTTGTGGTCGGTATATACTCGACATTTTTCACCATACAGATAATGTCGCCAAATCTTCACAGCAAATACTATAGCAGCCAATTCCAAATCATGAGTCAGATAATTTCTTTCGTGAGATTTTAACTACCCCGAATCATAAGCCACCACTTTTCCTTCTTGCATAAGTACACATCCTAAGCCATTTTGAGAAGCATCACTATACACCACAAATTCTTTACCTGATTCGGGTTGTACTAACACTGGTGCTTTAGTTAATAACTTTTTCAATTCTTCAAAACTCTGTTGACATTCTTCCGTCCATTCAAATTTAACATTCTTCCGGAGTAGTCTAGTCATAGGAGCAGCAATTATAGAAAATCCATTTACAAACACCGATAATACCCAAATAAACCCCAAGAAACTTCTAACCTCGGTTACATTTTTCGGTGGTTTCCAATCAACAATGGCTGAAATTTTATTAGGATCAACCCGTATACCATCACCTGAAACAATGTGACCCAAAAATCCAACTTCCCGAAGCCAAAATTCACTTTTACTAAACTTGGCATATAACTGCTTATCTCTCAAAGTTTGCAAAACTATCCTCAAATGCTCAGCATGCTCTGTCTTATCTTTTGAATAAATTAAGATATCATCAATAAACACCACAACAAATTTGTCCAAGTATGGCCGAAATATGCGATTCATCAAATCCATAAACACAGCAGGAGCATTTGTTAAGCCAAATGGCATAACTAAAAATTCATAATGACCGCACCTTGTTCTAAAAGCAATTTTAGGCACATCCGACTCTTTTACTCGCAGCTGGTAGTACCCAGATCTCAAATCAATCTTTGAAAACCATGTTGCTCCTTTTAGCTGATCAAACAAATCATCAATTCTCGGCAACGGATACTTGTTCTTGATTGTCACCTTGTTTAACTGCCGATAGTCAACACAAAATCTCATAGAACCATCCTTCTTTTTCACAAATAACACGGGAGCACCCCAAGGTGAAAAACTCGGTCTCACAAAGCCTTTATCAGTCAACTCTTGCAACTGTGACTTTAATTCCTTCAACTCTACTGGTGCCATTCTATACGGAGCAATCAAGATCGGAGCTGTTCCCGGTATCAAATCAATACCAAATTTTACTTCCCTGACTGGAGGCAAACCCGACAATTCTTCTGGAAATACGTTCGCAAATTCACACACAACCGGCACTGATTCAACTTTCTTTTCAACTTCTTTTGTATTAATTACATACGCCAAATAAGCTTCAAAACCCTTCCTCAAATATCTTTAAGCCGACATCGAAGAAATTACACTAGATAATGCTTATGATTTGCCTAATTCAACCCGCAGAATTTTACCACTTTCACACTTTAATTCTATAACCTTTTCTTTACAATTTACTATAGCATCATGCAATGTCAACCAATCCATACCCAAAATAACATCAAATTCATCAAACGGCAACAACATCAAGTCAGCCGGAAAGTAATGACCCCGAATCATTAAAGGGCATTTCTTGCATACTTTATCAACTATCACACATTTGGCTAACGGATTCGACACTTTAATCATAAATTCTGTGTTCTCAACAGGTATATTCATACTAGACACCGCCATGCACACATATGAATGAGTAGAACCGGATCAATCAAAGCAGTAACATTAACATCATAAACAGAAAATATACCAGTAATCACATTGGGTGATGAAGCATCTTCACGTGCCTTTATGGTATAAGTTCTAGCTGGAGCCCTTGCTTCAGATTTAGCTGCTGAATCTCTGGTTACATTTTTGCTGCTTGCTTCATTTCCAGCTTTTCTTGAATATCTTCTCCTCGAATCTGCACCACTAGCTTTTACACTCTGAAATTTTTCTTTCTCAACTCTCTCTGGGCAGTCTCTAATAAAATGATCCGGAGAACCACACCGAAAACATTCATTCGCTCTACATGGGCCAAAATGATTTCTACCACATCGCTAGCACTCAGGCTTAACAAATCTCGTATTTCCTACACTAGCCGCAGAAGTAGTCTGAGATTTAGGACCCACATTTTGCTTCTTAACATTTCCATATGATTGTCCAGCCGAAACCTGTGAACGAGGATTCATATTTCTAGATTTTCTGGATTACTATGAGAATGAACTGCTCGTTGGTCTTTTCTTCCAATTTCTAGTCTCAGCCTCTGCCTTTTTCTTCTCTTTAAGTAGTTCTTCAGCCTTGCAAGCTCGATCAACAAATACTACCATTTCTTTTAATTAGCCTCTGTAGGAACATATTCTCTAGCATAGTTACTCAACCTGACAAACTCCCTTTCGTATTCAGTAACTGTCATGTTCCCCTGCTTTAATTCAAGAAACTCTTTACGCTTTTGATCAATAAATCTTTCACTGATATATTTCTTCCGAAATTTTTCTTGAAAGAACTCCCAAGTTACTTTCTCTTTCGGTACTACTGAAGTCAATGTCTTCCACCAATGATAAGATGAATCCCTCAACAATGATATAACACATTTCAAGCATTCCTCAGGTGTACAAGACAATTCATCAAATACCCGAATAGAATTCTCAAGCCAAAACTCTGCTTTCTCAGCATCATCATCAACATTTGCCCTGAATTCTTCGGCCCCTTGCTTGCGGATTACATCAACTGGAGTTCGTGAAAAATTCATCAGATCCATACCTTGAGGCATCGGAGGTACAGGTTGAGGAATCGGGGGAGGTGGGGGAGGTTGTGCATTCGGGTTCGTACGAACGAACTCAGTATACCAGGCACTCATCATCTGGAGAAAGGCTTCTCGAGCCCCTTCTCCTCCTCCTTGACCAACAATAGGAGGTGGATTTTTGGTTGGCACCGCTCCTTCAGCCGGAACTGGTGCATTACTTTCTACATCATCAGACACAGCTGGATTGGGATCCATTTACTATAAAAAAATCATTTAAAAGGTCAGAAGTCGTCACACTATCACAATATATATATGGCATGAATAGCAAAATCCGTACATACAACACGTTAGTTCGAGAACCGACTAAACCTACACTGATACCACCAAATGTAATGCCCCCATACCCGAGACCATCGCCGGAGTCGAGCACGAGGTGTTAACGGGCTTAATTCATTAATTAAACAACTCAAACAATTTATTTTAGAAATTCCAGACAAGCTGGCTAACTGCGTCATAGTCGCTTAAAAATTCATATCTTGAGTTCCGAAACTCAAAATCCAATTCCGCAAATTTTACCTGAAACTAGACTCATAGATATATTTACTAATTTTTTTCTAGAATTTTTGGCTGGGCCAATTAGTACAGTTTATTAGTTAAAGTTTACCTTGTTTCAGCATTCGACTGCTTTGACCTCTGTTCACTACGAACCACTTTTCTCTTTGTACAGAACTCAAAAGACTATGCCCTTTCTTTCTCTTAAAACTATACTCAAAAATAAATCTATAGATATAAAGTATGACTTCATTATTTTTATACAATTTATGGTTAATTTCCAAAGTCAGAACAGGGGATCTAGAAATCACTCTGGCCCTGTTTCACGAAAATTCAAATGTCTCTTAAATTATAATCATATACCTGTTTTGTTCAACCCATATGAAAATAGAATCATTAAGCTTCAATTTCATAACTTACTTATCATTTAATTCCATTTCTACTATTTTTAGTGATTTTTCAAATTTACATCATCTTTGCTGTCGATTCTGCTTTTATGGCAAATTTCACTTTACTAAGGATTTTCATGGACTAAATATCATTTTAAACATACATAACATCAAATATGACTTAGATTGGCCATTCCAATGGCTAATCATTTACAAACCCTTTTCTTGCCAAACCATAGTCATATCATAAGATCAATTACACAAAGTGAGTATTTTGCCATACATGCCACATTCAAGATACACAAGCCATTTTACCAATTTAGGCCTTCGGATAGTGTGAGCGAGCCTTCGACCTATCCCGATTCTCAAGCCGGCTTGTCAAAACTACAATGAATGAAAAGGAAGGAGTAAGCATAAATGCTTAGTAAGTTCACATGCAAATAGCAAGTAACCTAATCACACAATCCCACATAAAACATCATTTACATTTAATATCTTTCTACGATTTCATCTTACCAAGTTTTCAACCCGAGGGTTTAGGCACATACCTGTCAAATTTTCTCATTTACCACACTTACCAACATATCACCTTCGTTTTAGGCATTTCCTTATTCTCTTAAGATTCACCCGTTGAACACATCGAAATATAATTCGAATACACGAAAAGTTTGTACGTAAGTGCCACATATGTAGCCAAGCTACCATGTAACCCGCCCATAAGTGAACTCGGACTCAACTCAACGAGCTCAGGCATTCGCATCCATAAGTGAACTCGGACTCAACTCAACGAGCTCAGATGCCTAGTTACATCTCACGAACTCGGACTCAACTCAACGAGTTCGGATGCCCAACCATCCTAGTGACATGTCACTTGTATTCTAATCTATTTCCAAGGTTCAAACGGGCTTTTTCCTCGATTACACATCTTTGCCGTCTTCCACAGAACATCGAAACCAATACTCGGTAGCAATTCATAATTTACATATTATTAAATAATAACAATAAAGCATAATATTTCATAATATTAATCACCATATCACATAAATAATATTAAATTACTTAGAATGACAATTATGCTACTACATTTACACATGAACTTACCTCGATACAAAATATTAGCAATCAAGCCTATTCCTCGTAAACTTTGTTTTTCCCTTGATCACGACTTGAATCTCGTTTCTCTTGATCTATAATGCCAAATTAATCTTATTTAATACATACATTCATCAAAACAGCCATTAGTACGAACTTTGACAAAATTACCATTTTGCCCCTAAACTTTCACATATTTACACTTTTGCCCCAAGGCTCGTAAATTAAACCTCATCCTATTTTCTTATGTTTTATGACATGTTGATAATATTTCCCTTCTATAGCAACATCAAATTCACACTCTAACATGTACTTATGAATATTAGGTATTTTTACCGATTAAGCCCTTTTACTCGTTTTTACTTAAAACCGAGTAGCACAAGTTGTATAGCATAATTTAAAACCTCATATTCTATCATAAAACACCAAAATACACAAATTTTACCTATGGGTATTTTTCCAAATATGAACCCTAGGTTGAATTATTGCTAGTATAAGCTAAATCAAGTTACCGGGACTCCAAAAACGTAAAGAACATTAAAAACGGGGCTTGGAATCACTTACTATGGAGCTTGGAAGCTTGAAACAAACCCTAGCTATGGAGAACCCTTTAATTTTCGTCCTAATGAAGAAGATGGACATATTTTGCCATCTTTTTCCTTTTTTTAATCTTTTAATTACTAAATGACCAAAATACCCTTAATACCTTTCTTTGAAAATTTTCATGTACAAGCCCATTTTTGTCCAAAATTTTAGAAATTGGTCAAATTGCTATTTAAGACCTCCTCATTAATATTCCAAAGTAATTTCATACTAAAAACTTCTAGAATGCAAGTTTTGCAACTTATTCGATTTAGTCCCTAATTTCAAATTAAGCACTTTATGCACGAAATTTAAATCACGAAATTTTCACACAATCATGCAATCATATCATAAACCTCAAAATAATTATAAAATAATTATTTCTATCTCGAATTTGTGGTCACAAAACCACTATTCCAATTAGGCCCTAATTCGGGATATTACAAATCATATACATTTGTATACAATTATATCATCACTTTAATCGAATGCTTATATAATCAAAATTAACAAATCATTATTTAACCTTCAAGGCCGAATATTCATTAAGTACCTAGTTCACATACTCATAAATACATAAACTCATAGATCATAATATAGTCTCATGTACATTTATTAGTCATTTGACTGAATACACATAAATTCACATGCACAAAATTAACACTCATTCAATAATGTGTAATAGGTCGAATACACTTACCTTATTTTTAATAATTGTCGAACTAACTCATACCTGGCCATTTAACTCGATTTACATACTCGAACTCGACTTATCTTTGCCCGATGAACCATTTGGAATTGGATAGGACACTCGGATAATCACATAAACCGTACAATGCCAACGTCCCAAACGCGGTCTTACATGTAGCCATAAATCGATGCCATTGTCCCAGATAGGGTCTTACTCATAAACACATATCGAAATCACATATCGATGCCATGGTCTTACTCGCACACACATATAGGAATCATATGTCATGACATACATATCCTAACTATTCCTAAGGTTCATACGTGACTTTCGGATGTCGTAACTCGATCGAAATCAATTTAGAAATGTGATAGTCAAGCTTAAGCATATTCAGCTATAGCTTAATATATATTCTTACATTACATAACATAATATAATATTTACATTTAACTACAATTTAACACATCTATTTGCTTATAAACTTACCTTAGACGTCGTAAAACGGGACGGGGCTGCTAGTCAACAACTTTCATTTTTCCCGATCCAAATTCGATTTCTTTGGTTCTTGTTCTAAACACTTTCAAATTAAGCTCACTCAAATATATTTTCATTCAATTTAGTCCAAAAACACATAAATGGGAAAATTACCATTTTACCCCTAACATTTACAATTTTTACAATTTAGTCCCTATTGCACAAAACACAAAATACAAAAAATTTCCCTATACTTATGTTGAGCCGAATTTTACCCACTCTCAAACAAGTCCATATATTCAATTTATTTCACATTTTAGTCCCTCAAATTATTATTTTTGCAATTAAGTCCTAATTACTCAAAATCATCAAAAATTCCAATACAAAACATGTTAATCTAAAACATATCTTCCATTTTTCATCATCAAACAACAAAAATCACAAGCTATCAACAATGACACAACTCAAAATATTCATCAAAATCAAAAATTAAAGCATGGGTCTTGAAGATTACTAAGCAACAATATCAAAAACATAGAAATTATCAAAAACTGAACAAAAATGAACCTTGATTGAGCTAAATAGATGGCCGAACCCTAGCTTGTTGTTCTTCTTTTTAGTTTTGACAATTAGGAAATGAAAATTAATGAATATGGTTTTATTATTATGTTATAATATGTTATATTATAACATTTTATTTCATTTCCCATTTTACCCTTAATGAAATAATATTGGAATTTTATAATGTATGTCTAATATCATCCATACAACATGCTAATGGCTTAATTACAACATAAAAACTTCCCATTAAAAAGACATTAACAATTCGGTCCTCACACATTAAACTATCAAATTTTCATTTTATGCGATTAAGTCCTTTTATTTAATCAAGCACCTAAACGACAAAATTAAATCACAGAAATTTCACAGATATAAATTCACACAAAATAAACACGGAAAATAATTTAAAAAATATTTTTTTGACTCAGATTCATGGTCCCAAAACCACCATTCCGATTAGGGTCTAAATCGGGCTGTTACATCAGATGCTAGCCCAAGCCTCACACTCTGAGGATCGCTTACAAAGCTTGGAAATTTACTGTCAAAATATTTCCAAGCTAAAGAATTCGCAGGATGCCTTAATAATCTATCACCGGTTCGTTGATCATGATGCCACGTCATAGACTTGGCTGTCTTTGACAACATGAAAAGCCTTTGAAGCCTTGGTATTAGTAGAAAATATCGCAAAATCTTTATTGGCTTCTTTCTTGACTGTGCCTCATATTCATCCTCATTCACATCTTTTGTATTTCTATTCATCCAATGAGATTTACTGCAAACGTGATAAGACTGTTGGTTTTTTCGATCACTCTAATACAATATGCAATCATTTGGGCAACTATGAATTTTGTTGTACCCAAGGCTTAAATATTTTATCAGTTTCTTCATATCTTTGTATGAATAAGGGATCTTTGCAAACGAAAAGATACCTCTCAAAAACTCTAACAGCATTGTCAAAGAGTTTCCGGTCCACCCTCCGAAACATTTTAAGTGAAAAAGACGAATGCAGAAGGACATTTTTGAAAATTTTGATCCCTCATAAAGTTCTTCATTCATTTCATTAAGTAATGTGTAGAACTTCGCCGCTTCTTTATTTGGCTCTTCATCAGGTACACTTCTTCCCATTTCGGTAAAAGCATTTCGACCAAGATTACAATCATCGGATGCAACAAAGTCAGGTGGAAACGATTGCAAACCATGCCTGCGCATATTAAATGCATCCTGCAACATACCTTCCATGTCATCTTCTCTAACAGACTGATGGTAAGCACTATAAGGATAAGCCGGATTAATCGTTGAAAAGGTTCTACTAGGTGTACACTCTCTAAGGAAAATCCATTTTTTATACCTTCGAATAAAGCCATCAACAATTAGATGTTCATAGACAACTTCATGGGCAAAGAATCATATTCTCTTGGCTTGCATTTTGAAATGCAAAATTTAGAAAATTTTGTACTCCATTTCGATAGTTGTTGCTTACCCTTGACAAATTGATCCAATACCTATCCATTTCGTAGTTCTTTAAGTCTAAACTTGACAATAAATTACACGGGTAAGTTGTTTATTTATAAGTATAATTAAGTTATGTAAGTTATGATATGATATCTATTTATGTATTAGGTAAGTTATGTAAGTTATGTAAGTTTTGTGAGTTATGTAAGTTATGTAAGTTATGTGAGGTATGTAAGTTATGTGAGTTATGATATGATATATATAAGTTATTAAGTTATGTAAGTTACGTGAGTTATTAAGTTATGTGAGTTATATGAGTTACGTGAGTTATGTAAGTTATTTGAATCAACATGAGAACTTAAAACTTTAAATACAATTTAATTTAATTAGGTAATTTACAAATAAAATAAAAATAGACAAAATATTTTTTTGTGAATGGAATAACTCTAACAAATTGTTTAAACATTTTATATTTTAATATTTTTCGAGAAACAATTTTTTTATTAAAATCAAATCATTATGATAAAAAATATAAAAAAAGAAATAACTTGAGAAATAATTAATATATCAAATAACTTTAAAAAAAATATTTTGCAAGTAAGTCAAGTCTAATTTTTTTGAAATAATATCTAAAAATTTTCCAAGTTGATCTTGTTATTTGAATGAACATGAGGACTTAAAAATTTAAATACAATTTAATTTAATATTTAAAAATATTTTTTACCTTGTAATAAAATAAATAAAATAGCTTATCTATATATTAGTGTTAAGCGTATGAAATTGGAAGATTGAAGCAAAAAATGGTTAACATGGTGGGGCATTAATAGAATGGCAATAAAAAACAAACTAAAGAGGCCCTCAACCTTATATTATTTGATGCAATCTAGTATAGTTTCAGATTATAGAAAATTATGACAAATGTTCCATCATTTATGAGCCACTTAAGTTATATACTAAGGACGAAATTCAAGATTCCGTGTTCTTGTCTGTTTTGATGGGTAATTTTTTACTCATACCAATTGGGTTCCATTTTAATCGGGGGAATTGTTTGCATTGATAAGGATGCTTGGGGAAGATCCAGGAAACATATTAAAATTTGTTTCACTTCACCTCATTAGTCACCTTTGCTGATTCCAAGCTCACATGGATTTCAGGATCTTTTAAAAAAATAATTGATTACTTTCTTAATATAATAATGTTCTCTCTTACTTAACTCAAAAGAAACCATAAGTCGTGCATGCCAAATACAAAAGGCATACATAAATTTTACGAAAAACATGGTAATAAAATTTAATAAAAAAGAAAGTCAATGATGCTGAGTTGCTAACTGCACAGGAAAACAAGTAACAAAAATTAGAGAAAGAAAGGAAGTAGAATTGTCTTACCTGAGACAATGTGGATTGAAACTAAGCAAACTGGATGGCAGAAAATTAGATGGTAGAAAACTGGATGGCAAATTCAATTTTATGAGTGAAATGATGATAACAGTCTTTAATTGTACCTTTAATATTTTATAGAAACATCAGTTTTCAATAGCATAATATTTAAAAATCTTATGAAGTTGTCGATGATATACAGCTCTTAAATAAATGAAGGATTAAAAAGAGGCCTATCAGCAATAAGCAATTTTAATGTTAATGTAAAATAACTGCAATAAGCTACAGCCTATGCGCATAATATTATTAATTGAAGCATGGAGCAATTGAGAAGAAAAAAAAAATTTAAACTTTAAACACAATATGCATATGGGAAATAAAGGGGGAAAGCACACTGCTACACCTTCAATGGGATCCAGGTGGGATCTAAAATGCTTTGCAAACTCAATCCCAACTGCTTTCTTCTTCCAAAATTTCAATTGCCCTAGTAAAAATAAATAAATAAAATGAAGACAAGTAATCTATAAGCTAGTACCAAAAGCCCATTCACTGGTAAAGCCTCAATATTTGAAAAACAGATTTAAAATTAAATAAATGGTAATATTAATTAAGTCCCTACCGAATCGAATAAGCTATCAATTATTCAACCGAATAATTTGGTTGATGACACTTACAAATCATGGCAAAATGAAGATTAATATATTATCAAGCCATAGGAGCATTATTTGAACTAGAAAATTCAAACCTTTGAATAAAATAAGAAACAAAAACAGGCTGTCTGCTAAGAAAAAGTTGTATGAATTTATTATTTAATCTCACAATTCCTAGGAGGAGGGTGTTTATTGATTCATTTATGCATGGTCCTAGAATTTTTTTTGGTTTGAACTGTGACAACAAGAAATCCTCCTGTTACCTTATAAGAATAATGATTCAGCTTCACCCTAATTTTCTTTTTTAAAGTGTCCAATAGATTTCTGTTTTATTAATCAATGGCTTATTTTAAAGAATGCATTTCTTATTGCATTGGCTCCACCACCATTATCTCCAAACCAAGAAGCTGCCAAGCTTAATAGTTTCTTTAACTGCTAGTTGCTACCATGATACAGACAGGATTTATGTCAATTATTAACTATATTATTCACTGGACCTAGATAGGCTTATCAAACTCAGAAATTGCAGTACGACCAACCAAGCATCAAACTTAGAAATTAAAGTAAAAAGTGGCTAAACTTACCTATATCTCAACCATTGGAGATTCAATCACAAGGTCAGAAATCCAGCTCCAAGCACCAATTTCTTTCCTCTTGTGTGAGCTTTTTGTCCATCATATATATATTCTGCCCAAAACGAAAACTTTTCTCATATGGGAGGAATTCAGTGAAAGATTCATACTTGATCATTATCTTGAAAACATGTACCGAAAATACATAAATTTTGTACTAGCAGCGATTGCACTTATTTCAATTTGCTTCAACCTCATCTCTAACTAAAATCCTATCACATATGATTGAAAAAGTAGTTGATGTAAACTTGTACCTAAGGGATCAATTTCAGCCACATGTATTATATTCAGTAAATACAAACCTACACACACATATTCAGTAAATTTGATGCGGATCGTGGCCATTTCAACCGTATAATTCCAAATTCCAAAATTTCAAATCCCAACCGCTTTCTTCTTCCAAAATTTCAAATGCCCTAGTAAAAATAAATAAATAAAATGAAGACAAGCAATCTACAAGCCAGTACCAAAATCCCATTCACTGGTAAAGCCTCAAATATTATTGATAAAATTTAAAACTAGTAGTGAAATTTACCGATTGGTTACGACAGCAGAGAGCGACGGTGACAGTGACATAGCAGAGGAGACAGTTGGTGGCGATGTAGCAGGTGGTCAGCTCGGCGTCTTCAGCAGCATATGGGTCTTTCGACTTTGATTTGGGGAAAAATTTAGGGATTAGGGGAAAAGTTAAGGATTTGGGGAAATTTTTTTTTGGGATGAAATAAGTTCTTTCGAGGATAACTTTAGGGATAAAATGGAGGAAAAAAATGGCGCCGTTTTAGTAGAAAACTGAATTCCGTTTGTGGCATTTCTAATAAAGCGCCACTAAAAACTAAGTACAAAACGTAGCCGTTTTGAACACATTTAACACATATTTGAAGCGTTTTTGGCTAAAATGCGGGTAATGCATAGCCTATTGTGGCGTTTTGGACAAAACGCCACTAATAACAAGGCTAAAACGACGACGTTTTCCAAAATCTTAATACATATTTGCGGCGTTTTATGGAAACGCAACTAAATACAAAGCATAAAACAACGCCGTTTTGGAAACACTTAACACATATTTGAGGCGTTTTGGGAAAAACGCCACTAGTAAAAAGGCTAAAAGGTGTTGTTTCCTGAACTCCTCATACATATTTGCGATGTTTTTAACAAAGCACCACTAAAAACAAAGCATAAAACGGCGCCATTTTGCTAACACTTAACACATATTTGCGGAGTTTTTGTTTAAAACGCCAGTAATGTATAACCTATTGAGGCGTTTTGGTAACAAGGATAAAATGACGTCGTTTTGTGGACTTGTAATAGACATTTGCGGCATTTTGGTTGAAAAACGCCACTATTTCTCACCTTTTTGCGGCGTTTTGACCAAAAATGCCATTATTGTTCAACTTAATTAAAATTTGATTCACGTTATACCCTAATCTAGATATGAGCCAAATTTTAATGCCTAAGCTAACAAGTAAAATGATAGAAGAATATGATTGATAAGACACTTATTATTTGATGACTCAAATAAAACATTTTAAAACAAGTAATTAAAATGCTAACCATAATTTAAGAGAGATAATTATGAATTCTGAAAAAATATTTTTCATAAACCTAAAAATAAACATGAAATATATGTTGAATTGAAAAGGAAAATTAATATTTTGATATATTTGTCTTTCATTTGTGAAATGCATCATTTTGCCATTTCACTTTTTTTCCTCTTTTATTGTTTGAAATTTATTATCAGGGTTTAGAGTTTTAGGGTTTATGGTATGGGGTTTAAAGGTTTAAGGATTTAGTTTCTAGAGTTTAAGGGTTTACAGTTCATGGGTTAGGATTTAAGGGCTAGGCTTTAGATTTAGGGTTTAGATGTTGAGGTTTAGGGATTAGGCTTTAGAGTTTAGGGTTTAGGGGCTGAAATTAAATTATAAGTAAAAATGCAATTTGATCATTTTTATAGCATATATTTTTTATAATTTTGAAACTATTAAATCAACTTTTTTCCATTTTTAGGGGGATAAAGTACAATTTTACCTTTAAAATTTTAAAAATTTTCAAAAGGCCTAAATGGAAAATTTTTCATTTTAGGGGGACTGAAACCCTTTCAACCCCCTAGTTATGCCCCTAAATATATATTAATTATAGGGTTTAGGATTTAATTGAATATGATTCACTTGAGATTGTAAAAACTTGAATTCAAGTTGGATTTGTAATTTGAGACGTAAAGTTTTATTTAAGTTGGATTCAATTTTATAAGATTCAAAACAAAAATCAAGGCGTTCAAAAGTAGTTGATTAAGTTTGATTTTGGGATTTTGGGGAGGGGGAACTGGGTTTGGGAAAAAGACCAAGGCATTTTGGGGATAACAAAACGGAGTCATTTCGTAAAAAATAATACACATTCGCGGTGTTTGGATAAAAAAAGCCACTATAGCTCAACCTTTTGCGGCGTTTGGACAAAAATGCCACAATTGCTTAGATTTTAGTGGCGTTTGAAACAAAAATGCCACTATTGACCAACTTTTTGTGGCGTTTGGACCAAAAACGCCACTATTGCTCAGTTTTTAGCGGCGTTTAGTCTAAAAATGCCATTATTGCTCAACTTTTTGTGGCATTTTCTTCCAAACGCTGCTAATGTATAATCTTTGCGGTGTTTTTTGTACAAACACCACTAAAAATGCCGCTAAAGCCCTATTTTCCTATAGTGTAGGAAGAATAATATAAGCAATAATCACAGAAAAACAGTAAATGAAACACTAAAACGAGCCAAAAAAGACTATCCTAAAATGATGAAGACAATAATAGTTCACTAGCAAGCCAATCAACAATAAAAGAAACACACAAAAGGGTGAAAACCACCCCTAACCTTATCAAAACAGTCCCTTATGTAGTCCCTTTTAATTACATAAAATGAAAAGAATATAGGAAAAGAAAAAAAAAAGAAAACAAAATATTATAAGAAAAGAAAACAAGGAGAAGAACCATGAACTATCTCCACCGAGCTAGATGTCGGAGCAGCACTGCCCAAGAAATGCGAACAAGACAAAGGAGGTCTATTCTGACAATGTAGCCCCAGAGTGATCAAGAAAACGCCCACTCCTTTCATTTTGAGAGATCAAAATCCCTTCTCCTTCAAGGTTGAACTTAAAAAATCTGTATTACAACAGTATACAAAGAAGGCTAAGCTACCATAACCTGCCAAAATGAAACCCGCTAGTAAGAAAACGAAGAGAGCCATAAGAGGAAAAGAAGACTAAATTATCTCAAAGATACAAGAGATCGGAATATAGGAGTATAAAGAAAATGCTACTCAATAGCCAGTTTAGCAAAAATAGAAAAAAAGAAGTTGGGGTTGAAAAAATAACAACTTAAATTTAGCAACTAATGCAAGTTTGAAAAAACTTGAAAAGCATCGGAAGAGGGAGAAGAGAAGCAACAGAAATAATGAAATCTAATATAAAACCTACCTATTGGTCATTAAAAAATAGAAAATTTAACAATTAAAGCTTTGATTAATAAAAGAACATAAAAAAATACACGAGAATAGTAAAGAAAGACGTAAAAACATACAAATCAGGGAGAGATAAAAGTCACCATCCAAAGTCACCTTCAAGGGCACTTTTTGCAATATTCAGCATGTTCCCACCGCTTCAGATCCAAAAGGCGAAAAAAGACACCGCTCAGACGAACACAGCTCCACCACTACACAAAAGCGGCTTGTAGGACACCTAGATAATGTAGGAAAAAAGTAGTCACAGAAGACTATTGTCAAACAACTTGTATGCAAGGAAAATACTAAATTGAAAATTTTAAGAAGAAAGAAAAGCTTAACTCAGAATGATTGAAGTTGTTGTATTATTCACTCACAAAATGAAATAAACATAGTGCAACAGCTCGTTTTTGGATCAAATCAGAATAGTAGTTTCGGGACCATAAATCTAAAGTAGAAATGTTAATTTTATTATTACTTTAAGGTCTACATCATGATTTAATGATTGTGTGAAAATTTTGTTAAGATATTTTATCGATAGAGTGTCCAATTTGACTAATAGGACTCAATTGCAATAGGTGCAAAATATGTGTTGTAGAAGCTAGAGGTGTCTAATTACAACAGACCAATTTTGAGTCTAGTTGGAATAGTGGTTTCAGGACCATGATTCCGACGTAGAAAAATTTATTCTTCTTATATTTTTATGGTCTACAGTTTTATGGAATGATTTTTTAAAAATTTCGTTCGAAAATTTTGACGTTTGACCCATGTTAGACATATGCGTATTTTGATAGTTAATGGTAGAAAATGCATGTTTGTTGTTAGAAAAGCAACTTTTGCTAAGTGATTTCTTGTAAAAATGTAAAAAAAGGACCTATTTGTAAAAGTTATAAAATAAGTAGAAAAAGTATGATTGAATGAAAAATGTGGGCTGGTATGAGTACAATAAAGATTTTGATAGGCTTGGGTACTGAAGAAATTGGATAAAAATCATTTTACGAGCTTAGGGACTAAATCGTAAAAATGTAAAATATTAGGGGCAAAAATGTAATTTTTCCATAATATGATTTTTGGACTGACTTGAACAATGTGTGTATTAAATAAGTTAATTTGTTATTATAGATAAAGGAAAACAAGGTTCGGACCTAGACCGGGGGAAAAACAAAGTGTTTGACGATTAGGTCAAATTCTACTATATTTGTACCGAGGTAAGTTCGTATGTAAATAATGCATTGTTATATTTGTATTTTAAATGCTTTAATATTGTATGATTTGTGTTTGACTCTTTGGACGTATTCGACTGACAAGTGAGCATTCCCGGTTGAGCCTTAAGAATAGAATAGGATACGAGTGACATGTCACTAGGAACCCATGTGTATTTCCAATTATGTAATCTGAGTGCTGGTCTCGTATGTCCTATTAATGGTTGGGTAGTCTAGCATGAGTTGCGTATACCTGACAGCTTGTGTGAGTAGCACTGTGTAGCTACGTCCTGACTGATAACTTGTGTGAGCAGGCCCGAGAATAGCTTAAAAACGAGCCTATATGTATTATGAGATGTGAGATAGCTTTGGCTACATATATGGCACTTTTGTGCAAGATTTTTTAGTATCCGTTAATATTCCGAGTGTTCAATGGGAATGTCAAAGTTATGAAAGACTATGGTTATATTGCGAGTTCGTACAAGTATGTACGCAAAACTCATATGTAATGGACTCAATTTTTGATGAAACCTTGGTAAAGTTATGATTGAGTAAGTTAAGACTAAAGATTTTGATATCATTCATGTTAATGTTTATCATGCTAATTGTATGTTAAATGTGCAGGTATGATACTTATTATTTGCATAGGAACTTACTATGCTATAAAGCTTACTCTCCTTTCCTTTCCCTTATCTTATAGTGTCACCAAGCTAGCTCGGGGATCGGAGACCATTGAAGATTTGTTCACACTATCACGAATTACTTTGGTACCAATGATTACAACATTTTTAATTATGGCATGTATAGGGGACTTGGTCATTTTGTTATGAATCATAATTGATTTGGCCAAAAGTGTTGGCTTATATTGGTTGAAAGTTCATTATGTATAAGGCCATTTGAAATTGGCTACTATTGATATAAGTAATTTATATGATGATGCCTTTCATGGATATGGGATTTTACTTGTTTTGAATTGATAAGTATGTGATGTTTATGTATGATAGATGGTAGCATGTGAATGATGTGTTGATGTCTTGGTTGTGACTGAATTGGTTGTGTATAAATGTTTGGATTGGTGCTATGTTGAGTTGTATAGGTGTGTGCAACAAAGGGTGGCAAACTGCCTTGGTAAATAGCCTTATTTTTGTCCACACGGGTAGGCACACGGGTGTGTGCCTAGGCCATGTGCGACACACGATTTGCCCCATAGGCATGTGCTTAGGCCATGTGTCCCCTACACCCTAAATTTGCAAAACAGAATGCTCAAAATTGAGCACACGTGCAGAGACATGGGCGTCTGTCTTAGCCGTGTGGATGACACAGCCTCATGCACGGGTGTGTGTTCTAGGTATGTGAAGTCTACACCTATTTTATGAAAAATCATAAATTTTAATTCGACCACATAGCCTAGCACAGGAGCGTGTGACTTGCCCGTGTGTCTTCAATTTGTTCTTAGGTGGCAAATAGATAGTAACACCCGTGTGTGACCACACGAATTGCCCACATGGGCGTGTCCCCTATCCACATGGGCATGTGACCCCTATTTAGTGAAAAATTTTCTAAGTGTTGTAGAATTTTCTAAAGTTCTCGGTTTAGTCCTGAACCACTTCCAAACCATGGTTGGGGCCTTGTAGGCTCGTATGAGGGACATTGTGATTGTATATGAAATTTTTTTAATTGGACGAAAATTTATGACTCGGAAATGTATGTTTGCTTGTGTTTGAGTATGATAATGCCTTGTACCCATTTTCGGCGTCGAATATGGGTAAGGGGTGTTACACTAATTGTAAGGAATTCTTAAATTAAAGGTCCTTAAATGGTAATTAGACCATTATACTCTAAGTTGGACAAAAATGGACATGGTTAGGTGAAATTTTAAAGTTTGGCATTAAGGGCATTTTGGTCATTTGGTTAATAAAGACAAAATAAGACAAATAAGAGATGTTCATCTTTCTAATTTCATCCCCCAACGTCGAATTTCAAGGGTCACTGTAGGGTTTTGGCAAAGCTTCCAAGCTTGATTGTAAGTTCGTCTTTGTCTCGTTTTTAATGATTTTTATGTTTTTGAAGTTGTCTCAATCTAATCTAGCTATTTCAAGGACTAATTTGAAAGAAAATCAAAGTCTAAAATTTTACCCATGTTGAATATCTGTGTATTTTGATGTTTAATGGTAGAAAATGCATGTTGGGTGCTAGATAAACAACATTTATCAAGTGATTTTTGATGAAAATGTCAAATAGGGACCTATTTGTAAAAGTTGTAAAATGTGTGCAAAAATGTGAATAAATGAAAAATGTGGGCTATTATGAGCAAGGAATAGGTTCGGCTAGGCTTCGTTGTGATGAAATGAATGAAAATCATTTTACGAGCCTAGGGACTAAAATGTAAAAAGTTGAAATGTTAGGGGAAAAATTATAATTTTTGCCATAAGGTGTTTTTGGACTAAATTGAATAATGTGATAATTAAATGAGTTAAATGTGGTATTATAGATCAAGAAAGACGAGGTTCTGACCTAGACCGGGAAAAGAACAAAGTTGTGGACTAAATCAAACTATTAACCATTTTGTACCGAGGTAAGTTCATATGTTAAAAATAAGCTTTTGAATAATTGTACTTAAATGATTTACTATTGCATGAATTGTATGTTTGATTATGTGAATGAGTATAATTCTACAAACGAGTTCGACGATGATTCAACAAGTGAGAAGTCCCATTGAACCTTAGGAATAGATTAGGATACAAATGACATGTCACTAGGGTCAGTGTGTGTTATGTGATTATGTGATCCGGGTGCTGGTCTCATACGTTCTACCGGTGGCTGAGTATATTGGCATATGTTGTTGATACTTGACAGCTTATGTAAGCAACACCGCGTCTTGATTGACAACTTGTGTGAGCAGGCCCGTCGATAGCTTGAGAGCAAGCGATTATGTGATATGAGATTGATGTAGCATTGGCTATGTATCTGGCACTTAGTGTGCAAAAATCCCTAGTATCCGACATTCTTATTCCAAGTGGTTCATGGGTACAACAAAGATGAGAATATGTGTAAATTCATTTCGAGATGGTTCAGGTATGTACATAAAGCCCATGTTTATTACATGCTTGAAACGATGAATATGAGGTAAGTTTTAATGGTGAAATGAGTTACGATCATGAGACTATGGTAAATTTACATTTAATTATGTTATAATATTTAAATGTTATATGCATGGTAAGGTTGCTTATTTCTTGCATACGAGCTTACTAAGCTATATAGCTTACTCCGTTTATTTTCCATGTTTTATAGTGTCGCCAAGCTAGCTCGGAATCGGAGATCGTCGGAGATTTGAAACACACTATCAAACTCTCATTTTTGGGTATTGATGATCTTAATATTTTGAAAGTATGGCATGTATAAGGACTTGGCCATTTTGTTATATGTGTCATTTGATTTGGCCAAATGTATTGGCTGGTAATTGTCAAAGGCTTATTTTGATATTTGGCCATGTAAATTGGCTTATTTGGGCTAACATGGTTGTAAGCCTAAGTATATTCATATATGTGCCAATGTCTTTGGTGATATGGTCATGGTATGCTTGGTGAATGATGGAATATGATTCATAGCATAAATGTGAAATGTTTGGAAACGTGATATATTGATGAGATGATAAATTTCTGCATAATTAGGTGTCTTGAAAGTGGCAAATTGAGGCTTAATGAATGTGAAATTTGCATTATTGATTTAGGGCATAATAAATGTTGTGAGTATAGTAGATGTTGCTATTGTATTGGCATGTGTTGGTCATAATTGTGGGTGTTTTGGTTGCCTAAGTATATTAAGTTTTGTGCCATTGAATTGGTGTATGTGTATGTGTGAATAAGGGTGGCAAATGGCTTGGGAAATAGCCTTTATTTTTTCCACACGGGTAGACACACACCCGTGTGTGACACACGGTCTGCCCCATGGGCATGTGTTATGGTCGTGTGTTCCCTGCACCTTAAATTTTAGAAACAGAATACTCAGAATTGAGCACACCAGCAGAGACATGGGCGTATGTCTCAACCGTGTGGATGACACGGCCTCAGGCACGGGCGTGTGTCCTGGGTGTGTGAAGTTTACACCTATTTTTTGAAAATTTAATTATCCACACAGCCTAGCACACGAGTGCGTGACTTAGCCGTGTGACATCAATTTGTTCATGCATTGCAAAATAGAGAGTTACACGGGTTAGGGACACGGGCGTGTGTGACCACACGGACTGCCCACATGGGCATGTCCTATATCCATACAAGCGTGTGACCCCTATTTAGTGGAAAAATTTTCTAAGTTTTGTAAAAATTTCTAAAGTTCTCGGTTTAGTCCCGGACCACTTCCAAAGCATGTTTTGGGCGTCATAGGCTCGTATTAGGGACTTTACGATTAATTGCAAATGGTTTTAATTTAGACGCAAAATTATGGCTCAAAATTGTAAGATTATTTGTGTGGTAAGTCCGGTAATGCCTCGGACCCTATTCCGGCGTTGAATACAGGTAAGGGGTGTTACACGGAGGCCTATAAATAGCCTTTACACCATAACAAACTAACGTAAAAAATGTGTAAAACTATTGCATGAACATAACAAAAAATCTGAGAAATAAGGAAATAACAAACTAAGCACAACATAGCCAAATCTAAATTTAGAAAAACCAACTTTGAATCATTCTCCAACACTCCCCCTTAATTCAAAGTTTCAGACACCAAGATGAAGTTTGAAGTAAGCATGGTTTTCTCTAGGGAGAGACTTCGTTAGAATATCAACCATTTGCTCATTTGTGTTGCAATATTTCAGAATAATTGACCCATCAGCCAGAAGATCACGAATGAAATGTACCCAAATATCTATATGCTTTGTTCTTCCATGAAAGGATGGATTTTTGGACATGGAAATCGCTGCTTGATTATCACAGTAGATTATAGTTGCTTCCTTCTGCTTTATATTAACATCAGCTAGGATTCTTCTTAACCATAAGGCTTGACAAGCTGATGAAGTTGCAGTTATATATTCAACTTCCGATGAAGATAGAGCTGTTGTTGCTTGTTTTTGGGAACTCTAGCAGATAACAGCTGATCCAAAACTAAAGACATAACCTGACATGCTTCTTCTATCTTCTAAACATCCAACCCAATTACTATCTATATAACCACTCAGCTTGAACTTTGAGATATTATCATACCACAACCCAAAATCAAGAGTTCCTATAATATACTTTAAGACTCATTTTGCAGCGCCAAAGTGATGCCTTGATGGACAATGCATGAACCTAGAAATAACTCCAACAACAAAATATATATCAGGCCATGTATTGGTCATGTAAATCAAGCCACCAACTAGACTTCTAAAGCTCATTGTATCTATTGCTTCAATACCATCATCTATTTTCAACATTTCATTCAAAGTCATAGGTGTTGCTATAGTTTTGCATCCCGGCATGTTGAATTTTTTAAGTAAATTAGCAGCATATTTCTTTTGCGACACAAAGATGCCATCTTCAACTTGCTTCACCTCAAGCCCAAAACAAAATTGCAATACTCTAAGATCTATCCTTTCGAATTCCTTTTCCATACAAGCTTTGAATTCATTTATAAGACAAGAGGAACCCATGTAGATCATATCATCAACATAAAGGCAAATAATGAGGAAATCATGGGTACCTTGCTGTTTAAAATAAAGCTTTTCGTAGCTTGTAAACTTTTTCTTCTTAACCTTTGATTGTGAATCCCTCAGGTTAAGCAACGTAAACCTCTTTTTCTAATTCTCTATTCAAAAAAGCCAACTTAAAATTGAACTAATACATAATATTTTTCAAATGTGCAACCAATGCCAAAACAATTCTAACATTTTCAAACCATGCAATAGAAGAGAAAGTGTCGTCAAAATCTACACCAGGTTGTTATGAATACCCTTTTGCCACTAGACGTGCTTGGTGCTTTAGAATGGTTCCATCTGCGTTGAACTTGGTTCTAAAGACCCATTTGACACAAATGTTTTTTTGTCCTTAGGAAGATCTACAAGTTCAAATGTTTCATTGCGTTGTATTGCTAGAATTTTTTCTTTCATTGCAATTTGCTATTCCTTTTTGTCCGCCGCTTCTTCGAAAGTTGTAGGATCAACAACAAACAAGGCCTGTATAGATGCATAGATATCAGCCAAAGATCTGAACTTCTTTGGAAGAGTCTCATCATTAGATGAACTGCTACTAATTGGAGATGTAGTTGATGAAGTTAGAGGAGATCACAGATTTAGAGAAGGGGGTTGAAACACTTTAGTCTATGGAGCTGCATCTTCACTCGCAATTTCAAATTTGACATCACTTACATTTTCCTCCCAAAACCAGCTTGTATCTTCATTAAAAATCACATTCCTACTAGTTATTATTTTGCCATTAATAGGACTATACAGCCTGTAAGCTTTGGACTCAGAACAATAACCAATAAAAATGCATTTTGTTGATTTTTCATCAAGTTTGTTGCATTTATGTGAATCAAATAAAGTATAAGCAACACAACCAAAAACCTTTAGATGGCTAACCCATGGTCTTTTTCCGTACCAAGCCTCATATGGAGTTTGGTTGAGGACAACCCTTGTTGGTGACAAATTCAGCAAGTAGACTGTAGTCGCTACAGCTTCTGCCCATAATTGATTCAAAAGTCCTTTGGCTTTCAACATGCTTCGTGCCGTTTTTACAACTGTTTGATTTTTCTGTTCAGTGACACCGTTTTGCTCTAGAGTATATGGAACAGTCAGCTCTCTTCTCTGGCTGTGTTCATCATAAAAATTATTAAACTCATGTGATATAAATTCACCTCCTTTGTCTGTACGCAGTGCCTTGATGCTTCTTCCAGTTTTCTTCTCCACAAGTGCCTTGAATTTTTTGAATTTTTCAAATGTTTCTGACTTGAACTGTAAGAAGTACACCCAACTTATATAGCTACAGTTATCTGTAAATAATAGAAAATATCTACTCCTATAAAATGATTGTGTTTTCATGGGACCAACCACATCAACATGTACAAGATCGAGACACCTAATTGCCCTTCTAGACTTCCCCACAAGAAATGGTTTTTTACATTGTTTCCCATACATGCGCCCTTCACACGTATCTAAAGGCTTAACTCTGGGTAATCCGAAAACCATTTCCTCTTGACACAAGAATTTCAGACCTTTGACATTTCAATCCCCATACCTTAAATGCCATAATCTTATCTCACCAGTTTCTTTGACAGCGAGTGCATGGTTCTCAACATCAGAAATAACAAGTGGGAATAACTTGTTTTGTAACATCTCGAAATAGGGCCTAGTCGGAATAGTTATTTCAGGACCACAAAAAAGATGTTAAAATATTTATTTTATTATCATTGTGAGGTCTAGGATATGAAAATATGCATGTGGTAAAGTTTCATGAAGGAATTCTAAGTATAAGGTGTTCAATTGGAAAATAAGGACCAAATTGAATAAGTTGCCAAACTTGGGTTCTAGAAGCAATTTGTATGAAATTGCTTTAGATTTTTAATTAGAAGGTCATAAAGAGAAATTTTCCCAAATTCTATGTTTTTGGACAAAAATGGGAATGCATGGATAAAATTTGAAAGAAATGGCTTAAGGGCATTTTGGTCATTTGGCTAATTAATGAAATAAAATGGGAAAACAAGCCAAAAATCAGCTCATCTTCTCCACCCTGCTGCCGGAATTTGAGAGCCACCATAGCTAGGGTTTCTTCATTTTCCAAGCTCAATAGTAAGTGCTCCCAAGCCCCTTTTTTAATGTTCTTTGTATTTTTGAAATCCTCGTAACTTGCTCTCTTCATTTCTACCCATATTTCATGTTAGGGTTCATGTTTAGAAATTTACCCATGCATGAGTTACTTGTATTTTAATTTTTTATGGAGGAATATGAAAGTTTAAAGGATGGTAAACAACTTTTACTAAGTGATTTTTCATGGAAATGGCTTTAGGTTCCCTTTTGTAAAAGTTGTAAAAATGGGTAGAAAGATGAGAAATAGTGGAAAATGTGGGCTGCTATAAGAGGGAAAAACATTCGGCTAGGCTTGGGTAATGTAGAAATTGCATGCATTTCATCATACGAGCCTAAGGACTAAATCGTAAATATTGTGAAAGGTTAAGGGCAAAATGGTCATTTTGCCGGGGGTGAAATTTAGGCTCATAATGAATAATGTGAGTCACTAATGACTTATTATTACTGATATAGACCCTGAGGAACCAATTTCAGAGGTCGATCGAGGTAAACAGAAGGTTTCAGAATAATCAAAACACTAACCCGAAGTAATTACTAGGTAAGTTCATGTAACTCAAAGTAAAATTTAAATATACTTGAAAATGCATATTCTTAAATGTATGTTAATTTGGATATTGATTGCATGACAATCCAAGAAAGATGACAATTGTCCTAGTTGAATGAAAAAGGGAGATTTGATGGGTAAATTCTTATTTACAAGACATGAGATCCTGCATGTGTTGCAAAAAGGGATTTAGCCCGGATGGGTAATCTGATGATCTCAATATAGTAAGGATCTAGCCCGGACGGGTGTTCCTTAAGTGATCGAACCTTTAGATGAATATATGTGCATTGTGGATTTAGCCCGGATGGGCAATACGATTAAGGACTGAAATTAGCCTGGATTGGCATTTCAGATTCGAGCATATTAGAGTAATTGTCATTGTAAGGGATTTAGCCTGGAATGGTAATCCCGACAATACTCCTTGAATTTATGTTATGAAGGATTTAACCTGGGCTGGTAATCCTGCCGTAAGAGTGATGTTCACAGTAGTGTGTATTTAAAATGGTCACTAGCATGACTTGACGCGAAACGGAATACCCATCGAGATTTTCGAGAAATTCAACAAGACTATAATGAGAAACGAGAATGGTAATGTTCAATTAATGAGCTCATCTAAGATTAATGTTATATTATTTGTGATGAAACTAACTTGATTATTGAGTGTATGTGATAAGAAATTTATACTATGCATGTTTGGCAAGAATATCTTTTATGGTTGTATGTTAAATAATCAGTAAGTTTACCTTCCTGTTATCCGAACTTACTAAGCATGTTAATGCCTATTCCCTTTCCTTTCCCTGTTTTATAGAGCTCGTGGACTCATGAAGATTAGAAGTCAGTTGGAAGAATCACCACACTATCACTAGTCTTGCTTCGGTATATGAATACTTTTATTTTGTTATAATGGCATGTATAGGGTAATGGTCATATTTTGTTATATGTGTCATTTGGTTAGCCAAAGTGTTGGCTTATGGTATTGATAATTCTTTTATATATGGCTATAAAATGTGGCAATATTGAGATAGGGATGTAATCTCTATCTATTTTGTATGCTTATGTTTACTTACCTCATGTATTATGATGGTATGATATGCCATGGATGAGTGTGTTAAATGAGGCCAAATAATTTGAATATGGTAAAGGCATAAAATGGTATAAGGTATCAATAGGGCCCAAGTATGAAATCTAGAATGGGATAATGAACATCCTTAGTGCAAAAAGGATAACCTAGCATGTATTAACTAATGATATCACGTTACAATGCAAATGAGCATATCCAAGTGGTTTAAAGATACATATAGGCCATGATATATGCCATAGAAACTTTTGAGTGTGTATGAGTGATTTTGGGTGACCAATGGCTTGGAAAATAGCCACCAAATGGTCCATACAGGTAGACACCCGAGCATGTGTCTAGGCCATGTGTGACACACGGTCAGCCCCACAGGCATGTCATCCGGCCGTGTGCCCCTGCACCTTAAAATTTTAGGCAATAAGTTTGTAGTAAACACAAGGGAGGAGACACGGCCGTGTGTCTCAAACATGTGAAGGACACGGCCTCTAGCCACGGGCGTGTGCCTTGGCCATGTGCCTCAAATTGTATGACAACGTCATAAACAAAATGCAGCCTAAAAATCACACAGGTGACTACACGGGCGTGTGCCTTGTCGTGTTGAGGACACGAGCAAAGGACACGGGTGTGTGCTCGGTCATGTGAAAACCACTGTAGCTTCAAAATGAAAAGTAAATCGAAATAATTCGCACACACAGGCGTGTGGAAAACCTCCACACGGGCATGTGATGCCAGGGTAGGAAAGTTTTCCATGAATTTTCTTAAGTTCTTGGTTTGGTCCCAGACCATTTTAAAGCATGTTTTGGGCCTTGTAGGCCCATAATAGGAACAATATAATATAATTTGATTTATTTTGACTTTAAAATGAAATTTTACAGTCTATATTTTTCCCGAAATGTCCTTGTATGTTTGCAGTAATGCCTCATGCCTTGTCTCAATCTCGGGTACGGGTGAGGGGTGTTACATTTAGTGGTATCATAGCTATAGTTTAGTCGGTTCTAGGACTAACGTAGCATGTATCGAGTGTAGCTATACATTCCATTATACAAGTTATGATAGTGTGACATCTCCTAACCATTTTTAATTGTATTTGAATATAGTAAATGTCTTCCAATCAAGCCCAAGATGAGTCCGAGGGAGCTGAGAGCCATGCTCCAGCTTCCGTTCAGCGAGCTACTGCTTGTAGTAGAAGAAGGCCTATGTCTGATGGCTAGGAAGAGGCAAGAGTTGCCTTCTTTGAGATGATGGATGAATGGTTTAGGGATTATTTGAGAAACCACCCCAATATACCACGACCTCCTTCGCCCCCTGCTCGGCCTGTGGGAGAAGTACCACAAGGTATGGCACCCGTGAGAATTGGTAAGGCCCTAGTGGACAAACTTAGAAAATATGGTGCTAAAGAGTTTAGAGCTAAGATAGATGATGATGCTGAACGAGCTGAGTTCTGGCTCGAGAACACTACGCGAGTTTTGGACTAATTGTCATGTACACCTGAGAAATGTCTAAAGTGTGATGTGTCTCTTCTAAAAGATACTGCATATCACTGGTGGAAGACTGTATCTTTAGTAGTATTGAAGGAAAATATTACATGGAAGTTCTTCCAAGCTGAGTTTAAAAAGAAATACATCAGTCAGAGATTCTTAGACTCGAAGCGAAAAGTGTTCTTGGAACTCAGGCAAGAAAATAAGACCGTGTCAGAATATGAGAGGGAATTCGTAAGGTTAAGTCAATATACAATGGAGTGGGTCCAATCAGAGACCGAAATGTGTAAGCGCTTTGAGGAAGGCTTAAATGAGGAAATTAAGCTATTGATCGGGATCCTGGAGATACGAGAATTTGAGGCACTAGCTGATCGAGCCAAGAAGGCCGGAGAGCTAAATAATGAAAGAAAGCAAGTAAAGAGAGAAGCTCAAATTTTGGATAAGAGATCTAGCGGCAGGTTGCACTCTTTCCCCACAAAGAAATCGAAGAGTCAACAAGAGTGCTCCACTTCATCAGTAGGGTATTCGGGTAGAACAAGAAGCTCCAAGTGACATAACCCCAAGTCTTCTTCCCCTGTGGTGACTAGTATGGGAAGTGTGGATGATCAAATGTCGAGGTGTGAAAGCTGCAACAAATTCCACTTCGGCGAGTGTCGAAGGAGGAGTGGTGCATACTTTAGATGTGGTTCCCTTGACCATTTCCTTAAGGATTGCCCGAAGTGAGCCGATAAAGAGGTGGATTTAGCCCCAAAGTCTAATGCCCCTAATCCTCGAGGTAGACCACCATGACATCCTAGAAGTGCAAGTGGCAGTCAAACTATTTCCAAGTATACTACTGGAAAATCAGAGGCTTGAGCCCTGATGAGAACTTACGTGATACGCGCTAGAGAGAAAGATTCAGCTCCCGATGTCATTACGGGTACATTTTCTCTCCATAACGCTCATGTTATTGCCTTGATTGACTCGGGATCAACCCATTCATACATTTGTATGAAATTGGTGTCTAGCATGAATATGTTTGTGGAACCTATGGAATTTGTAATTAAGGTGTCGAACCCTCTAGGCAAGTCTGTTTTAGTCAATAAAGTTTGTAAAAATTGTCCTTTGACGATTCATGGTCACTATTTTCTGGCCAACCTTATACTTTTGCCATTTGATGAGTTTGATGTAATACTTGGCATGGATTGGTTAGTCTTTCATGATATGATTGTAAATTGTGGTAGCAAGTACATAGAATTGAAATGCTCTGATGGTGGAATTCTCCGGGTAGATTCAAATGAGTTGAACACATCGCTGGCTGTGATTACTTCAATGTTGGCTCGAAGATACATGAGAAAAGGGTATGAAGCCTATCTTTCTTTTATTCTAAATACTAAGGAATCTAAATTGAAGATTGAGTCGGTACCGATAGTGTTCAAGTATCTAGATGTGTTTTCGGAAGAGTTACCCGGATTACCTCCTGTTCGAGAGGTAGAATTTGGTATTGAGGTGGTACCGGGAATAGCCTCTATTTCTATTGCCCCATACAAGATGGCACGTACTGAGTTGAAAGAGTTAAAGGTACAGTTGCAAGAGTTGACAGATAAAGGTTTTACAAGACTAAGTTTTTCACCTCGGGGTGCCCCCGTGTTATTTGTAAAGAAGAAAGATGGTTCAATGAGGTTATGCATAGACTACCGACAACTCAATAAGGTGATCATTAAGAACAAGTATCTGTTGCCAAGGATCAACGATTCTTTCGACCAGCTGAGGGGAGCCACTGTATTTTCTAAGATAGATCTAAGATCTGGCTACTATCAGTTGCGAGTTAAGGAGTCAGACGTGCCTGAGACTGCTTTCAGAACAAGGTATGGCCATTACAAATTTCTTGTCATGCCATTTGGATTGACGAATGTTCCAGCTGTATTTATGGACTTAATAAATAGGATATTTCAGCCATATTTGGACAAGTTCGTCATTGTGTTCATTGACGATATTTTGATTTATTCTAAGGATGAGTCAGAGCATGCGGAGCATCTGAGGACTGTGTTACAGACTTTACGAGATAAATAATTGTATGCTAAGTTTAATAAGAGTGAGTTTTGGCTCCGAGAAGTAGGATTCTTGGGTCATATTATGTCGGGTGATGGTATCCGAGTTGATCCAAGTAAGATTTCTTCTATTATTGAATAGAAGCCACCTAAAAATGTAACCAAAGTTAGAAGCTTTTTGGGCTTAGCCGGTTACTACCGATGGTTTGTGAAAGGATTTTCTATGATAGCAATTCCATTGATGAGGTTGCTGCAAAAATACGTTAAATTTGAATGGTCAGAGAGATATCAGTAGAGTTTCAAGAAATTAAAGATGTTGCTGACTGAAGCTCCAGTTCAAGTACTACCTGAGTCAGGAAAAGAATCTGTGGTCTACAGTGACGCGTCCTCAAATGGACTGGGTTGTGTGCTTATGCAAGAGGGCAAGGTGATATCTTATGCTTCGAGGCAACTGAAGCCTCATGAGAAAAAATTATCCGACTCACGACTTGGAGCTAGCTGCCATTGTTTTTGCCTTGAAGATATGGAGACACCATTTGTATGCCGAAACTTGCCATTGATTCACTGATCACAATAGTTTGAAGTACTTAATGACTCAAAAGGAATTAAATCTGAGAGAGCGACGATGGTTAGAATTGATTAAAGATTATGAGTTGATAATTAATTACCATCTGGGAAAGGCGAACATAGTCGCTGATGCCTTGAGTAGGAAGTCCTTGTTTACACTGAGGGCTATGAACACGCATTTGGCGTTATCTGAAGATGGTTTGATTCTGGCTAAGTTAAGAGCCAAATCGACATTTTTTTCAAGAAGTTTGCACAACTCAGATCAATGATAGTGACTTGCAGGCTAAGAGAGCACAATGTGAGACGGGTGTTGTATCAGATTTTTGGGTTGACTCTAATGATTGCTTGATGTTTCGAGATAGGGTCTGTGTACCCAAAGATGACGAGCTTATCCAGAAAATTTTACAAGAGGCACATAATAGTCGTCTATCTATTCACTCGGGAAGTACTAGGATGTACAATGACTTAAAAACCATGTACTAGTGGAATGGTATGAAAAGAAATATCTCTGAATTTGTGTCGAAATGCTTGATATGTCAATAGGTTAAAGCTGAACACCAAGTGCCTTCGGGTTTATTACATCCTGTGATGGTCCCCGAATGGAAATGGGATAGGATTACTATGGATTTTGTGACTGGATTGTCGTTAACTCCGAGGAAGAAAGATATTGTTTGGGTTATAGTCGGCAGGCTAACTAAGTTGACTCACTTCATCCCAGTACAGACAGATTACTCTCTTGATAAATTGGTTGACTTGTATGTCTCCGAGATTGTAAGACTACACGGGGTTCCATTGTCAATCATATCAGATAGAGACCCGAGATTTACTTCGAGATTTTGGAAGAAATTACAAGAAGCCATGGGTACAAAGTTGAGCTTTAGTACGATATTCCATCCACAGACCGATGGTCAGTCTGAACGGACTATTCAGACTCTGGAGGACATGTTGTGATGTTGCATCCTTGAATTTCAAGGGAGTTGGGAAAGATACTTACCTTTGGTGGAATTCGCCTACAATAATAGTTTTCAGACGAGTTTAAAAATGGCACCTTATAAGGCCTTGTATGGTCGAAAGTGCCGAACTCTTTTGTATTGGACAGAACCCAAGGAAAGCCAGATTCACGATGTCGATCTAGTTAAGGAAACTGAAGAAAAGGTTAAAGTGATTCGTGATTGCCATCATATAGGCAAAAATCATATGCTGATTTGAAGAGAAAAGAGATCGAGTTTCAAGTTGTAGATAAAGTGTTCTTGAAAGTATCTCCCTGGAAAAAGGTATTGAGATTTGGTCGAAAACGCAAATTGAGTCTGCGGTTTATTGACCATACGAGATTACGGAAAGAGTGGGACCATTAGCCTACCGATTAGCATTGCTATCTGAATTGGAAAATATCCATGATGTATTCCATATTTCCATGTTGTGTAGATATCGATCAGATCCTTCCCACGTGATTTCACCGACAGATGTTGAGATTAGACTAGACATGACTTATCGTAAAAAACCGATTAAGATTTTGGCTCAAGAAGTTAAATAGTTGAGGAACAAGAATATAATCTTGGTGAAAGTTTTATGGCATAGACACAGAGTAGAAGAGACCACATGGGAATCTGAAGAAACCATGAGAAGTCAATATCCGAACCTATTTACTGGTAAGACTTTTGAGGACGAAAGTCCCTAAGGGGGGAGAAATATAACAGCCTGAAATAAGGCCTAGTCGGAATACTGGTTTTGGGACCACAAATCCGATGTTAAAATATTTATTTTATTATCATTATGAGGTCTAGGATATGAAAATATGCATGTGGTAAAGTTTCATGAAGGAATTCTAAGTATAAGGTGTTCAATTGGAAAATAAGGACCAAATTGAATAAGTTGCAAAACTTGGGTTATAGAAGTAATTTGTATGAAATTGCTTTAGATTTTTAATTAGAAGGTCTTAAAGAGCAATTTTCCCAATTTCTAAGTTTTTGGACAAAAATGGGCATGTATGGATAAAATTTGAAAGAAAACACTTAAGGGCATTTTGGTCATTTCGCTAATTAATAAAATAAAATCGGAAAATAAGCCAAAAATCAGCTCATCTTCTCCACATTGCTGCCGAAATTTGAAAGCCACCATAGCTAGGTTTTCTTCATTTTCCAAGCTCAATAGTAAGTGCTCCCAAGCCCCGTTTTTAATGTTCTTCGTATTTTTGAAATCCTCGTAACTTGCTCTCTTCATTTCTACCCATATTTCATGCTAGGGTTCCTGTTTAGAAATTTACCCATGCATGAGTTACTTGTATTTTAATGGTTTATGAAGGAATATGAAAGATTAAAGGATGGTAAACAACTTTTACTAAGTGATTTTTCATGGAAATGACTTTAGGGACCATTTTGTAAAAGTTGTAAAATTGGGTAGAAAGATGAGAAATAATGGAAAATGTGGGCTGCTATAAAAGGGAAAAACATTTGGCTAGGCTTGAGTAATGTAGAAATTGCATGCATTTCATCATACAAGCCTAGGGACTAAATTTTAAATATTATGAAAGGTTAGGGGCAAAATGGTCATTTTGCCCGAGGTAAAATTTAGGCTCATAATGAATAATGTGAGTTACTAATGACTTATTATTACTGATATAGACCCTGAGAAACCAATTTTGGAGGTTGACTGAGGTAAACGGAAGGTTTCAGAATAATCGAAACACGAACCCGAAGTAATTACTAGGTAAGTTCGTGTAACTCAAAGTAAACTTTAAATATACTTGAAAATACATATTCTTAAATGTATGTTAATTTGAATATTGATTGCATGACAATCCAAGAAAGATGACAATTGTCCCAGTTGAATGAAAAAGGGAGATTTGATGGGTAAAGACTTATTTACAAGACATGAGATCCTGCATGTGTTGCAGAAAGGGATTTAGCCCGATGATCTCAGTATGGTAAGGATCTAGCCCGGACGGGTGTTCTTTAAGTGATCGGACCTCCCGATGAATATATGTGCATTGTGGATTTAGCCTGGATGGGTAATACGATTAAAGACTGAAATTGGCCTGGACTGGCATTTCAGATCCGAGCATATTGGAGTAATTGTCGTTGTAAGGGATTTAGCCTGGAATGGTAATCCCGGTAATACTCCTTGAATTTATGTTATGAGGGATTTAACTTGGACTGGTAATCCTGCCATAAGAGTGAGGTTCACGGGAGTGTGTATTTAAAATGGTACTAGCATGACTTGACGATGAATGGAATACCCATCAAGATTTCTGAGAAATTCAACAGGACTATAATGAGAAACAAGAATGCTAATGTTGAGTTGATGAGCTCATATAAGATTAATGCTATATTATTTGGGATGGAAGTAACTCGATGATTGAGTGTATGTGATAGGGAATTTATACTATGCATGTTTGGCAAGAATATCTTTTATGGTTGTATGTTAAATAACCAGTAAGTTTACCATCCTCTTAGCTAAACTTACTGAGCATGTTAATGCTTATTCCCTTTCTGTTCCCTATTTTACAGAGCTCGTGGACTCGTGAATATTGGAAGACCGTTGGAGGAATCACCACACTATCACTAGTCTTACTTTGGTATATGAATACTTTTATTTTGTTATAATGGCATGTATAGGGTAATGGTCATATTTTGTTATATGTGTCATTTGGTTAGCCAAAGTGTTGGCTTATGGTATTGATAATTCTTTTGTATATGGCTATGAAATGTGGCCAGTATTGAGATGGGATGTAATCCCTATCTATTCTGTATGCCTATGTTTACTTGCCTCATGTATTATGATGGTATGATATGCCATGGATGAATATGTTAAATGAGGCCAAATAATCTGAATATGGTAAAGGCATAAAATGGTATAAGGTATCAATAGGGCCCAAGTATGAAATGTGGAATAGGATAATGAACGTCCTTAATGCAAAAAGGATAACCTAGCATGTATTAACCAATGATATGAGGTTACCATGCAAATGAGCATATCCAAGTGGTTAAAAGATACATATAGGCCATCATATATGCCATAGAAACTTTTGAGTGTGTATGAGTGATTTTGGGTAACCAATGGCTTGGAAAATAGCCACCAAATGGTCCACACGGGTAGACACCCAGGCATGTGTCTAGGTCGTGTGTGACACATGGTCAACCATATGGGCATGTTGTCCGGCCGTGTGTCCCCTGCACCTTGAAATTTCAAGCGGTAAGCTTTGTAGTAAACTCACGGGCGGAGACACGGCCATGTGTCTCAGTCATGTGGATGAACGGCCTCTGGCCACGGGCGTGTGCCTTGGCCGTGTGGCTTAAATTGCATGATGGAGTCATAAACAGAATACAGCCTAAAAATCACACGGGTGAAAACACGGGCGTGTGCCTGGCCATGTTGAGGACACGGGCAAGGGACACGGGCGTGTGCTTGGCCGTGTGAAAACCACCGCAGGTTCAAAATGAAAAATAAATCGAAATAATTCTGCACGGGTAAGGGACACGGGCATGTCCCTAACACATGGGCATGTGAGGCCAGGGTATGAAAGTTTTCCACGTATTTTCTTAAGTTCTCGGTTTGGTCCAAGACTATTTTAAAGCATGTTTTGGGCCTCGTAGGCCATAATAGGGACAATATAATATAATTTGATTTAGTTTGACTTTTAAATGAAATTTTACAGTCTGTCTCTTTCCCGAAATGTCCTTGTATGTTCGCGGTAATACCTCATGCCTTGTCCCAGTCTCGGGTACGGGTAAGGTATGTTACATGTTTTGTGTCATGCGTGTAACACCCCTCACCTGTATCGGTCGCCAGTATAGGGTTGCGAAGCATTACCGGACTTATTATAAAATCGAACTTACATTTCTCATGCAATAATCAAATTCAAATAAAAGTCATTCATAATCATTCATCAAGTCCCTAATACGAGCCTACGTGACCCAAAACATACTTTAGAAGTGGTTCGGGACTAAAGTGATATCTTAGGAAATTTTTGAAAAACTTAGAAAATCTTTCAAAATACAAGGGACACACGCCCATGTCACAGGTCGTGTGGACATTCGAAATGGAATCACATGGCTATATCTCAGCCAGTGTTTGACCCCGTATAACTTTCTGACTTGGATTACATGGCTAACCACACGCCCGTGTGACCAGCCCGTGTGCCCTTCGAAATGGCCTCACATGCTCGTTGCCAGGCCGTATGCTAGGCCGTGCCAAACCTTTAAGGTATACTGACTTATGCCACACGACCAAGTTACATGCCCATGTGCTCAGCCATATGGAGCATACTGACTTGATTTCTAATTAAACACCAGGGGACACATAATCGTGTCACCTGATCGTGTGTCACACACGACTGAGACACATGCCTATGTCTCTGCCCGTGTGGACAAAAATAGGCTATTTACCAAGCCATCTTTCTCACTCAAATTTTCATACACCTATACAATCCAAATGGCACATAATATGAAATAAATAGGCATTCAACCAACCTCAACCAGACATAATTCATACCATTTCCATACCAAAAACAACAAGGCACACAAGTACCACATTAAGCTATTCAATTTTATACGAAATTCACATTCTCAATTCACATAACTAGTTAACTTCATATATGCCCTTTTTTACCTCTAATCACAAGCATACCAAATCTTCAAATTTCAACCAAATGGTACTCCAAATACCAATCCACAACAAGCATATATATGACAATATTTGATAACATAACAAAAGGCTATTTGCACATTCATATACATCACCTAATATACCAAAATAAGCCAACTCTCATAGCTATACACAAAACCAAACACATAACATTTACAAGCCAACTAAAATGGCTAAATTCATTACCAAACTATATACCAAAATGACTATATTTCCTATACATGTCATATAACCAAATATATAAACTCAAAAGTACCAAAGTGATAGCTTGATAGTTTGATGAGATCTCCGACGACTCTCAAATCCGAACTAGCTTCGATATTCACTATAAAACACTGATAAATAAACAGAGTAAGATATAAAGCTTAGTAAGTTCATATAGTAATAAACTCAAATTGCCATAAATACACAATTCAAACAATTGAATATAACAATGTAGAACTCATATTAATCCGCAAACCTATCACATGATCATTTATAAGGTTATGAAATTCACAATTTTCTTCTATTCAAAGCTTATACGGTTCATGTACATACGTATACAATCTTGTACTAATCTCATACTTATCCATATCTTTGGTATACTCGTTGAACCATTCAAAATACTATTTGATATTTAGAAATCTCACACCCTAAGTGCCAATACATAGCCAAAGGTATCTCAATCTCATATCACATATAATACTCAATCTCGAGCTATCAACAGGTCTACTCACACAAGCTGACGGTCATGATGTAGCTACATGGTGCTTCTCACACAAGCTAACAAGAATTCACAACATATGCCAGATAACTCAGCCATCGATAGGACGTACGGACCCGCACCTAAATCACATAACCCCTAATTACATGTTATTCATATCCTAATCTATTCCTAAGGTTCAACTGGGATTTCACATTTGCCGAATCATCGTCGAACATTTTTGTACAATCATACATGAACAATTCAATTATAAAGCATTTAAAACACAATCACAATAATGCTTATTAACATACAAACTTACCTTGAATGCAAAAACGATGAAATGATTCGATTAGTCCAACACTTTGTTTTTCCCCCAATCTAAATCCAAATTTCGCTTTTCTTGATCTATATGTAATCAAAATTAACTTATTTAGTTATCATTCTATCCAATTTATCCCAAATTGCACAATATGACAACTTTAAACTTTTGCCCCCAATATTTTAAATTTTCTTTACAATTTAGTCCTTAGCTCCTAAAAATACAAATTCATGGAATTAGGTCCCTACCTATGCTAGCTGAATTTCACTTATTACCATAGCAGCCCATATTTTTCATTTATTTCACATTCCTACCACAAAATTTCCACATTTTACAATTTAATCCCTAATTGACAATTTTACTAGAAATCACTTTACAAATGTTGTTTATCTAACAACGAACATACATTTTCTATCATCAAACATCAAAATACACATGTATTCATCAATGGAAAAACCCTAAACCTTTAATATTTTTGCAAATTAGCCTCTAGGCTAGCTAGATTAAGCTGCAATGATCTCAAAAACCACCGAATGAAAAACCCTAAGAACGACTACTCCTCTTGTTACATTTGGCTAAGGAAGAACATGGACACTAAAATGTGATTTTGTTTTATTTATTTTAGTTTTAATTATTAAATACCAAAATTAACCTTTAAAAACATCACAAATTTCAAAATTACCAAGCCACTATCATCCACTATCATGTTATTGGGCTATTTACCACATAAGGACCTTTACTTTAAAGTTTTATAGCTATTTGACACCTTTAGTTATTAGAATACCACTTTTGCACTTTACGTGATTTAGTCATTTTTATCAAATTAAGCACTCAAACGAAAAAATTTCTTAATGAAAATTTCACACCATCACACTATCATACTGTAGACCTTAAAATGATAATAAAATAATATTTTGACCTCAAATTTGTGTTGCCGAATCCACTATTCTGATTTGACTAAAAATGGACTATTACAATGCGAACATCAATAATAGTTTGATCTGATTTTTTATCTTTGATCACACATGAGACATCATCAAACATGATACAATACCCAGTAACCATGAGTTGTCCTACACTAAACAGATTTTGTGACAAACTAGGAATGTAATAGACATCATAAAGAAGTTTCACATTACCGGAACTACTTTTGACTGCCACATTACCTTTCCCTTCCACTTGAATCTGCTTACTACTCCAAGTGTTACTTTTTGTTTGAAGGTTTCATCAATCTCGTTGAACAATGACTTCACACCAGTCATGTGGTTCGAGCACCCACTATCCAGAAACGAAATGTTGATATAACTTGCTGCATTTTCTTGATAAGCCATGAGCAATTTGATCTCATCATTTTCTTACTCTACTTAACTTACTTGTTCCTGCCTTGGTCTTTTCCAGCAATCTGCATTCACATGCCCAAACTTTTTACAATAAAAGCATTGGAAATACCTTTTGTTATCTTATTGTTGTGTTTGATTTTGGTGTCCACCACCCTGACCTCGTCCTCTTCCATGACCTCCCCTCCCACGAGATCCAACCTGAGCTCGCCATTTTTGTTCATTTTTCTGGGGTAATGCCTCCCCTTTCACATGGAAAGCCTTATCCTTGGTCTTCTCTTCTGATTTGTTTAGCCTTGCCTCATGGGACTGCAATGATCCCATCAATTCATCAAATGTGAATGTTTCCAAGTCTTTGGATTCTTTTATGGCAGCCACTACATAATCAAACTTAGGAGTGACGCTCCTTAAAATTTTTGCAACAATCATTTGATCATTAATATTCTCCCTATAAGACCGCATTTTGTTGACAATTTCAGCAACTTTAGATAAAAAAAATCCTACATCGACTCTCCATCTTTCATCTGCAAGGTTTTAAAATCTCGATAAAGTGACTGAAGTTTTATCATGATTACCTTAGAGGAGTCTTGAAATGTTGTCCGCAAGATCCCCTAAGCTTCTGTTGCTATATTTGCTACAGTAATTTCTTGAAAAATGGTCTCATGAATGGCTTGCTGGATAAAGAATAATGCCTTTGAGTCCTTCTTCTTATTTTCTCTTAATCTTGCCTCTTCATCTGGTTTGGTATAGAAATTCTCAACTAAGCCCCAAATATCCTGACACTTGAACAAGGTCTTCATCTTGATGCTCCAAAACTTATAGTTTTCTCCATTGAAGACTAAAATTGATAGTTGAGACACATTCACGGTATTGTCGTTAGTCACCATTAGTTGCACACCTAACTACAAATAAATCTGGCTCAGATACCAGAAATGTAGGAAAAAAATAGTCACAGAAGACTATTGTCAAACAACTTGTATGCAAGAAAAATACTAAACTAGAAAATTTAAGAAGAAAGAAAAGCTGAACTCAGAATGATTGAAGTTGTTATATTTTTCACTCACAAAATAAAATAAACGTATGCCTATAAATAGCCTTTGCACCATAACAAACTAATGTAAAATAAGTGCCACACTATTGCACTAACATAACAAAAAATCAGAGAAATAAGGAAATAATAAACTAAGCACAACACAACCAAATCTAATTTTAGAAAAACTAACTTTGAATCATTCTCCAACAGATAACAGTCAGAAAACTGCAATATAGCACACACCACTGCCCAATTGTTCAGAACAAACAAAGACAGACTACACAACAGAAATCAAGAACGAGATTCATCAAAATCCTGGAGAGAAAAGCGCTACTACCAGTCGACCTGTTTATTTAATTTAGTTTGTTATCAATTTTATGGTCAATCATATTATAATTTTTAATTACTATTATTTGGACTTATTATTGTAGAAATAGTTTTCTAATTTAATTCGTCCTTCCTTGGGTACGATCTTTGGAATACTTCCTTGTGTTCTGTTGTAACGCTTTACTACATTACAATTTGACATATATACTTGCGAACACCGCTATTTTATTTCTATATCTTTTGTTGCAATATTTTCTGTCCAAACATTCACACGTTGGGCGGTGGTCAAGGTTGGATAGACTTCCAGCTTTCAGATTGAAGATAGATCAATATGGCTCGTCCAAATAAGATATCCCCCAACACAACTTTTTCAAACTAGAATGTGAGAGGAGAGGCTAATAATCATCCCGATGAACTTGAACTCTTTGCGGATTGGTTTACGAATCCGCTCGAAAACTTGAGCAACTTTGATCAGCATGAAACACACAATAATTTCAACCTCAATTTTTTGTCAAATTGAGAGATTTCCAACCCATGTAACAAAAAGACTATAACAACAACTTGTAAGCCTACAAAAATAGGTACGCATTTTGAAGGAGCAGATGGTACAACAGAATATCATATACAAACAACAACTTTTTCATCAAGAATAGCTTAGAAAAAATGAGGAGATGATGCGAAAGATACAGTTAGACCATTCTGATCATCATGATAACAACATTCCCTTGCAAGAGGAAGGCTATGGAGTACATGCAAGGTCATGGAAACATGAAATGGATGCCTTGCACTGAGACATCCAGGCACTACATCCTGATGTTGAGGATGGATTGGGTCTTTTGTTCTACCAATCCTTTAGCATCAGAAATTGCAGTGGTGGGCTTACCTTTAGAGTTTAAAGTGCCAAAAGAGGTCTTCAAGGGAAGAAGGGACCCACGACCATATTTGATGTAGTATAACGATTACATGAATATTTTGGGAGCTTTGGATTCTGCGAAGTACAAGGCTTTCTCCACAACTTTGAAGGAAAGCACTAAGGATTGGCATTTTTCATTTCCATAGGCCTCTATTAGGACTTTAACGCAACTAGGTCAGTTGTTTCTAGGAAGATTCTACACCCAAAAAATAATCATGAGTACTCCAATAGACTTAATGTTGGTTAAGCACAAGGAAGTAGAGTCTTTACAGTAGTATATAAAGTGTTTTCATGTGGCAACCTTGAATACAAAAAACTAGGAATATGGCAACTCGTTTTTTAGTAGTGTCGAAAATGGTGGTTTTAGGGCCACAAATCCAACGTGAGAGTTTTAAAATATTATTAATTAATATTTTTGAGTCAAGTAAAATATTATTGTGATTTCATTTGATAATTTTTGTTAATTGAAAGGATAATTAAGTTCAAGTGGTATGTCCCTAAAGTCGAGTGATTTTAAAAATGAGGTGTAGAGACCTCGTTTCTATAAACTGAGCTCTGTAAATATTTTTATAAATATTTATGGAGTGATATTAGGGTCATATTAAAATTTGGTTAATAAATTTTAATTTTTAAATAGTTAATTAAGTGAAAAGGACTAAATTGAAAAAGGTAAAAAAAATCACTATAGGTTTATTTGCATTAAATTGATTTAACACATGGATTAAGGGTTGAAATTGGTAAATTTGGCAAGCGTAAATATAGTGGGCGGATGTGGTATGGTTTTTAGTGAAATTTTAATTATTTTATTGGTTAATTTTGTAATTAGATAAATTATTAATTAAAATAAAAAATTACAAAATATAATACTATTCTCTTCTTCCTTTTCTTTATATTTTTAAACCATATAGCCATGGTGAAGCATAAAGAACATTTGGCCAAGATATATAAGGGTGAATGTAAGTGAAATTTTGTTCTAGTTTTAGTAATTTTTATGTTTTTAAGCTTGTATTAGCTTAATCTAGCTAACCCAAGGGTCAATTTGTAAAAATATTAAATGTTATAAATTATGCAATGGATGAATTTGATATGTTTTTGATGTTTTATGGTATATTGTTAAGCTTGGTTGTTAAATAGACATATTTTGTTAAGTAATTTTTGATGATTTTAAGGTTTAGGGACTTATTTATGAAAATGGTAAAATTAAAGGAAAATATCGTAAATTGATGATAAATATGGCTTGCTATAAGACTAGGTAAAAATTGGCTAGCATTAATTTTAATTAAAAGTGGTTAAATTGGAAGTTTCGAGTTTACAGACTAAATTGCAAAAAAGGTAACTTTTAGGGTAATTTTTAAAATTTTCATTGTTAAGTGTTATAAGCTAAACTAATTGTTTTAAATGTTGGAATGAGATTAATTGAATAAAAATATTTATCTAGATCAAGAAACAACTCGAACGGATACAAATCACGGAAAAGTCAAAGTGGCGGAATAATGGTCAGTTCGTGTTAGAAGTTGTTTATGAGTTCAGGTAAGTTCGTAACTTGGTTAATTAAATTAATTAATGTTCGATAAATTATTATCTATTTGTGTATATATGTATGAATCAAATTTGTTGGCTTGAAGAAATTGAATAAGACCATAGTTAAAAGACACTATGGCACTATACCAGAACTTAATAAGACCATAGTTGAAAGAAATTATGGCATCATACCCGAAACAAGTAAGACCATAGTTTAAAGACGCTATGGCATCACGATTATAACAAGTAAGACCATAGTTGAAAAATGTTATGGCATCACGATTCTAACAAGAAAAACCATAGCTGAAAGACGCTATGGCATCATGAATCAGATGAAGAAGACCATGGTTGAAAGACACTATGGCATCAAGTTGAGAATGAATAAGACTATGGTTGAAATAGACTATAGCATCCTTTCACCATTTTTTATTCAGGTAACATGTTTCGGGTGAGATATGTATCATAATATTGAAGGTGAGATGAATGTTTTGACTACTATAGTTTGTAATGAATATTTATTCATTGGTGTGATTATATGTTTCATATGTCTATAAATATGATGTTTGTGGTGTTTACGGAATTAAATGGATATACGAGAATTTTCTGAATAGTCAATGTTATTCTATTTGGTTCAACAAGTAAATAAATTTTTAATAAGTTTATGGATATATGAAATGAACCATGATTTGGGTTAATGATATGGATTATAAAGGTATGTGAAATTGTTAAGAAAAGATGATTCATTATATATGTATGAGCAATGAATCATGAAATTTAAATACTTGATATGTTGTATATTATGCTTTGATTTGAATTACATGTGAATTGTACACTTACTAACCTTGTGAGGTTGTGTATATAGGAAAGGATATTTGACGTATGTTATAATGAAAGTATGTTTGGTTGTTTAATTTAATATGTACGGTAAGTTTAAGTTCCTTTATATGAGCTTACTAAGCATTAGTTGCTTACGTAGTTGTTTTTCTCTATTTTGTCGATCATTAGAGAGCTCAATCGGTTTGAATCTCGTTGGAGCACTATCACACTATCCATTTGTTATATTGGTAGTTTTGGTTATTTTGGTTAACTGTTATAAATGGCATGTAATAGGAGTTGATTTTATGCTATTTACTAATGTGTTGTGGTTTAAGTTTATTTGCCTATATGCCTTGATGTTGGCTTATAAATGTGTATATGTATAAGGTTTTTGGTCACTTATTAATGCCATGTGATATAGATTGCTTTTGGTTCATTGAAACGTGAATGAAGTGGTAAAATGATATATGTGTGTTTTGGCATGTAATAAGACTTTATTGTAGTTTGGAAATTTGGTATGTTTGAGTGGTGCCAAGCTTATGTATGCCTTTATATTTATAGTTAATAGTTTGAAAATAATGGTATAAACAGATAGGTATTAGGTATTGAATACTTATGCATGCCTTGCGAAGATAGGCAAACCATGGTTGAATGACATGTATGTTTGAAATGGCTTTGTTATGTTTGATATGTGCTTAATTAATGAACTTGAGATGTTAGTTAGATTGATTGTGATGTATGAATTGTGGTGCCTATTGATGGCATATTGATTAGAATTTTTAGGTTGATTCATTTGGTATATTATGGGATGTTTAAAGAGTGTTTTGGTTAATTGAATACATGTGCAAATGGTGTAACTTGTTGGGCAAGGTTAGGCATTGAAATAGCTTGTTTTAGGGGCTAAATTTGGAGCACACGACTTGGGACACGGGTTGTCACACAATCGTGTGCCATTTATATTTAAAGTGCAGGTTTCACATGGTCTGAGACACGGCCTACGACATAGTCGTGTATCTCAAAATAGTTTGTTAAACGGCCTGTGAGACGGTTATGTGACCCAACATCGAATGTACATACAGTCTGGCACACGGCCATGTGGCCCTATTTTGAATACACACACGAGCTGGGACACAGCCGTGTGTCCCTACTTCGAATGTCCACATGGTCTAGGCTATGTCACACGGCCGTGTGACTCTTGTTTTCACAATTTTTCATGTTTTTCTCAAAAAAAAAATATTTATTCAAATTGATCCCCAATTGCTTTTAAATTGTTTTTAGGACCTCGAAAGTTCAATCTAAGGCCCAAATGTGTATGTTTTATATGATTGGGATGAGATATTGGAATTTATACTTAGGTTGACTTATTTGATTTGTTTTGAATTTAAAGGTTCTGTTTTGTACTGTAATGCTCGATGACCCTAATCTGGCGATGGAGATAGGTTAAGGGCGTTACATAGAAGATACATGGGCCATTGATGCTTTCATCATGGGGGTGTTGAGTGAGCATATTCATTATTCGTTCACAGGTAACAGATCGAAAAACCTGGCAAACCTTTATGAAAGAGCTCACAAGTTCGTAGAAGAAGAAATTGAAAGGTCAACCATTCTTTTCATTGGGAAGATAGGTAAGTTAGGGAGTGGTCTAATACTTATGGGTAAACCAGGGCACGCCTCGTAGAACTCGCAGATATAAAGTGGGGGACAACACAAAAACTATTTGTAGGGTGGTTCTCCATCAAGCATTTAAAGACCCCAACATAAGTCCATGAGAAGGAATGTCTCCATAACTTAATTTAATATATTAGGTTTGTTTCTGTTGATCATTATTATTCCACGTTTTTTAGTAGATAGTAACCTCGTATGTTATGGGATAGAAAGCTAAGTGGTGAATTGTGAAATGATGAGTTAGTGAGGAGTGTTAGTAAGTAGCGATGAGATTTAGTAAAATCATTTTAGGGTTTCCCTCTCCTTTATTTTGGTAGATTTTTTAGTAGAAAAATTAAGAATAAAATTGGAAAGATTTTCTCCTTCCCTCAATTCACTCCACGATTTCCATCTCCCCTTACTTCGCTACTTGTAAGATTTTTTTAGTCTTGTAGCTTATTGATTTAATATTGCAACTATATACTTATAGGATTTTTTGAATGTTGTGGTTTGTCGATTTAAGATCGCAACCTTATAGGCTCATCGGTCTAAGATTGCAGTTTTCTACTTACAAGGTTTTCCGAATCTTGCAACTCGCTAATTTACGATCGCAACCTTATACTTATAAGATTTTTTGTGAAACACCCAATACCCGTATTCAATGCCAAAACAGGGTACGAGGCATTATCGGACTTACAACACAAGCATTCACACAATTTCGAGTCATAAATTTGCATTCAAATTAAAACCATTTGCATTCAAACATAAAGTCCTTAATACGAGCCTACGAGGCCTAAAACATGCATTGGAGGAGGTCCGAGACTAAACTAAGAACTTTAGAAATTTTTAAAAAACCTAAAAATTTTTTGCACTAAACAAGGGTCAGCCTGTGTGATTTGGAACACGCCCGTATGGGCAGGCCGTGTGGTCACACACGCCTATGTCCCTAACCCATGTAACTCTCTATTTTGCAATGCATGAACAAATTGATGTCACACGGCCAAGTCATATGCCCATGTGCTAGGCCGTGTGGATAATTAAATTTTCACAAAATAAGTGCAGACTTCACACGTCCAGGACACACACCCGTGCCTGAGGCCGTGTCATCCACACGGCTGACACACATGCTCGTGTCTCTTCCCGTGTGCTCAAATTTGAGCATTCTGTTTCTCAAAATTAAGGTGCAGAGGACACACGGACAAAACACGTGCCCATGGGGCAAACCGTGTGTCACACACGGCCTAGACACATGCCCGTGTGTCTACCCGTGTGTACAAAATAAAGGCTATTTACCAAGCCATTTGCCACCCTTATTAGCACAAACACTTATACCAATTCAATAGCAAAAATCCATGGCACACTTAGGGAACGAAACATCGACAATCATGGCTAATGCATATCAATGTAATACCATCATCTAACATGCACATGACATTTAACAGCCTAAATCAAACATACCACTTTCACATTTCCAAAACACCAATAAGACTGATACCAACTTGTATTCACTCATCAAGATGATATAGCATATAAATAAACCAACCCATCTAGTTCACAACAAGGCATTAAACCATAATCAACAAGTAACAAACCATTATAAACCACATCACTAAAAGCATTAGCACATACATGCATATAAATAGACTTACAACCATGTTAACCAAGATGAGCCAATTTACATGGCCAATTTCCACAACAAGCCTTTGTCATTTACAAGCCAATACATTGGCTAAAATCATAATCACACATATAACAAAAAGACAAGGTCCCTCCACATGCCATACTTACAAATACTAAGATCATCAATTCCCAAAATGAAAGTTTGATAGTGTGATTCGAATCTTTGACGATCTCCAATCTGAGCTGGCTTGGCGACACTATAAAAACATGGAAAATAAACGAAGTAAGCTATACAGCTTAGTAAGCTCGTATGCAAGAAATAAGCAACCTTATCATGCATATAACATTTAAATATTATAACATAATTAAATGTAAATTTATCATAACCTCATGATCGTAATTCATTCCATCACCAAACTTACCTCATTTTCATCATTTTAAGCATTTAATAAACATGAGCTTTACATACATACCTGAACCACCTCGAAATAACCACCTCGAAATGAACCAACACATATTCTCATCTTTGACATACCCATGAACCACTCAGATAGAAATGTCGAATACTTGGGAAATTAGCACACTAAGTGCCATATATGTAGCCAAAGCTACCCAAGTCTCATATCACATAGTTGCTCGCTCTCGAGCTATCAACGGGCCTGCTCACACAAGCTGGAAGTCAAGACGTAGCTACACGATCTTGCTCACACAATCTGTCAAGTATTAGCAACATATGTCGGTATACTCAGCCACTGATAGGACATACAAGACCAGCACCTGGATCACATAATCACATAACACATAATGACCCTAGTGACATGTCACTTGTATCCTACCCTATTCTTAAGATTCAAACGGGATTTCTTGCTTGTCGAATCATTGTCGAACTCGTCCATGGAATTAAACTCATTCATATAATCAAACATACCGTTCATGCAATATTAAAGCATTTAAAATACAATTATTCTAAAGCTTATTTTTAACATACGAACTTACCTCAGTACAAAATGGCTAATAGTTCGATTTAGTCCACAACTTTGTTCTTTCCCCGGTCTAGGTTAGAACCTCAGCTTTCTTGATATATAATACCACATTTAATTCATTCAATCATCACATTATTCAATTTAATCCCAAAAACACCTTATGGCAAAAATTACATTTTTACCCCTAACTTTTTAACTTTTTACATTTTAGTTCTTAGACTCGTAAAATGATTTTCATTCGATTTCTTCATTACCCAAGCCTAGCCAAATATTATTAGTACTCATAGCAACCCACATTATTCATTTATTCACATTTTTACATGCATTCTACAACTTTTACAAATAGGTCCCTATTTGACATTTTCATAAAAAATCACTTGGTAAATGTTGTTTATCTGACACCAAACATACATTTTCTACCATTAAACATCAAAATACATAAATATCCAACATGGGTAAAATTCTATACTTTGATTTTCTTTCAAATTAGTCCTTGAAATAGCTAGATTGGGTTGAGACAACTTCATAAACATAAAAATCATTAAAAACGGGGCAAGAATGGACTTACAATCGAGCTTGAAAGCTTGGCAAAACCCTAGCTATGGAGACCCTTGGAGTTTCATCTAAGGGACTAATTTGGTGAAGATGAACATCTTTTATTTTAGTTATTTTTGTCTTTATTAACCAAATGACCAAAATACCCTTCACTTAAAACTTTGAAATTTTATCTAACCATGTCTACTTTTGTCCAGCTTATATAATGGTCTAATTACCATTTAAGGACCTCAAATTTAAAAGTTCATAGCAATTAGACACATCTAGCTTCTAGAACATAGATTTTGCACCTATTGCAATTTAGTCCTATTAGTCAAATTGGACACTCTATAGATAAATTTTCCTAACAAAAATTTCACACAATCATTCAATCATACTGTAGACCTTAAAGAAATAATAAAATAAATATTTCTACTTTAGATTTGTGGTCCTGAAACCACTGTTCTAATTTGACCCAAAAACGAGCTGTTACAACTCTCCCCCTATTAGGGATTTTCGTCCCCAAAAATCTTACCTGGAAAGAGGTTTGGGTATTGTTTTCTCATAGCTTCCTCGGTTTTCCAAGTAGCTTCTTCGACTCCATGTCTTTGCCACAAAACTTTCACTAGGGCTATATTTTTATTTCTCAACTGTTTAACTTCCCTGGCTAGGATCTTGATCTGTTTTTCACCATAAGTCATGTTGGGTCGAATCTCAACCTCAGTTGGTGAAATCACATGTGATGGATCTGATCAATATCTTCGCAACATAGACACATGAAACACGTTGTGGTTCCTTTCCAATTCCAGCGGTAAAGCTAGCCGATAAGCCACTAGTCTTATCTTTTCAATAACCTCATACGACCCAATGAATCGCGGACTTAACTTGCCTTTGCGACCAAATCTAAGGATTTTCTTCCATGGATGTACTTTCAGAAACACATTATCACCAACTTGAAATTCAATTTCCTTTCGTTTTAGATCCGCATACAATTTCTGTCTATTCGAAGCTACTTTCAAACAATCACGAATTATTTTCAGTTTTTCTTCAGTTTCTCTAACCAAATCAACCCTATCAATCTGTCTCTCACTAAGCTCAGTCTAGTACAATGGAGTTCGACACTTGCGACCGTATAATTCCTCATACGATGCCATCTTTATACTCGACTTAAAATTGTTGTTGTAAGAAAATTTGACTAAAGGTAGATATTTTTCCCAACTACTTTCGAACTCTAAAACACAACAGCGAAGCATATCTTCGAGTACCTAAATCGTCCTTTTAGATTGACCATTAGTCTGTGGATGAAATGTGGTACTAAAATTCAACTTTGTGCCCAAAGCTTCTTGCAACTTCTTCCAAAACCGAGACGTAAACCTCGGATCTCTATCCAAAATAATCGAAATAGGCAATCTGTACAATCTAACAATTTCAGTGATGTACAGCTCAACTAGCTTATCAAGTGAATTGTCGGTACGTACCGAAATAAAATGAGTCGATTTCGTCAATCTATCAATAGCTACCTAAATGACATCTTTCTTCTTCGAAGTCATAGGTAATCCAGTTACGAAATCTATTGTAATTATGTCCCATTTCCACTCGAGAATCATCACAGGCTAAAGTAATCCCTAAGGTACTTGATATTCGACCTTTACTTGTTGACAAATCAAATATCTCGCTACAAATTCAGAAATATCTCGTTTCATACCTAACCACCAATACAATTTCTTCAAATCATTGTACATCTTCGTACTTCCCGGATGAACAGACAGACAACCACTGTGTGCCTCGTGAAGAATTTTTTGAATAAGTTCAGTATCTCTCGGTACACAAATCCTTCCTCGGAACATCAAACAATCATCGACCCCAATTTGAAAATCTGAATCACCAGTCAATTCGTACTAAACTCTTTTAGCTTGAAGTTCTTTGTCACTTTTTTGAGCTTTGCAAATTTGTTGAAGAAATACCGGCCTAGCTTTCAACTCAACTAGAATCAAGCCATCATCAGATAAAGTCAATCACTTATTCATTGTTCTCAAAGCAAACAAAGATTTCCCACTCAAAGTATGAACGACTACATTCGCCTTTCCAGGATAATAATCGATTGCTAACTCATAGTCTTTCAACAACTCGAGTCATCTCCGTTGTCACAAATTAAAATCCTTTTGAGTCATTAAATACTTCAAACTCTTGTGGTCAGTAAAGATGTGGCACTTCTCACCGAATAAATGATGTCGCCAAATCTTTAAAGCAAACACAATAGCAACCAATTCCAAGTCTTGCATCGGATAATTCTTCTCATGTGGTTTCAATTGTCTTGAGGCATAAGCTATCACTTTTGCCTCTTGTATCAACACACACCCAAGACCGTTCAATGGCACGTCGCTAAAAATCACAAACTCTTTTCCTGACTCAGGTTGCACTAATACAGGTGCCTCAGTTAGCAATGCTTTCAACTGTTCAAAACTCTTTTGGCATTTCTTTAAGCACTCGAATTTAACATTTTTTTGTAACAATCTTGTCATAGTTGTAGTGGTCATCGAGAATCCTTGACAAAATGTCGATAATACCAAGCCAAGCCCAAAAAGCTTCTAACCTCAGATGCATTTCTCGACAGTTTCCAATCCACAATTGTCAAAATCTTACTCGGATCGACTCTTATACCTTCAGCTGATATAATATGCCCCAAAAATCTAACTTTTCGGAGCCAAAACTCACTTTTGCAGAATTTAGAAAATAATTTCTTATCTCTCAAATTCTGTAATACAATTCTTAAATGTTTGGCATGCTCAGACTCATCTCGGGAATAAATAAAAATGTCATCAATAATTACAACCATAAACTTATCCAAATACGGTGGGAAGATCCGATTCATCAAGTCCATAAAAACAACAGGAGCATTAGTTAATCCAAAAAGAATAGCAAGATATTCATAATGCCCATACCTCGTTCTGAACGCGATTTTTGGCATCCGAGTCTTTAACTCTCAGCTGGTAGTAGCTGGATCTCAAATCTATCTTCAAAAACACTGTTGCCCTTTCAACTGGTCAAACAAATCATCAATCCTCGGTAAAGGATACTTTTTCTTTATCATAAACTTATTGAGTTTATAATAATTGATACAAAGTCTCATGGATTCGTCTTTCTTCTTGACGAATAACACCGGTGCACCTTATGGTGAAAAACTCGATCTCGCAAAACCCTTATCTGTCAACTCGTGCAACTGAGAATTCAATTCTTTCAACTCAGTTGGAGCCATTTTATACGGAGCTATCGATATTGGTGTAGTCCCTGATACTAAATCAATAGCAAACTCCACCTCTCTGATCGGTGGTATCCTCGGCACTCTTCTGAAAGTACATCGGAATATTCACAAACTACCGGCACAAATTCGATCTTCAATTTAGACACCTTAGTATTCAGTACATACGCGAGAAATGCTTCACAACCTTTTCATACATACCTTTGAGCCGACATTGACAAAATCACAATAGGCAATTCACCCGACTCATCCGACTCAACTCGAAGAATTTTATTGTTTTGATATTTCAATTCAATAACTTTTCATCTACGATTCACTACTACATCATGTAGAGTTAACCAATCCATTCCAAGAATCACATCAAACTCATCAAATGGCAAAATCATTAAGTCAGTTGAAAAACAATGACCCCGAATCATTAAAGGACAACTCTTGCAGACCTTATCAACTAAGACATATTTGCCTAAGGGATTCAGCACCTTAATCACAAAATTAGTAGACTCAACAGGAAAATTTTTACTAGATACCAAATTCATGCGAATATAGGAATGAGTCGGTCCAGGATCAATTAATGCAACTACATTAATGTCATAAAGAGAAAATGTACCAGTGATCACATCAGGGGAGGACGCATCCTCGAGAGTACGATAGCATAAGCTCTCATAAGTGCTCTAGCTTCCGATCTCACAGTTGAGTCTTTGGATACTCCTTTGCTACTGGTCCCATTTCCCATATTTCTCACTGGCCTCCCTCTAGCAGCTGCGTTACTCGATCTTGCATTCTAAAAATAATCCTTTTCAGCCATTTCAAGAAAATCCCGAATGAAGTGATCTTGAGAGCCACATCTAAAGCAAGCTCAGTTATTCATCCTACATTCACCGGGATGTCGTCTACCATAGTGTTGGCATTCAGGCTTATTAGACCTAGCATTACCAACGCTCGCTATGGATGTAGTTTGGGCCTTAGAACCCGAATATTGCTTCTCGCGATCTCTGTTGGGATACCCAGCTAAAGTATTGGAGCGAGCATACAAATCTCTCAATTTCTTTGACGAAGATTGAAATTGCTTATTCATCGACCTCTTTTTCAAATTTCTAGCATCACACTCAGCTTTTCTCTTTTCCTTACTCAACTCTTCAGCTTTGCAAGCTCGTTTGACCAGTACAGGAAATTCTTTCAACTCTAAAATCCCAACTAACAGCCTGGTGTCCTCATTCAACCCATCTTCAAATCTCTTACACATAATAGCCTCTATTGAAACACATTCCTGAGCATACTTACTGAGTCTAACAAACTCTCACTCGTATTCGGTCACAATTATTCGGCCTTGTTTCAACTTCAAGAACTCCTTGCATTTCTGATCAATAAACCGTTGACTGATATTCTTTTTTTTTATGAATTCCTCTTGGAATAAATACCAAGTAACTCACTCCCTCAGTACCATAGATGTAAGAGTGTTCCACCGCTGATATGCCATATCCCTCAGAAGTGATATAGCACATTTCAAGTACTCTTCCAGTGTGCAAGAAAGCTCATCAAATACTCAGATAGAATTCTCAAGCAAAAATTCTACTCTTTCAGGATCATCATCAACATTTGCTCTAAATTCTTCAGCCCCTTACTTCCGAATCTTATCAACTGGAGGCTTATTCAGTCTTACCAATTCCACACCTTGGGGAGCTACGGGAACAGGTTGGGGGTTAGGTGGGGGTGGAGGGTATTGGGCAGCCAAATTTGTCTGAACAAACTCAGCAAACCACTCATTCATCCTTTGGAAGAAGGCTTCTCTAGCCTTTCCTCATTAACTAATCATCACTGGTCTACTTTCAGATGGCGCGGTCCCTTGAGCGGGAGCCGACGCATTACTATCATTTGTCAGGAGTCGTCACATTCTAAAAATTTATTTATGGAATGTATAGTTAGACTCTTACACTCGCTACGTTAGTCTGAGAATTTACTAAACTATAGCTCTGATACCACAAAATGTAACACCCCTTACCCGTATTCAACGCCGAAACAGGGTACGAGGCATTACCAGACTTATAACACAAGCATTCACACAATTTCGAGTCATAAATTTGCATTCAAATTAAAACCATTTGCATTCAAACATAAAGTCCCTAATATGAGCCTACGAGGCCCAAACATGCATTGCAGGTGGTCAAGGACTAAACCAAGGACTTTAGAAATTTCTACAAAACTTAGAAAATTTTTGCCCTAAAAAGAGGTCACACGCCTGTGTGGTTTGGGACATGCCTGTGTGGGCAGGCCGTGTGGTCACGCAAGCCTGTGTCTCTAACCCGTGTAACACTCAGTTTTGCAATGCACGACCAAATTAATGTCACACGGCCAAGTCACAGGCCCGTGTGCTAGGCCATGTGGATAATTAAATTTTCACAAATTAAGTGCAGACTTCACATGCCCATGACACATGTTTGTGCTTGAGGCCGTGTCATCCACACGGCTGAGACACACGCCCATGTCTCTGCCCGTGTGCTCAATTCTAAGCATTTTGTTTCTCAAAATTAAGGTGCAGGGGACACACAGCCAGAACACATACCCATGGGGCAGACCGTGTGTCACACACAGCCTAGACACATGCCCGTGTGTCTACCCGTGTGGACAAAAAAGGCTACTTACCAAGCCATTTGCCACCCTTATTAGCACAAACAATTATACCAATTTAATAGCACAAATCCATGGCACACTTAGGCAACCAAACATCCACAATCATGGATAATGTATATCAATGTAATACTATCTACTAACATGCACATGACATTTAATAGGCTAAATCAAACATACCACTTTCACATTTCCAAAACACAACTAAGACTAATACCAACTTGTATTCACTCATCAAGATTATATAGCATATAAATAAACCAACCCATCCAGTTCACAACAAAGCATTAAACCACAATCAACAAGTAACAAACCATTATAAACCACATCAGTAAAAGCATTAGCTCATACATGCATATAAATAGACTTACAACCATGTTATCCAAGATGAGCCAATTTACATGGTCAACTTCCACAACAAAACTTTGACATTTACAAGCCAATACATTGGCTAAAATCATGATCACACATATAACAAAAAGACCAAGTCTGTATACATGCCATACTATCAAATACTAAGATCATCAATACCCAAAATGAAAGTTTGATAGTGTGATTCAAATCTCCAACAATCTCCGATTTGAGCTAGCTTGGGGACACTATAAAATCATGGAAAATAAATGGAGTAAGCTATATATTTTAGTAAGCCCGTATGCAAGAAATCAACAACCTTATCACGCATATAACATTTAAATATTATAACATAATTAAATGTAAATTTACCATAGTCTCATGATCATAATTTATTCCATCACCAAACTTACCTCATTTTCATCATTTCAAGCATTTAATAAACATGAGCTTTACGTACATACCTGTACCACCTCGAAATAACCACCTCGAAATGAACCTACATATATTCTCATCTTTGACATACCCATGAACCACTCAGAATAGAAATGTCGAATACTCGGGAAATTTGCACGCTAAGTGCCACATATGTAGCCAAAGCTACCCAAGTCTCATATCACATAGTTGCTCACTCTCGAGCTATCAACGGGCCTGCTCACACAAGCTGGCAATCAAGACGTAGCTACATGGTGCTGCTCACACAAGCTATCAAATATTCATAACATATGTCGGTATACTCAGTCACTAGTAAGACGTACAAGACCAACACCTGGATCACATAATCACATAACACATAATGACCTTAGTGACATGTCACTTGTATCCTACCCTATTCCTATGGTTCAAATGGGAGATCTTGCTTGTGGAATCGTTGTTAAACTCATCCATGGAATTAAACTCATTCATATAATCAAACATACCATTGATGCAATATTAAACCATTTAAAATACAATTATTCTAAAGCTTATTTTTAATATACGAACTTACCTCGGTACAAAATGGCTAATAATTCGATTTAGTCCACAACTTTGTTCTTTCCCCGGTCTAGGTCAGAACCTCGTCTTTCTTGATCTATAATGCCACATTTAACTCATTCAATCATCACATTATTCAATTTAATCCCAAAAACACCTTATGGCAAGAATTACATTTTTCCCTAACTTTTTAACTTTTTACATTTTAGTCCTTAGGTTCGTAAAATGATTTTCATTCGATTTCTTCATTACCCAAGCCTAGCCGAATATTATTACTACTCATATCAGCCAACATTATTCATTTATTCACATTTTTATACACATTCTACAACTTTTACAAATAGGTCCCTATTTGACATTTTCATCAAAAATCAATTGGTAAATGTTGTTTATCTAACACCAAACATACATTTTCTACCATTAAACATCAAAATACACAAATATTCAACATGGGTAAAATTTTAGACTTTGATTTTCTTTCAAATTAGTCCTTGAAATAGCTAGATTAGGTTGAGACAACTTTAAAAACATAAAAATCATTAAAAACGGGGCAAGAACAGGCTTACAATTTGATGACCCTTGTAATTTTGGCTAAGGGACTAATTTGATGAAGATGAACATCTTTTATTTTAGTTAATTTTGTCTTTATTAACCAAATGACCAAAATGCCTTTCATTTAAAACTTTGAAATTTTATCTAACCATGTCCGCTTTTGTCCAGCTTAAAGTATAATGGTATAATTACAATTTAAGGACCTCCAATTTAAAATTTTATAGCAATTAGACACCTCTAGCTTCTAGAACACACATTTTGCACCTATTGCAATTTAGTCCTATTAGTCAAATTAGACAGTCTATCGCTAAAATTTCTTAACGAAATTTTCAAATAATCATTCAATCATACTTTAATACTTAAAAAAATAATAAAATAAATATTTATACTTCAGATTTGTGGTCTCGAAACTACTATTCTGATTTGACCCAAAAACGGGCTATTACATTTTGAATCTTGTGATTTTTTTTATTTAAGATTGCAACCTTATTCTTACAAGATTTTTTGAATCTTGTGGCTCATTGATTTAAGATCGCAGCCTTATACTTACAAGATTTTCCAAATCTTGCAGTTTGTCAATTTAAGATAGCAGCATTATATTTACAATTTTTTTTGAATCTTGTGGCTCGCTAATTTAAGATCACAGCCTTATACTTATAAGATTTTCCAAATCTTGTTGTTTTCTGATTTGAAATTACAACCTTATACTTACAAGATTTTTTGAATCTTGCGGCTCGCCAATTTACGATCACAAGCTTATGCTTACAAGATTTTTCAAATCTTACGGCTCGCTGATTTAAGATCCCAACCTTATACTTAGGCTTAGTTTAGCAATGCTTCTCAAAAGTGCTTTTGGGGGAAAAAAACACTTTTAGGGAAAAGCCAAAATTTTCAGATTCTCAAAAAAGTGCTTTTAGGCCAATTTTTGGCTTGGTAAGTTTTTCTCTCAAAAAGTAGCTTGTTTAAGAATGCTTTTGTAATATCCCGAATTAGGGCCTAATCGGAATAGTGGTTTCGTGACCACAAATCTGAGATAGAAATAATTATTTTATAATTATTTTGAGGTTTATGATATGATTGCATGATTGTGTGAAAATTTTGTGAAGAAATTCTATGCATAAAATGCTTAATTTGAAGTTAGGTACTAAATCGAATAAGTTGCAAAACTTGTATTCTAGAAGTTTTTAGTATGAAATTGCTTTGAAATATTAATTAGGAGGTCTTCAATAGCAATTTTACCAATTTTAAGTTCATGGGCAAAATTAGGACATGGAAGGAATTTTTGAAAGTTTAGTAAGGAGGGGCATTTTGGTTATTTGGGTATTAAATGAAATTAAAAGGGAAAAATAACACAAAATTAGTTATCATCTTCATAGTTGCTGCCGAATGCTCCATCTCTCCATAGCTAGGGTTTCTTCAACTTTCAAGCTTCATAGTAAGTGATTCTAAGCCCCGTTTTTAATGATTTTTACGTTTTTGAGATCCAGGTAACTCGATAAAGCTTATGTTAGCAATAATTTAACCTAGGGTTTATATTTGGAAAAATACCCATAGGTGAAATTTGTGTATTTTGATGTTTTATGATAGAATATGAGGTTTTAAATTATGTTAGACAACTTGTACTACTCGATTTTAAGCAAAAACGAGTAAAAGGGCTTAATCAGTAAAAATACCTAATAGTCACAAGTACATGTTAGAGTGAGAATTTGATGTTGCCATAGAAGGGAAAAGTGATCAGCATGTTATAAAACATAAGAATAAGGAATAAATTTTAATCCCGATCCTAGGGGAAAAAGTGTAAATATGCAAAAGTTTAGGGGTAGAATTGTAATTTTGTCAAAATTTGAATTAAGGATTAATTTGATAATGTGAGTATTAAATAAGCTAAATGTGTTATTTTAGATCAAGAAAGACGTGGAATCGAATTTCAATCGAGGAAAAGAAAAGATTGTGGACTAAATTGCAAAATCTTTGTATTTTGGTACCAAGGTAAGTTCATGTGTAAATAATGTAGCATAATTGTTATTTTTAAGTCATTGATGTTAATTATATGATATGCTGATTTTTATCATGAAATATATGCTTTGTGGTTATTTTCGAATAAAATGCAAATTATGTGAGCTACTTGTTAAATATAAAATGTTACCGAGTATTGAATTCGGCATTCTACGGAAGACGGTAAGGATAAGTGTTCAAGGAAAATCCCGTTTGAACCTTAGAAATAGATTATGATACAAGTGACATGTCACTAGGATGGTTGAGCATCCGAACTCGTTGAGTTGAGTCCGAGTTCACTTATGGATGCGAATGTCCGAACTCGTTAAGTTGAGACCGAGTTCGTGAAATGTAACTAGGCATCCGAGCTCGTTGAGTTGAGTCCGAGTTCACTTATGGATGCGAACACCCGAGCTCGTTAAGTTGAGTCTGAGTTCGCTTATGGGCGGGTTACATGATTGCTTGATTGCATATGTGGCACTTATGTGCAAGTTATCCATGTATCCGAATTATATTCCGATGTGTTCAACGGGTAAAGTTTTACTCAAATGGAGGAATACTCGAGATGAAAAGAGACGTATTGGTAAGTGATGTGAAATGGATACTTTGGACAGGTATGTATTTAACCCTCGGGTTGAGTATTGATACAACAACGATAAGGTAATAAGATGATGAAAAATGATTAGAAATGTGATATATGTTTTGGTGATACCATGCTAATGTTGATTGGTATAATTGTTTGTTATGTTACTTATTATTTGCATATGAACTTACTAAGCATTTATGCTTACTCCCTCCTTCTTACTCATTGTAGTTTTGGACAAGCCAGCTCAGGAATCGGGAAAGGTCAAAGGCTTGATCACACTATTTGGAAGACTTTTTGGTAAATGGCTTGTAAAATTGAAGTATGGCATGTATAGCAATATACTTATTTTGTGTAAATGATCTTATGATATGGTGATGGAATGGTTGAGGAAATGCTTGATAATGATAATTTATGGAAATGGTTAGTTTAGATTATGTTTGATGTTATGGAAAGTTATTGGGATACCTAGTCCATGAAAACTCATAAAAGGGATGAAATTTGCCATAAACAGAACATTGCAGCAACACTGACGTGAGTTTGAAAATTTACTAAAAATCATAGAAATTGAATTAGGTGATGGATTAAATATAAAATTTAATCTTATTATGTATAGTTTCACATAAAGCAAACTAAACAGGTAAAGGAATTATATGTTAGAAGATATTTGAATTTTAGTGAAACAGGGCCAGAGTGATTTCTAGATCCCCTGTTCCAATTTTAGAAATTCACCATAAATTGAAAAGACATAATTAGGTGTTGTATTTTATATTCTCAGAATACTTATTGAGTCTATTTTCAGGAAAAACAAACCTCATAGTCATATGAATTTTTTACAGAGAGAAATGTGGTTCGAAGTAAATAGGGGTCAGTCCAGTCAAGTCCTGAAACAGGGGTAACTTTAACTAATAAACTGTACTAATTGGCCCAACCAAAAATTCTGGAAATAAATTAGTAAATAGGTATATGAGTCTAGATTCAGGGAAAATTTACGGATCTTGATTTTGAGTTTTGTAAATTGAGATATGATTTTTCTTGTGACTGTGACGCAAGTAGCTAGAAAGCTGTAAATGTAGAAACAAATAATCCAAAGTTCTAAAAATGTTAAATTAAGTTTAGTAACACCTCATACTCGACTCCGGCGACGGTCTCGGGCGTGGGGGCATTACATTTAGTGGTATCAGAGCAGGTTTAGTCGATTCTCGGACTACGTGTTGTATGTACGGATTTTGCTATACATGCCATATGTATAAATTGTGATAGTGTGATGACTTCTGACCTTTTTAAATGATTTTTTTTATAGTAAATGGATCCCGATCCAGCTGTGGCAGATGAAGTAGAGAGTAATGTGCCAGCTCCGGCTGAAGGAGCAGCGCCGACTGAAAATCCACCTCCTACTGTTGGTCAGGGAGGAGGAGAAAGGGATCGGGAAGCCTTTCTCCAAATGATGAGTGCATGGTACACTGAGTTCGTTCGTACGAACCCAAATGTACAACCTCCCTCACCTCCCCCGATTCCTCAACTTGTACCCCCGATGCCTCAAGGTATGGATCTGATGAAATTTCATAGAACTCCAGTTGATAGAATCCGCAAGCAAGGGGCTGAAGAATTTAAGACAAATGTTGATGATGATGCCGAGAAAGCAGAGTTCTGGCTTGAAAATTCTATCCGGGTATTTGATGAATTATCTTGTACACCTGAAGAATGTTTGAAATGTGCTATATCTTTGTTGAGGGATTCAGCCTATAATTGGTGGAAGACTTTGATTTCGGTGGTACCGAAAGAGAGAGTAACCTGGGAATTCTTTCAAGAAGAGTTTCAGAAGAAATATATTAGTGAAAGATTTATTGATCAGAAGCGTAAAGAATTTCTTGAGTTGAAGCAAGGTAATATGACAGTTACAAAATATGAAAGAGAGTTTATTCGATTAAGTAAGTATGCCAGAGAATATGTCCCTATAGAGGCCAAGATGTGCCGACGATTTGAAGACGGGCTCAACGAAGACATCAAGGTATTTGTTGGAATTCTTGAATTAAAAGAAATGCTAGTACTGGTTGATCGAGCTTGCAAGGCTGAAGAACTACTTAAAGAGAAGAAAAAGGTAGAGGCTGAGACTAGAAATTGGAAGAAAAGACCAACGAGCAGTTCATTTTCACAGCAACCCAAAAAGTCAAGAAATATGAATCCTCGTTCCCAAGTTTCTGCTGGGCAATCATATGGGAATTATAAGAAGCAAAATGTGGGTCCTAAGTCCCAGACTACTTCGACAGCCAGTGTAGGGAACTCGTGATTTGTTAAACTCGAGTGCCATCGGTGTGGTAGAAATCATTTTGGTCCATGAAGAGCAAATGAATGTTTTCGATGTGGTTCTCCGGATCATTTTATTAGAGATTGCCCAGAGAGAACTGAAAAAGAAAAATTTCAGAATACAAAAATAAGTGGTGCGGATTCGAGAGAAAGATATCCAAGAAAAGCTGGGAGTGAAGCAAGCAGTAAGAATGTAGCCAGGGATGCACCAGTTAGACCTGAAGGAAGGGCTCCGGCTAGAACTTATGCTATTAAAGCGCGCGAAGATGCTTCCTCACCTGATGTGATTACCGGTACATTTTCTCTCTATAATGTTAATGTTATTGCTTTGATTGATCCCGATTCTACTCATTCATATGTGTGCATGAAACTGGTGTCTAGTATGAATATACCGTGAGAACACGTAATTTATGATTAGAGTGTCGAATCCGTTAGGCAAATGTGTGATTGTTGATAAAGTATGTAAGAAATGTCCTCTAATGATTCGGGGTCATTACTTTCCGGCCGACTTGATGTTGTTGCCGTTTGATGAATTTGATGTTATTTTGGGTATGGATTGGTTGACATTGCATGATGATATAATAAATTGCAAAGAAAAGGTTATAGAATTAAAGTGTGGAAATGGTGAAACTCTGCGGGTTGAATCAGATAAATCAGAGGCATTGCCTAGTGTGATTTCTTCAATGTCGGCTCAAAGATATCTGAGAAAGGGTTATGAAGCTTATTTGGCGTATGTAATTAATACAAAAGAAGTTGAAAAGAAAGTTGAATCAGGGGTGGGTTGTGTGTGAATTTGCGGACGTATTTCAGAAGAATTGCCGGGTTTGCCTCGATCGAGGAAGTAGAATTTGGTATTGATTTGATACCGGGAACAACTCCGATTTCGATTGCTCCATATAGAATGGCACCAACAGAGTTAAAAGAATTAAAGTCGCAGTTGCAAGAGTTGACTGATAAAGGTTTTGTGAGACCGAGTTTTTCACCTTGGGGTGCTCCCGTGTTATTTGTGAAAAAGAAGGATGGTTCTATGAGGTTGTGTGTTGATTATCGGCAGTTAAACAAGGTGACAATAAAAAAAAACTATCCGTTGCCAAGAATTGATGATTTGTTTGATCAGCTAAAAGGAGCGACATGGTTTTCAAAAATTGACTTGAGATCTGGGTTTTACCAACTGCGTGTAAAAGAGTCAGATGTGCCTAAAACTACTTTTAGAACAAGGTATGGTCATTATGAATTTTTAGTTATGCCATTCGGGTTGACAAATGCTCCTGCTGTATTTATGGATTTAATGAATCGCATATTTCGACCATACTTGGACAAATTTGTTGTGGTGTTTATAGATGATATTTTAATTTATTCAAAAGATGAGACAGAGCATGCTGAGCATTTGAGGATAGTTTTGCAAACTTTGAGAGATAAGCAGCTGTATGCTAAGTTTAGTAAAAGTGAATTTTGGCTACGGGAAGTTGGATTTTTGGGTCATATTGTTTCAGGTGATGGTATACGGGTTGATCCTAGTAAAATTTCAGCCATTGTTGATTAGAAACCACCAAAAATGTAAATCAAGTTAGAAGTTTCTTGGGGCTAGCTGGGTATTATCGGCGGTTTGTAAATGGATTTTCTATAATTGCTGCTCCTATAACTAGACTACTCCGAAAGGATGTTAAATTTGAATGGACGGAGGAATGTCAACAGAGTTTTGAAGAATTGAAAAGTTATTAACAGAGGCACCAAAGTGTTAGTACAAAACCCAAATCAGTAAAGAGTTTGTGGTGTATAGTGATGCTTCTCTAAATGGTTTGGGGTGTGTACTCATGCAAGAAGGAAAAGTGGTGGCTTATGCTTCGAGGCAGTTAAAACCTCATGAGAGGAATTATCCTACTCACGATTTAGAATTGGCTGCAGTGGTGTTTGCTTTGAAGATTTGGCGACATTATTTATATGGTGAAAAGTGCCGGGTATATACCAACCATAAAAGTCTTAAGTACTTAATGTCACAAAAAGACTTGAATTTAAGACAGCAAAGATGGTTGGAGTTATTGAAAGATTACGAGCTTGTTATTGATTATCATCCGGGAAAAGCGAATGTGGTTGCCGATGCTTTAAGCAGAAAATTGTTGTTTGCTTTGAGAGTTATGAACACTCAATTGAAAATGTCAGATGATGGTTCGATTTTAGCAGAGTTAAGAGCAAAACCGATGTTTTTACAAGAGATTTCTGAAGCTCAGAAAGATGATCAAGATTTGCAAGCCAAGAGAAAGCAGTGTGAAGTTGATATAGAGTCAGATTTCAAAATCGGTTCTGATGGGTGCTTAATGTTTAAAGATCGAATTTGTGTACCGAAGAATGAGGAATTGATTCAAAAGATCCTACAGGAAGCACATAGTGGTTGTTTCTCAATTCATCCGGGTAGTACGAAAATGTATAATGACTTGAAGAAAATGTATTGGTGGAATGGAATGAAAAGGGATATATCAGAGTTTGTGTCCAAATGCTTAATTTGTCAACGTGTAAAAGCTGAACACCAAGTGCCTTCGGGATTACTTCACCTATTATGGTTCCCGAATGGAAATGGGATCGGATTACTATGGATTTTGTATCGATTGCCATTGACTCGGGGAAAGAAAGATGCCATCCGGGTAATAGTTGATGATTAACTAAGTCGGCTCATTTTATCCCGCAAGACGTGCGGATTATTCTCTTAACAAGTTGGCTGAACTGTATGTTAGAGAAATTGTCGACACATGGAATACCGTTGTCGATTATTTCAGATAGAGATCCAAGGTTTACCTCGCGGTTTTGGCAAAAGTTGCAAGACGCGTTAGGTACAAAATTAAATTTCAAGATCGCTTTTCATCCACAAACTGATGGGCAATCAGAGAGAGTAATTCAGATTCTTGAAGATATGCTCAGATGTTGTGTATTGGAATTTCAAGGAAGTTGGGAAAATTATTTACCGTTGGTAGAATTTGCTTACAATAATAGTTATCAGACGAGCTTGAAAATGGCACCTTATGAAGCATTGTATGGTCGTAAATGTCGAACGCCATTGTATTGGACTGTGACGCAAGTAGCTAGAAAGCTGTAAATGTAGAAACAAATAATCCAAAGTTCTAAAAATGTTAAATTAAGTTTAGTAACACCTCATACTCGACTCCGGCGACGGTCTGCATTACAGCTTTTATCTCAAAAGTGTTTTTTGTGCCAAAAGTGCTTCTTAAAAGCAATACTAAACACACCCTTACAAGATTTTTAGAATCTTGCAGTTGCCGATTTAATATTGCAACCTTCTCATGTAGTTGATTTCAATTTTAAAGTTGCAAAACCCTTAGAATTGACGTAGTTTTTCAATACAGTTTGCAGTATTTTTACAGTGCAGTCTGCAGTATTTTTGCAACACTATTTACATTATATTTACAATACAGTTTACAATATTTTCACAATAAAGCTCGTAGTATTTTATAGTACCAATTGTACTATTTTTAAAGCAAAACTCGTTGAATTTTTGTTGTACAGCTCGCCGAATTTTTTTGTTGCATAGTTTGCCTAATTTTCTGATATAGTGTTTGCCATATTTTCACTAAACTATAGGTATTTTCATCATAAAGCTTGTCGTATTTTGGCTATGCTGGTCACCATACACACTGTTGTTACCTCTAATGTTACATGTTAAATTAAGTAGTAATTTTAAAGTTATGAAAAAAATAATGTCAAAACCCAAATCAACATCAGTGACACTTCTCAAAGAATCAAAGTTTACACGCTGCTGTCACGCAACAAAGTTTACTCAGTAAGTTTCAATTAAAACCTACATAACAGGCCCTCAATTACATGGGTAATGCGTATAAACCTGTCTAAGAAAAATCACTTTATAACTCTTCTTCGACAAAGTGGGGGGGCAACTTGTTATATAATACCTCACGAAATCAAAATTTGATTTTCCCGAATGATATGGAATCTGACCCAATCAAGGAAGGGATGTTATCCAGCTCGCCAACTTCACTAGCTCGCCACTCCCTAGTTCGCCACCACCCTGTTCGTACACCCACAAGGATACCTCTCGAGGATCGCCTCAAAAGATACGTGTCAGGTTTAGGAGGGATAACGTGTCCTTATGCATAGCACCTAGTTATCCCGTAGCACGTCCCATGAAAGAACCATGTCTTATAAATAAAAGGAGTAATTCCATGAGAGGGGGAAAAATGAACCATCAACAACTTCAATTTTTTTATATAAGTTGGTATCTCAATTTTTTACAATATTATTAATTAGCCTAAATACTTTATTTTAATAAAAATACTGATATAACTTTTAAGAGTTGTTAATATTATTAAATTTTTTGTTAGATTCAAGTCCATTGCAATGCCATTTTTTTTGTTGCATAGCTAGTAGGTGAGTATATATATTTTTTTATTTTAAAATGTCACACTATTGAATTTAACAAAAGAATTTAATGGTGTTAACAACTAGATATGAATTTTCAAATTTGAAAAATAGAGGAATTAAATTTCTAAAATTAAAAGTATGAAAACTAAATCTCAAATATAAAAAGGGTACATAGACTTGAATTGTATTTTAGTATCCAAATATTTACTCTATAATTTGACAAAAAATAATTAATAGAATCCATATTGATTATATACTAAAAAAGCATTTTAAGTAAATCTACTTGATTCATTAGATTCATGTACTTGATTAGGTAATTTAAATTGCAGACAATATATTATAAACTATAAATTAATGAAATATTTTAGGAAATTTGTACGGTGGTAAGAGATTGTAAGGTTAATATAAAATTTTCAAATCTTGATTTCATTTATTATTTAATTAATTTGGGTGATATTTATGGAAATAATATAACAAATTATTAACCATTTGTTTAGGGAAGATGAATGTTGAAAATATGTTTAAAAGTAAGGGCTAAACACCTAAAAAAACTCGTGATTCTGAGGTAAAAAGTAAAGATGTTTGAACTATAAATCATCACAACCAGATTCAAAAACTTGCATATGTCTGAATTTGAATCTGTTTCTAATTTTTATTTTAGACTATGTAATGTTCCAAATTAGGTTTATATTAGGTTTATACTTTGGCAGAAGTACATTTTGAAGAAACGCAAGCTTGCAAGGTGTTGAGATCTTTACCTGAGAATTTTGGTATTAAGGTAGCAGCCATTGAGAAAGCTAAAGATATTGCAATCATGAACATAGATGAGTTTGTTGGATAACTACGGACCTTTGCAATAAATCTAAAAGAATCAAGGAGAGAAAAGAATAAAACATAGAAAAATTACCTTTGTTGTGGCAAAGCTTGTGGGAAGTTCCTCTACAACAATTAATAAAGCTACCTCAAATATTGAAGAGCTAAAAGAAGAGATTGTAACACCCCTTACTCATGTCTGATGCCGGGACAGGATACGAGGCATTACCGGACTTAAACATGAACTTACATGTAAAACTGGCCATAAAATTTCAATCATATCAGAATCATTCGATCACATGCAAAATGTCCCATACACAAGCCTTCGAGGCTCTAAACATGCATTAAAAGTAGTTTGGGACTAAACCGAGAACTCGCGAACATTTTTACAACACTTAGAAAATTTTCATGTTTGGAGAGTCACACGCCCGTGTGGGTAAGCCAGGTGGTCTCACATGCTCGTGTCCTCAGCCCGTGTAACTCTCTATTTATGATATCAGCAAACATTTAGGGTCACACGGCCAAGTCACATGCCCGTGTGCTAAGGCTGTGTCCTCCACACAGCTGAGACACACGGCCTTGTCTCTGCCCGTGTGGTCAACACTTAGGCTATTTTCCAAGCCTTTTTGTTGCCTTAATATTTCACATACTTAAATACTTTAAAGACACATATCATAGCATTATTTTAATAATTTATCATGCCTCACTAAAGCACATTTTTAACAATCAACCATAACAAATTACCCAATAATTAATCTCTACTTATTCAACAAATGTCCATGTTCAATCATTATGAACTTAATGCCAATTTACGCGTTTATTCCATAGCCATGACCACCCTGAATGGTCCTAGGGCATTCTCATGCACATATGTTATTTACTATTCATTCATGGCAGACAATTATAATCATATCACAAAGCATCAACACATGGCAAAGGTAATTAGGCTTACAAGCCAAAACATTATAAGCCATATCTCATGGCTATATACAATGAATCAATATAAGCCAATACATTTGGCTAAATCATAAGAACACATATCAATAACCAAGCTCCTATACATGCCACTCACTTGAAGATGCTTAAGACTTATCGATATCCCCTATTGATAGCTCGATAGTGTGATGCTGCCTCCAACGATCTCCAACCCTGAGCTAACCTGACAACACTAAAGAAATGAAAAGGAGGGGGTAAGCTATATAGCTTAGTAAGTCCATATGAAAATAATAAGCAATTTATCAACATGATTCCATCAATTCTTACAACATGATTCCAAGGTAAAATTATCATAATTGCACTTTTACTTATGTTTAAGTTAAGCTGTTTACTGGAGTAATAGTCACTCAATTACTTATAACTTGAGCTACGAAACTCCAAAACAAGATCTGCTAATTTTACTTGAAACTAGACTTATGTATCTACTTATCATAAAATTTTCAGAATTTTTGGATTATCCAATAAGTACAGTTTATTCTTTAAATTCTCAATTGTTTCGCTGTTTGACAGTTCCGACCCCTCTGCCCTAAAAACTAATTATCTCTTTTTACAAGATTTAGATAATGTTTCCATTTGTTTCTTTCAAAAATATACTCATCAAGGATTTTAAAAACATAAATTATAACCCATAACTAAATTTGTACAATTTTTAATGATTTTTCCAAATCAGAACAGGGTATTCCAAAATCATTCTGACCCTATCTCACAAAAATTCAAATATCACAGAGTACAAAATTTTTTTGCTTTCACTGTTTTTTTTATGTGAAAATAGACTCAATAAGATTTTATTTCAAATCTTATTCAACTTCTAATTCGATTTCCACAATTTTTGGTGATTTTTCAAAGTCACACAACTACTACTATCCAAAACTATTTTATTACAAATTTCACTCTTACATAATCTCACTTACTCCATTTCATCTTACCGAAAGTTCGCTCAATTATCGATCACATTGCTCATAAATTCTCACACACATATACCTGCACTTATTCATCACATAGTCATATTCAATTACACTAGTCATTACATGATCACATGTACTTTCACTTAGTCAATTTCCCGTTGAACTCATCGGAATAATAACAGGTACACGGTGGCCTGAACATATTACCACCCTTGTAACCGAAGCTATTTGGTGCACATAGTAGCCTACACTTAGTACTACATCTGTGACCAAAGCCGTCTCTTACACATAGTGGCTTGCAGTTAGTACCATACATGTGATTGAAGCTATCGGGTACGCATAGTAGCCTGCGCTTAATACTACACATGCGACCTAACCATCTGGTACACGTAGTAGCTTGCACTTAGTACTATACACGTGACCTAAAACCATCTTAAACACATAGTAGTCTACACATAGTACTAAACATGTGTTCTCACAACGGATCATTCATATCTTTTCTATTCTGAAGGTCCAACCGGGAAATTCCTCACTTTTCAACATTTTACCAATTCATCCATAATCAACTTAAATTCATAATTTACATCAAGTGATCAATCAATATACAACCACATCTCATATAATAACAAAATATTTTAACATAAGTAAAGGCGATATATTATTTACATACAAACTTACTCGTTTCAAAGAAATATCATGTTCCATCAAATTTTCATTATATTCAATCATCCCATCACATGTTATCGACATTTGAGCTATGGATTACTTCATGGGTACATCATGTTCCCATACAAATATCATTAACATATAAATCAATACGACCATAGCAAAATAGATTTCAAGTGTAACAATAATTACATGAATATCATGCTTATTTAATCACATGAACTTACCTTAAATGCACTTACAGCCAACTATTCCAATTTAGTCCATAATCTCGAACTTTCCCGATTTAGGCCCCGAATCTCAGTTTTCTTGATCTAAAATTTCAAATATAGCTTATTTATTATTCACACTATTCAAATTTGCATTTTTACCCCTAAAATTTGTCATATTTACATAAGATGAACTAGATAGAGCAAAGCTTATGGCAGCTAGAGACATCAATAAGAAGCTTGGTACCAAAAGTGAAAAATTGGATGAAGTCTTGGCTACTGTTAAAAGAAAACCAGGAAATGCAGGTTTGGGTTTTATTGGAGTGCTTAAAGTTGATTTTTGTAAGGCTATTGAGACTTAAAAAAAATTAAAGAAATAAAAGGCAAAAAATCTAGCCAAACGTAAAATCTCTGTTCGATTTATGAATTCAATCATCAACACAAATATAACTTCAACAACTTTAGAAAATTAGTTTTAGTTGCTGACTCAACTCCGAGCAACCAACCTCCCCTTACTTGTTTGGTAACCCAGAGACAACTTGTTTGAAATTATTAAAAATAACCTCGTAACTCAACACCCAAGATTTAACTTACCAGTAACATTAAGAACTAAATAGACCTAATTATAATGAACAAACTCACCTTAGTGGGGTTCATTTGAGTTAGATTACACATTCACACCACATAATTGTAACAAATCAAATTTTAATGATGTCAAAAATTCAATTTTAAGGTCGAATTTATTAAATTGAGTTAGTTAAAAATTAGAATTGAATAATTACATGTCAAGCACAAATGATGGGGCCGAATTATTAAATATAATTAATTAGAAATGGTAGGTGATTATAATACATGGACTTGTTTGCAAGGTTAATTGAATAAGTGGATTTGATTAAACTTTGAACAAGTCTTGTGCAATAAAATCAAGGACCAAAATTGTAATTAGGCCATAATCAATTCAAGTTAGTGGAAGACCATGATCACTACCATCCATTAGCATTAATCATTTCATAAACTCAATAGTAGCACTTGATTATAATTGTTAATTTAATTACTAATGAATTATAAATGTTAAAATGAGTACAGTGGAAAGAGAACATTTTTCTTAACATTATCATTTATTCTCCACCATTTACACTTGAGAAAGGAGAGAATTTTATTTGGTTAATTTGCGTTTGCCATGAGCTATATAAGAAGGGTTTGGTGAGTTTTCTCAATTTTTGTAATAATTGAAACTCAAGTGTTATACTAGTTAATTGTTAATGCTTATGTTAGTTGACATTAAAGAAACTTTGATATAGTAAACTTGAAATCATGAAGAATATGGTAGAATAAGCTTGATTTTTCTATGGATATGCTGGAAATGAAACGGGTTAACTTAGAATGTTGTTAAATTAAGTGAAAGCTTATTGATTATGTTGTTATGGACTAAGCTGAAAAGAATTAAAAGTTATTAGAATATTATATCATTGATTGAAAGCTAGAGGTCCCTGGTGAAGAAATATAGATTTGATTTTTGATTCAGTAATGAATACCAAATGATATGAACATTTCGAAAGTTTGGGTTAGCAAGACTAAAATGAAATTCTTGTTTAATTGATATGATTTCATGTATTTGTGTGAAATTGATTTGTCTTTATGATCGAATTTATATTGAACGTAGCTAAAAACAAAGATGCGATATATAAAGATAAAGAAAAAGCTAGAGCTGTCGACAAGTGATCAATTCCAGTTTGTGCTTTCATAATTTTTATTTATATAAACATACATAAATGTGTAATTAAATAATCAAATAAAAGTGAAAAGGATGTTACTATTGTACATGACCGAGAGGTACGCATTTTTTTACTATGTGATATGGTTGAGGTTGGATAAATGGTTAATTATTCGATATGAGAATTACATATGAAAATGTTTGCTATATGTGATTTGGGTACTATTTTAATGGAAATATCTTTTATGATAATTATAAATGTAAAATACCCTATTAAAGTTGTCGGATAGGGTTATGGGTATAGTTAGCATGGCATGGGTTTCATTTTGATAGGTGGAAGATTCAGTGCTATGCACGTACATATTATGATATTTCTCTAAATCCTTAAGGGTTGATAATGTAATACCAACTCAAATTCCTTGAGGGTGCGAGTGTATTCTACCGTGGTTGATGGGATCAGTGTATTTATACTCGACCAGCATGTCGTGTGTATATTGGTGTGTTAGTAGATTGATTCGAGTATTTTTCCTTGAGTCCAATTCTATTAATAGGGATTTAAGTATGCAATTACATGAAAAGTAAATATGTTATTGAACTATGATGAAAATAAATTTATGAGTCATGGCTTCTAAAATGTTTATATATATATGCAAATACCTTAGGGTTCCTTGAAGCTTTGATATACGTTTTTAAATAAGCAATTCATTGATTATTAATACGATTATATGATGTTTGAATATGATACACCCAAAGAGTTTGGATGGAACTTGTATTTTGATTATATGGACTACAAATTATGATATGAAATTTGATTGTAATTATACACATATGTATTTAGTTTTAAATTGACTTGTTTTAATATTTTCATTGATTTTGAATTACATTAGCATTATTGAGTAAACATTACTCAGCATACGGTTATATTTGTTTCTATGCGTAGGTCTTGTTTGGGTACTAAAGTAGGTTAAATGTTCTAAAACATTGAACTCAATGCTCAGCTGGAAGTTAGCTTGTACCAATTTTGTATGTACATATATGTTTTTGGTTAAATGGCATGTACCTAGGTTGGTTTTTGCTTGGTGTTTAAGTTAACGAATTGGTACATTTTGGTAACTTAACGTATCATGTTCTTAAAGTTGAATTCACCTTTCGGTTAGTACATAATGATGCATGTTTATTTGCGTTTGGTTAGGCATTGATGTACTAAATGCCATATTTAGTGGTGTTAATTTAGTACATCAATGTTTTTCATATGCCAAATTGATGGTTTTGTATTGGTGCAAGTTTTAGGTAAGTTTTGGTGTAACTTAGTATGGTTTTGAAACCTTGAAAATGTGCATTTTAAGTCATTCTACTGTAGTCTCAAGACATGAAGAAAATGTATTGAGACCATAAGAACAAAATTTACCATTTGGCCCATTTCATTGCCTAAGGTCTTGAGACTTACTAAACAAGTCTTAAGACAATTCCACCTAGGTTTCAAGACAAAGTGGGACAAAGGCATATTGAATCTTAAGTAATTTGTCTTATTCTAGTTCTCGAGACAAGAACCCACTGTATGAAGACATTTAAACATCGAAGATAAAATAAGAAAATAGAGGAGGTCTATCTCAAGACCAGTCTCTAGACTTGAGAATTTGTGTCTCAAGACATGGCTTTTAGGGTTGTCTTGAGACATAAAGTTTCCTGTCTCTATGTTGAAATTTGACAAAAGAGCTTGGAGTCGAATCCTAATCTCATATTTGACCCCATACAACTTCTAATTGTTTAAATTTTGTTTAATGTTCATTCATATAAGTCATTTATGAGTAGTGTAATAATGTATGAGCATTACGGATTGCTCGAATGTTAGATTACTTGTTATGTGAGATTGATTTGGTATGAGTTGCTTTGGCAACATAATGTGATGTCCCACATCCAAATTCGGTGATCGGGTCGGGTGTGGGGTGTTATACAAACTTAGCCATTTAGAGGAAGAAATGTTGAAATGATTTCTTAAGGACTGCAAGGAAGCTATTTGATGGACCATAGCTAACATCAAGGGATTAAGCCCTACATTATGTTTGAACCAAATTTTGTTAAAAGATAATTCCAAACCTGGACGAGTTGCTTCAAAAGTTGAATCCACCAATGATGGAGGTGGTAAAGAAAGAAGTAATGGAGCTTCTAGATGCAAGTATTATCTACCCAATCTTGGATAGTAAATGGGTAAGTCCGGTACAGGTCGTTCCAAAATAAATATGTATTATCATGACTAAAAATGTTAGTGGTGATTTGATGCCCGCTCGAGTCCAAAACGGATGGTGAGTTTATATAAATTATATAAAATTAGATGCGTCAAGTAAAAAAATATCATTTTCCTTCAACTTTTATTAATCAAATGCTTGGCCTTTCTCAACACTGTTGTTTAGATGGTTATTTAGGTTTTCAACAAATACTTGTTGCACTGAAAGATCAAGAACAAATGACATTCACTTGTCCATTCGATACTTTTGCTTACTGACTAAAGCCTTTCAACCTTTGCAATGCTCCAACAACCTTTTAGAGGTGTATTGTTAGTATATTTTCTTATTTCATGGAGGACATTCATAGATGATTTTACTATTTATGTTTATTCTTACGATTCATGCTTGACTAACCTTACCTAAATTCTTGAATGGTGTATTGAAACGAACCTTGTCCCTAATCATGAAGAATGCCATTTCTTACGACTTAGTTTTCCTCTGCAACAAAAGCGTAGGACTTTTTTCCACGAAGAAACCTTCAAGAATACGTTATCACCCACTAAATACTTGATATATTTTCATTTCAAATCCACATATGACTTCTGCATATCGGAAGCCACTTTTAATCTACCATAAATTAACCTTTCTATATCTTCTGCTTCCTGAATGAATTCTTGCCCGATGACTTTATTTTCACACAATTTCGACCAGTATAAATGTGTTCTCCACCATAGACCATATAATATTTCATAAGGAGCCATTTGGATGCTTGACAAGAAACTATTATTATACGCAAATTTAGCTAACGGTAAATAATGTTCCCAACCAAATTCGATATCAATCACATAGGCTCGCAACATATCATCCAATAGCTGAATAACGCACATTGATTGGTCATCAAATTGAGAATTAAAAGATATGCTGAAATTTAACATCATGCCTATGGATTCATACAACTATTTCTAAAATCTCAAGATAAAACGAGGACCTCGGTTGGAAATAATAAATACAAGAATATTATGTAGTCTAACTATCTTGTAGACATATATTTCAGCCAGCTTCAAAAGTGACCAATCAGTCCTTATTTTCAAGAATGAGCAGACTTCATCAACCGATCAATAATCACCCAAATGACATTTTCTTTTCTTAGTGGTATCGGTAGACCAACTACGAAATCCATTGTGATCCGTTCCCATTTCCATTTCGAAATAGAAATAGGCTATAACAACCCAATGTTTGAAATAGAAATAGAAATAGGGAACTTGGTGCTTGACCTTTAACCACTGACAGGTCACACATTTTGAGACATGTTTGATGATCTCCCTTTTCATTCTGGGCCACTAATACGATTCTCACAGGTCACGATACATCTTCGCACCACCAAGATATATAGCAAAGTAACTATCAAAACCTCACGTAGAATCAATTCTTTCAATTTAGCATCTTCAAGAACAAGTATCCAATTACAGAATCTAAGGCAATCATCCTCATCCACACTAAAATTTTTAGAAATGTTGACCTACTGTCAAACATGGTGGCAGTTTTAGTACATTTCAGCACTTAAGAGGTTTAGTTATTTTCAAAATAAGCATTTTTATAAAATAATTGATGTTAGTTGACCTATTAGGCTAATTCGAGCCTTAGGTAGTTTTAATATGTTGATTTGAGTGTGTAGGATGTGTATTTAGCAACCCAGAAGTCTTATGGATGACACCTAAGTGTAGCACAAGTTTCTCAAGATGCAACATGAATCTAAAACTCCAAGCTCAGGAAACCGGTGTCGTGTCGCGACACACCTTGGCTATGTCACGACAAAAGTTTGAATGTGGGCCACAAGACTTGACAAAGCTAAAATCTTCTCTGCAATCAATATTTTCTGGGATTTTGGCCTATAATAGACCGAATTAGGGTTCTAAACAAATTTATAAATAGAAAGGTTATTTCTAATATGTAAGCAAGCTTTTAGGAGCTGTAGTTAGTATATTTAGGTTTTAGTTCATTTTATTTTGTTTTATAAACATATTTATAAATAGAAAGGTTTGGTTTGTACCTAAGTATTTTCTAATCAATTATTCAAATATTTATTTTATTGTTCTTTTGGAAACATCAAGATCAATTAAAGATCGAGAGATTTTGCAACTTCGAGGACATCCAATTCAATTAATTGAGCAATTTCTTACCTCTTTCTTTTACTTTAATTTATTTGTATTCTTTTGCATGTTTAAATTAAATCTAAGAGTTATAGCATCTAGATTCATGAGAGGCTAAGTCTCTAGGGAGATTATCAAGTAAATATGGGAGTAGTTAAAGGAAGAATGCGGGTTTCCCGTAGGAATTAATTGGTTTTAAATTATGTATGCCTAAACCCTAGGGTTAACAACCCTAGGAAGTAATCTAGGTTAAACAAGGTTCAGAGATTAGTTTGCTAAGTAAATCGTGATTTATCCTGGTGGGGAAAGTGAGTTCAAAAGATAAGCAAATACCTATCGATTAGTTAATTAATAGAGGCCGAGAGGTAATCCTAGTTAATTAATAGTAAATTCCATTGAAAACCAAATTCTGAAGTTAACTACAACCACTAAAACGAGTTAATATTCTGCTTGTTAATCAGTCTTAGTTGTTTGTTTATTTTCTGTTTATTTAATTTAGTTTATGCTTGTAACCTATTTTATTGTTTATTGTAATATAAGTTTTAGTTACTACTGTTTAGACTTGTTATTGAAGAAGTAATTTTTTTATTTAATTCGTCCTCCCTTACATATGATCCTCAGAATACTTCCTTTGTTCCATTGTAACATTTTACTATATCACAATTTGACCTGTACACTTATAGACATTGTTGTTTTATTTATATATCTTTTGCTATAATATTTTCTGGCCAAACGTTTGCATGTTTTGCGGTAGTCAAGTTGTTGGATCTGTTAGCGAGGAGGTTTCGACATTAAATCAAAATTTTATTTCTGGAATTAATAAAATAAATAGGAAAGTTAAAGTTTATTGATGCAGCTTCTTTAATTTACTATTTTAATTACTAACTTTTATTTTTCTGTCTTAGGTTTTAGTGTATGACATGAAACAAAAGCATCCCAATTGAGTCATGTCCTAATCTGAAGCAACTCCTAAGGTGTCACTGTCAAGTAACAAAAGACGATCCAACTGTGGTAATTGTTCTTCCTCGAGAGAACCCGTTATTTGACGATCCACTCAAACAACAAGAACAAATTCGTGGAGAGCTACTGATGGCTCAACGAATATTGCATGAATTCGTACTACCAACATTAGATGCCATGCGAGGTACTATCAAATGATCGACGATCAACGCCAATAATTTCGGGATAAAGAAGGTTACAATCCTGATGATCTAGAACACATTACAGTTACAGGATTCGAATAAAAATTTGAAGCGATTCCTTTAAATTTGCGACACCTTCTAGTATAATGGAGCTGTAACACCTCTTACCCATATCCGACGTTGGCCCACGAGGCTCAAAACATATGTTGGGAGTGATTCGGGACTAAGCCGAAAACTTTTGGAACTTTTACTAAACTTAGAAAATTTTCATACTTTTGAAAGTCACACGCCCGTGTGGGTAGGCCGTGTGGCTTGGGACACGCCCATGTCCTCAGCCCGTGTAACTCTCTATTTAAGACATCATGCATAATTTGGGGTTACATGGCCAAGTTACACGCCCGTGTCTCGGGGCCGTGTCCTTCACACAGCTGAGACACACGGCCGTGTCTCTTCTCGTGTGATATCCTGAATTAGGGCCTAATCGGATTAGTGTTTCAGGACCACAAATACGAGATAGAAATAATTATTTTATGATTATTTTGAGGTCTATGATATGATTTCATGATTGTGTGAAAATTTCGTGAAGAAATTCTATGCATAAAGTGATTAATTTGAAATTAGGGACTAAATTGAATAAGTTGCAAAACTTGCATTCTAGAAGTTTTTAGTATGAAATTGCTTTGGAATATTAATTATGAGGTCTTAAATAGAAATTTGACCAATTTCTATGTTTTGGACAAAAATTGGACATGGATGGAAATTTTGAAAGTTTAGTAATAAAGGGTATTTTAGTTATTTGGTAATTAAAAGATTAAGAAAAGGAAAAAGATGGAAAAATATGTCCATCTTCTTCATTAGGACAAAATTTCAAGGGTTCTCCATAGCTAGGGTTTGTTTCAAACTTCCAAGCTCCATAGTAAGTGATTCCAAGCCCCGTTTTTAATGCTCTTTATGTTTTTGGAGTCCCTGTAACTTGATTTAGCTTATTCTAACAATAATTTAACCTTGGGTTTATATTTGGAAAAATACCCACAGGTGAAATATGTTTATTTTGATGTTTTATAGTAGAATATAAAGCTTGAAATTGTGTTAAACAACTTTTGCTAAGCGATTTTACGTGAAGACGAGTAAAACAATAAAATCGATAAAAATACCTAATGTTCATAAATACATGATAGAGTGTGAATTTGATGTTTCTATAGAAGGTAAAAATGATCAGCATGTCATAAAACATAATAAAATAGGATGAAGTTTAATTTTCGAGCTTTGGGGCAAAAGTGTAAATATGCAAAAGTTTAGGGGCAAAAATGTAATTTTGCCAAAGTTTGAGTCAAGGACTGTTTAATAAATGTGAGTATTAAATAAGCTATTTGTTATTATAGATCAAGAGAAACGAGATTCAAGTTGTGATCGAGGGAAAAATAAAGTTTCCGAGGAATAGGTTTGATTTCTAACATATTGTACCGAGGTAAGTTCATATGTAAATATTGTAATATAACTATTATTTTAAATCATTTAATGCTATTTTTATGATATTATGATTGTTATTATGCGATTTTATGCTTTGTGGTAATTGTTGGACAACATACAAAAATTTTATGAATTATGTGAAAATTGTGAAAGACTACCGAAGTATCGTCATTGGTGTTCCAAGGAGAATGGTAAAGGAGTACGAACGAGGAAAATCCCGTTGAACCTTAGGAATAGATTAGGATACTTGGGCATCCGAACTCGTTGAGTTGAGTCAGAGTTCGTGAGATGTAACTAGGCATCCGAACTCGTTGAGTTGAGTCCGAGTTCGTGAGATGAAACTAGGCATCCGAACTCGTTGAGTTGAGTTCGAGTTCACTTATGGATGCAAATGCCCAAGCTCATTGAGTTGAGTCCGAGTTTGCTTATGGGCGGGTTACATGGTAGCTTGGCTACATATGTGGCACTTATGTGCAAACTTTCCATGTATCCGAGTTATATTCCGATGTGTTCAACGAGTAAAATTCTAGTAATATGGAAGAATACTCAAGATACAAGTGATGTATTGGTAAGTGTTATGGAATGGGCACTTTGGACAGGTATGTACTTAATCGTCGGGTTGAGACTTGATACGACAACAATAATATGGTAAGATGATGAATGATGAATAGAAATGTGATATATGTTTTGGTGATATTATGCTAATGTTGGTTGGTATAGTTGCTTTATTAAGTTATTTATTATTTAAATATGGACTTACTAAGCATCTATGCTTAATCCCTTCTTTTCATTCTTTGTAGTTTTGACAAGTCAATTTGGAGATCGGGACGGTCGGAGGCACGCTCACACTATCACTGGACAATTGCGGTATAATGATTTGTAATTTTGGAAATATGGCATGTATAGCATTCCAATCATTTTGTGTGTATAATCTTAAGATATAACCATGGATAGATTGGAAATGTTTGAGAATGATTAGCTATTGGAATGGCTAATCAAGTTTATATATGATAACATGTATGCTTTATGTCTTAATTTAACCATGAAAATCCTTGGAAAGGTAAAATTAGCCACAAAACAAAATCAGTCAGCAGCAGTGACTTGAGTTTGAAAAATCACTCAAACTAGTAAAGATAGAATTTGATGATGAATAAAATATTGAATTGAAGCTTAATAAATATATTTTCATGTGGACTGAACAAAATAAGTAAAAGAGTTGTATTTTATGAGATATTTATGTTTTGGTGAAATAGGGTCAGAGCGATTTCTGAATCCCCTGTTCTGAATTTAAAAATTCACCATAAATTGTACAAAAAGAATTAGGAGTTGTACCTTACATGTATGAAATCCTTAATAATTCTAGGTTTATGAGAAACAAACGACATAGTCATTGAAACTCTGTACAGGGAGATATCTAATTCGTAATACACAGGGGTCAGAGTAGCCAAACCCTAAAATAGGGGAGACTTTAACTAATAAACTGTACTAATTGGCCCAGCCAAAAATTCTAGAAAAAAATTAGTAAGTAGATATATGAATCTAGTTTAGGAAAAATTTATGGAATTTGATTTCGAGTTTTGTAACTCGAGATATGATTTTTTTAGCGACTGTGACGCAGTTAGCCAACTTGTCTGGAAATTCTAAAATAAATTGTTTGAACTTGTTTAAATGCTAAAATAAGTTTAGTAATGTCTCATACTCGACTCCAGCGATGGTCTCGAGTAAGGGGGCATTACATCCCGTGTGGCCAAGGAAATGGCTATTTATCAAGCTATTTGCCACCCTCATTTGCACACTCACATACAAACTGTCAATGGAACTTAACAAGCTACCAACACAACCATAATCAAGGCTTAAACATATCAAAACAATTATTTACTGTTCATAACAAAACTGTCCACTTGAGTCATAGTCACTAAATTATTTATATCTTGAGCTACAGAACTCTAAATTAAGATCTATTTGATTTTTCTGAAACTAGGCTCAAATATCTTCCTACCATAAAATTTTCAGAATTTATGGTTTAGCCAATAAGTACAGTTAATTCTTCAAATTCGTCCCTATTCTACTATTTGACAGTTTCGCCTTTTTTCACTAAAGATTAATTATCTCTTAGTACGGGATTCAGATGATGTTCCCATTTGTATCTCTTAAAATTAAACTCGTTAAGAAATTAAATATATAAATTTAAACCCTCAAGTATTTTTATACAATTTTTAATGATTTTCCAAAGTCAGAACAGGGGAACTTGAAATTATTCTGACCTTATCTCACAAAAATTCAAATATCTCATAAAATGAAATTCTTTTGCTTACACAGTTTCTTCTATGTAAAACTAGACTCAATAATATTTAATTTCATATTTTATTCAACCTCTAATTCGGTTTCCATAATTTTTGGTGATTTTTCAAAGTTGTACTACTGCTGCTGTCCAAAACTATTTTAATGCTAATTTTAGTCTTTCATGATTCCCTTGTACTAACTTTCATTAACATACCATTATAAACCACATCACACAATGACATTGGCATAGGCATATGAGTAATTAATATGCTTGCAACCTATTAGCCAATATAAGCCAATTTATATGGCTACATACCAAATCAAATTCTTATTCATTACAAGCCAATACATTTGGCCATATCATAATAACACATACACTACATGCCATAGACTCAAAGGTTTGCGTTCATTTACCCATCATGGTAGCTTGATAGTGTGATAGAATCTCCGGCGATCTCCAACCTAAGCTAGCTGAATAAACCTATGAGAGGTGGGAAAGAAAATAGGGTAAGCTATATAGCTTAGTAAGTTTATATACAAATAAATAACAACTTTTAACATTCATTTACTTTATCCTTCCATAAGGGTATTATTATTACAGTTTGCATTAAATCTCATGATTTCCACTTATTCATAATGCATACTCTTTTATCTTACAAACACCAATTGTATGTCTTGGCATTAGACTAGCAACCATAATCTCCCCATTATAGCATATCACATTATTAACAAGTTATTTCTACTCACTTAGCAACATGCACATCATTTATGAGTAATCATAATTTCTACATATAGATTAACAATCTTTCACATATCTATAGCTCACTTCTCTCTATGTTTTCATAATGACTTTAATCGACGATTATGCTTGTCTTTCCTTTTTCTCGTATCTATTGAATCACAGCTTAAGTATGTATATCATACTATATCACAACTTAATTAGGCTTATAAGCCCAAGACATGATTATTTTCAAATCTTATCATATATCTATTCATCATAAATGTAGATAATTAGTCACAAGATTATCAATATTTCACAAGCATAACTTTCTTGTACGCATTCTTACCACATATTCATAGTATATCGAGTCCTTTACTCATGAGTTATAAGTACATACCTGTACTAACTCATAGCACATTCTCATATTTTCGCATCATTGACTTACTTGTCAAATAACCCACTGATTTACCCGTTGAACACTTGGAATACTATTGGATACACGAAAAGCTTGCACAAAGTGCTTCACAAATAGCCACATTCTACCTCATATCACATATCACACATTGCTCGCTCTCGAACTAATCACGGACCTGCTCACACAAGCTAATAGTCAGGACATAACTACACGGGCCGCTCACACAAGTTGACAGGTGCGTGCAACACATAACGAGCTATCTAGTCACCAGTAAGACGTACATGACTAGCACCTGGATTCACTTAGTCACATATGCACATAATCTCATGAGCTCATAAACACATAGTTCCTAGTGACATGTCATATAACAGTCTGGTTTTGACCCTAGTCAGAATAGTGGTTTTGGGACCACATATACGAGTTAGAAAAAAATAATTAAATATTATTTTCCATGCTTACGATGTGTGAATTAGCGTGTGTGAAAATCTCGTATAAAAATTTAATTTTTTGTGTGCTTAATTTGCAAAAAGGACTTAATTGCATAGAATGTAAAAGCTGTCTGCTGATTGATAGACTTCCTATTTGATGTGGCTTTTTAAGTATGAAGTCCTTATAATGCAATTGTACCATTGTACTAATGCATGGACAAGTATAGACATTAGTAGGTGGATTTTTATATGTTAATAACAAGGGCAAAGTTGGTAAATGGCATATAAGGTTGAATAAAATAAAACAAAGCATGAAAATGGCCATTATCATCTTGTTCAAGCCGAAATTGAAGAAAGAAAAGGTAGGTTTTTATGTTTTAACATTCGACCATTGAAGAACTTGATTAACGTATGAGTTTTACTCGGTTTTTGATAATTTCTACGTTTCTGTGATCGTTGCTTCGTGTTCTTCAAAACCCATGTCTGAATTTTTATTTCTGTTGAAGATTATGAAATGTGCCATTGATGATTATATGAGCTTTGTAATGTTTTTATATGGATTATGAAAGATATATGTGAGATTATCATGTTTTGTTCTTGAATTTTTGATGGAATAGAACAATTTGGGCTAATTTGTGAAAATGAGGTTTTGAAGGACTAAATTATGAATTAAATATGTTATTTGGGCTTGTATGGAAGCTATGTATATTCGGCCAAGCTATAGTTTTGGTGAATTTTGTATATTTGTGATTTTGTGAAAAATAGACTAAATTGTGAAAGTGTGAAAATATAAGGGCTAAAATGCAAAGTGCCCTAAAAACGTGTTCATGGATTATTTTGAATGAAATAAATGATTGAATGGTTGAATTTGAATTGTATTAGATCAAGAACAAAGAAAATCGAACTTAGATCGAGGGAAGTCTAAAATAGTTGAATAGTGACTCGTTTCCTTCTGAAATCTGTACGAGGTAAGTCAAATTACAATTTCATATTAAATTGACTAAATTCTGCACATACAAGCTATAATCTGTATTAGACGACTGTGAGAGCCTGATGAATGAATTTCGAGTAAATTTCGATAATATGTTAGTATCTGGAAAGCTTTGCATGTTTCTAAAGGAACTTTGACATCGATCTGAGATATCGTGTAAGACTGTGTCAGGGACACAGGCCTCGATTTGACATTTATGTACACGACCATTTTTGAGACATTAGCATCATATCTGATTTCGTGTAAGACCCTGTCTGAGACAGAGGCATCGATATTGAATTGCATATAAGACCACGTCCGGGACGTCGACATTGTATCTGTTTATGAGTATCTGTATCGTTTCTGAACCATCTGATGATAGAGTATGAGATATGGGAATGAATATATGAAATGTATAATCTATACAGATACATTTGTATCATACTAAATTTCTGAATATGAAAGACTCTGTTTCTGTGAAATAATGAATGCAAAGTGTGAATGGAATTTGGAAATGAAGCATGACATGTATGCAAGCAAATGAGCATGGTTAAGCTTATGAACTATTTTATGAAATGGCTATGAATTCTTACAGTTGATTTGTATTTCTTTTATGCTTTAGTATTAGACCAATTGTATTTGGCTTACTAAGCTCTTTGTAGCTTACTCTGTGTGATTTCTGTTTGTTTTACAATTATCGTAGCTACTGAAGGCTCAGGGATAGTCGAGGATTGTCACCACACTATCAAATTCATTTTGGTACTTTTAAAAGTGTAAATTTTTGAAGTATGGCATGAATAGGCTAGAATGTCTATGTAATTAAGCTTTGATATGTATATATGTTATGCCATGAGAGTTGGCTAGCAAATGGTAAGTTTAAGCTTGAGTTAGGAGGTGCCTTAAGTGAGCTAGGAAATCAACATTTTGGCATGTTGTTGTAATAAGATTTTTAATGTGTTTTGGTATGGATTTGAATAAGTTATTGAATGATGATGATGTAGTTATAATGAAGCATGTTTTGAGCATGGAATTGGCTGAAAATTTTGGTACTGTTTAATATTGCTTGTAGGAGTGACCCAAAAAGGGGTGGCAAGTTGGCTTAAACCAAGCCTACATTGTGCCACACGGTTAGGGACCACGGGCGTGCCTTGTGGCCGTGTATGTAAAGTAGTAACCTCTTAAGATCACACGGTTAAAACACATGGGCGTGTCATATGGCCATGGGCTCAAGTCAGTAGCTAGCTCAGTATCACACAAGCGTGTGACCTCAACAGAATTGAAAATTTTTTTGAGTTTTGAAATTTATGAATGTGTTCGGTTTAGTCTCGACCCTTTTCTAAAAGTATGTTTTAGGTCTCGTAGACCATCATAAGGGATGAATTGTTGACGATGCTTATGTATTAATGTTATGTGATATCTATGATTCTGAATCGGTCTAAAATGTTTTGTTTGTCTGGTAATGCGCCTTACCTATTCTGGTGACAGTTACGGGATAGGGGTGTTACATTTTGTTGGTATCAGAGCCATGGTTTCATTAGTTTTAGGACTACCATAGTGCATGTGAGTCTAGCTATACATGCCATATATCTGAAATTACGATAGTGTGATGAATCCTGACATTGAAATGTGCTTGTATATAGCAAATGGATTCCGATAGAGCTATAGCTGATGATGTAGAAAGCAATGCATCTACTCCCGCCCAAGGGACGGTGCAAGCTGATTCTCGACCGACCACGAATAGCCATGATGGTAAGGTTAAACAAGCCTTCTATCAGATGATGAATGATTGGTTCACCCAATATATTCGAACCAATCCGGTTGTACAACAACCTCCACCCCCGATTAATTATTCTCGAATTCCTATTATACCCTCAGTGAATTCGGTTCAGTTAAGTAGACCACTAGTTAATAAGATTAGAAAGTGTGGGGCTGAAGAGTTCCAAGCTACAACGAATGACGATGCTAAAAGAACCGAATTCTGGTTAGAGAATACAATATGAGTGTTTGATGAAATGTCTCTGAATCTTGAGGAATGTGTAAAATGTGTCGTTTCACTTCTGAGAGATACGGCGTACCATTGGTGGAAAACGTTAATATATGTGGTTCCAAGTGAACGGGTTACTTGGGATTTCTTCCAAGTTTAATTTTGGAAGAAATACATTAGTCAGAGATTCATCGATCAGAAACGTAAAGAGTTTCTATAGCTTAAACAAGGTCGTATGTCTGATACTGAATACGAACGTGAATTTTTTAGATTGAGCCAGTATGCTCGGGAATGTGTATCAAATGAAGCAATAATGTGTAAAAGGTTTGAAGATGGACTAAATGAAGATATCTGTCTGTTAGTCGAGATTTTGGAGATTAAAAAAATGGTAGTGCTCGTTGAGCGAGCTTGTAAAGCTAAAGAATTAAGTAAAGAGAAAAGAAAAGCTAATTCTGAAGCTAGAGATGTTAGAAAGAGATCTACGAGTAGAACATTTCAATCTGTGTCAAAGAAATTCTGAGATGATCATAGCCGTTCAGAGGCTAAGGTAGGACATTCGAATCGAGATCGAACTAGATCGCATTCGAATTTCAGAGCTCCTGCTACTTCTATTGCAAGTGTCAGGAATGTCTGATCTGAGAAACCTGAATGTAAATACTGTGGTAAAAGACATCTGAGAAATTGTAGATTGAATGACTGAGCCTGTTTCCGATGTGGTTCTCTGGACCATTTTGTAAGAGATGGTTCTGAACATGCTGAGCAAGCGAATGTACAGAATCTGAGACCGAGCAACACCTCAACTAGAGGTAGACCTTTCAGAAATATGGGAAATACAAGTGGTTGTCAAAGAACTACTAGGGATACTACTGTTAGATCTGAAGCCAGAGCACCTGCCAGAGCACCTGCCAGAGCCTATGCTATCCGAGCTCGTGAGGAAGCCTCGTCTTCAGACGTGTTTACTGGTACTTTTACTCTTTATGATACTTTTGTGATTGCATTGATAGACCCTGGATTAACACATTCTTATATCGGTATGAATTTAGTGCACAGTAAGACTTTTCCTGTAGAGTCTATTGAATTCATAATTAGAGTATCGAACCTTTTAGGCAAAAGTGTCTTAGTTGATAAAGTCTACAAGAATTGCCCGTTATTGATTCGAGATATCTTTTTTCTTGCTGATCTGATGCTTTTGCCTTTCAACGAATTTGATATAATTCTGGGAATGGACTGGTTAACTTTGCACGATGCTATTGTGAATTGCAAACGAAAAGCCATCGATTTAAGGTGTAAGAATGATGAGATAATTTGAATAAATTCTAGTGATCTGAATGGACTACCAATTGTGATATCTGTAATGAAAGCACGAAAATATGTGAAGAAAGGCTGTGAAGCCTACTTAGCTTATGTGTTAGACTCGAAAGTGAATGATAAGAAAGTTGAATCAGTGCCTATTGCCTGTGAATTCTCTGATGTGTTTCCTAAAGAACTACTGGGTTTGCCTCCGATTTGAGAAGTTGAGTTTGGCATTGAATTAGTGCCTAGTACTACTCCAATTTCGATAGCTCCGTATAGAATGGCTCTGACTAAGTTAAAGGAATTAAAATCTCAGTTGCAAGAATTGACTGATTGGGGATTTGCTAGACCGAGCTTTTCACCATGGGGTGCTCCTGTTCTGTTTGCGAAAAAGAAAGATGGCACAATGAGAATGTATATTGATTACTGTCAGCTAAACGAAGTGACTATAAAGAACAAATATCCTCTGCCCAGAATTGATGACTTATTCGATCAGTTGAAAGGTGCTACTGTGTTTTCAAAAATAGATTTGAGATCGGGTTACTATCAGTTGCGAGTAAAGGACTCTGACATTCTGAACACTGATTTTAGAACGAGGTATGGGCATTATGAATTTTTAGTTATGCCTTTTGGATTAACAAATGCACCTGTTGTCTTTATGGATTTAATAAATAGAATTTTCAGACCGTATTTAGATCAATTTGTTGTGGTATTCATTGATGACATATTCCTTTAAATTCACGTGATGAATCTAAACATGTCGAGCATTTGAGAATAGTGCTACAGACTCTGCAAGATAAACAGTTATATGCAAAGTTTAGTAAATGTGAGTTCTGGTTGCAAGAAGTTGGTTTTCTGGGCCATATTGTATCAGCCTCTGGTATCCGAGTTGATCCGAGCAAAATTTTAGCTATTCTGGATTGGAAACCATCGAGGAATATGTTTGAAGTCCGTAGTTTTCTAGGACTTGCTGGTTACTACAGAAGATTAGTAAAAGGTTTCTCAATGATTGCGACTCCGTTGAAAAAATTGCTCCAGAAAGATGTGAAGTTTGAGTGGTCTGAAAAGTGTCAGAATAGTTTTGATCGGTTAAAAGCTCTGTTAATTGAAGCTCTGGTACTTGTGCAACCTGAATCGGGTAAAGAATTTGTGATTTATAGTGATGCTTCGTTGATTGGTCTGGGATGTGTTCTAATGCAAGAAGGAAAAGTTATAGCTTATGCCTCGAGACAACTAAAGCAGCATGAAAAGAACTATCCGACTCACGACCTCAAGTTAGCTGCTATTGTGTTTGCCTTGAAGATCTGTCGTCACTATCTGTTTGGTGAGAAATGTCACGTGTTTTCTGATCATAAAAGTCTGAAGTATTTAATGACGTAAAAAGATTTGAATCTACGACAGAGAAGATGGTTAGAACTACTAAAAGACTACGAACTTGTGATTGATTATCACCTAGGAAAAGCAAATGTTGTTGCTGATGCTTTAAGTCGAAAATCGTTATTTGCTTTGCGTGCAATGAATGCTCATTTAGTTCTATCTGATGATGGTTCAGTTTTAGCTGAATTAAAAGCGAGACCTTTGTTCTTACAGTAGATTATCGAAACCTAAAAGGTTGTAATAAATTAATAGCAAAATAAGCTCAGTGTGATTCTGAATTTTGAGTTGATATTGACGATTGTTTGAGATTCAGAAATAGACTTTGTGTTCCGAGAAATTTGGAGTTAATTCGAACAATTTTGAGTGGAGCTCATAGTAGTTGTTTATCTGTACATCCGAGTAGTACAAAAATATATAATGATCTAAAGTAGCATTATTGGTGGTCCGGAATGAAAATAGATATCTCTGATTTTGATTCTAAATGTTTAATCTCTCAGCAAGTTAAAGCTGAACATCAGGTGGCATCTGGGTTACTATAACCAATTATGATTCCGAAGTGGAAATGGGATCGAGTGACCATGGATTTTGTTTCGGGTTTGCCCCTGTCTCCAAGAAAGAAAGACGCAATTTGGGTTGTAGTTGATCGTTTGACGAAATTAGCTCATTTTATTCCGATTCGATTTGATTACTCATTCAATAAATTAGCTGAGTTATATATTTTTGATATCGTGAGACTGCATGGTGTGCCATCGTCAATAGTGTCAGATAGAGACCCGAGATTTACATCGCAGTTTTAGAATAAATTGCAAGATGCTCTGGGTACTAAATTGCATTTTAGCACTGCTTTTCATCCGCAAACAGATGGTCAATCTGAACGTATTATTCAGATACTCAAGGACATGTTGAGATGTTGCATTCTTGAGTTGGAAGGTAGGTGGGAACAATATCTACCTTTGATTGAATTTACTTATAATAATAATTTTCAATCGAGCATTATAATGGCACCGTACAAAGCCTTATACGGTAGAAAGTGTAGAACTCTGTTATACTGGTCTGAGCTCAGCGAGAATAAGATTTACGGTATTGATCTGATAAAAGAAACATAACAAAAAGTGAAAGTAATCCAAGATAGTCTGAAAGCTACCTCTGATCATCAGAAATCTTATGCGGATTTAAATCGAAAAGATATCGAATTTGAGATCGGTGATAAAGTGTTTCTGAAAGCATCTACGTGGAAGAAACTGTTCTAATTTGGTAAGAAGGGTAAGTTAAGTCTGAGGTTCATCGGACCGTATGAAATCATCAAGCGAGTTGGGCCGGTTGCTTATAGATTGAGGCTACCATCTGAGTTAGAAAAGATTCACAATGTGTTTCAAGTATCGATGCTTCGACGATACAGATCTGATCATTCGCATGTAATTTCACCGTCTGAGATTGAAGTTCAGCCTGATATTACTTACAAAGAAAAGTCGATCCGTATTTTAGCTCGCGAGGTTAAAGAGTTACAAATAAGAAAATTCCATTAGTTAAAGTGATGTGGCATCGACATAGTGTTGAAGAGGCCACGTGGGAGTCTGAAGATGCTATAAAACAATAATATTCGAATCTGTTTAATGGTAAGATTTTCGGGGACAAAAATCCCTAAGGGGGAGAATTGTAACAGTCCAGTTTTGACCCTAGTGGTTTTGAGACCACATATCTGAGTTAGAAAAAATAATTAAATATTATTTTCCATGCTTATGATGTGTGAATTAGCATGTGTGAAAATCTTGTATAAAAATTTAATTGTTTGTGTGCTTAATTTGCAAAAAGGACTTAATTGCATAGAATGTAAATGATGTGTGCTGATTGACAAAGTGCCTATTTGATGTTGCTTTTTAAGTATGAAGTCCTTATGATGCAATTGGACCATTGTACTAATGCATGGACAAGTATAGACATTAGTAGGTGGATTTTTATATGTTAATAATAAGGGCAAAGTTGCTAAATGGCATACAAGGTTGAATAAAATAAAACAAAGCATGAAAATGGCCATTACCATCTTGTTCATGCCAAAATTGAAGAAAGAAAAGCTAGGTTTTTATGTTTTAACATTCGGCCATTGAAGAACTTGATTAAGGTATGAGTTTTACTCGGTTTTTGATAATTTCTACGTTTCTGTGATCATTGCTTCGTGTTCGTCAAAACCCATGTCTGAATTTCTGTTTCTGTTGAAGATTATGAAATGTGCCATTGATGATTATATGAGCTGTAACACCCCAAACCCGGCCCGGACGTTATAACCGAATCTGGTGCAGATTGAAGTGTTTTAGCGAAAACTGTGTTTTCATTTAAAATCCTTCTTAAAATAAAAGAAACCTTAATTAACTTATAAAAACTCTTTTTATTTTTAATCACGAAAATCTGTTTAAAACATATGATTTTATGAAAAACTGTCATTTTAAAATTCTGTTGCGGAAGTGTAGAAAAACATATTATGATTTAGCAAACCCATGTTCAACATTTCATAATTGCAGCGCATGAAAATAAAAACCCAAATAATAACAAAATGGAAGCCTTATTACAATTTGGCTGGAAAAGTACTTAATAAAATAGACACTTGTATGCTTTTAAGAAAAAACACGTCCATGTTGCCTTGCTAGCTAGCCACCTAGAGTCCCTCCAAACATCGAACCTTCTAATGATTATCACCTGAAAATAAATAAAAGAGGGGGTGAGTTTTCGCAAACTCAGTATGTACAACCCTCGACAAGCAACAAGCATTCAATAAACACCATACATCACATGCAATGCAATCCCATCCCAATAATCCATTTGCTACACACCAGCTCTATCCCCCGTCACACCATGTGGGGATATAAATATCGACCCACCCATCCGTCACATCTATGGTAGTCCGGTTGCGGAACTACCTGTACTTACACATTGGGCTTAAAAGCCATCGGTAGATCCACGATTGTCAAGCAACCATGCGATCCTCATATACTTCCTCCATTCCATGATTCCCAACCCCTATGCAACCTAAGCAGAATATCATATGTATGCATGTCACATCCATAAAACTTACATTCAACACCTAGGGGTATTTTGGTCATTTTTGCCCTTAGGGGTATTTCGGTAACTTTCTCTTTCTTTACGGTTTTCACTTACCTTGGCCCGTTAATAAATCCTGTGAGCTAAGATAAATGAATACTATGCACCAGGTAGGATTCCAGAAAAGAGGAGGTGAGTCATTAAGACTGCTTAAGTACCAAGCTCTCCCTAAATCCAATCCTAGACATGCATATACCCATTGCCGCACCTTAACCCTTTGATTTATCCACGGTCACAATAGATTAATTAATTTTTATGTAGTCATCATATACTAGGCCCAAAACCCCTTACAAATTCCAAACAAATTCACCTACCTGTATCTGGCCCATTAAGCCCAATCATATTCATATGGCCCATTAGGCCTAAATCACCTTTATATGGCCCATTAGGCCCAAATCACATTTATATGGCCTGTTTGGCCTAGTCACATTCATATTCATGCTCACATACAAAATTCTATCACATAGCATCAATTATCAATTTTGGCTATTATGGGCCCAACAGCCCGTCAGCCAATTTAGCCCATTTCGGCCCATTTGGCTAATTCACAACCCAAGTTCAGGGAATCGCCCGTGGCCTTAGGCAACCTTTCGGTTTCCTCCTCATGAGTGTTTGCGCACTCGTAAGACTACCATAGCCCAGCTTTCGGCTTTTTGGCATTTTGGCTTTTCAGCTTTTTGGCATTTCGACTTTTGTCGATCCTTCTTGTGTGTGTAGTGTATGTACACACCTGGTAAGTAAGTGTGCTGCGATTACCTTAGTCTCCAACCTACAAATGATATCACCCTTCAATTAACCAAATGCTTAATACATATCTTTACCAAAACCGAAACCTCACCTTAACCTTACCTTGCGCGATAAGTATAACAGCCCCTTCTTAAATCACTAACCACGACCAACTCTTAGATCTACATCAATCTTAACAATTAGAAACCAGAATAATAGGTAACTTGTATCCAACACAAGTCCCCTTACCTTAACTATGACTATTCGGCCAACTAAGATTAAGAGTACTTACCAAAGCCCCTTACCTGAAGAGAAAATCAGCAAGGATCCAAAACTGAGATTCGAAACCTATTCCTACCCAAGTTGATTAGAAAGAGTGAGGGAAGAATAGCGTAATAGATTCATAGCAAAATCGATTGGAAGAGCAAACACTTACACTAGATTCAGTCAATGAGTATTCGACCCTTAGAAGATTTGGCTTTTCGGCTTTCAAACTTAGTATGGTGAATAAGGTTTATTTGGTACAGATTAAAGAAGAAGAGTAGAAGACTGAATCGGCTAAGCAAAACAAAGATAATTGTGTAGAGAAGAATAGAAATCGGTAGAAAGAAAAGAAAGAAAAACAAAAGTGTTTTCGACTTTTAGTGAAGAGGGTTTCTGGCAACAAGGTGAGGAGAAATTCGGCATTAGCCTGGCAAACTCCGACTCAGCACCTATTTATAGCCCTATAGCCGAATTCCTCAAGCCCAAGTTCCCAATTTGGCTCCATCACTTCCCTCTTCTCATCTCATTATTTTTCTCCCTGATAACCCCTTGATCCTTTCCTCAAATTTCTCTTCTGAACACTCCCCTTGGAGTCCATTTTCACGGCACTTCCAACCTTCTAGATGGCCAAAATTAAAATTCTAAAAATAATAAGCTAGGATTCGAACCTTGTATCTCTTTCTTAGCCACTAATGCCACCTCCTTACACCCTAAGTGGCGTCACTTTGCCACTTTTCCACAAGGCGTTTTGATGCTATTTTCCCCTATATTTATTCAAAAGCCCAACCACTTGCCATCAGGGTTCCTTTAATAATTAAACTATAATTTCTTTTACCCTTAGATTCAAACTCAAACCTTGACCAAGACCTACCATCGCGTAATTAACACTTAACCAGAATTGATGAGCACAAAAAAAAAATTGAGATTTTGAGATTTTCAGGTTTCGAGATTTTTGGGGTGTTACATGAGCTTTGTAATGTTTTTATATAGATTATGAAAGATATATATGAGATTATCATGTTTTGTTCTTGAATTTTTGATGGAATAGAGCTATTTGGGCTAATTTGTAAAAATGAGGTTTTGAAGGACTAAATTGTAAATTAAATATGTTATTTGGGCTTGTGTGGAAGCTATGTATATTCAGCCAGGCTATAGTTGTGGTGAATTTTACAGATTTGTGATTTTGTGAAAAGTGGACTAAATTGTCAAAATGTGAAAACATAAGGGCTAAAATGCAAAGTGCCCTAAAAATGTGTTCATGGATTATTTTGAATGAAATGAATGATTGAATTGTTGAATTTGAATTGTATTAGATCAAGAACAATGAAAATCGGACTTAGATCGATGGAAGTCCAATATAGTTGAATAGTCAACTCATTTCCATCCGAAATCCGTACGAGGTAAGTCAGATTACAATTTCGTGTTAAATTGACTAAATTCTATACATACAAACTATAATCTGTATGGGGCAGCTGTGAAAGCCTAATGAATGAATTCTGAGTAAATTTTGATAATATGTTAGTATCTAAAAAGCTCTATATGTTTCTAAAGGAACGTTGACATCGACCTGAGATATCGTGTAATACCGTATCAGAGAAACAGGCCTCGATTTGAGATTTACGTGTAAGACCAAGTCTAGGACATCGGTATGTAATTCGATTTCGTGTAAGACCTGTCTAGGACAGAGGCATCGATATTGAATTACATATAAGACCATGTTCGGGACATCGGAATTGTATCTGTTTATGAGTATTTGTATCCTTTATGAACCATCTGATGATAGAGTATGAGATATGGGAATGAATATATGAAATGTATAATCTATACAGGTACGTTTGTATCGTACTAAATTTCTGAATATGAGAGACTCTATTTCTGTGAAATAATGAATGCAAAGTGTGTATGGAATTTGGAAATGAAGCATGACATGTATGCGAGCAAATGAGCATGGTTAGGCTTATGAACTATTCTGTGAAATGGCTATGAATTCTTACTGTTGATATGTATTTTTTTATGCTTTAGTATTAGACCAATTGTATTTGGCTTACTAAGCTCTTTGTAGCTTACTCTGTGTGATTTTTGTCTGTTTCACAGTTATCATAGCTACTAAAGGCTCAGGGATAGTCGAGGATTGTCACCACACTATCGAATTCATTTTGGTAATTGTAAAAGTGTAAATTTTTGAAGTATGGCATGAATAAGCTAGAATGTCTATGTAATCAAGCTTTAATATGTATATATGTTATGCCATGAGAGTTGGGTAGCAAATTGTAATTTTAAGCATGAGTTAGGAGGTGCCATAAGTGAGCTAGGAAATGAGCATGTTGGCATGTTGTTCTAATAAGATTTTTAATGTGTTTTGGTATGGATTTGAATAGGTTATTGAATGATGATGATTTAGTTATAATGAAGCATGTTTTGAGTATGGAATTGGATGAAAATTTTGGTATAAATGTTGTTTAATATTGTTTGTAGGAATGACCCAAAAAGGGGTGGCAAGTTGGCTTAAACCAAGCCTGCATTGTGCCACACGATCAGGGACCACGGGTGTGCTTTATGGCCGTGTATGTAAAGTAGTAACCTCTTAAGATCATAAGGTTAAAGCACATAGGCGTGTCATATGGCTGTGGGCTCAAGTCAGTAGCTAGCTAAGTATCACACGGCCATAGCACACGGGCGTGTCTATTGGCTGTGGGTGAAAGTCAGTATATATACTTTGTTTTGGCACTGTTGGATCACATGGGCGTGTCTGGTGCCCATGTGAGGCACACGGCCTGGTTACACGGGTGTGTGACCTCAACAGAATTGAAAAAATTTTCTGAGTTCTGAAATTTTTGAATGTGTTCGGTTTAGTCCCGACCCTTTTCTAAAAGTAAGTTTTAGGTCTCGTAGACCATCATAAGGGATGAATTGTTGATGATTGCTTATGTATTAATGTTATGTGATATTTGTGATTTTGAATCGGTTTGAAATGTTCTGTCTATCTAGTAATGCCCCTTAACTATTTCAGCGACGGTTACGGGATAGGGGTGTTACATGTCACATTGTATCCTAGGTTATTCCTAAGGTTCAAACGAGATTTTTCTCGATATCACATATTCGTCGAACTCGCTCATAATGTCATGCTCATAGACTATAACATCAGTCATACACTAGTCATAATAATTAATCATGGAGACTCATACATTAATAAAATATTAAAACATGATATATCATTACATTATTTACACATGAACTTACCTCGACACCAAAAATAGCAAAGAGGGACCTAACCGTCAATTACTCATTTTTCCCCGTTCTAAGTCCAAACCTCGTTTTCCTTTATCTAAAGTATCACATTTAGCTCACTTATTAGTCACATTATTCATTGTGACCCAAAAATCATATTATGGAAAAATTATGTTTTTGCCCCTAAACTTTGTCATATTTATATTTTTGCCCTTAGTCTCGTAAAATGATTTTTATTCAATTTTTTAACATAAAATCCTAGAAAAATCATTTTCATAACTATAACAGCCCAAAATTTCCATTAAAACACAATTTACTACATATTTTATAACTTTTACAATTTAGTCCTTTTAAGCATTTTCACCGAAAATCACTTAGAAAAAGTTGTTTCTCCAACCATAAACATGCATAATCTACCATTAAACATCAAAATGAACAAATTTCTAACATTTTTCAAGCCCTATATCTTCATCATAACTCAAATAAATGGTAGAAATAGGTAGATCTTGTTACGAGGATTTCAAAAACGTAAAAATCATTAAAAACAGGGCAAGAACGGACTTACAATCGAGCTGGGAAGCTTGGAAAGCCCTAGCCATGGTTTTTTCATGTAAAATTCAGCCAAGGAAGAAGATGGATAAGAAATTTTGGCTTTTATTTTGTTTTTAATTCATTTTAATTACTAAATGACCAAAACGCTCCTAACTTGAAATATTCTATTTCACCTATTTTATGTCCATTTTTGTCCAACAAATTAACCAATGGTCTAATTACCATTTAAGGACCTCCTGTTTAAAATTTCATAACAATTGGACTCCTCTAACATGTAGAACTCAACTTTTGCAATTTCTACAATTTAGTCCTTTTGACTAAATTGAGTGTCCAAACATCAAAATTTTCGAATGAAATTTTCATGAAATAATTCCATGAAATTTTAGACCATAAAAATATAATAAAAATAAATTTTTCCTTGTTGGATTTGTGGTCCCAAAACCACTGTTCCGATTAGGCCCAAAATCAGGCTATTACAGGAGTAACCGATGATGTTGTTCGTCTTTGGTTATTTCCATTCTCATTATGCGATAACGCATCCGAATGGTTAGATTCACTAGAACTAGGTTCCATCACAACATGGAATGAATTAACGGAAAAATTCCTTCACAAAATTTTTCCTATAAGCCAAACCATTCAGCTTAGACGCGATATCGCCAATTTTAAACAATTCAAAGGTTAAACACTATACGAGGCATGAGAGCATTTTAAATCGATGATACCAAAGTGCCCCCACCATGGATTGAAAGTATGGCTGTAACGCCTCAAAATATAGGTACTTATTTATTATATATTGTGTAACTCAAATGCGTGCTTGTCTTAATGGTTAAGTGTCCTGGGAAGCGCCTGAGAAGTCTTGGGTTCAAGCTTTGCAAAAATTTTGTTTTTAAGAAATAAACCCTTGCCCTTGGTTAGTGGACTTTTAAGTTTATGTGTGTTAAACATGACATAAAAGAGCCTATTGGTCTAGGGGTAAGTGGGGTGTGAAGTGTTCCTTCGGGTTTGAAGTTCGAGGCTTGGTGATGAAAAAGGGGCATTTTATTTTGCTACAAGTATGGTGGAAGTGTCTTAGGTTGACCAAAACTGAGGTGGGTGATTAGAGTTTGAATGGACGGTTGAGGAGAGAATGGAGAAGGGATTTTAAGAAGATTTTGTGGGATTTGAAAGTGGAGGAGGTTGTGCTGAAATTGGATTCTTGTTCAGAGAGTTTCGGCTGAGGTGGGAAAGGTTGGAAGAGTCAAGTGTGGGAGTTGTTTAGAGGTCTTACCAAATTAAGAGTTTCTTTTGGCAAAATCGGCACTAGCTCACCTCTCTTTGCCTTTGGTGCCGAATTCGGCTACTTCTCAGTTTGGCTTTCTTGATTATTGTGGTCGAATAGTGGTTGGTCATTTGGGTCTTTCTCTCTGTCGAGCTTTGTGATTTTGTGCTCCCGTTCTGACCTTTTTCCTATAGTTAACTGATTTATTTTCCTCTCTTTCTCATTTGGATTTTTCTTTTCTTCCTGACCAATTTTTGCTATCTTTTTTCCCCTCTCAACACTTTCGGTTTTGATTACACCTTCTCCCTCCCACAATTGGTTGTAGTCTTTAGGCCGATTACCTTGTCTCTTCTCCTCTCCTTTTCTTTTCGCTTCTCCGCACTCTCTCAATTCCTTCCCTTTTCATTGGTGGGTGGCCGAATATTGATTGGTAAGTCTCTGTTTGTCTCTACTCTTTCGGCTTTTCTCCTCTTTTCCCTAGATTCTGATTCTCATATTTTTCTCTCTTGGTCATGGTTTTCTTTCGGGTTTTAGTACTACTCAAGGAGTGAAGGAATTCGCTAGTGTTACAGAAACGATCGGAACCTTCCTCTTGTCTATCGATTGAAGGTAACACTACTTGTTGATATTATATTAAATTGAGTTATTTTGGCTTGGATTCTTCGGTAGTGGATGAATGTTTCTTTCCCCTATTTTGGGTTTGCATTTTCTATGGGTTGGTATGCGTTGTTTCAACCCTTGTAAGCAAACATGAGTAATAGGTTTGCTTATTATGCAAATAATCATCAAGGAGTTTGTTGTCAACCCTCGTCAGCGATCTAAGCTTGCTAAAACCACGCTCGTTTAATCAAGGCAAGTATTGATATGATTTTTGAGATAAGTGCTAATAAGAGGATGTTAACTATAACGATTAAAAGACTGACATTGGGTTATGATTAAATCTAGGGTTGGTGTTCATAGAGACTACACTCTTTTCGCAATCAGGTGTGTAACCACACTGCTATAAACGTAGATCAGCAAAAGCCAGAAAAGTATGACTATTGACGCTACACGAGTGTGCGCTCGCTCGTGTGGTGATCCTAACGCATAAAATATGGGCATTTGATCGTAGAGGCAACCATGAGCGATTTCATGGTCTTAGGCCGTTATGGGCCACGTTAGGCCGAAATAGGCCATGTGGGCCCCTCACGGGTAAACCACATGGACGTGTGGAGATTATTGGGCTAGGCTGTGTTGTTCACACGGCCAAGGTCATTTTTGGGCTTTATGGGCCACAAGGGCATGTGGGCTTACATGGACCGCATTATGGGCTTTGGGCCATTATCATTGTTTGACTGTCAAGGTTGCACAGGTCGCCCAAGATGACTGTGGATCTACTGTTCGGTTGGTAAGAATACCTAGACCCTAATTTGATGAAATGGCAGTTATACCCCCATGAGGTAAAAGACTGATATACCCCTTTGATATGTATGACTATAATCGAGCATGACATGATTTGCATTCACGTATGATATTATGACATGACATATTGCTTGGGGTTGGGTTCTTATATTTGGATGAAGTGTATTGGACTGGCAGCTCTACTGCAACCACTGTTTAGTGCTGCAACCGGTGCTATATTTTGGAATGTAGGGATGGGTGGGTTGATTTTATCCCCACATGGAGTGTAGGGCTAGATGGAGTGGAGTGTAGAGGATGGATGGGTAGGATTTTTGATCGCATTACTATTACTGTTACTGTAATGGACTATGGCCCACATCATTACTAATATCAGAATGGGCTATGGCCCAAACCGATCTTCGGTATCATCAAACGGGCTTAGGCCCGAATTGTATTTGCCTACTGTTTAACTGTCTATTGTTAAGGGATTGCACACCGAGTTTACTTAAACTCATCCTTCTACTTTTTTCAGGTAATCCTCAGACAGATCGGTGCTGCGAGAGACTCAATGGTGACCACACAACTGTTTTTGCTTCCTTTTAATCTTTTAATTTATAAGTAATTTAATTTGGGTTTTTGTTTTGTAATAAGGCCTTTTAAAGTTTTTATTTTGATTTTGGGATTTGTTGACTTTGAATCATAAATGCTAGAAGTAGGCTGCGGTTTTTCAAAGAGATAAATACATTTCAAAACACCACACTATTGCAACACAATTTTAAAAAAAACTTCCGCAACAATCATGTTTTTAAAATGCAACAACAATCCAAAATGATTAATGCTTTGCTAAACCAACTTGAGTTTTATCAATGAGCAAGTTATTCTAAATTTTTGTAAAGATCACAATGAGGTTTTAATATAGAACAAAATTTTTCAACAGAACTACGTTTTTTGAAATACACTTCGATGTGACATCACAGGTTCGACCATAATGTCTAGGCTGGGTTTGGGGTGTTACAATGGCTCCAAATCTAAATCTTCTACAACGGTGTAGATGGTAACACCAAGGCTAGTATAGACAGAGTAGTTGAAGGATCTGTTATGCACCACACGTATGAGAGAGCAAAGCAAATCATAAATGACATGGTGATGAATTCGTACATGTGGCCAAATGAGAGATTCACATACAAACCAAAACCACCAATAGTGAAACTAATCTGCAATAAAAAAATATAAACAAATATTGGAGAAGTTGAATCAATTAGAAACGATCGTCAAACCTACAAGAATAGAAACATATAGGGAAAACCAACCAGAGGATGTTAGCTATATCGGTAATATAGGTCGAAATCCCTACTCAAATACATTTAATCCTGGTTGGAAGGATCATCTGAATCTTAGGTGGGGAGATAATCAAGAAGGAGAAAACCAAGAACAGAATAGACCAAACCCTCTATACCAACCACCACATGTGCAAAGAACTCAAGAAAGATACATGGGATACAACCATATTGCATGTGGTCAATGATTCGATCGAATTGAAGGGGAGATGTAAACTATGCATGCAGATATGAGTGACATGAAGGATCATTTACAATAGATAATGAGCCTGTTACAAAAAACAAATCAGATAAGGCATCCTTAGTAACACGGAGAACAACCCTCGGAGAGATGGGTAGGAACATATAAATGCAATCACCCTACGATTGGGGAAGAAACTTGACAACCCAAGTTTACCCATAAATGAATAGGAGACTTTGCTCGAATTTGTCGATGAAACCTTGAATGGAACTGAGCATGAAGAGCTGATCAAAGAACTAGTAGAATTGGTAGCTAAACCAGTAATCTCACAACCAAGTGCAATAAAGGCACCATTCCTGTAAAGGTTAGTGGACAAAAAAATGAGGGGCGAGGTGGATTTTGTTTTTCTGAACTTATTTCAATCACTTAATGTTAATTTGTCACTCTTAGAACTCATAGATAAAATTCCTAAATATGCAAAGTACCTAAAGGAAATCATGGCAAGGCATAAAAAATTGATATTGATGCCTTTTGTTGTGCTATTATTGCAAAAAGATACCCTTTAAATTAAAAGATCTAGGGAGCTTTACAATTCTAGTAAAGATAAGGGATAGGGCATTTCAGCAAAGCCTTTTGTGATTTAGGTGGTAGCAGTAACCTGATGCCAATATTAATCTACTAGAAACTCAGATTAGGGGAATTAAAAAAATACTTCAATAACACTACAGTTAGCCGATAGATCACTAGTATGCCCAAAAGTGTGCTAGAGGATATATTAGTTAAAGTGAAGAGCTTCATGATACTAGTAGATTTTGTAGTCCTCGATTCTGAGGAAGATCAAGATATTCCAATATTATTGGGAAGGTCATTCTTGGTCACATTAAGGTCAACCATCAACCTCAAAAAAAAATGAGCTGATAATGAAAATCGATGGTGAAATAGAAGTGTTCAAGTGTGGTTACAATTCCCAAAGTGAGGAATTATTAGGGAAGGAATGTTTTGTTTTATGGATTTAACCCTAATGGCCTTGATCAAAGGTACGTCCGTAGTTGTGTAAGTTCATGTAAATCGAATTTGAGGAACCGAGACCAATGGAAAGATCCTTGTTGGAATGAACACTATTAGATGGACCAAGACGATTGAAAAATGTGGAAAAAGTCGATGGTGAAACTTGACAAATTACCAAATGATTCTGGTAGCAATACATAATTAAAACATCAAAAATTAAATTAAGCTTGTACATATTTTAAATTATTTTTTATTTTTTGTTTTTGGGATTTTTTTCTTTAATCGTTTGTGTTAGATTTAGTAGGTAGAAGTATCAAGAAGCAAGAAATGAAGCACGAAGTTGTCCATGGTAACTACGGATAACTGAAGGGCCCCAAAATGAACTGAAAGAAGAAAATGAGCATAGTCAAAGTTGTGTTGCAACATTTTCACTCCCATGTTATGACACACAACTTCAAAGCAAGAAAATTGGACATATCAAAGTTGTGTCATGACACAACCTCTATGTTGTGACACAGAAAAATTGAACCAACTAGAGTAGAGAATGAAAGTATCATGCCATGATACTCCCTTCTTGTGTCGCGACACTTCAAAAATTTGGGAACTTTCCTTTTTCGCCCCAAAAAAATCTTTCCAGATTGCAGGAAGATCACACGCCAAATTTTCCCTAAGAACCCCTATAAAATAACATTGATCAACAACCAATCTCCCAAGCCACCCTAAAACACCAAAACAATTCTTTTGTCAATTCTTCCATAATTTTTTTTATTTTTTCATCCTCGAAAACATACACAACCATATTTTTAATAGTGAATCCTGTTCTGAAAACTTTTTTCAAAGTAGAGTAAAAGAGAAGGAATTCGAAAATCATCTCTAAGAAATCTAGAGAAAAAACACCTTCAGGAAAGAGGATTCGAGTCCTTATTCGCGCTAAACAATGATCCACGATAAATAGTTCACTACCAAAGATGGGAAAATTTCTATCAACTCCCAATAGAATCTGCGAGCATCCTGGTTGTTCAAGAGTTTTATGTACTATTGAAAAAGGCTGACTTAAAGTGATCGAGTGATGAGCTGTGGTCACGGATAATAGTTTGGGGAAAAGAAATTTTTGTTTCACCCATTGAGATTTCTAAATATTATAATGTTCCTTTATTATTATATGATTTTGTGTAAGGAACTGATTGATATTTTTCCATACTATTGACATGGATAGGATAATCGAAGTCTTAATGTAACACCCCTTACCTGTATTCGTCGCCGGAACAGGGTACGGGGTATTAAGAAATTATAGTAAATACTATTAAATAAAACCCAACAAAAATATAGCGTGCAATTTGATCATTATAACATATGCTATTAACAATACAAACTAATTCCAAAGGCTTCATACAAAATGATTAGTTTGATACTATAAGTAGTAATTTAAACCTAGACATTTATGACACGTAACAAAATAACTAAGTCTGCTATACATGCCATATTTCAAAATAGTGTTTACAAAGTACCAAAAAGTATTGATAGTGTGGATGGGTCTCCGACGATCTTCAATTTCCGATCTGGCTTAGTAACTCTATAAGACAAGAAAAAGAAAAGAAGATAAGCATATAGCTTAGTAAGTAAGTATATAAATAAGAAATAAGGAATCTAACATGTTTACAATATAACTTAATTATGTCATATTTTTAAATTTTATTGTTTACTCCAATTTGATCAAGCTGTCCCTCCTGTGTCATGATCACTAAATAAATCATAACTCGAGTTGCAAAACTCGAAATTCAATCTAGACTCATCCAGCTTCTCACTAATTTTTTTTTAGAATTTTTTGTTCAGCCAATTAGTACAGTTTATTAATTAAAGTTTCCCCTGTTACACAGCTCAACTGATCTGACCTCTGTTCACTACAAATTGAATTTCTCTCAGTACACAATTCAAATAACCATGAAACCTGTTTCATTTAAAACTAGACTCAATAAGGAATTTATACATGTAAACTATATTTCTTAATTTGTTTTGTACAATTTTTAATAATTTTTCAAAGTTGGAACAGGGGATCACATAGTCATCCTGAGCAAGTCACACACAATTGTAAATATCTCAAAATATGGAATTTCTTTGCTTTCTATGTTTCTTTTATATGAAAATAGACTAATTAAGATTTAATTTCATATCTCATTAAATCTCTAATTAAATTTCTTATATTTTTGGTGAATTTTCAAAATCACGCCATCACTGCTCATCGTTTCTAAAAGCAGTTTTAATGCTAATTTCACTCTTTCACACATTCTTTATACTAATCTCATTTTAACTTACACATATATATATATCACAAATCATTTTCACCACATTTCATATATCACAAGTGTAGGTCCATGACTACAATGTCATCACAAAACCATCCCGTTGAACAATTGATTAATCCTCAATACTTGATGGTTTCAAAGACACACCCCCATCATATTTCATTTAGTTCGGCTCTCTTGTACACATGGTGAACACTTAGTACCACTCATGCGACCTAGCCGATTTGTCTCGTAGCTCTCTTGTCTACATGGTGTCCTTCACTTGGAATCACGCATGCGACCTAGCTACATTTATCTCTCACGTAGCTCTCTTGTCTGCATGGGATACATCCCGTATCACACATGTGACCTAGCTACTACATAGTATCTCGTAGCTTTCTTGTACACATGATGTGCACTCGGCACCTTACATGTGACCTAGCTACACTCCTCTATTTTATTCGATCTTTCCAATGTTCAACCGGATCTCTCTTTCTATTACTTATTTCCATTCTTCCAATAGTCGATTTATACTTCAATATCAGCTAATATATATATAATAGACTGAAAAATAAGAATGTAAATGAAATTAATGTATTATTTACATACAAACTTACCCCGGTGCAAAATATGGGAATTTTGCAATTTAGTCCAAAACTTTCTCCTTCCCCCGCTCGAGGTCGATTCCACGTCTTTCTTGATCTATAACAACATATTTAGCTCATTTAACACTCAAACTATTTATTTTAATCCAAAAATCACATTATACAAAAATTACATTTTTGCCCCCTAACTTTTAGAAAATTACAATTTTTCCCCAAGGCTCGGAAATTTAATTTCAGCCCTTATTCTTATGTTTAATGACCTACTGATCATTTTTCTCTTCTATGGCAACATCAAATTCTCACTCTAACACATAGTTATGAACAATAGGTATTTTTATCGATTATGCCATTTTGCTCATTTTCGTTAAAAATCGCTTAGAAAAGATCGTTCCCCTAACTTCAAACATTCATATTCTACCATCAAACAAAAAAATACATGCCTATCATTCATGGGTAAATTTTTAAACATAAACCCTAACTCAAAATAATGGTAGAAATAAGTAAATCGAGCTACGAGGATTTCAAAAATATGAAGAACATTAAAAACGGGGCTTGAAATCACTTACTATGAAGCTTGAAAGTTGAAGAAACCCTAGCTATGGAGGAGAGAAATTTTCGGCAGCAACTAATGAAGATGATAACCAATTTTGTGTTATTTTTCCCATTTTATTTCATTTAATATACAAATAACCAAAATGCCCTTACTACTAAACTTTCCAAAAATTCCTTCCATGTCCTAATTTTTTCCATGAACTTAAAATTGGTCAAATTGCTATTTAAGACCTCCTAATTAGTATTTCAATGCAATTTCATACTAAAAACTTCTAGAATACAAATTTTGCAACTTATTCGATTTAGTCCCTACTTTCAATTTAAGCACTTTAGGCATAGAATTTCTTCACGAAATTTTCACACAATCATGCAATCATATCATAATCATCAAAATAATTATAAAATAATTATTTCTATCTCAGATTTGTGGTCACGAAACCACTATTCCGATTAGGCTCTAATTCGGGTTGTCACACTTAACCGATGAAATCAGAAAATAGAAATACTATATGGGGACAGACTATCCGACATCATTCCCGCAAGTGGAACTATCTCCAAAAGAAAAGATGTGATTACAATCTATCAGTTGTTGAGTTTTCCCTACGACAGATATGTCTAACATTGATACTTTTCAGGCTACTTTATTATATGCAATTTTATAGAAAGAAAGAATCTGTGTAGGGACATGGATTTACCGGAGCATGATCCGCTGCGTCCGAAAAGCAAAGGTGGAATTACTCTTCCCCTATCTGGTGATGACATTATGCAAATGAGCAAAGGTATCAATAGGATGTTCGGGATGTATCTTGCAACCTATGATTAATCCAATACAACAACCAAGCATAAAGTAGTTCATGGAAGATTGGAAGCGCAAACAGGACAAAAAGGCAAAACCAAATTAAGGTGAAAGTAACTTACCGAATTTCGATTTGATAATTCATTGGATGCAAGAAGCATGACTTATTTAAGAAGATCTTTCAAGATGGAACGGACTACGGATGCCACAATTTCGTTCCGTTATATACCATGCTAAGACCAATACTAGCAACATCGAGGAAAGGGAAGATTTGAAAGAAGATGAAGAGGACCTAAAAGAAGAAGAGGATCCGGAAGAGGATGAAGAGGAGTTAGAAATAAATTCTGACTAAATCAAAACAATTTTTATTATTTTATTTTTGAACTTAATTATTATTTTCTTGTTAAGACTTGGATATTTTATTTTGTGGGATATTTTTAATTTGTAGGCTTAGATATTTTTAAATTTTTTTAGGCAGGTTATAGTTTGTATTTTTCTATAGTTTGTATTTTTCTATGTAGGAAACTCAAAATTTTTTATGGTACTACAAATTTCGAGCTTCATCAGCAAGGAACAAACAACTCAACAAAATCTGAGAACTTTTCTAGCTTATTGGGTAGTCTCTTTCCTTTATTTTATTATTTTAGGGGGTAACATAAAAAAATTTTAAATTTTATTATTATTGCTTTGTTTTTAATCGATTTTAGTAGTTAAAATGTAGAAATACAAGTGATTGGTTAGGAGTATGTACATCGGTTGATTGTTTAAACCATAAATTTAGCATGAAAATAAATAATTTAAGTTTTATTTATTTAGACTAATCGGTTCAATTTATTAAATTTTAAATAGGAAAAAGAAATTAAATGTACCAAGTGATAAATGTAGATACGAATAGGTATTTATGTTTGCTTAATCATAGGATGTTTGAATTAAAATACTTAATAAATAAATTGATTGTTATTGAAACTATGCAGTATAATAAGTAGAATCTTTACAAACATGTGCTTAATTTAAAATGAATTATGGGAACAAAAGCATTATGAGGGTTAAAAGTATTGTGAATGTGATAAAAGCATAGAACGGGATAAAAGCCAAGAAAGTGTTAAGTGTTCACAGTGAAATAAAAATATGAGAAATAGAGAAAAATCTCACTCATATTGGTACAAAAACATATAAGTGGTTATACTTATAAATATTGTACTAGAGTTCCAAGCATGAATAAAAAGTTGAGTAAGAAAACATTCAACTGAATATATTTTTCAAATATAAATTCTATATTCATATATACATTTGGATGGAATTATATATTTAATTTTCTTTAACATTTTTACTTTGTAATTTATTGAACTAATCTATTTAAGTATAAATAATCGTAAGTTGTTTAATTTTCTAGCTAGAGTTATGTGTTTAAGCAATTCTTCCTAGTGTCAATGCTCCAATCCAATCTCGTGTATCAAGCTTGGTCAAGTACATTTCCGTGCATGTTTATTCTTTGTCGTTATTTTCTTTTTGTTTGCTTGAGGACAAGCAAAAACTTAAGTGTGGGGGAATTTGAGCTGCCGCCGCACGCGGTGGCAATTTTAGTACATTTCGGCACCTAGGAGGCTTGTTTTTTGGCCATTTTATGTTTAATTATTGCATTTTCAACTTTCATAGTATAGGTTTAATTATTTGCAAAATAAGAGTTTTTACGCAATAATTGATGTTAGTTAACCTATTAGGCCAATTCAGGTCTTAGGTAGTCCTAACGTGTTAAATTGAGTGTGTAGGATGTGTATTTAGCAGCCCGACAACCATATGGATGGCACCCAAGTGTAGCACAAGTTTCTTGAGATGCAACACATGAAACTGAAACTCCAAGCTCAAGAAATCGGTGTCGTGTCACAACACACCTTGGCTATGTCTTGACACAAGTGTAAACATGGGGCACAAGACTCGACAAGGCTAAAATGGTCTACACAATTAATATTCTCCAAGATTATGGCCTATAATGTACCTAATTAGGGTTTCTAAATATCATTATAAATAGAAAAGTTATTGATAATATGTATGCAAGACTTTAGGATCCAAAGTTAGTAGATTTAGGTTTTAATTCTTTTTATAAACACTTTGTTCTTTTTGACTAGATTTAGTTTGAACCTAAGTCTTTTCTATTAAATTATTGACTGCCAATAAACGTGTTATATATCAAAAATATATAAAATCAAGTCAGCGATGTCTGCAAGCATACAAGGCAAATTGTAATATAGTTAAGTTTACAACAAAACACTAGTAAGTATTCCGAGGATCATACCCAAGGGATTCCAAATTAAAGAAATTATCATTAAATTAATTACATAAAATAATTAATAATATAATCAAGTAATGAATTACTAGTTTTAATCCAAAATAAAATATTAATTAAACTAATTAAATTAAATAAAGCTAAATTAACCTAATGAAATTTCCTATTCCTAGTGGGAACAATGCGAATCTCTAACCTATGATTGATTGAATCCCTAATTAATAAACAAAACATTAACTAATTTAAAAATTCAGGTTTTAATATGAATTAGCTGTTAATTAACTAGTATTACCTCCAAGCCTCTACTAATTAATTAATCAACAGATACTCGCTTATCTTTCGACTTCAATTTCTCCACTGAGAGAAATTATGATTTACTCGGCAAACTTGTCTCTCGACCTTATTTAATCTTTGATTACTTCCTAAGGTTGTCAAGCTTAGGGTTTAAGAACATATAATTTATACCAGCTAATTCTATGATGAACTCTTATTCTTTTGTCAATTAATCGACTGAATTAATTAATTAGTTCAATAAAAGAATCCTGCAAGATATGAATAAAGCGTGAGGAATCATTCTAATGTTCACACAACATTTAATTGATCAGGTTAAATAAGTATAAATAAAAGAATGAAATATAAGAGTAGAGAGAATTCTCATGAATAATATATGGAATTGTGGTGCTGGAGCAATCTCCACTCTAAATTGTCTTCACATCGGAATAGGATCTTCCAACTAAGCAAACATAAAAGAAAATAAAACTAAAAATTGAATAAAACAGTCTCCATCTAAAACCATGCACTAATTTGTGTACAAGAGCCTCTCATTTATAAGCTAAAATGTGAGCACTTTATGCCTAATATGCCTTCAATACTAATAAATGCTCGATATCAAACGTTATCTCAAAATCTTGTCAAACACGACTGTTGGCGTCATCCATACTTCTTATCCACGTTTAGGCTATGGCTCAACATAGGTTGCTATGGATCAACACAGGTTGCTATGGCTCAACACAGGAGCTGCTATGGCTCAACACAAGAGTCGTGTCACACCATAGACTTGCTATGTCGCACCAAAGCAGTCATTTTATAGCTTTGGAAGTTCCTTTCATGCTTTCAAGGCTTGAGAAGCTAGTGCAACACTTGTCCCAAGTTCCTACGTCAATTGGGCCTAAAATTAAGCATCTTGTTTACTTAAATAGACAAATTAAACTACATAAGGCCCGTGTCGACCTAGTAGGTCACTAACACTAAAAAATGTGTCAAAACACTTATTTTTTTAACTTTTACTACTTAGCTACTTACTACTAAAAATGCAATAACTAATATTAAAATGCCTAGAAAACAAGCTCCTTAAGTGCGGAAATATCCCAAAATAACTACTACATTTGACGTCAGGTCAAATACCCCTACACTTAAGTATTTACTTGCCCCCAATCAAAATAAACCAAAAACAAAATAAAAACCAAAAACAAACTAAACTGGAAACTTGATATAAACATGCAATGAAAAGAAAATGTACTTGATCTAGCTTGATTCAGGAAATTGAGTAGAATTATATTAACAAGATAGTGTAAAGAAACATGAAACTCTAAGATGATATACAATTGACTCACAATTTGTAAAATTAGATGAGTTACTTCACTAAATTACAAAGCAAACGAATAAAAGAATGTTAAATATAGGCTTCCATCAAAATAGATATATATAAATATACAATTATAATCAAATGAATATAAGCGGTAACAATATCAATCCTTGGCACAATTTCATCCACATAGGGTCCTACCTAAGTCACATAGGACTTTTCAGCTTGTAACGTTTTACGGCTTAGGTTAGTTTCGAATTAGAAGAACATGCTCGACAAAACGGTTAAGCACGAAAGTAGTTTGACACATTATATTTTCCCCGACACTCCCCCAATTTCTAATAATCTCACCACCTTATATTCACTTCCCTCACCTTTCTTACCTCTCTATTTACTAGGGCCAAGTATAGTATTCATGAGTACAATCATCCGAGCTCATATTAATTTTTTTTTGTTTTGAAAAAATGTAAGCGTACTTTTTTTCAAAATTGCTTTGTTTTTATTTTCTTTTCTTTAATATTTTCTCAATTGGCATTTTGCCTTATTTTTCCACAAGCTCGACAATCTTATACTCACTATACTATACAATTCCTTAGTTCACTCATTTTGCTTCTTTGAAACCATTGTGATGTATCTACCTAATCCCTCAATATCAATGGTTGAATGTCTAATTTCGTGCAAGGACCAAGAAATGAAATAATCAAATAGAATACATAATAGGCTTAGGGTTTCATTTTTGGTTCATCAAGAAAATATATTAAGGCTTCAAAATAGGTACTAGGGAAAATATTTACGGGATAGCTTTTTGGCATGAAAAATTATCTACCAAACAATACCTTAGATCGTCCCTAAGTAATTCAATACATGGATTAAATCGGCCTAGTCTATCAATTTCTACAACCTATAATTCAATTAAACATGCATGCTATTTATATATCTATTTATCATTTGGTATACTTAACATCTTAAATTTATTCATAGTGTAATAAATTAAATTAGTTAGTCTAAAAAGAAAATTTAAAACCTATTATTATAAAAGTAAATTTACAGTTTATTCATGAAATCCTATTAACATACTCTTAATCAATCACTTGTATTTCTACAAGCTCAAGCACATAGAAAACATGAAAGAATTTTTTTTGAAAACTAGTAAAAACTAGAAAAACAAAACAAAATAACAGAAAAATTTAAAAATTTTCCTAAGTCAACCCCCACACTTTGTTCGGCACAGTTTCCTAATGTGCAATAAAAATATAAAGAAAAATGGTTACTCGATTGGCGTGATTCATGCAACTCAATTGGTGGGACTACTCCTTGCAATTTCAGCTCAATATTGTCATCCTTCAAAAGTATAGAGTTGCTACAAAGAAAAACTGAACACAAACTATGTATATTACATACTAAAATCCTAGCTAAATAAAAACCAAAACAAAAGTAAAAATCATACCAAATAAAAATGAAGTATAAGTTATACATTAAATAAATGTTAAGAATTAGTCAAAATCAAGCTCCAACTCCTCCATCATCTTCTCTTTGCCCCTCTCATGCCCCGCCAATGATTTTGTAGCCTGCCTTCCTAAAGTCTAGACCGAGTAGTGTAACATCTCGAAATAGGGCCTAAATGGAATAGTGGTTGCGAAACCACAAATCTGAGATAGAAAAGTTTATTTCGATTAATTTTTATGATTTACCAAGTGATTAGATGCATGTGTTAGAGTATTGATAAGAAATTTTATAGATTGCATGTTTAATTTGCCTATTAGGGCTTATTTGTAGAAGTTGCTGTAACAGCCCGATTTAGGGCCTAAGCGGAACGATGGTTTTAGAACCACGAATTTGAAGTCAAAAAATTTATTCTGATTAAGTTTTAAGGTTTATTTATTGATTAAAATATTGTGTAAAAATATCGTTAAGTAATTTTACTAATAAAGTGCTTAATTGGACTTTTAGGACTAAATTGCAAAAGTTGCAAAATATGTGTTCTAATTCATAAGTACTTGATTGAAATAGGGGTTTAAAGAGGAGGTCCTTAAATGGTAATTAGACCATTATATTTCGTTTGGACAAAAATGGGCATGAATAGGACAAAATTTTAAAGAAAGGCCTTAAGGGCATTTTAGTCATTTGGTAATTAAAAGAAATAAAAAGGGAAAGTAAAGCCAAAATTAACTCATATTTTTCATGGAGGCTGAAATTAGCATGGGGGAAGCCATGGATAGGGCTTTCAAGCCTTCCAAGCTCAATAGTAAGTTCGTTCTAGCCCCGTTTTTCAAGTTCTTTACGTTTTTGGAATCCCGATAACTTGGTTAAGCTTATTCTAACAATAATTTAAGCTAGGGTTCATATTTGGAAAGATATCCATAGTTGAAATGTGTTCATTTTAATGTTTTATGGTATAATATGAAGGCTGAAATTATGTTAAACAACTTTTGCTAAGCGGTTTTAAGCAAAAATGAGTAAAACGGCTTAATAGGTAAAAGTTGTTATTGTTCATAACTATGTGTTAGAGTGAGAATTTGATGTTGCCATAGAAGGAAAAAATGATCAGCATGTCATAAAACATAAGAATAAGGAATGAAGTTTAATTCCCGAGCCTAGGGGCAAAAGTGTAAATATGCAAAAGTTTAGGGGCAAAATTGTAATTTTTCCAAAGTTTGAGTTAATGACTGTTTTGAATAGTACATTAATTAAATAAGTAAAATATGATGTTTTAGATCCCGAAAAACGAGATTTGGACCTAGAATGGGAGAAAAATCGAAAATCAGGAAAGTTGGTAAAATGGCCGTTTTAGTATCGAGGTAAGTTCATATGTATAATAAGCATTAATTTATGCATGTTTCAATGTAAAATTGATATATTTAATATGATTGTCGAGGTGTTGAAAGTAAGTATAATTATGATGATTTAAATGTTCAATATTAATTCGACATGGAAATGAGAAAGTATGTAAGTTTGTATGTAAATAATACATTATATTTATTATGTTTTTATATTTCAGCATATTTTATGTATTGTAGCTGGATTTTTTAATCATAATTGACTATTGGAAGTATAGAATCAAGTACTAGAAAGAGAGAGAAATCCCGGTTGAACCTTCAAAAAGTTTGGATGATACAGATGGTATGTAGCTAGGTCACATGTATGGTGCTGAGTGCACATCATGTGTACAAGAGAGTTACGAGACATTATGATGTAGCTAGGTCGCATGGGTGATACTATGTGTACACCATGTAGACAAGAGAGCCACGGGATATATGTAGCTAGGTCGCATGCGTGGTTCCAGGTGAAGGACACCATGTAGACAAGAGAGCTACGAGATAAACTAGCTAGGTCACATGGGTGGTACTAAGTGTTCACCATGTGTACAAGAGAGCCAAAATTATGTGTACAATCGAGCTAGGTCACATGAGTGGTGCTAAGTGAAGGCCACTATGTGTACAAGAGAGCTTCGATTTTAAAGGTGGGTTGTGCGTGATACCATCGCGTATCTGTTATTATTCCGAAGCGTTCAACTGGGAAATTGATTAAATGAAATTGTGTATGACTTTGTGATGATAAGTGTAAGTATATACATGTGTAACTTACGAGCAATATGCTCGATATGTGATTCGAAATTGGAAAGATTGTTATGGGTAAGTGATGAATACAATTGAAGTGTGAAAGATCAAAATTGACAATAAAACTGTTATGGATAGTTGTAGTGACGTGAATCTAAAAATTTACGAAAAATAGTAGAAATTGAATCAGAGACTGAATGAGATATAAAATTAGAGCTTAATGAGTCTATTTTCATATAACAGAAACAAAGCAAGAAAGAAATTCTATATTATGAGATATTTAAGTTTTTGAGAGACTGGTTCAGAATGACTACGTGATCCCCTATTCTGACTTGGAAAAATCATTAAAAATTGTAAAAAATTAATTAGGGGATATAATTTACATGCTTGAAATCCATAATGATCCTAGTTTTAAATAAAATAAACGAGAACATTCTTTGAATTCTATACTAGGAGAAAATTGATTTGTAGTGAAGAGTGGTCAGAACAGTTGAGCAGTGAAACAGGAATAAATTCAATGAATAAACTGTACTAATTGGTTAGACAAAAAATTCTGAAAATTTTATGGTAAGAATATACATGAATCTAGTTTCAAGAAAAATTAACGGTTTGTAATTTTGAGTTCTTTAGCTCCAGAAATAAATAATTTAGCTGCTGGTACTCTGCTAGACAGCTTACTTTTAACATGTTTATGATTGTAATAGTGAAAGTATGTGTGTGTTTGTGATGGTAATATTCCAGGAACATATTGTGACTTCATTTAAAGTATGATAATGTATTATTTATTAATATTTACATACTTACTTACTAAGCTATAATGCTTACTCCCTTCCTTTCCTTTTTCCTATAGTGTCTCAGATGTTAGCTCGAGTTGGAGGTCGCCGGAGGTTAATTCACACTATCAAACTATTGATCGATATATAAAGGTTTTAAAGTATTTTTAAGTCTTTGGCATGTATGGAGACTCGTTTAATTGTTACTAAGTTGCTAGGAATTGGCCTAAAATACTGACCTATGTTATTCGAAGGTCTCTATTGTATAAAGTCATTTAATGTAGATGATCTTGATTATGTTATTAATTAAATGATGCAATTTATGAATGTGCATGCTTGCCTATGTGTGTGGTTGAATTAAAGCATGATATGGGCCTTATAAGCTCTTTTTAAGGGACAACTTGAATGTGTTTGAAAAAGTTTTTAAATTAGAGTGAAATTATGAATCGGTTTTTATACGGTGATTAGTGATTAAGTCCAGTAATGCCTCGTACCTTGTTCTGACATTGAACACGGGTAAGGGGTGTTACAAGTAGTGATGGATCGGGTCACGGATCACCACTCCCTTGGTAGATGGGTGGTCCAATCAACATATACGCTCATAATCCAGTGGTGCTATAAAGGTTTCATCTTTATCATCGTCATCATCATCGTCTCCTTCATCATTGTCATCATCCTCGCTCGGTGATAGGGATCTCCCAAACATGTCCTAGAGTGGCATTGGCGTCAACCATCCATTCTATTGTGAAAGGCGAATCAAAATATCGTCCATGTTTTGCATCCAACGTGTTTGCTACTCCAAAATAAGAATGTCCGTACGTCCCAACTTTTGTAACGTGTGAGCTTTACTCTTAGGGATTGCTCCTAAGTTTAGTTCCTTGCTCCTCTCTATTTTGTTTTTATTGTAGCTCAACGAATTGGCCATATAAGTTGTCTCCAATCATACTCCACGCCAGTCTTGTAAACTATTTAACTGGAGACATGGAACATCTGCTCGTCAGCATAGAGCTGTGATCAAATGTGGAAAGTACATACTTTGCTTGCATCTTCGTATGCACTTTAGCATTTCTTTGTAGATCCAATAGGCGATACAAATATGATTTCTCTGTAAAATAGAATAAAGCATGATTGCTTGATATGTGATAATGTCAGAAGAATTATGTGTGGCATGATGGTCGTGTTAAATTTGAAAGGTACCTCAGTGTTGGCATGGCTAGTTTACTCACCAGGACCCTCCATCAAATAATCAATTATACCCTCCATGCAGGAATCCTCAAATATAAATAAATCTAGAGCTTGTAGATGGTCATAGGTATAACATGGGGCATCATAGAATCTACATATCTTGTGAGGCGCAATCGGCACCTCTTTGCCCCGAACAGTAATGCAAATGATCGTCCACCTTGCTATTTGCGATTCTCGCTATCCTTTAGAGAGGTATAAAACTCATAAATGATTACGTCAACCATACTTCTTGGGACTTTTGACCTAGTACTCTATAATGTGATCCAGCCCAATTCGATTTTTCTATTTCCCAAAATAAAGTTTAATATTTTATATTAAACAAATTTCTCATCCCTATTTTACCCCTAGTAAAATTTTGACGATTTAACCTTCGGTGAAATTTTGATGATTTTACCCTAGTAAAATTTCGAGAAAATATGTTTAATATTGCACAACTCAACATATTCACACCAAATGGTTTATTTTCATTTTCTAGCTTCAAAATAACTCCAAAACATAAACTCATTCTTCTAATAATTTTTAAGTAATCCAGATAGAATCGCAAATGAATCATTTCCATTTCCATTTTGGAAACCTGTATTCATTTCTAAAGGATTTCATTTTTCCATTTTGGAAAAAACCATAATCATTCATGAATTCTTCTCATTTCTCTCTTCCTATTCATTATGTTCATGTCTGTTCAAATATGAAATTCATTTTTTCTTTCAACGAGCTAGTAGAGGGATCGATTGGATATTTGCAATTTGTAACAGCTCTTTTAAATGGTGTCAAAAACAGTTGTAACAACCCGTTTTAGGGTCTAATTGGAACTGTGGTTTCGGAACCACAAATCTAAAGTAGAAATATTTATTGTGATATTGTTTTAAGGTCTACAATATAATTGAATGATTGCGTGAAAATTTCGTTAAGAAATTTTATCGATAAGGTGTCCAATTTGACTAATAGGACTAAATTGCAATATGTGCAAAATGCATGTTCTAAAAGTTAGAGGTGTCTAATTGTTATGAAATTTTAAATAGGAGGTCCTTAAATGGTAATTAGACCATTTTACCTTAAGTTGGACAAAAATGGACATGGTAGGGTGAAATTTCAAAGTTTAGCATTAAGGGCATTTTGGTCATTTGGTAAATAAAGACAAAAATAACTAATAAAAAGATGTCATCTTCTCCAATTTAGTCCCTTGTGCCGAATTTGAAGAGTCACCATAGCTAGGGTTTTGGCCAAAGCTTCCAAGCTCAATTGTAAGCCCGTTCTAGCCCCATTTTTAATGATTTTCATATTTTTGAGATCCTTGAAACCTAATTTAGCTATTTCAAGAATTAATTTGAAAGAAAGATGAAGTTTAAAATTTTACCCATGTTAGATATTTGTGTATTTTGATGTCTAATGGTAGAAAATGCATGTTCGGTGATAGGTAAACAACTTTTGCTAAGTGATTTTCGGTAAAAATGTCAAAAATGACTTATTTGTAAAAGTTATAAAATAAGTAGTAAGAGTGTTCGGATTCACACGAACAAACACCGTGTACCAAGCGCCCATCATTCGGAGGTAGGCTTCTCTAACCCTTCTATGCTGGCCCATAGTTACGGACTCACTCTCTACTGGCGCGGTCCCTTCAGTAGGAGCCGACGCATTACTTTCCATGTCATTTGCCGTGGCTCTATCAGGATCCATTTACTATATAAAAATATAATTTATAATCGTCAGAAATATTCACACTATCAATATATATAATTATGGAATGAATGGCTAAACTCGTACTCTTACTAGGTTAGTCTTAAAACTGACAAAATCATAGCTTTGATACCACTAAATGTAATGCCCCTTACCCATATTCAATGCTGGAACAGGGTATAAGGCATTACCAGACTTAAACACAATTAAACATACACAAATTATGATTATAAAACTTCATTCCAAATTAAATATTATTCAAACACATGATTAAAGTCCCTTATACAAGCCTACGAGGCCTAAAACATTTGTTAGAGATAATTTGGGATCAAATCGCAAAATTTCAGAGTTTTGAGATAACTTAAGAAAATTTTATCTTGAAACTGGGCCAAACGCCCGCGTGAATAGGGACATACCCGTGGGGGTAGGCCGTGTGGTCACACACACCCGTGTCCTAAGCCCGTGGAGCTCTCTAACTTACATTCAAAAAGAAACTTGAGTCACACGGCCTGAGTACACGCTCGTGTTGGTAGGCCGTGTGGTAATTTAATTTCACAATTAAGGTGTAAACTTCACACGACCGTATCATATGGCCATATTAAAGTCCGTGTGCATCACACATCCAAGCCACACGCCCGTGTGCTAGGTCGTGTGCTAAACCTGGACATTCTATTTCTCATTTTTAAGTTGCATGGGACACACGGCCGAACTACGCCCATGGGGCAGACCATGTGTCACACACCACCTAGACACACGTCCGTGTGTCTACCCTTGTGGACAATATAAGGCTATTTACCAAGCCTCATTGCCACCCTTACATACCTATTTTCATACAAATACCAACCAATACTAAAATGAACATAATTTTTATAATCAAATTAGCCATAATAGATATTCGTTCAACCATGAAAATGCATATTTTATAAACTCAAAATGAATGCTAGCCATCATTCGAGGCTTATTATAAATCGTGGGATCTATCTTAAGCAAACACATTTGGCCAACTTCTCAAAGACACAAAATAATGAAGTCTAAGCCCTATACAAGCCATATGCAAAAATATAAATCCAACTATACTGAAGGCTTCAGTTGATAGTGTGATCGATATCTCTGAATTCCAGTGATCCTTATGCTAGTTAGGTGGCACTATAAGAAAAATGGAAAGAAATGGGAGTAAGCATAAAAGCTTTGTAAGTTGCATATAAATAAATATACAATAACAAATTCATCATGCTCATAACACAAAGGTAGGCATAAGTACACTTACTCATTACCATCCATACAAGTCACAAATACTATATTGAGCTCATTTCTCATACGTACCAATTAGGCACCTGTACTACTCACAACACGGTTATACTTTTCTATTTAACTCACAATCATAATTTTCACCGTTGAACCATTTGAAACTCTACCGGATATTTCATAAGCCTCAAACATAAGGTAAGATGTCGGTACCATGTCCCAGACAAGGTCTTGCACTAGCTCTTGCATATCCGTGTTGATGCCATGTCCCAGACATGGTCTTACACTGACACATCTCGTAGCCGATGCATGTTCAAGACATGTCCTACACTGGCTTACGTCCCGAGGCCGATGCATGTCCCAGACATGTCTTACACTGGCACTCGTCTCAATGTCGATGCCATGCCCCAGACGTGGTCTTACTCAGGCTCTCATAATGTGGCCGATGCATGTCCCAGACATGTCTTACACTTGCCCACAATAACCTATATGTCATGGGATGAATATCCGATTTACTTCCTAAGGTTCCAACGAAAATTCTACTATCTCATTTATCGTTACACATTATCAATTCCAAAATCAAGCAATTTATGCTATAATATTTCAAGCACATGTAATAACAATGTAGTTGTATTATTTACATACAACTTACCTCGGATTACAAAACGTACACGACTAGTCGGTTTAGTAGATTTGTTTGGCCTTCCCCCAGTCTAAGTTTGGATTCGGTAAATCTTGATCTATAATAGCAAAATGCACTTATTTAGTCATTAAACACAATTAGGTAATCCAAAATTCACATCTTAGGTAAAAAAACCATTTTACCCCTAGACCTTGGCAAAATGACCATGTTGCCCCTATGCTCAAAAATCAATTTTTATCAAATTTCTTCATATTTCAAGCCTAGCCGAACCCTTTTTACTCTTATAGAAACTTCAAATTCTCACTATTTCACATATTTATTAACTATTTTACAACTCATGCAAAATAGTCCCTTTAGGTGTTTTTTTATGAAAACTCCCTCACAAAAGTTGTTTGTAACATAGCTAGGACTCATATTCTTCCATAAAATTTCAGAAAACACCCTAAATTCTCTCATGGAAAAACCCTAATATTTCCACCATTTTTTAATACAGTCCCCTCATTTGAAAGCTTATGCTTTAAGGGTCTAAAAAATGTAAAAATCTTCAAGAAAACTCATGAAAATCACTTACTTGCAGGAGGGATAAGTGGCTGAAATTTTGAAGCTTTTAAACCCCCACAATTGATGATATTTTCAGTGGTAGTGAAGAAGATGAAAATGTGATATCATATTTTTCTTATTTTTATTTCTATTTTAGTCAAATGAGCCACCAAACCCACCAAACTTTTGACTTTTTGACTAATTTGCTCCCTATGGACGGCCAAACTCTTAGGAAAGGGTCTAATTGCCATTTAAAAACCCCCAATTTTTATTCTCTATCTATTTGAATAATTTTGCTATCAATTTAGGAGTTTTGCATTTTATGCGATTTAGTCCTTTTTCGCAATTAAGCTCACAAATGCTAAAATTACTTCACCAAATTTTTCATGCACTCTTAAAAACATGTTATAACATCTAAATAATAATAAAATAATTTTCCTAACATTGAATTTGTGGTCCTGAGGCCACTATTCCAACTATGCCTTAAATCGAGCTATTACACTGAGTCCCTCGCAGCACCGATCTGCCTAACGCTGGGGACTACCTGAACAGTTAAAAATGGGGTGAGTTTATGAAAACTTAGTGTGTAATCCCCTCCTAATATAAAAACAATCAGTCATATAAATAGTATACAGAAGCAGTCTGGGCCTGAGCCCATTACAGTAATAGTTGGGCCTAGCCCAAAATAGTATCAACATTAGGTGGCCTTAGCTCACTACAGAATCAGCGGCTGAATATATGTGGACCTAAGCCCAATACAATAATAGTGTCAGTAACAGAAATGCAACAGTGCAATTATGCAACCCATCCTAATCCATCTAACACACCATGTGGGGATAACATCGACCCACCCAGCCAGCACACCAATATCGCAGCAAAGCTGCCAGTAATAGTAACACAGCAGGGCTGTCAGTAATAGTATCACAACTAGGCTACCAGTAGTAGAATGGCTAAGAGCCATAAATATGATAGCTATAAGCTATAAACAGGATGGCACAAAGCCATCAGTAGCTATAATATAATCAGCACAAAGCCATTATTAGCTGTAATATGATCAGCATAGAGCCATCAGTAATGGTAATATGATCGACACATACCATGATCAAGATGGCACAGAGCCATCTTTAGAATGGCACAGAGTCATAATCAGATCAAGTGGGTTGAAACTTCCAGGAAAAAACTTCGAATGATACTTCCTTCATTGCCCATGTTCGTTACATTGCGTGGGCGATGTTTTCACAGCCAGCAGGGCTTAACTAACGAAAAATAAGCCGTCGGTAGGTCCGCAGTCGTCTCGCGCGACCCGTGTGACCTTAACAGAATAGTCCACAGTCATCTCATGCGACCTGTAACAGAATAGTCCACAATCATCTCGTGCGACCCGTGCGACCTTAACAGAACAATTCACTTCCTCCATATACAATATCCCAACCCCATGCATTATGTCGTGCGTGTATGCAAAACACATTAATATCATGTGGCAAGCTCAATCAATCATATACATATATCACAAGCACATCAGTCAAACCGAACATAAGGGCATAATTATCATTTTTCTCATAGGGGTATTACAGTCATTTTACCCTATGGGCGTAATTCGGTCATCTAATCAGTTTGGCCTAAACATGCTTATCGGCCCATTTGAAGGTTTACAATTGCCTTGAGCGACTTTTGCAACCCTAATGGTCCTATCAGTGAAAATGGGCCCAAGGCCCATTATTCAACCCAAATGGGCCCACACACTCATCTAGCCCAATTAGCCCAGAATCAGCCACGACTATGCATACTACACAGCCTAGTCCAAAGTTTATCACTTATCGAGGATTTTATTCGTGCGGGGCTCACGAACCCATTCGGCCCACACGACTCACTTCAGCCCATCGAGATCTATGCAATGTGTGTGACATGACAAGCCCCACAATTTTCCACCTAATAGTCAGATTTACACAAGCGGGCCCACGGGCCCATCGGGCCAATTCAGCCCATTATGGCCTAAGCCCATGACTTCGTTCATGAAGGCCTTTTCGGTCGTACACCCACATTTTGTGCGCTCGGTTTACCGTACGTGCAATCACACGCTCTAAGGCCCTTATTTTAACTTTTCAGCTTCTCGGTATTTCAGTATTTCGACATTTGCTGACCTATGGTCAAATCAATGTGTGTGGGTTCACACACTCTTTCGGCTTTTGACTGATTATAAAATACGGTACTACTACACACGTGATGCGATTTGCTATAAAACACTATCGAGCACTCCGAGACCTGCAGATTCGAACAAGATAGTTCACTACTCTACAATTCATCTCGAACAATTCTGTAAAGACCCAATACCAACATCAATTCACATTTCATATCCAAGGGATAAACAAAAACTTTCCTTTAACACCACCAAAATATAGCCACTTTACCTACCAACCGCGTAACAGTAGAGCCGCACTACTCCAAGCTAATCGAGTCATTCCAACCCTTAACCTTCACAAATAATATATTCGATTGATTCACCAAAAATCCATAAACAAAAAGAATACTTCATAGTTGCAACACTTACAAATAACGCAAGAACCCAAAACAAAGGTGGAAGGTTACGACAACGAAAACCAAGGATTAAGGAAGGAATGACTTATAAGGAAAATCCAAAGCTATTAGAAGAAAGAAAAAAAGAAAGTTCAACAGGCAGTTGGTAGAAACAAAAGAAGACAATGAAAAATCGACAAGGAACAAAATGGCAGACTTGAGAAGCAAAGGAAAACTATCGTCTATAATTTTTTTTTTGAGAAAAGAATGGGAACCAAATTCTTTGAACACAAGATAACAATAACGCATATAAAATCCCATATTTTCCTCCTTAAATCTCTCCATAAATCACTCCTTGATTTTCTCCACCAACCTCTCCTTGACCAATTCAACACAGTGACTTAGTCCAACTCCACCTCCTACACAATTCAAACAACAAAATAAGTACTCCATTGCGCATCCCAAGACTTGAACTTCAGACCTCACAATTACACAACACGCTACATTGCCACTCCACCATAGGCTCTTTCTGTGTCATAAATCATCCACAATTATTTATAAAGCCTACATACTAGAGCCATGGTTTATCCCTTAAAAACCAAAATTTTGCAAGAGCTAAGGCTTGAACCCAAGACTTCTCAGACACTCCCAGAACACTCAGAACACTTAACCACTGAAGCAAATACACACTTGTGTCATTTTATTGCACAACTAAATACATATGTGCCGTCTTCTAGCTATTCCCATGCTCAAGGCCCATCCCTTATTGGCCTAAATTCGAGGCATTACATAATAAGTGTATGTATATGATGTTATATTTTGATTTATGAGCTTGTGTATATGAGTGTAAGTATACTTGGTTATATAATGACATTTTGGCTTTGAAATTTGAATGATATTTCGTTAATAAAATTATATGAGCATTCGGCCAAGGTAACATTTATGTATGAAAGTATATGTTATATACGAAATTGTAAGTTTGAGGCTAAATATGATAATGACATTATAATTTGGTTTAGTTTAAATGAGTTGATTATATCATTGAGTTTTTTATTTGCTTATGACTTATTAAGCTATGATAGCTTATTGTGTATGTATTTTTTGTCTTTGTTTTATAGATTTTTGAATCAAGTTACGAGCTCGAGGATCGTCAGCACAATCCATCACACTATCTACTGTTTCAGTACTTTTATAAGTTGAACTCTAACTGGCATGTATAGGCTAGGTTATATTTTGAAATGCTGAATTTTGGTTTGTGTATTTATATAAAGCCATGCGAAAATGGCTAAGTATAATATTTAAGTTTAAGTAAATTTCAGTCTTGATATATATATGTGTGTGAGGTGTTTGATATATATTTGTTAATGGTCGAGTAATATGCCTAATGAATGATTTTAGTTGATCATGTCCAAAGGTAATGTGTATTTTATTGATATAAGATATGTGTATGAAATGCATGATATTATGGATTAAGATTGAAAATGGATTAATATGTGATATGCAGTACATGTTTTGATAAGTGATGTGATGACTTTGCTATATAATGAATTTGGTTATTTGGTGTGTTTTAGTATTGACACAAAATTTGATATACAATTTGACTTGTAAAATTTGCTTAGATTTGGTAAATGTCATATATGCATATTCGGCTAATAGTAGTTATATTAAATATGTATGCATATAACATTTGTGTTTGGGATTTGGTTGGAAATAGTGAATTATGTGTATAAGTATTTTTTTGGCTTGTTGAATATGTGATACGGCATATGGTATAATGACATTTATAATGTATTGAAGATATTATAAATGACTGAATAACTATTTAACTTATCGGTTATGTGTATGTGTTTTAAGTTTAGTAATTTGGCATACAAAATGAATGTATGTATAGTTATCATTTGTGCTCAAGAGAGTTTAAATTATTATGGTCTTATGCCTATAACTTTATGATGAATTTTATAACTAGGTATATGGTATGGCTTGATTATTGAATATACGGATTAGATGCTGTAAAATGTTTCATGTGTGTATAGTATTAGTGAAAAATAAAGTTGGCATGGAAAATAACATATATAATTAGCATGTTTTAAATATTCAGATTCTGTATTGAAAATTTACTGTATGAATAGTAATTTTGTTATAAGATAATAAAATGGATATATGTGAGTTTAATAAAGTTGATTTGTGCTTTGTGTATTAATGATTCAAGATTTGATAAACTGAAGTTACAAATGTATATTTTTGAATATGGTTTGTCAGACTGTGTGAATGTCTAAGAGTTTTATCTTTTCCGGTAATGCCTCGTAACTCTAGTCCAGCGACGGATACGAGTTAGGGGTGTTACATCCTAAGCTATGTAACTTCCTCCCCTTACTTTCCTTTGTCTTATAGTGTCTCCAAGATAGCTCGGGTTTGGAGACCATCGGAGATCCAATGACACTATCAATAATTATTTTGGTACCAATGAATTCAACATTTTGAGTTATGTCATGTATAGGGGACTTGGTCATTTTGTTATGTGTCATAATTGATTTTGCCAAATGTGTTGGGTTATACTGGTTAGAAGTTCATTTTGTATATGGCCATTGGAAATGGGCTAATATTGGTTATAAGTATATTCATATAATGATGCCTATCATGAATGATGTGTTGATTGTCTTGGTTGTGGATGTTTGGTTGTATGTATATGTTTGGATTGGTGCTATGATAAGTTGTGTAAGTGTGTGCATTAAAGGGTGGCAAAATGGCTTGGTAAATAGCCTTCTTTTTGTCCACACGGGCATGTGTCTAGGCTGTGTGCATCACACGGCTTGCCCCACGGGCATGTGTTTCGGCCGTGTGTCCCTTGCACCTAAATTTTGAGAAATAGAATGCTCAGAATTGAGCACACGGGGTAGAGACATGGGCATGTGTCTCAGCCGTGTGGACGGCATGGCCTCAAACATATGCGTGTGCCCTGGCCGTATGAAGTTTGCACCTATTCTATGAAAATTAATTTTCCCCACGGCCTAGCACACGGGCGTGTGACTTGGCCGTGTGAGCTCAATTTGGACATGAGTTACAAATTAAAGAGTTACACGGAGTCGAGACACGGGCGTTTTTCACCACACAGCCTACCCACACGGGCGTGTCCTATATCCACACGGGCATGTGACCCCTTTTTAGTGGAAAGCTTTCTAAGCTTTGTAAAATTTTCTAAAGTTCTTGGTTTAGTCCTGAATCGCTTCCAATGCACGTTTTTAGCCTCGTAGGCTCGTATCAGGGACTTTATGATTAAATGCAAATGGTTTTAATTTGGTCGCAAATTCATGACTCAAAATTGTATGGTTGTTAATGTGATAAGTTCGGTAATGTCTCATACCCTATTCTAATGTTGAATACGAGTAAAAGGTGTTACATTTAGTGGTATCGAGCTATATTTTAGTCGATTCTCGGACTAACGTAGTGTATGTAAGAGTCTAGCTATACATGCCATATATAAATTTTGATAGTGTGACGACTCTTGAAAATTTTAAACTGTGGTTTTATATAGTAAATGGATCCCAACTGAGCTGTAGCTAATGATGTAGAAAGTAATACGCTGGCTCCCACACAAGGGGCAGCGTCATTTGAAAATAGACCTCCCACAGTCAGTTAGGGAGGAGGGGCTAGAGAAGCCTTCCTCCACATGATGAACGAGTGGTATTCGGAGTTTGTTTGAACAAATTTGAATGCTCGACATCCTCCACCCCCTGCTTATCCCTAACTGATTCTCGTAGTTCCTCATAGTGTGGATTTGGCAAAACTTAATAAGCCTCCGGTTGATAAGATTCGAAAGTAAGGAGCTGAGGAATTCATGGCTAATGTAAATGATGACCCCGAGAGAGCTGAGTTCTGGCTTAAGAATACTATTAGGGTATTTGATGAGTTATCATGTACACCCGAAGAATGCTTGAAATGTGCTATGTCATTATTAAGGGACACAACTTATCACTGGTAGAAGACACTAGTATCTATGGTACCGAGAGTGAGGGTTACATGGGAATTCTTTCAAGAGGATTTCTAAAAGAAATATATCAGTCAACGATTCATCGATTAGAAACATAAATAATTTCTTAAGCTGAAGCAGGGCTGAATGTCAGTGACAGAGTATGAGCAAGAATTTGTCAAGCTTAGTAAGTATGCCCGAGAGTGTATTTCCTCTGAGGCTATTATGTGTAAAAGGTTCGAAGATGGGCTGAATGAGAACATGCAACTGTTAGTTGGAATCTTGGAACTAAAAGAATTTGTTGTATTGGTAGAACGAGCTTGCAAAGCTGAAGAGCTAAGCAAAGAGAAAAGAAAGGCCGAGAGTAAGGCTAGAAATCAAGAAAAAGACCGATGAGTAAGTCATTTCAATATTAGTCAAAGAAATCTAGAGAAATGTATTTTTGTTTGATTGTTTTAGCTGGGTATTTTCACAGAGACTGCGAGAAGCAATATTCTAGTTTTAAATCCCAAGCTACTTTAATGGCAAGTGTGGGTAATGTTAGGACTAACAGACCTAAATGTCAGCATTATGGAAGAAGACATCCCGACAAGTGTAGTATGAATGACCAAGCTTGTTTCAAGTGTGGTTCTCAAGAGCATTTTATCCGAGATTGCCCTGAGATGGCTGAGAAAGAACAATTTCGGAGTGTAAGGCTGAGTAATATTACCAATAGAGGTAGGTCACCGAGAAATACTAGGGCTAGAAGTAGCAGTAAAGGTGTGACAAAAGATACAGTCGTGATATTTGAGGCCAGAGCACCTGCTAGAGCTTATGCCATTCGTACTCGTAAGGATGCGTCATCTCCCGATGTGATTATTTATATTTTCTCTTTATGATACTAATGTTATTGCATTGATTGATCCTGGATCGACTCATTCATAAGTTTGTATGAATTTAGTATCTAGTAAGAATTTACTTGTTGAGTTTACTGAGTTTGTGATTAAAGTGTCAAACTCCTTAGGCAAGTATGTGCTAGTTGATAAAGTTTACAAGAATTGTCCTTTGATGATTCGAGGTCACTGTTTTTCGGCTAGCTCCATGTTGTTGCCATTTGACAAATTCAATGTTATTTTGGGTATGGATTGGTTGAAATTGCATGATGCCATAGTAAATTGTAGACAGAAAGCTATTGAATTGAAATGTGAAAATGGTGAGGTTCTTCGGGTTGAAACTGATGAATCAAGTGAATTGCCTATTGTGATTTCGTCTATGTCTACTCAGAGGTATGTAAGGAAAGGCTGTGAAGCTTATCTTGCTTATGTAATGAATACAAAAATGTCTGAATTGAAAATTGAATCAGTGCTGGTAGTCTGTGAATATCCGAATGTGTTTCTAGAGGAATTGTTTGGGTTACCTCTGATCAGAGAGGTTGAGTTTGCTATTGATTTAGTACCTAGGATTGCACCGATATCGAATGCTCCATATAGAATGGCTCCAACAGAGTTAAAAGAATTGAAAGCTCAATTGCAAGAGTTGACAGATAAGGGTTTTGCGAGACCTAGTTTTTCTCCCTAGGGTGCTCCAATGTTATTTGTAAAGAAGAAAGACAGATCTATGAGGCTTTGTATCAATTATCGACAGCTCAAAAAGGTGACTATAAAGAATAAGTATCCTCTGCCGACGATTGATGACTTGTTTGATTAGTTAAAAGGAGCAACGGTATTCTCGAAGATTGATTTGAGATCTATCTACTATTATTTGAGAGTTAAAGAGTTAGGTGTGCCTAAAATCACTTTCAGGACAAGGTATGGGCATTATGAATTTCTTGTTATGCCTTTCGGATTAGCTAATGCACATGCCATTTTTATGGACTTGATAAATAGAATTTTTCGACTGTATTTAGATAAGTTTGTGGTTGTGTTCATCGATGATATTCTAATTTATTCATGAGATGAGTCTGAATTGGTATTTAAGAATTGTATTACAGACCTTGAGAAATAAGAAATTGTTTTCTAAATTCAGTAAAAGTGAGTTTTGGCTCCGAGAAGTCAGATTTTTAGGACATATCATTTCAGGTGATGGTATTTGGGTTGATCCAAGCAAGATTTTGGCAATTGTTGATTGGAAACCGCCAAGGAATGTATTTGAAGTTAGAAGCTTTTAGGGTTTAGCCGATTATTACCGACGTTTTGTCAAAGGATTTTCAATGATTGCTATTTCTATGACCAAGTTGTTGCAAAAAGATGTTAAATTTGAATGGTCTGAAAAATGTCAGCAAAGTTTTGAGAAATTGAAAGCATTATTGACTGAGGCACCTATTTTAGTACAACCTGAATTGGGAAAAGAATTTGTAATTTATAGCGATGCTTCATTGAATGGTTTGGGTTGTGTGTTGATGGAAGAGGGCAAAGTGATAGCTTATGCCTTGAGACAGTTGAAACCACACGAGAAGAATTACCCGATGCACGATTGGGAATTGGTCGCTTTTGTTTTTTCTTTGGACATTTGGCATCATCATTTGTATGGTGAGAAATGCCATATCTTTACTGATTATAATATTTTAAGATATTTGATGACTCAGAAAGATCTGAACTTGTAACAACGGAGATGGCTTGAGTTACTGAAAGATTATGAATTAGTGATTGACTATCATCCGGGAAAGGCGAATGTAGTCGCATATGCCTTAAGTAAAAAGTCCTTGTTTGCATTGAGAGCTATGAATACGGAACTAACTTTATCTAATGATGGTTCAGTTTTGGCCGAGATGAGAGCTAGACCGATATTTCTTCAGTAAACTTGTGAAGATTAGAGAAATGATAGTGAATTGCAAGCTGAAAGAGCTCAGTGTGAGTTGGGTAGTGATTAAGACTTTCGGATCGATTTAGATGATTGTTTGATGCTCCGAGATAGAGTATGTGTACCAAAAAATGATGAACTTATTCCGAAAATTTTGTACGAAGCACACAGTGGTTGTTTATTAGTTTATCCAAGTATGAAAATGTATAATGATTTGAAGAAAATGTATTGGTGGTCAGGTATGAAACGAGATATTTCAGAGTTTGTCTTGAGATGTTTGATTTGTCAACAAGTAAAAGCTGAACACCAAGTGCCTCTAGGTTTACTCCAGCCAGTGATGGTACCCGAATGGAAATGGGATAGGATTATGATGGACTTCATAACAGGTTTGCCTTTGACTCCCAAAAAGAAAGATGTCATCTGAGTTGTTGTTGATAGATTGACAAAATCAGCTTATTTTATTCCAGTACATACTAACCATTCACTTGATAAGCTAGCCGAATTGTACTTTGCTGAAATTGTTAGATTGCAGGGAGTGCCTATTTCTATTATTTTAGATAGAGGTCCAAGATTTACTTCGAGATTTTGGAAGAAATTACAAGACGCTTTGGGTACGAAGTTAAATTTTAGTACCGCTTTTCATCTGCAAATTGACAGTCAATCCAAAAGAGTAATCCAAGTTCTTGAAGATATGCTCCAATATTGTGTTCTAGAATTCGAAAGTAGTTGGGAAAAATATCTACCATTGGTCGAATTTGCTTATAACAATAATTTTCAGTCGAGTACAAAGATGGCACCGTATGAAGCATTGTATGGTTGCAAGTGTTGAACTCCATTGTACTGGACTGAGCTCAGTGAGAGACAGATTCACAGGGTTGATTTGGTTAGAGAAACCGAAGAGAAAGTGAAAGTAATTCGTAATTGTTTGAAAGACGCTTTGGATAGACAGAAATCATATGCGGATTTGAAACGGAAAGAAATTGAATTTCGAGTCAGAGATAAGGTATTTCTGAAAGTATCTCCATGGAAGAAGATTCTGAGATTTGGCCGTAAAGGCAAGTTAAGTCCACGTTTCATTGGGCCGTATGAGATTATTGAGAGAATAGGGCCAGTAGCATATCAGTTAGCTTTACTAACAGAGTTAGAAATGATCCACAATATGTTTCATGTGTCTATGTTACGCCTTTATCAATCGGATCCTTCGCATATAATTTCACTGGCAGAAGTTGAGATTAGACCTAATATGCCTTATAGTGAAGAACCGATCAAGATTTTAGCTTGGAAAGTTAAACAGTTGAGAAATAAAAGCATAGCCCTAGTGAAAGTTTTGTGGCAAAGACATGGGGTTGAAGAGGCTACGTGGGAACCCAAAGAAGCTATGAGAAAACAGTACCCAAATCTATTTTCTGGTAAGATTTTCGGGGAGGAAAATCACTAAAGGGGGGAGAGTTGTAACAACCTGTTTTAAAGTCTAATCGAACCAGTGGTTTTGGGACCACAAATCTGAAGTAGAAATATTTATTGTGATACTGTTTTAAGGTCAACAATATGATTGAATGATTGTGTGAAAATTTCGTTAAGAAATTTTATCGATAAGGTGTCCAATTTGACTAATAGGACTAAATTACAATAGGTGCAAAATGTGTGTTCTAGAAGCTAGAGGTGTCTAATTGCTATGAAATTTTAAATTAAAGGTCCTTAAATGGTAATTAGACCATTTTACTTTAAGTTGAACAAAAATGGGCATGGTAGGATAAAATTTCAAAGTTTGGCATTAAGGGCATTTTGGTCATTTGGTAAAAAAGACAAAAATAACTAATAAAAAGATGTCATCATCTCCAACTTAGTCCCTTGTGCCGAATTTGAAGAGTCACCATAGTTAGGGTTTTGGCCAAACCTTCCAAGCTCGATTGTAAGTCCGTTCTAACCCCGTTTTTAATGATTTTCATATTTTTGAGATCCTTGTAACCTAATTTAGCTATTTTAAAGACTAATTTGAAAGAAAAATGAAGTTTAAAATTTTAACCATGTTAGATAAAATGCATGTTTGGTGATAGATAAACAACTTTTACTAAGAGATTTTCGGTAAAAATGTCGAAAAGGACTTATTTGTAAAAGTTATAAAATAAGTTGTAAAAGTGTGATTAAGTGAAAAATGTGGGTTGATATGAGTATGGAAATGATTTGGCTAGGCTTGGGTTTTGAAGAAATTTAATACATTTGATTTTATGAGCCTAGGGACTAAATTGAAAAAATGTGAAACATTAGGGGCAAAAATGTAATTTTTTATAATATGATTTTTGGGCCAAATTGAATAATGTGAGTATTGAATGTGTTAAATTTTATATTATAGATCCAGAAAAATAAGGTTCGGACCTAGATCGGGGGAAAAACAAAGTGTTTGACGATTAGGTCCAATCCAACTATTTTTGTATCGAGGTAAGTTTGTATATAAATAATGCATTGTTATATTTATGTTTAAAATGGTTTAATATTGTATGAATTTTGATTAACTCTTTAGATGTATTCGATAAAGTTTTGACAAGCAAGAAATCCCGATTGAACCTTAGGAATAGAATAGGATACGAGTGACATGTCACTAGGAACCCATATGTATATGCGATTATGTAATTCGGGTGCTAGTCTTGTATGCCCTACCAGTGGCTAGGAAGTCTGGCATGTGTTGCGGATACCTGACAGCTTGTGTGAGTAGCACTGTGTAGCTACGTCTTGACTGACAGCTTGTGTGAGCAGGCCCGTGAGTAGCTCGAAAATGAATCCATATATATTATGAGATATGAGGTAGCTTTGGCTACATATATGGCTGTTATATGCATGATTTTTGAGTATCCGTTAATATTTCGCGTGTTCAACGGGCAACGGGAATGTAAAAGTTGTGAAAGGATATGGTTATGTTGCGAGTTGGTAGAGGTATGTATTTAAAACACTTAATTAATGAGCTTGATATGTGATAAACTCTTGGTAGGATTGTGATTGAGTAAGCTATGATTATGCGATTTGATAATGTTCATGCTAATCTTCATCATGTTAATTGTATGTTAAAAGTGTGGTTATGATGCTTACATAGGAACTTACTAAGCTATATAGCTTACTCCCCTTTCTATCCCTTATCTTATAGTGTCACCAAGCTAGCTCGGGTTCGGAGACCGTCGGAGATCCAATCACACTATCAACAATTATTTTGGTACCAATGAATTCAACATTTTTAGTTATGGCATGTATAGGGACTTGGTCATTTTGTTATGTGTCATAATTGATTTGGCCAAATGTGTTGGCTTATATTGGTTAGAAGTTCATTCTGTATAAGGCCATTGGAAATGGGCTAATATTGGTTATAAGTATAGTCATATAATGATGCCTATCATGAATGATATGTTGATTGTCTTGGTTGTGGATGTTTGGTTATATGTATATGTTTTTATTGGTGCTATGATATGTTGTGTAAGTGTGTGCATTAAAAGGTGGAAAAATGGCTTGGTAAACAACCTTATTTTTGTCCACAGGGTAGACACACGGGCATGTGTCTAGGCCGTGTGCGACACACAGTTTGCCCCACGGGCATGTGTTTAGGTCGTGTGTCCCCTGCACCTAAATTTTGAGAAACTGAATGCTCAGAATTGAGGACACGGGCAGAGACATGGGCGTGTGTCTCAACCGTGTGGATGGCACGACCTCGAACATGGGCGTGTGCCCTGGCCGTATGAAGTCTGCACCTATTTTATGAAAATTAATTTTCCCTACGGCCTAGCACACGGGCGTGTGACTTGATCATGTGAGCTCAATTTGGTTATGAGTTTCAAGTTAGAGAGTTACACGAGGTCGGGACTCGGGCGTGTCTAATAACCACACGGGCGTGTGACCCCTTTTTAGTGGAAAATTTTCTAAGTTTTGTAAAATTTTCTAAAGTTGTCGGTTTAGTCCCGAATCGCTTCCAATGCACATTTTTAGCCTCGTAGGCCCGTATCAAGGACTTTATGATTAAATGCAAACGGTTTTAATTTGGACACAAATTCATGACTCGAAATTGTATGGTTGTTCGTGTGATACGTTTGGTAATGCCTCGTACCTTTTTCTGGCGTTGAATGCAGATAAGGGGTGTTACAACAGTGGTTTTGAGACCACAATTTTGACGAGAGAGTCCATAGATATATTTAATTAATATTTATGAGTTAAATATAAATAATAGTAAATAGTGATTTAATAGATTTTATTAATTAGTTAGTCAGTCAAGGTACAACTAGTGCATTCTGAAAGTCATGCGGTTTTGGTAAATGAGGTATCAGGACCTCATTTTTTAAACTGAACCCGTGAATATTTTTATTAAATATTTATAGAGCTGTTATATAGGTGAATTGAAGTTTTGGTCCAAAAACTTTTGCAATTGAATAGTTAATTGAGGAAAAAATGACTAAATCGTAAAAACCATAAAACATTATCATTTTTGAATTTCTAAATGAGTAAGGATTATTAAACCAATTGTCAAGGTCTAAAAGTGCAATTACACCTTTATGGATTAAAGAGGGCGGTTGGTGGCCATGTTGTTCTTAATTATGTTATATTATTATATTAAGTAAAAATAATATTAAATTAAAATGATTAAAACATAAGCCACCATCTTCATTCTTACTTTTCTTCTCCAAAAACTTGAATGCTCCATTGGAAAAATTAAGGGCTTTCCTCCAAGCTTTCCTCCAAGCTTTTTTCCATTTGCATGGTATGTAATTCAAACCCATTTCTCGTAATTTTTATGTTTTTGAAATCGTTGCAACTAGGTCCAGCTAACTTGTATCTCCGTTTTCAAAATTTTTAAAGATTTTTAAAGTTTTTATTGATGTTAATTGAAGTTTTTGAATGTTTATGGTAGATTTTGAAGCTTAGAAATGAAATAGGGTTAGTTTATTAAGTAAATTTTGTTAAATTTGCGTATAGGGACTAAAATGAAAATTTGATGAAATTGCCATTAGATTTCTATATATTCAGGTTTTAAAGGCTTTAAAAGGACATAATTAAAATTGGAATGAATAACGAAGTTCAATTGTGAAGGTATAATAGTTTTGGTTTTATGGAATAAATTGAATAAAGTTCAAAAGTTTAGGGGCATTTGAATAATAAAATTAAACTGATATACACTTATAATAGGATAATATAAGATGTGTGGAATTGATAAACTGAATAGATCGAAAAATTGGACTAAATTGAAGATAATCGGGGGAATGGCAAAATTTGTTGATTAGCCCTTAGAGAGTTGTTTGTTTGTTGTCTTGACCAGGTAAGTTCATATGGTATGTTTGTGTTAAATTGTTATGCATTAAGAATTATAATTATTTTAATTAAAATTTTAATTGTTTGCAATTCAGTATAAAAAGTTGAGTGAAAGGATTAAATTGAATACAATGAATTGAAAATTAAAATAATTATGGAATTGACCTGAAGTTGAAGTGAAATAGAATATGTTATGTGATGAAATGAGCTGAATTGATTTGATTTAGACTGGATGATAGTGATAAGGACTAAATTGAATATATGTAAAAGTATAATATAATTTTATAATGTGAAATTGAGCATATATTGAGATGATTTATTGTTGCCATGTGTTGGATAAATGTACTCATTATAATAATAAATGTGAATTAAGGTATTTGTTGATAATGAAATATGAAATGAATATCCTATTAATTGTTCTAGCAAAGTCGGATATAGTTGGCATGCCATAGGATAAGAAGAGTTAAGGTTTACTTTGACTATGAGTCGATGAGACACTGGGTGCCAATTTACTTCGGTTATGTCAATGAGGCACTGGGTGTCAAACTTATGATAGCACTAAGCACAACTATTTGCTTCAAATTTATCCAATTACGCACTACGTGTCAAACTGGTGTGTTGGTTGAATTTGTGTATCCATCCGAGTCCAAGTTATGTTAATAGGGAAATAAATGGTAAAAATGAAATATCTGATATTTGAAATGCCAAATGATGTGAAATGGAAGTCAAATGTGAAATGGAAATGGAATATAGAATTGTGGAATGAGTTGGAACATTGATTGATCATGTTCAATGAATCCATGAATTTTGAAATTGAAATGGAATGTGATTCATAATTTGTATTATGAAATGAGGTAGTAATTGACATTATATTGGAAATTGAAATATATATTTTCTATAAAGATGAATCGATATAAAATGTGAATGAAGTTTATATGATTTACTATGAATTTGATTAAGAATTCAAACTATGAAATGAAAAATAATGTTTGGCATTATTTTGAAATGAGATGTATTTCGGGTAAATAGATTGTATGATATGATTAAGATAGTGAATTGATTAAATTATTGCTTGTTTTATGAATGATAATGAAATGTTGAATTAAGTGAATTAGAATGTTATATGATTGAGTTAATATATAGTATGATAAATGTTGAACTCACCTTTTTTATATTTGAATTGTAATGATAGGCAGACTTTACTAAGTAACATGTAGGGTATAAGTATAACTTGAGGTAAGTTACTTTGTTTTAAATACATATGAACTTACTAAGCATTTGTGATGATTACTCCCTTGTTTCCTTTTTCCCCTGTAGTGCCAACTTGCAGAACATGTTAAATGGATCGTGGAGAAGCTCACACTATCTCGATATTGATTTGGTAGTCTTTTAATCGTATTATGGCTTAGTTATGTGTGGCATGTATTTAGGAGTTGTTTTAGTTTGGTTATATAGTGGTATGGCTTGAAATTCTTATTGGGTTGTGATTGTGGCAAAGAATATGCTTGTTGGAAACATATGCATTAGTAAATGGTTTGAATTGTGTACTTAGTATTTGAGATTGTAACAACCCATTTTTCATTGAAATCTGAACAGTGGTTTCGGGACCACAAATTCGATCAAAAAATAAAGTTTATTTTTATTTTATAATATGGTCTGTATTATGATAGACATGTCGTGTGAAAATTTTGATACAAAAATTTCATTGATTAAGTGCTTAATTACGAGAAGGACTAAATCGCATAAAATGCAAAAGTTGAATTCTAGTAGCTATAATGATTAAATAGCTATGGAATTCAAATCTAGATGTCCTTATATGGTAACTAGACCATTAAAGAAAAGTATGTAGATTTTTGGTGACTCATCCATGGAAAAATTAGAAAAGAGTAGGGACTAAATTGGAAATTAAAATAATTAATTAATTAAAAGATGATAAAAAGAAAATATCATCTAATTTTGTCATCTTCAACCCCAAAATTATATGAAAACCCTAGGAGAGAGAGAAAAAACTTTAAAGGCTTAATTGGGTAAGTTTCCTTGTCCCGTTTTCAGTAATTTTGATATTTTTGAAACCGGGATAGCTTAAACTATCTATTTGGGGGATTAATTTGAAAAGTTAACAAAGTATGGAAAATGGGTCATGGATGTATATGCTGAAAATTAGAAATTTATGGTAGAAAATGAAAGGTTGTTGATAGATAAAGAACTTTTACGAAGTGATTTTTGATGAAAACATGATTTAGGGACTAAAATGTAAACTTGTGAAATTGAAGAAAAATTATGAATTTTTATGAATACATGTACTGTAAATTTTGTAATGGGATTTTGGTTAGGCTTGGAATAGGGAGTAAATTGCACAAGATTCATTTTTCGAGCCTAGGGACGAAATTGGACTTAATGGAAAAGTTAGAGGTAAAATGGTAATTTTGCCTAGGATGTAAATTGAGTCAAAATAAACATGGAATATGTGAAATAAATGATTAAAGCTATTTATATTGATCCAGACAACAAAAGTTTGAGGTTAGACCGAAGAAAAGAAAATGTTTCGACTTAGTAGATTTTATACGCGATCAAGTGTCGAGGTAAGTTCGTGTAACTTAATCGGGCATGTAAATATGCTTAATTGAATGTTGTGTTGTATGAAATGTGACTTATATTGATGTACATTACTTGAATGCTATAATGAGAAATTTAATACATGCTTGATATGGTGAAAAAGGGTTAAGTCCTGATTGAACATTGAATTCCGATGAATATATGTGCTTTCCCGAAACGAATAATGTCCTACATTTGTTGCGGACGAGATTTAGCTCGGACTAGTAATCCTATTGACCTTGTTATAGAAAGGATTTAGCCCAGACGGGTGATCCTGATATAAGACCTCTCAAGTATACGTTACGATTAGGGTTTAGCCTAGACTGGTAATCCTAATTGAGCTCTTTTGAGCATACGTTATATAAATGATTTAGCCTAGACTGGTAATCTTGTTATATGATATGTGGCTCGAGAGTGTGTTCCTTGATTAAGTGCCTAATGGGTACCTTCGAATAAGAATCGATGGATTATGGAACCGTACACCTCGAGTGTACTACTTGAGCATCCATTGGAATTTCAATGATTCAACGGACAGAAAACTCTTGACATGGCCTGAGAATTATGAGATGAAATGATAATGACTTGAAAGAATATTGTATGATGAGCTCATCTATGTTTACTTGATTGATAAGAAGATTTTGGTGACTAACATGTTTGATTGAATGTATCTGTTTAGGAAATTTAGCCAAATGGATGGAAAGCATGATATTGTATGCTTAGATTTAATAAATTTGATTGGTAAGTTTAGTTTTCGTTATACGAACTTACTAAGCATGTAATGCTTACTCCGTTTTATTTTTCCCCAGTTTTATGTGCTCGAATGCTCACGAAGGCTCGAGATCATTGGAACATCGTCACACTATCATCTAGCTTATTTTGGGTATACTTAGTAAAATCATTTTGGTATAATGGCATGTATAGGATAACTTAGCCATTAGTGGCATGTTAATGATGCTTGTAATCTAGCCATTGGAATGACTAGTAATGGTAATTTTGGTATGATTAAGTAGGTTATTATGATATAATCATATGTGATATGTTAAGTACATGTGATGAAATGATGTTAATTGTAACACCCCTTACCCGTACCCGAGACCGTGATGTGGTACGAGGCATTACCGGACAAACATACAAACATCCAACTAAAATACGGGCTATAAAATCTCATTTTTATTTCGAAACATTATTTCACATGTACATAGTCTCTTTTTTGGGTCTACGAAGCCCAAAACATACTTTAGAAAGGTTTCAGGACTAAATCGAGAGTTTTGGAAAGTTCTGGGAAAACATAAAAAATTTTCTCATTAAACAGGGTCACACGCCCGTGTGCCAACAACACGCTCGTGTTTTCAGGCCGTGTAACTCTCTGTTTATGACATCATCAAATGAGTTGAACCATACGGTCAGGCTACACGCCCGTGTCACTAGGCCGTGTCCCTCACATGGTTGAGACACATGGCCGTGTCTTAGCCCGTGTAATTAACTCTTACGCCATTTTCCAAGCCTTTTTGTCACCCTACATGCACCCACATGGTTTCAATAACATTCAACATCCTCTATTTTGATACAAATATATCATTTGCCTACCATCCTGCATATAATACACATTCTTCCATTAACCAGAACTAGACATACCAGACACATATCATAAGGCACTGGATCAAGCATGCATAATCAATTAGGTTTACAACCCAATGATCGAATATAAACCATATCACATGACTATATATTATTTATCCATAATAAGCCAATATGTTTGGCCAAATCTTACTAACAAATATCATAAAACTAAGTCTCTATACATGCCACTCACTAGAAAACACTTGAAGTTTATCGACACTTCACATCAACATTTTGATAGTGTGACGTTGCCTCTGACGATCTCCAACCCCGAGCCGACCTGTCAATACTAAAAAAAAATGGAGCGGGGGGTTAAGCTTTATGATTAGTAAGTCCATATGAAATTAATAAGCAATTTACCAACATGTTTCCTTAGGTAAAACAACTATAATTACACTTTTAGTCATATTCTGGTCAAGTTGTCTACTCGAGTCATAGTCGATAAATTTTTTATAACTTAAGATACAGGACTCCAAATTAAGATCTCTTAATTTTCCCAGAAACTAAACTCACATATACTCTTACCATAAAATTTTCAGAATTTTTGGTTTAGCCAATTAGTACAGTTTATTCATTAAAGTTGCCCCTGTTTTGTTGTCCAATAGTTCTAACCTCTCTTCACTAAAAATTATTTATCTCATAATAAAAAAATAAAATAATGCTCCCATCTATCTTTCTCGAAAATATATTCAATAAGGATTTTATCATATAAATTATAACTCAAATTATTTTTTTACAATTTCTAGTGATTTTCTAAAGCTAAGACAGGGCAGTTTGGAATCACTCAGACTCTGTTTCACAAGAATTCAAATATCTCATGATAAAAAAATCTTTTGCTTACATAGTTTCCTTTATGTGCAACTAGACTCATTAATCTTTAATTTAATATATTATTCAGCCTCTAATTCGACTTCCACTATTTATGATGATTTTTCAAAGTCGGGCTACTGCTGCAGTTCAACACTGTTTTGGTGCAAAATTACAATAGCTACCATAAATTCATTGTTACTTTATACTCATAGGCATGATTTAATATCATACATGTATCTTTCCACAAACCATCATACTTTCACCAAATCATATAACATTATTGTTCATATCTATTCATACATAATACACAAGGACATATATCGCCATAAATCATCATAGTCATACGAGCACATAATGACAAATACATACCTTTGCTTTCTTGCACATATACATACCTTACTTAGCTTACGTTCAAATTTCATATACATTACCCGTTGAACATTTGGAATAATGAATAGGATACTCGAATACAAATGCACCAAAGTGCCACAGTCATAACATGGCACGCCTCTCAACAAGGCTACATAAGAGCATCCGGACCTAGCATGCATCACATAACCACGCCTCTCAATAGGGCTACATAAGCTCCAGGACCTAGCGTGTACCACATAATTACATGCCTCTCAATGGGGCTACAGAAGCTCCTGGACCTAGCATGTATCATGTCATCAAATGAGCTCATGCATACACAACTATCCTAGTGACATGTCACTTGTATCCTCACCTATTCCAAAGTTCCAATAGGATTTTCAGACTTTCATCTCTTTGTCAAACATTCTCAGAATATTGACCTCATATCATATGGCATTATCATATACAAATACTAACATGGCAACACTTATAACATAAGCATAAAAAATCAAAACATATTATAGCAACAAAGTAACCAAATAACATGCTAATCACATAAATGTTATTTAAACATTTAAATAATCAATTAATGTATTTATTTGTACATGTACTATTAAAGCAGTAACTTTAAAATACACATTGCATTATTAAAAATCATATGAACTTACCTCGTATACGAAACTGACCATTTTTACCATTTAAGTCCACTACTTGGTATTTTCCTGATTTTAGCCCGAATCTTGATTTTCCTTGATCTATCATTTCAAATATAGTCTATTTAGGACTCACATTATTCAAAATGACCCAAAATCATATTTTGGAAAATTTATAATTTTGCCCCTAAACTTTGTCAAAATTACACTTTTTTCCCTAGGCTCGTAAAATAATTTTATTCAATTTCTTTACTCTATAAGCCTAGCCGAACAACTTTCATAACTAAATCAACTTTCAATTCTCATCATAACACCCTTTTATGACCAATTTTACAATTTTTACAAAACAGTCCTTTCGGACGTTTTCATCAAAAACCGCTTAGTAAAAGTAATTTATTACACACCGAGCCTTCATATTCTACCATTAAACATCAAAATACATGCATATAATTCATGGGTAAATTTTTAAACACAAACCCTAGCTCAAATAAATGGTAGAAATAGCTAGAACATGTTACCAAAACTTCAAAAATGTAAAGAACATTAAGAACGGGGCTCGGGATCACTTACAAATGAGCTTGGAAACTTGAACCAAACCCTAGCCATGGCTTCCATGGGGGTTTCGACTGGTACATGGAGAAGATGACCAAATTTTGGCTATTTTGGCTTTTTAATTCTTTTAATTATTAGTTTACCAAAATGCTCCTAATTTAAAATTATTTTATTACACCCATTTCATGTCTATTTTTGTCCAACAATTAAATAATGGTCTAATTACCATTTAAGGACCTCCCATTTAAATTTCATAACAAATAGACACTTCTAACATGTGGAACTCAACCTTTGCACTTTTTACAATTTAGTTCTTTTGACCAAATTGAGTGCCCAAACGTCGAAATTTTTGAACGAAAATTTCACGAAATTATTCCGTGAAATCGTAGACCATAAAAATATAATAAAAATAAAATTTTCTTTGTCGAATTTGTAGTCTCGAAACCACTGTTCCGGTTAGGCCCTAATTCGGGATGTTACATTTCTCCCCCCTTTAGGGATTTTCGTCCCCGAAAATCTTACCGGAAAAGTGGTTTTCACTTAGATTCCTTAATCTCATATTCGATGCCAAAGAACTTCCACTTAGGTTGTGTCTCCAATACATCTTTTTAATTTCTCATACGATCTGAAAGCTTGCGGACTCAACTCTGAATTGTTCTTAAATTTTCAAAGCCTTCTCAGTTTCCCCTGATATCATGTCATAAAACCCATATCTCAATTTGGTTAATGGAGACTAGAATTCCATGTAATCTAACAATTAGAGAGATCTGGAATTCCATGAATCTGATGAGTAGAAATTCATTAAATACCGGTATGATTTACAGATCTTGTCAAACATTTAACAATAAGATACATCACATTTTCCTCTTTCCGCTACGGAAGTAATTCTGATATGGCCTCGAGAATAATTCTTTCTCATTTCCATCCTAATATCAATAGTAGTAGAGATAACTCTGGTAGATCTTGATGCTCGGCTTTAACCCCGTTAACAACTTAGATTTTCTGTGGCATCGAATGCTCTGAACTATCACATTACCTTATTGTCTTGAAACATATCACAATTCATACAACAGTACATTACTGAAAATCAGGAAGCCTTTACTCAATGTAGACTAGTCTAGTTCAAATGCTTCGGTTAGTAATATTGTCATCTGTCTGAACTTTGCGAACATGTAATAAACTTTTCAGATTTCACAAGACGAAAACTTCATCATTCGTAGTAACTTTAACTCATATCAAAATTTTTCTAAGAGATATACACTTCTCGTTCAGACTATTTGCCTTTTATCCATAAAGAAATGAAATTCTATTATCAGACTTGAGAAAAATGATCCTGACATAACCGTCACATGAAATCTTTCAAATAAATAATTCACACAGATTGAACACTCGAGTCAATCTTAATCACCAGTGAATGACATTTCAAGTAATCCTTTCTTCTAGTTACAAAACAATTCATCATGCAATCCTTTACTATTCATTCATTACGCTAATCAAAACCGTCTCAATTGCATTAGCTCAAGTAACCAAAATATCTCAATTGAAGACATTAACTATGATTGACTTTCTTGAGAGAAGTAATCCACCATACCGATTGAAACTCGCGTTTTTATCACCTATGCTTTTATTGATGTCAAATCCTTACACGAAAATTAGAAAAATCCCAATACTAAAATCACCACATTACCAAGATCAAATCAGAAGTATAGTCATACTTGACATGATTATTACAAGCTAAAGAATGCACTTCAAACATGAGTCATAATTGACAAATTATGGAACAAAGATAACAAGAAAATCGAGTAATGAATTCCAAGATAGAGAAACCTAGAATAAAGAAATCCAGAATAAAGAAACCCAAGATACGATACTATTTTGGAAGATCAAAAACCAAAATCATAAGAAAAATATGGAAGATCTTGATAATTCCTCAAAGAAAAGAAGTCCAGAAGAAAACATCATTTAATCCCACTGGAATCAAATGCAATAAGAACAATGTATTTTCCCATATATATATATCAAATAGAGCATCAAGTAGAAGAAACAGAATCATAGTATCATACATATTCTCTCATCAATTCTTATTAGACGAAATGTAATAGAATGCCCAAGGGAATAGAGCAATACAAATTATAAACCAGTCAGGCTACCAATGCTTTCATCTAGCATCAGGATTAGAAAACATCCCCATATAACAAGAATTTCTTCAGAAGATCAACAGCCATAGAAATATTTCTGAGAACGGATAAACACATAGAACATCTTAGAAGAGACTGCTAAAATCTGTCCAGCCGTAACTGTCACACTCAGATATTACACACTTCAAATATCATTCCTCCATCTAGTTCTGACTTTACTTACTAACTCATTCTCAATCTCTAATCATGTTTATGATTATTCTATCACTGAACTCTTTGGTTTTTCAATCGGAAACTTATTCAGTACAAATCTCATGAAATTCCATTATAAACACCACTTCGGTAAGAGGGAGGGGTTGTAGGGCCTCTGACTCGACTTTCTTATACATATGCATATAACACTATTTCATCATCATAGTAACATTTTCACAAGCATATAATTCACTTCGACCAATTATTATTCACACATGTATGGCACGAATCTTCCAATTATATTATTTAAGCTAGTGCACTTATACATGCATCCTATGTTTTCTGGATAACTTTGCTTATCTATTCATTTAATCAAACAAATCATATTCATGACATCGTATAAGGGCTAAACAAATATGAATATTTGCATCACAATCGCAACTTCCATTTCGTGCATCATCATATACATATCATTACAATCATATAATTCAGTCTAAACAATTTAACATAGATAAGTTCATTTCATTACAATCCTTTATCTCATAAAAAAATATCATTGACATTCAACGTCTAATCGGGACAATGACATTTTTATTCACATCATGATATCATGAACCTTTATTCATACCTCTACGAATTTCTATTTATCCCATTCACCTTATCAAGTAAGCCAAGTGCACTAAATCATATGAGCATCAAACAAGCATGGGTATTCATCACAACAAGAACTTTCATCTCACGTATTATCACGTACATATCATGAATTTTTTTATTCATACTTTTTTTGAATCGAGACTTATCATGATTGTAATTTTATTCAAATACCTTCGTATCACATTAAACATGGTCGGTGTAGCTCGGTTGGAGAGTACCTCTATTTAAACAAGACGGTTCTTATATGCGTCGGGAGACATCACCCTATCACAGATCCATGGCATGTATAGCTAGACTTTTACACTTGCTAGGTTAGTTCGAGAACTGACTAAACCATAGCTCTGATACCACTAAATGTAACACCCCTTACTCGTACCCGAGATCGAGATGTGGCACGAGGCATTACCGGACAAACATACAAACATCCAACTAAAATACGGGCTATAAAATTTCATTTTTATTTCGAAACATTCTTTCACATGCACATAGTCTCTTATTTGGGTCTACAAAGCCCAAAACATCCTTTAGAAAGGTTTCAAGACTAAATCGAGAGTTTTAGAAAGTTCTGGGAAAACATAGAAATTTTTCTCATTAAACAGGGCCACACACCCGTGTAGACACAGGGGCACGTACGTGTGCCAACAACACGCTCGTGTTTTCAGGCCGTGTAACTCTCTTTTTATGACGTCATCAAATGAGTTGAACCATACGGCCAGGCTACACGCCGTGTCACCAAGCCGTGTCCCTCACACGGTTGAGACACACGACCGTGTCTCAGCCCATGTAATTAACTCTTAGGATATTTTCCAAGCCTTTTTGTCACCGTAAATGTAACACCCCAAACCCGACCCAAACATTATGGCCGAATCCGACGTGTCTCATTAAAGTTTTAAAAACCCATGATTCATTTTAGTGTTTAAAAAAGAACGTCTTTTGCTAAGTTAATAAAGTGAATGGAAGCTGTGCACCAGGTAGGTATCTGAAACAGAGGAGGTGAGCCATGAAGGCTGCTTAAGTACCAGGCTCTTGCCTGGATCCAATCCTAGACATGCCCACAACCATTGCCACACTTTGGTGCGAGGTTAGGTTTGGAAAAAAAACGAGTTGGAATTCATTTACGTAGATATTTTTGATAAACTAATTAGTTGCATCGTTGCGCTATTTTGAAAACAAGTATCATTTTGAAAACGCGTCCTAAGTCTAACCCATTTTGAATTATTATCAGTAAAATATAGAGTATAAATAAAATAATCCTAGAAAGATAATTAAAATGCCTTATTATAACCCAAAACCAAATAGTAATAATAAATTAAAAAAAACCGATTACTTATTGCAAAGTTCGAAAGCGATCATCGCGGCCACTCTGAATCCCCTCCGGCTCCAAGTCTCCACATCAAGACTCCTCAGCAAAAATAAGGAAAGGGGGTGAGTTTGGAAACTCAGTGTGCAACAAGCCCCTTTCAGAGCCCAAACTAATACCAGCATACTGGGCCGAAGCCTTTCGTTTAACGGTTACTGGGCCGAAGACTTCACTACCAACGGTATGGCCCATAGGCCCATTTCAATGCCACATGTAATATTAATGGATGTATGCAAGCCCATTTGGGGAGACTACTCAACCTACCATCCGCTACTCTCCACCCGTACCAACCAAGCTCTCCATGTGGGGAATAACTCAACCCACCCAACCAAACTCTCCAGTGGCAGCACAGCTGCTTTATCATATAACTGGAAGCCTAGCCTCTTTTAATAACTGGGGCAAAGCCCTTTTTGATAAACTGGGGCAAAGCCCTTTTCGGTAAACTGGGGTAAAGCCCTTTTTTCACTTCCTCCATTTATATCAAACTCAACCCATGCATATAATGAGTATATCATGTGCATCTCATAACATATCATGTGCATATCATGTCATATCATGTATATCAAAATCTCATACATCATAATCATAATTAAACCCTAGGGGTATAATGGTCATTTTTCCCTAGGGGCAAAACAGTCATTTTTCATATTTTAAGGGTAATTTTGTAAATTTGCAAAATATTACGGGTTTTCCATGTTCATTAAAAATTATCAATATTTCCAAGCATTTAAACAATGATTTGAACGCACTTTATCAAATTAGGGCTTTTGGGCCCAAAACCCCTAATGGGCCCCACGAATACCGATTTAGCCATTTTAGCCCACTTAACACAATTTTTACAACAGATCTAATCGTGTTAACATGCAATTTATCCAAGTTCCATTTTCTATCAATTTTACCCAAATGGGCCTGGAAGCCCATTGGGCCCAATTTTAGGCCATTGAGGCCCAACTTACCGTCGTGCACAGAATTGCGCTCTTACCTGTTCCATCGATCCAAACACTGATCATATCATTTTTATCGCATCTAGAATCACATGCAAAATCTCAAGTTCTCGAAATGCCAGAATTTTGGCATTTCGGCTTTTCTGCAAATATTAGCCTAAGCTACTACGAGGGTTGTTACACACCTGTTTTGTAACGACTGCTAGTGAGATCCCTTACGATGTCCTACAATTGATTACCACGATTCTTAGATTGCAAACCACAATAACCAATCCCAATATTCACCTACCATATTCGAACCATGCCCCTAAAGCCTTTAGAATCTTACCTTTTTGCCGAAAACCGATGACTAGATCTAAGTCTAGTTGTTCCAAAGATCCAAGCCTTCGATCCAACCTTTAGAAGACACTAAACACCAAAAGAAATTGTCAGTTAAAGACCCTTAAAGCCCTATGCCAAAATCGACAGCCTCCCTAGATTTTAGGAACTTTAACTTTTTCTAAATTGTAAAATAAGACTAGATCTGAGGTGATGAGCACTTACCACCTATTCTTCTTTGATTTCTACGCAGATTTGATGTAGATCTATCCTCTAAACGATAGTAGAACTCGAATCCAGGAGATCTAAAGTTTCAGCTATAAGTCCCTAAATCTATGGTACTTCGGCTTTTTAAGTGATGAAGAAGATAATGATTTGAGGCTATAACTTTGAAGTAATGTTGACGACAGATACTAAGGGTTTAGAGAAGATGAAAGTTAATCAAAAGGAACAAAATAACTGAAGGATTTTGGCTTGGAGAAATCGGCACAAGAAGTGAGTTTTCGGGATTTCGACTTTTATGGCAATCGGCTATGAAGGTTTTGTGGAGGATGGGATCGATAGAGGAGGTGAATAAGGTGATCAGAAGGTTTCAGCTAGAAGAAAAAGCAACAAGGAAAAAAGAATATGGAGGAAAAAAAAGAGGAAGAAGAACTCGGCACCAAGGAGAAGGAATTTGCGTTTTCGGCTTTTGTGAGAACTCAAAAAGGATGAATGACAGTGAAAGCTTTCAGGTGGCTAACCCTAATTCTCGAAGGTAGAAAAAGAAAAGAACCTAACCCTAATATCAACTAAAACAATCGGCCCAACCTCCCTAAGGCCCTTGCCGAAATTCACTTAAGTGATCACGTGCCCGGCACATGCCTAAAATTAAAAAGTAACAGTATGCCTACCTTGCAACTTGAACCCTAGACCTTTAATTCCTTCCCAGGCACCATTTTTTTAGGAACTTAGTGGCGCTACCTTGCCACTTTACCAAGGCCTTATTTGTGTCATAATTTACCACCTCAATTTTAAAAGCCCATATCGCCAGAACCCTCTTTCTCCAAAATTAAAAATTCAGGAATTGCCTCGAATTAAATTTACTCTTGGGCCTTTTTCCCACACCATAACCCTTCATAATTTATTTAATTACATACTAAATAATAATAATAATTAAAACATCCAAATTGTTCGGGCCGTCTTCTACTCGAACCTAGACTCAAGACCCATTGCTCCTAGGCCCAAAAATCGGGGCGTTACACTACATGCACCCATATGGTTTCAATAACATTCTACATTCTCTGTTTTGATACAAATATATCATTTGCCTACCATCCTGCATGTAATACACATTCTTACATTAACCAGAACTATACATACCAGACACATATCATAAAGCAATGGATCAAACATGCATAATCAATTAGGTTTACAACCCAATGATCGAATATAAACCATATCACATGACCATATACGATTTATCCATAATAAGCTAATACATTTGGCCAAATCATACTAACAACTATCATAAAACTAAGTCTCTGTACATGCCACTCACTTGAAAACACTTGAAGTTTATCGACGCTTCACATCAACATTCTGATAGTGTGATGCTGCCTCTGACGATCTCCAACCCCAAGCCAACCTGCCAACACTAAAATAAAATGATAGGGGGTAAGCTTTATGCTTAGTAAGTCCATATGAAATTAATAAGCAATTTACCAATATGTTTCTTTAGGTAAAACAACTATAATTACACTTTTATTCATATTCTGGTCAAGCTATCTAATTGAGTCATAGTGGATAAATTATTTATAACTCGAGCTACAAGACTCCAAATTAAGATCTGTTAATTTTCCCAGAAACTATACTCACATATATTCTTACCATAAAATTTTCACAATTTTTGGTTTAGCCAATTAGTACATTTTATTAATTAATGTTGCCCCTATTTTGCTGTCCTATAGTTCTGACCTCTCTTCACTAAAAATTATTTATCTCATAATACAAAACTCGGATAATGCTGCCATTTATCTTTCTAGAAATTATACTCAATAAGGATTTTAATCATAGAAATTATAACTCACAATTATTTTTTTATGATTTAGAGTAATTTTCTAAAGCTAAGACAGGGGAGTCTAGAATCACTCTGACTTTGTCTCACAAGAACCCAAATATCTCATGATAAAAACTTCTTTTTCTTACATTGTTTCCTTTATGTGAAACTAGACTCATTAAGATTTAATTTCATATATTATTCAGCCTCTAATTTGATTTCCACTATTTATGATGATTTTTCAAATTCGAGCTACTGCTGCAGTTCAATACTATTTTGGTGCAAAATCACAATAGCTATCATAAATTCATTATTACTTTATACTCATAGGGATGTTTTAATATCATACATGTATCTTTCCAAAAACCATCATACATTCACAAAATCATATAACATTACCATTCATATCCATTCATACATAATACACAAGGACATATATTGCCATAAATCATCATAGTCATACGAGCACATAATGGCAAACACATACCTTTGCTTTCTTGCACATATACATACCTTACTAAGCCTACGTTCGAATTTCATATACATTACCCGTTGAACATTTGGTATAATGAAAAGGATACTCAGATACAAATGAACCAAAGTGCCATAATCATATCATGGCACGCCTCTCAACAGGGCTACGTAAGAGCACCTGGACCTAGCATGCATCATATAACCACGCCTCTCAATAGGGCTACATAAGCTCCAGGACCTAACGTGTACCACATAATTACATGCCTCTCAATGGGGCTACACAAGCTCCCAGACCTAGCATGTATCATGTCATCAAATGAGTTCATGCATACACAACTATCCTAGTGACATGTTACTTTTATCCTCACCTATTCCTAAGTTCAAATAGGATTTTCGAACTTTCATCTCTTTGTCGAACATTCTCAGAGTGTTGACCTCATATCATATGGCATTATCATATTCAAATACTAACATGGCAACACTTATAACATAAGCATAAAACATCAAAACATATTATAGCAACAAAGTAACCAAATAACATGTTAATCATATAAATGTTATTTAAACATTTAAATCATCAATTAAGGTATTTATTTGTACATGTACTTACATCTCATGTTCTATTAAAGCAATAACATTAAAATACACATTGCATTATTAAAAATCATATGAACTTACCTTGTATACAAAAATGGCCATATTTACCATTTAAGTCCACTACTTGGTATTTTCTCGATTTTAGACCGAATCTCGATTTTCCTTGATCTATCATTGTAAATATAGTCTATTTAGAACTCACATTATTCAAAATGACCCAAAATCATATTTTGAAAAATTTATAATTTTGCCCCTAAACTTTGTCAAAATTAAACTTTTGTCCCTAAGCTCGTAAAATAATTTTATTCAATTTCTTTACTCTATAAGCCTAGCCGAACAACTTTCATAACTATAGCAACCTTAAATTCTCATCATAACACCCTTTTATGACCAATTTTACAATTTTTACAAAACGGTCCTTTCGGATGTTTACATCAAAAACCACTTAGTAAAAGTCGTTTATTACACACCGAGCCTTTATATTCTACCTTTAAACATCAAAATACATGCATATAATTAATGGGTAAATTTTTAAACGCAAACCCTAGCTCAAATAAATGGTAGAAATAGCTAGAACATGCTACCAGGACTTCAAAAATGTCAAGAACCTTAAGAACGAGGCTTGGAATCACTTGCAAATGAGCTTGGAAGCTTGAACCAAACCCTAGCCATGGCTTCCATGGGGGTTTCGGCTGGTACATGGAGAAGATGACCAAATTTTGGCTATTTTGGCATTTTAATTCTTTTAATTATTAGTTTTAATTATTAGTTTACCAAAATGCTCCTAACTTAAAATTATTTTATTACACCCATTTCATGTCTATTTTTGTCCAAAAATTAACTAGTGGTCTAATTACCATTTAAGGACCTCCCATTTAAAATTTCAAAACAAATCGACACTTCTAACGTGTAGAACTCAACTTTTGCACTTTTTACAATTTAGTCCTTTTGACCAAATTGAGTGCCCAAACGTCAAAATTTTCGAACGAAAATTTCATAAAATTATTCTGTGAAATCGTAGACTATAAAAATATAATAAAAATAAAATTTTCTTCGTCGAATTTGTGGTCCCGAAACCACTGTTCCGAGTAGGCCTTAGTTCGGGATGTTACATTAATGCCTAAGTTAATCCAAGGTAAGTTTATAAACACATATGCATGTAAAGCTATGCCATGATGAATGATGGAATTGTTTATTTTGAATGCTTGGAATGGTTGGTATTGGATGTGTGTTTCAAGTGCAGGTGTTGGGTGAAATTTTGAGTGAGAAATGAAGCTAGAAATGACTTTATTTTGTCCACACCGGTAGACACACGAGCGTGTGTCTAGATTGTGTGTGACACGCGACCTTGTAACATGGGCGTGTGGTTAGGCCGTGTGTCCCCTGTACTTTAATTTTGAGGAAAAGAATGCTCAGAATTGAGCACACGACGGAGACATGGGAGTGTGTCTCAGTCGTGTGTGCTACACGACCTAAAACATGGGTGTGTGTCTTGGTTGTGTGAAACTTGCACCTAATTTTGAATTGAATTAATTGACCACACGGCCTAGCACATGGGCGTGTGACATGGCTGTGTCCACAAGTCAAAGAGTTTCAGTAATGCTCTAAAACCCTGTTCTGACGATAGATATGGGTTAAGGGTGTTACATTTAGTGGTATCAAACCTTCGGTTTAGCCGATTCTCAGATTTAACGTAGCAAACACGAGTTTAGCTATACATGCCATTATATAAATTGTGATACTTTAATGACTCCTGATAATTTTAAATGTGTTTTTCATATAGTAATGTCGTCCAACCGAGTTAGAGCTGACTCCAAGGAACTTGAGAGCAATGCTTCAGCTTTAGTTCAAAAAGTTACGTCTGGGTCGGGTAGTGAAAGGCCCGTGTCTGAAGGCCGAAGTGAGGAGGTAATATGCGTGATAAGTTTTAAATTTATAATTGATCGTACTTGAAAACTAACTATTATCACGATAAAGGCAAGCGCACCTATTGAACAGTAGTATAGCTTATAGCAAGACCGAAATGTCAAACTCACAGGAACTAAAAGTACTAGTATTAACCTTATTTTTATTATCTAGCCTAAAAATAAGGGGATTTTCTTTATCTAAACTAATCAACTAAACTAAGAATGCACAGGAAGTAAATTGGGGAAATACTTTTGGGAAAACTGATTGATTTGGACAATACCCAAGGAAAAATCCACCTAGACTTCACTTGTTATTTGACTCTAAATTAGACGATTTATTCACTTGACTCGATCCGTAGAAATCCCTAATTTATATTATTATCTCTCTCGAGGCTAACAACGTCTAACCCTAGGTTGATTAATTGAAATCTTTTTCTAATTAAAACCCCTAGTGTTGCATTAACTCGATCTATGGATTCCCTTATTAGGTTTGACCCTAATCTGGTAGATATATGTCGTCCTATGTCTAGGATTGCATGCAACTCAGCTTAATTATTATAGATCTACTCTTAGACAGGGACTTTTGCTCCTCTGAATAAGCACATCAATACTTGAATCAATATCCTGAAATATTAAAGCAAGAATTAAGAACACATAATTAAGAACAAATCAAGTATTTATCATATAATTCAGAAAATAATAACAAGATCCATCTTAGGTTTCATTCCCCTTAGGTATTTAGGGGATTTAGTTCATATGTGTAAAAGAGAGCATCTCAGAAGAATAATAATAACAAAACATAAAGAAACCCAAAACCCCTGACGGAAATTTAAGGGAGATCTTCAGTCTGGAAGGAGAATTCAGCTTTTGAGATGGATCAATCAGCTTCTTCGAGTAATTCCTTGCCCCGTACTCCGTGTGTGTTTTTTTTAATCCTCCTCTAGGGTGTTTATATAGGCTTTAGAATGCCTCAGAACCCTCTAAAGTACCCATTACCGAATAGAACTAGACTTGGGTCCGACAGGGACACGACCGTGTGCCACGCCTGTGTGAGGCTGTTTAGGCCTTGTTAGAGTCTGTTAAATAGACACGAGCGTGTAGTCTACCCGTGTGTGGAAGTCTAGGCCATGTTGATTTCCCATGTTGACCCATTTTCTATGTTTTTGGCCCGTTTCTCACTCTTTTTACTCTCCTATGCTCGCCTAAGTATAAAACATGAAATTAAAGGATTAGGAGCAACAAATTCTAAAAATCTAATGATAATTCATCCAAAAAATGTGCGACGCATGGGATGAAAATATGTATAAATTACGACTTATCAGGAGGCAAAACAAGCTTTCTTTCAAATGATGAATGAATAGTTTACCCAGTATCTCAGAACAAACCCTACTATACAACGACCTCCCCTACCTGCTCCTCAACCGGTTCATGAGGTACCACAGGGTGCTGAACTTGTTAGAATTGGTAAGCCTCCGATAGATAAAATTCGCTAACATGGGGTGGAAGAATTTAGAGCTACCGCAGATGATGATCCGGAAAGGGCTGAGTTTTGGCTAGAAAATACTATCCGAGTTTTTGATAATTATCCTGTACACCTACTGAATGTTTGAAATGTATAGTATCTCTACTGAAGGATACAACTTATCATTGGTGGAATACCATAACTTCGGTTGTACCGAGAGAGAACGTTACATGGGAATTCTTCCAAGCTGAATTTAGAAAGAAATATGTTAGTCAGAGATTCATGGATCAGAAAAAGAAAGAATTTCTAGAGCTCAAACAAGGGAATATGACCGTTTCTGAATATGAACGAGAATTTGTTTGGCTGAGCAAATATTCCAGAGAATGGGTTCTAACCGAGGCTGAGATATGTAAACCCTTTGAAGAGGGTTTAAATAAAGATATCAAGTTATTAATTGGAATTCTCAAAATAAGGGAATTTGCGATGTTAGCTGATCGAGCACACAATGTTGAAGAATTAAGTGAAGAGAAGAAACAGCTAAAAGAGAGGCTCAGGTTTCTGGAAAAAGAACTGTGAGTAAGTTACAATCATTTACTTTTGGGAAATTAAAGAGGTATTATGATCGTGTGACCACCTCTACGGGATATTCTGGTAGAGAGCGGGGCTCTCAACATTCTAACCTGAGGTCTTCATCTCCATCTATGACTAGTGTGGGTAGTGTCGGTAATCCCAAACTGAAATGTAAACATTGTAAAAAATTTCATCATGGGGAATGTCGGTCTAGAAGTGGAGCTAGTTTTGGTTGTGGTTCACTTGACCATTTTCTCAAAGATTGTCCCGAAAGAGTTGAAACAGAAATAGAACCAGCTCCAAACCCTAGTAATCCTATTTCAAGAGGCAGACAACCCCGTCATCCCGACAATGTTAGTGGTAGTTGAGGTACAACCAGGGATAAAACAGTTAGATCTGAGGCATGAGCACCTGCAAGAACATATGCTATTCGTGCTAGAGAAGATGCCTCTGCACCAGACGTCATTACTGGTACATTTTCTCTACTTGATACTAATATTACTACTTTGATTGATCCTGGTTCCACACATTCATACATATGCACAAACTTAGTGATTGTTAAAAATTTTCCTGTTGAATTCACTAAATTTGTGGTTAAAGTTTCAAACCCCCTTGGCCAGTGTGTCATGGTGGATAAAGTTTGTAAAAACTATCTGTTGATGGTAAAAGGTTATTGTTTTTTGGCTGACTTGATGTTATTACCTTTTAATGAATTTGATGTGACTTTGGAAATGGATTGGTTGACCCAATATGATGCAGTGGTGAATTGTAAGTAGAAATATATTGTATTGAAATGTGAGAATGGTGAATTACTTCATGTTGAATCTAATAAACTAGATGGATTACCTAATGTGATTTTAGCAATATCAACATAGAAATATGTAAAAAAGGGTTATAATGCTTATCTTGCATATGTGTTGGATACTAAAGTATCTGAGTCAAAGATTCAATCAGTGCCGATTGTATGCGAATTTCCTGATGTATTCCCAGAAGAATTACCTGGTTTACCACTGGATAGAGAAGTGGAATTCTCTATAGTTCTTGTTCCGGGCACAACACTTATATCCATAGCACCTTACAAGATAGCTCCTACTAAATTGAAAGAACTGAAAACTGTAACACCCGTTACTCGTATTCGATGCCGGAATAGGGTACAAGGCATTACCGGACGTAAATGCAATCAAACATACAAAACCAGACAATAAAATTTCGTTCCAGTGAAGGTCATCCAAACATATACACAACATCCCTTATACGAGCCTACAAGGCCCAAGACATTCATCAGAAAGGATTTAGGACTAAACCGAAAACTTTCGAAACTTTTATAACACTTAGAAAACTTTCATGTGTTAGATAGTCACACGCCCGTGTGGGTAGACCGTGTAGTCACAAACGCCCATGTGGCTTGGGACTCGCCCGTGTCCTAAGCCCGTGTAACTCTCTCACTATGGCGTCATCAACCAAATAAAGTCATAGGGCCAAGGCACACGCCTGTGTCCTTAGGTCGTGTGGCGGATTAAATTCCAAAATTAGGTGCAAACTTTACACGGTCTGGGCACATGCCCATGTTCTAAGGTCGTGCCTCTCACACGGCCGAGACACACGGTCCTATCTCTACCTGTGGGTTTTCTACTGGGCATTCTGTTTGGCATTAATTAGAGTACAGGGGACACACGGCCGGATCACATGCCCATGGGGCAAGCCGTGTGTCATACATGGTCTAGACACACGCCCGTGTATCTACCCGTGTGGACAACTTTAGGGCTATTTTCCAAGCCAATTGCCACCCTTATTTAAACAAACACATATGTACAAATAAACAATATCTCTTAAACTTGCGTGCATGCATTCCCATAACATATCATACACTCACATATCATTTCTCAACATTCAATCATCCATAACCATAGGCCATACCATAATGAAACCGGCACATACATACATATATGAATAGCTTTACAACTCAATGATCATCATGAGCCATATCTCATGGCCATACACAAAATGATTCCACTATCATTATAAGCCAACACATTTGGCTAGACCAATATGACATATAACAAAAAGACCAAGTCCCTATACATGCCATACTCAAAATATTGAGACTAACTGTACCCAAAAGATCCAATCGATAGTGTGAACGAGCCTCCGACGTCTCTTCATCTTGAGCTAGCTTGGTGATACTAAAAGGAAATGGAAAAACAAAGAGGGTAAGCATAAAACTTAGTAAGCTTGCATGTAATTAATAAGAAATAAAAAAAATACATTTTCATACACATACATAACAAACTTAAATCATTTCGTTTTCAATAGTCATGATAGTCATATCCTATCTCATTCAAGTTACATAAGGTTCAATGGAACATCAAGATCGTAATGCCTTCATTCTCATCTTACCAAAGCCTTATCATTTCATAATCTCAATAACTAAAAACTTAGCGTGCATACCTGTACTTTTTCAACATGATTATACATCGTCATTTCTTTGACACATCCTCCGGCTACTCGTTAAACTACTTGGAATACTAAGGATACTCAGAATTTCCATACATAATAAGATGCCAATACCATGTCCCAGACATGGTCTTACGTGGGATCTCACATCGAAGCCATATCCCAGATATGGTCTTATACGGGATCTCACCAACCCAAATGTCATACTACTTGTACCCTAAGAATTCCTAAGATTCAACCGGCTTTTATCACCTCGACTCTTTATCGAAGAACATCAATAATATTCACGAAGACAATTATACAATTCATATAACATTAAATGCTAAATGCATAATAAAAATTTGTATTAGTCACACACAAACTTACCTCGGTACAAAACATGGACAACTAATTTGATTTAGTCCAAGATCTTGCCCTTTCCCTAGTCTAGGCCCGGACTCCATTTTTCTTGATCTATAATAGCAAATTTCACTTATTTAATTATCACATTATTCAAAACAGTCCATAAATCATATTTTTACAAAATTATAATTTTGCCCCTAAGTTTTCACATAATTACAATTTAGTCCCTAAGCTCGTAAAATGATTTTCATCAAATTTCTTCACTACTCAAGCCTAGCCAAACCTTTATTAAACTTATAATAGCTCACATTTTCAGTTATTCTACACATTTACCACCAATTTTACAACTTTTACAAAAAAGGTCCTCCATAGGTGTTTTCATGAAAATCACTTAACAAAAGTTGTTTATTTAACAACCAAGATTCATTTTATTCCATAAAAATTTAGTAAAAAATATTAATGCTCTCATGGAAAAACCCTATACTTTCAACCATAGTGCAAAATAGTCCCCTCATTAGCTAGATTAAGCTATAAGTGTTCCAAAAACACAAAAATCAACAAAAATAACCATCAAAATGACTTACAAGTAGGGGTTTATTGTGCTAAAAATTTTCAAGCTCCCATGAGGGTTTTTTACTTCAATTTTTGGTGGAAAATATGGAGAAGAAAGATGACCCTTTTGATTGTATTTTTTTATTCATTTAGCTAATGTCATCAAATACCAACCCTACCTAATTTTTGACTTTTTGACTTTTCATTTATTACTCTTCAAGAACAACCATACACATATATAATGGCCTAATTACTCATTAAAGACCTCAACTTTCAATTTCTATAGCTATTTAACACCTTTAGCTAATGGAACACAACTTTTGCATTTTACGCGATTTAGTCCTTTTTCTCAAATGGAGCTATTAAACGATAAAATTAGCTCAGAAAATTTTTACACATACATATTCACATGCTATAAACACTAAAAAAATATTAAACTAATTTTACAACCTTATATTTGTGGTCCCGAAACCACTATTTTGACTAGGCCCAAAATCAGGATGTTACAACTCTCCCCCTTAAGGATTTTCGTCCCCGAAAATCTTACCGGTAAAAAGAGTTGGGTATTGGCTTCTCATTGTTTCCTCGGGTTCCCATGTGGCCTCTTCAGCCCCATGTCACTGCCATAACACTTTTAAAAGGTAAATGCTTTTATTTATTAATTGCTTGACTTCCTGAGCCAAAATCTTAACCGGTTCTTCACCATAAGTCATATTTGGTCGTATCTCAACCTCTGTCAATGTAATCACATGTGAAGGGTCTGATCAGTATCGGCGTAACATAGACACTTGGAACTCATTGTGAATATTTTCCAACTCAGGTGGTAAGGCTAACCGATAAGCTACCAGTCCAATTCTCCTAGTCACCCTATATGGTTCGATAAAACGCGGACTCAACTTGCCTTTCCGACCAAACCTGAGAACTTTCTTCCACGGGGACACTTTTAAAAACACCTTATCACCGAATTGAAACTCAATTTCCTTTCATTTTAAATCTGCATAGGATTTCTACCTATCCGAAGTAGCTTTCAAGTAATCTTGTACGACCTTTATGTTCTCTTCGGTTTCTTTGACTAAGTCGACCCCATGAATCTGATTCTCTCTGAGTTTTGTCCAATATAATGGTGTCTGGCACTTATGCCCATACAATGCTTCATTAGGTGCCATTTTCAAGCTCAACTGAAAGCTGTCATTGTAGGTAAATTCCACCAATAGCAAGTGCTTTTCCCAACTGCCCTGAAATTCAAGAACACAACACCGGAGCATATCTTCAAGTATCTGTATTACTCTCTCTGACTGACCATCAGTTTGTGGATGGAAAGCAGTACTAAAATTCAACTTTGTACCTAATGCTTCTTGTAGCTTTTTCCAAAATTACGATGTGAATCTTGGATCCCTATCCGAAATAATCGACAAAAGTACTCCATGAAGTCTCACAATCTCAGAAACATACAACTCGACTAGCTTATCGAGTGGGTAGTCGGTACGTACTGGAATAAAGTGAGCCGATTTTGTTAATCTATCAACTATGACCCACACGGCATCTTTCTTTCTTGGTGAAAATGGCAATCTCATCACAAAATCCATAGTAATCCGATTCCATTTTCACTCAGGAACCATCACAGGCTGAAGTAAACTTAAAGGTACTTGGTGCTCGACTTTCACTTGCTGACAAATTAAGCATTTCGAAACAAACTATGAGATGTCTCCTTTTATACCCAGCCACCAATGCAATCTCTTCAAGTCATTATACATCTTGGTACTACCCGGATGAATTGACATATAGCTACTATGTGCCTCGTGTAGGATTTTCCCAATAAGCTTGTCATCTCTAGGTACACAGACCCTATCCTTGAACATTAAACAACTATCGAAACCAATTCGAAAATCTCATTCAACACCCAACTCACATTGAGTTCTCTTTGTTTGCAAATCACTATCACCTATCTGTGCTTCACAGATCTCTTGGAGAAACATCAATCTAGCTCTCAACTCTGCTAGTACCGAACCATAATCAGACACAAACAGCTGAGTATTCATGGATCTCAAAGCAAATAAGCATTTCCTACTCAAGGCATCGATGACCACATTCGCCGTACCCGAGTGATAGTCAATCACCAACTCATAATCTTTTATCAGTTCTAGCCATCTCTGTTGCTGCAAATTTAAATCTTTTTAAGTCATCAAGTACTTAAGACTTTTGTGATCGGTGTGTACCTGACACTTCTCACCATACAAGTGATGTCTCTAGATCTTTAATGCAAATACAATAGCGGCTAGCGCTAGATCATGTGTCGGATAATTTTTCTCGTGTGGTTTCAATTACCTCGTAGCATAGGCTATCACTTTGCCTTCCTGAATAAGCACACACAACAATCCATTTAAGGACGCATCACTATAAACCACAAATTCTTTTCCCGGCTTGGGTTGCAATAATATCGGAGCCTCAGTCAACAATGCCTTTAATTTCTCAAAACTCTATTGGCACTTTTCTGACCATTCGAACTATGTGTCTTTTTGCAAAAATTTGGTTATCGGAGAGGCCATCATGAAAAATCCTTTAACGAACCTTCAATAATAGCCGGCTAAGCCCAAAAAGCTTCTAACCTCGGATACATTCCTTGGTGGTTTCCAATCAACAATGGCCAATATCTTACTTGGATCCACTCAGATCCCATCATCTGATACGATATGCCCCAAAAATCTGACTTCTCTAAGCCAAAACTCACTTTTGCTAAACTTAGCATACTACTGCTTATCTCTCAAGGTTTGCAAAACAATTCTTAAGTGGTCTGCATGTTCAGACTCATCACGAGAATAAATCAAGATATCATCAGTAAACACCACAATAAATTTATCTAAATAAGGTCAGAAAATTCGGTTCATTAAATCCATGAAAACTACAGAAGCATTCGTTAAACCAAAAGGCATCTCTAAATATTCATAGTGACCATACCTCGTCCTAAATACAGTTTTCAGCACATCCGAGTCTTCAACTCTCAACTGATAGTAACCAAACTTTAGGTCTATTTTGGAGAATATTGTGGCTCCCTTCAATTGGTCAAATAAATCATCTATCCTCAGCAAAGGGTACTTATTCTTTATCGTCACCTTGTTGAGTTGTCGATAGTCAATGCATAGTCTCATCGAACCATCTTTCTTCTTCACAAATAAAACCAGTGCACCCTATGGTGAATAACTAAGTCTCGCGAAACCTTTATCCGTAAATTCTTGTAATTGGGTTTTCATCTCCTTTAGCTCAGTTGGAGTCATCCTATACGGAGCATTAGGAATGGGTGCCGTACCCAAAACTAGATCAATACCAAATTCTACTTCTCTAATTGAAGGTAATCCAGGCAACTCTTTCGAAAACACGTCCTGATACCCACAAACTACGGTACTGACTCAATCTTTAGCTTAGACTCTTTTGTATTCAACACAAACTCAAGATAAGATTCGTAACCCTTTCTTACACACTTCTGAGCGGTCATAGAAGAAATCACTACAGACGAGCTATTTGACTCATTTGATTCAACCCAGAGAATATCCCCATTTTCACATTTCAGTTCAATAAATTTTCTTCCACAATTTACTACAACATCATGAGCAGTCAACCAATCCATACTAAGAATTATGTCAAACTCATCAAATGGCAAAAACATAAGGTTAGCTGGAAAATAGTGACTTCTAGTCATCAAAGGACAATTCTTACATACTTTATCAACTAACACGCATTTGCATAATGGGTTGGACACTTTTATTACAAATTCCGTAGATTCAACAAGCATACGCATACTAGACACCAATTTCATACAAATATAGGAATGGGTAGATCCCGAATCAATCAAAGCAATAATAGTAGCATCATAGATAGAAAAGGTACCCGTAAACACATCCGCAGATAAAGCCTCTTCTCAAGCACGAATAGCCTATGTCCTTGCAGGAGCTCTGCCCTCGGGTCTCAAAGTGGACTCTTTAGGAGCATTCTTGCTGCTAGCTCCACTTCTTGAATTTTTGTGTGGCCTACCTCGACTAGCAGTGTTTCCTGATCATCAACTTTGGTACCTCTCCTTTTCTGCCATCTCAGGGCACTCTCTAATAAAGTGGTCTGGGGAACCACACTTGAAACAGGTCATGTCACTCCCTCGACACTTACTGGAGTGACGTCTACCACATTGGGGACATTCTAGTCTACTCGATCAAGCATTATGGACACTAGCAATCGAGGTGGTCTGGGTTTTAGTACCCGAATACTGTTTACCTCTATTTCTATTTGAAAACTCAACAGAAGCATTGGAACAAGGGTGGAAGTCCCTCGAATTCTTCGATGTGGATTGAAATGACTTGCCCATAGATATTTTCTTTGAATCCTTAGCCTTAAACTCGGCCTTTCTCTTCTTTTTGGCCAATTCCTCAGCCTTACAAGCTTTTTCAACAAGTATAACGAGCTTCATCAGCTCAAGTATACCGACAAACATTCAAATGTCTTAGTATAATCCGTCCTCAAACCTCTTGCACATAATGGCTTCAGTTAACACACATTCTCGACTGTATTTGCCAAGTCTCACAAACTCACGCTCGTATTCAGTTACGGTCATTCTACGTTGCTTCAACTCGAGAACCCTTTCCTTTTTTGATCTATAAACCTTTGACTGATATACTTTTTTCTGAAACTCCTCTTGGAAAAATTTCCATGTCACTCTCTCCCTCGGTACAACCGAGACAAGTGTCTTCCACCAGTGGTAAGCTAAATCTCATTTCATGCACTCTTCCGGTGTGCATGACAATTCCTTAAAAAATCAGATGGTGTTTTTAAGCCAAAACTCTGCTCATTCTGGATCATCATCAATATTAGCTCAGAACTCTTCAGATCCTTGCTTTCAAATTTTATCCATCGGAGGTCTATTCTGTCTTATAAAATCCATACCACGAGGTGTCACTTGAATAGGTTGGGGAATAGGTGGGGGTAGAGGGGAGTGAGCATTCAGGTTCATCCGAATGAACTCCGTGTACCAAGCATCCATCATGTGGAGAAAGGCTTCCCAAGCCCCTTCTCCTTCTCCCTACTAAGGGTGGGAGGTCTTCTCTCTTGTGGCACTATCCCTTCCGTGGAAGCAAGCGCGTTACTTTCTACATCGTCAGCTTTAGCTCGATTGGGATCCATTACTATATAAAAACACAATTGAAAGGTCAAAAGTCGTCACACTATCACAATGCATTTATGGCATGTATAGCTTGACTTGTACACTTGTTATGTTAGTCCAAGAATCGACTAAACTGTAGCTCTGATACCATAAAATGTAACACCCCTTACCCGTGTTCGACGCTGAAATAGGGTACAAGACGTTACTGGACGTATATGCAATCAAACATACAAAATCAGACCATAAAATTTTATTCCAATGAAGGTCATTCAAACATATACACAACATCCCTTATACGGGCCTACAAGGCCCAAGACATGCATTGGAAATGATTTAGGACTAAACCGAAAACTTCTGAAACTTTTACAACACTTAGAAAATTTTCATGTGTTGGAGAGTCACACGCCCGTTTGGGTAGACCGTGTGGTCACAGACACCCATATGGCTTGGGACACGCCTGTGTCCTCAGCCCGTGTAACTCTCTCATTCAAGTTACATAAGGTTCAATGTAACATCAAGATCGTAATGCCTTTATTCTCATCTTACCGGAGCCTTATCATTTCATAATCTCAATAGCTACAAGCTTGGCGTGCATACCTGTACTCTTTCAACATGATTATACATCGTCATTTCTTTGACACATCCTCGGGCTACCTGTTGAACCACTTGGAATACTAAGGATACTCAAAATTTTCATACATAATAAGATGCCAATACCATGTCCCAGACATGGTATTTCATGGGACCTCACATGGAAGCCATATCCTAGTTATGGTCTTATATGAATTCGAATTTCGACACCATGTCCCAGACGTGGTCTTACACTAAAGCTCGTATTAATGCCATATCTCAGATATGGTCTTACATGCCATATCCTGGATATAGTCTTATAAGAGATCTCACCAACCCAAATGTCGTACTACTTGTACCCTAAGTATTCCTAAGGTTCAACCAACTTTTATCACCCGAATCTTTATCAAACAACATCAATAATATTCACGAAGACAATTATACAATTCATATAACATTAAATGCTAAATGTATAATAAAAAGTTGTATTAGTCACACGCAAACTTACCTCGGTACAAAATATGGACAACTAATTTGATTTAGTCTAAGATCTTGCTCTTTCCCCGGTCTAGGCCCGAACTCTGTTTTTCTTGATCTATAATAGTAAATTTCACTTATTTAATTATCACATTATTCAAAAGAACCCATAAATCATATTTTGGCTAAATTATAGTTTTGCCCCTAAATTTTCACATAATTACAATTTAGTCCCTAGGCTCGTAAAATGATTTTCATCAAATTTCCTCACTACTCAAACCTAGCCAAACCTTTATTAAACTTATAACAGCTCATAATTTTAGTTATTCTACACATTTACCACCTATTTTACAATTTTTACAAAAAGGTCCTCCATAGGTGTTTTCATGAAAATCACTTAACAAAATTTTTTATTTAACAACAAAGATTCATTTTATTCCATAAAAATTTAGTAAAAAATATTAATGTTCTCATGGAAAAACCCTAGACTTTCAACCATAGTGCAAAATAGTCCCCTCATTAGCTAGATTAAGCTATAAGGGTTCCAAAAACACAAAAATCAACAAAAATAACCATAAAAAATGACTTACATGTAGGGGTTTAGTGGGTTGAAAATTTTCAAAACCCCTTTGATTTTATTTTTTTATTCATTTAGCTAATGTCATCAAATACCAACCCTACCCAATTTTTGACTTTTCATTTATTACTCTTCATGAATAGACATACACATATATAATGGCCTAATTACTCATTAAGGACCTCAACTTTAAACTTCTATAGCTATTTAACACCTTTAGCTAATGGAACACAACTTTCATATTTTACACGATTTAGTCCTTTTTCTCAAATGGAGCTATTAAATGATAAAATTAGCTCACGAAATTTTTACACACACATATTCACATGCTATAAACACTAAAAAAATATTAAAATAATTTTACAACCTCGAATTTGTGGTCCCGAAACCACTATTTCGATTAGGCCCAAAATTAAGATGTTACAAAAACACAATTGCAAGAATTGATTGACAGAGGTTTTGCTCGACCTAGTTTCTGACCTTAGGGTGTGCCAGTTCTATTTGTAAAGAAAAAGGATGGATCCTTGAGGTTGTGTTTTGATTACAGACAGCTTAAAAAAGTTGCAAAAAAGGACAAGTATCTTTTGCCTCGAATCGATTACTTGTTTGACCAATTAAAATGTGCCACTGTATTTTCGAAGATTGATCTCTATTCTGGTTATTATCAACTACCGGTAAAAGACTCAGATGTACCAAAGACAACTTTTAGAACCTGGTATGGACACTATGAGTTTCTTGTGATGTCATTCGGTTTGACAAATACACTATAGTGTTTATGGATCTAATGAACAGATTTTAACATTCTAACCCGAGGTCTTCATCTCTATCTATGACCAGTATGGGTAGTGTTGGTAATCCCAAACTGAAATGTAAACATTGTAACAAATTTCATCATGAGGAATATCGTTCTAGACGTAGAGCTTGTTTTGGATATGGTTCATTTGACAATTTTCTTAGGGATTGTCCCGAAAGAGTTGAAAAAGAAATAGAACCAGCTCTAAAGCCTAGTAATCCTGTTTTGAGAGGTAGACCACCCAGTCACCTTGCCAATGTTAGTGGTAATCAAGGTACTACCAGGGATACAATAGTTAGATTTGAGGCAAGAGCACCTACAGGAACATATGCTATTCGTGCTAGAGAAGATGCCTCTGCACTAAAGATCCTGGTTCCACTCATTCATACATATGCACGAACTTAGTGTATGTTAAGAATTTACCTATTGAATTCACTAAATTTGTGGTTAAAGTTTCAAACCCCCTGAGCCAGTGCATTATAGTGGATAAAATTTGTAAGAACTATCCGTTGATGGTAAAATGTTATTATTTTTAACTGACTTGATTGTATTGCCATTTGATGAATTTGATGTGATTTTGGGAATGGATTAGTTAACCCAATATGATGCAGTGGTGAATTGTAAACAGAAATATATTGTATTGAAATGTGAAAGTGGTGAATTACTTCATGTTGAATTTGATAAACTGGATGGATTACCTAATGTGATTTCAGCAATATCAGCATAGAAATATGTCAAAAAGGGTTATGATGCTTATCTTGCATATGTGTTGGATACTAAAGTATCTGAGTCAAAGATTCAGTTTGTGCCGGTTGTATATGAATTTCCTGATGTATTCCCAGAAGAATTACCTAGTTTACCACCGGACAGAGAAATGGAATTCTCTATAGATCTAGTTCTAGGTATAACACCTATATCCACAGCACCTTACAGGATGACTCCTACTGAATTGAAAGCGTTGAAAGCACAGTTACAAGAATTGATAGACAGATGTTTTACTCGACCTAGTTTCTCACCTTGGGGTGCCGGTTCTATTTGTAAATAAGAAAGATGTCATTTGGCTAATTGCTGATCGGTTGGTAAAGTCTATACACTTTAATCCAATACGTATGGATTTTTCCTTGGATAGATTGGCTAAATTATATTTTTGTGAGATTGTCAGATTGCATGGAGTGCCTGTCTCAATTATTTCAAATAGAGACCTTTGGTTTACATTTCGATTCTGGAGTAAATTGTAAGAAGCTCTGGGTACTCAATTACACTTTAGTACTACATTTCATCCCCAAGCAGATAGTCAATCTGAACGGGTAATTCAGATCTTGGAAGATATGCTTTGATGTTGAATACTTGAGTTTGAAGGTAACTGGGAAAGGTAGTTATTAGTCCAGCATCAAAATGGCACCGTATAAATCTTTGTATGGTCGCAAATGAAGAACTCCATTGTATTGGACAGAACTCAATGAGAAAAAGTTACACGGAGTTGACTTAGTCAGTGAAATCGAGGAAAAAGTGAAAGTAATTCAGGATAGTTTAAAAGCCGCCTCTGATCGTCAAAAGTCTTATATTGATCTGAAACAAAAAGAAATAGTATTCCAAGTCGGTGACAAGGTATTCTTGAAAGTATCACCTTGGAAGAAAGTTCTCTGGTTTGGTCATAAAGGAAAACTGAGTCCATGGTTCATTGGACCATATGAGATTATAGAAAGAATCGGACCAGTTGCATATCAGTTAGCTTTACCACTAGAACTTGATCGGATTCATAATTTTTTTCATGTGTCTATGTTACGGTGGTATCGATCTGATCCCTCACATGTTCTCTCTCTGACAGTGGTAGAGATTACTCCTGATATGACATATAGTTTAGAACCAATCAAAATCTTAACTCGGGAAACAACAGAGTTAGGAAATAAAAATGTATCTTTAGTAAAGGTTCTTTGGCAACAACAAGGTATAGAAGAGGCTACTTGGGAACCAGACGAAACTATGAGGAAGTAATACCCGAATCTTTTTACTAGTAAGATTTTCGAGGACGAAAATCCTTAAGGGGGGAGAGTTGTAACAACCAATTTTTCAGTGAAATCGAAACAATGGCTTTGGGACCACAAATTCAATTCTAAAATAAAATTTTATTTTTATTTTATTATATGGTGCGTATTATGATGACATGTCATATGAAAATTTTGATACAAAAATTTTATCGATTAAGTGTTTAATTACAAGAAGGACTAAGTCGCATAAAATGCGAATGTTGAAGTCTAGTAGCTATAAGGATTAAATAGTTATGGAATTCAAAAATAGAGGTCCTTATATGGTAATTAGACCATTAAAGAAAAGTATGTAGATTTTTGGTGACTCATCCATGGAAAAATTAGAAAAGAGTAGAGACTAAATTAGAAATCACAAAAATTGAAAGATATTAATTAATTAAAAAGAAATTATCATCTTATTTTCATGTCTTCTTCCTCAAAATTTCTATGGAAACCCTAGGAAAGAGGAAGAATACTTTTCAGGCATAAAAAGGTATGAAATCAAGTCTCGTTTTTAGTAATTTTTATATTTTTAGAATCGGGATAGTCTAATCTGTCTATTTGGGGGAGTAATTTGAAAAGTTATCAAGGTATGAAATTTGGGTAATGGATGAATATGCTGACAATTAGAAATTTATGGTAGAAAATAAAAGGTTGTTGATAGATAAACAACTTTTACAAAGTGATTTTTATTGAAAACATGATTTAGGGACTAAAATGTAAAGTTGTGAAATTTGATGAAATATTCTGCATTTTTATGAATACATGTTAAGTAAATTTTGTAATGGGATTTTGGTTAGGCTTGGAATAGGGAGTAAATTGCACAAGTTTCATTTTCCTAGCCTAGGGACGAAATTGGAATTTATGGAAAAGTTAGGGGCAAAATGGTAATTTTGCCTAGGACATAAATTGAGTCAAAATGAGTATGAAATATGAGAAATTGATGATTAAATCCATTTATATAGATCCGTACAATGCAAATTCGAGGTTAGATCGAGGAAAAGAAAAGGTTTCGGATTAGTAGATTACTTACGCGAACAAGTGTCGAGGTAAGTTCGTGTAACTTAATTGAACATGTAAATATGATTAATTGAATGTTGTGTTTGTATGTAATGTGACTTATATGGATGCGAATTATTTGATTCCTATAATGAAAAATTGAATACCTGCTTGGAATGGTGGAAAAAGGGTTAAGTTCCGATTGAATATTGAATTTCGATGAATATATGTGCTTTCTCAAAATGGATGAGGTCTTGCATTTGTTGCTGATAGATTTCGCTTAGATGAGTAATCCTATTGACCTCAATATAGAAAGGACTTAGCCCGGACGGGTAATCCTGATATAATACCTCTCGAGTATACATTACGATTAGGGTTTAGCCTGGATTGGTAATCCTAATTGAGCTCTTCCGAGCATACCTTATATAAAGGATTTAGCCTAGATTAGTAATCCTATTATACGATATATGGCTCGAGAGTGCGTTCTTTGCTTAAGTGCCCTAATGGGTACTCTTGAAAAAGAATTGACGGGTTATTAAATCGTACAGCTCGAGTGTACTACTAGAGCATCCATGTAACAGCTCAATTTAGGGCCTAGTTGGAATAATGGTCTCGGGACCACAATTTTGGAGTCGAATAAATTATTTTATTATTATGTAGATATTATAGCATGTTTTTATAAATGCATGAAAAATTTGGTGAAGTAATTTTAACGTTTGTGTGCCAAATTGCGAAAAAAGACTAAATCGCATAAAGTGCAAAAGTCTTAAATTGATAGCTGAGGGTGCCAAAATTACCATGTATCATAAATTGGGGGATTTTAAAGTGAAATTAGGCCATTAAATAAGTGATGGCGGGCCATGAGACAAGTAAAATCAAGATAGTCTAATATTAGGTGAGGTAGGTAACTTATTTGACAAAAAAGAAATAAATAAAAGAAAGGTTATATCACCCTATTTCCCAATTTTCTTCTCCATTGATTTTTCAGCCATTGAAGGGGGTTTGAGAGCTTAAAATTTTCAACTACTTAGTTGACTCACAAGTAAGTGATTTTAATGGCTTTTCTTGAATATTTTTGTACTTTTGAGATCCTTAAAGCATGAGCTTTCAAATGGGGGTGCTATTTTGAAAAATGATTAAGAGTTTAGGGTTTTTCCATGAAAGGGTTTGTGATGTTTGCTGAGTTTTTATGGAAGAAAATAAGTCTTGGGTATGTTATAAACAACTTTTGTGAAAGGTGTTAGCATGAAAACACCTAAAAGGACTATTTTGCATAAGTTATAAAATAGATGTTAAATATGTGAAATAGTGGGATTTTTGAGTTACTATAAGGACAAAAAGGGTTTAGCTAAGCTTAAAATGCAAAGAAATTAGATGAAAAGCGATTTTCAGGCCGAGGGGTAAAATGGTCGTTTTGCAAAAGTCTAGGGGCAAAATAGTCATTTTGCCCAATTATGAATTGTTGAGTGCCTAGGTTGATAAAGTGACTAAATAAGTGCAATTTTTATTTTATAGATCAACAAATTCTGAATCTAAACCTAGACCGAGGGAAAGCCAAGCAAATCGACTAAACCGTCCAGTCGCTACATTTTGTAACCCGAGGTAAGTTGTATGTAAATAATACAACTACATTGCTAATTTATGTGTTGAATTATATTTGGATTAATATTGCATGAAATGCTTGATTTTGGATTTGAGAAAGTATGATGAAAATAGAGATAGTAGAGTTCTCGTTTGAACCTAGGAAATAAATCGGATATTCATGCAATGACACATAAGTTATTGTGAGCTAGTGTAAGACATGTTTGGGACATGCATCGGCCATATTATGAGAGCCAATGTAAGACTGTGTCTGGGACATGGCATTGGCATTGAGACGAGTGCTAGTGTAAGACATGTTTGGGACATGCATCGACCTCGAGACATAAGCCAGTGTAAGACATGTCTGGGACATGCATCGGCTATGAAATGATAGTCAGTGTAAGACCATGCCTGGGATGTGGCATCGACTTGAGATATGAGCCAGTGTAAGACCATGTCTGGGACGTGGCATCGGCACCCTACCCCATGTTTGAGGCTTATCGAATATCTCGTAAAGTTTTGAATGGTTCAACGGAGGGAGATACATTTTAAGCTAATGAGTAAGGTATAACCGTGTTGCTAGTGGTACAAGTACCTAATTGTAATGTATGAGATACGAGTCTGATACATGTTATGAGATTTGTATGGATAGTGATGAATAAGTTATGCTTATTCCCACTTTTGTGTTATGAGCATATTGATGAATGGTAAAATTATTGTTTTATATTTATTTATGTACAACTTACTAAGCTTTGTGTTTACTCCCTCTCCTTTCCATTTTCTAAAAGTGCCACCTATCTAGCTCAAGGATCAACGGAAGTCAGAGATATCGACCACACTATCAGCCGAAGCACTCGATATAGTTAGACTATTTTTTTTAGAATGGCATGTATAGGGCTAGACTTTGACGTTTTGAGTCTTTGACAACTTGGCCAAATGTGTTGGAATGGGTGATTCCCCTTCATTTTGTGTTAAGCCTCCAATGATGGCTAATATTCATGTTGATATATGCAAATGATATTATTTTCATGGATGAGTAAATTGCACCAACAAAATGTTGTCTATTGTGGCTAATTTGGTTGCATGATATAGTCTTGTATTGGTTTTGATTGCTATTGAATATGTTGTGTAAGTAAGGGTGGAAAAGAGGCTTGGTGAATAGCCTTATTTTGTCCACACGGGTAAACACACAGGCGTGTGTCTAGGCTGTGTGTGACGCACGGCCAGCCCCGTACGCGTGTTGTCTAGCCGTATGCCCCCTGCACGTAAAATTTACAAAATAGTATACATGATAGTAAATGCACGAGCAGAGACATGGCCGTGTGTCTCAACCGTGGGAAGGGCACGATCTAGCATACGGGCGTGTGCCTTGGCTGTGTGACCCTTAAGATTTGCTGACGTTAGAAACAAAATGTCCAGGGCTAGGACACAGGCATGTCATGACCGTGTGAGGGGCACGAGCGTGTGCCAAGCCGTGTGAGAACCCCTGTAGGTGTCAACTTAGAATTAATTCCACACGGGTGAAAGACACAGGCGTGTCCCTGTATTGCTTAGGCCGTGTAAGCCACACAGATCAATAGCACGACCATGTCGAAATAGTCACACAAGCGTGTTGCCCCTCTTACACGGGCATGTACCCCTGTGTTAAGTGTTATTTTCTGAAGTTGGCTAAAGAACCCGAATTTATTTTAAATGATTTTCGATGTGTATTTTGGGCCTAGTAGGCCAATATTAAGGATGTGTTGATACGTTTGAGAAAGTTTAAAATTTTTCCAAGTCTTGGAAACTCGAAAATGGTCGTAAGCAAAAGTTTAAGTTAGGTAACGCCTCATATTCTGTTCCGACGTAGGATACGGGTATGGGGTGTTACAATCCATCATAAATTTCAATAATTTAGCAGACACAACTCTTGACATGGTATGAGAATTACGAGATGAATTGATAATGACTTGAAAAAATATTGCATGATGAGCTTATCTATTTTTACTTGATTGATATGAAGATTTTGGTGACAACATGTTTGATTGAATGCATGTGTTTAGGTAGTTTTGCTAATGGATGGAAAACATGATATTGTATGTTTAGATTTAATAAACAGGATTGGTAAGTTTAGTTTCCGTTCTACGAACTTACTAAGCATGTAATACTTACTCCATTTTATTTTCCTTGTTTTATAATGCTCGAAAGCCAGTGAAGGTTGGAGATAATTGGAGCATCGTCACACTATCTACTAGCTATTTTGGGTATTTATAGTAGAATCATTTGGTATAATAGCATGTATAGGACAACTTGGCCAATAGTGGCTTGAAAATGATGTTTTGTAACCTAGCCATTGGAATGGCTAGTAATGGTTGTTTTGATATATTTGTAATGACATGCTATGGTAGCAAAATATATATTAAGTAGTTGATCAAATTATGTTTAACATAGGGAATATACCAAGGTAAGATTATAAACATGTATGCATGCAATGATATGCCTTGTTGAATGATGGAATTTATTAATTTGAATGCTTGAATTGGTTGGTATTTGGATGTGAGTTTAAGTGCAGGTTATTGGTTGATTTTGGGTGAGAAATGAAGCTAGAAATGGCTTTATTTTGTCCACACAGGCGTGTGTCTAGATCGTGTGTGACACACGGCCTAGTACATGGGCATGTGGTTAGGCCGTGTGTCCCCTGCACCTTAATTTTGAGAAACAAAATGCTCAGAATTGAGCACACAGGTAAAGACACGGGTGTGTGTCTCATCCGTATGTGCTACATAGCCTAGAACACGACCGTGTGTCTTAGCCGTGTGAAACCTGCACCTAATTTCGAATTGAATTAATTAACCACACGACCTAACAGAGGGGCATGTGGCTTGGCTATGTGCACAAGTCAGAGAGTTACACAGGGTCAAACACAGCCTGTAGCACGGGCGTGCCCCTTGGACCACATGGGCGTGTGAGCCCTGTAACTTAAAATTTTTTTGAAAATTTGCGAAAAATTCTTAGAGTTTTTGATTAAGTCCCAACTCGATTCTAATGCTCGTATTAGGCCTCAAGGGTCCAATTAAGGGACGTTCTGAATGATCTCGGTTAATGAATAGTAATTTACATAAATTATTTGTAAAATGTTCTGAAAGTTTCGGTAATGCTCCGAAACCATGCTCTGACGACGGATATGGGTTAGGGGTGTTACAATTGAAATGGTTAGTGATAACATAGTAAATAAATTTATGCATGAAGTTATATTATGTTTGGTATGTGAGTGTTCATGGATTAGTAACTTAGATATAATTAAACTTGAGTATGTATATGATCGAAAAAGAGCAAGATGAATACTTGAAAGTATGAGCAAACACGTCATGTATAAAACTTGAATAATAGCTTGATGTATATGTCTTGGATTAGTTGGTAAACATATATAAATATTGTTGTAGGTTGAAGGAAAATTTGGGTGAGAAATAAGGTTTGGGAAATGACCTTATTTTGTCCATACGGGTAGACATACGGGCATACGTCTTGACCGTGTGTGATACACAGCCATGTGCACGGGTGTGTGGTTTGGCCTTATGTCTCCTGCATCCTTAAAATTTAGAAATAGAATACTCAGAATTGATCACACTAGGTGAGACACACACATGGCCTAGCACACGGGCGTGTGTCTTGGCCATGTGAAACCTGCACTTAATTTTCAAAAATTAAATTAACCACACGGTCGTGTGACCTAAGTCAGAGAGTTACATGGGTATGAACACGGGTTGGGACATGGCCGTGTGCTTCACATTGAATGCCCACACAACCTAAGACTCGGGCATGTCATTGGCTGTGTGAGCCAGATGGCCTGGCCACACAGGTGTTTGTCCCTGTACCTAAGAAAAATTTTGAGATTTCGTGAAAAATTTTGAGATTTCGCGAATTTTTTTTGTATTTTTTATTTAGTCTCGACTCGATTCTAATATGTATTTTGGGTCTTGAGGACCCATATGAGGGACATTATGATTGATTGTAATTGATTTTTGAAAATGAATAGTAAATAACATAGATTATCTAAAATTAAACTATAAATTCTAGTAATGCTATGTACCCCTGTTCTGACGACGAATACGAGTTAGAGGTGTTACATTTATTGGTATCAGAGCTACAATGTAGCCGATTCTCTGACTAACGTAGCAAATACGGGTTTAGTTGTATATGCCATTATATAATTTGTGATAGTGTGATAACTCCTAACCATTTTAAATGTGTTTTTCATATAGTAATATCATCCAACCAAGCTAGAGCTTAATCCAAGGAAGCTGAGAGCACTGCTTAAGTTTCAGTACAAAGAGCTATATCTAGTAGTAGTAGAAGGCCCGTATCTAAGGGTTGAGGTGAGGAGGTAAAAGAAGCTTTCTTTCAAATCATGAATGAGTGGTTCACAGAATTCATAAGAACAAATCCTACTATACAACAACCTCCCCCTCCTACTTCTCAACCGGTTCCTGATATGCCACGAGGTGCTGAACCTGTTACAACTGGTAAGCCTCTGGTAGATAAAATCTGCAAGTATAGGGCAGAAGAATTTAGGGCTAGTGCTGAAGATGATCTGGAGAGGGTTAAATTTTGGTTGGAAAATACTATCAGGGTTTTAGATGAATTATTATATACGCCAACTGAATGTTTGAAATGTGCAGTATCTTTACTAAAAGACACAGTTTATTAGTGGTTGAATATTTTGATTTCTATTGTACCAAGGGAAAATGTTACATGGGAGTTTTTTGAAACAGAATTTAAAAAGAAGAATATTAGCCAGAGATTTCTGGATCAAAAAAAGAAAGAATTTCTAGAGCTTAAACAAGAAAATATGACAGTATCTGAATACGAGCGAGAATTCGTTCGGGTAAGCAAGTATGCCAGAGAATAGGTTCTGAGTGAGGCTGATATGAGTAAACGTTTTGAAGAAGAATTAAATGAAGACATCAAGCTATTGATTGGAATTCTTGAATTAAGGGAATTAGTGGTACTGGCCGATAGAGCATACAAAACTGAGGAATTGAGTAAAGAAAAGAAACAAGTAGAGAAAGAAGCCCGAATTTTTGGTAAAAGATTTATGGGCAAATCACAATCATTTGCTTCAAAGAAATCTAAGAAATACCATGATCATTTTACTACATCTGTGGGATATTCTGGAAAGGAATGAGGTTCTCAACGCTCTAACCCGAGATCTCTGTCTCCATCCGTGACAAGTGTTGGAAGTGTTGAAAGTCCTGAACCAAGATGCAAATATTGCAATAAATTGCATTTTGGTGAATGCCACATAAGAAGCAGAGCTTGTTTCAGGTGTGGTTCTTTTGACCACTATCCCAGAGATTGTCCGAAAAAACCTGAAAAAGATACTGTTTAGAGCTCTAGGTCGAGCAACCCCGCCTTAAAAGGTAGACCACCCTGACACCCTGGAAATGCTGGTGGTAATTGAAGTGCTACGAAAGATTCAATAGTTAAATCTGAAGCAAGAGCACCAGCAAGGACATATGCTATACGTGCAAGAGAGGATGCCTCTGCATCAGACGTCATTACTGGTACATTTTCTCTTCTAGATACTGATATTACTGCTTTGATTGATCCTTGTTCAACACATTCATACATATACACAAATTTAGTGTCTGTTAAAAGTTTACCTGTTGAGTTCACTGAATTTATGGTTAAAGCTTTAAACCTTCTAGGCCAGTATGTTATGGTGGATAAAGTTTGTAAAAACTATCCGTTGATAGTAAATGGTTATTGTTTCTCGACTGATTTGATGCTACTATCTTTTGATGAATTCGATGTAATTTTGGGTATGGACTGGCTAACTCAACATGATGCAGTGGTGAATTGTAAACAAAAATACATTATGTTGAAATGTCAGAATGGTGAATTACTTCATATTGAATCTGATAAACTGGATGTGTTGTCTAATGTAATCTCAGCTAATCAGCACTGAAATATATCAGAAAAGGGTATGACGCTTATCTTGCATATGTGTTGGACACTAAAGTATCTGAGTCGAAGATTAAGTTAGTTCCGATTATTTTTGAGTTTTTTTTTATGTATTCTCAGAAGAATTACTCGGATTACCGCCAGTCAGAGAGGTGGAATTTTTTATAGATCTTGTTCCGAGGACAACTCTAATATCTATAGGTCCTTACAGAATGACTTCTATAGAATTGAAAGAGTTGAAAGCATAGTTGCAAGAACTTACTAACAGAGGATTTGCACAACCTACTCATTCACCTTGGGATGCACCAGCTTTGTTTGTAAAGAAGAAAGATAGATCGTTGAGGCTGTGTAATCATTATAGGCAACTCAACAAGGTTACAATCGAGAACAAGTATCCACTGCCTCGAATTAATGACTTGTTTGATCAGCTGAAAGGTGCCACTATGTTCTCTAAAATAGATCCCTGTTCCAATTACTATCAGCTACATGTAAAAGACTCCAATGTACATAAAACAACTTTTAGAACCAGGCACGGACACTATGAGTTTCTTGTGATGTCGTTTGGTCTGACTAATGCACCTGTAGTATTCATGGATTAAATGAATAGAATTTTTAGACCGTATTTAGACAAATTTGTGGTGGTGTTTGTTGATGATATTAGAGTATACTCCCGAAATGAAAATAAACATGCTGATTATTTGAGAATTTTGTTGGAAACTCTGCGTGAGAAACAATTATATGCCAAATTCAGTAAATCTGAATTTTGGCTTCAGGAAGTTGGTTTTCTTGGACATATAGTGTCTGCTGAAGGTATCAGGGTAGATCCGAATAAAATCTCAACAATTGTTAATTGGAAACCACCTAAAAATGTGTCTGAAGTCAGATGTTTTCTGGGATTATCCGGTTATTATCGGAGATTTGTACAAAGTTTCTAGATGATAGCCTCTCCAATGACTCGTCTATTGAAAAAGGATGTAAAATTCGAGTGGTGTGGTAAATGTCAGCAAAGCTTTGACATATTGAGAGCCTTGTTGACTGAACCACCCATACTAGTTTAGCCCAAATTGGGTAAGAATTTATAGTGATACATCGTTGAATGGTTTAGGCTGTGTTTTAGTGCAAGAAGGTAAAGTAATAGCCTATGCTTCTAGACAGCTAAAAACACATGAAAAAAAATTACCTGATACATGATTTAGAATTGGCAACCATTGTATTGGCTTTGAAAATTTGGCGACACTATTTGTTTAGTGAGAAATGTCATATATTTATTGATCATAAAAGTTTAAAGTATTTGATGTCAGAAAAGGATTTGAATCTGAGACAGTGCAGGTGGCTTGAACTGTTAAAAGATTATGATTTCGTTATTGATTATCATCCGGGAAAAGCTAATGTGGTTGTAGATGCTCTGAGCAGAAAATCCCTATTTGCCTTGCAAGTAATGAACACCCGGTTGTTGTTATCTAATAATGGTTCAATCATAGCTAAGTTAAAAGTTAGACCGATGTTTTTGCAGTAGATTTTCGAAGCTCAGAAAAATGATGATGAATTACGAGCTAAACGGGTATAATGTGAATCAAATTTTGATTTAGAATTTCAGATTGGGTTCGATGATTGTCTATTATTCAGAGGCAGAATATGTGTACTGAGGAATTCAGAACTTGTACAAAAGTTTTTGAACAAAGCTTATAATGGTATTATGTCTGTACATACGAGAAGTAACAAAATGTATAATGGTTTGAAAAAGATTCATTGGTGGCCAGGAATGAAACGTGATATTTTTGAATTTGTATCTAAATGTTTCATTTCTCAGCAAGTTAAACCTAAACACTAGGTGCCTTCGAGATTATTACAGCCAGTTACGATACTAGAATAGAAATAGGAAAGAGTTACTATGGATTTTGTATCAGGATTACCCCTATCTCCGGAAAAGAAAGATGTCATTTGGGTAATCGTCGACCGATTAACAAAGTCTGCATACTTTATTCCAGTATGTATGAATTTCTCCCTGGATAGATTGACTGAATTATATGTTTCCAAGATTGTCAGTCTACATGGAGTGCCTGTTTCCATTATTTTAGACAGAGATCCCTGGTTTACATCTCGATTCTAGAATAAATTGCAAGAAGCACTGGGTATATAGTTACATTTTAGTATTTCATTTCATCCTTAGACTGATGGTCAATCTAAACGTGTAATTCAGATTTTAGAGGATATGTTTCGGTGTTGTGTTTTGGAATTCGAAGGTAACTGTGAAAAATACCTACCTTTGATTGAATTTGAATAGAATAATAGTTATTAGTTGAGCATTAAAATGGCACCATATGAGGCTCTTATAGTCGTAAATGTAGAACTCTGTTATACTGGATAGAACTCAGTGAGAAAAAGATACATGGAGTTGATTTAATTTGTGAAACTGAAGAAAAAGTGAATGTAATTCGGGATAGTTTAAAAGCACCCTCTGACCGTCAAAAGTCTTATGCCAATATTAAATGAAAGGAGATAGAATTTCGAGTTGGATACAATATATTTTTGAAAGTATCACCTTGGAAAAAAATTCTCTGGTTTGGCCGTAAAGGAGAACTGAGTCCACGGTTCATTGGGCCATACAAGATTATTGAGAGAATCGGACCTGTTACTTACTGACTGGCATTACAACCAGAGCTTGACAGAATTCATAATGTTTTCCACGTGTCTATGTTACGACAGCATCAGTCAGATCCTTCACATGTTATATCTCTGATAGAAGTACAAATTCAACTTGACATGACTTAAAGTGAGGAACCAATTAAAATTTTAGCGCGTGAGATCAAAGAGTTAAGAAACAAAAAGATGGCTTTAGTAAAAGTTCTCTGGTAATGACATGGTATAGAAGAGGCTACGTGGTAATCAGAGGAAACTATGAGAAAGTAATACCCGAACCTCTTCACTGGCAAGATTTTCGAGGACGAAAATTCTTTAAGGGGGAGAGTTGTAATAGCCCATTTTCAATGAAATTGAAACAGTGGTTTCAGGACCACAGATCCGAGTCAAAAAGAAAATTTATTTAAATAATATTGCATGGTTTGCATTATGATAGGGAAGACGTATGAAAATTTCAATAAGAAAATTTTACCGATTTTATGTTTAATTATGGAAAGGACCAAATTGCATAAAATGAAAAAGTTCAATTCTAGTAGCTATAAGTATCAAATAGCTACGAAATTCAAAATTTTAGGTCCTTATATGGTAATTAGACCATTAAGAAAAGTTAGTAGATATTTTTGGTGAATCATCCATGGAAAATTAGAAAAAGAAAATGACTAAATTGGAAAGTGGAAAAAATAAAAGATGATGATTAAATTAAATAGAAATATCATCTTATTTTATATCATCTTCCCCAAATTAAGAAATGGAAACCCTAAGAAAGAGAAAAGTGTCCAAGCAAGCTTAATTAGCTCACTTGGGTAAGCATTCTTGTCCCGATTTTAGTAATTTTTATATTTCCGAGATTGGAATAGCTCAATCTATCTATTTTGGGGATCAATTTGTAAAGATATCAAAGTATATAAAATTTTATATGGATGTGAATGCTGAAATTTTGAAATTTATGGTAGAAAATGAAAGGTTGTTGATAGAAAATTGTAAAATGAAATTTTAATTTAGGGAGTAAATTATAAAGATGTAAATTTTATAGAAAATTTCAAATTTTTATGAAATATATGTGTTGTAATTGTTATATGTACCAATCAATTACGCTTGGAATAAGGATTAAATTGTATGAATTTCATTTTTCGAGCCTAGGGACAAAATCGTCATTTATGAAAATTATAGGGGTAAAATGGTAATTTCGCCTAGGATGTGAATTGAATTAAATTGAGTTTGAAATGGATTAAATTGACATTAAATTCATTTATATTGATCCAAAAAGATCTCATATTGAGTTGGATCGAGGAAAACAAAAAAGTATCAGATTAGTAGATCCTTGTATACAAACGTTTATCAAGGTAAGTTTGTTTAACTAAATTGTCTATATTTATATGCTTGAATTGAATGTATTTATGTGAATCGTATAAATGTTATAAATATATGAAATGATCAAATATCCAACAATGCCCAAAAAATGTCAAATTTCATTTGAATAAATGAAAATCGATGGATACATGATTTCCTGTATTGGTTGTGGTTTTGCATATGTTGCAGACATACCATAGCTCAAAAGAGCATCCCGTATAAGGTTCTTGCAAGCTTCTCGTTATAGCTCTTCGGTGCATCTCAATAGGTTGTGATCCTATATTTGTTGTGGACACACCATAGCTCTTATGAGCATCCCGATTATAGGCTCTTCATGAGCTTCCTGTTAAATTGGCTCATTGTGAGCTTCTCGATAATGGTCGCTTGAACTTCCTGATATATGGCTATCTGGAGCTTCCCATTACATGGCTCTTTGTGAGCTTTTCGAGAGGCTCTTTGTGCTTCCTGATATGGTTCTTTGTGAACTTCCCGATTATGGCTCTTATGAGCTTCCCGTTATATAGCCTGGATAAGCTTCCCGTTATATTGCCTGGATAAGCTTCCTGATAGGCTCTTTGTGGGCTTCCTGAAATGGCTTTGTGTGAGCTTCCCGTTACAAGGCTCTAGAGTGTGCTTCTCGATTATGTGCTCTAAAGAGTACCCTCCGTATATAAATTGACGAATCATTGATAAGTACATCTTGTCTGTACTACTTGAGTATCCATTGATATTTCAATTATTCAATGGAAAAAACTTTTGATATGATGAAATATCAGAATTAAATGAATTATATCTTGAATATCCCTGAATTACCTGGAATTGGTTTAATGATGAGCTCATCTATATTTTCTTGATGATTATATAAAATTTCATGACTAACTTGTTTGGTGAGAGCATGTGTCTAGGCAGTTAACTGCATAGTTGGATGTATATATGTATGCTTGCTTTAATTGAATATGACTTGAAAGTTAATTTCCTGTTATACGAACTTACTAAGCATATGAAATGCTTACTCGGTTTTCTTTCCTTTATTTTATAGTGCTTAGAATCTCGTAAAGGATAGAATCAGTCGGAGGACCATCACACTATCCTCAAGCTTGTTTTGGTATAAATAGGAGACTTACTTTGGTATAATGGCATTTATAGGCTAATGGTAACAAGTAAGAGTATATAAATGTTTTGGTTGTAATTAGCCATTAGAATGGCTAGTGATAACATAGTTTATAAATTTATGCATGAAGTTATATTATGTTTGGTATGTGAGTATGCATAAATTAGTAACTTAGATATAATTAAACTTGAGTATGTATATGATCGGAAAAGAGCAAGATGAATACTTGAAAGTATGAGCAAACACGTCATGTATAAAACTTGAATAATAGCTTGATTTATATGTCTTGGATTGGTTGGTAAACATATATAAATGTTGTTGTAGGTTGAAGGAAAATTTGGGTGAGAAATAAGGTTTGGGAAACGGCCTTATTTTGTCTATACAGGTAGGCAAATGGGCATGCGTCTTAACCGTGTGTGACACACGGCCATGTGCAGAGGCGTGTGGTTTGGCCGTGTGTCTCCTGCATCCTTAAAATTTAGAAATAGAATACTCGGAATTGATCACACGGGTGTGTGTCATGGCCGTGTGAAACTTGCACTTAATTTTCAAAAATTAAATTAACCACACGCCCCAACACATGGGCATGTGGCTGACCATGTGACCTATGTCAAAGAGTTACATGGGTATAGAAACGGGCTAGGACATGGCCGTGTACTTCACTTTAAATGCCCACACAGCCGGAGACATGGTCCTGTTATTGGTCGTGTGAGCCATACGGCCTGGCCACACAGGTGTGTGTCCCCTATACCTAAGAAAAATTTTGAGATTTCACGAAAAAATTTTTGTGATTCCGATTTTGTCCTGACTCAATTCTAGTATGTATTTTGGGCCTCGAGGACCTATATGAGGGACATTATGATTGATTGTTATTGATTTTTAGAAATGAATAGAAAATAACATGAATTATCTAAAATTGAACTGTAAACTTTGGTAATGCTCCGTAACCCTGTTCCAGCGATGGATACGGGTTAAGGGTGTTACAAACCAAGTAATGCTAATGAGAGGATAACATTTACCCATGTCTTGGGCCATGAATTCCACAGTTCTGAATGATGCTACATACTGTAGAAGTTATACACCCAACGCACCAGCTTTCAGTTACTTATCTATTCGAACTCATGCTTTTACTTACATAAAAGTGTACGGGTCACGCAAACATAGCCCGCCATCAATTCAAGATTTAAGTATGATATGCTATGAAGTCACAAAATATTAAATCCATAAACTGATTTAGGATCTATTCTACTTGGGTCCTATCCAATGTACTGTTAGTCTAGTTAGTCATATCTATGTCTCTAACTTCTGTGAGTCATCTGCTCTAATGCCCTAGACAAGGCATCTCCCCATTTGCACTTGATAGATGACATACTAATCTTTCAATCGGTTTTCTCATTTCCAGTTAGACTAAGGATATGTTTAGGTTCCTCTACTAATAAAAGTTTTCTTTTCGTATCATGATACGGCCACGTAATACCGCTTAGTATTAGTTAAACATTACACAACCAATGAACATCATTTGCTTCCTTTTTGCTTTGTGTGCAAAAACTATTTGAGAACAATTTATACAAAGTATATTGATTTAATTAATGAATTTATTTTATTAACCACTTTATTCAAAAAAATTACAAGTGCATATAGACAAAAATACTATACTCAAGGCACCAGATCCAACAAGTTTAAGCCTATAGAATTAACTTACTAATTTCCTTGAGGCAAAATCCTAGGAGGCATGGTAATTTGAAAATGATTTGGGAAAATTCTTGTTCGACTGTTTGAGCCTTTCAAGCCAACCTTAGTAAATAGTTATCCTTTGAAACCCTAATTTAAGCTATATGGCCTGGTTTTCTTTTGAGCATTACATTAATGAACCTTCCCTTCATTAATATTTATCTCTACTTGTCCCAAATCTTAGACTCAGTTCATCTAGAATATTTTTGTGATTAAGTTTGGGGGAGTTAGAAGGAAGTACTAGAATGCTCAAGAACAAAATGTTGTGTTGTATGCTCAAGAAAACATCTTGGTATCCTAAAATAATTCAGTCTTTGAAAAAAGATGTACAGAGAACATTTGTGCTCAAACTTAGAAGATTTGATGTTCTTAGGGATAATTGTTTTTGGAAGGTCCAAGGTCAGTTGAGTATAAAGTTTTAGCCTAAAAATTATATATATTTTTCCTACCTTGAACCAAGCCATGTTACAACCATATTAAAGACTTATTGATTTAGATTTTTGTGCCGACTACATTAGTGGAGATGAATTACTGAGTTTAACATATGAAGGCATAATTAAATTTTAGGATTGCTACTTAGTTTAATAGAGGGAAATAAAATTTGATTGGGAAAAACTTAGTCCACATTTGTTAAGGGAAGGTATTTAGTACATATTTTTGTTAACATATTGATATTTGACAATAATAGTGTTATATGTACTGTAGTTGCATGTTTCCAAATTTTTTATTTTTGAGCATAATTTTGTTAAGCACATGTCTATGACAAGGATTGATTTCGTTTGTAGGGATTTTTGCAAAAGTGACTCCTTGAGTTCTAATGAAAGTTAGCATTACTCGGGACGAGTAATGAATTAAGTTTGGGGGTGTGATAACTCAGAATTAGAATTATATAGACTTTTATTGCACCTTTTGACTAATAATTCATGAAAATTATGAATATTTTAACAGCAAATTTTTTAGTTTTATTACAAATTTTTAAAGTAGGACAAAACTAAAGATAAATTTGTAATCTTACTTATTTACATGCTAATTTGACATATTTTTTCCAATTTGACGTTGTTTGGAGCAATAAGAGAAAAGTTAGTCCTGAAGCTCACCTATTCAATGTTCGATGTTGTGCAGCAAATGCCATGCAAACATGGGTTAATTGTTGATCAGCATGGGACATTCTAAAATTATTTATTGGACTTCCGAATTCAATTTGACCCAGCTCGTAATTAGATCACTGAAATGGACAAGCCCATTGCTTAATTTGAAGCCCAAATCATCTCTTAGAAAAGGAAAGAACCTAATTTGGCTATGGAATCCTAGTCGTCCATAAAATAATTAAATTAGACACCCAAGACTTGTTGAAAAATAAAAAATCAACCACAAAAACTTCCCCATATGACTGTTCATCTACTTCCCATGAATCAACTTGGACTAGCTAAATTTAGCAAAGTAATACACCTTCCTTTCTCAACTTAAGGGGCCAACCATGAATGAGAGTAAAAAGGGGATTGACATGTTATTTTTAGTAAAATCAAAGGGATTTTAACGCCCCAAAAATCCTGAAATCCCAAATTTTTTTTTTCGATTGTGATAAAAAAATGTGCTAGGTATTTTCAGTTAAGCAGGTGATAGTAGGTCTTGGCTAAGGTTTAAGTTCGAACTTAGGGGAAAAGAAAATTATGCGTTAACAATTAAAATGATCTTGTTGGCAAGTAGTTGGGCTTTTAAATAAAGATAGGGGAAAATGGCATCAAAAAGCTTTGTGGTGGAGTGGCTAAGTGACGCCACATAGAGTGTAGAGAGGTGGCGTTAGTAGCTAGCAAGGAGATCCAAGGTTCGAATCCTAGCTTAGTATTTTTAGAAGTTTAATTTTGGCCTTCTAGAAGATGAGAAGTGGCGTGAAGATGGACTCCAAGGGGAGTGTTCAGAAGAGAAATTTGAGGAAAGGATCAAGGGGTTATCAGGGAGAAAAATGAGGAGATGAGAAGGGGGAAGTGATGGAGCCGAATGGAGAATTGAGGGTCAGACAATTCAACTATAGGGGATATAAATAGGTGCCGAATGCAAGGTTGCCAGGCTAATGCCGAAATCTCTCTCACTTGTTGTCGGAAACCCTTTTCTCTTCAAAATCCAAAAAGCTGAAAACCTTTGTTTCTTTCTTTCTTTTCTTGTGCCGATTTTTTTCTTCTTCTACTCTTCTTCTTTAATTTGTGCCAAATAAACTTTATTCACCATACTAAGCTTGAAAGCCAAATCTCCCAAAGGACGAATACTCTTTGGCCTAATACTCTTGGTGTAATTACTACTCCTTCTACTTCGATCAAATCTAGTGTAAGTGTTGTTCTCCAAATCGATTTTGCTAAGAATCTATTACACTGTTCTTTCCTCACTCTTTCTAATCAACTATGGTAGGGAATTAGTATCGGATCTCAGATCTTAGCTCTCTACCAAAATTGCTCCTTAGGTTCTTGCTGTTTTGGTAAGTATTCCTCTTCCATTGGCTAAGGTGGTTGAATATTCATAGTTAAGGTAAGGGGACTTGTTTTGGATACGAGTCACAGATTATTTTGGTTTTAATAGTTAAGATTGGTGCAGATCTAGGAGTTGATCGTGGTTAGTGATTTAAGAAGGGGCTATATGTATTAAGCATTTGAGTAATTGAAGGGTGATATCAATTGTTGGTTGGTGACTAAGAGAATCGTAGCACGCTTGCTTACCAGGTCTGTACATACACTGGACAAACACAATGAATCGCCAAAAGTAGAAATGCCGAAATTCTGAAAAGCTAAAATGCCAAAATTTAGGCTACGGTAGTCTTGCGAGTGTGCGAACACTCGTAAAGAGGACACCGATAGGTTGTCTGTGGCCCATGCGCGATTCTATGGACTTGGGTTGTGAATTGGCCAACTGGGCCAGAATAAACTTAATGGGCCTGACGGGCTGTTGGACCCATAGTAGAAAAAAATTGATAATTGATGCTATGTGATAGAAATTCGTATGTGAGCATGTGTAATAATGTGATTTGGGCCTAATGGGCCATATACAGGTGATTTGGGCCTAATGAGCCATATGAATGTGATTTGGCCTAGTGGGCCATATGTAGGCATGTGGGTTTGACTGGGCTTTGTGAGGGGTTTTGGGCCTAGTATATGATGACTACATAAAACTTAATTAATTAATTGTGACTATGGACAAGTCAAAAGGGTAAGGTGTGGCAACGGGTATATGCATGTCTAGGATTGGATCTAGGGAGAGCTTGGTACTTAAGCGGTCTTAATGACTCACCTCCTCTTCTCTGGAATCCTACCTGGTGCATAGTATTCATTCATCTTAGCTCACGGGATTTGTAAACGGGCCAAGGTAAGTGAAAACCGTAAAGAAAGGGAAAATTTTTGAAATGCCCCTAACGACAAAAATAACCAAAATACCCCTAGGCATTGAATGTGAGTTTTATGGATGTGACATGCATACATATGATATTCTGCTTAGGTTACATATGGGTTGAGAATTTTGGAACGGATGAAGTATATGAAGATCGCATGGTTGCTTGATAACTGTGGATCCACCGAAGGTTTTTTAAGCCCATTATATGTTTAGCAACTTGCTGCAATGAAGGTAGTTCCGCAACCGGGCTACCATTGAATTGTATCAGTTGGGTGGGTTGATATTTATATCCCCACATGAAGTGTACCAGGGGATGGAGCTGAAGTGTAGCGGATGGATGATTGGGGTGGGTTGCATTGCACTACATTGCATGTGTGATTTTATTATGATTGATGAATGCTTGCTGCTCGACGAGGGTGTACACACTGAGTTTGCGAAAACTCACCCCCTCCTTTATTTTTCTCAGGTAATGCTCAATAGGAGGTTCGATGTCTAGAGGGACTCTGGGTGGCCAGTTAGCAAGACAACTTGGACTTGGATTTGTTTTAAAAGCATATAAGTTCCTAGTTTATTAAGTAATTTTTAGTCTAGATTGTAATAAGGGTATTTGGATTATTTTTTTCATACGTTGTAATTATGAGAAATTGAATATGGGTTTCCTAAATCATAGTATGTTTTTTACGTTTCCGCAACTAAATTTTAAAATGATAGATTTTCACAAATCATAAGTAATAAGTTTTTGCACTTGAAAGGAGAGTTTTTATAAGTTTATAAGGTTTCAAATTTTAAAGAAGGGTTTTAAATGAAAACAAGGTTTTCGCTAAAACACTTCAATGTGACGCTCTAGATTCGACCATAACGTCCAAGTCAAGTTTGGGGTGTTACATTTAGTGGTATCAGAGCTCAAGTTGCAAAACTCGGGCTATGAAGTGGGCCTTATTATTATTTGGTTTCTTTTTCTATTTAAAAAAAAAGTATTTTTGGGTCACAATGTTTTGGAAAAAGGGAAATCTTGCTGAGAGGCACACCGAGCCTCCGACGTCGAACCAAGTAAGTTCTTTTGTTCTTAAACTTGTTTAAATTGTTATGCAGTAGGTAGATAGAGGGCTACTTTAGATTATTTTGTTGGAATGGAACTGAATCTCGTAGGATCTTGAAACTGTAGAGGATTTTCGAAAACAATCTTCTCTTTAAATACTTTCATAAAACATCGGTTTAATTATTGAAACTAACTAAATATTCATAAAAATTTCTAATCCAGATAATACGAGAATCGACGATGAGTGCTAGAAGAGGTACAAAAGGACGTGGCTGAGGCCGCAAAAGTGTTAGGGCTGAATCATCGGCATCGGGCCATATGCCTGATGTTGGAGTAGAAGAGGCTTTGGCCTTACCTGTGGCTGGGAATGGACCGTATGATTGGAAAGGATTTTGGAAAGGATCGCTGGGCTCAATAATAGCACTGGAAATCGGGGGTCCATCCCGGAGTGAATTCGTTCGAATGGGGCTGAGATCTTTAATGGCGTGGCTAGCGTGGCTCCTAACGTGGCAGAATATTGCTTAGAGGCCACTGAAAGGATAATGGAGGACTTGAACTGCTCACCGAAACAAAAGCTGAAGGGGGTAGTGTCACTGCTTAGGGAAGAAGCCTACGAGTGGTGGTTGACAGTGAAAGAGGGCACCCAACCGGAGTGGGTCACTTGGGAGTTTTTCAAATTTGCATTCTAAGGGAAGTATGTGGGTGCAAGCTATATGGATGCTAGAAGGAAGGAGTTCCTGAACTTGACCCAAGGAAACAAATCGGTGGCGGAGTATGAAGTGGAGTTTCTACGCCTTAGTAAGTATGCAAGGGTCATGGTGGCAACGGACTATGAGCGTTGCGTTAGGTTTAAGGATAGACTTAGAGATAGCCTCAGGGTATTAATAGCTCCATAAATGGAGCTAGTTTTCTCAGAGTTGGTGGAGAAAAAAAAGATAGCGAAGGAGGTAAAGCGCACTGAGCACTTAAATCGAGAAAAAAAAGGGTTAAGAATAAGAGGGAGGCTGAGACTCCGAGTGTTGGACAGAGGCCTAGGGCTAGGGCCAGAAACGATGGGCCAGTTAGAGCAGGGCCCCCTGCTGTTAATCCAGGGGTGCCACCTTGTGCTTTTTGTGGGAAAGGTCATGTAGGCGAGTGCTGGAAGAGGACGGGTGCTTGTCCAACGTGTGGATCCTTGGAGCATAAGATCAAGAATTGCCCTAAAATGCCAGCTCAGGTGCCGGTCATGGGTCGAGGTGGTGCACCGCCACCAAAGGGTGGTCAGCTGCCGCCAAGAGGTCATGGGCAGGCTAGAGGCGGTAACAAAAATGGACACAGACGTGGAGCACTAGGCAGAAATGCAGTCCCTGCTGAGGCGAGACAGCTAGCTTTGGTTTATGCTGTTCGTCGCCGAGAAGACGGGGATGCCCTAAATGTGATAACGGGTATGTTCTTTATATATGAGTTACCTTGCACAGCATTGATTGATATTGGATCGATCCATTCATATGGTGCATGCAATATGACTGAATCTTTGGGTGATATGTTTGAAATTACTACAAATGAGACGACTGTGATAAGTCCATTAGGTCAGTCAGTAGGAGTGAATAAGTTGTTTAGGGAGGTACCCTTAGTAGTCAAAGGAGTTACCTTTTCAGCGGATTTAATGGAGCTGCTGTTTATCGAATTCAACTTAATCTTAGGTATGGATAGGTTGGTGAAGCACCGAGCCACCTTGGATTGCGCTACAAAGCGAATGGTGTTAAGAATGGTGGAGGATAAGGAAGTAGTGGTGATTGGTGAACGTCGAAATTATTTGTCAAATGTGATTTCAGTGTTGAAGGCTGAGAAGTTAGTACGAAAGGGATGCGAAGCCTATTTGGCTTATAATAGTAATACGGAGGCTAAGAGCCTTGCTGATAGGGAGTTGAGAACAGTTAAGGAATTTTTGGATCTCTTTCCCGTGGAGTTGCATCGGTTGCCACCCAGTAGGGAAGTAGAATTTAGAATCGAATTGTTACTTGGGACGACTCCGGTGTCTATCGCTCCTTATCAGATGGCACCAAAGGAGTTGGTGGAACTTAAGGCACAGATTTAGGAATTGTTGGATCGAGGATTCATACGACCAAGTGTGTCTCCATTGGGAGCACCGATGTTATTCGTGAAGAAGAAGGATGGAACCGTGAAAATTTGTATTGACTATCGACAATTAAACAAGTTAACTGCTAAAAACAAGTACCCTCTGCCGAGAATCGATGATCTTTTTTATCAGTTTAGGGGAGCATCCATTTTCTTGAAGATTGATCTGCGTTCAAGATATCACCAATTGAGGGTTAAGGAAGCAGATGTCCACAAGACAGCTTTCAGAACTCGTTATGGGCACTACGAGTTCTTGGTGATGCCATTCGGGCTGACGAATGTACTTGCCGCTTTCATGGATCTCATGAATCGGGTTTTCCAACCCTACTTGGATCGGCTTGTGGTAGTCTTTATAGATGACATTTTGGTGTACTTAAAAGATGAGGATGAGCATGATGCACACTTAAGGATTGTGTTGCAGACTTTGAGGGAGAAGTAGTTGTATGCCAAATTTAGTAAGTGTGAATTCTTGCTAAGGGAGGTTACTTTTCTAGGACATGTGGTGTCAGCCGAGGGGATTAAGGTGGATCTTCAAAAAATTGAAGCGGTGTTAGACTGGAAAACACCCAAGTCGATATCAAAAATTCAAAGTTTTCTAGGCTTGGCAGGATACTATAGGCGTTTGTTGAGGGTTTTTCAGTAATTGCTGCACCCTTAACTAAGTTGTTGAGGAAGGGTATACCATTTGTTTGGATGGATAAGTAGCAAGAGAGTTTTGGAAAACTTAAGAAAGTTTTAACTGAGGCCCCTGTGTTGATTCAACCAGTGCCTGGGAAGGTGTTTACAGTTTGTAGTGACACGTCGCATGTAGGCTTGGGATGTGTATTGATGCAAGATGGGAAGGTAGTTGTGTATGTGTCACAGAAACTTAAGACTCACGAAGTGAATTACCCAACCCATGATTTGGAGCTAGTTGCGGTGGTGTTCGCGCTTAAAATATGGAGGCATTACTTATATGGGGAGAAGTGTATAATTTATTCAGACCATAAGAGTTTGAAGTACCTCCTTACCCAAAAGGAGCTAAACCTTAGGCAGCGTAGGTTGGTGGAATTATTGAAGGATTATGATTGTACGATTTAATACCACCCTAGTCGTAGGGTTAAGTTGGACTTGAGGGCTATGCTCACCCATTTAAGTTTGTTGGATGATGGTAGCTTGTTAGCTGAGCTTCAAGTAAAACTGATGTGGGTCGAGCAAATAAGGAGTAAGAAATTGATGGATGAAACCTTAGGTGCTCATTTTAAGCAAGTAGGGAATGGTGAGACATCGGAATTTGGGTTGAATAGTGAAGGGGTGTTGTGTTTCTGTGGGAGAATGTGTATGCCTAAAGACAATTAGCTAATGCAGTCTATTCTGCGGGAAGCACATAGCAGTCTCTATGCTATGTATCCTAGCAGAAACAAGATGTATCGGAATTTGCGTGAGCTTTATTGGTGGCTTGGACTTAAGCATGAGGTTATGGAGTTCGTAGGAAAATGCTTGGTTTGTCAAAAGGTGAAGGTAGAGCATTAGTTGCCTTCAGGATTGCTTCAACTAGTAAATATTCCACTCTAGAAGTGGGAAAGGATCTCAATGGACTTTGTTAGTAGGCTACCCTTGACGCCTACTAAGAAAGACCCGATATGAGTTATAGTGGATTGATTAACCAAGTCTGCCCATTTCGTACCGGTTCGCACCGATTACTCATTACAAAAGTTGGCTAAGCTGTATGTGGCGGAGATTGTAAGATTGCATGGAGTGCCGGTATCCATAATATCTGATAGAGACCCATGTTTCACTTCGCAATTTTGGAAGAAGCTGCATGAGGCGCTGGGTACTAGGTTGAACTTCAGTACGACATTCCACCCTCAAACTGATGGACACTTGGAAAGGGTGATCCCAGTACTAGAAGATATGTTGAGGGGATGTGTGATTGAGTTCCGAGGTAGCTGGGAGGACTTTTTGCCGTTATCCGAATTCGCAAACAATAATAGCTATCAAGCAGGCATTGGGATGTCTCCATATAAAGCACTATATGGGCAAAGGTGTCGAACTCCAACATGTTGGACGGAGTTGGGCGATCGAAAAGTTTTGGGCCCTAAGTTATTAGCAGATACTGAGGATAAGGTGAAGTTGATTTGGGATCGATTGAAGGAGGCCTTAGATAGGCAAAAGTCGTATGTTGACCTTAAACGACGAGAGATAGAGTATGCAGTGGGGGACTTAGTTTTTCTTAAGGTCTCCCCATGAAAGAAGGTATTAGGGTTTGGATGGAAGGAAAAGCTGAGCCCAAGGTTCATTGGGCCGTATCGGGTTGTAAGGCGGATTGAGCCAGTCGCTTACCAGCTGGAATTACCTTCTGGACTAAGCCAGATCCACGACGTGTTTCATGTTTCCATGCTAAAGCGGTACCGCTCGAATCCTTCATATGTCGTGGTGATTGAAGAGATCGAGGTCAGGCCAGACCTAACTTTCGAGGAAGAGCCCATACAAATAATTGGTCGAGATGTCAAAGAACTGAGAAGGAAGTTCGTTCCATTAGTCAAAGTGCTTTGGCGGAATCACAAGGCCGAAGAGGCTACTTGGGAACCTGAGGAAGCGACGCGACGTCAATATCCTCAACTGTTTGAATCAAGTAAAATTTCGAGGATGAATTTTTTTAGGGGGTAGAGTTGTAACGCCCCAAAATCCAAAAATATTGAATTTTCTTTTTTTTCGGTTCTGATAAAAAATGTGCTAGGTATTTTCAGTTAAGTAGGTAATAGTAGGTCTTGGCTAAGGTTTAAGTTCAAACTTAGGGGAAAAGAAAATTATGCGTTAATAATTAAAAGGATCTTGTTGGAAAGTAGTTGAGCATTTAAATAAAGATAGGGGAAAATGGCATCAAAAAGCCTTGTGGTGTAGTGGCTAAGTGATGCCACTTAGAGTGTAGGGAGGTGGTGTTAGTAGCTAGCAAGGAGATCCAAGGTTCGAATCCTAGCTTAGTATTTTTAGAAGTTTAATTTTTGCCTTCTAAAAGATGGGAAGTGGCGTGAAGATGGACTCCAAGGGGAGTGTTCAGAAGAGAAATTTGAGGAAAGGATCAATGCATTATGAAGGTGAAAAACGAGGAGATGCGAAAGGGGAAGTGATGGAGCCGAATGTGGAATTGAGGGTCAGGAAATTCGGCTAAAAGGGGCTATAAATAGGTGTCGAATGCAAGGTTGCCAGGCTAATGCCGAAATCTCTCTCACTTGTTATCAGAAACCCTTTTCTCTTCAAGATCCAAAAAGCCGAAAACCTTGGTTTCTTTCTTTCTTTTCTTGTGCCGATTTTTTATTCTTCTTCTACTCTTCTTCTTTAATCTGTGCCAAATAAACTTTATTAACCATACTAAGCTTGAATGCCGAATCTCCCAAGGGCCGAATACTCTTTGGCTGAATACTCTTGGTGTAATTACTATTCATTCTACTTCGGTCAAATCTACTGTAAGTGTTGTTCTCCCAATCGGTTTTGCTAAGAATCTATTACGCTGTGCTTTCCTCACTCTTTCTAATCAACTGTGGTAGGGAATTAGTATCAGATCTCAAATATTAGCTCTCTACTAAAATTGCTCCTTAGGTGTTTGCAGTTTTGGTAAGTATTCCTCTTCCATTGGCTAAGGTGGCCGAATGTTCATAGTTAAGGTAAGGGGACTTGTGTTGGATACGAGTCACCAATTATTTTGGTTTTAATAGTTAAGATTGGTGAAGATCTAGGAGTTGATCGTGGTTAGTGATTTAAGATGGGGCTGTTATACTTATCGCGCAAGGTAAGGTTAAGGTGAGGTTTAAGTTTAGTAAAGATATGTATGAAGCATTTGATTAATTGAAGGGTAATATCGTTTGTAGGTTGGTGACTAAGGGAATCGCAGCACACTTACTTAACAGGTGTGTACATACACTACACACACACAATGAATCGGCAAATGCCAAAATGCTGAAAAGCTGAAATGCCGAAAGTTGGGCTATGGTAGTCTTGCAAGTGCGTGAACACTTGTAAGAAGGAAACTGATAGGTTGTCTGAGGCCCATACGCGATTCCATGGACTTGGGTTGTGAATTGGCCAACGGGGCCAGAATAGGCTTAATAGGCCTGACGGGCTGTTGGGCCCATAATAGGCAAAAATTGATAATTGATGCTATGTGATAGAAATTCGTATGTGAGCATGTGTATAATGTGATTTGGGCCTAATGGGCCATATATAGGTGATTTGGGCCTAATGGGCCATATGAATGTGATTGGGCCTAGTGGGCTATATGCAGGTATGTGGATTTGACTGGGCTTTGTAAGGGTTTTGGGCCTAGTATATGATGACTACATAAAACTTAATTAATTAATAGCGACCGTGGACAAGTCAAAGGGTTAAGGTGTAACACTCCAAACCCGGTCCAGACGTTATGGCCGAATCTGACGTGCCACATAAAAGTTTTAAAATCCATGTTTCGTTTTAGTGTTTAAAAACCGACTTTTGTTAAGCTAACAAAGTGAATGGAAGCTGGGCACCAGGTAGGTATCCGAAACAGAGGAGGTGAGCCATGAAGGCTGCTTAAGTACCAAGCTCTTCGATTGGATCCAATCCTAGACATGCCTACTGCCATTGCCACACTTGGTTATAACGAGTTGAAATTTATTTAAGTGAATATTCTTGTTAAAATTGGATAATTGTGTCGTTGTGTTATTTTAAAAACGAGTTTCATTTTGAAAACGCGTCCTAAGTCTAGCCCATTAATTATCAACCAGTTTAAAGTTAATAAAAAATAAAATAATCCAGAAAAGAAATTAAAGAAAAGTTAAAATGGCTTTATTACAAACCAAAAATAAATAATAAATAAAGAAAACTTAAAGAAAACCAAATGCTTAATTAAAAGCCCAAGGGCGATCACCGTGGCCACTCTGAATCCCCTCCGGCTCCAAGTCCCCACATCATGGCTCTCCTGCAAGGCTAAGGAAAGGGGGTGAGTTTGGAAACTCAGTGTGCAACAAGCCCTTTTTAGAGCCCAAAACAATATCAACCTGCTGGGCCTTAGCCCAAGTCCAAGCTCAACATATACTGGACCGTAGCCTTTTCATATTTCATATTTCATAACACTGGGTTGAAGCCTTTACATATTTCATATTACTGGGCTGAAGCCTTCACTGTAAACGGTCTGGCCCATAGGCCAATTTCAATATCGTATGCAATGTCAACGAAAGAATGAATGCAAGCCCATTTGGGGAGACTACTCGACCCACCATCCGCTACTCTCCACCCGTACCAACCAAGCTCTCCATATGGGGAATAACTCAACCCACCCAGCCAAAACTCTCCACTGGCAGCATAGCTGCTTTATTATATAACTGGAGGCCTTGCCTCTTTTTAATAACTAGGGCATACGCCCTTTTCGGTAAATTGGGGCACAAGCCCTTTTGCACTTCCTCCATCCATATAAAAACCCAACCCAATGTATTTATGAATTCATCATGTGCATATCATATATATCGTGTGCATATCATACGTATCATGTGCATATCATACTTCTCATGTGCATATCATACATATCATGTACATCAAAATCCTATGTAACAGGTTCATAATTAAACCCTAGGGGTATAATGGTCATTTTTACCTAGGGGAAAAACAGTCATTTTCATATTATAAGGGTAATTTCGTAATCCTACTAAATATTAGGGATTTTCCATGTTCATTATCAGTTACTAACTATTCGTTTGTTTTAACCGCGAGTCTGGCCCATTTTAACGAAACCGAGTTATTGGGCTAAAAACCCCTAATGGGCCCTACATAGCCGATTTAGTCATCTAGGCCCATTTAGCCTATATTCCATATTGGTGTTACCAGTCTTAACGTGCAATTTAACAGGTTTTCATTTTCTACTAATTTTTACCCAAATGGGCCCGAAAGCCCATTGGGCCCGATTTTAGCCCCTCGAGGCCCAACTTACCGTGAGTGCTAAAAATCTTACTCTTACCTTTACCAACGTTCTGATCATCATCTTAACGAATCTAACTAACTAATGAGCGTTCGCTTGCTCACAAGTCCTCGAAATGCCAGAATTTCGGCATTTCGGCATTTATCGCTTTAAGCTATGAAAAAGGGTTCGTTACACACCTGATTTGTGATATTCCTCGATGAGATCCCCTACACGATTTCTCCTATAATCAACCACTTATTGATCAGCTCATAGTAATTAAACCAAAACGAGAACCATCTATTATCAACACTTACACATTCGGCCACCATCCATAATGGCCTTAGGATCCATACCTTTGCTGAAGTTGATGACTAGATCTAGTCACTCCAATGATTCGAGCTAATCCAAGTCGACACCACGCCTTGCTGCTCCTCTACTATATAAACCATAAAAAGATTAAAAGAAAAACCCCACAAGGCCTATACCCACATTCGGCCACCTCCCTACTCTATAGGGGTTTCGGCTTTTGTCAACAGTTACTATTTGAAATCGTTTAGAGTTTGAACACTTACCACAGTCCCCTCTTTTTGAGTCCATCTATGCTTAGAAGATAAGAGAATTGATCACCAAAAAGTGAAAAGAAAAAGAAAGGTTGCTGGTCAGTAAAGAATCGGCACCACCTAGTCTCCACAGGTTTCGGCTTTTTGCGATATTTCGGCAGTAGTGGTGGTCAGAAAGACAATAGGTGAACGAAAGGGAGTAGTGGGCTGGTTTGGAAGAAGGAAAAGGAAGAAAAGATGAATGGGAGGGAGGTAGATTCGGCTGGAAAGAAAAAAGAGAGAGAAAAGAACTACACCAAAAGGAGAAAACGGTACAACCTAGTCCCTAATCCCGAAAATCCCCAACTAAAACCCCTCTGTAGAAATTCCCTCTCTAATCCCCATTATTCGGCCAACTCTATCTCCCTCTCAAATCCCTAAAATCTCTCACCTTATCCCTTCTTAATCCATGCATTTGATTGATTCAAACTCTCCCCTAAAGAGTTCCATTCGGCTACAACTCTTGCATGCTCAAAGCATAAAAATTAGCATCCTTTTTGCCATCACAGGGAATCGATCCCAGGTCTTCCTCTATGCTCCCCACGCCACCTTTATAGCTCCCTAGTGGCGTCACTTAGCCACTTTACTAGAGGCTCTTTTTGTGATACATTTTACCCACAACTTTACATAAGGTCATCTAGCCAGTACCCCTAACTCTTAAGTCCAAAATTCAAAAATTCCATCGGGTTTTGGCCAACACATGGGCCTCCATAAGCCCATTTACATACTCAAATTATGAATTTCACAACCACATACCAAATTTTAGAAACTTTACTAAAATATCGAGAATCGCAAAAAACCCGAAAATCAGGATGTTACATAAGGAGTGGCAACGGGTATATGCATGTCTAGGATTGGATCTAGGGAGAGCTTGGTACTTAAGCAGTCTTAATGACTCACCTCCTCTTCTCTGGAATCCTATTTGGTGCATAGTATTCATCCATCTTAGCTCACGAGATTTGTTAATGGGCCAAGGTAAGTGAAAATCGTAAAGAAAGGGAAAATTATCAGAATGCCCCTAAGGGCGAAAATGACCAAAATACCCCTAGGTGTTGAATGTAAGTTTTATGGATGTGACATGCATACATATGATATTCTGCTTAGGTTGCATATGGGTTTGGAATTTTGGAATGGAGGAAGTATATGAGGATCGCATGGTTGCTTGACGACCGAGGATCCACCGAAGGCTTTTTAGGCCCATTATATGATTAGCAACTTGCTGCAATGAAGGTAGTTCCGCAACCGGGCTACCATTGAAGTGTACTGGGGGATGGAGCTGAAGTGTAGCGGATGGATTATTGGGGTGGGTTGCATTGCACTGCATTGCATGTGTGATTTTATGATGATTGATGAATGCTTGCTGCTCGACGAGGGTGTACACACTGAGTTTGCGAAAACTCACCCCCTCTTTTATTTTTCTCAGGTAATGCTTAATAGGAGGTTCGATGTCTGGAAGGACTCTGGGTGGCCAGCTAGCAAGACAACTTGGAGTTGGATTTTTTTAAAAGCATATAAGTTCCTAGTTTATTAAGTAATTTTTAGTCTGGATTGTAATAAGGACTTTCCTTTTTGTTATTATTTGGATTATTGTTTTCATGCGTTGTAATTACAAGAAGTTGAAAATAGGTTTCCTAAATCATAGTATGTTTTCTACGTTTCCACAACTAAATTTTAAAATGACAGATTTTCACAAATCATAAGTTTAAATAAGTTTCTGCGTTTGAAAAGAGAGTTTTTTTTATAATTTTATAAGGTTTCGAATTTTAAAGAAGGGTTTTCAACGAAAACAAGGTTTTCGCTAAAACACTTCAATGTGACGCGCCAGATTCAGCCATAACGTTTGAGCCGGGCATGGGGTGTTAAAGGGATCCTTACAAGTATAAATACCCCTAGCCATTCACTCATTTCATTCATCCCTCACTCACTTCTCTTCTCTCTTTTTTCTCTTTTCACTTCCTATTTTCCATTTTCTTCAATACAATTTTGCAAGGCTTTGGGAACAGCCCCATTCGACCATATTAAAAGCTTTTCAGCTTGTTTTTCATGACATGCAGCGAAGAGTGCACGAGGAGCAAAGTGAGTTGTGCCTCAAAGAACCACCAGAAACGACCTAGCATTTTTTTTTCCTTCAATCTCTTATTTGTGTTCAATTAAGGAAACATGATTACAACTCAGCTTTTTGGTTTTAATATAATCATGGTTGCTTAATTTTTTTAGTGTTAGAATGATTTAAATTTCTTAGTTTAGATTATTTAATTTTGTTAATGATGTTATGCGCCTTCGTTGCTTATTCATTCAAATAAAATCATGAACATGTTATTTGTGCATTATAAATGTAGGGCAGCAATTGAATTAATTATTAAATCAAAATTATATTGTAATTAACTTACATAATATCCGAATGGTGCATCTTTGATCTATTTATAATGAAATTAGGTTAGGTTAGTAATAATATTGAAAGAACTTTATTACCTTACATAATCCTAGGATTAATGTGATTAAACTATTTCAGTATAGAAATATTACTATTACCTAATATAATATGTTTTCTACTTATTAAAACTACTAAGTTGTTTGACATGGACATATGCTAGACTTAATAATGTAATAAATATGAGTCCTTAGACTATGCTTGAAAAGGTAACCTGGAAGTTGGAATAGACATAGAAATATACAGACTAAAGAGTTAAGCTTAAGACTTCGAGAGAAGTGAAAGAACTCGTAATTAAAACAAGGTTAATAAATAGCCGAGTTTCCATGGATTTTTTATAACATCATTACCATTGTTTAAATATTTCTCAGTTAGGAAGGAAAATTATTCTAACACATGCATGCTGTTGTAATTACTCTTAAAACTTGCATACTTATTTCTCTATTTGTTTAATTTAAATTTAAGCATACTTAAGTTAGTTTAATATAAGTAGAAATCCATCACTTTAATTTTTTTCATCACTGACTAATTTTCTTAGTAATTAATTTGCAATACTTGATTTGCACAAACAGTCCTTATGGAGACAACAACTCTTACTCGCTACTTTATTACTTGTCAATGATTGTGTATACTTGCACATCAATCAAATTATTTTTTGAGATAGTCGTGATTCAGGATTATCCTGGACGGTTAACCTGATAAATGTATATACTCAGCTCGAATGAGCAACTGGTGTGGTGTAGTTTTGTGTATTTGAGTCCGTTTACTAGGGTTCTTTGGGGGAAATGGTATAAATGAAATTTGAAATTTGAAATGTGGCGGAACAAACTTGAAATCCAAATTGAAAATTCATTGAATTGATTGAATTTTGAATGATATAACTTTTTAATTGCTAATAGCAAAGGTGATCGAATTGAACCATGTATACTTGTTAAAATTTTATGCTTGTTGATTGAATACACAATATTGATAAGTTATATGAAAGTAACATGAATTGGTATGTTAAGTTACTTGTAGCATCTAACGATCTTGGTTATAAATAGTTGCTCACCTTGTTGATGTTTTGAGTATCATGTTCTAGCCAAAGTTATATCAAACTAAGGTAGCTTTAAATGTTTAGGTAAAAGCAAGACAAGCATAGTATTGTAACACCCCTAACCCGTATCTGTCGCTGGAATAGGGTTACAAGGCATTACCAAACAATTACAGCATACAGCATACATTTCTCATACATGATCCATTATCACACAAACATTAATCATATTGTCTCTTATAAGGCTCTACGAGAACTTAAAACATACTTAAAAGAGATTCGGGACTAAACCGATAACATTTGAAAACTCTAGAAAACTCATAAAATTTTCATGCATACATGAATCACACGCCCGTGTAAACAGGCCGTGTGACACGCCCGTGTCACAGACCGTATGGAAACAGGGTATACATACTGACTTACATCACACGGCCAAAGACATGCCCATATGCCATGACCGTGTGAAATCTGAAGGGTATACTGACTTAGGTCACATGGCCGACCAGACGCCCATGTGCCAGCCTGTGTGCCATACATGGCCAATAGACACGCCCGTGTGTTTAAGCTATGTAACTCTATGACTTGTTTTAACTAGGATTTTGAGGTCATACAGTCGAGTCACATGCCCGTGTGCTCATCCGTGTGGCACGAAAATAGGCTTGATTTAAGCCATTATTCCAACCTATCATTTATGTACCTAAAAGCATTCATTTGGCATCACTTTCACATACAGTAGACAACCAAAAATGACCATTTCATGCACATTTCATGCCATTTACATTCTACTCATTTCAATACTCAAATCCACAACCAAAATCATGCCAAATCAATATGCCATAACCTTAGCTTCTATATGCATTTTCTCATCATCTTTTTAACTATTTCATGTCATAAAACATACCAAATTATAATCTTAAAACTATGCCACAACATGGCATTTTTCAAGAAATAATACACAAATTGATAATTTGCTAAATCAATTATCCATCTAACTATTACCAAAACATAAGGCATTATAGGCATCATATATCACTTATCAAACTTATGAATTAAGCCAACTTATATAGCCAAATACACACCAACATTACATCATTTCACAAGCCAATACACATGGCTAATATCATAACTCAAAACATATTATCATATCACTATCCTATACATGCCATATACCATATTTACAAAGCATCCAAAAATACCAACAAGTAGTCGATACTGTGATGACGGTTCCTGATGATCCCCGATCTTTGAGCTAGCTTCGATAATCTATAAAATAGGGGAAGAACACACAAAGTAAGCTTTAAAAGCTTAGTAAGCCATATACAAATAAAATAACCACATGAATCAACACCTTTTCCATCAGATAGGCAAACTATGAATAAGCACATATAAGTTCACAAACCTTTCCTAATGTATACATATTCAATGTCACATGTGAATTCATCAAATACTTCCCTTTTCAATACTCGTATGAATCTCGTACGTACCTGAATCACTTACCTCGTTCACATATTCTTTCTCGACTTGACTTTGCTAGTTGAACCTATCGAAATCGTTAAGGATACTCGAAAATCACATATAGCTCGTACAATGCCATATCCCAGATATGGTCTTACATGTTATCACTTATCACTGCCAATGTCCCAGACATGGTCTTACATGAAATCATAAAACAATGTCGGTGTCCCAGACATGGTCTTACACGTAATCACAATACAATGCCGATGTCCCAGACATGGTCTTACATGTAATCACATCTCAATAATCCTAATGTCATGACATTCGTATCCTATACTATTCCTAAGGTTCGTACGGGACTTTCAGATATCATAACTTTGTCGCTACTTGCTCATATTTGCTCGTTCAGTATTCATAGCAATTCAATGACAAATGAACATTTATAAATCAATTTAAAGGTATTTATTTGCATATGAACGTACCTCGTAGTTGAAATAGAAGGACTGGATCGACTATTCGATAACCTTTGATTTTCCTCGATCTAAATCCGATTTCTTTTGTTCTTGATCTACATACATTCAAATTTTACTCATTTATTCATCAAATCATTCAATTCAATCCACAAACACATATTTGGGCATTTTTATAGTTTAGCACCTAAAGTCTCAAATTTTTACAATTTAGTCCCTATTTCATAAAAACACAAATTACACCAAATTTGACAAAACTCATGCTTGGCCGAATTACCATAGTGCCCCTAACAGCCCATATTTCACATTTATTTCACATTTCAACCCCTCAATTTACACTTTTCACAAATTAATCCTTAATAGGCATTTTTACTCAAAATCACTTAATAAAACTTGTATAACTATCAACAAATATTCATTTTTCATCATCAACTATAACAGAACTCATGGACTCATCAATGGTATTTTATAAAATCACCAACAAACTCAAAAATTAGGGCATGGGCTAGCTAGTACTCAAAGCAATGATCACAGAAACATAGAAATCATTAAAAACCGAACAAATTTCATACCTCAATCAAGATGAACAAGGGTCGAATGGATGAAAGCTCAAAATCCTATTCTTTCTCTAATATTCGGTGGTCGAAGAACACAAAATAATGAGTCAAATTTTGTTTATTTGTTTTAATTAACCTTAATTTCACATTTACTAAAATACCCTTAATGCTTAATATTAAATTTCCACTAACCAAAGGCATATTTATCCATCCATAAATCAAATGGTCTAATTTCATCACAAGGACCCCACATTTAATGGATCATAACAATTTAAGCACTTTAACAATTAAAATACAACTTTTGCATTTTACGCGATTTAGTCCTTTTTTCTCAAATTGAACTATTAAGCAATAAAATTAGCTTAGAAATTTTCACACATATATATTCACATGTTGTAAACACATAAAATAATATTAAAATAATTTTTTGACCTCGAATTTGAGATCCTGAAACCACTGTTCCGATTTAGGCTAAAATCGGACTGTTACAATTTTTTTCTATTAGAACTTACTAATATTTCTAAATGCTTACACTAGTTGTTTCCTTTCCTTGCTGATCGACACCTTGTGTGTAACACCCCTAACCCGTATCCGTTGCCTGAATAGGGCTACAAGGCATTACTGATCAAATATAGCATACGATATACATTTCTCATACATGAATTCATTATCATACATATATAAACAACCAAAACATGTTATTTCATACACATTTTATGCCATTTAGAGACCATTCTCTTAACTACTCAATTCCATAGCCAAAACATACCAAATCAATATGCCAAAATCATCAAACTTACATAACTTCTAAATGCATTTTCTCATCATCTTATCATCTATTTCATGCCTCAAAACATACCATTTCATTATCTCAAAATCAAGCCATAACATACCATCTTCCAAGCAATAATATACCAATTAACATCTAGCTAGTAGAGAAATCATGAAACCATACCAAACATGCCCAAAACGTAAGACAACTTATACATCACATAATAATTATCAAACACATAATTCAAGCCAACTTAAATGGCAAAATTCACACCAAAATTTACATCATTTGCAAGCCAAATCTTATGGCTAAAATCATAACTCAAAACTTATCATCATAACACTAGCCTATACATGCAATATACCATATATACAAAGCTTCTAAAGTACCAACAAGATGATTGATAGCGTGATGACGTTTTCTCGATGATCCCCGAGACTGAGCTAGCTTCGATAATCTACAAAACAGGGAAAGAACAAACAAAGTAAGATTTAAAAGCTTAGTAAACCATATACAAATAAAATTACCAAATGATTCAACTCCATTTTCATCAAATAGGCAAACTATGACTAAGCACATATAAATTTACAAACCTTCCCAAATGTATACACATTCAATTGAATAAGTGAATTCATCAAATACTTCCCTTTTCAATATTTGTATGAATCTCATATGTACTTGAGTCGTTTAACTCATTTACACATTCTTTCTCGATTTGACTTTTCCCGTTGAACCGTTTAGAATTGTTAAGGATACTCGAAAATCACATATAGCTTGTACAATGCCATATCTCGGATATGGTCTTACATGTTATCACATATCGAAACGACTGTCCCAGACAGAGTCTTATACGAAATCATATAACGATGCCAATGTCCCAGACATGGTCTTACACGTAATCACAAGACAATGGTAATGTCCCAAACATGGTCTTACATGTAATCACATCTTGGTAATCCTAATGTCATGACATTCGTATTCTATACTATTCCTAGGGTTCGTACGAGACTTTTGGATAACATATCTTCATCGATACTTGCTCGTATTTGCTCATTCAACATTCATAGAAATTCAATGACAAATGAACATTTATAAATCAGTTTAAAGGTATCTATTTGCAAATGAACTTACCTTGTATATACGATGAATGGATCGGATCGACTACTCGACAACTTTTGATTTCCCCTGATCTAAATCTAATTTATTTCTTTCTTGATCTATATAAATTCAAATTTAGCTCATTTAATCACCTATTCATTCAATTTCATCCAAAAATACCTATTTGGGCATTTTTGCACTTCAGCCCTTAAAGTTTCACATTTATTGAATTTAGCCCCTATTTCACAAATACACAAAATTCACAAATTTCAATAAGACCCATGCTTAGCCTGTAACACCCCTAATCTGTATTTGTCGCCGAATTAGGGTTACAAGGTATCACCAATCAAAGCAAAAATCCAAACACTCACATGAGTATACTTGCATAAACTTTTAAGAATAATTATTTAACATTAATAGTTGAAGCAATTACTAATAATACATAAAAGAATATTCTTTTAATTTAACTTATAAAAATTTGTAGACATTCAAACTATATTACACATTTAGCACATACAATATTCTATACACAATGAATTATATAAACCCTATCACATTTAACCATTCCAATAAAACCAAAACATATTTGGCATTCATTTAATATCAAGTTAGGCACTTATATTTCACATCAAAACACATACTATTTCATAATTTGCCATTGCACAAGTTGCTACTCATTTGGATATTAACCAGTGCATTAGCTGAAGGTAAGTTTAATTTATTAATTACTCACTTACATTTTGATTTAAATCATTTTACAAATCTGAGCACTTCAAACATTCAAAACATTATTCATATTATAAAATATAATAATGACAACATTTAACAAGCCATGACCAAATACAACTTATTAAAATTTGCTTATTTAATTGCATTTACTGAGTCATAATATAATATAACTTAATAAAATCTAATAACATATACAAATTATCATTATTTGATCCATACTTAATGTACCATCAAAACCAAATTTATTCAAGTAAGACCCATCCAAATACATGCATGCCTAGGATGTTTGTTTCGGTACTATACTGAAACTAGTTTATTAATTTCGAGTACCAAACATAGAACATGACACACACATCCAACCATCCTAAAATATAGTCGGCTAATCTTTAAAACATACACAAAACTCATCTCATACATGCTTTGTATTAAACATACCAAATAAATTCATCTCATGTTCGATTATAGCCAAATAAACATTAGTACTATAGTTCATTTTAATACTTTAATAGCATGTCAGCTAAATTTTCATGCATGCTTTATTTTAATAAGAATCACATTTTAAACAACCTAACACACCTAAGAATAAATGCATATATATATTACGGCCAAAATATTATTATCTCATCCTAAGTCATTAATCAATTTTCATGCTCAAACACATGTCAGTACTCAACCATTTTCAAATCATATTTCATATATCACCTATGACATTCATTCACAACACATAGCATGATCACCAAACAAATTAAACCAAAAACAAATATAATCAAAACTAAACCTAGAAATAATGCCATCTTCGCATGGCTTTAGTTACACATAACCAAAATTCAACATTTTAAAACACATTACAGCCTATACATGCCATAATTCAAGTTTGATTATTTAAATACCGAAGACGGTTGATAGTGTGATTGAATATGCTGGCGATCCCTGAGCTTGTAACTTGAATCCAAAATTTATAAAACAGAAACAAATATACACATAGTAAGCTATTATAGTTTAGTAATTCATAAGCAAATAAACAACTCAATAATAATAACTATTCAACTAAACTAAATCAAATTATATCATCATTGCTACATTTAATCACAAACTTATAAATTTCATTAATCACATATTTTCATACATAAAAATCACCTTGGTCGAATATCCATATGGTTAAGTTAACATTTTAACATTCAATTTTCCAAGCCAATATTCATTGTAAAAACCTAATCCACTTACTCTATAATACATAAGCTCATATATTAGAATAAACTTTATATATCTAAGCTTGATATGTGACCGAATATACATGGTCTCATATATGCACAAAGTTAGGAATCATTTCATTAATACTCAATTTCCTTAGTCACAAGGCCGAATACTCATACCAATCTCACATTGATTCAACATATGCATAACACATGACTTGTAACAAATATCAAGTTATATACTTACACTTTTACTAGTAGTCAACAAGCTAACTCATACCTGGCCATTTAGCTCATTTTACACATCCTTACACGATTTACCTTTGCCCGATGAACCATTCGGAATTGGATAGGACACTCGAATAATCACACATATCGTACAATGCCAACGTCCCAGACGTGGTCTTACATATAGTCACATATCGACGCCACTATTCCAGACAGGGTCTTACTCGTAAACACATACTAGAAACACATATAGATGCCATGGTCTTACTCGCACACATATATCGGAATCCTAGGTCATGACATATGTATCCTAGCTATTCCTAAGGTTCATACAGGGCTTTCGGTCGTCGTAACTCGGTCGAGACGAAACCTCGAACATGGTTACCAAGCTTATACACATTCGACAATTTCATGTATAAATTCATACATTACATACCAGCATATATATTTAACATTTAATTACAATTAGGCACATCTATTTGCTTATAAACTTACCTCGGACGATACAAAATGGAGCAGGGAAGCTAGTCGACAACTATTGTTTTGCCCCGATCCAAATCCAATTTCTTTGGTTCTTAATCTAAACATATTCAAATTAAGCTCATTCAAACATATTTTCATTCAATTTAGTCCAAAAACACATAAATGGGCAAATTATCATTTTACCCCTAACATTTACAATTTTTACAATTTAGTCCCTATTGCTCAAAACACAAAATATGCAAAATTTCCCTATACCTATGTTGGGCCGAATTTTACCCATCCTTATACAAGTCCATATGTTTCATTTATTTCACATTTTAGTCTCTCAAATTATTATTTTTGCAATTAAGTCCTAGTTACTCAAAATCACCAAAAACTCTAATGCAAAACATGTTAATCTAAAACATGTCTTTCATTTTTCATCATCAAACAACAAAAACCACAAACTATCAACAATGGCACAACTCAAAATATTCATCAAAATAAAAAATTAAAGCATGGGTCTTGAAGATTACTAAGCAACGATCTAAAAAAAACGTAGAAATTATAAAAAACCGAACAAAAACGAACCTTGATTGAGCTTGAGTAAGTGCCTAAACCTAGCTTTCTCTTTTTTTTCTTGTTTATAATATTCTGTCACTTTAGAATAGAATGAATGAATAATATATTTTTTTAACACATGTTTTAATATAATATCTTATATTTTTAATTTACTAAGTTAACCTTAATAATAAAATTATAAAGCCATTGTAAGCTAGGGTACTACCGTCCATATCATTTAAATTTGGTTTATTTACAACATAAATGCTTCAATTTAAGAAGCCACTAACAATTCGGCCTTATGCAAGTTACCACCTAATTTTCATTTTACATGATTAAGCCCTTTTATTAAATCGGACACTCAAACGATAAAATTAAATCACCAAAATTTCACAGATACAATTTCACACAAAATAAAAACAAAAAACAATTTTAAAATATTTTTCTGACTCGAATTCGTGGTCCCGAAACCACCATTCTGATTAGGGTCTAAATCGAGCTGTTACAGAGCTGAATTACCATAGTGCCCCTAGCAGCCCATATTTTGCATTTAATTCACATTTCAGCCCCTCAATTTACAAATTTCACAATTTAATCCCATTTAAGCATTTTCGTCAAAAATCACTTTACAAAACATGAAAATCTATCAACAATTATTCCTTTTCCATCATCAACATTCAAAACATCAAGCTATCATCAACGGCACTTCATGAAATCATCAACAGTTTCAAAAATTAGGACATGGGCTAGCTAGAACACGAAGCAACAATCATAAAAACATAGAAATCATCAAAAATCGAGCTCAAAACATACCTTAATCAAGAACAACAATGGCCGAAACCTAAAACCACATTTTCCTCTTCTTTTCCTCTAAATAATTGGTTATGGATGATGATAATTAGGCATATTTTAACTTTGTTTTTATTAATTTATCATTACTACATAGTTTACCATTTTACCCTTGGTTATTAAACCATTTAACCATCAAATATAAGACCATTTATGTCCATTCCCACTATCAATGCTCTATTTACAACATAAGGACTTCACATTTAATCAACCATAGCAATTAAACACATTTAAATATAGAATGCCACTTTTGCATTTTACGCGATTTAGTCATTTTTCTCAAATTAAACATTCAAATGCTAAAATTATTTCAGGAAACTTTCACACATATATAATCACATGCTATAAACACCAAAAATAATATTAAAATAATTTTTTGACATCAGATTTGTGGTCCCCAAACCATTGCTCCGATTTAGCTAAAACTGGGCTATTACAACTCTCCCCCTTAAGGATTTTCGTCCCCGAAAATCTTACCAGTGAATAGGTTAGGGTATTGATTTCTCATAGCATCCTCGAGTTCCCATGTAGCTTCTTAAATCCAGTGTCGATGCCATAATACTTTCACTAATGCAATTCTCTTATTTCTCAACTCTTTGATCTCACGAGCTAAAATTCGAATTGGTTCTTCAACATATGACATATCAGTCTGAATTTCAACCTCGGTCGGGGAAATGACATGTGAAGGGTCAGATTGGTATCGTTGAAGCATTGACACATGAAATACATTATGTATTTTCTCTAACTCAGACGGTAAAGATAGTCGATAAGCAACTGGTCCAACTCGCTCGATAACCTCATACGGTCCGATGAATCGCGGACTCAATTTTCCTTTCTGACCAAATCGCAATATCTTTTTCCATGGCAGCACTTTCAGAAACACTCTATCCCCAATTTGAAACTCAATATCATTCCATTTCATGTCTGCGTAAGATTTCTGTCTATCCGATGTTGCTTTCAAACTATCGCAAATTACTTTCACTTTTAATTCTATTTTTCTAATCAAATCAACCCCGTGAATCTTATTCTCGCTTAGCTCAATCCAGTACAACAGTGTTCGACATTTACGACTGTATAAAGCTTCATAACGTGTCATTTTAATACTCAATTGAAAACTATTATTATAAGAAAATTCAATCAGCGGCAACAACGTAACATATCCTCGAGTATCTGAATAACTCGCTCGGATTGACCATCTGTCTGCGAGTGAAATGCAGTACTGAAATGTAGCTTTGTACCTAGTGCATCTTGCAGTTTCTTCCAAAACTATGATATAAACCTCGGATCTCAATTCGAAACAACAGAAATAGGTACCCCATGCAATCTCACAACCTCGGATATATATAACTTAGCTAACTTATCAAGCGAGAAATTTGTACGTACAGGGTTAAAATGAGTTGATTTCGTCAATCTGTCTACAATGATCCAAATTGCATCTTTCTTTCTCAGAGATAAGGGCAAACCTGATACAAAATCCATAGTCACTCTATCCCATTTCCACTCAAGAATCATGATAGACTGTAATAAACCTGACGGTACTTGATGCTCAGCTTTGACTTGCTGACAAAACAAACATTTCGAAACAAATTCTGAGATATCCCGTTTCATGCCATGCCACCAATAAAACTGTTTCAAGTCATTATACATTTTTGTGCTTTCCGGATGAACAAATAAATGACTACTGTGTGATTCATTCAAAATCATCTGAATCAATTCTGAATTTCTCGGAACACATATTCGACCTCTGAATCTTAAACAATCTTCAAAATCAACTTGAAATTCTAAATCAGGGTTCGAATCACATTGAGCTCGTTTTAATAACATTTCATTATCGAGTTTTTGAGCTTTGCAAATCTACTGTAAAAATAACAATCTTGCTTTCATCTCGGCTACTAACGAACCATCATCAGACAAGGCCTAATATGTATTCAAAGCACGTAAAGCAAACAAGGACTTTCAGCTTAAAGCATCAGCAACTACGTTTTCTTTCCCCAGATGATAGTCAATTGTCAAGTTATAGTCTTTTAACAATTCTAACCATATCTACTGTCGTAAATTCAAATCTTTCTGAGTCATCAAATATTTCAAACTCTTGTGATAAGTAAAGATGTGGCATTTCTCACCAAACAAATAGTGATGCCAAATTTTCAACACAAACACAATATCTGCTAACTCCAAGTTGTGTGTCGAGTAATTCTTTTCGTGTAACTTTAACTATCTCAAGGCATAAGCTACAACTTTACCTTCATGCATCAAAATGCAACCCAGGACATTTAACGATGCATCACTGAAAATTATGAATTTTTTACCCGACTCAGGCTGAACTAACACTCGAGCTTCAGTCAATAAAGCTTTTAAATGCTCGAAACTTTTCTAGATTTATCTAATCACTCGAACTTAACATCTTTTTGAAGAAATTTCGTCATCAGAGTCGCAATCATCAAAAAGCCTTTCCCAAATCGTCTATAATGATTGGCAAGCCGGAGAAATCTACGAACTTCAGATACATTTCTCGGAGGCTTCCAATCTATTATTGTAGAAATGTTACTCGGATCGACTCGGATACCCGCGGCTCACACTATATGACCCAGAAAACTAGCTTCTCTTAACTAGAATTCACATTTGCTGAACTTTGCAAATAATTGTTTATCTCATAGAGTTTGTAGTACAATTCTCAGATGTTCAGCAAGCTCGGATTCATCATGAGCAACTCAAAATGTCACCAATGAATACAACGACAAATCGATCTAGGTATTGTTTGAAAATCTGGTTCATTAATTCCATAAAGACAGTAGATGTATTCGTTAGTCCAAAAGGCATAACTAAAATTTCATAATGCCCGTACCTCGTTCTAAAAGTAGTCTTTGGTACATCAGTATCTTAAACTCGTAACTGGTAATAACCTGATCATAAATCTATTTGTGAAAACACTATAGCCCTTTTCAATTGATCAAACAAATCGTCAATCCGCGGTAGTGGGTATTTGTTCTTGATTGTCACTTTGTTGAGCTGTCGATAGTCTATACACATTCTTATCATGCCATCTTTCTTTTTCACAAACAATATAGGTGCTGCACCCTAAGGCGAAAAACTTGGTCTAGCAAAACCTCTATCCGTTAACTCTTGTAACTGAGCTTTTAATTCTTTTAACTATGTCGGTGCCATTCTGTACGAAGCTATCGATATCAGTGTAGTACCTGGTACTAACTCAATGCCAATCTCAACCTCTCGGATCAGTGGTAAACCCGGTAACTCTTCAAGAAACACATCTGAATACTCACACACAACTGACACTATTTCGATCTTCTTTTCAGCCACTTTTGTATCAAACACATAAGCAAAATAAGCTTTGCAACCCTTTCTCACATATTTCTAAGCTAAATCGATGAAATCACTACTGGTAAACCTTTCAAATCATCTAACTCAATTCAGATAATCTCATTATTCTGAATCTCAAATCAATCGTCTTTCGTTTACAATTTACTATAGCATCATGTAGCGTTAGCCAATCCATACCCAAAATTATATCAAATTCATCAAATGGTAACAACATCAAATTAGCCGAAAAGCAGAAATCCTGAATCATCAATGGATGGTTTTTGCACACTTTATCAACCAATACACAATTGCCTAAAGGGTTTAATACTCTAATCACAAATTCAGTAGACTCTATAGGCAAAGTTTTACTGGATACTAAATTATATGAATGAGTTGATCCTGGATCTATCAATGCAATCACATTAGTGTCATTGAGAGTAAAAGTACCAGTAATAACATCTGGAGATGATGCTTCTTTTCGAGCGCGAATAGCATAGGCTCGTGTAGGTGCTCTGGCCTCTGACCTCATAGTAGAATCTTTAGTCGCTCTTTGGCTACCACTCATATTTCCCGTGTTTCTGTATGGTCTACTTCTAACTGCGGTGTTACTCGGCCTCGTATTTTGTACTGTATCTTACTCAGCCAACTCAGGACAGTTACAAATGAAATGATTTAATGATCCACATTTAAAACAGGCCTGATCATTCAATCTACAATCACTGATATGCCGTTTTCCACACTGTCTACATTCAAGTCGATTTGGTTTCACACTCCTGACACTAGCTATCAAGATAGTCGGAGCTTTAAAGCTCGAATGTTGTCTTTCACGATCTCTATTTGAATATCCAACTGATGGATTAGAACGATTAAACGAGTCTCAAAATTTCTTCGATTTAGACTAATAAGATTTACTAGTGGATCTCTTTTTTGAATCTCTTGTTTCAAAATTAGCTTTTCTCTTTTCTTTACTGAGATCCTTGGCTTTACAAGCCCTTTCAACCAAAATGACAAATTCTTTCAATTTAAGAGTCCCGACTAGTAGTTTTATTATCCTTGTTCAGTCCATCAACGAACCATTTACACATGATCTCCTTAGTAGACACATACTCTCGAGCATACTTACTTAAACGTATGAATTCTCTTTCGTACATAGTGACAGTCATTCGGCCTTGTTTCAATTCTAGAAACTCTTTATGCTTCTGATCGAGAAATCGCTGACTTATGTACTTCTTTCAAAATTTAGACTGAAAGAACTCCCAGGTAATCTGTTCTCTAGGAACCACAGATATTAATGTTTTCCACCAATGGTACGCATTATCTCTCAACAAAGATACATTACATTTAATGCACTCATCAGGAGTACAAGACAATTCATCGAATACACGGATCGTGTTCTCGAGCCAAAACTCAGCTCTTTTAGCATCATCATCAACGGTAGCCCAGAACTCGTTAGCCCCATGTTTCCTAATCTTATCCACTGACGGCTTGTTCAACCGTGTCAAGTCTATAACTTGAGGAATATCAGGGTTTTGTTGAGGAACAAGTGGGGGTGGGGGTTGTTGAGTAGCCAGATTCATTCGAACGAATTCTATAAACCACTCACTCATCATCTGGAAAATGTTTTGTTTAGCCTCTCCCTCGTGGCTACTCGAAATCAACCTAGAATCAGCCGGTGCTGCCCTTTGAGCAGGAGCAGGTGCATTACTTTCCACATTGTTAGCTAAAGCTCGTTTGGGATCCATTTACTATATGAAAACACACTTTAAGCTGTCAGGAATCATCACACTATCACAGTGTATATATATGGCATGTATAGCTAGACTCTCACATGCTACAGTAGTCCTAGAATTGACTAAATCGTAGCTCTGATACCAATAAATGTAACACCCTAACCCTTATCCGTTGCTGGAATAGGACTATACGATATACATTTCTCATACATGAATCCATTATCACACATATATAAACAACCAAAAAATGCTATTCATACACATTTTATGCCATTTAGAGACCATTCTCTTTACTACTCAATTCCATAGCCAAAACATACAAAATTAATATGCCAAAATCATCAAGCTTACATAACTTCTAAATGCATTTTCTCATCATCTTATCATCTATTTCATGCCTCAAAACATACCATTTCATCATCTCAAAATCAAGCCATAACATACCATCTTCCAAGCAATAATACACCAATTAACATCTAGCTAGTAGAGCAATCATGAAACCATACCAAACATGCCCAAAACATAAGACAACTTATACATCAAATAATAATTATCAAACACATAATTCAAGCCATCTTAAATGGCCAAATTCACACCAACATTTACATCATTTGCAAGCCAAATCTCATGGCTAAAATCATAACTCAAAACTTATCATCTTAACACTAGCCTATACATGCAATATACCATATATACAAAGCTTCTAAAGTACCAACAAGATGATCGATAGCGTGATGACATTTTCCAGGCGATCCCCGAGTCTGAGCTAGCTTCGATAATCTATAAAACAGGGAAAGAACGTAAGCCATATACAAATAAAATTACCAAATGATTCAACATCATTTTCATCAAATAGGCAAACTATGAATAAGCATATATAAAAGTACAAACCTTCCGAAATGTATACATATTCAATTTCTTAAGTGAATTCATCAAATACTTCCTTTTTCAATATTTGTATGAATCTCATACGTACTTGAGTCACTTAACTCATTTACACATTCTTTCTCGACTTGAATTTTCTCGTTGAAGCGTGTAGAATCATTAAGGATACTCAAAAATCACATATAGCTTATACAATGCCATATCTTAGATATGGTCTTACATGTTATCACATATCAATGCCACTGTCCCAAAACAGGGTCTTATACGAAATCATATAATGATGCCAATGTCCTAGACATACTCTTACATGTAATCACAATACAATGCCAATGTCCCAGACATGGTCTTACATGTAATCACATTTCAGTAATGTCATGACTTTCGTATCCTATACTATTCCTAAGGTTCGTACGAGACTTTTTAATAACATATCTTCATCGATACTTGCTTCTATTTGCTCGTTCAACATTCATAGTTTTTCAATGAAAAATGAACATTTATAAATCAGTTTAAAGGTATTTATTTGCATATGAACTTACCTCATTTGTACGATGAATGGATCGGATCGACTACTCGACAACTTTTGATTTCCCCTTATCTAAATCCGATTTCTTTCTTTCTTAATCTATATAAATTCAAATTTAGCTTATTTAATCACCTATTCATTCAATTTCATCCAAAAATACCTATTTGGGCTTTTTTCACTTCAGCCCTTAAAGTTTCACATTTATTCAATTTAGTCCCTATTTCACAAATACACAAAATTCACAAAATTCAATAAGACCCATGCTTAGCCAAATTACCATAATGCCCTTAGCAGCCCGTATTTCACATTTATTTCACATTTCAACCCCTAAATTTACAAACATCACAATTTAATCCTATTTAAGCATTTTCATCAAAAATCACTTTACAAAACATGAAAATCTATAAATAATTATTCATTTTCCATCATCAACATTCAAAACATCAAGCTATCATCAATGGCACTTCATGAATTCATCAACAATTTCAAAATTAGGACATGGACTAGCTAAAACACAAAGCAACGATCACAAAACATAGAAATCATCAAAAACCAAGCTCAAAGCATACATTAATCAAGAACAACAATGGGCGAACCTTTAAACCACATTTTCCTCTTCTTTTTCTCTTAGTAATAGGTTATTAATGATGATAATTAGGCTTATTTTAACTTTGTTTTTATTTATTTATCATTAATACATAGTTTACCATTTTACCCTTGGTTATTAAACCATTTAACCATCAAATATAAGACCATTTATGTCCATTCCCACTATTAATGGTCTATTTACAAGATAAGGACTTCACATTTAAACAACCATAGCAATTAGACACATTTAACATATAGAATGCCACTTTTGCATTTTATGCGATTTAGTCCTTTTCTCAAATTAAGCATTCAAATACTAAAATTATTTCACGAAACTTTCACACATATACAATCACATGTTGTAAACACCAAAAATAACATTAAAATAATATTTTGACCTCAGATTTGTGGTCTCAAAATCACTGTCCTGATTTAGCTAAAATCGAGCTGTTATATTGTTGAACTTCCCAAACCGGATCATCGTGAAGCACACACTACCACTAAATTGGTAGTAATGTGTTTATTTTGATTATCAAATTTGTGGCATGTAAGTAGGGATAAGGTGTATGAAATGGTCACCTTAGATAATTGTTTAGTTAAGTATAACATGATTTCTTTGTGACTTTATATATATGTGGAAAGGAATGTGTTCATGCAAATATGAATGACATTATGATCTTGATTTTTTTTGGTATAATTGAATGTTATGCTTGAAACATAATTGAAGTATGAAAGCATATGGTTAAGCATGTAGTGAACTTAGATGCCATGGTTAATAAACTTAAGTGAATGGCTAGAAATGGTAGGATTGAAGAATTACGCATCATTCATGGCTTAGTATATATTTTGACAATAGCATGCCAATTTATTTGGTTTCTTTGCTAAAAAATGGGCATAGTGAAACATGTTTGGTAAGTTATCAAAAGTATGTTTGGGGTGATTGATCGCTTACTCGCGTGCACAGAAAGTAAAAAAATTATAAAATAATTTTAAAATATGGTTTTAACTGCAAGCGTACAGTGTCAAGTTGTAATATTTGTTGTGTTACAATGGAACACCTATGTATTCCAAGGATCGAACCTAAGGGATTGCCAAATTCGTAAATGTGTTTATCAAGTTAATTATAAGTTATGAATTACTTGTAACACTCCAATCACGACCTAGACGTTATGGCCAAATCTAGAAGGTTACATCAGTACGTTGAGATTTAGCTTTTCCAAAGCGTGTTTATTACGAAATTGAAAACCAAATTTTATATAAGTCCGTCACGATTCGTCAATAGGAAAATTTATAAATTCTCTAAAACATTAATGTGAACATATTAATTACAACTTTAAAAACCCAACCTTATACAATCGTAATGCTTAAATCACTTGCTTCGTAAGACTTGTAATTCTGGCTAAAACTTTGCAGCAAAAATTCCAGAGCTAATATTTGTAAATCGTGATTTTGTCAAGTGAAAAAGTTTTATTTAGCCAATTGAGCATATTTTTAAACTTACATTATTATCTTTAGTAAAATCCCAATTAGTATTTTTGTGGCAGAAAAATCTTGATTTGTATAAATTTGAAAACCCAACATTGATTGTTGATTAAGACAAATCATGCAGAAAAAAAATTTAACTAAAAGTAAAAGAAACCCAAAGGCAAAATTAAATCTGAGAAATTAAAGCAAAAGTCAAATGTATAGAAAATCCATTTATTAACTAGAGAAAACCATTTTATGAGAGAATCAATCCAAGCTCCCACACGCCGTCCGATTCTAAACTTACTAATTACTTGAAAATCCGAAATAAAATAAAGGGGTGAGATATGAAGCTCAATGTATAACCAAAATCAAATAGAGAACACATATATCACAATGCACAAATTAGAGTATCATAGAGAATTTCATCGCGAACAATTGAGCAGAACTAAGAATGCATGATTATGCCAATGCAGTATTTTTCAGAAATCAAAATGCAGATTTTTCAGAAAACTTCCTACCCAACTCCACTACACATCAAAATAAAATGTAACAGCTCAATTTAGACCCTATTCAAAACGGTGGTTTCGGGACCACGAATCCTAGTCAGAAAAATATTTTAAAATTATTATCTGTGTTTATTATGTGTGAATTTATATATGTGAAATTTTCATGCTTTAATTTAGTTTTTTGAGTGCTCGATTTAATAAAAGGGCTTAATCGCGTAAAATGAAAATTTAATGGTTTAATGTGTAAGGGCCGAATTGTGATTTTCTTTATAATTTAAAGTGTTTAAGTTGCAATTTGTCCAAGATAGCATGTAATGGACGGTAGTGACCTTATAATACAATGGTTTTATATTTTGAGTTAAAGGTTAAATATGTAATATGTGTAATAATATGTTTATAATAAAACATAAAATTAAAATAAGCATGCAAATTGTTCTGTTCTTGCCGAAACTTGAGAAAGAAAGGAAAAAATATAGCTTAGGGTATTCGGCACTTTTGAAGCTTAATTCAAGCTTAGTTTTTGTTCGGTTTTTGATAATTTTTACGTTTTTGAGATCGTTGCAGTGTAATGTACAAAGCTCATGCTTGAATTTCTGATTTTGATGAATATTTTGAGTTATGCCATTGATGAATAATTGGTTTTTGTGATGTAATTTGATGAATTATGAAAGATATGTTTTGGATTAATATGTTTTGTATTGGAATTTTTGATGATTTTGAGTAATTAGGACTAAATTGCAAAAAATAATAAATTGACAGAATAAAATGTTAAATAAATGAAATTTATGGACTTGTATGAATATAAGGAACATTCGACTTAAGCATGGTGTGTGCAAATTTTGCATGTTTTGTGTTTTGTGCAATTTGGACTATATTGTAAAAAGTGTAAAATGTTAGGGGTAAAATGGTAATTTTCCCATATATGTGTTTTTGGACTAAATTGAATGAAATTATGATTGAATGAGTTTAATTTGAAAATGTTTAGATCAAGAACCAAAGAAATCAAATTTGGATCGGGGGAAAACCAAAGTTGTCAATTAGTTGTCTCGTTCTAATTATCGTTGTTCGAGGCAAGTATATAAGCAAATAGATGTTATTTATTTGATTAAATACAAAATATATATGCTAAAATGTACAATGTGATAGTATATATGTGAAAGCCGAGTATGTATAAGCTTTAAATCTATCTGTACGAGTTCGATTCGATCGAGTTGCGATGTTTGAAAACCCCGTACAAACCTTAGGAATAGCTAGGATACATATGTCATGACATAGGATTTTTTATATGTGTTCTCATGTAAGACCATGTCTGGGACATTGGCATCGATATGTGATTACGTGTAAGACCATGTCTGAGACATAGCATCGTATTTGATTCATGTAAGACCCTGTCTGGGACAGTGCCATCAATATGTGATCGCATGTAAGACCATGTCTGGGACGTTAGCATTGTACGATATGTGTAATTATCCGAGTATCCTGTTCAATTTTGAATGGTTTAACGGGCAATGATAAGTTGTGATTGAATGTGTAAAATGAGCTAAAGTGATCAGGTATGTAATAGCTTATTTCTTATTTGAAATAAGGTAAGTTGGTTACTTGATATGTGTTGCAAATCATATATGATGTAAATGAAAAATTATATGTTTATATGAAAAGTACATTGGCCAAAGGTTATGTATAGTGATATTATAATGGTGATTTATGTGCAAACATATATGAATGATTATATTCGGCCTTATGAATATAAAATATGAATATTTATGAAATGATTTAAGAATATATGCATATGATTTTATGTATATTTAGTTATAAAATGGTACCATGGTTTTGAAATTTAATCTTACTTTGATAATAGATACATGTATATTCGGCTAGGGCAAAATTTGTATATGGAAGTATATATTATATATGAAATTGTGAGCTTGAAAATAAATGTTATCATGATAGCATAAATTAGTTTGGTTAAGTTGAGTTGATATTAACATTGAGTTATTTATTTGCTTATGACTTACTAAGCTATGATAGCTTACTGTGTGTGTTTATATTTTGCCTCTGTTTTATAGATTTTGGAGGCTAGTTACGAGCTCGGGGATCGTCAGCAAAGTCTATCACACTATCGACTATTTTGGTACTTTATAAGTTTAAACTTGAACCTATGGCATGTATAGGCTATGTTATATTTGGTTAATTTTGAAGTTGTGTATACATTAGGCCATACGAAAATGGCTAATATGTTATGTGAGTATATGAAACTTTAGTCAAGTTTATATGTGTTATATGCATTGAAAATGGTTGGTGATTTTAGATGTGTGTGTTTGGTTGATTCAACTATGGTTCATGTATAGATAAAAATATATGTTAGCTTGGTTGTTGTGCTTTGTTAAGGTATCACAAATAGCCTATGATTAGCTCACTTTCTGTAAGTTTGATGTATGGTATGTTTTTTCTTTGTGAATGGTTTATTAATTTGGCTTAGTAATGGAGTAAAATGATAATGATATATATATTCGAATGTGTATTAGTCAATTTGATTCGGTTTGTAATGGAAATGTATGTGCATATATTATGCTTGAATTGTTGGTTTATTAAGTACGGTTGATAAAGACAAATAATTAGTATATTATATTATTGTTTTGGTTAATATGCTTTGTTTGAGGTATGGTAATAAAATATCAAAATGTCAGGTTATATTTATTGAGCATATTTGTGGTTAAATAATTTGGTATGTAACATCCCGAAATAGGGCCTAAACAGAATAGTGGTTGTGAAACCATGAATCTGAGGTCAAAAAAATATATTTAGATTAAGTTTTAAGGTTTATTCATTGATTGAATAATTGTGTGAAAATTTCGTGAAGAAATTTTATGTATAAGTGCCTAATTTGATAATTAGGACTAAATTGTAAAATTATCAAAATGTGTGTTCTAGATAATAAAAGAGATTTAATTGAAATGGGTTCTTAAAGTGGAGGTCCTTATTTAGTAATTAGACAATTATATTTATGTTTGGACAAAAATGGGCAAGAATAGAAAAATTTTTAAAGAAAGGCCTTTAAGGGCATTTAGTAACTAAAAGAATTAAAAAGGGAAAATAAAGTCAAAATTGGTCCATCTTCTTCATGGAGGCCGAATATAGCATGGGGGAAGCCATGGTTAGGGTTTCCAAGCTTTCCAATCTCAATAGTATGTCTGTTCTAGCCTCGTTTTTAATGTTCTTTACATTTTTGGAGTCCCGATAACTTGATTTAGCTTATTCTAGCAATAATTCATGCTAGGGTTCATATTTGGAAAAATACCCATAGGTTAAATGTGTTTATTTTGATTTTTTATGGTATAATATGAAGCTTGAAATTATGTGAAAACGAGTAAATGACATAATCGGTAAAAATACCTAATGTTCATAAGTACATGATAGAGTGGGAATTTGATGTTGCCATATAAGGGAAAAATGTTCAGCGTGTATAAAACATAAGAAAAATGGATAAATTTTAATTTTTGAGCCTAGGGGCAAAATCATAATTCTGTAAAGTTTTAGGGGCAAAATTGTAATTTTAATTTTGCCAAAGTTTGAGTTAGGGAATGTTTTGAATAGTATATTAATTAAATAAGTGAAATATGATGTTTTAGATCCCAAAAAGTGAGATTTGGACCTAGAACGGGAGAAAAATCGAAAATCGGGAAAGTTGGTAAAATGGTTGTTTTGGTATTGAGGTAAGTTCATATGTTTAATAAGCATTTAATTATGTTTATTTGAATGATAAATTGATATTTTGGCCATAAATACTTTAGTATTGAGTTTCAGATATAATGATTAATGTTCGATAATAATTCGATATTGGAAAGAGAACTTGTATAATTTATATGTAAGACCATATTTTATATTATGGCTTTGTATGATAACAAGAAAGTATTGACTAGCATAGTTTGATGAGAATAAGTTAAAGTTGATGATATGATGAGATTGATAATGTAAGTATGTAAGTTGAGTAGCATTTTATTATTATGCAATTATTGTTATTAGTATTGTTATTATTGAGTTATACGACTAACCTTGAGGATTTGAGCAAGTATGTTTCAGCTATGACTTGACAAGGTATTGATATCTCAAAGTCCATGGTTGTACCATGGAAATTAAGAAAGAATTGACAGAAAAGTCCATGTTCATAACATGGCATTTAAGGAGGAATAGACGGTTAAGGATACCATGTAAGACCATGTCAAGACATGGGATTGGTAAGGCAAGGATCCCGTGTAAGACCATGTCAAGACATGGCATCGGCATTGATTAAGGACTCTATGTAAGACTACATCAAGATGTGGCATTGGCACTAAGATAAGGATACCATGTAAGACCATGTATGGAACATGGCATTTGGTAAGATAAGGATATCATGTAAGACCATGCCAAGGCATGTCATTGATAAGTTCTATAAGGCAAGGAAATCATATAAGACCATGTCAAGACATGGCATTGATGAGTTACTATAAGGCAAAGGTCCTATGTAAGACCATGCCAATGCATGGCATTGGTGAGTTCATAAGGCAAGTATACCATGTAAGACCATGTCAAGACATGGCAATGGTAAGTTCAGAAAGGAATAGGTTCCCGAGTAATCCAAAGAGTAAGTCAAAGAAACAACAATGTGAGAACATGAAGAAAGAGCACAGGTATGCATTTAAGGCTTATTTAATATTGAGATTGTAAGTAATTGAGATTATCAAGTATTAAGTAAGTGATGAGTTTTCAGTTATGCTCGTGACACTTTATGACATGATTGGCAATATGCCTATATTATGAAAGAGTACTCATGTGTTAAGTGAGATGTTCCAGGTATGTAAGCAATCTATTAAATAAGGTGCCTTTTGTATTCTGAGCCTTTGGTAAGGTTATCGCTGAGTAAGATGGGAAAGTAAGAACTAAACATTATTTAAGCAAATTATGACAGCATAGTAATAAGCTAAATTGATTGCTAATGCTTATTATTTTACATGTGAACTTACTAAGCTTTATAAGCTTACTTATTTCACTTTCCCATACTTCAGAGTACTTAAAAGCAAGCTTGGGTTGGAGGTCATCAGAGATCACTTCACACTATTGACTATCAAGTTACCAAATGGGTATTTTCGTTTACAAACGTTCTAGTTTATGGCAAGAATAGGGACTTAGCCATTTTGTGTTTATGTCCTTATGATATGGCTAAATAATGGTATTTAAATATTTGATAATGATTATCTATTGAAATGACTAATGAAGAACATGTTTCCGTGTTATGTATGCCTAAATGGTAGTTAATACAAAGAAATTATGAAAAAGTGAAATTAACATTAAAACTGTATTGAACAGCAGCAGTGACGTGATCTTGAAAAATTACCAAGAATAGTGGAAATGGAATTAGGTGATGAAAGAGATCTAGAATTAAAGCTTATTGAGTCCATTTTTATATGAAAGAAACAGAGTAAGCAAAAGAAGTGTATATTAAGAGATATTTGAATTTTAGTGAGACAGGGTCAGAGCAATTTCTGAATCCCCTATTCTGACTTTATAAATTCACTAAAATTTGTACAAAAAGAATTAAGAGCTATAGTTTATATTTATAGATTCTTAGTGAATCTACTTTCAAGGGGCATGGTTATTTGAATTCTGTATAGGGAGAAAATTGATTCGTAGTGAGGAGAGGTCAGAGTAGTCGAACAGTGCAACAGGGGAAATTTTAACTAATAAACTATACTAATTGGCTATGGAAAAAAATTAGTAAGAAAATATATGAGTCTAGTTTCAGGAAAAATTCACGAATTTAAATTTTGAGTTTTGTGACTCGAGTTATGATTTATTTAGTGACTATGACGCAGGTGGACAGTTTTATAAGGAATAATGAAATAAATTGTTTTGATTTGTCAAAGTATTCAGAAATTTTTTAATGTTCCCGGTTTGGTCCCGAACCGTTTCAACTGCATGTTTTAGGGTCTCGAGGGCCCTTTTTAGGGACATATTGAATGAATGTAAATAAATTAATTTTAAAAGTAAATTTTATGCCCCGAATTAGTAAGTTAAGTCAGGTAACGCCTCATGCTCGACTCCGACGACGGTCTCTGGTAAGGGGTGTTACATTTATTGGTAACAGAGCAAAGGTTTAGTCGGTTCTCAGAATATTCAGTATGAGTAAGAGTCTAGCTATACATGCCATATTGAAGTATGATAGTGTGATGACTCTCGACCCAGATATAAAATGTTTTGTCAAACAGATGTGCACTCCAACCGAGCTAAGTTTGGTAGTACAGACATTATGTTTATGATGAGTTGAGGCTCATAAAATGTAACAATAATGGTTCATGATGTTTATGTGATAATTAATAAATTGTGAATAAGAATTGTTCGGGAAATATGAAAGATGAGATAAGATGAAAGGAAAGTTTATATTTAGTTAAGTGTTCATGTTAAATTGGCATTTGTATGATGCTATATGTAAAACTAGAGAAGTTAAGTGAATGCTATGAGTAATTTTACTCGAGATTTATGAATGCATGTATAAGTGCACTAATTTGCATAAGATGATCATGAAGTCATTGTATTAAGAACGTGCATGTTAAGTTGCTTGAAGCAAATTGTATAATTGTTATAATATTTTAATATGATGAGTGTGAAGTTATATGCATGAAAATGTAAGAGGTAAGTTAGAGGTGTTACAACCTCACCCCCTTATCAACAAGGTAATTTAGAATGGGATTTCATGAAATTTAGATTGAAAAGGTTAAAGTCAAAAACTAAAGAGTTCAGTGACAGATTTATTGACGATGTAATCAGAGCCGAGAATGATTTAGCAAATGAACACAGTTGTAGAAAGGATGCCAGGTTAATAATAAAATCATCTGGATAACTGAAATGTCACAGTAAAAGAAAGATCAGGCTCAGCTAATGCACTCATTCGAGTATGATGTGTAAGGTATATGATTGCTAGATTTTCTTCCGAATAAATTCCAACTGTGAATGGAATAATGTGAATTTAGTAATGACAGAATTAGACAGAGGAATAATAATTGAGACGTATTAATAGTTGAATGTAGAGTTTATAGTTGAGAAATTATAGAAAAATCTTTTCCGACTATTATATGTGTACATTTACTTTCAGAGATATATATAAATATATACAAGATCATAGATGCAATTCCTGCAGTATGAGAATGTTAGTTAAATTTACAGACAGATGAAAGCATTATAGTTTGTTTGAGTTGTGATTGATATTGCTCTATCTATTCCAGTTTTCTACTTTAGCGTGCAAATGGAAGGTTGACAGTAAGATTTGTATGATGTTAGTGATTTGTATTGTTAACTATTGCTTAATGAAAGTAAAGGAAAATTTTATGGCTTCTGTCATAGTTGTTTTCAATGCTTGTGAGTATTATCCATTCCTTTTGGAAATTTTCTAAGATGCTATTGAAACCTTAACTGTTCCACATAAGATGTGATTACAAGGAATTCTGTGTAGCTCCATGTTCTGAGATTTTATTATCTCGATTTTATTAATAAATTATTATTCAAAGTATCAACCATGAGACATTAGCAAAAAATGCTCTATTGATGAAAATGGTTTCTTCTTATTATGAGTATGTTTATGATGATTACAGGTTCGGGCCTGATAATGAAAGTACAGGTATAGTTATCAGAGGTATAAAGATTCTACTTTTACACTGGTTGTTATTGAAATTTGTGTTTAAATCTCTCAGATGATCAGGATGTTTTATTTTCACTCAGGACATTATGTACTAAAGTAATTGAGAAGTCAGTCTTATTATGGCATTATGATTTTTGAGTAGTATGAGTATTGTGGCCTCAGTGTAGTTCTGTTTAAACATGTGTATTGATTTTCATTTTTCGCATAATCTTGATATATATCAGTGAGTTAAAGACCGAATGCTATGTTCTTTCGAGTTCTGCAGTAATAATGATTTGTGATTGAAGAAATCATGACAGAATGTATGTTTGAGATATCATGACAGCATAGAGAAGAACAGTTTTTGAAAAGTTATTGTCTTTTAGTTAAGACTGATTCAGTTGAGCAGTTGATTGAGTTATATGTATGTTTGAATTATTCATTGCTTCAAAGATAAATGCTGATTTTTCATGTATAAATAGATAAATGACCCAAGTAAATAGTACATATTCTAGAGGTTATGGTACAGAGTTGTATACGCATATCAGAATGGTTGCATCAGAGGTATATTTTTGCAAATCTAAGTTGTCTGATTGTTAAAGTTCTCATTGTATGAAGTTTAGTTTGGCTTGAGTTCATGCTAATAAAGTATAAATTGTTGAAGATATTGACAATTGAAGTATCCATTATGATTCAGCTTGGTTTGAATAAAGAGTTTATGGTTTCTAGAAATGTGTTAATGAGAAATCAAGAGATTTTGCAACAGTTATGATACCTAGCACAGTGATAATTATTTGATTATTTCAGAAGTACAGAGATGGATGATAACTTGAGCTAGTTATACTAGTAAGAGTCTGAAATGTTATGTACCAAACTTTGAATCCGATACTTGAACTTTTAGAGAGTTAAAGTTGATTTTCAAGTATGTCAGAACCTATTACAATTAGTATTGATTTTTTGTGAAAATCTGAGGGTATTTCGAAGAATTATACAACAGAATTAGCATTATCACTGAAATGTTAAATGAGCTATGGTTGATTACCCAAAGAAGTTTGTGTATTCTTCTCAGTACGAATGAGTTTTTCTACTGAAGGATTATCTGAGTTATTCATTTTGATGTTGTCAATTCTTTTAGAGTGTAAATTTTAGTTGCTATGGTTGGAAATCCAAGGTTGCACCGTGACTTCAGAAGAAAGCTACAGTAAGTTTTGACCATGAGATTGCTAAATGTTACTGCATGTCACCTTTGTACTGATAGTTGAATTGAGAAGAGAAATTCGTAGAATTAAATTGAGCAGAAAGGATTAGAGGAAAGTGAAAATTAATTACAGAAATCAGAGACAGATTATCAAAAATTGTATATAGAATCAAAAGGTAAATATTGACACTCAAAAGAGAAACAAGTATTTTTTTTGAAAGTACCTTAGTGGCAGAGAATTTCCATTTTGGTAAGAAAAGAAGAGTTAGTTGCGTTTCATCAGAGAGTATGAGGTCAATGATAAAATAAGTTCAATTACTTATCAGTAGGTATTCCAATTTAGAGCCTTAGTTTAAGAAGTAAAATGTTGGGTATGCCAAGGCTGAATGAGAATTTAAAAGTGTTGTTGGAAATCAATTTTGAATCCATTTGTAGGTAAGATTTTCGGGGACGAAAATCCCTAAAGAGGGGAGAAATGTAATATCCTGAAATAGGCCTAAACGGAATAAGGTTAATAAATTAAATAAAACACAATTTCCTTTTATTATCTTCTTCTTAACCGAATTTAACAAAGAAGAAAGCCATTTTAGGGCTTGAAGCATTCGCTCATCTCCTAGCTCAACTGTAAGTCTATTTTTGTTCGATTTTTAGTGGTTTCTATGTTTTTGAGATTGTTGCTTCGTATTCTAGCTACTCCATACCTTAAATTTCAAAATTGTTAAAGATTTTCAAAGTTTCCATTGTTGAATCTATGTTTTCTTTGATGTTTAATGTTGAAATATGAAAGCTTGATGATAGTTTTACATGTTTTGTTGAGTGATTTTTGATGAAAATGCATAATAAGGATTAAATTGTGAAATGTACAAATTGTGTGGTTGAAATGTGAAATAAATGGAAGTTTTGGGCTGCTAGTATATATAATTCGACCAAGCTTGGGTTTATTGAAATTATGTGAATTTTGTGTTTTGTGAAATAAGGATTAAATTGTTAATAATGTGAAAGTTTAGGGGCCAATGTGCAAATAGGCCTAAATGTATGTTTTGGACTTAATTGAATGAATGGTTGAATAAATAAGTTAATTTTGAATTCATATAGATCAAGATAGAAAGAATTCAGATTTAGATAGGGGAAAAAGCAAGATTATCGAGTAGTCGACCCGATCTGTCAATTTCGAATACAAGGTAAGTTCGTATGTGATGATTACATTATAAATGTATGTAAAAATGCTTTAATATTGCATAAATTGTTAAAACGGGATTATGAATAATGTATAAAGTGTGCAAAAGACTCTATGGGTGCATTCGATGATAGAAACAAAAAATATGAAAGCTCGATTGAACCGTACGAATACTTTTGGATACTATTGACATGTCAGTAAGTGATACGTTGAGTTGGCTTCGGGCCATGATATTGCCACTTCGGGTGCATATTTTACCGATTTGGCTTCGGGCCATGCATATTTAAAGATTTGGCTTCGGGCCATGATAATAGTTCTTCGGATAAGTTACCTTGATTTGGCTACAGGCCATGGTATATGTACTTATCATACAAGACTCCGGAGTATCCGATTTCTTACCCAAATGGTTCAGCGGGTAAACAAATGATGTGGTTGAGGAAGAGGTTAGTACGAGGCGATATAGGTATGTACAGAACCTATTCGAGTATTAAATAGTGAAAGTTCGATGAGATGGTATTTGATCATGTTTTGAAGACATGAAAAAGGTTTGTAGCTAATGTGTATATGGTTTTGTCATGTGTAATTGGTTGATTTACATTGATTCGATGAATTAAGTTATTCATCTACGAGCTTACTATGCTGTAAAGCTTACTTCGTGTTATTTTTCAATGTTTTATACTGAATCAAGGCTAGTTTGGATCCGGTAGTCGTCGGGAACATCATCCCACTATCAAACAACTAAGTTGGTACTTCTGAATTATACATTTATGGTATATGGCATGTATAGGCTAGATGTGGTATTTTGGTTTGTATAAATATAGCCATGACTGATGGCTTATTTTGGTTTGTTTTGGCATGGTTTTAACCTAGACATTATGGAAGTTCAAATGGTTATGTGAATTATGATAAATGAACCATATTGTTTGATATTGATTTGTTATGTATTTGGCTAAGTAAATGTTAGTGATTTGAGAATTGGAATAGATGAACTTATAATGGTATGAATTGTGCATTCGGTTGATGATTTTGGCTGCCTAATTGTATAATGAAATGGTACCATTTGCTCTTTTATAGGTATACTTGGTTGGGTGGCAAAATGGCTTGGCAAATAGCCTATTTTTGTCTACACAGGCAGAGACACGAGCGTGTGTCTCAGCCATGTGTGACACACGAACATGTTACACGGCCGTGTGTCTCCTCGTGTTGAAATTGAATTGAAGTCAGTATGCTCCACATGGTCTCACACACGGGCGTGTGACTGGCCGTGTGGTACAAGTCAGTATACCCTCCTAATTGGCACACAGCCTAACACACGGGCGTGTGACTTGGTCGTGTTGCATAAGTCAGTATACCTTATAAGTTTGGCACGGTCTAGTAGACGGGTGTGTGTGGCCACTTCGAAGGGTGCACGGGCTAGACACATAGGTGTGTGGTTGGTCGTGTGACCCAAGTCAGTATGTATGCCCTGTTTCTGCATGGCCTGAAACATGGGCGTGTCTAGAGCCGTGTGAGGCACACGGTCTGTTCACATGGGCTTGTGACCCTATATGGTTGAGATTTTTCTAAGTTCCAAAATTTTCATATGTTATCGGTTTAGTTCAGAACCATTTCTAAAGCATGTTTAAGGCCTTGTAGGCCCTTATAAGGACAATGGGATTGTGACGAATGATTTATAAGAATGAATGTTTTATGTTTGATAAATGTATGCTATATGTTATGAATTGATCGGTAATACCTCGTAACCCTACTGCAACGATGGATACGGGTTAGGAGTGCTACATTTTATTCATATCAGAGCTACGGTTTAGTCGATTTTAGGACTAACGAAGCGTATGTGAGTCTAGCTAGACATGCCATATATATAAACTGAGATAGTGTGATGAATCTTGACGTTTTAAACTGTGTTTTCATATAGTAATGGATCCCCATTGAGCTACAGCTGATGAGGTTATGAGTAATGCACTTGCTCCTGCACAAGGGATAGTGCCATCTGATTCTAGACCCGTGACGGGCAGTCAAGGAGGAGAGGCTAAAGAAGCCTTCTTCCAAATGATGAACAAATGGTTCACTCAATACATTTGTGCGAACTCGATTGCTCAGTAACCTCCACCCCTTCCTAATCCCCAACTGATTCTAGTATCTCCTCAAGGAATTGAGCTTTTAAGATTGAATAAGCCTCCAGTTGACAAGATCTGCAAAAATGGGGAATAGAGTTCAGAGCTAATGTTGATGATGATCCTAAGAGAGCTAAGTTCTAGCTCAAAAATATGATTCACGTATTCGATGAATTGTCTTGTACTCCTAATGAATGTATTAAATGTGTTGTATCTTTGCTGAGAGACACCGCGTATCAATGGTGGAACACATTGATATCTGTGGTTCCAAAAGAACAGGTTACTTGGGAGTTCTTTCAATGCGAATTCCAAAAGAAATACATCAGTCAAAGATTTCTCAATCAAAAGCATAAAGAGTTTCTAGAATTAAAACAAGGCCAAATGACTGTAATTGAGTACAAAAGAGAATTTGTACGGCTGAGTAAGTATGCCCGAAAATATGTTTCTACCGAAGAAATTATCTGTAAGCGGTTCGTTGACGGGTTGAACGAAGATATAAAACTACTAGTCAGAATTCTAGTGTTGAAAGAATTTGTTGTTTTGGTTGAAAGGGCTTGTAAAGCCAAGGATCTTACCAAAGAAAAGAGAAAAGCTAATTCAGAAGCTAGAGACTCGAAAAAAATCAATGAGTAAGCCGTATCAATCTTCATTAATGAAATTTAGAGATTCGTACCCTTGCCCAAATACTTCAAATGAATATTTGAACAGAGATCGTAGAAAATAATACTCAGGTTCTAAAGCTCAAGCTACATTAGTATCGAGTGTTGGCAGTGTGAGAGACAACAAACCCAAATGTCAGCAATGTGGGAGATGACATTTTGGAGAATGTTGGAATAAAAGTAATAAAGCTTGTTACAAATGTGGTTCGCTAGATCACTTCATCCGAGATTGCCCTGAGCTGGATGAGAAAGATAAAGTTTAGAATGTGAGACCAAGTAACACGTCGAATAGAGGTAGACCACCTAGAATTGCCGAAAATGTAAGTGGTAGTAGAGGGGCGACAAAGGATTCAGCTGTGTGATCTGAGGCCAGAGCACCTGCTAGAGCCTACGCTATTTGCGCTTGTGAAAAAGCTTCATTTCCAGATGTTATCACTAGTACTTTCACTCTCTATGATACTAATGTGATTGCATTGATAGATCCAGGATCAACTCATTCTTATATATGCATGAATTTAGTATCTAGTAAGACTTTTCCTATAGAGTCTATGAATTTGTGATTAGAGTATCGAACCTCTTAGGAAAATGTGTTTTGGTTGACAAAGTCTACAAGAATTTCCTGTTAATGAATCGAGATTTCTATTTTCCGGCTAATCTGATGTTGTTGCCATTCGATGAATTTGATGTGATTTTGGGTATGTATTGGCTAACAATGCATGATGCTATAGTGAATTATAGACGAAAGACAATTGAAATGAAATGTTAGAATAATGAGACTATTAGAATTGAATCTGATGATCTAAATAGTTTTCCAGTTGTGATCTCGTCTATGTTAGCTCAGAGATTTGTGAGAAAGGGGTGTGAAGCTTATCTTGCTTATGTACTTGATTGATAAGAAAGTGGCAGATATAAAGATTGAATTAGTACCAGTTGTGTGCGAGTATCCAGATGTATTTCTCGAAGAGTTATTGGGTTTACCACCTATTAGAAAGGTTGATTTTGGTATTGAATTAGTACCGGGAACAACATCAATATTGATAAGTCTGTACAGAATGGCTCTGACAGAGTTAAAAGAATTGAAAGCTTAGTTACAAGAGTTGACAGATAGAGATTTTGCTAAACTGAGTTTTTCTCTCTAAGGTGCACCAGTTTTATTTGTGAAAAAGAAAGATGGCACGATGAGAATGTGTATAGACTATCGATAGCTCAACAAAGTGACAATCAAGAATAAATACCCTTTGTTGCAAATTGATGATTTGTTTGATCAGTTAATAGGGGCAGTAGTGTTTTCAAAAATTGATTTGAGATTGGGTTATTACCAGTTGCGAGTTAAAGAATTAGATGTGCCAAAGACTGCATTTAGAATAAGGTATGGACACTATGAATTTCTTGTTATGCCTTTCGGACTAACAAATACACCTACTTTTTTTATGGACTTGATGAACCAGATTTTCAGGCCGTACTTAGACCGATTCGTAGTTGTGTTTATTGATGACATTTTGATTTACTCTCATGATGAATCTGAGTATGCTGAGCATTTGAGAATCGTGTTACAAACTTTGAGAGATAAATAATTGTTTGCAAAGTTCAGTAAATGTGAGTTTTGGTAACGAGAGGTTGGTTTTCTGGGACATATAGTTTCAGCCGCGGGTATTCAAGTTGACTAGAGCAAAATTTCTATGATTATAGACTGGAAACCTCCAAGAAATGTATTCGAAGTTCATAGTTTTCTGGGACTAGCCAGCTATTATAGACGATTTGTGAAAGGCTTCTCGATGATTGCGACTCTGATGACACGATTGCTTCAAAAAGATGTTAAATTTTAGTGGAAAGAAAAGTTTCAGCAGAGCTTCGAACAATTAAAAGCATTATTGACAGAGGCACCAGTGTTAGTTCATCCTGAGTCAGGTAAAAAGTTTGTAGTTTTCAGTGATGCATCGTCAAATGGCCTGGGTTGTGTTTTGATGCAGGAAGGCAAAGTTGTAGCTTATGCCTTGAGACAGTTGAAGCCGCACGATTAGAATTATCCGACGCACGATCTAGAGTTAGCCGCGATAGTGTTCGCATTGAAAATTTGGCGTCATTACTTGTTTGGTGAGCAATGTCATATTTATATCGACCACAAAAGCTTGAGATATCTGATGACTCAGAAAGATTTGAATTTGTGACAGCGAAGATGGTTAGAATTGCTAAAAGACTATGAATAAGTGATTCACTATCATCCGAGGAAAGCGAACGTAGTTGCTGATGCTTTGAGTCAAAAGTCCTTATTTGCTTTACGTGCTTTGAACATACAATTAGCTTTGTCTAACGACGATTCGGTAGTAACTGAGTTGAAAGCGAGACCTGTAACGCCCCAAATTTGGGCCTAGAAGTATTGGGCCTTAAGTTTGGGTTCATAAGGAGCTTGTATATAAGTATTTAATTGTGCAAGGAAATGACAGAATTAAATGTCCACTTTGGTGCTTAATGGCTCTAAGAAGTGTTGGAGAAATCTTGGGTTCAAACCTGGGCTTTAGCAAAAATTTGGGTTTTAAGTGAATAAAACCCTGGATGCTTGGATGATGGCCTTTTAAATTATTATGTCAAGTAAATGACACAAGGAAGCATGTGGTCTAGTGGTTGTGGTGTCATTAAGGTTGCAGGGGAGCCTGGGTTCAAGTCTTGGCTCTTGCAATTTATTTTGGTTTTTCTTTTAAAAGAACCTGGACTTTGGCCTATAGATCTTATAATTAATTGAGGATAAGATATGGCACAGAAAGAGTCTGTGGTGGAGTGGCAAGGTGGCGCGTTGTGCAACTATGAGGTCTGAGGTTCAAGTCTTGGGATGTGCAGTGGAGTATTTATTTTGCTATTTGAGCTATGTAAGTGGTGGAGTTGGACTGGAACTCTGTGGTTGAAGTGGTCATAAGAATGGGAAATTTTCATTATAATGGTTGAAAGCGATCCCACATCGGGAAGCTAACATGAGAATTGGTGAGAAGCTGGCTTTAAATAGAGCGAACCAGATGAGTTGGTGAGGAACACTCAATGCAGGATCTGCCAAGGTTGGTGATCATGGACTTCCGCGCGTTTTCATAAACAGGTGTGTATTCGCACCCTTCTTTGTTGGAAGTCAGCAAAAGCCGAAAAGCTGAAACTTCAGCATTTGAGACTTCACCAGCGTGCGATCACTCGTGTGGTAATTTGAGCCCATAGATCTTGGGTGATAGACTGTAGAGGCCGCCACGAGCGCTCTCGTGTACTGGGGCTGTTCTGGCCTCGATGTGCCCGTGGGCCTTCTTGAGTAAATCTAACTATTAGGTGGAAAGTAGTTGGGCTTGTCATGTCGTGTGCATGGCATAGACCGTTAAGGGCTTCGTTGGGCCGAAATGGGCTCGTGGGCCCCACACAGATTAAATCCACGATAAGTGATAAATGTTGGACTAGGCTTTGTAGGTCACATAGGTGTAATTGAGCTTTGGTTAAATGGGCCACACGAGCATGTGGGTGATGGTGGACCTTCTGTTGGATCGTTAAGACCCCCGATTTGTAAAATTATCGAAATACCATAGACTCGTAAAATTACTGAAATGCCCTCGACTTGTAAAATTATCGGAATACCTTCGATTTGTTAAATTACCAAAATACCCTTAATTTGGAAAGTTACAGAAATACCTTTAATTTACAAAATTACTGAAATACCCTTGAATTTCAAAAATTACAGAAATATCATTGGTTTGCAAAATTACTGAAATACCCTTGGTTTGTAAATTTACCAAAACACCCTTGTAAGGAAAAATGACTAAAATACCCCTAATAGGTAAAAAGACTGTTCTGCCCTTCTAGGGTATATGACTCACTGATAATACAATTTGATTGATTTGACTATGTTTTGACTGAGAATGTATGACTGTGATTGGACTATTGTGACTGTGATTTGTATGATTTTGTATGCCGTGTGTATATTTGTAGCATTCATATAATATGGTGTTCCACATGGGTGAGGATTATGAAACGGAGGAAGAAATTGAGGATCGCATGGTTGCTTGACGACTGTGGATCTACCGATTAAGGATCGCATAGTTGCTTGATGATCGTGGATCCACCGGTGGCTTTTAAGCTCAATATATAATTATTGACAACTCTGTATCGATCATATTTACCCGAGGCTGTGTGCCAACTGTATTACCGTCGTTGATGGCTATGTGCCTAACATGATACAGTTACCGATGGCTTAAAGCCAATTATTCTGATTATGGCTTTATGCCAACCTACATATGGCTCTGTGCCAACCTGATTATGGCTGTGTGCCAAATGTATTTGCCTAAGGCTATGTGCCAATATATGATTACTGATGACGGCTTAGTGCCGCTTAATCTGATTGTGGCTTTGTGCCAACCTAAAAATGGCTCTATGCCATCTTGACTATGGCTTTGTGCCAAACGTATTTACCTATGGCTATGTGCCTAACATACTTATAGATGACTCTGTGTGGATCATATTTACCCAAGGCTGTGTGCCGATTATATTACCGTCGCTGATGGCTTTGTGCCAAACATAATACAGTTACCGATGGCTTTGTGCCAATTATAATACCGCTACTGAAGGCTTTTTAAGCCCAACATATGATTAGCAGCTTTGCTGTAATGAAGGTAGTACCACAATCGGGTTATCATTGATGTGTATCGGATGGGTGGGTCGATATTTATATCCCCACATGATGTGTACCGGGGGACGGAGCCGGTGTATAGCGGTTGGATTATTGGGATGGGATTGACATGCATCTATGCATTCACACATTCTATTCTATTATTGGTTTGGGTTGGGCCCAATTGATTCTATTATGGGCTGTGACTCAAATGATATTATAATAGGCTTTGGCCCACGTATGCTCTGAACTGGATTGTACTGTTACTGCTAACGGGCACTAGCCCAGACTGTTTTTATTTTTGTTTTTGTATACTGACTGCTACTCTAGTAAGGGGATTACACACTGAGTTTTCATAAAGTCACCCCGTCTATTAACTGTACAGGTAATCCCCAGCGTTAGGTGGTTCAGTGTTGGAAGGGACTCGAAGATGGCCACACACTACTTATGTTTTTAGATTTGTTTATTTATTGTTGCATATTTTTTTTAATTGGGTTGTAATAAGGCCTCTCTTAATTTTGGTTTTTATTTTACTTTGGGATTATATTTACTATGTTTTCTAATGGTTAGAAGGAGATCACGTTTTTCCAAAACAACAACTGTTTTCAAGACACTACGTTTTCGTAACTTAACTTTTAAACATCACGTTTTCGTAAATGGGTTACTTTTAGAATTAACTTTTGCAAAGTAAAAAGGAATTTTGGAAATAAAATGTACTACGTTTTAGTAAGATGGGTTTCTAATGAAAACATGGTTTTCGAAAAACACTTCAATGTAACACGACAGGTTCGAGTCTAACTTCTGGGCCGAGTTGGGGTGTTACATTTAATGGTATCAAAGTCAAGTTTCAAAACTCAACTGTGGAATGGGTTTTAAAATTGGATTTTTGAAAGAATTGTTTCAAAAAGGCTCAAAAAGATTTGGAGTATTTGAAATGCTTTTTTGAATATTTTCCTGAAAGTGTGGTTATCGAGTCTCCGGTGCCGAATCAGTAAGTTTTCTGTTAGACTGTACTTAAAGTTAGGTTTTGTATTTATTCAGTGTATGTTCTGGAAACCAGATTTTGTTTAAGTTAGCAACAGTATTGTGATGGATTCCGAAGGCAAGCAAGGTCGCGAGGAGTTGCCCGTCTCCCTGGAACATGAGATGGTTCAGGAAACTATAGTCAAGGTAAGTCCACCAACTTCGGGTAACAATAACTCGTAGCTTGGTATGGAGGCACTGACCCAATTGGTAAAGGAAGTGCTAGAAGAAGTGTTCGAGGCAAGAGTTAAGGCGTATGGTGAAACACTTCAGGCTAGGGGCTTGGAGTGCAGCAGGAAGAGGGATCACAGTCCTCTGAAGTAGAAGCCCGTTCTGTGAAACACGTTAAGACGTGTCTGAACTTTTTAGCTTGCGAGCCTTGCAAAAGGCGCCATCCGGGCTAATACTGAAGGAAGTCAGGAGCGTGTCTCAGATGCGGGTCTAAGGAGCATTAGGTTTGGGATTGTGCAGTTCCTTTTAAGTCAGGTTTTGAGATTAAGTTAAAAGTGTATTTGTGTAGTTTGGAACTAGAGTGCGTAGCGGGAGCGTAGTGGTGTAGGTTAAGCTAAGTGCTTGTTCAAATAGTTGGAAATTTTGTGGACGAAATTTCTTTAAGGGGATAGAATTGTAACGCCTCGAATTTGGGCCTAGAAGTATTGGGCGTTGAGTTTGGGTCTGTAAGGAGGTTGTATATAAGTATTTAATTGTGCAAGGAAATGACACAATTAAATGTCTACTTTGGTTGTTGATGGCTCTGAGAAGTCTTGGAGAAATCTTGGGTTCAAACCTTGGCTTTAGCAAAATTTTTGGTATTTAGTGAATAAAACCCTGGATGCTTGGATGATGGCCTTTTAAATTATTGTGTTAAGTAAATAACACAAGGAAGCATGTGGTCTAGTGGTTGTGGCGTCATTAAGATTGCAAGAAAGCCTGGGTTCAAGTCTTGGCTCTTGCAATTTATTTTGGTTTTTCTTTTAAAGGAACCTGGACTTTGGCCTATAGATCTTATAATTAATTGAGGATAGGATATGGCACAGAAAGAGCCTGTGGTGGAGTGGCAAGGTGGCGCGTTGTGCAACTGTGAGATCTAAGGTTCAAGTCTTGGGATGCGTAGTGGAGTATTTATTTTGCTATTTGAGCTGTGTAGGAGGTGGAGTTGGACTGAAACTCTATGGTTGAAGTGGTCATAAGAATGAGGAATTTTCCTAATGGTTGAAAGCAATCCCACATCGGGAAGCTAACATGAGAATTGGTGAGAAGCTGGCTTTAAATAGAGCCGAACCAGATGAGTTGCTGAGGAAGACTCAATGTTGGATCTGCCAAGGTTGGTGATCGTGGACTTCGGCGCGTTCTCATAAACAGGTGTGTATTCGCGCCCTTCATTGTTTGAAGTCGGCAAAAGCCGAAAAGCTGAAACTTCAGTATTTGAGGCTTCACGACCGTGCGATCGCTCGTGTGGTAATTCGAGCCCATAGATCATGGGCGATATACTGCAGAGGCAGCCACAAGCGTTCTCGTGTGCTGGGGTTGTTCAGGGCCTCGATGGGCCCGTGGGCCCACTTGAGTAAATCTAAGTGTTAGGTGGGAAGTAGTTGGGCTTGTCATGTCGTGTGCATGGCATAGGCCGTTAACTGATAAATCCACGATAAGTGATAAATGTTGGACTAGGCTTTGTAGGTCACATAGTTGTAATTGAATTTGGGCTAAATGGGCCACACGAGTGTTTGGGCCCACTTGGGCCGAGTATGGGTCTTTGGCCCATTTGCACCGTTAGGTCTGTTTAGGTTACTTAAGTCACTCAAGGTGACTGTGGACCTTCTGTTGGGTCATTAAGACCCTCAATTTGTAAAATTACCAAAATACCCTCGACTTGTAAAATTACCAAAATACCCTCGACTTAAAATTATCGAAATACCCTCGATTTGTAAAATTACCAAAATACCCCTCATTTGGAAAATTACCAAAATACCCTTGATTTGGAAAATTACTGAAGTACCCCTAATTTACAAAATTACTGAAATACCCTTGACTTTTAAAAATTACAGAAATACCATTGGTTTGCAAAATTACTAAAATACCCTTTTATAGGTAAAAAAACCGTTCTGCCATGTGAAATGACTCATTGATAGTACAATTTGATTGATTTGACTATGTTTTGACTGTGAATGTATGACTGTGATTGGACTGTTTGACTAGGATTTGGATGATTTTGTATGCCGTGTGTATATTTGCTGCATTTATATAATATGGTGTTCCACATGGGTGGGGATTATGAAACGGAGAAAGAGACTGAGGATCGCATGGTTGCTTGCCGACCGTGGATCCACCGATTAAGGATCGCATGGTTGCTTGACGACCGTGGATCCACCGGTGGCTTTTAAGCTCAATATATAATTATTAACAGCTCTGTGTTGATCATATTTACCTGAGGCTGTGTGCCGACTGTATTACCGTCGTTGATGGCTATGTGCCTAACATGATACAGCTACTGATGGCTTAAAGCCAATTATTCTGATTATGGCTTTACGCCAACCTACATATGGCTCTGTGCTAACCTGATTATGGCTGTATGCCAAATGTATTTGCCTAGGGCTATGTGCCAATATATGATTATTGATGACGGCTTAGTGCCGCTTAATCTGATTGTGGCTTTGTGCCAACCTAAAAATGGCTCTGTGCCATCTTGACTATGGCTTTGTGCCAAACGTATTTACCTATGGCTATGTGCCTAACATACTTATAGATGACTCTGTCGATCATATTTACCCAAGGTTGTTTGCCGATTATATTACCGTCGCTGATGGCTATGTGCCAAACATAATACAATTACCGATGGCTTTGTGCCCATTATAATACTGCTACTGAAGCCTTTTTAAGCCCAATATATGATTAGCTGCTCTGCTGCAATAAAGGTAGTATCGCAACCGGGCTAGCATTGATATGTATCGGATGGGTGGGTCGATATTTATATCCCCACATGATGTGTACTGGGGGACGGAGTCGGTGTATAGCGGTTGGATTATTGGGATGGGATAGCAAGCATCCATGCCTTCACACATTCTGTTTTGTTATTGGTTTGGGCTGGGCCCAATTGATTCTATTATGGGCTGTGACTCAAATGATATTGTAATAGGCTTTGGCCCACGTATGCTCTGAACTGGACTATACTGTTACTGTTAACGGGCCCTAGCCCAGACTGTTTCTGTTTTTTTATATACTGACTGTTACTCTAGCAAGGGGATTACACACTGAGTTTTCATAAACTCACCTAGTCTATTAACTGTGCAGGTAATCCCCAGCGTTAGGTGGTTCAATGCTACGAGGGACTCGGAGATGGCCACACACTGCTTATGTTTTCAGATTTGTTTATTTACCGTTGCATATTTTTTTTAATTAGGTTGTAATAAGGCCTCTCTTAATTCTAGTTTTTATTTTACTTTGGGATTATATTTACTGTGATTTCTAATGGTTAGAAGTAGATCACAGTTTTCCAAAACAACAACTGTTTTCAAGACACTACATTTTCGCAACTTAACTTTTAAACATCACGTTTTCGTAAATCGCTTACTTTTAGAATTAGCTTCCGCAAAGTAAAAAGGAATTTTGGAAATAAAATGTTCTACATTTTAATAAGAAGGGTTTCTAATGAAAACATGGCTTTTAAAAAATGCTTCAATGTGGCACGCCAGATTCGGGTCTAACTTCTGGGCCAGGTTTAGGGTGTTACAAGACCATTATTTCTATAGCAGATTTGTGAGGCTAAAAAAATTGATAATGAATTGCAAGAAAAATGAGCTTAGTGTGAGTCGACTTTTGATTTAGAGTTTCAAATAGGGCCTGATGACTGTTTGATGTTTCATGATAGAATATGTGAACCAAGAAATTCTGAGCTCATTCGAAAGATTCTAAACGAAGCACACAGTAGTTGTTTATCAGTACATCCGAGAAGCACAAAAATGTATAACGATTTGAAACAGCTTTATTGGTGGCATGGCATGAAATGAGATATCTCAGAATTTGTTTCGAAATGTTTGATTTGTCAGCAAGTCAAAGCTGAGCATCAAGTGTCGTCAGGTTTATTATAGCCTATTAAGATTCCTGAGTGGAAGTGGTATAGAGTAATAATGGATTTCGTATCGGGTTTACCCTTATATCCGAAAAAGAAAGATACGATCTGGGTTGTTGATAGATTGATGAAATCAACTCATTTTATTCCGGTACGTATAGATATCGCTTTTGATAAATTAGATGAGTTATATATTTTTGAAATTGTGAGATTACGTGGTGTTCCTCTGTCTATTGTTTCAGATAGAGATCCAAGATTTACTTCACGATTTTGGAAGAAATCGGAAGAAGATTTGGGTCAAAACTACATTTTAGCACTGCATTCCACCCGCAAACAGATGGTCAATCCGAACGAGTTATTTAAATACTTGAGGATATGCTGCGTTGTTGTATTCTTGTGTTTGAAGGTAGCTGGGAGAAATATCTACCGATAATTGAATTTGCTTATAATAATAGCTTCCAACTGAGTATAAAGATGGCACCCTACGAAGCTCTATACGATCGTAAATGTCAAGCACCATTGTACTGGAGTGAGCTCAGTGAAAATAAGATTCACGAGGTTGATTTGATCAGAGAGATTGAAGAAAAAGTGAAAGTAATTCATGATAGTTTGAAAGCAGCTTTGGATCGACAGAAATTGTACGCAAACTTGAAATGGAAAGATATTGAGTTCCAGATCGAGGATAAAGTGTTTTTGAAAGTGTCACCATGGAAAAAGATTTTGCGGTTTGGTCGGAAAGGGAAATTGAGTCTGCAGTTCATCGGACCGTATGAGATTACTGAGTGAGTTGGGCTAGTGGCATATCAACTGTCCTTACTGTCTGAGTTAGAAAAGATACATAATGTGATTCACGTATCGATGCTATGAAGATATCGATCAGACCATTCGCATGTTATTTCTCCTACTGAAGTTGAGATACAATCAGATTTATCATATAGTGAATAACCAATTTGAATTTTAGCTCGTGAGATGAAAGAGCTGAGAAGTAAGAGAATCGCATTAGTGAAAGTATTATGGAATCAGAATGGGGTTGAAGAAGCTACGTGGGAACCTAAGGATGCTATATGAAAACAATACCCGAACCTATTCACTAGTAAGATTTTCAGGGACAAAAATCCCTAAGTGGGAGAGTTGTAACAGCCCGTTTTTGAGTCAAATTAGAATAGTGGTTTCGAAACCAACAATTTGAAGTCAAAACATTTATTTTATTATTTTATTAAAGTTTACAGCATGATAAAATTATTGTGTAGAAGTTTCGCAAAGAAATTTTACTATTTGAATGCTCAATTTGTTAAAAAGGACTAAATCGCGTAAAGTGTAAAAGTGGAGTTCTATTAGCTAAAAGTATCTAATAGTTATAGAAACTTAAAGTTAAGGTCCTTAAGTGGTAATTAGACCATTATTATGATAGTGGATGATAATGGCATGGCATAATTGAAATTTTGAATTACTAATAAGGTTAAATAGGTAATTAAGTAAATAAGGTTAAAAAATTAAATAAAACACAATTTCCTTTCATTATCATCTTCTTCCTAGCCAAATTTAACAAAGAAGAAAGCCATTTTAGGGCTTGAAGCATTCGCTCATCTCCTAGCTCAATTGTAAGTCCATTTTTGTTCTGTTTTTAGTGATTTCTATATTTTTGAGATTGTTGCTTCGTATTCTAGCTAGCCCATACCTTAAATTTCAAAACTGTTAAAGATTTTCAGAGTTTCCATTATTGAATCTAAGTGTTCTTTGATGTTTAATGTTGAAATATGAAAGCTTGATGACAGTTTTACATGTTTTGTTAAGTAATTTTTGAAGAAAATGCATAATAGGGATTAAATTATGAAATGTACAAATTGTGTGGTTGAAATATGAAATAAATGAAAGTTTTGGGCTGCTAGAATATATAATTCGACCAAGCTTGGGTTTATTGAAATTATGTGAATTTTGTGTTTTGTGAAACAAGGATTAAATTGTTAAGAGCGTGAAAGTTTAGGGGCTAAAGTGCAAATAGGCCTAAATGTATGTTTTGGACTAAATTGAATGAATGGTTGAATAAATAAGTTAATTTTGAATTCATATAGATCAAGAAAGACAGAATTCAAATTTAGATCAAGGGAAAAGCAAGATTATCGAGTAGTCGACCCGATCCGTCAATTTCGCATACGGGGTAAGTTCGTATGTGATGATTACATTATAAATGTATGTTAAAATGCTATAATATTGCATAAATTGTTAAAACGGGATTATGAATTATGTATGAAGTGTGAAAATGACTTTACGGGTGCATTCGATGATAGAAATGAAAAATGTGAAAGCCCAGTTGAACCGTACGAATAGTTTTGGATACTATTGACATGTCAGTAAGTGATACGTTGAGTTGGCTTCGGGCCATGATATTAGCATTTCGGGTGCTTATTTTACTAATTTGGCTTTGGGCCATGCATATCAGAAGATTTGGATTTGGGCCATAATAATAGTTCTTCAAATAAGTTACCTTGATTTGGGTACGGGCCGTGGTATAAGTACTTATTGTACAAGACTCCTGAATATCTGATTTCTATTCCAAATAGTTCAACGAGTAAACAAACGATGTGGTTGAGGAAGAGGTTAGTACAAGATGATACACATATGTATAGAACCTATTCGAGTATTAAATAGTGAAAGCTCGATGAGATGGTATTTGATCATGTTTTGGAGACATGAGAAAGGTTTGTAGTAACTGTGTATATGGTTTTGTCATATGTAATTGGTTGATTTATATTGATTCGACGAATTAAGTTATTCAGCTATGAGCTTACTAAGCTATGAAGCTTACTTTGTGTTATTTTTCTATGTTTCATAGTAAATCATGGCTAGCTCAGATTCGGGAGTTGTAGGGAACATCATCACACTATCAAACATCTAAGTTGGTACTTTTGAATTATACATTTGTGGTATATGGCATGCATAGGCTAGATGTGGTATTTTGGTTTGTATAAATATAGCCATGAGTGATGGCTTAGTTTGGTTTGTTTTGGCATAGTTGTAACCAAGACATTGTGGAAGTTAAAATGGTTATGTGAATTATGAGAAATGAACCATATTGTATGATATTGATTTGGTATGTATTTGGCTAAGTAAATGGTAGTGATTTGAGAATTGGAATAGATGAACTTATAATGGTATGAATTGTGCATTTGGTTGATGATTTTGGCTGCCTAATTGTATAATAGAATGGTACCATTTCCTCTTTTATAGGTATACTTGGTTGGGTGGCAAAATGGCTTGGCAAATAGCCTCTTTTTGTCCACACGGGCATGTGTCTCAGCCATGTGTGACACACGGACATGTTACACGGTCATGTGTCTCCTGGTGTTGAAATTGAATTGAAGTCAATATGCTCCACATGGTCTCACACACAGGCGTGTGACTGGCCGTGTGGTACAAGTCAGTATACCCTCCTAATTGGCACACGGCCTAGCACACGGGCGTGTGACGTGGTCGTGTTGCATAAGTCAGTATACCCTATAGGTTTGTCACAGTCTAGTAGATGGGTGTGTGTGGCCACTTCGAAGGGCACACGGGCTAGACACTCAGGCGTATGGTTGGCCGTGTGACCCAAGTCATTAAGTATGCCCTGTTTCCACACGGCCTGAGACATGGGCTTGTCTGGAGCCGTGTGAGGCACACGGCCTGTTCACACGGGCGTGTGACCCCTGTATGGTTGAGATTTTTCTACGTTTCCAAAATTTTCATATGTTATCAGTTTAGTCCTAAACCATTTCTAAAGCATGTTTAAGTTCTCGTAGGCCCTTATAAGGGACAATGTGATTGTGATGAATGATTTATGAGAATGAATGCTTTATGTTTGATAAATGTATGCTATATGTTGTGAATTGATTGGTAATACCTTGCAACCCTACTTTGGCGATGGATATGGGTTAGGGGTGTTATAGTCACGACACCTAGGCTCCCATGTCGTGACACTTAAAAAAATAATGAAATTGTAGGTCTTGGGGTTCTTAGTGTCGCGATACCCACTGGTCGATGTTGCGACATCACTGGAGTTTTCCTCAATTTCTTCACTTCAGCACCTTTAGGAATCTCACGACTTTCATGACATTAGTGTTGCGATACCCACTTTGAATGAGGTGTTCCTCGAGTTTAGGCCATTATTATCTCCCTACACCAACTCAATCTCATTGTTAGGTTCCCCATGGACCGTTTGGCCAATTTGGGTCTCAAAAGAGGCAAAACTGAGTAAAAACATTTATCACCACTTGAAACTAAAAATCAATAAAAAACATTTAAAAAACTTAAATTACTTGAGAATAAGCTCCTCAAGTGTATTGGAGAGCCTAATTTGACATATAAAATTATGACAAATCAATGATATGGTATAAGTAAAAATGACAAATGTTTGAAAGTGGAAATATGCTTACTGAGGATGGTTATGTGATCTTATTGACATAAAATGTATAGAATTGAATTCTTTTTTATTGTAAAATGGATTTTTGACACATTTAGGTTGAGTTGCAAATCATTGAATGGGAACCAAGTAACATTTTTGCCAAAAACAGGGCCCTCATCACGGCCACCAACCCTTAACATCGCAATATGGTGTCGAAGAAAAATGTCGTAGCAATGTCGGTATGAATAAAGCTACGATGTGATATACTGAGATGGCAAAGTCAAGGCGTGGAGAGTGTGAGGTTGCGACGTCAGCCAAAAAATTTTCAAACCAAGCAACTTGGTCCTAATTCAAGTTCAAGTTAGCAAAATAGCTTTTGTAAGCTCATATTGTAACACCCTTAACCTGTATCTGTCGCCAAAATAGGGTTACAGAGTATTACTGGAGGTTACAATTCAAAATAATCAAATATTTTAAACATTTAAAATCACATCATAAATCATAGCAAAACCAAACAAAGACATACATATTGTCTCTTATTTGAGCCATCGAGGCCCTAAAAACACATTAGAAACAAGTCGGGACTAAATCAGAAACATATAGAATATTTTAAAAAAAGATGAAAATTTTTAAACAGCAGGGGTCACACGGCTGTGTGACTCACACGGTTGAGACACACGCCCATGTCTATAACACCCCAAACTGGGCCTAGACATTATGCGCGAATCTGGTGATGTTACAAGGAATGGGTTTTAAAATCAAAGTTGTCTTGTCAAAAACGTGCACATTTTACAATTCACATACATTCACAACTTATTTAAAACATCATTAGCTCATTTTCCAACATATATTACAACGGAAGTCTTAAGAAAACATATATTTTTTAGAAATCCAATTCGTCTTTTAGAAAAACCTTGTTTGCATAAAAATCATCGATCTCATAAAATAGTTCATCATGGCATGCAAATTAATAATAAATCAAAACTCGCAGTTAAAAGTCTTCAAGTCCAGAAAGTACAAACTCTCAGAACATAACCCAAAGTAAGTAAATAAAACCATAAACCAATAACTTTAATTAGTTTTACAAATGAGTGGTCATCGTAGAGTCCTTGTTGCACCGATCTCGCTCAGACTATGGATTACCTAATAGATTGACAAACAGATATGAGTTTATGTAAACTTAGTGTGTAACCCAACAGAATTAAGCATGCTAGCATACAACATCATACACATAATTAGGAGTAGTTATAGATAAAGATACGGACTCATGTCCATTTTAGATATGGATATACAGATCAGAAAAATTAGAACCCTACCCCCATCCTCTACACACTATCTCCAACCATCACATCACACCATATAAACCCACCCAGCCCTACACACCACGTTGTGCCAATATGACACATATCAGATATAATGCAGCCAAGCTGCCAGAAATTAGGCGATGATCGCCATGCAGCACACTTCCTCCATCAATACAAATCCCACTCCAGAATCATATACAGAACAGATACAGAGCACATATACAGAGTTAATAGATTAAAACATGCTTAACATGCTTATATATATATAGATATTCGAAATGCAATTAGCATAGTAATCAGACATGCATAATCATACTCAGATTAATGTTAAAGACTAACAGATCACATAGTTTTAGGGTTTAGTTAGCCCTTACCGACCCTAGGAGAAATTTCAAAAATTTGGTTTCACATGCCTGTGTGGCCCATATACCCAGATTGGCATTGCTCGTGTGGCTCACATAGCCAGGCCTAAAAACCACATGCCTATGAGTCATGCCCGTGCCAACCCACACGACTAACTTGGCCTAGCCCGTATGGCCCACACGGCCACAGTCACACTGCCACATAGCCGTGTGCTACGTACGACCATGCCTTCGTCGACCACACAAATATGTCCTTGTACACGGCCTACCACATAGGTAACCACATGCCCATGTGGCATCGACAAAATAGTTTTTCAACTTTTGTCGAATCTCATTTTTTTACGTTTTGGGTACACTCCTATTTCAGTTTTGACACAACAGCAAACACGAACCCTCCTGAACCTAAAAATCAACATACCAACACTCAGAGTCAAACTTAATTCACGATTACATCGTAACTACGAAACCAATATCAAATCCAACACTTACTCAAAACACCTCGAACGATTCGGTTACAACTTTGAACGAGGAGAGCCCCTATCTTCCTAATTTGCTACTACCAAAATAGATAATAACGTTCCAAACGAAAGATTTTAAAAATACAATAACGAATTTAAAGAGCCCTTACTCGAGCTAATTATTCTATGCTCACATACCTTAACCGAGTAAGGAAACCCCAAAAGTACCAAAGATACGGTGGAAACTAAAAGTGATGAGCAAAATTGAATAAAAAAGAAAAGCCGAAATTTGCCAAGAAAGGAGAAAATAAACGTTAAAAGAAAAATAGATGAAAAGATTTTTGGGAATAAAAATAAAAATAAAATGGATATAGCAACGTATCCCTGGATTTTCTCCCACTAACTCAACTTACTCAGACTTCCAACTTAATCGAAACTCTCTCAGACAACTGAGCAAAATAAGTATCCATGCCAACGCAGGGACTTGGACACAGGACCTCCAACATACCAACACCTTTACCACTCAAACTAGCAGGTCCATTCTGATAAGAATTTACACGAAAATTAATATAAGCTCACTCGAAAAGGGATAAGGCTTAGATCCATAAATAACCAAAATTTGCTAAAGGTAAGGCTTGAACTTGGGACCTCTCTCACACACCCAGAACACTTAACCACTAAAGTAGATACAGATTTATGTCAGATATTTATAGAAACATGGATATACATATTAGGGTGTTACAACTCTACCCCCTAAAAGAAATTTCGATCTCAAAATTTACCTGATCAAAATAGCTGAGGATACTGCTGATGCATCGAGTCCTCAAGTTCCCACGTGGCCTCCTCAGTGCCATGATCCCACCACAGAACCTTCACTAACGGAATGGACTTCTTCCTCAGAACCTTAACGTCACGATCCAGAATCTAAACCGGCTCCTCCTCAAAAGTTAAGTCTGGTCTAACCTCAATCTCCTCAAAAGAGACAACATGAGATAGATTAGACCAGTATCGCCTTAACATCGAGACGTGAAACACATCGTAGAAACGGTCAAATTCTGGAGGTAGCTCCAACTGATAAGCAACCGGTCCCACAGGCTTCAAAATCTGATACGGCCTAATAAAGCTAGGGCTCAGCTTGCCCTTACGGCCAAATCTCAAAGCTTTCTTCCACGGTCAAACCTTAAGAAACACGAAGTCCCCACAAAATACTCAATATCATGCCTCCTCAAATCTGTGTATGATTTCTGTCTATTAGAAGTTGCCTTCAGACATTCTCGAATCAGCCTAACCTTATCTTCGATCTCAGAAACCAACTCAGGACCCAAAACCCGACGTTCACCCAACTCAGTCCAACATAGCAGAGTACGGCACTTACGACCATATAAAGCCTCATAAGCTGTCATCTAGATGCTAGCCTGGAAATTGTTATTGTAGGCGAACTCAGCTAGTAGCAGATAATCCTCCCAATTACCTTGAAAACCAATCACACAACTCCGAAGCATATCCTACAGTATCTGAATCACCCTCCCAGATTGACCATCTGTCTGAGGATGGAACGTAATACTGTAGTCCAATCTTGAACCTAGAGCCTTATGCAATTTCTTCTAGAACCAAGAAGTGAAGCAAAGATCTCTATCAGAAATGATCGAAATAGGAATCCCATGTAGTCTCACAATCTTAGAAATATAAAGCTTCACTAGCTTCTATAGAGAATAATCCATCCAAACTGGAATAAAGTGAGCAGACTTGGTCAATCGATCCAGGATGACTCAAACAGAATCCTTTTTAGTCGGTGTTGTAACGCCCCAAAAATCTCGAAATCCTGAACTTTCTTTGTTTTCGATTTTGATAAAATTGTGTTTTATATTTCTGGCCGAATAATAATTATAGTAGGACTTAATTCAAAATTAGGGGTAAATGAAATTATAGTTTAATTATTAAAAAAATCAGGGTTGGCAAGTAGTTGGGCTTTTAAATAAATTTAGGGGAAAATAGCATCAAAAAGCATTGTGGAGGAGTGGATACGTGACACCACTTAGGGTGTAGAAGGTGGTGTTAATAGCTAGCAAAGAGGTCCAAGGTTCAAATCCTAGCTTAGTGTTTTTAGAAGTTTAATTTTAGCCTTCTAGAAGGATGGAAGTGGCGTGAAAGTGGACTCCAAGGGAAGTGTTCAGGAGAGAAAATTAAGGAAGGGATTAAAGGGTTATCAGGGAGAAAATCGAGGAGATGAGAAGGGAGAAGTGATGGAGTTGAATGAGGAATTAGGCATGGGAAAATTCAGCTATAAGGCTTATAAATGGGTGTCGAATGCTAGGATATAAAGCTAATGCCAAATTTCCTCCACCCTGTTGCCAGAAACTCTTTTCTCTAAAAGCCAAAAACTCTCTGTCTTCTTTTCCTTTTCTTCTTCCTTGTGCTGAATTCTATTTCTCCTCTACTCAATATTTTCTTTGCTTTAGCCGATTCTTCTTCCTCTCTTCTTTGGTGCCAAGTAATCAATTTTTTCCATTCAAATCTCTAAGAGTCAAATATCCTTTGCTCGAATACCCTTGGTGCCGCCACTACTTTTTCCACCCAGTCGATTCTAGTGTAACTGTTTGTTCTCCCGATCGGTTTTTGATAAGTATCGAGTATTCAGTTCCTCACTTCTTTCTAATCGAATTTGGTAGGGAATTATTGTCAGATCTCAATTTTGGATTCCTGTCAATTTTCTCTTCAGATCTGAGAGATATACGTGATTAGTGACCAGAGTAGAAGCTAGTCAAGGCTTAGCGTTCAGGTAAAGTGAAAGTGAAATTTTAGCTTTTGGTAAAGTATTCGATAAGTATGTGACATTAATCTTTGAGTGATATCAATTGTAGGTTTGGGCTACATAAATCGCAGCACACTTGCTTACTAGGTGTGTACATATACTGCACACACACAATGAATCAGCAAAAGCCGAAAAGCCGAAATTTTGGCTATGGTGGTCTTGCGAGTGTGCGAACACTCGTAAGGGGAAACTGATATGTTGCTTGAATCCCACGGGCAATTCCATGGACTTGGGTTGTGATTTGGCCATATGGGTCGGAATGGGCTAAATCGGCTAAATGGGCCTGATGGGCTGTTGGGTCCATAATAGGCAAAAACTAAATATTGATGCTTTGTGATAGGATTTTGTATGTGAGCATGAATATGAATGTGACTGGGCCTAACTGGCCATATAAATGTGATTTGGGCCTAATGGGTCATATACAGGTGATTTGGGCCTAATGGGCCATATATAGGTGATTGGGCTTAATGGGCCAAATACAGGTATGTGAAATTGTTTGGGCTTTGTAAGGGGTTTTGGGCCTAGTATATGATATCCACATAAGACTTAATTAATATATTGTGACCGTGGGCAAGTCAAAGGGTTAAGGTGTGGCAACAGGTATATACATGTCTAAGATTGAATCTAGAGAGAGCATGGTACTTAAACAGTCTTAATAATCGACCTCCTCTTCTCTGGAATCATACTTGATGCATAGTATTCGTTCATCTTAGCTCACGGGACTTGTTAATGGGCCAAGATAAGTGAAAACCGTAATTAAAGGAAAATTATCGAAATGCCCCTATGGGCGAAAATGACCAAAAAACCCTTAAGTGTTGAATGTATGTTTTGTGGACGCGACATGCATACATATGATATTCTGCTTAGGTTGTATATGGGTTGGGAATTATGGAACAGAGGAATTATATGAGGATTGCATGGTTGCTTGACAATCGTGGATCCACCGATGGCTTTTAAAGACCAATATGTAAATGAAGGTAGTTCTGCAACCAGGCTACCATGGTGTGTGGGTTGCGTGGGTCGATAATTATATCCCTACATGGTGTGACGGGGGACGGAGCCAGTGTCTAGCGGATGGATAATTTGGATGGGATTGCATTGCATGAATGATGAATGATGTTTTTTTTTGAATGCTTGTTTTCTTCGAGGGTTGTACACATTGAGTTTGCGAAAAATCAACCCCTCTTTTATTTTATTTTTAGGTGATGCTCAGTAGAAGGTTCGATGTTTGGAGGGACTCTGGGTGGCCAACTAGCAAGATGATTTAGACTTGGGTTTTTTTTAAGCATTTAAGTTTTTTCTTCTTTTTAAGTATGTTCCAAACCAGATTGTAATAAGGTTTTCATTGTGTTATTATTACTTGAATTATTATTATTTTCAATGTAATTGCGAGAATTTGAACATGGATTTCTTAATTTATAGTATGTTTCCTACGTTTCCGCAACTAAGTTTTTTTAATCAAATGTTTTAAACAAGGCTTTCGTAACTGAAGGTTTTTTTTTAAGTTAATTAGGGTTTCTTTTATTTTAGGATGGGTTTTCAATGAAAACACGTTTTCTCTAAAACACTTCAATGTGACACACCAGATTCAGCCATAGCGTCTAGGCAGGGTTTTAGGTGTTACATTTAGTGGTATCAGAGCCCAGGTTGCAAAACTTGGGCTGTAAAGTGGGCCTTAGTATTCGGTTTCTTTTCAGATTTTAAAAATACTTTGGATCACAATGCTTTGGAAAAAGAGAAATCTTACTGAGCGGCACACCGAGTCTCCGACGTCGGACCCAGTAAGTACTTTTATCTTTAAGTTTGTTTAAATTATTATACAGTGGATAGTTAGAGGGCTACTTTAGATGATTGTTAGAAGGGAACTAAAGCCCGTAGGATCTGGAAACTGTAGAAGATTTTCGAAAACAATCTTCTCTTTAAATATTATTATAAAACATTGGTGTAATTATTAAACTAACTAAAACTTCATAAAATTTCTAATCCAGATAATACGTGAATTGACGATGAGTGTTAGAAGAGGTGCAAGAGGCCGTGGCCGAGGCCGCAGAAGCGTTAGGACTGAACCGTCGGCATCAGGCCATATGCCCGATGTTGGAGTAGAAGAGGCTCCGGCCTTACCGGTGGTTGGGAATGAACCATATGATCGGGTTGCGGGAGAAGATACATTGTCGCAGGCAATGCTAAGGATTTTGGAAAGGGTCGCTGGACCTAATAATGGCAACAGGAATTGGGGTCCATTCTTGAACAACATCGATCGAACGGGGCTGAGATCTTCAAGGGCGTGGCTGGCATGGCTCATAATGTGGCGGAATATTGGTTGGAGGCCACTGAAAGGATAATGGAGGATTTAGACTACTCATCTAAGGAAAAGTTGAAAGGGGCGGTGTTATTGCTTAGGGAGGAAACCTACCAGTGGTGCTTGACAGTGAAAGAGGGCACCCAACCGGAGTAGGTCACCTAGGGGTTTTTCAAAGCTGTATTCCAAGGGAAGTATGTGGGTGCAAGCTATGTGGATGCTAGGAGGAGGGAGTTCCTGAACTTGACCCAAGGCAATAAATCGATGACGAAGTAAGAGGCAGAGTTTCTACGCCTTAGTAGGTATGCAAGGGTAATGGTGGCAACGGAGTATAAGCGTTGCGTTAGGTTTGAGGATGGGCTTAGAGATAGTCTCAGGATACTGATAGCTCCGCAAAGGGAACAAGTTTTCTCGGAGTTTGTGGAGAAAGCAAAGATAGCGGAGGACGTAAAGTGCACTGAGCGCCTAAATCGGGAGAAGGAATGGGGTAAGAATAAGAGGGAGGCTGGGACCCCGGGTGTTGCACAGAGGCCTAGGGCTAGGGCCATAAATAATGGGCCAGTTAGAGTAGGGACCCCTACTGCTAATCCAGGGGTGCCACCTTGTGCTGATTGTGGGAGAAGGTAAGGAGGCGAGTATTGGAAGAGAATGGGAGCTTGTTTCACTTGTAGGTTTATGGAGCATAGGATCAAGGATTGCCCTCGAATGCTAGGTCGAGAGCCAGTTGTGGGTTAAAGAGGTGCTCAGCCACCAAGGGGTGGGCACACCGCCGCCAAGGATCATGGATGTGCCGGGGCGTAACGACAATGGACGTGGGCGCAGAGCACCACCAAAGTAAAATAGGGGGGCATGCATCTTGGCGAGACAACCAGTTTTGGTTTATGTTGTTCGTCGTCGAGAAGTTGGGAATGCCCTAGATGTGATAACGTGTATGTTCTTTATGATAAGTTATCTTACACAGCCTTGATTAATATTGGATCGACGCATTCATATGTTGCATGCAGTAAGACTGAATCTTTGGGTGATATGTTTGAGATTATTGCGAATGAGATGACTGTGATAAGTTCATTAGGGCAGTTTGTAGGAGTGAATAAGATGTTTAGGGAGGTACCCTTAGTAGTCCAACGGGTTACCTTTTTAACGAATTTGATGGAACTACCATTTAGTGAATTCAACTTAATCTTAGGTATGGATTGTCTGGTGAAGCACCGAGCCATCTTGGATTATGCTGCAAAGTGAATGGTGTTAAGACCGGTGGAGGATAAGGAAGTAGTGGTGATTGGTGAACGCCAAAACTATATGTCGAACGTGATTTCGGCATTAAGGGACGAGAAGTTAGTACGAAAGGGATGTGAAGCCTTTTTTGCTTATATTAGTGATACGGAGGCTAAGAGCCTTACTGTGAAGGAGTTGAGAACAATTAGGGAATTTTTGGATGTCTTTCCCGAGGAGCTGTCTGGGTTGCCACCTAGTAGAGAAGTGGAATTTGGAATTGAGTTGCTACCTGGGATGGCTCTGGTGTCTATCGCTCCTTATCGGATGGCACCAAAGGAGTTGGTAGAACTTAAGGCACAGATTCAGGAATTGTTGGATCGAGGGTTCATCCGACCAAGTGTGTCTCCGTGGGGAGCACCGGTGTTATTCGTGAAGAAGAAGGAAGGAACCTTGCTAATGTGCATCGATTATCGACAGTTAAACAAGTTAACTATTAAGAACAAGTACCCTCTACCGAGAATCGATGATCTTTTTTATCAGTTTAGGGGAGCTTCGGTGTTCTCAAAGATTGACCTGCATCTGGGGTATCACCAACTTAGGGTTAAGGAGGAAGATGTTCATAAGACAGCCTTCAGAACTCGTTATGGGCACTATGAGTTCTTGGTGATGCCATTCGAGCTGACGAATGCACCTGCCGCTTTCATGGATCTCATGAATCAGGTTTTCCAACCCTACTTGGATCGATTCGTGGTAGTCTTTATAGATGACATTTTGGTGTACTCAAAAGATGAGGATGAGCATGATGCACACTTAAGGATTGTGTTGCAAACTTTGAGGGAGAAGCAGCTATATGCCAAATTCAGTAAGTGTGAATTTTGGCTAAGGGAGGTTACTTTTCTAGGACATGTGGTGTCAGCCGAGGGGGTTAAGGTGGATCCTCAGAATATTGAAGCGGTGTTAGACTGGAAAACACCCAAGACGGTATCGAAAATCTGAAGTTTTCTGGGCTTGGTATGATACTATGGGCGGTATGTTGAGGGCTTTTCCATAATTGCTGCACCCTTAACTACGTTGTTGAGGAAAGGGGTACAATTTGTTTGGACAGACAAGCAGCAAGAGAGTTTTGGAAAACTTAAGAAAGTTTTAACTGAAGCCCCTGTGTTGATTCAGCTAGTGCTTGGGAAAGAGTTTATGGTTTATAGTGACGCGTCGCATGTAGGCTTAGGTTGCGTATTGATGCAAGAAGGAAAGGTGGTTGCGTATGCGTCACGACAACTTAAGACTCACGAGGTGAATTACCCAACCCATGATTTGGAGCTAGCTACGGTGGTGTTCGCGCTCAAAATATGGAGGCATTACTTATACAGGGAGAAGTGCCTAATCTATTCAGACCACAAGAGTTTGAAGTACCTCCTTAACCAAAAGGAGCTAAACCTTAGGCAACGTAGGTGGGTAAAATTATTGAAGGATTATGATTGTACGATTGAATACCACCCTGGCAAAGTGAATGTGGTAGCCGATGCATTGATTCGTAGGGTTAAGTCAGACTTGAGAGCTATGCTCACCCGTTTAAGCTTGTTGGATGATGGTAGCTTGTTAGCTGAACTTCAAGTAAAACCAGTGTGGGTCGAGCAGATAAGGAGTAAGGAATTAGTGGATGAGACTTTGAGTGCTCGCTTTAAACAAGTGGAGAGTGTGGAGATATCAGACTTTGGGATAAATGGTGAAGGAGTATTGTGTTTCTGTGGGAGAATGTGTATACCAAAGGATGATGATCTAAGGTAGTCTATTCTGCGGGAAGCACATAGCGGTATCTATGCAATGCATCCTAGCGGAAACAAGATGTATCAGAATTTGCATGAGCTTTATTGGTGGCCTGGGCTTAAGCGCGAGGTTATGGAGTTCGTAGGCAAATGTTTGGTCTGTCAAAAGGTGAAGGCGGAACATCAGTTGCCTTCAGGATTACTTCAGCCAGTGAAGATTCCACTCTAGAAGTAGGAAAGGATCACTATGGACTTTGTTAGTGGGCTACCCTTGACGCCTACTAAGAAAGACTCGATATGGGTCATAGTGGATCGGTTAACCAAGTCTACCCATTTTGTATTGATTCACACTTATTACTCATTGCAAAAGCTGGCTAGGCTGTATGTGGGGGAGATTGTAAGATTGCATGGAGTGCCAGTTTCCATAATATCTAATAGGGACCCACGTTTCACTTCGCAATTTTGGAAGAAGCTGTATGAGGCGTTGGGTACTAGGTTGAATTTCAGTACGGCTTTCCACCCTCAAACTGATGGACAGTCGGAAAGGGTGATCCAAGTGTTGGAAGATATGTTGAGGGGATGCGTGATTGAGTTCTGAGGTAGTTGGGAGGACTATTTACCGTTAGCCGAATTCGCGTACAATAATAGCTACCAAGCAAGCATTGGGATGGCTCTGTATGAAGCATTGTGTGGGCGAAGGTGTCGAACTCCAACATGTTGGACGGAGTTGGGCGAACGGAGAGTTTTGGGCCCTGAGTTAGTAGCCGATACTGAGGATAAGGTAAAATTGATTCGGGATTGTTTGAAGGAGGCCTTGGATAGGCAGAAGTCGTATGCTGACCTTAAGCGTCGAGAAATAGAGTATGAAGTAGGAGACTTAGTTTTTCTGAAGGTCTCACTGTGGAAGAAAGTGTTAAGGTTTGGACGAAAGGAGAAGCTAAGCCCAAGGTTCAATGGTTCATATCGGGTGGTAAGACAGATTGGGCCAGTTGCTTATCAGCTGGAGTTACCTCCTGAACTAAGCCAAATCCACAACGTGTTTCATGTTTCCATGCTAAGGCGGTATCGCTCAGACCCTTCACATGTCATGGCGGTGGAAGAAATTGAGGTTAGGCCAGACCTGACTTTCGAGGAAGAGCCCATACAAATAATTGGTCGAGATGTCAAAGTACTGAGAAGGAAGTCTGTTTTATTGGTCAAAGTAGTTTGGTGGAATCACGAGGCTGAGAAGGCTACCGAGGAACCTGAAGAAGTGATGCGACATCAGTATCCTCAACTGTTTGAACAAGGTAAATTTCGAGGACGAAATTTCTTTTAGGGGGTAGAGTTGTAACACCCCAAAAATCCCAAAACCAAAAATCCCGAACTTTCTTTGTTTTCGATTTTGATAAAAATTGTGTTTTATATTTCTGGCCTAGTGATAATTATAGTAGGTTTTAATTCGAACTCAAGGGTAAATGAAATTATAGTTTAATTATTAAAAGAATCAGGGTTGGCAAGTAGTTGGGCTTTTAAATAAAGTTAGGGGAAAATAACATCAAAAAGCATTGTGGAGGAGTGGCTAAGTGGCGCCACTTAGGGGTAGGGAGGTGGGGTTAATAGCTAGCAAGGAGGTCCAAGGTTCGAATCCTAGCTTAGTATTTTTAGAAGTTTAATTTTAGCCTTCTAAAAGTGTGGAAGTGGCGTGAAAGTGGACTCCAAGGGAAGTGTTCAGGAGAGAAAATTAAGGAAGGGATTAAAGGGTTATCAAGAAGAAAAATGAGAAGATGAGAAGGGAGAAGTGATGGAGCCGAATGGGGAATTGGGCATGGGAAAATTCAGCTATAAGGCATATAAATGGGTGTCAAATGCTAGGGTATGAAGCTAATGCCAAATTTCCTCCACCCTGTTGCCAAAAACTCTTTTCTCTAAAAGCCGAAAACTCTCTGCCTTCTTTTCTTTTTCTTCTTCCTTGTGTTGAATTCTATTTCTCCTCTACTCAATATTTTCTTTGCTTTAGCCGATTCTTCTTCATCTCTTCTTTGGCGCTGAGTAATCAATTGTTGCCATTCAAATCTCTAAGAGCCAAATATCCTTTGGCCGAATACCCTTGGTGCCGCCACTACTCTTTCCACCTAGTCGATTCTAGGCTAAGTGTTCGCTCTCCCAATCGGTTTTTGATAAGTATCAAATATTCAGTTCCTCACTTCTCTCTATTCGACTTTGGTAGGGAATTAGTTTTAGATTTCATTTTTAGATTCCTGCTGATTTACTCTTCAGATCTGAGAGATATACGTGATTAGTGACCAAAGTAGAAGCTAGTAAAGGCTTAGCATTCAGGTAAGGTTAAGGTGAAATTTCGGCTTTTGGTAAAGTATTCGATAAGTATGTGAGATTAATCTTTGAGTGATATCGATTGTAGGTTTAGGCTACAAAAATCGCAGCATGCTTGCTTACCAGGTGTGTACATACACTGCACACATACAATGAATCGGCAAAAGCTGAAAAGCCGGAAAGCCAAAAAGCCGAAATGCCGAAAAGCTGAAAGTTTGGCTACAGTAGTCTTGCGAGTGCATGAACACTCGTAAGGGGGAAGCCGATAGGTTACCTGAGGCCCACGGGCGATTCCATGGGCATGGGTTGTGATTTGGCCATATGGGCCGGAATGGGCTAAATGGGCCCAATGGACTGTTGGGCCCATAATAGGCAAAAACTGAATATTGATGCTTTGTGATAGGATTTTGTATGTGAGCATGAATATGGATGTGACTGGGCCTAATGGGTCATATAAATGTCATTTGGGCCTAATGGGCCATACTAATATGATTGGGCTTAATGGGCTAGATAAAAGTATGTGAAATTGTTTGGGCTTTGTAAGGGGTTTTGGGCCTAGTATATGATATCCACATAAGACTTAATTAGTATATTGCAACCGTGGGAAAGTCAAAGGGCTAAGGTGTGGCAACGAGTATATGCATGTCTAGGATTGGATCTAGGGAAAGCTTGGTACTTAAGTGGTCTTAATGACCCACCTCCTCTTCTCTGGAATCCTACCTGGTGCATAGTATTTGTTCATCTTAGATCACGAGACTTGTTAACGTGCCAAGATAAGTGAAAACTATAATTAAGGAAAAATTACCAAAATGCCCCTAAGGGCAAAAATGACCAAAATACCCCTAGGTGTTGAATGTAAGTTTTGTTGACGTGACATGCATACATATGATATTCTGCTTAGGTTGCATATAGGTTGGGAATTATGGAACGGAGGAAGTATATGAGGATCGCATGGTTGCTTGACAATCGTGGATCCACCGACGGCTTTTAAAGCCCAATATGTAAATAAAGGTAGTTCCGTAACCGAGCTACCATGGTGTGTGGGTTGGGTGGGTCGATATTTATATCCCCACATGGTGTGACGGGGGACGGAGCCGGTGTGTAGCGGATGGATAATTTGGATGGGATTGCATTGCATGAATGATGAATGATGTTTTTTTTTTTTGAATGCTTGTTTTCTTCGAGGGTTGTACACACTGAGTTTGCGAAAACTCACCCCCTCTTTTATTTTATTTTCAGGTGATGCTCAGTAGAAGGTTCGATGTTTGGAGGGACTCTGGGTGGCCAGCTAGCAAGATGATTTGGACTTGGGTTTTTTTTAAGCATTTAAGTTTTTACTTCTTTTTAAGTATGTTCCAGACCAGATTGTAATAAGGTTTTCATTGTGTTATTATTACTTGAATTATTATTATTTTCAATGTAATTGTGAGAAGTTGGACATGGATTTCTTAAATTATAGTATGTTTCCTACGTTTCCCCAACTAAGTTTTTTTTAATCAAATGTTTTAAACAAGGCTTTCGTAACTAAAGGTGTTTTTTTTAAACAGTTAATTAGGGTTTCTTTTATTTTAGGATGGGTTTTCAATGAAAACACGATTTTCGCTAAAACACTTCAATGTGACACACCAGATTCAGTTATAGCATCTAGGTCGGGTTTAGGGTGTTACAGGTGTCAAGGGCAACCACTAACGAAGTCCATCGTCACTCGTTCCCATTTCCATAAGGGAATCTTAACATATTGTAGCAAACCCAAAGGCAACTGATGCTCAGCCTTAACTTGCTGACACGTTAAACATCGAGCAACAAAATCAGTAACTTCATGCTCAAACCCAGCCACCAATATAGTTCACAAAAATCCTGATACATCATATTACTACTGGGATGCATAACATAAGGGCTACTATCCGCCTCCCTCAAAATCGACTACCTCAAATCAGTATCATTTGCTACACAGATTCATCCTTGAAGACATAGAACACCATCATTATTCAACCCAAAATCTGAAGTGCTACCACTCTCAATCTGACGAAACCTGAACCCAGACACTCATCCCCCAACTGCTTGACACGAATTTGATCGATCGAATTCGGCTTAACTTGTAACTTAGCCAACAGACTCCTATCATCAAATAGACTAAGTCGAGCAAACATCGCTCTCAAATCAGACATCGCCCTACGACTTAGATGGTACTCTATTGTGCAGTCATAATCCTTAAGCAACTCAATCCATTGGCGCTGCCTAATATTCAACTCTTTTTGAGTAAGGAGGTATTTGAGACTCTTGTGATCGGTGTAGATGATACACCTCTCACCATACAGATAATGCCTCTAGATTTTCAATACAAAGACCACTGCAGCCAACTCGAGGTCATGTGTTGGATAGTTCCCTTTGTGTGTCTTAAGTTGACGGGACGCATAAGCCACAACCTTACCCTTTTGCATCAATACACATCCCAAACCAACGTGAGATGCATCACTGTAGACCATAAACTCTTTACTAGATTCAGACTGTATCAGAACAGGAGCCTAAGTCAGAACAGACTTGAGCTTCTCAAAGCTCACTTGCTGTGCATCAGTCTAGACAAAAGGGACACCCTTGCGTAGAAGTTTAGTCAACGGTGTAACATCCCGAATTAGGGCCTAGTCGGAACAATGGTTTTGAGACCAGAAATCTAACATAGTAAAATTTGTTTCCATTATATTTTATGGTCTACAATTTCACAGGATGATTTCATGAAAATTTGGTTCAAAAATTTTGACGTTTGGGCACTCAATTTGGTCAAAAGGACTAAATTGTAAAAAGTTCAAAACTTGAGTTCTAAAAGCTAGAGGTGTCGAATTGCTATAAAATTTTAAATTAGAGGTCCTTATATGTTAATTAGATCATTGGTTAATTTTTTGGACAAAAATGGACATGAAATAGGTGAAATAGAATATTTTTAAGTTAGGGGCATTTTGGTCATTTGGTAATTAAAATAATAAAAAGGGAAAATAAAAGCCAAATTTATGCTCATCTTCAACCTTTGGCTAAAATTTGCATGGAAGCCATGGCTAGGTTTTTTTCAAGCTTTCCAAGCTTTATGGTAAGTTCGTTGCCCCATTTTTAATGATTTTTACGTTTTTTGAAATCCTCGTAATAAGATCTAGCTATTTCTACCATTTATTTGTGCTAGGGTTGATGTTTGAAAATTTACCCATGTGCTACATGTGTGTATTTTGATTTTTTAAGGGAGGAATATGAATGTTTGTTGTGTGTTAAACGACTTTTACTAAATAGTTTTCGGTTAAAACACTAAAAAGGACTAATTTATAAAAGTTATAAAATTTGTCATAAAAGTGTGATTTAGTCAAAATTGTGGGCTGCTATAGTTATGAAAATTATTCGGCTAGGTTTAAAGTACAAAGAAATTGAATAAATTTCATTTTAGGAGCCTAGGGGCTAAACCGTAAATATGTGAAAGTTTAAGGGTAAAAATGCAAAAAGTATGATTTTTGGGTCAATTTGAATAATGTGAGTAATAAATAAGTTATATTTGAAATGTTAGAGCAAGAAAACTGAGATTCGGGCTTAAATCGGGAAAGTACGAGATTTTGGACTAAAATGGAATAATTAGCTGTGCTCGGATTCGAGGTAAGTTTGTATGATAATAATAATGCAATGTTATGTTTGAATTATAATTCTTTACTATTATTGTATATCATTTAATATATTGGAAAAGTTGATGGAATGGTGTATATGACGTGGAAATATGACATGGAAGAATATTACATGAAATTAAAGAAAATGATGATACATGACAAGTGATATATGAAATATGTGATATATGTTATGTAAATTCTTAAAAGCTTATTTGCTAGTTGAGTTATGCCTTATTATGCTATGAATGGGCAATTGGTACTATGGATAGTGAGATCGACACTTCGAGTAAGTTCGACAAAGATGTGGTATCAAAAAATCCCGTTTGAACCTTAGGAATAGTCTAGGACACAAGTGACATGTCACTTGGAATTAAGAAATCTGAACTCATTGAGTTGGTCTGTGTTCGTGATATATATGAGGCATTCAAGCTCGCTGAGTTGGTCCGAGATCATTATAGATGCAAGCATCTGAACTCGTTGAGTTGGTCTGAGTTCATAATGGATGCGATACATGTAATTGGGTTTCGGGCAATGGTCTTGTGTGTCCTACCGGTGGCTAGTTAATCCTTGAGTGGGTCAGATACCTGACAGCTTGTGTGAGCAACTCGTGTAGTTACACCTTGATCGGTTTGACCGGTAGCTTACATGAGCAAGCCCGTGAGTAGCTCCATTGCGAGCGTTACATGTTATGAAGTAGCTCTGGCCACGTATGTATATGTGGCACTTATGTGCAATTTTCTACGTATCCAATAGTATTTCGAGTGTTCAATGGGTAATGAAATGGATGTGATGAAAGTCTCGAGGAGGGCATGTTAAAGAAGACATTATTATGTGATATACTACGAGTGAGTACAGGTATGTATGCTAAACTCATGAGCAATGCCTTGATGAAGAATGACTTATGGTGAGAAAGTTTATGCATATGTATATATGAACATATGACAAGTATACAAAAAGGCTTGAATGATGAATAATATTTATGGTTATGTTATTATGTCATTCTGTAATTGAACATGGAATCAATGAAATGGTGAGTTCATGATTAGTTGAAAATGAACTTACGATAGTTATCATTATATTGCACTAAAACAATTTTGGACAGCAGCAGTAATCCAACTTTGAAAATCCACCAAAAATTATGGAAATTGAATTAGAAACTGAATGAGATATGAAATTAAAGATTATTGAGTTTAGTTTCACATATAGGAAATTTTGTAAGTAAAAGAATTTCCTATTATGATATATTTTAATTTTTGCGAGATAGGGTCAGAGTGATTCCAGGCTCCTCTGTCTTAACTTTGGAAAATCACTAAAAATTGTACAAGAATAATTATGAATTAGAATTCATATTAATAAATCTTTAATGAGTCTAATTACAACAGACATAGACGGGAATATTATTCGAATCCTGTACTATGAGATAATTAATTTTTAGTAAAGAATGGTCGAAGCTGTCAAATAGCAGAACAGAGGTAATTTTAAAGAATAAACTGTACTTATTGGCTAATCCATAAATTCTGAAAATTTTATAGTAAGAAGATATTTGAGTTTGATTTTAGGTAAAATTAGCAGATCTTAATTTGGAGTTTCGTAGCTCTAGATATAAATAATTTAGTAACTATGACTCGAGAAAACAACTTGACCAGAACATAAGTAAATGTGTAATTATGATTGTATTACCTTGAGAAGCATGTTGACATATTGCTTATTACTTTCATATGGACTTACTAAGCTATAAATCTTACCCCTCTCCTTTCCATTTCTTTTAGTGTTGTTGATGATCGCTAAACTAACTAAAAATTCGACTAAGGCAAGCGCACCTATCGAACAGTAATATAGTTATGGTGAGACCGGAAATATCGTATCCACAAGGATTAACAGTACTAGTAATTACTATTATTTTATTATCTAGCCCAAGAATTAAAGGGATTTTTTTAAATTAAGATTAACTATTTAATTAACTAAGAACACGACAAAGGTAAAACTTGGAAAATACTGTTGGAAAATCGATGGAGAAGATAATACCCAAGGAAGAATCCACCTAGACTTCAATTATTAATTATGAATTAGACGATTTATTCACTTGATTTAATCCGTAGAACTCCCTGATTTATGTTAATATCTCTCTCGAGAATAAAAACAACTGACTCTAGGTTAATTAATTGAAATTTCTTTCTAATTAAAATCCTTGTTGTTGCATTAACCCGATCTATGGATTCCCTTATTAGATTTGACTCTAATCCGACAGATTTACGTCGTCCTATGTCTAGGATTGCATTCAAATCTGCTTAATTATGCTAGATCTACTCTTAAACAGAGACTTTTACTCCACTGAATAAGCACATCAAACTTGAATTAATATCCTGAAATATTAAAGAAAGAATTAAGAACACATAATTAAGAATAAGAACAAGTATATATCATATAATTCAAATAGTAACAAGATCTATCTTAGGTTTCATCTCCCTTAGGTATTTAGGGATTCTAGTTCATAACGATAGGGGAAAACATCTCAAAATTGGGAAAACAACAAAACATAAAGAACCCAAAGAACTTCTAAGGAAATTGAATGGAGATCTTCAGTCTTGAAGTAGATCCTGCTTCCGAGCTGATTCCAATGGCTATCTTCAAGTATTTTCTATCTTTTACTCTGTGTCTGCCATTTGAGCCTCTTCTAAGGTGTTTATATAGACTTTGGAATGCCCAAAATAGCCCAAAATTTGCCTTTTCCGAATAGAATTATACTTAGGCTTGACAGGGACACGACCGTGTGCCACGCCCGTGTAAAGGTGCTCAGGCCATGTGCAATTTTGACATGGTTTAATGTCGACACGACCATGACACACGGGCATGTGGCGAGCCCGTGTGTCGAACACGAAAGTGTGGATTACTCGTGTGGAAGTGCCTAGGCCGTGTGGAACACTAAAATCAGCCTATTTTGTCCTTTTTGGCTCGTTTCTTACTCTTTTCACTTTCCTATGCTCTTCTGAGTTTAAAACATGAAATTAAAGAATTAGGAGCATCGAATTCAATAAAACTAATGATAAATCATCCATAAATATGTCAAGCATGGGATAAAAATATGTATATATTATAGTTTATCAAATACCCCTACACTTAAGCATTTGCTTGTCCTTAAGAAAAATCCTCAACTCACAATTAAAATAAATTCTTCTCAACTTATAATTCTCATCAATAATGTTTTGAAGTAATCCACAAGTAATCATACATTGAGAGTTTAACTAAAAGATCATCAAATTTTCAAACAATCCAAGTTGAGCATCTTATCATGAAAACATAGGTATTTCCCTTTATCTAAGTATTTACCTTTAACTCAAAATCACACAGAGTTGGCATCCTCACTAAAGATTCACTCAAATCACTCAAGGTGTTTAAGGTTCAAAAATAAGCGCTTAATTAGTCAAACATTAAAAGTTATTACCATAGGCTTGCATGAAATTCAAATCTCTACCACTTTAAATGAGATGATACACAAATCAAAAGGCCTTTAACAGGGTTGTAATGGGGCTTAGGTTAAGGTGTGGATAAAGGCTGAAAAAGAGGGTTAGAATCAAGATTAATTTAATAAATTACCCAACTAGAAAAAAAACTAATTACTGAATTACAAACAAGTGTCAGAATTAAAACTATCCGAAACTAATGAAGTGAGCTTTTTCCCAATATAATAACTCTAACTTATCCAAGCTCTTTACAACAATATGTAATTATATGAATATAAATATACGGGTTTTTTTAAAGAATAAGAACAAGTACAATAATGGAAAGTACATAATAAGAAATAATTTAACAACTGAAATGAACGAACATAGTTAGATAACTAATCAAATCAAGTCTCGATAAAAAAAGGGAGTCAATAAAAAGGGAGAAATTCGTAACGAATGAAAAAGGATTAACTTGTTGGTTAACATTAAGGAGAAAATCAAGAAACAATCGTTAAGCTCAAAGGGGTTCACTAAGGGTCAATTATGTGGGTAGGCTTTTTTATGGGGTAAGTGGGTTAAAACCTAAGTGCCTTTTTCATCTCAGTATATCAAATCAAAGGTGTGGTCTTGACATGCATAATCGAAGCAAGTTCTAGAATAACAAATCAATATTGACACACTCATAACCAATAAAATAAGTGAGCAAGAAATATATATGCTCTAAAAGGCTTAAAATATCACAATAATTATAGGTATTTGATGTCAATCCTGTAAATTCAAAACTTCAGGATAATACCTCAATTCAGGGAAACAACCTAGCAATTTTAATTCTCAAAAGTCAACTTATCATGCTTGATTCTCTAATGTCTTAAAGTTTAAACAATCAATGCACAATTACCTATGATTTAATTCAAAACATATCAATAAAAATTATAAATCAATCAGAATTCACTCTAATAATAATATGAGGAAATTATTTGAGAACAAGATAAAAATTCAGGGATTTTTTTATAATCATATAAATAACCTCCCCTCATTTAATATGTACATTGTCCGCAATGTACAAATATAGATAATAACAATATAAACAGGATATCAGAAGAGGGAGAAAATTGAAACTACCCTGAAAATTGGATGAAAAATCCTAGAACAGTGAAGAGTTGAGATATAGGCAAAGTGAATTTTAGTGCATGATTCTGAGCAACTAAAGAAAATGAAACACATTTGTTGAAGAAGATTAGAGGGTTACTCGATAAAAGCCATAGGATTAAAAAAATGAAAATAAAAAGAAAATAAAATAAAAAAATGAGTCTCTAAAAGCAACATAATAAAAATAAAATAAAAATAGAAATAAAGATAAAAATAAAAATAAAAATAAAAATAGAAATAACATAAGTGGACTCAAAGATCATCATCATCAGAATGATCAGTGTTGCGAGTCGGTGGCACTGGAGGGGTGATGTGAAGGTACTGACAGATCTGATGTAAAGTCATATCAATGTTGCCGAACCTTTGGAAACACTGCTGTTCGAATCGAGTAAATCGCTTCGAGAGGTTTGCAAGGGTAGCCCTAGAATGAGTAGGGTGGTGACTGGAAGGCTGTGGTGGCTGTGGTGGGTCCTCGTGATAGGGAGGTACATCATTAGTGACGTCCTCTAGGTCATGCTGAATGTCAGACTTGACTAGTCTGTTCTGAGGGGGTCCACTCCACATCGCCACTCGATCATCCTCATGTGGATCATACTCGAAATGCCCTGAGGGGACATCTGACCAACTAGGGTAAGGGTCAAGGACTGCTCCGGAGTGTCGAGTAAACTGAAGTGTCGAACGAGCCGAGTCACGTAAGGGCCGAGAAAGATGAGGCCTTTCTTATGGCGTTCAGTTTGATTGCGACAAGTGAGTGCGATAAAATATGCCAAGTTAAACACATGGCTAGTAGTCATGCTCCACAGGAAATAGGCGTCATAAGTACTAACCACTCCAGTGCTCTCTCTCTGACCTGTCAAAGTGTGAGCTAGGACTACGTGAAGATATCGTAGGGCCGGAGGGAGGTGTGTAGCCTTCGAACGACTCGCGTCATAGTTAGTCAGGCCGCCTGTAAGCACAACCCAACATCGCAAGGGCGAGTAGTGAATATGTCGATGAAGCTGGAGAAAATCCTCGGTGCTCATGAACTCCTCTATGTAAAGTCCCAAAGCAGCACCGAACTCTAGGACACTCATGTGTCGCACCAACCCGCCAAGGCTAAAGGTGATGGTACCGGGCTTGTCATGGACTGACTTGACTTGCTGACCGAGAAGGTGGCGTTGAACTCTAAAGTGAGTTCTGATTAGGTGGGCTCGATGATGGTGAAGAACCTATCCTACGGAGATGTGGTAATAACTGCACGCATGTCATCAGCTAAACGAACCTACTCTAGTGCGGCCTAATCAATACAGCAACCCACACCGAGGGGTCATACTCGATGAAGCTAGTACAGTTCCTCTTGGGGGCCCACCAAAAATCAGAGATAAGGGTGGCGAGCCTCAGTAGATGTGCTCGAGGATGATGTCCCACCAGGGCCCTTCCATTTTTTTGAAGTAGGGACGGCGACTTTAGTCTTGCCACGATTGTTTGTCATAATGTACCTGACAAAGAACGAACAAAAATAATAAAGAAATAAACTAAATAATAATAATAATAATAATAATAATAGTGATTAAATGAAGAAAATAAGCAAATTAAAAAAATAATATGCTAAAACCTAAAGAGTACTAATAATAGGACTAAAAAAAATATGTACAAGAAAAATCAACTAAAGACTAGCAGCAAGACTCTAATAAAATAATTCAGCCAATCAAAACTAATCATGAGAATAGTAGCTATCTAACTATAAAAATAGCATCAAAAATAGAATAATAGATAATATGAAAATATGAATGAAAGTTCACCTATGGCCAAATATGAAGAATGAAAATTTGAAAAATTAACAATCAAAAGAAGTAAATAAATAAACTCATAAGCATGATAATAAGAAGATAATAATAATACGATAAAATAATAATAATAAAATAGGGGATAAGTTAATAGATAAAAATAAAAAGAAAAGAAAGGTGAACCGAATACCAGTGGTCGGAGGTACGGACAACGTGGAGGTCATTGGCGGTAAAAAGTGAAGAAGAGGAAAAGAAAGGGAAACAAAGGTTGGGGGAAGGAAGAAAAGAAAAGAAAGAGAAAGGGGAAGGAAAAAGATAGAAGAGAGAAAAAGAAGAAGGGAGAAAGGAAAGAGGAGAAGGAGAAGGCGTGGTGGCCGATCGACGAACGGTGAGAAAAGCAAGAGCTGCGGCGGCTAGGGCTTAGGGAAAATTGGAGAAGAAAAAGACAAAAGATAAAATGCTAGGGTTGGGGTTTTTTATGGGTGACACGATCGTGTAACGGTCCGTGTTAGGCCATACGGCTATGTCACACACCCGTGTAGTGTGAAACCCAACCCGTGTTCGTCGAGGGAAATAGCAGTGCACTCGTCACACGGCCTTGGACACGCTCGTTTGTCCAAACCGCGTGGTTCACACGGCCGTATCGCACGGATGTGTTCTACGTCGTTCGCTTCTCCCACGCTCGTGTGGTATACTAAACGCCCGTGTGTTCGAACACACGGCCGTGTGCCTCGCCAGTGCAGCTCCCTAACTTGTTTAAAATTTGAAAATTTTAGCTCCAGTTTTCACATGGCCTAGGACACGCCTATGTGATATCCCACACACCTGTGTGTCCGAACATACGGCCGTCTGATTCACCTGTGGATCTCTCTGATTTGTTTGAAATTTAAAAATTTAGCTCTAGTTTTCACACAACCTAGAACATGCCCATGTGTCCAAGCCATGTGGTTCACACAGCCGTATCGCATGCCCGTGTAGACTACTCTTAGCCCGTGTCCCTATCAATTTTTGGGGATTTAAGCTTTAGGGCTCACACGGCCTAGGACAGGCCCATGTTTCCAAGCCGTGTGGTTTAAAAAACCTGCATAATATGACATAAAAATAAGAAAATTAGTGGGGTTAGTACTCGAGTTGCCTCCTGAGAAGCGCTTATTTAGAGTCTAAGCTCGACTTACCTCGTATTCTCATGGTCGCGGTGGATCACGGAGTCGAAACTCCTCTTTCTCTCTGTCAATTCCTTTATTTAAATAAGGTTTAAGTCGAGTACGGTTTACCTTAAAAGTGCCAGAATGCGAATGGATTACCTCGACTGTATCGTATGGAAAGACTTTGAGTACTTAAAAGGAGTCACTCCGTTTGCATTGAGCTCTATAGTGAGAATTTGAGGGTCGGTTTCATCTAATAACACCTGGTCACCTGCCTTGAATTTGTTTGTATCATCCTTGAGTTCGTGATGGAGTCGCTTTGGTTCGGCATTGTGTATTTTTGGTTCCTCCTTGGCATGTGTCCACCATTCATCTAGTTCATCGATCTGAAGCCTTCATTCTTCATAAATTGTTCTCATATTGTCGAATGAACTAAGACGTGGCTCATTTGTGTTACTCGAAAATTTTTCCTACAAAGAGGGTTGAACCACATGATTAGTATTATTATCAAGATTTAGAAAATTACTTTCATCACTCGATGTCTTAACCAAATCATGAGCATGAAGAGTGATTGTTTCGTCACCTACACGAAGCGTTAATTCACCTATACCAACATTGATGATAGTTCTAGCAGTTGCTAAAAAGGGTCTACCTAGAATTAAGGGTATGTCACTGTCCTCATCCATGTCTAAGACAACGATATGAATTTGTCAATTTTAACAAGCACATATTCAACGATACCTCTAGGAAATCTAATAGTTTTATCAGCTAATTGTATGCTCATCCTAGTTTGTTTGGGTTTCCCTAGTCCTAGCTACTTAAACATCTTGTAGGGCATGACATTAATACTTGCCCCTAAATCAGCTAAAGCCTTATTAACATTCAAACTACCAATTAGACAAGGAATCGTAAAACTCACTGGATCTTTCAGTTTGTTGGGTAGCTTGTTTTGCAAAATAGCTAAGTAAATTGCATTTAACTCCACATGCGATGACTCATCCAACTTCTGTTTGTTTGTTAAAAGCTCCTTTAAAAGTTTAACTGCGTTTGGCATATGCGAAAGAGCTTCAATAAATGGTAAGTTAATATGTAATTTTTTTAGTAGTTTAAGGAATTTACCGAATTGTTTATTTGTATGGTCTTTCCTTGTCGCATGGCACACGTGGTCTATATTCTGTACTTACCAGCTTTTGTGTACCATGACTCACCTCAACCTTTACATTGCTTACCACAGCTTCATACCTCGGTTCAAATTTAGGTTCAGCTACCCCTTCTTCGTCGCGCACAGTGATGGCATGGAGTTGCTCCCTTTGGTTAGTTTTTATATTACCGGGCAAGCCACCTTGCGGTCGTTCAGAGATCAACTAGCTAGCTAACCTATTTGAGTTTCGAGCCCTTGAATCGACACATGATGATTTTTAAGTGCTGTCTCGGTATTCTAAAAACGAGTTTCTAACACCAAGATAAATTTTGTAAGCATCTCCTCAAGGATCAGCTTTTTCTCCTATTGGTAAGATGGTTGTTGAAAACTTGTAGGGTGTTGTGGCCTTTGATTCCCTTGACCACCCCACGAAAAATTGGGATGGTTCCTCCAACCTTCATTGTAAGTGTTACTATAAGGGTTATTCCGAGGTCTAGAATTGTTACCCATATAGTGGATTTGTTCTCCCTCGGTGCTGGGGTTGAAGGATGGATAGTAAGTGTTGTGCATCCCTCCTCCATTTGAATCACACCTTATCACTAGATATGCCTGAGTAGAATCATACAAACCATCAATCTTTTTATTCAATAGTTCTACATGGTTAGATAGCATAGTGACCGTGTCGTGGTTGAAAACACCGGCTGCTTTATGAGGCTTTGTCCTCATGACTTGCCACTGATAGTTATTCAGTGACATTTCTTCAATAAATTCATAAGCTTCCTCAGGTGTTTTGTTAATAAGGGTTCCACCAGTGGCTACATCGATCAACTGTCTAGTTGAGGGGTTCAAACCGTTGTAAAAAGTTTGAACCTGTAGCCATAAAGGTAGCCCATGGTGAGGGTACCTTCTCAATAAGTCCTTATACCTCTCCCATGCATCGTAAAGAGTTTCTAAATCCATCTGCACAAAAGAAGAGATATCATTCCTCAACTTTGCGTTTTAGCTGGTGGAAAATATTTTAGTAAAAACTTTTCGGTCATTTGTTCCCAAGTAGTGATGGAACCCCGTGGTAACGAGTTTCCACTGTTTATCTTTGTTCCTTAATGAAAAGGGAAATTATCGAAGATGAATGGCATCATCAGAAAAGCCATTTATTTTGAAAGTATGATAGAACTTTAAGAAGTTGGCCAAATGAGTATTTGGGTCTTCATCCTGCAAACCATCAAACTGAACAAACTATTAAATCATTTGTATAGTGTTAGGTTTCAGTTCAAAATTATTTGCAGCAATTGCAGGTCTAACAATACTTGATTCAGCCCTTGCTAAATTAGGCTTAGCATAGTCGTGCATAGTACGAGGAGCAAGATTCTAATTTACTAGATTTGCGGTAACCACAGGAGGCAGCGGATTATTTTGATTTTCAGCCATCTCCTTGGTATTATTGGTATTGTCCTCGTGCTCTTTCTCTATATACTATAGACTCCCCTTACTTCTCTACGATTTCTACGAGCTATACTTTCAATTTCACTGCCGAATAATAATGGTCCTGACGGATTCCTTCTAGTCATAAACTAAAGAAACCTGCCAGAAGTAAATAAAAGAAAAATTAGTGAATAAATAAAAATAAAAACAAAAAAATAGACTGCAATAAAAATAAAAATGGCTAAAGTAATAAAAATCAAGCGTTCCTAATATCTTAGTCCCCGGCAATGGTGCCAAAAACTTGATGATCGCTAAACTAACTAAAAATTCAACTAAGGCAAGCGCACCTATCGAACAGTAGTATAGTTGTGGTGAGACTGGAAATATCGTATCCACAAAAACTAAAAGTACTAGTAATTACTATTTTTTTTATTATCTAGCCCAAGAATTAAAGGGATGTTTTTAAACTAAGATTAACTATTTAATTAACTAAGAACACGACAGAGGTAAAAGTTAGAAAATACTGTTGGAAAACCGATAGAAAAGACAATACCCAAGGAAGAATCCACCTAGACTTCACTTATTAATTCTGAATTAGACAATTTATTCACTTGACTTCATCCGTAGAACTCCCTGATTTATGTTAATATCTCTCTCGAGACTAAAAACAACTGACTCTAGGTTGATTAATTGAAATCTCTTTCTAATTAAAACCCTTATTGTCACATTAACTCGATCTATGGATTCCCTTATTAGATTTGACTCTAATCCGACAGATTTACGTCGTCCTATGTATAGGATTGCATTCAACTCTGCTTAATTATGCTAGATCTATTCTTAAACAGGGACTTTTGCTCTACTGAATAAGCACATCAGACTTGAATTAATATCCTGAAATACTAAAGCAATAATTAAGAATACATAATTAAGAATAAGAACAAGTATTTATCATATAATTCAAATAGTAATAAGATCTATCTTAGGTTTCATCTCCCTTAGATATTTAGGGAGTTTAGTTCATAACAATGGGGGAAAACACCTCAAATTGGGAAAACAACAAAACATAAAGAACCCAAAGAACTTCTAAGGAAATTGAATAGAGATCTTCAGTCTTGAAGTAGATCCTACTTTCGAGCTGATTCTAATGGCTATCTTCGAGTATTTTCTGTCTTCTACATTGTGTTTTCCATTTGAGTCTCTTCTAGGGTGTTTATATAGACTTTGGAATGCCCAAAATAGTCCAAAATTAGGCTTTTCCAAATAGAATTAGACTTGGGCTCGACAGGGACACGGCTGTGTGCCACGCCCGTGTAATGGTGCTCAGGCTGTGTGCAATTCTGACACGGTTTAATGTCAAGATGGCCATGACACACGAGCGTGTAGCCAGCCCGTGTGTCTAACACGGGATTGTGGATTACCCGTGTGGAAGTGCCTAAGCCGTGTAGAAGACTGAAATCAGCCTATTTTGTCTGTTTTTGGCTCGTTTCTTACTCTTTTCACTTTCCTATGCTCTTCTGAGTATAAAACATGAAACTAAAGAATTAGGAGCATCGAATTCAATAAAAATAATGATAAATCATCAATAAATATGCTAAGCATGGGATAAAAATATGTATACATTATGGTTTATCAGCTGTCAGGTTAGCTCGAGGTTCGGAGATCGTCGGAGGTAGCATCACACTATCAAGTTATCAAGCTGGGGTATTAATAAGTCTTAAGTGTTTTCAAGTGAGTGGCATGTATAGAGACTTAGTACTTTATAAAATGTGTTTCATGATTTGGCCAATTGAATTGACTCATAATGATTCATTTGTATATATGGCTTATATTTCATCATTGGCTTGTAAACCTAATTGATTTTGCATGTCTGTTCTAATGTCTTGATGATGTGCATGTTGTGATGGCTTGTCATTGTTGGATGTATGATATGGTATGCATATTTGATGGATGAATTTTGATCAATAGATGTGACCATATTCTTAGTATAAAAGTGTAAATTTAGAGTAAGTTAATGATGTTGATGAAGAATGAAATTTGTGTGGAATTCCTTAAAGAAACATGTTAATATGAGTGTGTGATATGTGACATTAAGGATATGAATCAGACATGACTATGAATGCTAGATGATTAAGTTGAGAATATTAGCATGTAGATAACCATGGTATAAGGATATAAGTAGTAATAATGATGACAAGGCAAAATGAATATGGTTTGGTATGTCTAGACTTGTAATAAAATGAGTATGAGAAATACAAGTATGATGACATGCAAATGCTATGTTTTTGGCCTAATTGAAGATGTTTAAACATTAAAAGGATGCCATGTTATACGTTCTGTAACAGCCCGAATTAGGGCCTAGTTAGAACAGTGGTCTCGGGACCACAAATCTAAAGTTGGGAAAATTATTTTTATTATTATAAGGTTTTAGCATGATTATAATTGTGTATGAAAAATTTGGGGAGTTAATTTTAATGTTTGTAAGCCCGATTGTGAAAAAGCACTAAATCGCATAAAAGGCAAAAGTTGCATTTTAGTATCCAAATGTGTTAAATAGCTAGAGAACTAAAATTGAGGGATTTTAAATGGAAATTATACCCTTTTTAATTGTGTTGGCCGGCCATGAGATAGATATTAAACAAATAGTCAAGGTTTAGGTAAGTGATGTCATAATTTGGTAATAAAATAGTGCCCAAAACCCTAGCTATTATTTTCTTCTTCTCCATCTCTTCTCTCCACCAAAAATAACATCAAATATGGAGGATTGAAAGCTAAAAATTTGCAGCAACTTATTCCTCTCATAATGTAAGTGATCTTGATGATTTTCTTGATGATTTTTAAATTTTTAGAATGCTTGTTTTATGGGCTTTCAAATGAGAGGACTACCTTGCAAAATGGTGATAATTCTAGGGTTTCACCATGTGAATGTTATGTTAATTTCTGAAATTTTATGGAAGAATATGAGTCTTAGAAGAGTTCTAAACAACTTTTGTGAAGGGTGTTAGCATGAAAACACCTAAAGGGACTATTTTGCATAAGTTACAAAATAGGTGATAAGTGTGTGAAATAGTGGGATTTTTGTGATGCTATAAGAGTAAAAAGCGGTCATCTAGTCCTAAGATATGAAGAAAATCAATAAAAATAGAATTTCGAGCATAGGGGCAAAATGGTCATTTTGCCAAGGTCTAGGGGCAAAATGGTCATTTTACCAAAGAAGAAAATTTATGAATTCCTAATTGTAATTAGTGATTAAATGAGTGTATTTTGTTATTATAGATCAAGTTTTTCAAAATTCGAATCTAGACCGAGGGAAAGCCAAGCAAGTCAATTAAATCGACTAGTCGAGTACATTTTGTAAACCGAGGTAAGTTCTATGTAAATAATACAACTACATTGTTAATGCATGTATTCGAATTGTTATTAATTTGATATAGTATGGGTTGCTAGATTGTAAACTGAGAATGCATATTAATGATTGAGATAATAGAAAGTTCACGTCGGAACCTTTGGAAACAAACAGGATATTCATGCCATGACATTCGAGTTATTTGTGTCCCAGTGTAAGACATGTCTGGGACATGCATCAGCCACATAATGATAGCCAGTGTAAGACCATGTCTGGGACATGACATCAGCATTGAGACAAGTGCTAGTGTAAGACATGTCTGGGACATACATCGGCCTCGATGATGATAGCTAGTGTAAGACATGTCTGGGACATGCATCGGTTAAGATTTGTGCTAGTGTAAGACATGTTTGGGACATGCATCAGTACGTATATATGAGAGCTAGTATAAGACCATGTTTAGGACATGGCATCGGCAACTACCCCACGTCTGAGGCTTATAGAATATTTGGTAGTATTCCGAAAGGTCCAATTTTAAAGGTTATGAATGTGGTTTAATAAGGAAAGTATAATAATGTTGTGAGTGGTACTGGTACCAAGTTGATATGCATGAGTAGTGAGCTCAGATTAGAAAATGTGACTTGAGTAGTCGGTAATGAGTACCTCGAGTTTATGCTTACCTTTGGACTACGAGTATGATGACTAATGTTGAAATTGTTGTATATTTATTTATATGCGACTTACTAAGCTTTATGCTTAATCTCTTTCCTTTTCCTTTAATTTCAGTGCCGCTTAGCCAGCTTAAGGATCCCTTGAAGTCAAAGATATCGATCACACTATCAGCCGTAGTTCTCAGTATAGTAGGATTTATATTTTTTTATTATGGCATGTATAGGACTAGACATTATTATTTGTGTCTTTGAGAATTGGCCAATTGTGTTGGCTTGGAGTTGATTTCACACTTCACTTTAAGCCTTGACTGAGGATAACAATCATTTTGAGTCTATAATAGATGCATCTTCATTGTTAAATGAATGTCTAACATGCTTGATTTGGTATTTGTTGGTATTGACATGAAAATAGGCATACTAGGGTGGCAATGAGACTTGGTAAATAGCCTCATATTGTCCACACGAGTAGACACACGGGCGTGTGTCTAGGCCATGTGAGAAGGTCGTATGTCCTCTGCACTTAGAAATTTCAAGTCAAAATGCAAGGTGATGGTCACACGGGCAGAGACACGGCCATGTGTCTCAGCCATGTAGAGGGTCACAGCCTAGTACACGGGCGTGTACCATGGTTGTGTGATGCTGACGTCAGAAATAGAATAACCAGGTTTTTGCACACGAGTTACGCCAGGGGCGTGTCGTGGCCGTGTGAGAGGACACAGGCAAGGGACACGGGCATGTGTTCCAGCCATGTGAAGTCTGCACCTATTTTATGAAAAATTGTGGAATTAAATTCGCCACACAAGTATGGGACACGGGCGTGTGCCCTATACCCACACGGGCGTGTGGAGCCTTAAAGCATGAATTTCTTCGAGTTTTTCTTGATCCATCAGTTTGGCCCTGAACCACCTTGAATATATTTTTGGGCCCCATAAGCCCTATTAAGGGGCAAATTGAAAATGAAATGAAAATTTTTACATCGATCAAAATTTTATGGCCCGATTTACTAAGATTGGTTGAGTTTAAGTTCGGTAGCACCTCAAACCCTGTTCCGGCGTTGGATACAGGCGGGGGGTGAAACATTTAGTGTTATCAGAGCTATGGTTTAGTTAGTTCTAGGACTAACCTAATGAGAGTACGAGTCTAGCTATATATTCCATAGTTGTACTTTGATAGTTTGACGAGTTCTAACGATTATAAATTATGTTTTCATATAGTAAATGGATCCTGATAGAGCCACGATAGATGACGTGGAAAGTAATGTGCCGGCTTTCGCAGAAGGGACCGCGCCAGTAGAGAGCGAGCCCATGACTATGGGCCATGATGGAGGGGCTAGAGAAGCCTACCTCTGTATGATGGATGCTTGGTATACGGAGTTTGTTCGTGCAAATCCGAACACTCCACCTCCTCCACCTCCTCTAATTCCTCATTATGCCCTGGTAGCTCCACAATGGGTGAACATGTTTAGAAGAGAGAGGCCTCCGATAGACAAGATCTAGAAACAAGAGGCTGAGGAATTTCGGGCTAGTATAGATGATGATTCGGAGAGGGCAGAGTTCTGGCTAGAAAACCCCTACAGGGTATTCGATGAACTATCATGCACACCTGAAGAGTGCGTAAATTATGCCGTGTCACTTCTATAGGACTCGGCTTATCAGTGGTGGAACACTCTTATGTCCGTGGTACTGAGAGAAAGAGTAACTTCGGAGTTTTTCCAAGAAGAATTCAGGAAGAAGTACATTAGCCAGAGGTTCATGGACCAGAAAAGAAAAGAATTCTTAGAATCAAATCAAGGTCGAATATTAGTAACGGAATATGAACAAGAATTTGTGAAGCTCAGCAAGTATGCACGGGAGTGCGTATCTATAGAATCCATCATGTGTAAGTAGTTTGAAGATGCCCTCAATGAGGATATTCGAGTGTTTGTTGGCATTCTTGAACTACGAGAATTTGTAGCCCTTGTGGATAGAGCCTATAAGGCCGAAGAATTAATTAAAGAAAGGAGGAAGGCGGCTTTTGAGTCACAAGACTCAAAGAAAAGATAGATGGGGAAATTACAATAGTCCTCCTCTAAGAGGTCGAAGGAATTCATTACCCGATCAATTACTTCGGTGGGATTCTCAAATAGAAATAAGAACTGACAGAACATAACTTCGAGAGCTCAGACCACTTCATTCGCAAGTGTCAATAGCACTCGACCCAATAGGCCAGAATGCTCACAGTTTGGTAGGCGCCATTTTGGCGAGTGTCGAGGGAATGAGAGGGGCTGCTATAAATGTGGGCCACTAGACCACTTTATTCGCGATTTCCCTGAGATGGATGAGAGAGAGAAGAAGTAAGAAATGAAGACAAGCAGTGCTCCGTTGAGGGTAGACCACAAAAGAACCCCGAGAGTGGGGCTAGTTGTAGGGGTACGGCAAAAGACATTGCAGTAAGGTCCAAGGGTAGAGCACCTGCGAGGACTTATGCTATTCGTACCCGCGATGAGGCAAAGTCTCCTGATGTGATCACAGGTACTTTTTCTATCCATGATATATTTGTTGTTGCATTAATTGATCCGGGGTCTACCCACTTTTATGTTTGTATGGAATTGATTCCTCGAATGAACATGATAGTGGAGTTTACTGAATTTGTGATAAGAGTGTCCAACCCCTTGGGTAGATATGTGTTAGTAGACCAAGTGTGTCGAGATTGTCCTTTAACAGTTAGAGGTTATTATTTTTTGGCTAACTTAATGTTATTGCTGTTCAATGAGTTTGATGTAATCCTCGGGATGGATTAGTTGACTGCCCATAGTGTTGTAATGGACTATGGAAAGAAAGAAATTAAGCTGAAATGTGAAGACGAGAATGTCCTTTGAGTTGGACCAAATAAGTCAAATAGATTGCCCGAAATAGTATCGTTTTTAACTGCTGAGAAATATTTGAGAAAAGGATATGAGGCTTATTTAACTTTTGTGTTGAATACTCGAGAATCAGAGTTAAAGATTGAAGCAGTGCCGGTAGTCTGCGAGTTCACAGATGTGTTCCCGAAAAGTTACCTGGATTACCTCCAGTGAGGGAAGTTGAGTTTGAGATTGAATTAGTTCCTGGAATGGCACCCATCTCGATCGCCCCGTATAGGATAGTTCCAACAGAGTTGAGGGAATTGAAAGTACAGTTGCAAGAGCTAACAAACAAAGGTTTTGCGATATCGAGCTATTCCCCATAAGGTGCTCCGGTACTTTTTGTGAAGAAGAAAGATGGATCAATGAGGCTATGCATCGACTATAGACAGCTCAATAAGGTGACAGTGAAAAACAAGTATCCTTTGCCAAGGATTGATGATTTGTTCGACCAATTAAAGGGAGCCACCGTGTTTTCTAAGATCGACCTAAGGTCTGGCTACTATCAGCTAAGGGTTAAAGAGAAGGATGTGCCGAAGACTGCATTTCAGATAAGGTACAGGCATTATGAGTTCCTTGTCATGCCTTTTTGCTTGACTAATGCTCTGGCGATTTTTATGCATCTGATGAACCGCATTTTCAAGTCGTATTTGGATAAGTTTATCGTCGTATTCATCGATGATATATTAATTTATTCGCGTGATGAGAGTGAGCATGCGGATCATCTGAGAGTTGTATTGCAAACCTTGAGAAACCAACAATTGTATGCCAAATTCAGTAAGAGTGAATTTTGGCTTAAAGAGGTTGGGTTCTTAGGACACATTGTGTCGGGTGACAGGATCCGAGTAGACCCAAGCAAGATCTCGGCTATTATTGAGTGGAAGCCGCCAAGGAATGTGACAGAGGTTCGAAGCTTCATGGGTTTGGCCGGGTATTATAGATGGATTGTAAATGGATTTTCTATGATAGCTATCCCGATGACTAGGATATTGCAAAAAGACGTCAAGTTTGAATGGATGGAAAAATGCAAGCAAAGTTTTGAGAGATTAAAAGCTTTGTTAACAGAAGCCCTGGTGTTAGTACAGCCAGAGTTCGGCAAGGAGTTTTTGATTTTTATTGATGCCTCCTCAAATGGTTTAGGGTGTGTGCTTATGCAAGAAGGCAAGGTTATAGCCTATACCTCGAGACAACTAAAACCACACGAGAGAAATTATCCAACCCATGATTTGGAGCTAGCGGTTGTAGTGTTCACGCTGAAGATTTGAAGTCACCATTTGTATGGAGAGAAATGTCGGGTATTCACCGACCATAAGAGTTTAAAGTACTTGATGACTCAAAAGGAGTTTCATTTGCAGTAACGCCGATGGTTAGAGCGATTACAGGATTATGAGTTAATTATCGACTGAGTAGGAAGTTGTTGTTTGCCTTGAGAGCCTTGAATACTCAATTGACTGTAGCTAATGATGGTTCAATTCTAGCTGAGTTGCGATCTAGATCAACCTTTCTTCAAGAGATCCGAGAAGCTCAGCAAGATGATGAGGAATTGCAAGCTAAGAGAATTCAATGTGAGTCGCGTCAGTACCGATAGATGTTTAATGTTCAAAGACAGAGTTTGTGTACCCAAAGACAATGAGCGAAAATGTACAATGACCTTACGAAAATGTATTGGTGGTCGGGTATGAAAAGAGACATTTCAGAGTTTGTTTCTAGATGCCTAGTGTGTTAGCAAGTAAAGGCTAAACATCAAGTACCTTCAGGTTTACTTCAGCCTATTATGGTCCCCGAGTGGAAATGGGATCGTATCGTTATGGACTTCGTGACCAGTTTGCCTGTAAGTCTGAAAAAGAAATATGCAGTATGGGTTATTGTAGACAGATTAACTAAGTTGGCACATTTTGTACCAGTGTGTACTAATTACTCCCTCGAGAAATTAGCTGACTTGTATATTTCTGAGATTGTAAGGCTTCATAGAGTGCCATTGTCGCTTGTGTCAGATAGAGATCCAAGGTTTACCTCAAGGTTTTGGAAAAAGTTACAAGAAGCTTTGGGAACCAAGTTGAGTTTCAGCATGGCATTTCATCCGCAAACTGACGGACAGTCGGAAAGAGCGATACAAATCTTAGAGGATATGTTGAGATGTTGTGTTCTTGAATTTCAAGAAAGTTGGGAAAAATACTTGCCATTGGTTGAATTCGCCTACAACAACAGCTATCAGTCGAGTCTGAAAATAGAGCCTTATGAGGCTTTGTATGGGCAAAAGTGTCAAATGCCCTTATACTGGACTGAGTTGAGAGAGAATCAGATCCATGGGGTCGATTTGGTCAAAGAGGCTGAGGAAATTAAGTTTGAAGTCGGTAATAAGGTATTTTTGAAAGTTTCCCCATGGAGGAAAGTCCTTAGATTTGGCAAAAAGAGTAAGTTGAGCCTCGTTTCATAGGACCTTATGAAATTACCGAGAGGGTAGGGCTCGTTGCCTACCGATTGGACTTACCACCAGAGTTAGAAAAGATTCACGATGTATTTCATGTGTCCATGTTACGTCAGTACAGATCAAACCCTTCACACGTAATTGCTCCAACTGATGTTGAGATTCTTCCGGATATGACTTATGGTGAGGAGTCGGTCAAGATTTTGGCTCGAGAAGTCAAAAAATTGTGAAATAAGAACATACCACTTGTGAAGGTTTTGTGGCATAGACATGGGGTCGAGGAAGCCACATGGGTAACAAAGGAGTCTCTGAGAGAGTAGTATCCGAACTTAGTACCGGTAAGATTTTCGAGGACGAAAATCCCTACAAGGGGAGAAATGTAACAGCCCGAATTAGGGCCTAGTCAGAACAGTGGTCTTAGGACCACAAATCCGAAGTTGGGAAAATTATTTTTATTATTATGAGGTTTTAGAATGACTATATTAGTGTATGAAAAATTTAGGGAGTTAATTTTAATGTTTGTGAGCCCGATTGCGAAAAAAGACTAAATCGCATAAAAGGAAAAAGTTGCATTTTAGTACTCAAATGTGTTAAATAGCTAGAGAACTAAAATTGAGGGCTTTTAAAAGGTAATTATACCCTTTTTAATTGTGTTGGCCAGCCATGAGATAGATATTAAACAAATAGTCAAGGTTTAGGTAAGTGATGTCATGATTTGGTGATAAAATAGTGCCTAAAAGCCTAGCTATTATTTTCTTCTTCTCAAACTCTTCTCTCCATCGAAAATATCAGCAAATATAGAGGTTTGAAAGCTGAAAATTTGCAGCAACTTATTCCTCTCATAATGTAAGTGATCTTGATGATTTACTTGATGATTTTTACATTTTTGGAATACTTGTTTTATGGGCTTTCAAATGAGAGGACTACCTTGCAAAATGGTGATAATTCTAGGGTTTCACCATGTGAATGTTCATGTTATTTTCTGAAATTTTATGGAAGAATATGAGTCTTAGAAGAGTTCTAAACAACTTTTGTGAAGGGTGTTAGCATGAAAACACCTAAAGGGCCTATTTTGCATAAGTTACAAAATAGGTGATAAGTGTGTGAAATAGTGGGATTTTGGTGATGCTATAAGAGTAAAAATGGGTCAGCTAGTCCTAAGATACGAAAAAATTCAATAAAAATCAAATTTCGAGTATAGGGTCAAAATGCTCATTTCACCAAAGAAGTAAATTTATGAATTCCTAATTGTAATTAGTGATTAAATGAGTGTACTGTGTTATTATAAATCAAGTTTTGCCAAATCCAAATCTAGACCAGGGGAAAGCCAAGCAAGTCGATTAGACCGACTAGTTGAGTACATTTTATAAATCGAGGTAAGTTGTATGTAAATAGTACAACTATATTGTTAATGCATGTATTTGAATTGTTATTAATTTGATATAGTATGGGTTGCTAGATTGTGAACTGAGAATGCATATTAATGATTGAGATAATAGAAAGATCCCGTTGGAACCCTAGGAAACAAACCGGATATTCATGCCATGACATTCGGGTTATTTGTGTGCCAGTGTAAGACATGTCTGGGACATGCATAAGCCACATAATGACATGGAATTAGCATTGAGAAGAGTACTAGTGTAAGATATGTTCGGGACATGCATCGGCCTCGATGATGATAGCCAGTGGAAGACATGTCTGGGACATGCATCGTCCAAGAGTTGTGCTAGTGTAAGACATGTCTGGGACATGCATCAGTACGTATATACGAGAGCTAGTATAAGACCATGTCTGGGACATGGCATCGACAACTACCCCACGTCTGAAGCTTATAGAATATCCGGTAGTATTCCGAAAGGTCCAACTTTAAAGGTTATGAATGTGGTTTAATAAGGAAAGTATAATAATGTTGTGAGTGGTACAGGTACCAAGTTGGTATGCCTGAATAGTGAGCTCAGATTAGAAAATGTGACTTGAGTAGTCGATAATGAGTAACTCGAGTTTATGCTTAACTTTGAACTATGAGAATGATGACTAATGGTGAAATTGTTGTTGTATATTTATTTATATGAGACTTACTAAGCTTTATGCTTAATCTCTTTCCCTTTCCTTTAATTTCAGTGCCGCTTAGCCAGCTTAAGGATCCCTTGAAGTCAGTAGATATCGATCACACTATCAGCCGTAATTCTCAGTATAGTAGGATTTATATTTTTTTTATTATGGCATGTATAGGACTAGACATTATTATTTGTGTCTTTGAGAATTGGCCAATTGTGTTGGCTTGGAGTTGATTTCACACTTCACATTAAGCCTTGAATGAGGATAACAATCATTTTGAGTCTATAATAGATGCATCTTCATAGTTAAGTGAATGTCTAACATGCTTGATTTGGTATTTGTTGGTATTGACATGAAAATAGGCATACTAGGGTGGCAATGAGACTTGGTAAATAGCCTCATATTGTCCATACGAGTAGACACACGGGCGTGTGTCTAGGCCATGTGTGACACGCGGACAACCCCATGGGTGTGTGAGAAGGCCGTGTGCCTCTTGCACTTAGAAATGTCAAGTCAGAATGCAAAGAGATGGTCACACAAGCAGAGACACGGCCTTATGTCTCAGCCATGTGGAGGGGCACGGTCTAGTACACAGGTGTGTACCATGGTCGTGTGATGCTGACATCAGAAACAGAATACATTGGTTTTTGCAAACAGGCTGCGCCACAGGCGTGTCGTGGCCGTGTGAAGTCTGTACCTATTTTATGAAAAATTGTGGAATTAAATTCGCCACATGGGTATGGGACACGGGCATGTGCCCTATACCTACACGGGCGTGTGGAGTCTTAAAGCATGAATTTCTCTGAGTTTTTCTTGAGCCATCAGTTTGGGCCTGAACCACCTTGAATGTATGTTTTGGGCCCCGTAAGCCCTATTAGGGGCAAATTGAAAATGAAATGAAAAGTTTTACATCGATCAAAATTTTATGGCTCGATTCACTAAGATTGTTTGAGTTTAAGTTCGATAGCACCTCAAACCCTGTTTCGGCGTTGGATATGGGCAAGGGGTGTTACATGTCCTTGATGTTGTATAAATGTGTGAGGGTTTTTGGTTGACCAAGGCTTGGAAAATAGCCTAAGTGTTGGCCACACGGGCAAAGACACAGCCGTGTGTCTCAGCCGTGTGGGGAATAGAACCTTAGCACATAGGCATGTGTCTTAGCCGTGTGACCTTAAAATATTGCTGATGTCATAAATAGAGAGTTACACAGGTTAAGGACACAAGCATGTACG